>JADMNL010000029.1:209583750-210798125 GCA_016271365.2 Neoceratodus forsteri | reverse complement strand
ACCGGTGTCTACGGTGATTGGGGGGCAGTCTTGGCTCAGCGAGCGCCTGGCGACCCGGATGTGGCCCGCGTCGGTCTGCTCGTCCGCTTTAGGACGTTAGGTCTTTTGTCTTCCTGGGTGGTGGATCCAGGCCCCTGGGAGACCGATTTGGAGTTGGGGTCTCGACGTCGGATGGAAGAGGAAGACTTGTGATGGTCAGAAGACTTGGATGAGGCCCGGGAGGGAGTGGAGGAAGACGAAGGCCAGGAAGTCTTCAAGGGTTGAAGCGAAGCCGAAGAACCGCCTGTAGCCTTAACCTTAACCAAAGGGGGCTGGGAGCGAGCCCTGGAGGGAGAGTGGTCCAACCGCGTGGAGCCTGAGCTACGCGAGTCCGAGGCCCGGTTAGGGGATCTGGACCTTGCCTTTTCCCAGTGCTTGTGGGGTTTCGAGGAAGATTCACCTCTGGAGGAAGGTTCTTTATCCATTCTGCTAAGTTTTTCTTCTAAAAGGTACCCCTGAAGTGCCTTCTGATGGCAGATCCTGGTGCAGCTGTTGAACCCTTGACAGAAGGAACAGGCCTTGGTGTCATGGTCCGGGCCGAAGCACTGCAGGCAGGATGAATGAGGATCCTTGAAGGGGATCTGTTTTCCGCAGGCACACTTGGAAGGGTGTCCCTCAGAAGAAGGCGTTGAAGAAGCCGACATTAGTTTCGTAAAACTAGTGTGAGAAGTTCTTAGTTGTCGTGCGCTAGAATAAGACAGAGGCCGATGCTGGCGAGTCGACGGCAGGAAAAGAACTGGGGATTCTGGGGGACTGCCTCCTTATGTACTATGCCTGACGTTAGGGGCGGGACCAACGTCGGAGGCGGTCCCCACTGAATACTGCTAGCTAGAAAATTTCCGTGGGGTCCTGGCGCCTGCCGGCTACAGTCCTAATGGTGTAACCTGCTGCAAGAGCTGTTTCTCGAAGTAAGATCTAGGAGTTTGGCTTGACAGCAAGCTCGATTTCTCCATCCACACAGACACCATTCATGCCAAACTAGGTGCCCTTTTTCACAACAAAGACTGCCTCCCCCTCCATGTCCGTAAGGAACTTGTAACCAAAATGGTTCTCCCAGTCTTTGATTATGCGGATATATTCTATGGTTTCGCCCCCTCCTCCTCCTCCTCCTCCCCCCTTGCCAGACTGGATACCCTGTGCAATGCCTTTTGCCGCTTACACAACTCTCCCCTTCCATTACTCCACTGCTCCTCCACTCTTCCCTCGCCATCCCCTCACCAGGGTCACTGCACTGCCAAATACAGATATGGATCCCTCCTCTCCCATCGATCCTCCTTGCTATCTCCCAGCACTCTGCTCTTCCTAGTCGCTTTGCTCCAGGAACTCCGGCCCCTTCTCCACTCCTCACCCTCACTCCTCTGTTGGCCAAGCGGCCTTCTCCTATTGCCTCCCCTCCCCCCTCTGCCTTGCCCCTTCTCTCTGAGCTTTCCATCTCCACCTAAGGCAACTTCCCAAAATCACCTGTTCCTGCTCAGCCCCTTCCTAACCCAATATACTCTCCCTCGACCCTCACCTTCTCTGGTCCCTGGTTGCTGCCCTTCACCTTATTACCCCTAAGTCGACATGCACTGTCTACTTTGCGTCCCACTTGACTGTTTACTATTTACTGCTTTATCCTGTGTTTATATTATGTCATTTTATGATACTGCTGCCTCTGTATACACCTTTTATTCCTGTATTTGCTATGCTGACTCTAAACTGTATTTGTGACTGGTCTCCGTACAACCGCTTCCCCAGGTCTCACCTGGAAACGAGCCTTGGCTCAATGTGCCTTTCCTGGTTATCAAGTTTTACATAAATACACAAACAAATAACTTAACAGACCCTCTGAAGGATATATTTTATGGTATAAGGGACTCCAATCACGAGGTTTAGGCGGACAACCACTCAGCTTCACGGTCCTCTCGCCCACATCTAGCGTTCGGAGCCAATTATACCATACAAGACACCTCTCAGAGGCACTTGTAACTTATAAAATATACCTTGCTGCAAAATTTGCCATTTGGCACAAAAGTTGACCATGGAACTCTGTCAGTTAGGTAGTGGCTGAAATTCACTACGGTTGGCAACTTGTTCTGAAGGGCTGACTTTGTGAAATTTTGTGCAGCTAGTGGCCTTTAAGAGTTGACCAAATTTACTCACGAAGACTTTGTGGAAAACGTGACACTTCACCTGGAAAACTTCTCAAAAACCGCAAAGTTCCTCTTTTGGTCCTTCCCAGCTCTCAGATTTTTGGTGGGAGATAGTGGATCAAACAGAGGAAATGTTATATTCGCAAACTCTAGTGTCTCCTACCATGGTACTGCTATCTATCCCTCCTCCGTATCTCTGTCTCCCTCCCCATCCCATAGCCTATATATACACATTTCCTTGTGGCAAAGAAGGTTGTAACCCACCCGTGGATGCAGACGACTACCTCATCAGTTCAGACTTGGCGAGCTATTATGGGAGAAATTTACGCAATGGAGAGGCTGACAGCCTCTTTGCGTAATAGAACACTCCGAGAACATTTTCCAGAAACTTATTCTGGAAAAAAACACGGGAAATGTAATTATATTAATATAAAACCTTAAGTTCTTAAAGTTGCTGCCTCTTCCGATGTGTTGTATAATCGACTATCAGGCCATTTAATACAAGTTGAGCCAAAGCGTGGACGTGCATATGAGAAGTCCAGAAAGAGTTTTTTTTAAAGAGGGCTATCTACCTGTTTTCTAAAACTGTGATGTGCAGAACACACAAAAGGCTGAATAAGAAACAACATTGACTGCAATATGTCTAAGTGAATAACATTGGCCTGTATATAGGAATAGAAGAATGTTTAAGAGGCATCTCCTGAGGAAACCAATAACATACTGGTGAAACGTAGAGGATATGCGCCTATATTCATAATAAAGAAAATATGCATAAATGTTCAAGAGGATCTGTCTACGTGAATTCTTCTGATTTGCGCCCTTCATCTTTCCCTTCCCCTGAAGCTGTGAGGGAACCACTGATAGTTCATAATAGAACACCTCAGTTTCAAACAAGATGGCAACACTGTGTGTCGTACATAACGAATACTGATCTCAATTTTGTTCCTTAGTTTGCAGGGAAACATTAACCTGATATCTAACTTGGTAAAGCGAGATGTTGCTAGTAGTGGTAGGACCGACCTTTGTCCATTTCTTGGAACTTTAATACTGTGTGATGGAAAATAAAAGAAACTGGCTCAATTATTGCATTTTGATACCTGTTCTGGTTGCTGTAGCCTAGAAACTGGTTTAAAGTTTAAATAAAAAAAATTGGCAAAATTAAAAGTTGCCGATGCCACTGGGAATTCTACATCATCTCTAGCTGGTGCTGCACTAGAATTCTAGGTGTATGGCAGGAACTGGACTAAGAACTAAATGCCTTTAGACAGACAGAGAGGGATGAGATAAAAGTTTGTGTATATCAAGGATTATCCAACGACCCAGGTCATGTGTTGGCGACACTGGGTTTGGTACTGAACTCTGGAGCTAGCCAGGCAACCTGGGGAGGGCAAGGAGGGTGCCGCCGCATGGCTATGCTCCCTGTAGAAAAGCCTGTTTCATGCCACAACAACTCCGTACGGTCGGCCTAGGAATGTGCTCCTTCACTGAGGGGTTGCAGTGTTGGCGCGAGGCCTGTTTAGGGTACTGCTCTGCGCCATGTGGAAAGCAGGTAGGGTCCAGGGGTAACAAGAAGAAAAAACATCAGGTGCAAAACATGATGGAGCCACTAGGATGACACCCCCATACTCCAGGGCCCCACGCTGCCATCAGATCCCCACATTCGGGGTGAAGGTAGGTGGCAATGGGCCTGGAAGGCCACAAGGGGAGGAAAATAAGGGGCAGCTTTCAGGAATAAAAATATTTATATAAGAAAAAAAATCTGTCGAAATGCACAATTTCAGCAGTGCTATTTATAACTGCTTGAGTGCGCTAGCATCCTGCAATCTCCAAAACAGTTCAAACCCCATCCCTGAACAGTATGGAAGTGTAGGACTACCTCTCCTCCAGGCGCAGCTGAACTGGAGTTACCTGGAAAGAACTACCACCATGGCATACAGGTCAATGGCGCTGTCCGCAATCCTCATCAACGGGAACTGCTCATCTGCAACAAACGAACACAAATTATAAAGAAGTTCCTAGATCCGCCAAACACCTGGAAAAAGTTTGCTGCCTGTCTGAGACCACTGTCCCATCTGGGACCAGATCTGCTGCCCACTAGGGACTGCTGCCTGCGACCAGAATCCCCGAAAGTCTGAGACCTGGTCCGCCACCCCCGGGACCTTGGAAAGCCATCTTGCAGTACATGCATGAATTACAGTGTGTGGATCAGAATCATTGGCTGTCTTTTGCAAATGCCAGAACGGTTCTGACAGGACCAGTTTTGGTGTGACGGCAGTGCTAACTAAGATCAGGGTATCAATACTGCCTTAGGGTACTACTACAAGCGTGAGCTCCAAGTCGGGGGGGGGGACTGAAGCCACCAATCACCCAATGCACGGGCACCTTATGCTGTTTAAGACAATTAGATGGGGGTGGGGAAAGAGCAAGGGGAAAAGTAATGCATGGCGAGATGGGAGAAGCCCCTCCTCCGATGAGGTTCAACATTTTGAGCTGGGGACAAAAGCATACCTCTCAACTGTCCCTAATTGTGCCTCAAACATTTTCTTGGGCCCTTCTAAATTTGGAATTTCTTTCCCTAAGTCACAGGGAATTGAAGCATCAAATAATGCTGTAAATTAGAGTTACAGTTACCAATATTACCAGTTTTAAGATGTCTCTATGATTTCTGTCATTTGCCCCCGATTTTTTTTTTTTTTTTTTAAATCCTTGTTCCTGATTTCCTAGGCAGGAGGTTGAGAGGTATGGATGAAACAAACAGCTGGGACCATGCAATATGCAGAGCTGCTATGGGTCAGAGTTCACCATGATCTAAACTAGAGGGCAACAATGTGTGGGAGGGGGGGAGGAGTCTGCAATGTTCAAAGTACCATCAGATGTAGAAGACCACCATCTCTAAATAACACCCTTACAGGGAGGCAAAGCCACACCACCAATGTTACACAAAAAAGAGGGGACATCCCCAGTGTTCCTCATATCCCCCTCACAAGATGGAGTGCCCCAGAGTCTCTGCACCCTCAAGATGAGGTGAAGGGTGCCACCTGTTTACATACCCCCACCAGATAAAGATTGTTGAGGAGGGTCTCCCAATGTCTACATACCCCTGAGATGGAGTGGGGTGTACCCTCCAGTCTGTATACCCTCGTGATAGTGTGAAAGGTGCCAGGTGTTTACATAACCACCAACGATAGGCCAGCCTGTAGGCGCAGCGGTTGGATTTCCACTTGCGATGCCAGCGACCCGGGTTCGGGAACGGACCCGGGGCATCGGAGGGCTGGCCGGGGGGACAAGGATGGAGCGTCCTGCGGATTGCTTTCCTTCTCCGGGAGGGTGGGGAGTGTCCGTGCAGATGACGGACTCTCTGGCGGAGGCGGGGTACTGCAGGCCACCCGCCCCAGCACGCTCAGGGGCGGACGGACGAGGTCAATATTGGTAAGTTCTCGCCCCCCGCTTACACTGGGGAGAAAAACACCACTGCCTATCACCTTCTTTAAGTCCGTCCTGCCACCTTCCTCACCCCAGGCCGACTCCGACCTATCCTGCTGTTCGCGACACTATGGGCCAGGTGCCGCGTCTCCGCCCTGGGGAAAGCCAGAGGGTATCGGGAGTGCGGCTCATGTGAGGGTAAGGCTGTAGGGGTCCGTGACTGGACTGATAGCTCCGGCAAGGGCGGCGGCGAAAAAGATCAAAATAAAAAATTAAAAACATACCCACCAACGGATAAAGATAATTGGTGGGGGTCCCTCAGTGTCTACATTCCCCCCCACCCACGAGATGGAGTGGGGCGTGCCCCAGAGTTTATGTACCCTCAAGATGGTGTGAAAGGTGCCAGGTGTTTACATATTTACCGACATGAAGACGAACTGTTGGGGGGGCCCAGATGTGCAGATACCCTTCCCCAAGTGGAGAATGCCCCAGAGTGTATGTACCCTCAAGATGGTATGGGTGGTGTCAATTGTTTACATTCTTCAGGAGGAGTTATGTGGGGGTTCCCCATGTCTATATACTCTCCAGATGGAGTAGGGGTGCACCATAGTCATTCCACCTCCAAGATGGTGTGGGCCGTGACAGGTGTTTACATTCCCCCGGAGGAATTCTGTGGGGTTCATCGATGTCTATATACTACCCAGATGGAGTGGGAGTGCACCAGAGTCATTCTACCTCCAAGATGCTGTGGGCAGTGCCAGGTGTTTGCATTCCCCTGGAGGAGTTTTGTGGGGCCCCTCAATGTCTAAATACACCTCAGATGGAGTGGGGGTGCTCCGGAGTCGTTTTACCTCCAAGATGGTGTGGGAGGTGCCAGGCGTTACATACTCCCCTCCTTCAGAGAAGGCATACTGAGAGGGGGGTCCCTGATGTCCACTTACCCACAATCTTCTTGCCGTGCTTCAGCAGCAGGTTCTCAACCACCCCCCCAAACTCCTCGATGGCCTTCACAGCCTGAAACGAAAGCAAAGAAGGCCAAGTTAGTGCACTGCTCCACTCTTTGAAATCAATCTGAAAGAAACACGTCATGAATTGCAAACTGTGTCGCAGGTTGGGGGGGTTGGGATTTCAGGTTCAGCTTCAAACCCTGGGGTTAAGCTGCACATCAACAGAGCATGAACCTCATCTAAAACATTAGCTTACCTCACACATCTCAACCCCGCTGACTGAGAACCAATAGCAATGGGAAACGATGTAAGTTTATACTACGTAAAAGGCAAAAAATAATATTGTAAAAGTTTCTCCCCTTGTCACGCCCGTTTCCAGGGTACCTGTGTTTGAGACACTCTTTACAGAATAAGAGTGTCTCACCTACAGGGACAGGGAGGGCTCCAATTAGTCAGAAGATCTCCATCAATCAATAATGAGGTTCAAACCCCAATTTGACAGTTTCAAGTGGGTAATTAGACACAAAGGGGAGGTGGGGAGAGCATTGAATGGGGAGAGTAGAACAATGTAAGAACATTAGGGCAGAATCAATGGACCCGGTCTTTATTTTTAAATTTATTATGACTGCATAGGTGGAGCCCTGCAGACGTTTTGCTAGGAGAGCAGAAAAGGGACTTTGGAAGCCTGCAGCTGGTTTCAGGCACTGTCGCCTTCCACGGTGCTGCGGTCAGTGTTGCAGTGTTCTTTCTCCAACATCCCTTCCCAGCCGCACTAGTCCCGCCTCTCAATGGGTACTCTATTTTTTGGGCACTCAGTTCCACAAGAGCCTGCAGTGCCCAAGATGGCCACCATGAGCTCACTGTGCATGCGCGAGTAATGGCGGTAATCACACATGCACACTTTTGTTACAGTGGCCATCTTGGGCATGGTGAGCTCCTTCTCACGCATGAAGCAGCCGTGTTGGCTCTGATCAGAATTTGTTTTTGTTTGCTGTGCTTTATCCCCTGTACTTAACCTGCTCTTTCGGCCACAGACTCCCCCAGCCCTATCATCCAATGTCCCTTGGACTTACTTCCGATCAGACACTGCCCCATGGGGTACACCCCAACCAAACAGATGGAGCCTCATGGGTTCCCAAGGCCAACCTGTGGTGTCACTCCCCTATATTCAAGGGTGTTTGCATTTTTCTGGTTCCCTTCCCCTCAGGTGCTACGTGGGCAAGTACTGAGTGGAGGTCAGCATGCATGCCTGCTGATGTCCCAGTCGTCAGGAGGCACCTGCGGACCCACTGTGGCTCCATATGCACCACCATCTGTGGTCATCCAGGTGGCGGTAACGCAGTGGCGCTCACAGAGCCCCCACACCAGAGAAGAAGAGCATCCTCCGGGATGCTCAATGCTTTTCCTCCTGGCCAGCTTCCAATGATTTGGGCTCGTTTCTGAACCTGGGTCATCAGTGTGACGAGCAGCAGTGCTACCGCTAAGCCAATGGGCTGGCTGCTCATAGTCTTTCTTTTTTCTCCAACTTTCTTTGTTCTCCCAATGGACAGGCGGGGGGCTATTAACCCTATCAGTGCCCGGACCACTCTCCCCAAATCTTCCTCCAGGCTGCCCGGCTAGGTGACCTGTACCTTGCCCCCTATGACAGGGCTCCCCCGGGTGGACTGGGGGACAGACAGAGATCAACCAGAGGCCCCAGCCGAGGCTTTGCCTAGGGCGTCATTTGGGAGGCAGTCCAGGGGTTTCACGGAGCTCCATGAACCAGCGGTTTTCCCTGGTTTCCCCCCAGAAGTGTGGACATGCAATGATGTCAGCACGGCACGGGACAGGCGCGCTCCTGCACCAATCCCACAGACATACATTGATGACTCCACAGAGACAGGTGGTCCCAGCTGCTGGACACCCAGCCTCCACTGGGTGTCAGTAGTATGCTGGGCGACCCCCCCCCCCCGGTGGAGAGCAGTCCCTGGGATGCTCATCCAACCTCCCCCCTTGCTGACCCTCAGATGCCCCGCGCTCGCTTCCGAACACAGGTAGTCAGTGCCATAGGCAGTAGTGCTACTGCTGCGCCGGCAGGCCGGCTGCTGCTCACAGTCTTTTTCTATCCGTTCCCTTCTGTGAAACCATGAAACGTTCCTGCCAGGATAATTCGGTTTCTGCTGTATATAGCCTGTAATATGCAAGCCCATGCTGGGATTAGAACCCAGGTCACTTGCCTCGTAGGCTGCCTGAAATATAACCTCTGCACCGTATGAGGGGTCATTAACTTCAGAGCAGTTCGACGGCACACCCGATGTGTCTTGGGTTAGCAAGCAGAGGACCAGGGGGTTGACTCTGGAATTTCAGTGGCATGGTATCATGTTGGGCACAGTCGATGGACCACAGGTGCCCGTCTGCAGTCAGTTTCTATGTTTCTATGGCAGATCCATGGTGGTGTGGAGCTGGAATAGCAAATTTTATAGAGAACACAGTGGGCCACCTGATGGACCAGTGCGTAGCACATTGCGTTCCCGTGCCGGCAACCAGGGTTTGGGAGTAGACTCGGGAGCTGGGTCAGACAGCCAAGGGGGCTGGGTCAGTGCTGTCGCATGGCCAGGCTCCCATTTGGGAACCACAAGCAAAACCCTGCTGCTGATGGACCAGCCTGGAATATCGTATTTTTAAAATGTTTTCCTGATATTGAAAAGTCACTTTAAAAATTACAATTTGTGGGGGTAAGACACATTTCCTGAAAGGAAGAATGTGTGAAATCTTTACTAGCTAGGCAGGACTGGCTGTATTAGGCCTGGTGCTGTGAACCATGTTCATGTAAGGTCCCCTCCCTGGACCCCTGCCCCCCTTACAAGAACCAAAGGCACGTCTAGTCCTCCTCTGCCACGCTTCCCTTTGTACCACAGCAGATGTTCTGACCAAAGGCACGTCTAGTCCTCTTCCGCCACGCTTCCCTTTGTACCACAGCAGATGTTCTGACCAAAGGCACGTCTAGTGCTCCTCTGCCACGCTTCCCTTTGTACCACAGCAGATGTTCTGACCAAAGGCACGTCTAGTGCTCCTCTGCCACGCTTCCCTTTGTACCACAGCAGATGTTCAGACTCTTACTCACCAGCTCACTGCTTGGCTGCAGCTCAGGGTGCACCACCTCCTTCAGACTCAGCCCCGTGCTCAATCCAGCCCGCCTGCGGAAAAGTACAAACAGTCAAGTTAGTTCCCGTGTCTTGTCTCGAGCGCAACTGGTTCCCTTCAATGGAAGGACATGAAGAAAAAATTACTCACCTTAGTAATTGCTTTTCTTCTCATGGAGTCTTGCTATATTATGACAATTAGCAGTTAGCCACAGCACTTGAACTGCCCCGGAGAGGAAGGAGTTAACTCCAGGCTGACTGGAGTTCCAAGCGCGAGCGCTTTGCTGAAAGCTCTATCTGGCTAGTTTCAAACTGAAACTGTCAGATCTTTACGGAGCCAACACTAAGCAAAAGTCTGTGTGGAAAAAACCCTACACTAGCCAAATGGCTACCTACTAGTAGAATAACAATAACAGAAACAACAACAACAATATCACCCCTAACAAGCACTATTAGGCCCCCCCTCCCCAAAAGACAGAAGCCCAGGAGGGGGGCCAAACATACAACCAAAAAACAGAAATACCTAGTTTTCCTAATCCTAAAGAAAAGGGGAAAAGGGAAAAAGAGCTATAACGGCATGAGACAGTGCTTGCACTAATTTGCCAACCCCTTACCCAAGTAGAAGTTCTGAGGAGGGGAGGAGGTGGTCATAATATAGCAAGACTCCATGAGAAGAAAAGCAATTACTAAGGTGAGTAATTTTTTCTTCAAACACCATGAAGTCTTGCTATATTATGACAATTAGCAGATTACACAGCAGTACCTCCATGGAGGAGGGCCAGAACCTACTTAGGAAATAGGCTCTGAAGCACGGCTGTGCCAAACCGAGCATCTCTCCTGGACTGGACATCCAGGGAGTAATGCTTGGTAAAGGTGTGAACTGTTTTCCAGGTAGCAGCTTGACAGATTTCCAGAATGGGAATATCTCTAGCAGCCACTAGAGATGCAGCTATACCCCTGGTGGAATGGGCCCTCAGTCCTGAGGGGGGTTCTCTACCTAGTTTTTGGTAGCAAAATTGGATACAAGAGACAATCCACCTGGCAATTGTCCTCTTAGTGGCAGGTTTCCCTTTGCCAACCTTGCCATAGGTAAGGAAGAGTTGGAGGGATTCGAACCTGTGACCCTTAGTGCGTTCCAAATAGTAGCTTAAAGCTCTTTGGCGTCAAACTGTGCAATCTCCTCTCACCCGAGGAAGAATGCTCAGTGAAAAATACTGGAAGGGAGATGGATTGGTTAAGATGGAAATCTGAAACCACTTTAGGTAAAACTTCTCGTTAGTCCTGAGGACTACCTTATCTCTGTGAAAAGAAATAAAACTTTTCCACTGACAGGGCTTGTAACTCACTTATCGTCTGGCAGAAGTGATGGCCACTAGGAAAACAGTTTTCCAAGTTAGGAACTTAAGGTCTGCTGAAGACAGAGGTTCAAAGGGGGGTTGCATTAACTGAGCAATGCAAACATTAAGGTCCCAGGCAGGGGCTGGGTCCCGAAAAGGAGGGTTAGTGTGAAGTAACCCTTAAAAACTTGGAAAACACAGGGTGAGAAGAAAGGGAGGCAGGCTTTCCTGCTGATATAAAAGCAGAGACAGCTGCCAGATGAACCTTTAAGGTAGCTGGCCTGAGGCCTAAGGAATTAAGATGGACCAAGTAGTCCAGCAAAATGGGCAAATCAGCAGATTCTGGGACAATTTGCTTCCCAGAACACCAGATGGAGAACCTCTTCCATTTGGAATTATAAGTGGCCCTAGTGGAAGGCTTCCTAGAGGCCTTTAAAATATAAAGAACATCTTGAGAAAGGTGTAAATCAGCAAATTCTAACTCCTCAAGAGCCAAGCCTTGAGGTGGAGGGATTTGAGGTCCGGATACCAAACTCTCCCCTGGGCACAAGTCAGCAGGTTGTGGACCCTGGAAAGGTCCAGGGGAGGGTGGACTGTCAGGGACAGAAGCAGTGGGTACCAGGGTTGCCTGGCCCAGTCTGGTGCAATCAGAATCACTTTGCAGGGCTGGGATCTGATTTTTACTAACACCCTGAAGAGAAGGGGGAAGGGGGGAAAGGCATACAGGAACTTCCCTTCCCAATCCAACAGAAAGGCGTCCAGGGGGACTGAGCCCGTTACTGGAGGCCTGCAACAGAACAGAGGAAGTTGGTGGTTGTCTGGGGCTGCGAAAAGATCTATCTGAGGGGTGCCCCATCTGGCAAAGACTGACCCCAGCACTAGGGGATTCAAAGACCATTCGTGATGACCCTGAGAAATCCTGCTGAGGGCATCCGCTAGGACATTGTCCTTCCCTGAAGGTGAACTGCTACTAGGGAGGTGTTCAGGGAGTAAGCCAAAGACCACAACTTCATTGCTTCGGTGCACAAGGCTGATGACCGAGTGCCCCCCTGCTTGTTGATGTACCACATTGTTGTGGTATTGTCTGTCCTGACCTGAACTACTTTGTTCTGGACAGATGCTGAGAAAACCTGAAGAGCTAAAAAGACAGCTCTGAGTTCCAATAGGTTGATGTGGAGCAGAGATTCCTGGGGGGACCACACTCCCTGAGTGGAAAGGTCGCCCAAGTGCGCGCCCCACCCCAGCAAGGAGGCATCCGTGGTAAGGGTGAGGGAATAAGAAATGGGAATGAAGGGGACCCCTTGTCTTAGATTGCTCTGATCCTGCCACCACTGAAGAACTAGAATCAGAGTTGGGGTCACTGGGACCAATTTGGTAGGGGTCCCTCCTTTGGGACCAATAGGCCTCAAATGAAACTGAATGTCTCTCATCTGGAATCTTGCTCCTTGCACTACAGCTGTGGAGGCAGCCATGTGCCCTAGAAGTTGCAGAAAGTGCCTTGCTGGTCGAGAGACCCGGGGAGGTGAAAGAGGATGCCAGGCAATGAGCTTCTCTACCCTTTCCGAGGGGAGAAATGCCCTGGCCAACTTTGTGTCCAATTCCGCACCTATGAAAGTTAGTACCTGAACTGGTTCTAGAACTGACTTTGTAAATTCAGCAGGAATCCCAGGAAGTGAGAAGCTGCTGGGTGACTTGCAAGTGGATTTTACCTGATCTGGGGACTGACCCACAATGAGCCAGTCGTCCAGGTAGGGAAACACAGCAACCCTTGCCTTCTAAATGAGCCACTACCACAGCTAGACATTTTGTGAATACCCTTGGAGCAGAGGTAAGACCGAAGGCATTGCTCTGAACTGGTAGTGACCTGAGGGCAGTTCGAACCTGAGGTATTTTCGGTGAGAAGGCCTGATCAGGACATGAAAATAGGCATCCTTGAGGTCCAGGGAGGCTAGCCAGTCCCCTGGCCTGAGGGAGGGCAAAATCATTGCCAGAGTTAACATTTTGAACTTTGGTTTCAAAAGATGCTTGTTCAGGTACCTTAAGTCTAGAATGGGCCGCCATTCTCCTGTCTTTTTTGGGGTAAGAAAGTATCTGGAGTACAGCCCCTTGCCCTGGTGACAAGGAGGAACCCCTTCCACTGCTTTGCAGTCTAGGAGGGAAGAGACCTCTGCTTCCAAAGCAAGGGCCTCTAAAGGGCTTGCAGGTGGAAAATGTCTGGTTCTCATCTTTGGAAACTGTTTGAAGCTGAGAACCAGACCCTGGCTTACTACCTCCAGAACCCATTTGTCCGAGGTTAGGGACACCCAGTTCTGGCTGAAATAAGCCAACCTGCCTCCAACTGGTACAGGAGAATCGGCCCTGGGCACCCCATCAGGGTGCCTGCTTGGCAGTAGCCTTAGGCTGAGGGGTGGGGGACGGTTTACCTGTGCCCCGCCTACCTCTGCCTCTGAAAAAAACCCTCTGTGCAAAAGCAGAGGAGGCTTGGGATTGATAAAAAGGCCTGTGGAAAGGCCTGCCCCTACCTCTGGGAGTGTGCCTCTGTGGAGTGGCATGCCGCTCCTTGGCCTGGGCACTTTTGTAGGTAGTTCTGTATTCATCCATCTTTTCATATAATTTTCCGCTTGCTCTCCAAACAGAGAATTTCCCACCACAGGAAAATCCATAGCCTTTGACTGAGTATCCTGTGACAGATTAGTGCACCTGAGCCATGCCAACTCACGGAAAGCTACAGAAGTGGCCATGACCCTAGAGGAAACATCATTAACGTCTACAGCAGTATGAAATTGAACTTTAGAGGCTTCAATGCCATCAGCAGCCACCTGTTCCAATTCACTAGCCAGCTGGCCATGGGCCTGCTTGGCTAACTGCAACACTGTATCCCATCTAGATTTCTGATATCTAGCCACATAAGCCATATAATTTGCCTGCCTGAGTCCCAAAGAAGCTGCCATATACTGTTTTTTCGCCATGGCATCAATCTTCCTGGAATCCTTATCAGGAGGATGTGAGGCCAGGGGGATATTAGCCTTGTCACAGGCTGCAGCTTGTACCACACCTACATGACTACACTGCTCAGTGAGGAAGTCTGTATCAGGGCCTGATAAAGTATACCTTCTGTCCATTTTTTTATCTACAGGAGGGACAGAATGAGGATTTTTTAAAATTGTTGTTGTTTGCTTCCTAAATGACTTATGCAAAGGAATAGACAACCTCTTAGACTCTGGGATATCCATCATCTCAACATAATCAGGCTCCTCTTGCTCATCCACAGCCTCTTCCAAGGGAAACTGGAGGGTTTCTGCAACCTTTTTGTAAAACATAAAATGAGAAGGGGACTCAGACAGCATAGGGGGAGATTCTAATGGTCTGTCTGGAGAAATGTCCGGTTCAATGGGCACGTCCAGATCCTCCCAGCCACATACATAATGATCAAAATCTTCCTCCCCCTCCTGTGGTTCATAAAATTCCTCAACATCATACTCTTGAACCACTGGAACCGAACGAACCAACCTTTTGCCAGCTGTTGGTGGTTCGGCCGGTCCCTGAGACAGTGACTGGACAATCTGTATGGCTTTAGCTATCTCTGCAGCAGTTGGAGAGGCAATCTTGCACTCCAGACCTGCTGATTTCTTAGATTTTTTTTACTGGGACTGGTTCCTCAGAACCAGCCTTCCTTTTGCCCGAGGAAGTCTCGCCCTGGTCAGAGGGCACTCCCTCTGGTCCAGTGGGTGCTGGACCGGGCTGGCCATCCGGGTCAGCGGACTTTTTGGCCTCTCGTTCCCTGAGCCGGCCCAATCTTTTCTCCAGGGTGGCTGCAGGGAAATTCTTACACACCTGGCAGTCTGACAGGAGGTGGTCAGCCCCCAGACAATAAACACATGTGGTGTGTGGGTCAGCCTTGGCAAAGGCTTCCCCACAAACATCACAGTGTTGAAACCCAGTGGGCACGGTTTTTCTTTTGGGTTTCTCAGACATAATGCCAGCCTATCCAAAAACTTGCCCTTTTTATGGCAGTGCCAGGCAAGACACCCTTATCGGTTCCTAACCGTGTCACGGGTATTTGAGAAAACCCAATTTAAGAGATAGGTTTTTTTAGAACCGATAAGAACCGGGAACCGCACTCTAAAAGCCCAAGCTATTATTTAAAATTGTTTTTTTTAGCAAACCGATCGGTTCAAAACCGAACCGATAATTAATTTCCACACAGACTTTAAAATCCTGTACTTACGGTTTACCAGATAGAGCTTTGAACCGAAATGCGGTAAAATACTTATTGCCGGTTAAAATGAACTGAAAACACTCGTTTGAACCGAGAAATGAACCGAGCTGAAGGAGCAGATCTCCGGAGTGACTGTTCAGTGAAGCGGAGTAAAGAATCTGACAGTTTCAGTTTGAAACTAGCCAGATAGAGCTTTCAGCAAAGCGCTCGCGCTTGGAACTCCAGTCAGCCTGGAGTTAACGCCTTCCTCTCCGGGGCAGTTCAAGTGCTGTGGCTAACTGCTAATTGTCATAATATAGCAAGACTTCATGGTGTTTGAAAAACTTGTTTTTCACCCTCTAGTCTTTGCCTGAAAGGATGCGACTCACACAGAGGGAAATGGGACCGAAACTGCTACATTCTCCACTACAGCAGATGTCACTCCACTCTACCACCCAGTAGGATGGCATCCTCTGTGAAGTGGGCGCACTGGCATCAGTAGGGCACTATGGCATGTTAGGGTCTATTACAGACAAGAGCTTCCTCGTTAAATGTGAGCCCACCTCCACCCAGTCATTCGTTAACCTATATTTGAATCTAATACAGAGGCTCTCACTTGCACCACATACACAGAGGTCACTATAACAATGTCCCTCCCTCACCATCAGAGGATGTAAGTAGTCTCTCACCTCCTTGCTCTCTTGCCGATTTCACTGACCAAAAGCCCAGCGTTACCAATTGGGTTTTTCAGAGCCTTCTGGAGATTCTTCAGTTGGTTTCCAGCATTCTGGTGAAGAAAAATGAAAACGACTGTCAGAAATGCATTTCACAACCAAGACTAGGAGAGGAGTCCTTTTCACTTACTGCTTTTATGCTCAACTGCCTTTAATTTGTCACCTGTGACTTGTAGTGTGGTGTACTGAACCCATGGAATTTGTGACCACAGGGAGGCTGTCCTGTCATTTGTGACTTGTACTGTGGTGTACTGTACCCATGGAATGTGTCACCAGAGGGAGGCTGTCCTGTCATTTGTGACTTGTACTGTGGTGTACTGTACCCATGGAATGCGTCACCAGAGGGAGGCTGTCCTGTCATTTGTGACTTGTAGTGTGGTGTACTGTACCCATGGAATGTGTCACCAGAGGGAGGCTGTCCTGTCATCTGTGACTTGTGTGGTGTACTGTACCCATAGAATGCGTCAGCAGAGGGAGACTGTCCTGTCATCTGTGACTTGTAGTGTGGTGTACTGTACCCATGGAATGTGTCACCAGGGGGAGGCTGTCCTGTCATTTGTGACTTGTACTGTACCCATGGAATGCGTCACCAGAGGGAGACTGTCCTGTCACCTGTGACTTGTACTGTGGTGTACTGTACCCATGGAATGTGTCACCAGAGGGAGGCTGTCCTGTCATCTGTGACTTGTACTGTGGTGTACTGTACCCATGGAATGTGTCACCAGAGGGAGGCTGTCCTATCATCTGTGACTTGTACTGTGGTGTACTGTACCCATGGAATGTGTCACCAGAGGGAGGCTGTCCTGTCATCTGTGACTTGTACTGTGGCGTACTGTACCCATGGAATGTGTCACCAGAGGGAGACTGTCCTGTCATCTGTGACTTGTAGTGTGGTGTACTGTACTCATGGAATTTGTCACCAGAGGGAGGCTGTCCTGTCATCTGTGACTTGTAGTGTGGTGTACTGTACCCATGGAATGTGTCACCAGAGGGAGGCTGTCCTGTCATCTGTGACTTGTACTGTGGTGTACTGTACCCATGGAATGTGTCACCAGAGGGAGGCTGTCCTGTCATCTGTGACTTGTAGTGTGTGTACTGTACCCAAGGAATGTGTCACCAGAGGGAGGCTGTCCTGTCATCTGTGCGTGTACTATGGTGCATACCCATGGAATGTGTCACCAGAGGGAGGCTGTCCTGTCATCTGTGACTTGTACTGTGGTGTACTGTACCCATGGAATGTGTCACCAGAGGGAGACTGTCCTGTCATTTGTGACTTGTAGTGTGTGTACTGTACCCATGGAATGCGTCACCAGAGGGAGGCTGTCCTGTCACCTGTGACTTGTACTGTGGTGTACTGTACCCATGGAATGTGTCACCAGAGGGAGGCTGTCCTGTCATCTGTGACTTGTACTGTGGTGTACTGTACCCATGGAATGTGTCACCAGAGGGAGGCTGTCCTATCATCTGTGACTTGTACTGTGGTGTACTGTACCCATGGAATGTGTCACCAGAGGGAGGCTGTCCTGTCATCTGTGACTTGTACTGTGGCGTGACTGTACCCATGGAATGTGTCACCAGAGGGAGACTGTCCTGTCATCTGTGACTTGTAGTGTGGTGTACTGTACTCGGGGGAATTTGTCACCAGAGGGAGGCTGTCCTGTCATCTGTGACTTGTGGTGTGGTGTACTGTACCCATGGAATGCGTCACCAGAGGGAGGCTGTCCTGTCATCTGTGACTTGTACTGTGGTGTACTGTACCCATGGAATGTGTCACCAGAGGGAGGCTGTCCTGTCATCTGTGACTTGTACTGTGGTGTACTGTACCCATGGAATGTGTCACCAGAGGGAGGCTGTCCTGTCATCTGTGACTTGTACTGTGGTGTACTGTACCCATGGAATGTGTCACCAGAGGGAGGCTGTCCTGTCATTTGTGACTTGTAGTGTGGTGTACTGTACCCATGGAATGTGTCACCAGAGGGAAGCTGTCCTGTCATCTGTGACTTGTACTGTGGTGTACTGTACCCATGGAATGTGTCACCAGAGGGAGGCTGTCCTGTCATTTGTGACTTGTAGTGTGGTGTACTGTACCCATGGAATGTGTCACCAGAGGGAGGCTGTCCTGTCATCTGTGACTTGTAGTGTGGTGTACTGTACCCATGGAATGTGTCACCAGAGGGAGGCTGTCCTGTCATCTGTGACGTGTACTGTGGTGTACTGTACCCATGGAATGTGTCACCAGAGGGAGGCTGTCCTGTCATCTGTGACTTGTAGTGTGTGTACTGTACCCAAGGAATGTGTCACCAGAGGGAGGCTGTCCTGTCATCTGTGACATGTACTATGGTGTACTGTACCCATGGAATGTGTCACCAGAGGGAGGCTGTCCCGTCATCTGTGACTTGTACTGTGGTGTACTGTACCCATGGAATGTGTCACCAGAGGGAGACTGTCCTGTCATGTGACCTGTACTGTGGTGTACTGTACCCATGGAATGTGTCACCAGAGGGAGGCTGTCCTGTCATCTGTGACTTGTAGTGTGGTGTACTGTACCCATGGAATGTGTCACCAGAGGGAGGCTATCCTGTCATCTGTGACTTGTAGTGTGGTGTACTGTACCCATGGAATGTGTCACCAGAGGGAGGCTGTCCTGTCATCTGTGACTTGTAGTGTGGTGTACTGTACCCATGGAATGCATCACCAGAGGGAGACTGTCCTGTCATCTGTGACTTGTAGTGTGGTGTACTGTACCCATGGAATGCGTCACCAGAGGGAGGCTGTCCTGTCATCTGTGACTTGTACTGTGGTGTACTGTACCCATGGAATGTGTCACCAGAGGGAGACTGTCCTGTCATCTGTGACTTGTACTGTGGTGTACTGTACCCATGGAATGTGTCACCAGAGGGAGGCTGTCCTGTCATTTGTACTGTGGTGTACTGTACCCATGGAATGCGTCACCAGAGGGAGGCTGTCCTGTCATTTGTGACTTGTAGTGTGGTGTACTGTACCCATGGAATGCGTCACCAGAGGGAGGCTGTCCTGTCATTTGTGACTTGAAGTGTGGTGTACTGTACCCATGGAATGCGTCACCAGAGGGAGGCTGTCCTGTCATTTGTGACTTGTAGTGTGGTGTACTTTACCCATGGAATGTGTCATCAGAGGGAGGCTGTGCTGTCATTTGTGACTTGTAATGTGGTGTACTGTACCCATGGGATTTGTCACATGAAGGAGGCTACCCTGCCACCTGTGACTTACACCGTATCTAGCCACAGAATTTTTCACCAGAGAGAGGCTGTTCTGTCACCTATAAATTGTACTGAACCCAAGGTTATTTATCATCAGAGGTAGGCTATCTGGTCTCCTATGAACTGTACTGTAATGTACTGTATACATGGTATTTGTCACAACAGGGAGGCTGTCCGGTCACCTGTAATGTGTAGTGTACCCACAGAGTTTGTCACAAAGGGAGGCTGTCCTGCCAACCGTAACTTGTGCTGTGGGGTACTGTATCCATGGAATTTGTCACCAAAGGGAGGCTGTCCTGTCACCTGTAACAGACTCTGTCACAAAGAGAGGCTGTCCAGTCACCTATGCCTTGAACTATGTTGTACTGTATCCAAGGGACTGGTCATCAGCGGGAGGCTGTCCTGGAACCTATGACTGGTATTGTGGTGTACTGTACCCACAGAGTTTGTCACAGAGGGAGGTTGTCCTGCCACCTTGACTTGTGCTAGAGCACTGTAGCCACGGAATCTGTCACCAGAGGGAAGATACCCTGTCACCTGTGACTTGCACTGTGGTGAACGCAGGTCATGCATGGCTAGAAAAAAAACAAAACACAATCATGGTGTGCACGGGCGCACTGTGATCGTGCTACACAAGGAATCATTTGAACAATCCTGGACACAGAATAGGAAGTCGCAGTTGGGACGAAGCCGCTTTCCTCAGTAACTGTGGATGGGGCAGAAAATAAAGATTTTGATTGCTTGATTGAAACTCAGTGCTACAGAGGCAGTGTGGCTTATTGGTTAGAGCAGCAGCTTGGGACGTGGGAGACTGCAGGTTTAAACCCCACCAGAGACCATTACTCACTGTGTAACTTTGGGCAAATCTGCTTTGGAGCCTAACAATGGATAAATGCATTGTTGGAGGTAGTATAAGGCTCAGAGCTGCAAATCTGGTGACGTCCAGCAGATCAGACCGGGGTTTGAATCCCACAGCTTCCACTTGCATACTGTGTGACCCTGAGCAAGTCACTTAACTTCCTTGTGCTCCCAGGTCGCACCTGGAAACAAGCTCCGGCTTAGTGTGCCTTTCCTGGTTAAATAATTTCCCCTTTCCCTTTCCCCTGGTATAGAGATACCTGTCAAACCTCCCAATGCTCCAGTCAACCCAGCTGTGGAAATGGGTAACAGCAGTGCCCCACTACAAATGAGATGTTGCATCTTGGCTGGGCTACCCAGAGTAAATAGCAAAAAACAGATTAAGACCGCTGCTCAGTCTCATCTGCTGATAGATCAGCAGGGTACACATGAGCAAGGTCAACACTCGAGCCAGGGATTTTTCACAGTCGATATTACAAACCTGAACTTGGTGAACATAAGCATTGTTTTCTAGACAGCAGGAATGTCTTGGAATCCACTGAAGCAATAAAGTGACTCAACTGTTGCTCTGAAAGTCACATTCAGCTTTAGCAATTTTTTAAGAACATTTCAAATATATAAACCCTCCTAGCCTACTCTCTCGCTGCCCTACGAATAAGAGATCACATATATGTGTATTTCTTAGTGGATTTTGTTCCCAAAGCTATCAATAAAAACAAATTTTGTAATCTTGGTGGTCATATCCATGCAGAGGATTCCCTTTGCACACTGGACAAAGTTGTCCAAAGCCACATAATGCAAAAGCATAAGTCTTTTTTTTTTTTAAGGCAAAATTCTCTCTTGAAATATTTAGCCGCATTTCACAGCTATAAAAAGTGGGAGATTTGTCTTTCCCCAGCCTTTCCACTGTAGCCAGAAGATTACAGCCCACCCATACAAGGTGTACCTGAAAGCCGTTCAGTGCCACAAAGAGTCTCAGGATGTCGTTGGTTCCCTCGAAGATCCGGAAGATCCGCAGGTCTCTCATCACTCTCTCTACACCAGCATCCTTTAAAAATAAACACACACAACAAGATGTTAATCACAGCCAATCAGAGCACTCCTGACATCTCTCATATCTATAGCACACTTTCTTTCGGTCACATTTTCTGGACTGAATCCCCCCAGCAAAAGGTTTCGCTAACCTAAGTCTAGGGAAACCCAACCAGTGGCATGTAAGGCAGAGGGTCCCATCGTGGTTAGATTACCTAACTGTGAAACAGGAGATCACAAGGTTCGAATCCCACCACAGTTCCTGGCTTGCTGTGTGGCCCTGAGCAAGTCACATGACCTCTCTGTGCTTCTGTGAGGGGTTAAAATTCAGTGCTGGGGAGGGGTGGGAGAGATTGCTGGAGTCTTGAATTTTTAAACACAATCTTAAAATTTTGGCCGGCCTGGTGGTGCTAAGGGTTGAGGCGCTGGATGCCATACCTCGCGCCGTGCCGGCGACCCAGGTTCAGGAACGAGCTCAGGCCACCAGGGGTTGGCAGAGGAGGAGAAGACTGAGTATCCAGAGGACTGCTCTTCTCTCCTGGGGTGGGTTCCAGGGGATCTCCTGCCTGGTGGCGGCTCCTGGCGGTGGCTGGGGATGCTACACCTGTGGAAGGGGTAGCCAATGGGGTACTGGCTGCGGTGGGTGTCTGTGAGGGAAGGTGGAAGCATCTCCCTTGCACGCTGGCACCAGTGCTTGTCTCTGCCAGTAAGAGGAGGAACTAAGGAAAAATGGCCCTACCTCTGATAGGCGAAGGTGGGTTCCAGGACTCCACACCCATGCCCAGTGTCGGGTCTCTCTCCTCCTCTGGTGCTTCGCTGTCTGGCCACTCTACCCGATTATAGACAGAGCACCAGAAAGGAGTCAGTGGTCCCAGCCCGGGGAGCACAGAGCCAGGGAGTCGAGGGGTCTGAGCGGTGAGGGCCGGGACACCAGAGGATAGAGGAGAGTACTTCAGACCGGGCGGGAGAAAGTGGAGGTCGAGTAACCACACTGGAGAGAGTCCAGGGGTAGAGATGTAGGAGCATAAACAAAATATACAAAAAAAAGTAAAATAAAAATCTCACAATTCTGGGAACAGCAAGGGGGTGGGCGGGTGGGGGCCTTCAGGTTCTCCAGAGTGTGCATCTTTGTGGGATGGTGTCACTTCGTGGGTGAGTAAGACACATGGCATTGCTTCATATTCCACTTCCTAAGGTGTGCCATTATCCCATAACAACAACTGGGGAGCGTTTTCTCCCATGGGGAAACCCGGTTATAATTTGCCATTATAACCGTGGGTTATAATGGCAAACACGAGCTGGGTTTCCCCTCGCTCCACGCATGCTCCAGCCACCACTCTTCCTTCCTCAGCGGACTGCACTTCATCCCAACCGGATTTCGGACACCGATGTATTTATATTTTATATAACTGCTGTAGCGAGAAAACGCTCCCCAGCAATTCTATAAAATAAAATATGGGGTAGTGTGTTTAATGAGAATTTTACACACACCCTTGGTGTTGGATGCTTGAATAAAAACATTGAGCTTTGTTCTCTGGTTTATATAGCATCCAACACCTCACGCGAGTGTAAAATTCTCGTTAAACACACCACCCCATGTATTATTCCATACATATAATGCCCAACCTGTCATGCATTATTGCTTAGGTAAACCCCCCCTCAGTGGGTGGGTGCAGGTTGTGGGAGGGGGGGCCAGGGAGGCCGCCAGGGGACCGTTTCCTTCGTTACAGATAAAAGGTTTTTTATTTACAGGGCAATGTGGCACACTGGGGTGGGCTCCCAGCGTGCCAACTGAGTCTTTTTTTGGGGGGGAGCCGCTGTAGCCCGATGGGATTGGGCACCCCAGCCGGCATACACAAGGAGGGTATGCTATACCCGGCCAGTTGGAACTGCGTTGGCACTAGGAGGGAGTTGATTGCGCCTGAGGTTGGGCACCCGGTCGGCAGACAAGAAAAGCTGGGGGAGGGTATTACATATCGACGGGAGTGGGCTGGCTCCCCGTCAGCAAGATACATCTGGGCCACTGCAACCGATGGGGATTGGGGCTCCCGTCAGCAAACAAATGTGTTGGGGGGGGCACATGCTGCCAGGGGGACTGGGCACCCCCTCGGCAGGGGGAAGGGATTAATATTGTTTGTGGTAACCAAGCTGAGACTTTATGTACTGTATAAATGAAATTAGCTATTTGGATCTGAATGACATATCTGTATATATGTTGTTAACCTAAATAAAGAAGATATTTATAAAAAATATTGCCTGTGAACAGGCAGCAAACTGCTGCCATGTTCACAAACAATATCAGTGTGTGAACATCCCGCCCTGCAATGACGGGTCGCTTCCTCATTGCAGCGAATGGCTGACGCTGCAATGACGAGGCAGCCCCGATTGCAGCGGCTATTTTTTCACAAGTTGGTGGCAACGTTCCAAACTAGTGTCACCGGCTGTGTCCCCCATTATTTGTGGACATCACACATGCCCCAAAATGCCGTGCAGGTATTGGCCTCAACAGTGCCACACCTCCAGAATCTGCTTCGGCACCAAGCTGCCGCAATATGTTTCTTGCGCTGCATGCAAGCAAACATAAAAATGAAGACGAGTGATAAACCAGTGGGGCAACACTTCTCTCAGTCTGATCACACCATCTCTGATATGTCAGTACTGGCTTTGAGAGGACATTTCAAAAATACACAACAAAGGCGGGCTTTTGAGGTCAGACTCATTTTACTTTTGAACATGGTGAGTGATGGGATGAATACAGATTTGGCTGAGAGGAACCTGGGGGTGGTGGTGGATGTCAAGATGAACAACTCGGAGACTTGTAGGAGGGCAGCGGCAAAGGCCAACAGGATGCTGGGATGCATCGCTAGGGGGATCACCTCCAGAAGGAGGGAAGTGATACTCCCTCTGTATAACTGCTTGGTGAGGCCACACCTCCAGTACTGCATGCAGTTTTGGAGGCCACATTTAAAGAGGAACATTGAACTCCTGGAGAGGGTCCGGAGGAGGGCAACCAAAATGATTTGGGGCTTGGGGATAGGAGCTATGGGAGAGGCTCGAAGAGCTAAATATGTACACATTGGAAGAGAGAAGGGACCGGGGAAATGATAGAGGTCTTCAGGTACATGAAGGGGGTAAATAGGGAGGAGCAGTCAGGGTGCTTGAAGGAAGGAGGGGCAACTAGAGAGCATGGGTGGAAGCTGGAGGGGAAGATTCAGGGAGAAAGGAGGAGGTGCTACTTTACTGAGAGGGTGGTAGAGCCATGGAATGCGCTGCCCAGGGGCTGGTGGAGGCAGAGACGGTGGAGGGGTTCAAGAGGTGGTGGGACAGGTACAGGGGAAGGGTTCTGGAAGCAAAATCCAATGCAGCAAGAATATCCGGAACTGGGAAGGGAGAAGCCAGAGAAGGCGAGGGGGGCAGCAAGGTCAGCTCCCAGGGTGGGGGCTGACCAAACGAGCAGACACGAAAGACCGTTAGGCCTATTCTGCTGGCATTTTAGTATGTTTTATATCGCATTACATTGCTTAAATAGCTCCTGTTTTTTCACCTGCTTCGGGGACAACACAAGAAAATATTATTGTGGTACATGGTGGTGTTTCAGTATGTTTAGATACAAAATGGTTTTATAGATTCCTTTTTACTGGTTACCTATACATTGATTTCACCCCCTAGTGGGGGTGGGTGGTGGTAGGGCATGGTGGCGGGGTGTTTCCCTCAGTTTTGGATTTAGATTTATAGAACTGTTACAACAGAAGATTAGGTACATATGGACACATGTTGATACATGGACATATTAGGATAACAATATCTCAATTACAAGGCGGTCTGTGCTAGGTTTGGGTTTTGAATAAACACATACACTAGTCACTTGTTACAGAATTACAGATATATATCAAGTTTAAGACAGTATAAGTCAGAATATTCCTGAGTAATACTGACTTACTGCACACAGAGTTTAAGATAAACGTATCTGAACAGTACTTACACTATAAATGTGTGAAACAGCTGGTGAATGCTTAATTTACACTAGGGCAGGTTGTCTTCTAACCTACTATTTACTTAACACAAAGATATTTTCGTATTTGGAAGACTTTTAACATTATTTAAGATGTATTGCTTAAACTTATTTTTCCTTGTGGTTTTTAATCAGTCCTTTACTACTGCAAGCACAGACACACACAGACAGCGTTTTAAAATTAAACTTCAGTTGGTTTATGACTTTTCTCATGGAGTGAGCTTTCTATTCGGTGACATTTGACCTTGGAATACCTTTCTTTTGATGGAACTTTTTCTGTCTTTATATGGTTACGTTATTTTTTGAATGCAGTTTTAGCCAATGGGGATCCTTAACAACCTTTCATCTGTTTTTTTATGTATGATCTGACTTTTGAGAAAGTATGTTCTTCCAAAACAACTGCAATTGTTTTCTGATGAAGGATTCTATGTAATCTGAAAGCTAAAAGCACCTGTGTTCTTTTGTAATAACTCTGTTGGTCCAATAAAAGGTACCAAATCAACTGTTTGTGTGGATCTTGTGTCCTGTATATAGATCTGTATAGCATTTTGGGAAAGCATTAGTAATATACTACATTTTCTGAACCGTTTGACGCAGAACGTCACACAATTGGAGATAAACAGCACAAAACTGTACCAAGATATTTAATGTTTTCATGGCGGGCACGGCACAGGAGTGAGAACTTTAAAAAACTTCAAAATCCCATATCTTGGTTCAGGAATGAACGAAAACAAAAAGAAAATGATTTATCTTGAAATTTTTGCCAGACAAACGTTACTGGTGGGGGAAAAAACTGCATGGTCACTAACAAACACTGTTGCTTTGAGTTTGATACCAAACTTTAGTTGGTGTTTCCTGGTTAGCACTCTATAGAAAGGTTCAATCCTGAACCTGATATGAGTCAGGACCTTAGGGTCCCTTTGTGTAGGTACAGGACCTCTCTTGTTCCTTTTTCCCCACATCAGTAAGGCTGCACCTCAGGTCAGAGCATTTTCTACTCTGCATGTTTTACCAGATTCTTCCACCTTGCTATGCTCTGGACTTTAAACATGTTCACACACAGTGTGACACTGTACTGTCTTGTCAGCAGCTGGTGCTGAAGGCATCACAGCTGGTGAGACTTTACTCTCCGACTTCTCTTCTGATGAGGACATCCAGGGGGTAACCCTGCTCCTGTGCGGGCTTTAACTTTATCCATGCCAGTCACCCTCCCCGCCACCTCCAGTGGAGCCTTGAAGTCACACCTGCGCTGGACACCTCACATCAGTCAGACACCACTTGCCGGGAAGTGTGCTTGGTAATACACGGTGGTACATACTGCATCCCACCCTCTGGCAGCAGCTGGTAACTTCTCCAACCCTTCTGCCAGAGGCAGTGTCTCCGGTATCCATCCAAGCTTGGGATCTCCTGTACTCCATGTAGGCATGTCTCCTACCTTAGTCTGCTAGAGGCAGTGTCTCCGGTACCCATCCAGGCTTGGGATCTCCTGTACTCCATGTAGGCATATCTCCTACCTTAGTCTGCTAGAGGCAGTGTCTCTGGTACCCATCCAGGCTTGGGATCTCCTATACCTGATGCAGACATATCTCCTACCTGCAGTCTGCAGTTCAGTCTCTTTCACCAGGTCTTTCTCCATCAGGAGCTTGTCTGGCAGCATCTCTTAGGCACAGGACCGCAAGTGGCCCCCAAAAGGTAAACACCCCATCTTCGGCAGGACCCAACCTGTGCTGCAAGGCCACGAGGGACACCCCTTTAGGGGAAACCCATCAGGATCTCCATGCCCTCCTGGTGTCTCCTTTATATACTCCCAGGAATTAAAAACGATCTTCACTAAATGACCTCTGACCCCACAAGCCTGGAATCTCCACTACCGTCATGGGCCTGTCACAGGAGGTAGCCAGGCAACAGGGCATCAAAAAAAGCTGGTCTCAAAAGCTGGATCCATTGACAGTTGCACGGTCTGAGGCCGTTGCCACCTCGGGTAGTCAGGCAAGCAACCAGAAGCAAGGCATCTCTTCAGCACACTCTGGCACCGTTCACTCACACTGGCTTTTTTTTTTTGCATTTAATAACTTTACTGGTCCAATAATATGATAATCATATACACAATATTTTCACATCAGCTTGCCACCATAAATCGATTATCATTTACATGACTTACTTTAAGGGGCAACTATACATCTCGTAAAATACATTGGCTAGAATATATTGCAGTGACCAAACACTGGAAAGGGTTGGAAAAAAATAATGATTATTATTCAATAATGGTCAAATACATAAAATAATATAACATGAAAGCAAAATGATCATGACATGTCAGAATTTAGAAAAGCTCCCAATATGTGAAAAACCAAACAATTAAGAATTCCTGAAGCCCTGTTAAGAGTCACAGGGCATTACAGGATAAATGGAAATTAAAAAAGGGACGGATATGGCCATTTTGATATGTTTTTAAATATACACATTTCAGGAAAAACACAGAAAAAAAAATATTTTAAATATCCTTAAACAGAGCTACAAGTAAATTATTGAGAGAGATAATTTTAGTTGCAAGCTTCTTGAGTGTCACAACCACATAAATTGTTCCTGTCGACAACAGATTGGGCTCTGATAACAGAAGTATGCTTAAGCTCAGTTTGAAATTCTGCTTCTGAATCTCTGCTCACAGAACTATTCTCTGCTATATGAGTGGCCACAAGATTGCCGGCTGCACTACAGTCTAAAATATTGTATTCGGTTCCATCCCAAAGCACACACAGCCTAAAGTAACTGTAACACCAATTGAACAGTATCATCGATTTAATTAAAACCAGCTTTCAAATTGATGTCTTTCTGCACTTTTCAGTGTCTCTAGCAAAATCAGTAAAAAATGGAAATTACGTACTTACCGTAATTGTTGATCTTCTTGGACAGTCTCCATCACTCATTCACACTAGTGGGATAGCGCCGGAGGCACTAGGACCAAGAGGGAGCCAAAAATTTTCAGAAGGGCCGGCGCCGAGGTAGGACCACGCACGCGAGGCACCGCAAGACTGACTCGCACCTGTGTAGGCTATCTCGGCGTCGACCCTCCAACCGCCTCAGTACCTTTTCGACCAAGGAGGTGCAGCGTAACTAATGAGAATAACTCATTCTGAGTGTCTGGGCCTGAGAGGGCCCAGATGGCCTTTGTAAGAGCAATCAAAGAACAATGTCTTCACAGTCCGAACCATAGGCCATGAAGACCAGGAAAGAAAACGAGTGAACCTATGGATGGTAGGGAGTGAATGAGTGATGGAGACTGTCCAAGAAGATCAACAATTACGGGCACGTACTTCCATATCTTCCTGGACTAAGTCTCCATCACTCATTCACACTAGTGGAGAGTACTAAGCTAAAAGCAACAACCCTGAGTAGGGTGGTAGGAGATAGGGTTCACTCGGAAAGGACAGCCAAGGACTGTCCTGTTAATAAAAAGAGCTGTCTTGTAAGAGAATCTATAACATAGTGTCTACAAGATAAACGCTTGAGTTGTAACTCATCACCTTGCCGACAACTACAATGGGCAAAAAATTAAAGTCTGCCAGGCAGCCGCAACTATTCTAGGAGAGCGGCAAGAACCTGGCCTCACTTCATCTAGGACGAAAATTAATAGTGTCAAAGACATGCACTAATCTAATGTAAAAGACCTCAGGAGCTGCAAGAGCCGGAGGTAAAGAGTACAGGTTCAGGGTAGTATGACTGTATGTGAATATTTGCGAAGCTACCTTAGAAAGAACCTACTTGACCAATGGTCAAGAAAGAAGCATGTCATCTGTTAAGCTGGAGCAAACATGGAAGTAGGAATCTAAGTTCCGACTTGCTGAAGAGTCACTTCTGTTGCTGCAAGGCTCTGATCAGGAGAAGAAAGCCTGATTAAAAAACAAAAAGGGGACTAACAGACTGGTTAGATGCCTAGGTTTTGGAAATATCTCGAATAAGAGAAATTCTCTTAGAGAAAGAGGTGAGCTATACCACCGCTGGATTGGACTGCCCCTAGGGGTAGAAGAAAACAGGTACCCTTTACTGAGGTTTAGAGACGACCACTCAGGGTTGAGGCGGAACCTGATCAGATCCAAGCATGGTATCAGGAAATTCCAACTAGGCCCTGTGCTGTGATAATTCTGACCCCCCTTTTTTTAAATATCATTAGTCCGAGCCTGACAAGGTTGCTGGCTGCTATTTGGCAAGTACTGCCTGATACAGAAATGACAAGGATGTCATCCCTCTGAGGAGCAGGAGGAGCCTGAAGATCCATAACTGAACCCCTGACTGGACTATAATAGCTAGACAGATGTTAACTACCTGTGGCGAAGCAGCCACCAGAGGGGCAGCATCAAAAATGGGCTGTATACCCCTATCAAAGGAGCGGGACAGTCTGTGCAGCTCCCGACCATAGAATTAAAATGTTCCAAAGAGTGTAATTGTCTTGACCACTGAAGAAGTCTAGACGCAGAGGTATATAGTCCACAGATCCAGTCTGAACACTATGGTGGACCCCATAAATGAGGAACTACTAAAAGAGCTTGCATCACAGACTCTGATGATAGAGAGGGCGTTCAGTATATAAAATGAGTCATCCGCTGTATCACTGACCAGAAGGACAGGGAAAGACTCATCCAGATGCCTTTCTACCACAGAAGGACCCCAAAAGAGATCTCGGTTAGAGCCACTAGAGACTCCGCCACTAGGAAGGGTGTCGAGGAGCTTGGCACCACGTAGGGGGCTGAGAAAGTGCTGAGTGGAATGAGAGATTCCGCTGACAGAAACAGAACAGAAGAGTCCCATCAGCGGAAAATCGCTGGATGAGGAGATCCGATGCAGACCGCCACCCACTAAAATGTGGAAATAATCCGCAGAACAGGAATTCATTCCATGGAACATCCCAACACAAGTCCCATGGAAGAGAGGTCTGCAAACACAGATCTTTCCCTAGTTCTGTCAGACAGCACCAACTGGCACCCCTGCGGCACTAGCATCACTCCTGGCACAGGAAGGCACCAAGCAGTAACCATGCCAACCTTCGAGACACCAGAGGGCACCCACGACAGAACCCGCAGGTATCCTCGGTACCAATGGCAGCAATGGCACGCAAGGGCACCCCCCCATGCCCATGGTACCGCGCCACCCGCGGGTGCAGGGTGCCAGGCACCACCCGCAGCACCCGCGGGTGCCAGGCGCCACCGGGTGCTCGACATCGCCGCATCACCCGTGGGTGCCAGGCACCACCCGCGGGTGCCCTGGGTACCGCCCCGGCACCCATGGGTGCCGCGGCACCCGTCCGCGGCGGCACCAGCGGGTGCAAGGCAGTTCGGCTTCGCGGTCCGAGGTGCCCGTGCTGCCCGCTGCACCACGGGTGCCCGGGCGCCACCCGCAGCACCGAGTGCCCACGGGCATCAGTGGCACCATGAGACACCCACAGCACCGCCGACAAAGAAGCACCCACGCGCCGAGCACAGCGTGAGCCACAGAGCCGACCGACGGCACCGAAAGCACGGCGCCAAAACACGGAAATGAGCATGGCAATCGAGCAGCCACGCGCCTAACTGCAGCACAGAGCACGGTGCCGACCACGGCACCGAGCCATGGAGCCAAGCACAGCACCGAGTCACGGCGCCGACTGCATCCAGTACAGCGCCAAGCACGGCACCAAGCCACGGCGCCGAGTCCCGGAGCCGACCCAAACACCAGCGGTGCCGCCTATGGCACCCATGCCAAAACAGGGGCACGGCACCAGACCTGTGGCGCCACCAAGGTGTTGGGCACAACGCCAGGAAAAACACCATGGAAAAGAGGAGAAAGGTGGTGCCCGTGCCGGCCCCTGCATGGAAAGGAAGAGGGGGGTAGGCACGAGGGGCTGACAAGATGGCGAAGGCACCAAGAGGGCACCGCGCTCATTCAGATCCAATTGACCCGGCTCCAATCCAACGGCTCCGAGGCCCAGAGGCCCAGAAACCAGGAACACAACCGGGAAAAAGGAGTCAAACCCCCTGCTCCACAGGAGCGGCCCAGAGGTGGAACTGCTCACTGGAACTCCAACGAGGACAGAGATGGGAGTCCGGAGTCGAGAAAAGCAGCCGTTAGAAGCGGGGCCAAGGGGGAACCCACGAAAGTCGGTTCAGGCCTATCGCCTACCAACGAACAATCCTCGCAGACATACCAACGGGCAACCTCGAGTAGCACTGATTCTTCTTCCCAAACGAAGAAGAGAGAGCTAGAGGCTGCCGAGCCGGATCCCCGCACCCCAGATTCGCGTCGTGACTGTCCCACCCGCCGAGCACAGGACTGTCCGTGAGTCAGACCCCCGTTACTTAAGGGTGGCGGACCGGCACAGCCCCTCTGCCATAACAACTTTCAAACAAAGTCTTCCTACGTCACCGCTACCGTCTAAGGGACGACTCCGTGGATGGCAGGAAAATTTCTTCATAATCTTCTTATTAGTAAAATAAAAATTACTACTAAATAGTTAAATTAAAACTTTTAAATTAAACACTAAAGCTGCTGTCGTATAGGCGAAAACTTTGACTCGCGAGGCGGCGCTGACATCCAAGCGCACTCGGCGGGGAAGTAAAGGAACTGAGGCGGTTGGAGGGTCGACGCCAAGATAGCCTACACAGGCGCCGTAGCCTAGTCTCCACGGTGCCGTGTGTGTGGTCCTACCGCCGCCCTTCTGAAAATTTTTGGCTCCCCTGCTTGGTCCTATCCCACTAGTGTGAATGAGTGATGGAGACGTAGTCCAGGAAGATCATGGATTTTCTTATTTGTACAATAACCCTTTTAACTTTCTGGCCAAATCTCACACAACATTCCTATCTTGTAAGGTAGCAAAAGTTGCTGTAAGTGTGGATTTTGTCTTCTTCACCAGGGGGCAGTAGATCTAGGAGGACTAGATGAGGCTGTTTGAGGGAGGAAGGAGAAATGCTTTTTCTATAAATCAGAGTGGGGGTAACTCTTCAAACTAAGACAATGAATGATGAAAGTTTAAAGCACCAGCACCACTGCTTTGAACCTCCACTCTGGGCACACCAACAAATTTCATGCTTCTGTTCCCTAACCAAATTCTCCAGACGCTCCATTTTAGTATTTCTGTAAGTGTTGTCAATAATGTTGGCTTTGAAATCACACTTCCGCTTGCCATATCCAATTTAAGTTGCAAAGTCTCTGCCTTAGTCTGTTTCAGGAGGTCTGTTAACAGCTAAAATGTTGGTACTCGGGAGCAACCATCTCAATTATACTGCCACACTGGCATTCTAAGTTCCTTTCACGTACCTGAAGTACTTGAAAGGGATAAATAAGGTTGATAAGGAGAGTCTCTCTAAGCTGAGTGGCACACATATCACAAGGGGGCACAGTCTTAAGCTGGAGGGTGGGAGGTTTAGGACGGAGGTCAGGAAGCACTTCTTCACAGAGAGGGTGATGGACACTTGGAATGCGCTATGGGAAGAGATCATCTCGTTGAAGACAGTGGGCAGCTTTAAGAGAGGCTGGGATAGGCATGGGGGAAGGTAAGAATCATGGGTAGGGAGGATGGGAGGAGTGGGGAAGGAGGGTAGGGACATTAGCTCAAGCTGTGGACCATGCACTACGAGCAGACTTGATAGACCAAATGGCCTTCTTCTGCTGGCTTCTTCGTGTGTTCGTATGTTCACTGGACTCTGTAGCTACCAATCTGTATGCTCCAGGGCTGGCATTCTAGTAACCAAAGTCCTGCCCTCTACTGGCTGGAGGGGTTGTTACATAAAGATTGTTGCCTGTTGTCGCGGGAGTCCTTCTGTGATTTCTGAGTCTGCTGTTGAGGATCCAGGAGCAGGTCAATGCCACGTTTGTGAAGGTCAGGTGTCACCTCCTCTAGGGTCTTTATTGTTTTCACCATCTAGCAGCATCACTATGAGTCAGGCAGTGAACAGTGATTGAAATCTTTAATTCTTTGCCTTCTGAGCTCTCTTCAGGAAGACAAAGGCTGTTCTCTTACTCAGGACCTCAGGCATACAGTCACAGTCAAAACAGATCAGAGCAATTTGAAACTTTACTCTCTGCTGCCTCAATGCCATCATTAAGCAGTTCTTGTTTAGTCCGATAATTCAAGAAATGAGTCACTGTGGACCTGGGTCTTGTGGCTGGAGTCGTCGGTTTGGGAGTCATGGTCCTGTGAGCTCTCTTCATTCTGAACTGCCACTCCGGCAGAGCAATTGTAATCAAATCCCTGCAGAGGGTGTAGAGAAGGGGAACCACGTGGGGTCCTCCGATCCCTCTGGAACTCTGTAAATATGGAGACTGTTGTGCCTTGCCACTCTCTCAAGTTCCTCACATTTGTTCTGCAGCTCTGTCTGGGTCTCCAGCACATGCAACAGGAGGCACTGTGTGCGGACATCATATGAATACAGTTCCTTTACTTGGTGCTCAGCCGAATTAACCCTGGTTCCAGCGATTCCACATTGCAGCGCAGGTCCTGCAGTACGTGCTCATTCTCCTATGGAAACTCCCTGGGTGCTTTCAGTACAATGCACCAGTGCTCCAGTTCCAGTCCTGACTGCCCGACACAGTCTTCCATTCCCTTCTCAGTCAGAAAGGTGGCACCAACCATGTTGTTGCTTTTTGAGAGTTAAATCTATCCCCATCCTCTTGGTTTCTTTGGAGTCTCCAGTTCCCCGTACCATACGTGATGACCCACGGTCCTGTCTGTCTTTGGTCAGCTTAATGCGAGTCAGATTTCTATCTTGTGTGGGTATTGCAAGGGTCAAGGGTGGGAGTTCAAATCTCAAGCAGAATCTATATAGATGACATCACCGTAAGACTGCTGACAATGGCTTCTGTCAAACGGATCACATCAGGCAGAGTTTTTTTTTTGTGTTATTTATCTCCCCCGCGTCTCGATCGCCCTTCCCTTCGGGCCATTGCCAAGGACTCCTTCCCCAGGGACTCCGACGCCCATCCCGACCTCAAATCACAGCCACCGCAGGGTAACCAGACGTATCCCTTCGTCGGACGGGTCCTTCCCTTCCGGGAGAAAGTGCCTGCAGGCCATCCATCTTGGCCCTGAGTACTGATGAAGTCAGGTTGGCATTCTCAGAGCTCCGGAAGGTGCTGGTCTGGGCGGCCAACCGGCCGATCGAGGTGCCATTTCTTGTTTTCCTCGACTTCCCTGATTGCGCTCAAGACTGTAGTGCTCCTGGTCTCCACTGCTGCTACAGAGCGAGGCATCTCCCTAGCCCACCCCGAGAGAGGAAGCAGTTCTCTGATGCTCAATCCTCTCCTCCCCCTGCTGACCCCCATGCCCGCTCCTGAACCTGGGTCGCCGGTGTGGTGCAAGGTATGGTGCCAGTGCCTCAACCCTCTGCGCCACCAGGCTGTACCAGGCAGAGTTTTAACTAGGATTGCATGAATTTTGAGTCATGCAAATCGGATTAGCTGGATTCTGAACCAATTTTCGGAGTTGCAGTCCGAAAATCTTAATTATGAAATTACGGGCTAAAACATGTTTACATAGGAATTTAGTATTCCAAATCCAATTCTGTCCTTTTCAGAACTGGATTAGAACTACTAAATGACTAAAGTCCCATCGGATCAGAATCTGCCAATTTCAAGCACCCATAGTTCTAACCAAAAGAGTAGTGGGCATCAGGTGGATTAAAAGCTGACCCGTTAAATACAGTAACGTACTTGGATCACCTACCTTCATAAAGCCCATTCCTCCCATAACTTGGATACACTCGTCGGTAACAGTCCAGGCAGCCTCCTGCAAAAAAGGAAAATGTCTTACACTCATTTCAAGCATCCGATCAACAAACTATTAGCAGTTTCACCACCTACACACCACTGCAGGAGGCGTGCGCATCACAGCGAGTTCTCTCACACCATTACATACAGTGACTCCTACCGGGAGAGACTGAGACTGGAGGAGCTGAGAGCTTCCCAACAGCCAGTGCTCCTACCCCATTACCTACAGTGATTGCTGCTGGGACAGACTGAAGCTGCAGTAACTGTGAGCTCCCCCACAGCCAGTGCTCCTACACCATTACCTACAGTGACTCCTGCTGGGAAAGGCAGAGTCTGGAGTACATTATCTGTGAGCTCCCTCACAGCCAGTGCTCTGACACCATTACCTACAGTGACTCCTGCTGGGAAAGGCAGAGTCTGGAGTACATTATCTGTGAGCTCCCCCACAGCCAGTGCTCCTACACCATTACCTACAGTGACTCCTGCTGGGAAAGGCTGGGTCTGGAGTAGCTGTGAGATCCCCCACAGCCAGTGCTCTTACATCATTACAGTACAGTTACGTAGGAACTTACCGTAACAGCAGATCTTCGAGAGCGGTTCCTTCAGTAGGTCATCACAAATAGGACTGACGTTGCCTGACGTCAGGCTGCACGGCAGACTTTTCTAGCAATCCCTAACGGGGGACCGCCCACCCAGCGACATGTGACCGACGTCAGTGTGACGGTATACAGTGGGCGGTCCCCACGCCTGCCCTCCAGTTCTCCCGCCAGAGCCAGGAAGAGGCCTAACAGCAGGAGCGAACAGGTTTGGAGACCCTGTAAAAATTAAAATGAAGGGAAGGAGGGAGGGAAAATATGACCTACTGAAGGAACCTCTCTTGAAGATCTATTGTTACGGTAAGCTCCTACGTAACTGTATTATCTTACTTCGAGAGGGTTCCTTCAGTAGGTCATCACAAATAGGACTGAGTCCCAAGCAGTCCCTCTAAGGAGAGACCGAGAGAAACTAGGAAGGGGGCAAAACAAGATCCACGGAAAAGACTCAAGTCCGAAAGGACCCAGCCTAGGACAACAGACCCTGCAGGACAGCTAGGCCAAAGCCAGCCCTCTGCCAAGAAGCAGTGTCCAAACTATAATGCTTGGTAAAGGTATGGACAGAACTCCAAGCAGCGGCAGCACAAATATCCTCTGCAGAAACATTACGAAGGAAGACTGCAGAAGCGGCCATGCCCCTAGTAGAGTGACCCCTGATAAAGCCCAGGAGGGGTTTATCATACTTTTGATAACAGAATCTAATGCAGTTGCCCAACCAGTTGGAAAGACCCTGCTTGGAAACCGGTTTGCCTCGTGTTCGTAGTGCGAAGGAGACAAACAATTGATCGCAGGAGCGAAAATCTTTGGTTCCGTGTGTGTAACACTGGAGAATCCGGTGGATGTCCATCGTATGGAGCAGTGCCTCACCCATATTAGTGGGAGCTGGATAATATACTGGAAGCTCTACCGACTGGTTCAGAGTAGCTTCTGACACCACCTTTGGAAGGAACCTTGGATGGGTTCTGAGAACCGCCCTGTCCCGGTGAAATATCAGGTAAGGCTCCTTACAAACCAACGCATGAAGCTCTGAAATTCTTCGAGCTGAAGTGATAGCAACCAAAAACAACACTTTCCAAGATAGGAAGCGTAGGTCACAGCTCATTGCTGGCTCGAAAGGAGGCAAGGTGAGCTTTTCCAGGACAAAATTCAGGTCCCATGGTGGTGCTGGGCTGCGGATGGGGGGTTTCAGACGGAGAATCCCTTTCAAAATAGTCTTTGAGATATCCAACTGAGCCACGGGTTTACCATCCTCCAGCTCGTGGTATGCCGAGATAGCCGAGAGGTGCACTTTCAGAGAGGAATAGGCTAGACCTGAGTCTGATAGGTGAAGGAGGTATTCCATGACTTGTGGGGCTGAGCAAGAAAATGGGTTCCAGCCCTTCGCGGTCGTCCAAATGGAAAACCGCTTCCACTTCAACGCATAAGTGGAACGGGTGGAAGGTTTTCTGGCTTCGACAAGGACCTGTGCCACTTGAGAGGATACCCCAAAGCAAGAGATGGCTACGTCTGCAGGAACCATGCATGCGGATGCAGGGTCCTGACCTCCAGATGAATCAGACGGTCTTGATCCTGAGTAAGGAGGTCGTGTGTCAATGGAAGTGGAACCGGTGATTCCCTGGATAGCTGCTGAAGCAGCGGGAACCAAATCTGTCTCAGCCAAAGAGAAGCGATGAGAATCATCTTGGCCTTCTCCGTCTGTAGTTTGAGGAGGACCCTCTGCAGAATGGGAAATGGAGGGAAGACGTGCAAAAATTTCCCTGTCCAGGATAGAGATAATGCGTCATTCCAGAAAGCACCTGGCTCTGGAACAAGCGAGCAAAACTTGGGAAGTTCTGCGTTGAATTGAGAGGCGAATAGGTAGAGTTCCGGCCGCCCCCAATTTTGCAAGATAGATTCTGCCACTTCCTGATGAAGTTCCCACTCGTGAGCAGGGGTCCGCGATCTACTGAGACTGTCCGCCAGGACGTTTAGAACTCCCAGTACGTGCACGGCCACTAGGGACAAGTGGTGCTGGACTGCCCAGTTCCACAACCTGGTCGCCTCCCTGCAAAGAGGGTACGACCGGGTTCCTCCTTGTTTGTTGAGGTACCAAACCACCGACATATTGTCCGTTTGGATCAGCAGTGTTCCCTTGGGCAGCAGGGGTTGAAAGGCCTGTAAAGGCATACAGGACCACCCTGAGCTCTAGAACACTGATGTGAAGAGAAAGCTCCAAGCCGGACCAAAGTCCCTGGGCTTGATGTTCCCCCAGATGCGCACCCCACCCCATGTTCGAGGCATCTGTGGTGAGAGTGGCAACGGGTGCTGGGCTTTGAAACGGAAGCCTCAAGGAAAGATTGTGTGGATTCATCCACCATAGAAGATCCTTCCGGACCGCTGAAGAGATGAGGACCGGGTGGTCCAGATCGTCCAGAAGCTGGTCCCATTGCACCCTCAAGGACCACTGAGTGATCCTCATGTGGAGCCTGGCTAGGAGAACGGTACAAACAGAAGCTGCCATGAGGCCTAACAGGCAAAGGACCTCCTGGGCCGGGATGGTCCTGCAAGACGCCACCTTGGAGGCCTGGTGGACCAGAGTCTCCACTCTGTCCGGAGGAAGAAAAGTTCTGCACTTGACTGTGTCAAGGACCGCCCCAGTAAACTGCAGTCTCTGGGTGGGGATAAGGTATGACTTGGGATGTTGACAGTGATCCCGAGTCGATCGAACAGGTCCAGGGTAAATGACAGAGCCTCCAACAACGCATCCCTGGGATGGGGCCGCTAGTAGCCAATCGTCCAGGTAAGGAAACACTGCAATCCCTCTGCGGCGTAAAAACGCCGCAACCACCGCTAGGCACTTGGTAAAAACCCGAGGTGCCGAAGAAAGCCCAAAGGGAAGTGCTCGGAACTGGAAGTGCTCCCCCCAGAACAGAAAACACAGGAACAGACGGTGGCTGGGGAAAAAAAGGGATATGTAGGTAGGCATCCTGCATATCCAGGGAGCAGAGCCAGGGATTCTCCAACAGGAGCGGAAGAAGGCTCTGGAGTGTCAGCACGTGAAACTTCTTGTACTCGACATAATGGTTCAGCTGACTGGGATCTACAATGGGTCGGAAGTCCCCGGTCTTTTTTGGAACCAGGAAAAAATGGGAATAGAAGCCTTTTCCTGTTCACCCTGAGGGGACTCGCTCGATTGCTTGTTTAAGCAAGATCGAATTTATCTCTTCTTGAACGAGGATAGCCTGATCCCAAGTGTATGAGGACTTCAATGGAGGATTTCCTGGAGGAAGCTCCAGTAACTCTATGGTGTGACCTACAGTAAGGCCACTAGTTGCAGGACCCACTCATCGTAGGTAATTGCCCTCCACTCCTGCACGTGGAGAGCGAACCACCCCCCCCAACCCGTTCCTCGCTGAGAGGCTGAGGAGGCAGTGGGGCTGGGGAGTCAAGAAATGGCAGGTCGGTCAGGGGTAGGACCACCTGAACATCGCAGATTCTTGGAGGCAGGAGGGGTGACGGTACCCGTGGCCTTCCGCTTACCCTGGCGATGCGCCTGAGTGGATTTCCCGTCTCCAGTTCTTCCTCCGTAAGGGTGGCTGCTGTCTTCGCTGAGGAGCACCCGATCGGTACACAGACCGAACAGATCTAAGGGCAACACCTTTGTCCTGTAGCTCTGTAATGATGTCCTTGGTGTCGCCTCCAAAAGGGACCGAGCCCCGGAATGGGGCGTCCTGAAACACCAACTGAACCTCGTTAGCGAGGCCTGAGAGGCGAAGCCAGGAGTGCTGTCTCAGGGCAATGGCAGTTGCCGAGGTACGGGTCACGGAATCGACTGAATCGTAGGTGGCCCATAAAGCATGCCTACAAGAGATCTTGGAGAGGCAGAGATCCTTGGCGAGTTCCTCCTTGAGAGGTGAAGGATCCATAGACTGGACCTTTGTCTCTAACCTGGCCATAGTCGCTTTTTGGTGGGATACCATATGGGCCACGGAGCAGAGCGCGAAAGTAAGAAAGTAGATTTTCTTGCCATACTGGTCCATCTACCTCAACTCCTTATCTGGAGTAGTGCTCAAGTGCTTGGGCGTAGCAGAGCGATCATGAGCCGCTGAAATGACCACGGAGTCTGCCTTCGGATGGGTCTTCAAAAAGGAGCATCCTTAGGTGCCTGGTAAAGCCTGTCCGCCTGCTTGGGGACAGCCGGGATAGAGTGAGGCATCTGCCAGACAGTGGTGGTGAGGTCTTGGTTGGGGGCCATCCACAAAGGAACTGGGATGGGAGACAGGGACTCTAAGTCGAGGTGCTCCACGAGCCGCTGCCTCATTGGGTCCTGTTCCTCCAACTCCAAATCAAAATAATTTCTGAGGGCCCTCATGAGATCCGAGAAGGAAGGATCCTCAGGTGGTGATTTTGATGAGGTCTTGCCTCTCGGCTTGGGTTCCTCCACAATTTCCTCCTCTGAAGAGTCTTCTCTCCCATCAGAACTGACGTCGTCGGCCTCCTCAACTGGACGGCGTTCGAAGCGAGAAAGGGGAATGTCCAATCGATTCTTCCCCGAGAAGTGGACAATCAGACCTGAACTGCTCAGGGAAGGGGACCTAGGAAGCAGCGGAAGTGGGAGCCTCGCTTCCAGGTCTAAAACCAACTCCGACCTCGCCTCCCGCCACCAAGACTGTAGGAAGGACTTGAAATCCGGCATAGCAAGAGGGGGTGGAGGTGGAGCTGGTTGAGGCTAGGAGGGGGAGGGGGGTGACTGGAGGAGGATAATATCCATGCGGACCCATGTATTGGGTATAAGGATGATAACCCTGGTAAAACTGTCCCATTGGACTCCATCCAGGAGTGGGAGCCTCTAGGTAAGGATCCCCAGGATACCTGTGGGGTAATGGGGGATGGTTATAAAACCCCGTCATCAGCCCTGACATTGGGGGAACCCACGTCGGACCTGCTGTTGTGTAAATCCGGTTAGGATCCGGTGTCGGGACAGTCCATGTTAGAGGGACCGATGTCGGCACCGGCACCACCCAATCCCGGCGTCGGCACCGGACGAAGTGTGTCAGTCGTAGGAGTCGGGTCCGGTGTCGGGGCTGAAGGAACAGGCCTGATCACCGGTCCCGGGCGTTAGGACTGCTAGGGACTGGGCGGCACTGAGGCGCTGGCGGTCCCAAGGCTGGACTGTTGTAGGGATCATGGCGCTGAAGCACTGGTGGTCCTGAGCGCCGGACTGTTGTAGGGACTGGCGGCATTGGAAGCGCCCGCAGTCTGTCCTCAGACTGAGGAGGGGCGTCCAGAGAAAGGCCTTCCGCCGAGAAGGAGCATCCTGACCCTGGTCCCCGTGGGGAGCGCGAAGAACCCCCGAAATCGACAGGTTCACCAGCGTCCCCATCGGCCTCGCCGGACATGTCCGTGGTGGAATGCGAGGACACGGGTGAGGGAAGAACAGGAGGGAGCGGGCTGTCCCCTCGGTCCCGCTTGGACGCCGGGTGATTCGCTGTTAGGCCCCCGGATGGTGGAACCGAGCCCGCAGGGTTGCTGTCAGGGGACGCCGGAATTAGTGGGTGTGGTCGGAAGTAGGATCCCCGGCTGACTTAGCGACCGAGGCCAGGCGACTGCCCCCAGCCCGGGGAGTCGACTTAAGGGCCGCCAGGTGGTCTCCGGAGGAGCCTGAGGTCGGCTTACGGGCTGGTGCAGCGTGGTCGCCGGAAGAGCCGGCGACAGACTTATTCGCCTGAAGTTTCTCCTTACCTGGGTGCTTTGACGGTGGCTGGGCCTTGCTGGTAGAGGGCCTGACATCGTCCGTGGAGTGAGCCCGCTCCCCAGTCTTCTCCTTATGCTTTTTAAGGGAAGATTTTTTGCACAAATCCCTAAGCTTGTCCATCTTCTTCTCAAGAGAAAGTAAATGGACCTTGAGAAGATGGGCCTCCAACACCTGCTGTCTCCGCTTTTTGGTAGCCTGGTTGAAGGACTGACAGTCGGGGCAAGAGAAGACTGGATGGCCTTGGCCTAGGCAGATGACGCACTTCGGATGACCGTCTTTGTGCGGTATCTGAGTGCCACAGTTGGAGCACTTCTTCTTCGGAGAAGACATGAAATAAAACTTAATTATTGTGAAGAAAATAGCAAGTTTGAAAAACCACGCGAAAAACAACTTTCCGATGATCGCTGAATGAAGTCTGCGAAGCGACTAACACGAGGTGACGGCGGGCAAGAACTGGAGGGCGGGCATGGGGACCGCCCATCATATACTGGCCACGCTGACGCCGGTCGCGTGACGCTGAGGTAGGTCCCCTGTCAGGATTGCTAGAAAACTCTGCCGTGCGGCCCGACGTCAGGCGATGTCAGTCCTATTTGTGATGACCTACTGAAGGAACCCTCTCGAAGTAAGATCTACAGTGACTCCTACTGGGAAAGGCTGGGTCTGGAGTAGCTGTGAGCTCCCCCACAGCCAATGCTCCTACATCATTACCTGCAGTGACTCCTGCTGGGAAAGGTTGGGTCTGGAGTAGCTGTGAGCTCCTTCACACTAACAGTCAGTACTCTTACTCCATTACCTACAGTGATTCCTCCTGAGAGAGGCTAAGACTGCAGTAGCTATCAGCTCCCTGACAGACACTGCTCCTACACCATTATCTACTGTGACGTCTGCTGGGAGACAATGAGACTGGAGTAGTTGTGAGCCCCCTCTCCCCCCACAGCTAGTGCTCCTACACCACTGCCTACAGTGACTTCTGCTGGGACAGGCTAAGACTGGAGTACATTATCTGTGAGCTCCTCCACAGCCAGTGCTCCGACACCATTATCTACAGACACTCCTGCTGGGAGAGGCTGAGACTGGAGTAGCTTTTAATTCCCCCACAGCCAGTGCTCCTACACAATTAAGTACTGTGACTTCTGCTGGGAGTGGTTCGAGGCACTGGAGTACTTGTAGGCATTGAACCCACATCCAGTGCTTCTACACCATTACCTACAGTGGCTTCTGCTGAGAGAGGTTAGTAGAGCCATGCCCAGTGACACAGAGCTCTCGCCACTCTTGAGGACCAACTTTTTCTTAAATCTGGTGCAACAGTTCTTCTATTTCTAAGCCTAATCTATCCTTTAATATATCTAGTCCATAAGGTTGGCCACCTATGGGCACCCCCTTCCCTTTCTTGACTATGCTATAGTGGCCTCTTTAATTTTCCTTGTTCCTCTCAGGTCCTCGCACAGGGAGGTTACTATGGTGACCTCCAAGCATATGTAAAACAGGTTGTGTTTATCATTGTTGAATTTAGTATGTAATAGCACTATGTCATAAAATATCTTGATATATATACCTTATGTTTATGAAACCTGTAAATGTTGAAAATACCATGGCAGTAGGTGTTTTTGATAATGGTAAAAAGTAGTAGATGACTATTATATAAATTAAGTTAGTTGTGCTATTTAAACTGCATGTAAATTGCTGTAAACTGAACAAGTCTGAAATTTCATGGTGATTTGCATATATCGCATGATGCTTTGCATTATGGATGTATGTATGATGTCGTATTTCTTTGACACTTGATTTGTTGCCAATGCCCTTTGCTGTAACCCTTTTTTCAGTGATTGTACACTGAGGTTATTTGTCTGTAGCTTTTGTTTATTTTCTTTTTGAGCCCCCACTACCTAAGCAAACAAGGCCCACATAGGGATGACAGGTTTTCACTAAAAATGTTTAGATCAGAGATCATTAACTCAGTAGCTGCTGGCTAAGTGTAGAAGAAAGATTTGAATAGTCTGTTGCTACAAACTGATGTACTGAAGAAGCGAAAGGCCATTGCTGAATGTTATCTCCTGCATTTCGAATAAGCATCACACAGAAATTGTGTGTTGAACCTGAAGTTCCGTGTCTGGTCCATCTGTTATCCCACAACCCCTCCAAGTGGCCCCCTCAGTCTCACCCCTCCCCAGTACTTCAGAACATGCACATTAAAAAATAAATTAAAAAATGTATGCATGAAGGCTGCAATACTTACAGACGCAAAGATTTTGCTGATGGCGGCTTCAATCTGAAATTCTGCAGCTCCCATGTCCATGTTGGCACTAATCATGTACGCCATCGACTAGGAACAAGGAAATTAGAACAAGAAATTACTTTCTACAGTAGGCCTGGAAATCTGATTGGGCCACAGGTTTGAGCCAGTTGGGTTTGGGGGAGGTTTGGAGACACGGGCCGAACCAGGGTTTCACAAAAAGAAAGTATGCGGTCATGAAAATTTTTTATGTGATCTTCAAAGCTGTAACTCTGCTAAGCAGTCCATCTCTATTCATTTAAGGCTGGCTGCAGAAAATTAGTCTGGTGGGGGCGGCCAGGAGTGATTCCGTGCAGTAGGACGATACATGGGCACTTGAGAGTGGTGAAGCAGCACGTGTGGAAGCATCATATGGCCTGGCCTGTTCTTCAGCGGATGAAATCAGACCGAATCAGGTTTGACCTAACCCAACTTGAAATTGATCTGTTGAGCCCAGTCTCTCGGTTCACACGACCCTACTAATAACAGGTGCCAAGACGACCCTCCCCAGTTACCGCTTTTCTTTTCTTTCATTTAAATCAGTTGCCTTTATTTTGTTTACCCAGCCTCTCTCCTGTCCTTAAAGGGCTGCTGATATGCTCCGGGCAGGCAACTCATACCAAGGAGTTGCCTGCCTGAGGAGCTAAATTCACTATGTTTAGAATTTTTTTTTAATTTAGTAATAAAACAAATATGTACCTTAATCTGCCCGGCTCATAATATGCCTGTCCGAGGCCAGCGGCCGACAAGCACTGCAGCCCCATCCCTTAAAAAATCTCAGTGATGATGCAAAGAAGGGCGTAGATATTAATAGCAGCAGGGGAGGTGGGCCGTCAAAATGTACGTACATGATCTTTACTGGCAGTTCTACGTGTATGGGGCTAAAATATAATAAATATTATATACAATATATGCATTATAGCCCCATACGTGTAGGGCTGCCAGCAACAATAATGCAAGTACATTTAGACAGCCCCCCTCCCCCAGTCCTATTAAAATCTCTTACTAAGCTCTTCCTTGTTGGTATAATGGTATATCCCCACCTGCCATGCAGGAGACCAGGGTTCGATTCCCCAACAGGAAGTGCATGTATTTGGAGGTTGTGGAGGACTAGGACCCTGAAGGGACATTAGGTGCCAGGGCTAAATAAGAAACTCAGGTAGACTGGATGGACCATGGGTCTTTTTTCGGCCATCAATGTCTACAACTATATAGAGCGCCTGCAGCCTCGTTCACTACTTCGCATCATTATTAAGCTTATTTTAGGGGTGGTGCTGCAGTGCTCAGTGACCACCCAGTTCGCACTAAGAAGCTACAAGCTGGGCAGATTAAGGTGTATACTGTATTTCTTTTATTACTAAATAAAACTTTTTTTTAGAGGGCTGGCCGGGGGAAGGAGGATCGAGCATCCGACAGATTGCTCTCCTTTGGGGACAGGGTGGGGAAGCACTCTGTCTGCAACGACTCCTAGTGGAGGCTGGGAGCCAACGCAAGCGAGGCCTAGTAGTTCCAGGAGGTGTGCCAGACGTGGGCACGTGCGCCCATATGTCATTGCACGCCACACCTCCCATCACTAAGGGGGCAAAAATGGACGCCGAATCTAGGCGCCCGACCCCACGAGGCTGAGCCCAAGGATCCACACTACCGCCAGACCATATAATGCAGCACTATTCAGAAGGGTACTTAGGGTGGCCCCGCCCCGGGGGGCAATCTGGGATGAATGCTGGCGAAGGTGACAGTGGTCCCAGGGGAAGGGGGAAGAGGTGAACAGGAGGAGGAGGAGGAGAGTCTGGGGAAAAAAAATGCAAATGGTATCTGGAGCAGGCTGGGTCCTTAAGTAATGGTTTTGAGGGCTGCTTGTGGCACCTTGGCCCCTGTGGGGCTCCACTGCCCTCAATTCTATTATAATGTTTTGATACCTTAAAGAATAAAATCCATCATACAGGCTCTGCAGTGGGGTATCAATGCCTCCGTTTGGATCCAGTAGGCGATAGTGTGCGCATGGTTGGGAGACCGACACAAAAACAGTCACAACACAAATATGTCACTGAAGGCTGGCACCATGGAGCAGCACTAGTGTGTCAAGGTACTGTACAGGACTCTCGGTGGAGCATCCATGGCTCTCTCACTCAATGGACCAATGCATAGCACATGGCGGAGGAATGGGCTAGCTCTCCAGGGTGGGAGGGCTGAGCTGCATAATTCTTTAGTACCCCCTGCGGCCAAGTGGGACTTGGTGGCGCACTGGAGGTTTCCGCCACGTGTCCCTCGCTGCTTAGATAGGGTAAAAGTGAATTGGGCGTGGAGGTTATTGTGGGTAGGAATAAAAACAATTGACAGAATCAGTACAGTCCAAAGTAGTCCACTGAAATACATAGTAAACATATAGATAATTTTATTTACATTTTTATGACTTCTAAGGATGGAGATCTCAGCCCCCATCCAAGTCTTTGGACCATTAAATTGATGCATGTCTCCTGCTCCTGAACCACATTGTCTCTTCCTCCAGTTTTAAGATCATTCAACTGATGTCTGTCTGACGCCCCATGATTCACATAGTCCCCTCTTCCAGTCTTGGGACCAATTGCTGGATATCTGCTCCCTGTCCCACGAGTCATGCTGTCCCATCCCTCAGTCTTATGGACATCTGTCTGATATCTGCATCCTGCCCATTGAGTCACACGGTCCCCTCCTCTAGGCCTGGGACCAATCACCTGATATCTGTCCTCCACCCCATGAGCCACATGGTCTCCTCACCCAGTCTTGGGACCACCTGCCCATATCTGCTCCCCATTCCATGGTCCGCTCCCCCAGTTTAGGACCATTGCCTCGATATCTGCTCCTGCACTGCGAGCCACATGGTCCCCAGTCTTAGAACCCTTCGACTGATATATGTGTCCCCCCCCCACCGTGAGCCACATGGTCCCCTCCTCCAGTCTTAGAACCATTAGATTGATACATCCCAAAAAGAGCTGTTTTGCTTGCAACTGTAACTGTGAGGGGAAACTGCTGAATTCCTGTTTTTACTGTGATTACAAATCTTTTTGCAATCCTACGTGGGCCAGACGCTAAGGCGCCACAATTCCTTCTTTGTTTTGTGTAAAAAAACCCAAAAGAGCTGTTTTGCTTGCAAATGTAATTGTAAGGGGAAACTGTTTGAATCCTTGTTTTTCCGTGATTACAAGTCTTTTTGCAATTCTAAAGTGGTACAGACGCTAAGGCGCCACAGCCCCCAGCCTTTTGTTGTGCAGATTTAGTCACTGTGACGAGCAGGAACACTTATTTCTGCCTCTATTTAATTATTGCACCTTCCTCTGTCTCTCTCCAGCCTGCCATCCCTGCCCACAGCACCCAGCTGAGGCGCGGGGCTTGCCTCACCAGCGGGCAGTCGGCGGCACCTTAGCACACAGGGAGACCACGAGGGCCGGAGGGACAGCGAGGGAGGACTCAGGAAAGCCGTAAAATTTTGCCCACCCGCCTCTTCCCCTCTTGTGTGTTACTTTATAGGCATCTTCCCACGAAATCTCTTCTCCCGCCCTCAGCATTACTCTAACCAATAAACTGTTTCACCGTCCTGCTGATCCAACTAATCAGCAATTTCACTGTTCTCCCAGTAGCTAACTAACAATACCTCTCTCACAATGGGGAGCTTATTCCTGATTTTTCTTTCCCTGTCATGCATGGGGTTCCTCAAAGAGGATGTCCATACCACACAAAATATGGTGATCCATCCGCCCATTCTCTCTGTCTCATTCTCATTGTTTAACGCTCAGACCCTCACATATGCCCTACCATTGCTGCATCGATTTCAGAGGGGTGACCCCCAAAAAGAGACGCAAACCACCATATATGTATTTCAATCAAGGCTCCACTACTGGATATACAGTTCCCCCCTACGCCTGACCACCAAACTGCTACTTGGTGTCTCGACACAATCTTATAACCCCACATGGAGCACCCCAAAAGAGTGGCAACAGAGTAAGAGAAGGAGGACCAAGGACAGCCTCCTCCTCCTATCTCTTGCAGCCCTCATGAAACTCCTGTTCTTTCTATTGCTCTGTATTGGAAATGTGGAAATCAACTCAGGCCCCCCTGAGTGTATTACCTATCCAGCAGACCTAACCCCAAGTAAAGGCCTCAGTTTTTTGCATATTAATGTATGCAGTCCATTGAAAATATTTACGCTGATACAAGCCTGGGTTGCCCATACCTTGCCAGACTTTCTCGTGATATCTGAGACATGGCTCAAACCCACCACAGCAGATAAGGATGTTAACCTACCCAACTATCAGTTATTCAGAACAGATCGCCAAACAAGGGGCGGTGGAGTAGCTATATATGCAAAGTCCGGTATACCTGTATCCTGCTTTACTGCAACCTCTATGCCCAAGGAATTCAATGCCTATCCCTAAAAGTATCTCTCCCACACAGCAGCTTTCCAGCTAGTTGGCTGCCACAGGTCCCTCTGCTGACCTCAAGCTCTTATCCCACCTGGGGAATCTGCTCAAGCCCAGCTCTGAAGAAGTCATTATACTAGGTGACCTGAATTTTAAATTGGCTTTCCAGGGCAGCTGCACCTCTGGTATCATTCTGTGATACACATGGGTTCACACAACTAATAAATGAGCCAACAAGAATAAACGCAAAGAATAGAAGTAACAGCATACTACTTGATATCATGCTAGTGAATAAACCCCATCTATTCACACATGCTGGAGTGCTCTTCGGTGATATAAGTGATCACTGCCCCATCGCAGGAGTAAGATCTTCCAGCAAATCAACAACCCCTGCAAAATTCCTAATGACGAGATCCAAGAAAAACATCAATATTGAAGGATACCTGCATGATCTAGCTCACTCTCCAATCTGGCAAGAGTTTTATCTTGCTCACTCTGTGGAAAAAGCTCAGCAGGTGCTAAATAGCTTAATAGTAAGTGCCCTTAACACCCATGCCCCAATCTCTAGTATCCGAATAAAAAACAAATCCTGTCGTTTGTTTTTAGCTGACCTCAAATTTGCACTGCTGGAGAGAGACAAACTTTGGAAGATGGCAAGAAAAACCAAGAACCCAAATGACTGGATGATATTTAGGAAAGCCAGGAATAGATGCACCAAGAAAGTTAGGGATGCAAAGGCTGCCTTCTGTTTGGCTGAGCTTGACTCCTCCTATCACAATCCTGCTAGGTTCTAGGGTACCATCAAGGGTATTGTTGGGCAGGATTCTAGCACCTCTCTACCAACTCAATTACACCACAATAATGGCCCTATCTCTGGCAAAATGGAAATCCTGGATGCTTTCAATAACCACTTCACAACTGCTGGCCTTGCCTTTGACACCTCTCCAGCTAACCTGCTGCGTGCACAATTAAGCTCCCAGAACACTGGTGCTCAGAGAGCTGACTCTTCCTTCTTCAAACCTGTCCTGCTGAAGCAAGTAGAGGACCTACTATGGCAGCTGGATATCAAAAAAAGCACAGGGGCAGACTCTCTTGACCCCTACTTTCTAAAGATTGCATCTCATGTATTTGCAGTTCCCCTAACACATCTCTTTAACCTATCTCTAATCTCTGGTTCTATTCCCACACTGTGGAAGACAGCCAGTGGTTCCCCTTCTAAAATCAGGGGACCCTATGGACTATAACTACAGGCCCTTTCCATTCTACCAGTGCTATCCAAGATGCTAGAGAAATTAGTGAGTACCCAGTTAAGAGAATATCTTGATGATGCTAACCTCTTGAATCCAGCTCAATCTGGATTCAGGGCCAGGCATAGCACTATCACTGCACTGGCCAAAGTCACAAATGACTGGCAAACCGAACTAGATAAAAAGAATAATGTCTGTGCAGTATTTCTTGACCTAAGCAAGGCATTCGACACTGTGGACCACGAGCTACTACTATCATCCTTGTATTCCATTGGCCTAGATCCACCCTCCCTTAAGTGGTTCAGGTGTTATCTCACCGGCAGGTCACAGCAGGTAAAAGCTGAAGGTGATCTATCCCCATTAAAACCACTGCTAAGAGGAGTCCCCCAAGGTTCTATCCTGGGTCCTATCCTTTTTGCCATCTACATAAATAATACTGACTCAAACCTCACCAAAGCCTCTGTACACCTCTTTGCTGATGACACGGTTTTGTATGTCAGCAACCCATCATCTGCAGTTGCCCGTGAAATTTTACAAACAGAATTCTCCTTGCTACAATGTCAGCTACTTGAGAAAAAGCTTCTTTTAAACGCAAAGAAAACTAAAGCAATGCTGTTCTCCAATCAAAGCTCCACCAGCACCTCCTCACCAATCATTCTCCCCAGCTATGCACTACACTTGGAGAAAATCTGGAGTATGTAGAAAAATTCAAATACCTAGGTGTGTGGATTGACAGTAGACTTGACTTCACACATCATGTAGAAGAACTGCTAAAAAAGCTTTGCCAAAGGCTTGGCCTATTCTATAGATTAAAACCCTTCCTAACCAGAGACTCAAAGATGAGGTTAGTCCAGGCCACTTTTCTCTCAGTTGTTGACTATGCAGACTTCCTTTACAGTCACTGCCCCATCTCCTACCTACACAAGCTGGATACCCTGTACCACAGAGCATTAAGATTCATAACAGATCTGCCATCTAACACTCATCATTGCTCTCTCTATGCTGCAGTTGGATGGGTTTCCCTACATCTCAGAAGGAACAGAAATGCAGCATTATGGACCTACAGAGCGTTGTAAAAAAAACTTCCAAATTATATTCTGGACTGCTTCACCCAGACCATTCCTAGTTCCTATGCCCTAAGAAACAACAACATCATCCTGCTCAAAATGCCTAAATTCAACACCTGGCTAGGGAGGGCGGCAATCAGCTATTCTCTAGCTATGTCATGGAATACCCTACAAAAATCCCTAAAGCTGTCCAATCTTATACCTATAGCATCCTTTAAACAGCGTTGCATAGATTTCTTCACAGAGAAATGCAACTGCTACCACTAGAGCTAGTCTTGTCATTTCACAATCCCCCCTCCCAGAAATCCACCATATATGGCATAATTTTTGTTCTTCAGTTCTCCCTCCCAGGCAGACACCCCTTCTTATGGCACCTCAGTAATGCCTCCCACCATCCTAGTATTACATTATGCTGTGCGTATGCCATGGCTCCTCAACTGGGATATGTATATACTGTATTTATTAGTATAACTTTCCTACAACCCACATTATCATGTGAATCTTACTGCGCATCACTGTGTTTATGTGTTTTTTTTCCCTGTATGTATAACTGTATATATAAGTGTACTGATGTATCTGTTGTGTATCAACTGCTGAACCTTGGCCTTATCAGGTCCATCTTGTAAATAAGCCTTGCTCAATGATGCTCGCCTGAATAAATAAAGATCTGATTGATTGACATGTCCCTGCCCTGTGAGCCACATGGTCCCCTCCACCATCTTAGTGTCATTCCCCGGATATCCACTCCCGCACTGTGACCCACATGATCTCCTCTCCCAGTCTTCCGGCCATTTGACTGCTGTCTGAGTCTCCCCCTTCCCAGTCTTGGAACCATTCCCTGTTATCTGTTCCTGCACTGTGAGCCATGTGGTTGCCTCTTCCAGTCTCAGGGCCATTCAACTGTCTGTCCCCCTCCCCATAAGCCACATGGCCTCCTCCCCTTATCCTAGTGTCAGTCCCATAATATCTACTCCCACACTGTGAACCTTACGGGTATTTGACTGATATCTGATCCCTGCCCCATGAGCCGCACAGTCTTCTCCCCCAGTCTTAGGGCCAGTGACTGATGTTTGTTCTCCGCTCCGTGAGTGACATGTGACCAGTTTTGGGACCATTCTCTGATATCTAGTCCCACCCCATGAGCCACATGGTCTCCTCCCCCAGTCTTAGGACCATTCGAGTGATATATGTCCCCGGCCTGTGAGCCACATGGTCCCGTCCCCCAGTCTTGGGTCCCTTCGACTGACTTCTGTCCCATGAGCCACATGGTCTCCTCCCCCAGTCTTAGGGCCATTCAAGTGATGCCTGTGCCCCGGTCTTGGAACCATTCCTCTGACATGTACGCCTGCCCTGTGAGCCACACGGTCCCCTCCTCATGAACCACATGGTACCGCCCATGGTTCTTACCATTTGACTGATATCTGCTACCCTCCCCGTGAGCCACACAGTCCCTTTCCCCAGTCTCAGGGCCACTGACTGATGTCTCTCCCCCACCCTGTAAGCCACACAGTCTCTTCCCCCAGTCTAAGGGCCACTGATGGATGTCTCTTCCCCACCCCATGAGCCACACATTCTCTTCCCCCAGGCTCAGGGCCACTGATGGATGTCTCTTCCCACCCTGTAAGCTGCATGGTCCCCTCCCCCAGTCTTGGGATGATTCGTCTGATATCAGTCTCCAACCTGTGATCTATGTGGCCCACAACCCTAGTCTTTCTTGTCTGTTCGCTACAACTGGCCCCTATCTGGTCCAGTCCTCATGACCCCACTTCCCTGGAACCTACATTCTACAATGGTGTCCTGTCACAGGACCCAGCCAAAGGTGACCAGTTGATGGTGCAGGGTCTATGAGGGACCAGGAAGTCACCGTGCCGCGGTCGGAGGATTTTTCCTCCATTTTCTCACTTGGGGCCCATGTGTGTGCAGTGACGCAGTGTGTGCGTTACGCCTCCACGGAGATGACCTGGGAGTCTGCCCCCCACCGCTTGCTCTCTGATGCTGCTGCCACCTAGATTCCTCTAGGTGGCAATCAGGCCACTGGACAGACATTCCCCCTTCCTAAGGGATGAGAGCTGTCCTATGGATGCTCAGTCTTTCCTCCCCCAGCCAGCTGCCGAGGGACAGTGGTCAATCCCTGAACCACAGCGTGGCAAGCGGTGAGACAATCAGTGCCTCAACCCACAATGCCACTGAGCTGGCCTTCCTTTCCCAGTCTTAGTACCATTCAACTGATATCTGCTCCCCTACCCAGTGAGCCACACAGTCCCCTCCCCCACTCTTGGGACCAATCGACAGACGTCTATCCCTTGGTCTTTGAGCCACATGATCTCCTCAGTCAGACTTAGTACCATTCAACTGATATCTGCTCCCCTACCAGTGAGCCATATAGTCCACTCTTGGGACCATTCGACTGATGCTCACCCCCAGCCCGTGATCTACATGGTCCCCTCCACCATCTGTGGGATCACTTGCCTGATATATGCTCCCAGCCCATGGGCCACATGACCCCCCCAAGTTTTCGGACCATTCAACTGACTTCTGTTCCCCACCCGGTGGTTCACATTGTCCCCTTCCCTAGTTCTGGGTTCTATGTCACTGATATCTGCCCCTCATTACATGAGCCATACTATCCACGCCTCCAGTCTTGGGCCCATTAGAATGATGCGAGTCCCTGGTCCTTGATTCACACTGTCCCCTCCCCCAGTCTTGGAACCATCTGACATCTGTCCCCCACCCCATGAGCTATACTGTCCCCTCCCTCAGTCACTGGACCCAAGGCCAATACAACCAAGGCAGATACAGTTCTAAGGGTGATTGTATCTTGGGCCTCTGCCAACCTGCAGTGTAAAGTCTCGGTGTTCGGCTGCAATGTGAGTGCCCGAGATTGGGCCTGTTCTGTATTCCTCAAAAAAGGATACACTCCTCCAAGGAGGGAGGGCTGCGTGTCCCGCTGCAATACTGCCTCCTGGGTGAACACAGGTGACAGTGAAGTCGGAAGCACTTGTGGGATGGAGGACTTGGGCAGACATCAACAGGACAAAACGCCTGTCGAGTGCATTATCATGACAAACTTGCCTGCAGTATCCTGGGGTTGGGAGTAAAACAGACACACACCATGGCACAACAGCAGGACGGCCCGCAGTACATTATGTCCACACACAGCCTTCTGTCAGGCTCCCGATGACTCTCGCGAGTTCGAAGGGGTATCACTCCACTCTCAATCCCCACCCATGGGGTGTACAGATGTGGCTGCAGGGGGAGCACCCACAGGTGGGGGTGGATGGGGTAGGGTAATTGCCAAAGGGCATGGTGGGGGCCTACGCAGGCAACCAAAAGAATAAATAGAAAGTAAAAATAAAAAAAAAATTGCAGGGATGGGCACAGTATCCAAATGAATATTTTATACACCATCTGCCTTATAACATAAATCTTACGTACCTCCGTGACATACTGAAGCATTGCCATCCGAGCCACTTTCTCCTGGATGGCTCCAAAATTATGGATCTTGTTCCCAAACTGAGTTCGGTTTGCTGCATGGTCAACCTACAAATTTAAACCAGAAAACATGAAAGGAGTCAGCAAGGCAGATGGCAATGTAATTAAACAACAGTGCTGCCCTCATTTTATTGTTACAAATAAGCATATAGCATATGACATGGTTACCCCTTGCTCTGTATGGTTACCCATACATTATTGTATATGTTTGTTTTTTTTTTTGTAATGTTTTCTATGTATGCCCCATTGATACTTCCACTGCCTCGACCTCTCTTTGAGCTCCCTTAGGTGCTAGATTTTGCCGAACTCGGACCTCCTACATCTGCCTACTTTCAGGCTGCTGCAGTCCATCCCTCAGGGTGGAGAAGAAGGGAAGGATCCCTCCAACTACATTGACTTTATCAGGTTAACTAACAGTGGAGGGTTGCGGGTCTGGTCCCCCTTTGGTTTGCTGAGGTCCATCGTCTGTCGGGTAGTGGGGTCTTTTTCCTTATTTTCTCCTGACCCCACGAGGTGCAGGCATGCATGGGGGAGTTCTAGGCAAGTATTCACGCAAGCGTGATGCTGTACTGAACCCATGGCCTGTGTCCATCCCTTCCCACAGCGTCCTCAATTGCACTGTCACCTGAGGTCATGCCGGCCTCTGGCAATCCGAGCTTGTTCCTGAACGCGGGATGCCAGTGTCGCGAGCAGTAGCATTATTGCTGCGTCAGCAGGCTGGCCTATTCTGTCTGTTTTAATACAGCAATAAGGCATGATGGTGTGCTTTGAGCTGAGATAATGGCAAACCACATGTGATTAAAGCACGAGGCCAGAAGCCGTGTGCATTCACTGCCAGAGAAGTGCCGTTATCCCAGTGCCAAGCAAACCTTGTAGTGGCTTACTGTGTTTATGAAATAGGTCCATTGGGATTAATGAAGAATATATTTTTTTTGTTAATTTTGTTTATGCGCCTGACTCTCCATGGCTCTTGGGCCTCCACTGCACCTCTGCCCCATCCTCTCACCTTCTCCTGGGTCTTACCTTCTCCCCATATTACCCCCCATGATTCACCTCCCACGGTGGAGCCCTCAGGCCAGGAGGTTGCCCAGGCTGGCAAGTGCAAGCCCTGCAGGTGCGTTGCAGCTGTCATGCTGTGCGCAGGGCTGTTTCCTCTTCTGTCACTCCCTTCCCACAAGATGTAGGCGGCTCAGATGCGTATGTGCATAATGTGACACCAGCCTGGGTCCCCCCCCCCCATAGTTGTTCTGCTGCACTGCCACCTGTGGTCATTCAGGAGGCAGTACAGCCGCAGAGCTGGCTGCCTCCTCCCCAGAGGAGGAGAGCATCCCCTGGAACACTTAATCTCCCTCCCCCAGCTGGCCCTTGATGACCCATGCTCATTCCTGAATGCGGGTAGCCGGCATCGCTGGCAGTACCGCTGCGCTGACAGGCTGGCTCAAAAAACAAGTTACTCACCTGTAACAGTAGTTCTAGGAGTGGTATATGTTGTTCATCCACACTGTTTGGCATGTCCCTTTCCCCTTAAATCTTGCCAGATGGGCTAAAAGCTGGCTCCACCCACCCGGATGGTATATGCCTCGGCTCCACCCCTTAACGCCAGATCTTGCCCGCTGGAAGCAGAGGGCTATGCGTCGAAGTCGGGGAGGTCGGGTGGGTTCGTGTGGATGAACGACATATACCACTCCTAGAAAGTACAGTTTCGTAAGAACTTACCGTAACAGTAGATCTTTGAGAGAGGCTCTTGCAGTAGGTAATTACATATAGGACTGGCGTCAGCGGCGGCGTGACCGCAGCATGGAAAAATTTCTAGCTAGCAGTCCCTGGTGAGGGACCTCCCCATCGCCAGGTGACCGCAACACGCACGCCGCATAAAGGGGCGTCCCCGACGCCTGCCTTTCCAGTTCCTTTCCCCGCCACAGGCTCAGAAGCAGATATTTCCTCAATGGAAAAGAAGCTGAAAAGCCTAGGGGGATGGAGGATGGAAGATATTTACAGAAGAGCCTCGAAGATCTACTGTTACGGTAAGTTCTTACGTAACTGTACTATCTTACTTCGAGAGGGCTCTTGCAGTAGGTAATTACACATAGGACAGAATCCCAAGCAGTCTGGAACAAATGAAAGGCACCGGGAGGAGGAACTACTCCAAGAAGTAGCAAAAACCTTGCAAACCTCAAGACAGGAGGCCCTGCAAGACCGCTAACCCGAAGCCCGCTCTACAGCGAGAGGCAATGTCCAAACTGTAATGTTTCGTAAAAGTATGGACGGAAGTCCAGGTGGCGGCAGCACAGATATCTGCCGCAGACACATTCTTGAAACAAGCCACAGAGGCTGCAACTCCCCGAGTGGAGTGACCTCTGACATGACCCGGAAGGGTCTTGTTGTACTTGTCATAACAGAAAGTGATGCAATGAGCCAACTATTTCGACAGGCATTGCTTAGTAACAGCATTGCCTTCTCTTTTGTGAGCAAAAGAGACGAACAGCTGGTCAGTTTTTCTGAGATCCTTAGTCCTATCGGTGTAGTATCTCAGACTCCGGGTGAACATCCATGGTATGGAGTAAATATTCCCCTTGGTTGGAGTACTGCGTGAAAAAGGCAGGTAACTCTATAGACTGATTTAAGGTAGACTCCGCTACCACTTTAGGTAGAAACTTAGGGTTCATGCAAAGAGCTACTCGTTCTTTGTGAAAAATCAAATAAGGAATTTTACACATAAGGACCTGGAGCTCGGAAATTCTTCGAGCGGAAGTAATGGCCACCAAGAAGAGCGTCTTCCACGATAGAAACTTCAGGTCTGCAGAGGCCACAGGCTCGAAGGGAGGAAGAGTAAGTTTCTCGAGAACAAAGTTCAAATCCCAAGGGGGAGCAGGAGTCCGGACAGGGGGCCTGAGATGAAGGACCCCCTCTAGGAAAAGTCTTGGATACCTCTAATTGGGCAAAGGCTTTATCTGCGAAAGGAACATGGTACGCTGAGATAGCGGCCATGTGTACTTTCAAGGAGGAATGACTGAGACCCAGGTCGAAAAGATGACGTAAATATTCCAGCAGAACAGCCACTGAACAGGAAAAAAGGCTCCACGTTCCTAGAGGCGGCCCAAATAGAAAATCTCTTCCATTTCATGGCGTAAGTGGACCTCGTGGAGGGTTTCCTACCCTCCACCAAAATTTCTGCCACCTTTGGAGAGACGCCAAAGCGGGATTGAGCTAGGTCTGCAGGAGCCATGCATGAAGTTGCAGGGACTAGAGTCTCGGATGGACCAGGGTCTCCTGATCCTGGGTTAGCAATCCTCAAGATAAAGGAAGAGGAAGAGGAGGAACCTCTGAGTATTGTTGTAGAAGAGAGAACCAGATTTGCCTGGGCCAGAAAGGAGCGGTCAGAATCATTCTCGCTCCTTCCGTTGTTAGTTTCTGCAGTACACGAGGGACCAGAGGAATTGGGGGAAAAGCATAGACGAATCTGCCCTTCCAGTTTAGAGACAGAGCATCGCTCCAAAAAGCACCTCGCTCTGGAGTGAGCGAGCAAAAGGTGGGAAGTTTTGCGTTTTGGGAAGATGCGAACAAGTCTACCTGTGGATGTCCCCCAAAGCTGGAAGATGTCGTCTAGAACCTTTTGGTCCAACTCCCACTTGTGTGGCAGAGCAGAGGAGCGACTTAGCTTGTCTGCCAAGGTACTGTCGACTCCTGGAACATGGATCGCCGTGAGGTGAAGGTTGTGAAGCGTTGCCCAGTCCCAAACCCTCATTGCTTCCCTGCACAGCCGGTAGGATCGAGTCCCTCCCTGCTTGTTGATGTACCACACCACGCACATGTTGTCCGTCTGGACAGCTAGGTGACCGGGAAGGATGTATTGGAGAAGGGCTTGGAGAGCATAAAGTACTGCTCGTAGCTCGAGCACATTGATGTGGAGAGCTAACTCCAATCTGGACCATAAACCCTGGGTTCGGTGAGGACCCAGATGGGCTCCCCAACCTTCGCCTGACGCGTTCATGGTCAGAGTCTGCTAGGGGGTAGGATGACAGAAGGGGACCCCCCAAAACAGGTTCTCTCGAACCATCCACCATTGCAAGTCTTTTGCCATCGGCGAGGAGATCAGAACCAGATGATCTAGGTTGTCTACGAGCTGATCCCACTGGGAGCGGAGAGTCCACTGAGAAATCCTCATGTGGAGCCACGCGCGGGGAACCGTCGGGATGGTGGCCGCCATGAGCCCCAAGAGACGGAGAACCGACCTCGACGGAACCTTCCTGCATTCTGGTAGCAGGGAAATCTGTGACTGGAGGGAGGCTGCCCTGTCCGGAGGAAGGAAGGCCTTGCTCACCGTCGTATCGAGGATAGCCCCAATGAACTGAAGTCTCTGGGAGGGGTCCAGATGAGACTTGGAATGGTTGACGGTAAAACCCAGGCACGTGAAAACCTGCTGGGTGAGGGAGAGAAAATGCAGGAGCTCCTCCCTGCATGAGGCCGACAGGAGCCAGTCGTCCAGGTAGGGAAACACCTGAACTCCCATAGTACACAGGTGGACCGCTACCACCGCCAGGCATTTGGGGAGCCGAGGTAAGACCAAACGGAAGTGCCCAGAATTGGTAATGGTCCCCCTTGAAAGCAAACCGGAGGTACTTGCGATGCAAGGGATGAATGGGGATGTGCAGATATGCGTCCTGCATATCCAGCGCACAAAGCCATTTACCCGGCCGAAGAAGGGGCAGAAGGGTTTGAAGGGAGAGCATCCTGAACTTCTTGTATTCCACGCAGAAGTTCAGGGAGCTGAGATCAAGAATGGGTCTGAGATCTCCCATCTTCTTTGGGACCAGGAAGAAATGGGAATAGTAACCCGTCCCCTGAAGGTGAGGAGGAAAGGGTTCTATGGCCTGCTTCGCGAGAAGGGCAGATATTTCTTCCTGACCAAAGGAAGATGGTCCCTTATGAGAGGACTTCAGAGGGGGGTGGCGGAGGTTTCTGTAGAAACTCTATGGAGTGCCCTCCGCATAATCTGAAGCACCCATGAGTCCGTTGTTATCCTCTCCCAACCCGGAAGGTGGAGGGAGAATCTCCCTCCTACCGGTTCCTCTGGGGAGTCTGGAGGCGGTGGGAGAGGGGAGGAGTCAGGTGGTGTGGGGCAGTGCCGCAGCTGGGGCACCTGCTGCTTTTTTGGGCGGCGGGGGCCTGGCAGCTGCGGGGGCCTGGCGTTTAGTGGCCCACTTTCCTTGGGGTTTCGCTTGAGGCCGGCTGTGTCTGCGAAAAGGACGGCGCTCCGGGGGATGGGGACGGTACATGGAATCCACAGATTTCAGAGCCATCCCCTTCTCCTGCAAATCGGTGATGCACTGAACCCCTGAAAGGTGCTTCCTGGATTGCTGACTGCACCTCCGGGACCAAACCTGACACGTGGAGCCAGGCGTGACGCCGAAGACTTACGGCGAACGCGGAGCTCCATCCGGCAGTGTCCACTGCATCGTAAGTCATCCTCAGGATGTGACGACTGGCCGAACGAGCAGAATGGACTAGGTCAGCTAACTCCTGCTTGACTTGGGAGTCAGGTAAAGAGTCAATCTTAGATTCCGCCTGGGTAAGGATAGCCTTCTGGTAGTCCCCCACATGTGCTACATAATTCAGGGCCCGAATTCCCAGTGTGGAAGAAGCGTAAATTTTTCTTCCGTACTGGTCCAGAAGGCGAGATTCCTTATCCGGAGGAGACGAGCTTAAATGTTTGGGGTGTGCTGACCGGCCGTGATCGACGCTAATCAAGACCAAGTCTGCACAGGGGTGAGAATCCAAAAGATCTACACCCTCCGGAGCCTGGTATAGCTTGTTGGACTTCCGAGGAAGCAGGGCTAAAGCCGACGGTTGTTTCCAAATAGTGGAAACAAGGTGGGCGTGAGGCTCGATCCAGGGTGGCACTAAAGTAGGAGCCGTAAGGGGCAGGTCCAGATGTTCGGCGAGTTTGACCCGCTGAGAATCTGGTTCCAGAGAACGCCACTGATGTACTTCCTGAGCAACTCCGTGAAGGAAGGATCCTCCGGAGGAGACCTCGGCCGGGGCTTGGACGGAGAGTGAGGCTCGTCGTCTCTCTCGGAGCATCCGTTGGAGGAATCCGATGAATCCGAGACCGAGGAAGAAGAAGAATTAGAAGCAGAGTAGACTCCCTGACCCGTCTGGGGGAGGAACGGGTTCCTTAGGGGGGGATGCCTGGACGCGTGTCCTGCCCCTCTCTGGATCCAGAGGGAAGAGCTCTGGAATCCGGAGGCGGAGAGGGAGTGTGCCGTCTCGGGCGTACGGGGGCCGGGGGGCACCGTCGCCATAAGGCAGCTCTCGACTTCCTTGGTGAGCTGAGCCTTGGCCTCAGCCCACCAGGAGGCCAGAGTCTCCTGCAGATCCACCGGCGGCCTTGGGGGCAGTGGAGGAGGAGGAGGAGGATAACTATACGGATTATATCTGTAAGGTGAGTATCCATAACCCGGCTGCGGGAAAACCGGTGCCGGGTATTGCGGCGTCGGGTACTGCGGCGTCGGTGGAGCCAGCGTCGGGTACTGCGGCGCTGGATACTGTGGACCCGGGTAAGACGGCATCGGGTAGGACAGCGGATACTCGGGTACCGGAGGAGCTGCCGGAGCAGACGGCCCAGTAGGAAGCCCCACGGGCGGGTCGAGATTGAGAGGCCCGTGGGGGGGTCGGGCCCGACGGAGGTGGGGAAGTCCCCCGCCGGCGTCGGAACCGGCGTCCAGGGGGCCGCTGTCAGATCCGGTTCTGTAGGAGGAGGGTCTGACGGTGGAGGAATATCCCCAGCCTCGCCCGGGGACGGAGGAGAAAAGTCCCCGGGGTCAGGCTGGGGCGACTCGGGCTCCCCGGATGGCAGCGAAGTCTGCGGAGAACCTGGGACGACAGAAGATGGAGGGTCTGTCGTAGGTTCCGATGCCCGGTGCACGTCGGAGGAGCCGACGTGCGACTTAGGGGCTGGATCCTGGCGGGTGCCAGAGGAGCCGGCGTCCGGCTTATGGGGTCCCTCGTCGGAGGCGGGCCGAGGGTGGGAAGCGGCCCGGTCCGAGGGGGACGTGACCGTGTGCCGCCCCGCAGGGTCGGGCGTCTTATCGGTCTTCTCCCGGCGGACGTCGGAGGAGCCGACATCCGGCTTATGGGAGGTACCCGCACCAGTAGGCCGCAAACCTGCGGCGGTACTGGGGGCAGAGGCCTCCTTTAGCCCGGAGGCGCCCGCAGGACCCAAGCGCGAGCCCGACGGGCAGGCTGACGCTTCCTCCAAAACCTTGGGGGCTGCCGTCGGATGATCCCCCGGAGGGGACGTTACCTGAACCGCGACTCTGGCCGGAGTTGCGGACGAGGAGGCCTTCTCCCTGTGCCTTTCTTTGTCCTGCTTCTTGTGGTGCCTTCAGGAGAGGTCGACGCCTGCCTGAGCTTCTTCAATTCCTTCTCCATTGAAGACATCTTCTTTTTGAGCAGATGGGCTTTCAGGGACTGTTGGCGTCGTCTGCGGGTAGCCACGCTGAAGTGCAGGCAATGCGGGCACTTGTTGACCGCGTGGTCGGGGCCTAGACAAAAAAGGCAGACAGAGTGGCCGTCCTTGTGTGGCAGTTGGGCGCCGCACGAGTCGCACTTATTTTTGGAAGGGGACAACATACACTGACGTTACCCTGACGATGTGAAGAAAAATACTGAAATGTTTTCGGTAAAAACCGACGAAAGAACAGGGCTTTGCTAAGCACGAACTTTACCGCGAGGCGCTGCACGAGCTAACGGCGGGAAAGAACTGGAAGGCGGGCGTCCGACCGCCTTTATACCGAGCCGCTCCTGACGCCGTCACCTGACGTGGGGGCGGTCCCGCCAGGGACTGCTAGCTAGAATTTTCCGTGGGGCCCGCGCGTCGGACGTCAGTCCTATATGTAATTACCTACTGCAAGAGCCCTCAAGTAAGATCTACTGTTACAGGGAGTAACAGCTTTTTCTAGGATCATGGATATGTTGTTCTATCCACACTGTTTGGCAGATTCCTAGCAGTTTTCCGGGAGGAGGGAGGCAAGGCGCATACCCCTACTTAGGGAACAGAGATTGGAGAACTGAGGCCCCAAAACCAGCATCTGCCAATCGTCTGCTTGGCTGCAGGTCTGCCAGGTGCAGCTTCAGCGTAGGTAACAAACAGCTGGCGAACTTCTCCCCAAACTTCAGCTGTCCGCTCCTTATAATAAGACAGCGCTCGCCTCAGGGCCAGAGTATGGAGCCTGTACTGGTAGTGGTCGGAGCTGAGGATCCCCCTGTCAGCCCAGGGTTCGTTTTCAGGTACTTCCTGGTCCCAAAACAGACGGGGGGCAGGCGCCCCATTCTAGATCTGCATGACCTGAATCAATTTCTTAGATCTTGCACCTTCAGGATGGTAACTCTGTCCCAGATCATGCCATCTCTCAAGCAGAACATGTGGTTCTGCTCCCTGGACCTGCAGGACGTGTTTTTTCACATCCCGATCCGTCTGTCTCACCGAAGGTTCCTCCACTTCAGGGTGAAGGGAACCCTCTACGAGTTCCAAGCCATGCCATTTGGCCCATCATCGGCCCCCAGGGTCTTCACCAAAAGCAAGCAGTGGTGGCGGCCCATCTTCGGTGTCGAGAGTCTGAGTTTACCCCCATCTCGACAACTGGCTCATAGTGGGTCCCTCCAGACTGGAGGTAGAGAGGTCCAAGGATCTGGCCCTCCAATCCTGCCTCAGCCTTGGCCTCCTGATCAACGAGGCCAAGTCGTAACTCGTGCCCTCGCAGGTGATCTGCTTCATCAGGGCAGAGCTCAACTCTTGCCGAGCCAGAGCCAGGCTCCTGGTGGACAGGGTGGAGGTTCTCACCTCCTTTGCCCGATCATTTCTGGTTGGGAAATTGCATCCTGCACCTCCGTGGTCCGATGGGCCCAGTGGCATATGTGCCCCCTTCAATGGGAGCTGGCCAACCAGTGGTCTCAGCGCCTAGGTCACTTCAACCAGCTGGTCAATGTAACCTGGAAGATGTGGGACGCTCTCCAGTGGTGGACCGTCCTGAAACACCTGCAGGGAGGGATCCTGTTTGTCCGTCCCGCGCCGATGGTCGTCCTGATGACTGGTACCTCTCTCACAGGTTGGGGTGCCCACATGAGGAATCAGAGAGTCTATAGGCTCTGGACCCTCGAGGAATCCCGATGCTATATCAACCTGCTGGAGCTCCACTACTGGTGGAGCCGCCATCTAAGCAGCCTCTGTCAGGGGCTCTTGCCAAGGAGTCTCGGCCCACTCAGGGCCCCCCGCACAGGCTGTCTGTCACCCTCACTCCCGATCATCCACGGCGAGTCAATAGCGACTCTGGTAGTTGGCCATTCTATCTGGACTCGGGGTCTGAGGATTCAGACTTGAATTCACATCCATGCGACGACGATTCAGTAAGTCTCTCGACGGAGGAAGGTCCCACGTCCTTTCAGGGCATCCTCCCTCATCTCCGAATCCACGAGGAGGCCCTTGGAGCCTGTTGAAAAACGGGCCAAATATCCCCATACGTTCTCAGAAAAGGGGATTCTCCATATGAGGCCTTCCCAGTGGCCGAAGCCATAGTTGGCCTGGCACTGGACCTTGGCAGCACCCAGCCTCCTGCCCTACGCCTTCAGCCTGGATGGCATGCAAGTATGCGGTTCCCATGGGTTCACACAGTACACCTCAGCTGAGGGGTTGGTGACTGAGTCTGTGTTCCAGCGCTCAGGCAACTCAGGGGACACTGACAGACTTCCAGACAAGTTGTCCAAGAAGTTGGACCATTCGACCAGAAAGGTCTATGCTGCCTCCTCACTTGGTCTCCGACAGGCAAGTTCGGCCATCATTATGGCACACTTCTCCCATGCCCTCTTGGGCTCTCCGGATGAGGTGCTCCCTCATCTCCTCGCGGACCATCAGACCATGGTCAACCAGGTCTGGGATGAGAGTCGGGCTGTTGCTAAACAACAATGCCAAATGGCTCTGGATATTGGGGATTCTTGTGCCCGTCAGTGGTGGCCGCACTCGCCATGCGCCGCATGGCTTGGCTGAGAGTCTCGACCTTTACCAGCGCAAACTGGCGAACGTTCCTTTCCTGTGTACCGACCTGTCCGATCCAGGAGCTGAAGGTCACCTTCAGCATATCGAGAAGTCCAGTGCTACCTTGGACTCCATTACTTCTGCCCAGGAGGAACCTCAGGGTTCAAAAAAGCAGAAAAGAAAGCCCATTCGGCCTTCTGCCCCTGCAGCCAAGCAGCCCCAGTACCAATCTGGGCAGCAGCAGCAGGCTCAGTCTTGGCGCCCTCGGCCCAAGTCAGGAGCTTCTGCGGCCCGTAAGCCTGGATGGAAGGGCCCCGGTGGTCCTCCACTGGATCATCCTCCTCCAAGCCTGCACAGTGAAGGGATGGGGGTTGCCAACCCCATGCCTGTCTGGACCACTCTGGGTCCTGCAGGCCTGGGTATCATGAGCATGGCCAGGCAGGAAACGCATGAGGCGTGCGGGTCAGTATGGGACATCTTCTGCCCGCAGGGACATCTGCAGAACCCAGGCAAGGACTTGTCCTCCACAGCGGTCACTATCGCAAGTTTATACATAGAAACTCCAACGAGTTTAATTTACGGTAGTTTATCTGAAGGATTAATTGCCAGGGCCTACTCAACACAGAAGCGGTAAGGAGGGAACCTGAATCTTCCAGCGGAAAGGAAGATCTGGCATCAAGGGGCAGAGCCGAGCCATATACCACCCCGGTGGGTGGGAGGAGACAGCTTTTAGACCATCCGGCAAGATTTAAAGGGGAAAGGGACATGCCAAACAGTGTGGACAGAACATATCCACGATCCTAGAAAAATTGTTTTTTTAATTTAAATAACTAAAAATGAGAAAAATAGAAAGTAGTCCTATCAAGCCACTGTAATTTTTCAGTTTGGCCAGCAGATGGCAGATACTTTTTTTTTTGTGGTAAATACATGTAAGGGAACTGAAGGATACTGATAAAACTGCAACCAGGTCAGTGAGTTCATGGATCTTTTTCCAGTGCTGTTAACACAGAAACATAGAATTTGATTGCAGACAGGGACTGCCTCGGTCGCCTAGTCTGCCCATTTCCCTACCCACTGTATAACTCCAGATTCTACTTGATCTGCAGCCTATCTCCTCCTTCCTGCTCCTAGTGTTGCCTTCTGCCTGCCCCATGCATTCTTGAATTCGCCTACCGTTGTTGCCCCCACAACCTCCTCAAGGAGGCTGTTCCATGCATCCACCACCCTTTCTGTGAAACAATACTCCCTCACGTTGCCCGTGAGTCTCCCCTGAGCCCCATATAGTGATCCCTTGTTCTTGCACATCTTCTCTGCTGAAAGGTGCTGTCCTCTGGAACTCTACTTATCCCCTTGAGGCATCTGAATGTCTCCATCATATCCCCTCCTCCCTCCAGTGTATACATATTGGGTTCCTTTAATCTCTCCTCGTATGGTTTCTGGTGTAGTCCCTGCACCATTTTCGTTGCCCTTCTCTGGATTGCCTCCACCCTGTCAATGTCCTTTCGGAGATGGGGTCTCCAGAACTGCACGCAGTACTCCAGATGAGGCCTCACCAACTGCCTGTACAGCGGCATCACCACCTCCTGTTTTCTACTGGTGACACCTCTCCCTATGCACCCCAGCATCCCACCGGCTTTCCTCACTGCCTTCTCACATTGTTTGGCTACTTTCAGATCGTCTGTTATGACTACCTTCAGGTACCTTTCCAGTGTGGTTGTTGTAGTACCACCCCCCACTATGTATTCCTCCCCTGGGTTTTTGTTCCCCAAGTACATGATTTTGCACTTCTTGGCACTGAATCGGAGTTGCCACAGTCTTGACCACTCCTCCAAGTTGCCTAACTCTCTTCTCATTTTATCCACACTCCCCACCCCCCCATGGAGTGTCAACCCTACTTCAGTTCTTGGTGTCATCTGCAAAGAAGCATACCTTTCCTTCGAGTCCCTCCATAAGGTTGCTATTAAAGAGGACTGGTCCCAGTACTGAACTCCACCCCACTGGTTACACCCCTTTCTTCATACTGAACTCAGTTTACCACCACCCTCTGTGTCCTGTTACTAAGCCAATTTCTGACCCAGTTTACCACCTTGTGACCCACTCCCAGACTGCCCAACTTGTCTGCTAACCTCTTGTGCGGGACTGTGTCAAATGCCTTGCTAAAATCTAGGTAGGTCGTTATGCACCGCCCCCTCCCTGATCTACCGTTGTCACCCAGTCAAAAAAAATCTATCACATTCGCTTGACAAGACCTTCCTATTGTAATCCATGTTGCCTTGAGTCCAGTGTCCCGCTTGCTTCTAGATATTCCACAATCCTTTCCTTTAACAGTGATTCCATCATCTTTCCCACCACTGAGGTCAAACTGACTGATCTATAGTTTCCCACTTCTACCCTGCTTCCCCTTTTGTGAAGGGGTATCACGGTCGCACTCCTCCAGTCCTCTGGTACTACTCCCTCCTCCAACAATTTGTTGAATAGGGCTGTCAGTGGTATCAGTAGCATCTCTCTAAGTTCTTTTAGTATTCTGGGATGTATCCTGTCTGGTCCCATCACCTTGGCTACCTTCAGTTTCAAGAGTTCCTTTAGGACTCTCTCTTCTGTGAATGGTCTGGTGTCCACCCCTGTTCCCTGTGTGTGTCTGATGAATAATTCCTGTCCCTCTCCTTCCACTTCTTTCATGAATACTGAGCAGAAGTATTCATTCAGTATCTCAGTTTTTTCCAGGTCTCCCTCTGGCCACCCCCCCTTACTTAGCCTCACTATGCCTCCCTTGGCCTTTCTTCTTTCCCTTATGTACCTGAAGAAGGTTTTTGTCCCCCTCCTTCACCGTCTGGGCTGTCCATACCTGTTTTTGCCTTTGCACGTCTGACTGCTTTTCCCGCCTCCCTCTGCTTAAGTCTGATACAATTCCCCGTCTTCCTCCCTCTGCGTTTCTTCATATTTCCTGAATGCCAATTTATTTCTCTCTAACCATCCCTTCCCCTTCTTTTGAAAACCATACTGATTTTGTCTGCTTGCTTTGTTAACTTGCTTCACATGAAGGCTTGTTGTCTTTGTTATGGCTCTCTTGAGGTTCTCTCACTGTACCTCTACTCCCCCTCCCTCAACCTTTGCCAGTGTTTTCTTCAGACATTCTCCCATTTTAGCAAAGTCAGCCCTTTTGAAGTCTAGTACTCTTGCTTTTGTGTGGCTTGACTCTTCTACTGTCTTTACCTTGAACCATACTGTATGGTGGTCGCTGGACCCCAGATGGCTACTACTGGTACGTCTGTTATTCTGTCTCCATTTGTGAGCACCAGGCCCAATATCGCCCCCTCCTGGGTGGGTTCCACTATTACACTGTTGTGCTGGGATATCAGTACTGGGTTCCGAGCTTCTCAGTCAGTTGGGTTGCTGGACTGTTTATACCCAATTCATAACAGTGCATACAAACTGGTTATTTAAAGAGCTGTGGACAGATACTGGGCTAGCAGCTGATGCCAAGTAGCTGCCTACCAAAGGAGCTAATCTAGACATATTTTAATTTAATTTTATACAGTAAATAGTATGAGATTTACCCAAGTGTGCCCCCTCTTACTTTCATTATACGGGCTGTGCGGTCACCGAGCACTGCAGTTCTGCCCCTATAATTCGGATTTTGAGTCATGAATTGGGCTGCATGCCACTTCGTGAGTGTTAGTGGGAACAGGGGAGATTTGGAAACATGGCATTTTTAACTGTGCAGACCACGTCCATATATGGGGCAAGGGCCTGCAAAGTTTAAAAATGGCATGCTTCAATCCCCCCACTCCTTCCACTATCATTCATAAACTAGCGTGCAGCCTGTTCATGACTCAGTCATGATTCTCTTCAGCGTCATCAAACCAGAGTTCATGGGCAGGGCTGCAGTGCCCAGCGGCTTCGCTTCACCATAAAGATATCAATGCCGCATCATACTAGGGCACATGGCACAATTATTTCCTTGTAAAATATCTTAAAATATGGCTAAATACTGCTCTCGAATGGCAGGTACTAGCCAGAGGGCAAACTGCTATCATACCAGGAGCTGTTTAAAGAATGTAATGTTTGAGGTTGGGTTCTGTTAAAGCAGCAGTGCTATGAAAAATGTTTTCTCCAAAAATGCACAAAAGAGCTAGTTTTAACTACAATTAATATTATACCTGTCCAAGAATTTTTTTAATTTATCGATTCCAACTCTCTTTTTTTTTTTATTTAGTTGTTTAACCAGGAGTAGCACACTAAGCTGAAAGCTTTTTACAGGGGCGCCCTGGGAGCACAGGGAAGTTAAGTGACTTGCTCAGGGTCACAAAGTCTGCAAGTGGAAGCCATGGGATTCAAACCCAGGTCTGGTCTGCTGGATGTCACCAGATTTGCAGCTCAGAGCCTTAAACCACTGCGCTATATTGCCTCCCTCTTGCCAGGTCCACAGTGTTATTTCTATGCCAAATGTGGCGACCATCTTAACCTGTATAAAATAATCAAACTTTAATGGAACTATAATATTTTACCACCAAATAAAACTGGAAGGTGCCTGGAGTTTTTTATAGTTTAACAAAAAAAAAAGTAGGGTTACATTTTTTTCCAGTTTTGTTGCACTGCTGCTTTAAATAATACAATTCATATGTGCAGTAAGATACTCAGGGTTCATACGTGGTTGTGCTGGAATAACACCACACCCCATCCCCTTGTCAGCTGAAGGTATTCCGCTTTGCCTTGTGCCTAATAACACACCAGGGGTGCATGCATTCATCCAGGACACACCACACATTGTGGTGGGTGATACCAAACAGCATATACTGTACATCTACAGGGAGCAGCAACGGACTCTGGTATCTAGGGCCGGATTCTCAAAAATATTTTTTTTTTTATTGTTGGACAATTTACCCAGCATAGCCCTGCTGAGATGAACATCTCACTTCCAGTGGGGTCCTGCGTTTATCCATTTCCACAGCTGGGTGGACTGGAGCACTGGGTGGTTAAATGACCTGCCCAAGGTCACGCAGTGAGTATTTGGCTCTAGCAGGGTTCCGAGCTCCTTCGGCCACAATACATGTGATATCTTTCTGAAGACAGGCTCTAACAGCTAGACCACAGAGTGCCTTCCCTTTTCGTATAGCCTGTTTGAAACACCAGCAACAGGGGTTTGCAAGAGCACTGGAAAGCTGGGGTGGGGGGTGTATTGTGCAACCTCCAGGGCGTACTGCTCCTCATGGGGAGGTAAGGTGTCTAGGGCCAGTGCAACACTGCTACCTAGGTAACCACATATGGCAGTGCAGTAAGTTATCTCAGGCAGCAGAACGCTGATAGGTTGGTTCAGCATGCATGGTATGTGCTTGCCACGCCCAGTGTCGTGCCCCAAAGGGACGGGACGACAGAAAAAGGGAAAATCTCGGAGCACTGCAAGATGGCATTAAGAACATTGTTGACAAGTGCAGCTAATCATTTGTATTTGCAGTCAGCTACTCATTTTTATAGTAGCATGATTCCCGAGGACGTGGAACTCCTTACCTGTCAAATTCTGTCCAAAGGGCGAAAAACCCCAATCTGTTTCGTACTCAGTACATCATCAGGGGATCCTCCTGATGACGTACTGACTACAAAACCAGTCAGGGTTCCATTCAGCTATGAACCAAAAAACAGAAAAACAGCTCCAGCTGGAAAGGAGTGTGCTAGGTCATAGAAACCAACGAACTGAAAATAGCAAAACCAGCATTACTCGAGACTAGAAGTATAAAGGCTTTAATTGAAAATATAAAAAGGCAAATGCCTGCAGCATACAATCCACAGCGAAGCAACAAAAGGAACCCCAACCGGTTTCGCAACTAGTGCGTCATCAGGGGGATCTGTCCAAAGGGCAAAAAAAAAACAAACAATCGGTTTCGTGCTCCATACATCATCAGGGGATGCTCCTGATGACGTACTGACTACAAAATCAGTCAGGGTTCCATTCAGCTATGGCCTACCTGTGTTGTATTGTGGCAGTACATTTTTTAATATTTTTTCTAAATAAAGCGTTTCTTAATAAATGTACTTGGGAGTACTGTTTTTGCCTGCAACTGTTTACGTAATACTGTTGTAATTTGCATGCATTTTAAGGAATTAAGAGTGTAACTGTAAATGAACTATGCTCGGTGACTTTACCCGAATAAACAAACTTGAAACTTGAGTTGCAAGCACAGGTATAGACCTGCAGACAAAAAAAGTGTTTTTTCAACAGCTGAATGCCATATACTGTATTTTAAACCATGTCAACCAGAAGGGGATTTTCAAAATGTACGTTGGGACTTTTTTTTTTTTTCTTCACGACAGCTTCTTGAATGTTTCTAGACTTGGTCAACTGAAGGTTGTTTGCATTTTCATGTGCTCTGTTGCAAGGAGTGTAGGATGAAGGGTTTCACAGCACAAGGTGCATGATTTCCTTCACGCTTCTACTGGATGATATGCTTGCATACTGGGGGCAGTCTAACCTACAGAACTGAAAAACAGCAGTTACTTACTGTAACAGCAGACTTTCAGGAGACTTTCCCCCCATTGGGCCACACCTTTGAAACTGTAAGCCATCTTGAGTCAGGACTATTTGGAAACTTTTGCTAGCCGGGGACACCCACTGTGACGTGCAACATTCATGCCTTTATAATGTGGGCGGCCCCACTGCTCCTCAGTTATCCACCAGAGATGGGCTCAGAGGGTCTCTTACAGTGAGGAACCAGTAGAATAAACCAGTACCAGACATACAAGGAGAGGCATAAGACTGGAAAATAGTATATACCGCTATTCGTAAGGCACATATGGGCACTGCTAAGCAAGGCAGTGGGCACACCTGCCAGCTAATACCTCAGAAATAACTGAAGAAAGAGGGCGGGCATGCTGTGACCCAATGGAGAAGATCCTCTTGAAGATCTACTGTTACAGTAAGCAACTGTTATATTTTCATCAAGGACATCTCCTCCATTGGGCCACACTTTTCGAACGATTTCCAAGCAGTACACAAGGTATCCAGGGTCCATGGCAGAACTACAGTACATGCTATCAGGACAATGGGCACCACAGCCCGACCCAGAGGCAATCATTGCGAGGATCCGTACTGGAGTTGGGGAGAAGACCGAAACACCCTGCAACAGGTGCTGGACGACGTGATGAGGACCATCTGTTACAGCTCATCTGTCAGTTGATCCCACTGTACTTAAAGAATCCACTATGGTACGCACATATTGAGGCAGGCAGAAGGAACCATCAGAGTAGGGAGGCAGGCATGAGTCCTAGGAGACGAAGCAGCATCCGAGTGGATACATAATGACTTGTGTACTGCCCACGTCTGGGCAACAAGCGCCCCCATCCTGTCTGCAGGCATGAAGGCACTGCCAACTGCTGGGTTTAGCACCACACCAATATATTAGAGGCACTGAGAAGGAGCTGGTATGTATTCTGGTACATTTACTGAAACACCCAGTTCCTTGAACAGTTCTTTTATTCAGGACAATGTGTACTGAACCTCTTCCCTGGGCCTTCAGGAGCCAGTTGTCCAGATACGGGAAGACATAAAAGTCCTTCCCTCCAAAGGGCCACTACCTCAACTGCTAAACATCTGGTAAATCCCCCCAGTGCCGGGGATAAGCCAAAAGGCAAGACTTGAAATTCATAATGGATGCATGAAGCAGAGGTGCTGCCTGTGGCATGTTCGAATTCTGACATAAAGGTGTGCGTCCTTCATGTCCAGAGCACAGAGCCAATCCCCCTTTTGGAACATGGGGAAGAGAGCTTAAAGACGGACACCATTCAAAACTTTTTGCATTCAGGGAGTTGCTGACTTGGATTTAATAGACAGCTGGAGGTCAGCTAATCCTGGTGCTAAAGAATTTACTTTTTATTCAGACCCGCATGGAACGTGATCATGTCTTGATTACTATCTATCTATACCTATTTTATATATATATATATATATATATATATATATATATATATATATATATATATATATATATATTTATTTATTTATATATATATGTATGTATATATATATATATATATACACATACACACACACACACACACACACATACATATATATATATATACACAGCGCACACACACATACATATATATAGATATATATATATATATATATATAGGAAAAGAAGAAGAATCAACATTTATATAGCGCTTTTCATACACGGTGTATCCCAAAGCGCTTTACAAGCAACGCTAGACTGGTAGTGAAATGACCGAATGTGTAGTGGCGGCCATATCGCACATCAACACCCAGACAAAGCCTGGACAGTTGCATGACTCAGTTTATGGGATGGGGAATGTTGGCCAGGACACCGGGAATGTCCCCTACTCTTTGCGAAGAGTGCCCTGGGTTCTTTTACTTCCACCTGGACACCCACCAGGACAGCACCAGGATGGGTAGACGGAACCTTGGTTTAACATCTCATCTGAAGGACGGCACACCCCAGCAGTACAGTGACCCCCAATACACCACTCGGATGCTAACAAGTCCAATCCCGGTGTGGGATGAGAATCCACAACCTTCTGGTCCAGAGGTGGACATGCTACCAACTGAGCCATGCCTCGGGGTTGGTCTCACAGGGTTCAAAAAGTACAGCACAGCCCCATTTTTATTACAGACCACACCATGGTCTCGACAGTATGTAGAATGAATGAGCCAAGGGAAGAACCACCTCCGCGGAAATTCCCGAATTACCTCCTTGGTAATAAGGAATTTATAAAGCATCTTAAGAATCATCAAAACTTATACCAGGAAACTAATAAAGGCATTGCTGCCTCGGCTGGAGTCTGCTGGGATGCAGGAAACGGATATATATCTGGGGGGCTTATCATAAACTTTGTTGCAAAATATAAAAAAAGAGTGCAAGGATAGACGGGAACACCTCGAGCAGAAAGTGAGGGTATTGGAACCAAAACTGGCCTGGGCTTTTTCCGAGGATGTGCTTAAACAGCTGACAGCAGCCTTGAATGCCTTTTAATTAGGGGAAGCTTGGAACGGGGGGGTTCTCTGCTAAAAAGAAAGTTTTTGAATAGAGTAATAAACCCGGTCCTTTGTTAGTATGACTAATTAGGGGTAGAAGAGTGTATTCGCGTGTTTCAGGGATTAAAAAAGTCTCTGGAAATATAATTTGAGGTGGGGGTGGGACAGCAAATAAAGGATAGATTCAGGCAATTTGTATCAGCAGTTATATCAAGCGGAATTAAGGGCACTCTGGGGCTAGCCAGAGAATTTTAGGCTAGTGTAACACTCCCTCAGTTTATTTTATTTATTTCTATTTAAACAATTGGTGAGTAGGAAAGGCACACTGAACCAAGGCTTGTCTCCAGGGGCGACCCGATAACTGCAGTTACGGAGGAACAGAGAGAACAACTTGGAAAGGAGATTACCAAGGATGAAATTAGAAAGGCTATACAGGGCTTAAAGAAAGAGAAGGCTAATGGGACAGACGGCTTCCCCTTGGAATATTATAAGGCTGTGCAAGAGCAAGTAATTGACCCCCTGTGGGAAGTCTTTAGAGAAGAACAGGGAGAGGGAGTCCTTTCTGCTGTGAGGCGGTCATTTGTGTAGCATTTTACACAGTAAATAGTATGAGATTTACCCAAGTGTGCCCCCTCTTACTTTCATTATACGGGCTGTGCGGCCACCGAGCACTGCAGACCAGCCCCCATAATTTGAATTTTGAGTCATGAATTGGGCTGCATGCCAGTTTGTGAGTGTTAGTGGGAACATGGGAGATTTGGAAACATGGCATTTTTTAACTGTGCAGACCACGTCCCATATATGGGGCAATGGCCTGCAAAGTTTAAAAAATAGCATGCTTCCAGGTGCCCCCCACTCCCATTCCCACCATCATTCATAAACTAGCATGCAGCCTGCTCATGACTCGTCATGACATAACAGCGTCATCAAAACCAGAGTTACGGGGCAGGGCTGCAGTGCTCAGCGGCTGCTTCGCTCATATAAAGATATCATGCGCGCATCATACTAGGGTAAATGGCACACTATTTCCCTTGTAAAATATTTTAAAACATGGCTAAATACTGCTCCTCAGAATGGCAGGTACTAGCCAGAGGGCAAAACAGCTATCATACCAGGAGCTGTTTAAAAGAATGTAATGTTTGGGGGGAGGGGGTTGGGTTCTGTTAAAGCAGCAGTGCTATGAAACATGTTTTCTCCAAAAATGCACAAAAGAGCTAGTTTTAGCTACAATTAATATTATACCTGTCAAATTTACTTTTCTAGGTACCTCCTATGCTGTGTGCACCATGATTTTTTTTAATTATTATTTTATCGATTCCAACTCTTTTCTTTTTTTTATTTAGTTGTTTAACCAGGAGTAGCACACTAAGCTGAAAGTTTTTTTACAAGAGTGCCCTGGGAGCACAGGAAAGTTAAGTGACTTGCTCAGGGTCACACAGTCTGCAAGTGGAAGCCATGGGATTCAAACCCAGGTCTGATCTGCTGGATGTCACCAGATTTGCAGCTCAGAGCCTTAAACCACTGCGCTATTCTGCCTCCCTCTTGCCAGGTCCACAGTGTTATTTCTATGCCAAATGTGGCGGCCATCTTAACCTGTATAAAATACTCAGACTTTAATGGAACTATAATATTTTACCACCAAATACAATTGGAAGGTGCCTGGAGTTTTTTATAGTTTAACAAAAAAAAAAAGTAAGGTTACATTTTTTGTCCAGTTTTGTTGCACTGCTACTTTAAATAATACAATTCATATGTGCAGTGAGATACTCAGGGTTCATGTGTGGTTGTGCTGGAATAACACCACACCCCATCCCCTTGCCAGCTGAAGGTACTCCGCTTTGTCTTGTGCCTAACAACACACCAGGGGTGCATGCGTTCATCCAGGACACACCACACATTGTGGTGGGTGATACCAAACAGCATATACTGTACATCTACAGGGAGCAGCAACGGACTCTGGTATCTAGGGCCGGATTCTCAAAAACATTTTTTTTGTTGGACAATTTACCCAGCATAGCCCAGCTGAGATGAACATCTCATTACCAGTGGGGTCCTGCGTTTATCCATTTCTACAGCTGGGTAGACTGGAGCACTGGGTGGTTAAGTGACCTGCCCAAGGTCACGCAGCTAGTATTTGGCTCTAGCAGGGTTCCGAGCTCCTTTGGTCATGATATGTGTGATATCTTTCTCAAGATAGGCTCTAACAGCTAGACCACACAGAGCCTTCCCTCTTCATATAGCCTACTTGAAACACCAGCAACAGTGGTTTGCAAGAGCACTGGAGAGCTGGGGTGGGGGTGTATTGTGCAACCTACAGGGCGTAATGCTCCTCATGGGGAGGTAAGGTGTCTACGGCCAGTGCAACACTGCTACCTAGGTAACCACATATGGCAGTGCAGTAAGTTACCTCAGGCAGCAGGAATGCTGATAGGTTGGCTCAGCGCGCATGGCATGTGCTTGTCACGCCCAGTGTCGTGCCCCAAAGGGACGGGACAACAGAAAAAGGGAAAATCCCGGAGCACTGCAAGATGACATGCATTGTTGACAAGTGCAGCTAATCATTTTTATTTGCCATCAGCTACTCATTTTTATAGTAGCGTGATTCCCGAGGACGTGGAACTCCTTACCTGTCAAATTCTGTCCAAAGGGCAAAAAACACCAATCAGTTTCGTACTCAGTACATCATCAGGGGATCCCCCTGATGACGTACTGACTACAAAACCAGTCAGGGTTCCATTCAGCTATGGCCTACCTATGTTGTATTGTGGAAGTACGTTTTTAAATATTTTTTCTAAATAAAGCGTTTCTTAACACAGCTGAGGAGTGCGGATAGTTGCTTTCAGTTCTAAATGTACTTGGGAGTACTGTTTTTGCATGCAACTGTTTACGTAATACTGTTGTAATTGCCATGCAATTTAAGGAATTAAGAGTGTAACTGCAAATGAACTATGCTCGATGACTTTACCCGAATAAACAAACTTGAAAATGAAAATTATGTACCTAACGTAATTATGATCTTTCTGTATATCTTCACCATTCATCACAGATGGGTATCTGGCCAGAGGTCAGGACCCCGTGGGAGCTGTTTTTTTTTTTTTTACAATAGGGCAGGCGGAGCCGACACACCATCGGCGCCGCCCTCGAGGCTGACGCACTGCATGGCGCTCGCAGGTTGGCCGTTTGGCTGTGTCGACTCCGCCTGCCTGCCAGTTCTGAGTCGCCGGAGAGGTAAGAGGAAGGGATGGAGGGTGGGACAAGAGAGTCCAAGGGACAGAAAAAGGAAAGGATGTGTGAACTAAAAGGAGAAATAACGACTGAGAGGACAGCAAAGAAAGAGGTTAGAAACTAAATGGGATTGGGAGGGGCCCCAATCTCTGGAAGCGGAAGAAGGGAGGGGTAGGGTGGGTAAAGAATTTAGGAGAGAGGGGAGATATCAGAGACCTTGGTCCATCTCCAGATTGTATAGGAACTGCAAGGAGTAGCAAAGCTCTCTGCCAGAATTTAAGGCATGGAATAACTGGCAAATACTCCAGAAAGCAGAGTCGGCTATTCTGGAAGAAGGACAGGGTACAGGGATTTAGTACTCTCTCAAGAAAAGATGTATGGTGAAAAAAAAGGTTTTTTTTTTTTTGGGAGAAATAGGTTGGATGGAAACAGGGAGGAGGAGAGAAGGAGGGCAACTACCAACTCCCACCCCACAGGGGTGGAGACAAGATACTAGAGAAGGAGTGTCGCTCGAGCTATCCACTCTTCCTGGAAAAATACTCCCCTGTGTGTTCCTACTTTACCCCACTCCTAAGGAGGAGAGGGGGTCACAGAGAGGAGGGGGACCCAGAGACTGAGGCCCCAGGGGGATGGGGGTGGGGTTGTGATGAATGGTGAAGATACACAGAAAGATCATAATTACGGTAGGTACGTAATTTTCATATCTTATCTGTGTCAATCTTCACCATTCATCACAGATGGGTGAGTACCAAACCCCCCGAAGGGGGTTGTTTCTTTACACCCTAAGGGACAAAGTCCCTTAGCCCTCAGTAGGTGACACACTAAGGGGAGGAACCTTCAGGGCCTGGAGAGGCCTGAGAGTGGGGAGAGAGAGAGAGAGACGGAGTTCCCCCGGAGGAGGAAGGAAGATGCCCCGACAAGTGCCGTCTCACTCTGTGGGAGAAAAGGTAGGCTCCCTGGTGGACGGAGTTAATCACCCTACGCCAGGCCAAGGATGACAACTGGGAAAGACGTAGCCATGCCGATCGCCTAGTGCAGATCGCTGTCCCTAAGACCTTGGTAGCTACCTTGCTGGCATCATAAGATGCCCTCGCTTGGTGCCTTGCTCGCTCCAGGCCACGCGCAAAGAGTGCGATGGCTTGTCTGGTTTGCTCCGAGTCAGGCAATGAGGCTAGGAGCTGACCTAGCATGGACCACAAGAACCTGTTGTAGGCTGCGAAGTGGGCCTGATGTGTAGAGATAGAGAGAAGTAACCGTGCCGAGTAGAAAGTCCTCCTACCCCAGAAATCAAAATCAGAGGAGTCTTGATCTGGGGGCCTGTCACGGTGAAGGGCGCGAAGCCCATCAGGAGTATCCAACTGCATCAAACCAGACTGTGGATGAGGCATGGAACCTGGAGACTCCAGGGGTGCACAATACCTCTGGCTGAGATCCCTAGGGGCAGGAACTCCGGAGAAGGGCCTCTGCCAGGAACGCAATGACGCCTCCCAAAAGGGAGCCGGCCAGGGCGGCACCACAAGGGTGGCCTCGCCAAAATCACCTAGAAAGGCATGCGCCGCATGTTCAGGATTGCTGACAGTGGAAGGAGAAAGGTGCAAATCCTCCAACATCCTCACGAGGAATCGCTGATACTCAGAGAGATCAGCAGCCAGAAAGATGTGGACAGAGGGTTCCTTTCCCCCTGAAAAGGGGAATGAGGAGCTGGAGGTCACCATCTGTTCAGTGGGTGGCTGCACGGGGGTAGGTTGAAAAACTTGGCTGTCCATTGCCCTAATGTAAGCAGGGAACCATGCAGCCACCGCTCTGAACTGCTCCCAGGTGAGAGGGCCGCGAGGACCGATGATGCCTGAGAGCGCAGGAGAGTGTGGCAGAGGGATAGGAACAGAGCCGAGAAGAGATGTCGGCTGACCTCCGCCTGGGCTAAGGAGCAAACCATGGGCACCCGTGGAAGAAGGTGCCCTGGAAGACCCCACAGCCGACAGCCGCACAACCACATCGGTACTGCCTTGGCTGCGCCCGGAAGAATCCCCCCAGTGAGGCGACCGGGGCCGTAAAGATCCAGAAGGACGGTCCCCTGCCTCAAAAGAACAGGACTCCTTCAAAGAGACCGCGGAGGAAGAACGGAAATCTGCACTACGGCTTCTCCCAGGGCCCGGGTGGACCCCAGAAAAAGGCCGACGCGCCGACCCCACACCCCTCGGAGTCCGAAAGAGTCCTCCTCCTCGAGAGGGCCAGCCTAGGTAGCTGGCATCTCTGGGCAGCCCTGAAGGGGATACCCAGGGAGCAGTAACCTCCCCCCGCAGGTGCTCCGATGGGCCCCAAAGTCGGGCGATCAAGGCACACCACCGGAGGGGGTACCACAACTGAGGGATCGGTGAACCCGCCAAGACCAGGCTGCAGAGCTATGGTGGCCCGCACCACTGCCTGCTGGTCAGCACCACTGACCCTAGTCTCGGTAGCCACCGACCTCACCTCAGAAGGGGGCTGGCTCCGACTGGTCGAAGAGACCACCGTGCTGCCCACGTCAGCAGCCAACCCCGAGGGGTGAGACTGCACGTCCGGCTCAGAGCTCAACTCAGTCTCCAAGGAAGTAGAGTCCGATGCCCTGAGCCAAACCATAGGAGGGCGGGTAGAACCATCCCTACCAGCAGGCCCGAAGACCACCGCTGTGCCCAAGTCGGTGCCAGCGCCCCTCGCAACCCCGCGAGAGGGATCTGAGGGAGGCACGGCCCCAGCCAGAGATCCAGAGCCAGGACCAATCGCAGTACTATCCGGTCCCACGGCACTGGGAGCGGCATCAAGGACAGGGACGGTGCCGACGACAGTGCCGGTGGTATCCTCGGCGCCGCAAGCGGTGCAGAGGACCATGGCGGCGCCGCCGACGGCCCTGAAGGCGGACACGGCACTGAGCACGGCCCCGCCCGGTTCCTCGGCGCCGGCCTGGGCGGCGCTGTGGACGGCACCGACTGATGGAACTGAAGGCTCCACGGCGCTAAGCCTCGAGGGCACGGCGCCGTGCTCAGCCTTGGTGCTGAGGCGAGACATGGCAAAGGACGTCACAGTGGATCTCACGGTGCCACAAGCATCGTCGGCGCTGCGAACGGCGTCAAAGGAGCCCACGGCGCCATGCGACAAGTCAGCGCCGACAACGGCCCCGTCAGGGCCCATAACGCCGCGAACGGCGCCAAGGACTCCGACGGTGCCGAGGACGGCGCTGACCCGGGCCTTCCGAGCCGCGTGAACGACACCAGGAGAGCCTTCACCCCCAAAGGGGCGATTGCAATGGCGGCGCCTCACGCCCGCTTCCGGGAAGGAGTGGGACGGGCCTCCTGCGCCGTGGAAGAAGCCTCGGCAAAGGCTAGGCTACAAGTAGTCGAGGCTCCCTCCTCCTCGGTCCATATACAACCGGGAGGGGACCCGGAGGAAAGGCAGAGAGAGCGTGGCTTGGCCCGACGAGTGCGAACCCGATCCCCAAAAGTCGGCGGAGTTCGCCCCACTTTCCACGCGTGTTGTTCGAGGACCTGGCGGTCCATGTAGTGAAGTGGGCCAAGACATGAGAGACACCGGTCGTGCTGGTCGGTGACGGAGAACTTTCGGCCGCATGGGGGGCCGACCCGTCTTCGAAGATTTCTTGCCCTCCGACTGAGACATGACCTACGGAAAAAAACAGCAAAACAGACTCGACGTCGCGAAAATTAAAAAAATAAGGAAAGATCTTACCAGGCGACATCGAGTAGAGGCAGAAAACAGAACCGGCAGGAGACCGACGGAATTGACGCCGAAGGATTGGTATTGAAACAGGCCTAAGATTTACTTCAAAGCTTCCCACCTGGTGACCTCTATGGCGGGAGACGAAGAACTGGAAGGCAGGTGGAGTTGACACAGCCTAACGGCCAACCCACGAGCACCACGCAGTGCGTCGGTCTCGAGGGCGGCGCCAATGGTGTGTCGGCTCCGCCTGCCCTTTTAAAAAAAGGCTCCCGCAGGATCCTGACCTCCAGCCAGATACCCATCTGAGATGAATGGTGAAGATTGACACAGATAAGATCTTGAGTTACAAGCACAGGTACAGACCTACAGACAAAAAAGTGTTTTTTCAACAGCTGAATGGCATATACTGTGTCTTAAACCATGTCAACCCGTAGGGGATTTTCAGAATATACATTGGGACTTTTTTTTTTTTTCTTCACGACAGCTTCTTGAATGTTTCTATACTTGGTCAACTGAAGGTTGTTTGCATTTTCGTGTGCTCTGTTGCAAGGAGTGTAGGATGAAGGGTTTCACAGCACAAGGTGCAGGATTTCCTTCGTGCTTCTACTGGATGATATGCTTGCATACTGGGGGCAGTCTAACCTACAGAACTGAAAAACAGCAGTTACTTACTGTAACAGCAGACTTTCAGGAGACTTTCCCCCCCATTAGGCCACATCTTTGAAACTGTAAGCCATCTTGAGTCAGGACCATTTGGAAACTTTTGCTAGCCGGGCCCACCCATTGTGACGTGCAATGTTCATGCCTTTATAACGCGGGCGGCCCCACTAGTCCTCAGTTCCCCACCAGAGATGGGCTCAGAGAGTCTCTTACAGTGAGGAACCAGGAGACCAAACCAGTACCAAACATACATGGAGAGGCACAGGACTGGAAAACAGTATATACCACTATTCGTAAGGCACATATGGGCACTGCTAAGCAAGGCAGTGGGCACACCTGCCAGCTAATACCTCAGAAATAACTGAAGAAAGAGGGCGGGCATGCTGTGACCCAATGGAGAAGATCCTCTTGAAGATCTACTGTTACAGTAAGCAACTGTTATATTTTCATCAGGGACATCTCCTCCATTGGGGCACATCTTTCGAACGATTTCCAAGCAGTACACAAGGTATCCAGGGTCCATGGCAGAACTACAGTACATGCTATCAGGACGGTGGGCACCACAGCCCGACCCAGAGGCAATCGTTGAGAGGATCCGTACTGGAGTTGGGGAGAAGACCTAAACACCCTGCAACAGGTGCAGGACGACGTGATGAGGACCATCTGTTACAGCTCATCTGTCACTTGATCCCACTGTACTTGAAGCATCCACTATGGTACGCACATACTGAGGCAGGCAAAAGGAACCATCAGAGTAGGGAGGCAGGCATGAGTCCTAGGAGACGAAGCAGCATCCGAGTGGATACATAATGACTTGTGTACTGCCCACGTCTGGGCAACAAGCGCCCCCATCCTGTCTGCAGGCAGAAGGCACTGCCAACTGCTGGGTTTAGCACCACACCAATATATTAGAGGCACTGAGAAGGAGCTGGTATGTATTCTGGTACATTTACTGAAACACCCAGTTCCTTGAACAGTTCTTTTATTCTGGACAATGTGTACTGAACCTCTTCCCTGGGCCTTCAGGGGCCAGTTGTCCAGATACGGGAAGACATAAAAGTCCTTCCCTCCAAAGGGCCACTACCTCAACTGTTAAACATCTTGTAAATCCCCCCCAGTGCCGGGGATAAGCCAAAAGGCAAGACTTGAAATTCATAATGTATGTACTCAAGCATGAAGCAGAGGTGCTGCCTGTGGCATGTTCGAATCCGGACATAAAGATGTGCGTCCTTCACGTCCAGGGCACAGAGCCAATCCCCCTTTTGGAACATGGGGAGGAGAGCTTAAAGACGGACACCATTCAAAACTTATTGTATTCAGGGAGTTGCTGACTTGGATTTAATAGACAGCTGGAGGTCAGCTAATCCTGGAATCCTGTTGCTAAAGAATTTACTTTTTATTCAGACCCACATGGAATGTGATCACGTCTTGATTACCATCTATCTATACCTATTATATATATATATATATATATATATATATATATATACACACACACACACACACACACATATATACATATATATATATACATACACATTATATATATATATATGAAAAAAAAGGAATCAACATTTATATAGCGCTTTTCATATGGTGGTGTATCCCAAAGAGCTTTACAAGCAATGCTAGACTGGTAGTGAAATGACTGAATGTGTAGTGGTGGCCATATCGCACATCAACCCCCACACAAAGCCTGGACAGTTGCATGACCCAGTTTATGGGAAGGGGAATGTTGGCCAGGACACCGGGAATGTCCCCTACTCTTTTTGTAAAAAGTGCCCTGGGTTCTTTTACTTCCACCTGGACACCCACCAGGACAACACCAGGATGGGTAGACGGGACCTCGGTTTAACATCTCATCCGAAGGATGGCACACCCCAGCAGTACAGCAACCCCCAATACTGCACTCAGATGCCAGCGTTTTAGGTGCAAGACCAATCCCGGTGTGGGATGAGAATCCACAACCTTCTGGTCCAGAGGTGGACGTGCTGCCAACTGAACCATGCCTTGGGGTTGGTCTCACAGGGTTCAAAAAGTACAGCACAGCCCCATTTTTATTAAAGGCCACACCATGGTCTCGATAGTATGTAGAATGAATGAGCAAAGGGAAGAACCACCTCCGTGGAAATTGCCGAATTACCTCCTTGGTAATAAGGAATTTATAAAGTATCTTAAGAATCATCGGAACTTATACCAGGAAACTAATAAAGGCATTGCTGCCTCGGCTGGAGTCTACTGGGATGCAGGGAACACATATATCTGGTGGCTTATCGTAAACTTTGTTGCAAAATATAAAAAAAGAGTGCAAGGATAGATGGGAAGACCTCGAGCAGAAAGTGAGGATATTGGAACGAAAACTGGCCTGGGCTTTTTCCGAGGATACGCTTAAACAGCTGACAGCAGCCCAGAAGGCCTTAAATGCCTTTTAATTACGGGAAGCTTGGAACGGCGGGTTCTCTGCTAAAAATAAAGTTTTTGAATAGAGTAATAAACCTGGTCCTTTGTTAGTATGACTAATTAGGGGTAGAAGAGTGTATTCGCGTGTTTCAGGGATTAAAAAAGTCTCTGGAAATATAATTTGGGGGGGGGGGGACAGCAAATAAAGGATAGATTCAGGCAATTTTTATCAGCAGTTATATCAAGCAGAATGTAGGGGCACTCTGGGGCTAGCCAGAAAATTTCTGGCTAGTGTAACACTCCCTCAGTTTATTTTATTTATTTCTATTTAAACAATTGGTGAGTAGGAAAGGCACACTGAACCAAGGCTTGTCTCCAGGGGCGACCCGATAACTGCAGTTAACGGAGGAACAGAGAGAACAACTTGGAAAGGAGATTACCAAGGATGAAATTAGAAAGGCTATACAGGGCTTAAAGAAAGAGAAGGCTAATGGGACAGACGGCTTCCCCGCGGAATATTACAAGGCTGTGCAAGAGCAAGTAATTGACCCCCTGTGGGAAGTCTTTAGAGAAGAACAGGGAGAGGGAGTCCTTTCTGCTGTGAGGCGGTCATTTGTGTAGTGCCTAAGCTGGGGAAGGACCCTCTGGAGTATTCATCTTACAGACCACTATCACTTTTGAATTGTGATGTTAAAATCCCGGCGAAGGTGTTGGCGGGTTGCCTGGACCGGGTCCTCCTGAAGCTGTCCACCCAGACCAGACTGGCTTTGTTTGGGTAGCACTCAATATGAGCGCGTATTATTGAGTGCTACAATATGAGCGACTCAATAATACCACTCGTATGTAGAGCGAGTATGGGAAAAGGGCTGTGTTGCTATAGCGAGTGTAGTGCAGAGGGATACGTGCTACACTTGCTAGAGAGAGAGGATAAAGGAAAGAACCTGGCTGAGCTTCACTGAGCTGGCCGTGGGGGGTAATGGCTTGAGCCACTGCTCCTAGAACCTGTGGTGCCAGGTTCAGGTCCTGGTGCAGGCAGTACTTTTTTGCTTCCAGGGGAGTATCTAAGTCCGCTCCCCTTGGAGTTGAGAATCCTTATTTTGGGGGGTGCGGGGGCCAAGCCCCCCGTATAAAATAAAGGTTAGTGAATGTTTTTAGAGGACCGTCGCTGTTTGTGGCGGTCTCTCTAAAGGCAAGTCACCCTTTTGACATGGGCGATTAGTTTGTCGCTCTAATGAGCCGTAAGGGGATCACCCTTATCACATAAATCCCTTTGTTCATGGTCGATATTCCTATCATAATACGCATAAGTTATTGAATGTAGTTTGGGATGTGTCTTGGAGCCATGGTGGCACAGCGGTGCTGTTCATGGACGTCGAGAAAGCATTTGATCGCACAGAATGGGAATATCTGATGGAGGTGCTAATACGGTTTGGTCTGGGGGCAGCTTCGTGGGGATGGTCTGGGCGATGTGCAGGGCTCCTGTAGCAAGGGTCTTGGTGAATGGCTGACTCACAGATAGCTTCCCCTTGTTTAGGGGTACACGTTGTTTGCCCTGGCCACAGAGCCATTGGCAGTGGGTATCTGGGATAATTCAGCAGTTAAAGTGGTGGTTGGGCGGTCTGGGAGACCCCATAAAGCTACCCTCTATGTGGACAATATGATTTTATATGTTACAGATCCGTCTAGCTCTGTCCCGCTGTTGCTGGCTGTAATTGATAAATTTGCGGTGTTTACGGGTTACAAGATTAACTTTGGTAAATCTGAAATTATGCTCTGGGGTGAAGGTGGGAATAGGTCCCTGGAGGGAGCATGGGGTCTGAAGGTGGTTTCTGCTTCCATTCAGTATCTAGGAATTCACATGAGTAGAGACCTGGGCTTTATATACCGACTAATTATGCCCCACTTATTAAAACAGAAGTTGAGCTTTGCACGTGGAGAGACCTGCCGATCTCTCGGTTGGGGTGTATAAATCTTTTTAAAATGGGCATTTTACTCGGGGCGCTCTATGTCACGCAGATGGTGCATGTAGGCCTTACCGGAGCTGACCTTAAAAGAGTGGCAATAGTTTTTTCTGGCTTTGTGTGGCAGGGCAAACGCCCCCACAGCAGCCTGAGACGTCTTCAGGCGGATGTTTCAGGAGGAGGGGTGAACTTCCCCGATTTTAAATATTATCTGGCCATACTGTGCCTGTGTATTAGCGACTGGGTGAATAGGCTGGCTGCTGCGAGGTGGATTGACTTGGAGGAGCAGTCTTGCCCAGGTAGGCTCTCAGCGTAGCTCTCAGGAGGTGGCCGTAGGGCCTACAATAGATTGGATAGTGCTAACGATCTGGTTAGTGCAGTGTTAGAGAGCTGGGACCAGATTCGCAAACGGATGGAGGTGCATCAAGAGAAAACACTTACTTCCTGTGGTGGGCATCCCATTTTTATGTTTGCTTGCGTACAAGCTTAAGAAACATGTTGTGGCAGCTTGCTGGAGCAGCGGGATGAGGAGGTGCGGCAGTGTTGTGGCCAGTGCCAGCAGTGCTTTTTAGGACTGGTCTCTGTTGCGCCAATGGAGCAGCACGCTGTCGATGATAGTTTTGCAGTGTGCCACCAACTTGAAAGAAATTTGCCGCTGCAATCAGGTAGGGCCCCGTCATTGAAGAATCAGCTGTTTTTGCTGCTGGGGTGGTATCTGATTGCAGCAGCAAATAATAGCCTGCCTTGTCTGGTGTCACATTTCAATAAACATGGCGACGGCCGTCACCGTCCCCTCTCAGTCCCCCATGAAGCCGAGGGGAGGGCCCAATCCCCTGTCAGCATTTCCTCCCCAGTTCATTTGCCGCCAGGGAGCCCAATCCCATCAGGCGAATGTCCTCCATGTAATTTTGTAAGCTGAGGGGTACCCAGTCCCCTTGGCATCATGCGCCCCTCCCCAAACACAGACCGGGTTTTGTACTGAGAGGGAGCCCAAACCCCATTGGCTTCAGTCCTCTCCCCAAAAAATACAGGTGGCACACTGGGAGCCCACCCCAGTGTGCCAAAAACAAACCTGCAAAGGAAAAACCTTCCTGCAAAGCTTTTTTTTTTTTTTAAACCTGTAAAAGAAAAAATAAGGTCCCTCGTTGTTTCTGGTGCCCCCTCCACCAACCCGCACCCTCCGTCTGAGCACCCGACCTCCCCCAACTTACCTCCAGAGCCCAGCGCGATGATCTTTGGTGGAGTGGGAACACATCGGCTTTCTTCAAAACCGACTACGATCTGAAGAAATGCCGGTAAGCTGTATAATTGCATAAATGTTTTTTTTCTTTCAACTTAGCTGGATATCTCAGCCATTTTTGTGAATTTTGGCTCCAAATTTTCAACATGGGGTTCTTGGGACTCCACCTCATGAATTCAGTCACTGTCATCTGGTTATTCAGTCCCGAAAGGTGATATTGCGGTCACTGCATGGAATCACCTTTCGGTACCGATTAACAAAATGGCAGTATCACTGTTCATGAGGTGGGCTCCCAAAAAGCCTATGTTGCAAATTTGGTGAACTAATTCCAACAAATTACTGTGTTACGAGCACGCATTGCACTGTTTCCATGCACACTCGTAGCTTCGCAAATTTGTAATATTTTCACTCCAGATTTTCAACACTGGCATTTTTTCACACCTCCTTATGAACAGTAAGCTATCATTTTTCACATCCTGGTCGAAATGTGTTTTCACACATCTGGCGCACAACAGCGTGGTCACTGTGGGAAATCAGTGTTCGGGACAGATTAAGAAAATCACAGTGACACTGCTCATAAGCGGAGGTCACAAAATGCCTATGTTGAAAATCTGGTGAAATAATTCCACTAAATGGCTGTGTTACGAGCATGCATTTTACAGTTTCCACGTACGCTCGTAAGTTCGAGCAATTTTAATATTTTCACTTCAGATTTTCAACACTGCCATCTCTTTACACCTTCCTATGAATGGTACAGCTGTTATTTTTCACATCCTGCCTGAACTGTGTTTTTGCACATCTGGTGCAGAATGGCATGGTCGCTGTGGGGAAATCAACATTCGGGACAGATTCACAAAATCACAGTGCCACTGTTCATGAGTAGAGGTCCCAAATGCTTTCATGAGGTGGGGTCACAAAAAGGCCATGTTGAAAATTTGTAGTGCAAATACCAACAAACACCAGGGGGTGTTAGGGTTTCTAACCATAACGTCCCACCCTGTACAGACTGACAGACGACAGGGATGTGCCTTTGGATTTCCGGCTGTAATGCTCACGCCATTCCACCCCCACCCTGAAGCCAGTGACAGGCACTGAGGTGTGCCTTGGACTCTATGGCCCCAGAGTTCACCCCATTCTCCTATACTGCTCCCATTTCAGCGTATACCCTTGTGGAATGGGGTGACTGTAAAGCCAAAAATCCCAAGGCACACCTCAACGCTTGTCGGTGTCTGCAGGATAGGGTGACATGACATGGCGTGAGTGTTATGAGCGATGACCCAAAGGCACACCCCAATGCATGTCCATCTCTGCAGGGTGGAATTGGGGTTGGCGTTGGCGTGAGTTCAATACTTCACTGCCATTCCTATTCTGCATCTGTCTAACTCCTGCACTTCCAATGTTAATGTCAGCAAGCAAACATTTGGCATGGACAAATGCTTGTTTCTTCCTGGAATGGATGATGGGGATTTTGGATATGGGAGAGGGGAAGGGTCAAGTGTACAGGAGATCTACACAAGGGACCACTTGGGCTCCTTTGAAGAAATTAGAGTAGGCTTAAGTTTGCCAAATGTGCACTTTTTTAGATTTTTGCAGCAGAGGACATATGTAAACGAATTAAAAAGGACGCTGGCCTCAGACTCACCCTTATCGCATACTGAACATCTAGTTTATGTCTCTAGGAAGGATGCGAGAGGGTTAATCAGGAAGGCTGCACATCTGGGCAGGAAGGCTTTCTCGGACTGTACCCGTAAAACTAAGAGTCAGTGGGAGGTGGATCTGGGAAGAGTCATTCAAGAGGAGGATTGGCAGATGATACTGCAACTCCATGGGGGGGGGGTGGGGGTTGATTTTTAATAGATATAATGAGTCTTATTATAAGTTTATACATAGGCTGTACTGCCCCCCAGTGGTGGTTCACAAAATTAACCCTGTCGTTTCCCCGCTGTGTGGGAGGTGCAAAACAGAATTAGGGTCTAACTTCCATTTCTTTTGGGGCTGCCCGGCCTTGCGGAGGTTCTGGGAGGCTGTGGTGCAGGAAGTGGGGTCCATGATGGGTAAACAACAACCAGTTGAGCCCCTGCTGCTTTTGTTTGGAATTAAAGACCTGGGTCTTGAGGGATGGGGTCTCCTACCGAGGTGGGCTCAGGTGTGGTTAGCCTTAGCAAGGCACTGTATTTTAAATACATGGGTTTCGGAGGTGGTGCCTACAATCCCGCAGTGGTGCTCTCTGGCTGTTCAGACCTTGGCGCTTGAGCGTCTGTCATATATAATCAGGGACAGGGAGGAGGGGTTTCTCCAGGTCTGGGAGCTGTTCACTGCCTCAACTCCAGGGGAGGCACAGACCCTCAGAGAGGGTAAACATTGAGGGATGGGGCCTGGAGGCCAATTTAGTGGATCTTTCTAGTACGTTTTGTCTCTTACGAGACTTAATTCCCGCCTGTTCAGGATGTATTAATGCCACTGTGTATGAACGATGAATAACTGAACTTCTATTTATGAAAATTTACTGCAGCTAATTTAGATTTCATTTGAGGGTGTTAAAAATAGTGTATGGGACCCGTGTATATAGTTCTGATGAATTGCTTGTTTTGTCACAAAGAGTTTGATAAATGTTAGTATTGTGTTTGTCAGTTAATCTTTTTTTGTAAATCTTCATAAAAATGTTATGCAAAAAAAAAAAAACGCGTTTTGTATTTGTTGAACCAATGTAGGTCTCTGGGGTCCAATACAGGATGTAGAGCTCCTGTCCTGACAGATGAAGGGAGATCCTTCCTCCCACATGCACCCTGGGGGCACCGGGGGGAAGGGACTCGGAAAAGGACTGCTTCCATGACCTCTGGACTGCTGATGGGCGGCACGGCCACCACAGGCCACAGGTCTAAGAAATAAGCCCCTATCGCCCCCCCCACCCCTCCTTAGCAAGTTGAGGGTTCTGGAATTTGATTGATCTTAAAATCATCTTGGGAGGATTGAAGCTCACAGAGAGCACTTTCAACATCACTCCCGAACAGTATGGAGCCTCTGAAAGGGGCATTTGGTACAGACTGTTGTACATCTGTAGCAAATCCAGCTTCCCTGAACCAGGAGAATCTCCAAAGGCATATGCCGAAGGCAGTAGCCCTGGCAAAAAGCATCAGAGGCACCATATGCAGAGCACAGCAAATGCTTACCATTATCTACACCAGCTGAAGAAGCTTTAAGAAATTCAGCTTTGGCAGGATTCTTAGGCAGAGCCTAAATGGTAGACACAGCATGATTTCCACAGGCCGTTCTTCTATTTAACCATGTATGCCTGGTAGTTTGCAATTCTTAAGCCTAAGGATGCAGAGGCAGAAGTTCTTTTGCCCACAACATCCAGCCTCCTGGATGCCTCATCAGGAGGCAATAGCCACAAGTATCTAAGTGCCCTAGAGTGATTATATGCAGCCACGATAACCACTGAATACGTTTCAGACTGGAAAGCATAATGAGGTTTAACAGACGGAGCAGAGTACAGTACTGTTTTATCAGTTTTTTTAGGCACTGCAGGCAGGGTATTAGGTCTATGCCAGACAGCAAAGGCAGCATCCTCCTACGCAGAATATACAGCAGGAACTTCAAAAAAAACAAAACTTCATTACATTTCTTTTACTGGAGTCTTCTTCAGCCTCAAAGCCCATGACATCCTGGATCTGTCTGAGCAAAACCTGAAATGAGGGCTCTTCCGGAAGAGACACGAAGAGAGGTAAAGCTGGAAGCTAACCCCCCAACCCATAGGTAACAGACGTATGAATAGTTTGGAGAATAACGCCAGCGCAACCTGGGAGTCAATGGCGCCCACTGAAGGGACTACCGACGTTGAAGGGATAGAACCCGACAACGGTGGCTGCTTACCATCTATAGTAGATATGGCAGTGTCTGAGTCACACAACAACCTTGGTGTCTCAATGATGGTTGTGGAGGGGCGCCATAGTTGTCACTGCTGGAGTGGATGACAAGAAGGACTTACCCTCCTTAAACAGAGACCTCAACCTCACTGGCGAAGCAGGAGATTTATCCTTATGCTTGTGGTGATGACTGGACGAGGAGGGCTTTGACGATTTATCTTTCTGCCTTATCTGAAGTCCTTGGTAACTATGGCAGTGACAGCGTTGTTGCCAAACGCCTGGGAGTTTCCTTGCTCGTGACAGTCAAGCGTCAGGGAGAAGCTAGCTTGGAGCCTGCAGCCTTGGCTTGAGGTTCCACAGCCTTAATGGTGATGAAGGTTTCTAGAACCTTCTTTTGGTGTCTCCTTGTGGCATGGCTACGAACATACGGATCTGCCAGCAGAAACAGGCCTCATGGTCTATCAAGTCTGCTCGAATGTGCAGCTAGCACCCTACATTGCAGCTGCCCCACCCTCCCCCCTTTGCGTTTACCCCCTCTCCCCCTGCCCCATCCCCTTTTAAAACTGCCCACCGTCCTAGTGTTAACATACAAGCTATAAAGGAGATCAAGTTCTGAAGAAGATTAGAATTCTAGAACCTTTTGAAAAGTTCTAGACCAGGATTCAGAACTTCAGTGGGTTGTGCCAATCCTACTCTGGGTTAAGAATTACTTGTTTTTGGGTTGGTCACCTACATTTTGACTTTGCTTATTTGATTCTTGCCCATTCTCCTGTGTAACCCCCTTCCCCAGGGTCGTACCTGGAAACAAGCCATGGCTCGGTGCCTCTCCTGGTTACCAATTTTCAAATACATAAATGTGTGTTTAAGCATCTAATTAAGAAAGTGCATTGATTTGCCGTTCTTTGTCTTTCTACTTGTATGTTACCATAAAAGGACAGCTACTGAGTCTGATTTTATTTTTATTTACTAGTTTTTGTTGATGTTTTTTCAAGCCGAAAGAATACCAACCATCTGCCAACAAAGTTGATTCTAAAACGGGATGTGGTTTTGCCAAGTGCTGCCTAGTGGTGAAGATGAGCAGCTAAGACAATGTCCATTTTCTGTAAACTGAGCTCAAAACTGGGCTCTGGATTCTCGTACCAGCGCGCCACTGTTATGTGTTTATATGTACATTCCACAGCTCCCTAGGGGGTTGCGCTGCAGGACAGAACCATGCAACATCGTCCCCAAGTCCCAATGAAGTCCGTGGCTTTTGTTTAAGCCTTGGATCCTACCGGCGGACTTATTTTGGAAAAGGGAGCCACCCCCATTTTAACTGTACTTGTACCATCCTTGGTGGCGGACACCTGAAGAAGGGTGCAGGAATGAACTGGGAAAGAGACTCCCAAGTGCAGAGTTCATTTTTATGTTGAAGCAATTTGGGAGTTTTACTCTCTGGTGGTTGTATCTTCGAGCCTTGCTAAGAATCATGACTATTTGGGATTCTCTTACTGTAATTTATAATGGTCTGAAAATCAAGCTCGTCTTGGTATGTTGCCATGCATTCACCATGGTTTCTGTCTTCTGTTCGCATTTTTAGGTTTAAACTGAATCCTGAAATTGGTAACAAATTACAAAATCATGGAATTTTAAAAGAGGAAACCTGAACAGATGATTGAGGGGCTCAGAGGTCAGGGTTCAAATCTTTTACATCACAATGTAACCAGAAAGCAGTAACTGGTCAACGTGGAATAAACTATTCAAATCTGTGTGTCCACTGAAATCACTTATGTTCAGGCTGGAGAAATAGAACTGACTGACTGTAACGAGCCACTCTCGAAGCAGCAGCAACGTCGCACACTGCGCTCCAGGTCTGTATCCTGTGAACTTGTGTCTTGCAACATGAATTAATAATGACCGAGAAGCCAGACACTTCCGAAGGATTAATGACTGGTTGGGGGATGGGTGTCCTGAGGCGCAGCTGAGAGACACCTGCTTCCAGCCAGTCGTTAATCCAAAGAGGTGACCGGCCTCAAGGCTATTACTGTCACCAAGTCTAATCGCAGTAACAACTTTCGTTTTTTACCTTTTTTTTTTTTTTTTTTTTTTTAAGTTTCAGTTGCGTGGCACACGCCAAGCAGGGACAGCTGGCTCGCTCATTTCTCAGATGTTAATGACGGATCCAGCGGCCAATCAGGAGCCTCGCTAGGCACGTGAATAACAAATTGGACTCATAATGCAGCGTTCATCATGGGGTATTTATTTATGATGTCAAACATACGTCTGAAACCTGGGTTGTGCTTTGTGGCTTTAAACAGCATCAAATTTGGTGCCTAAAAAAAAAAAAAAAGCTGAAGCTCCGTTACCTGTATAGGAGTTCCTGTAAGCCATTATTAGAATTTTTACGGAGTGCTTCTTAGGAAGGGAAGAAACTGCAATTAACTTCAGAGGGGCTAGTCATTCAATCCCTTCCAATTCTATGTTGCCGCTCCGCCCCCACGCTCAAACATTTTGTGGTGTCTGTGTAGGTAGAGTGTGCTCCATATTCGTCTAAGGAATGTCTTTTTTCTGTTTAAGGGGCGGGAAATTATTTTTGATAAGCAACTGTATATATTCTTATTATTTTCATAAATTACATTCAAGGCCCTGGAATTCTGTGAGTCCACATCCGCAGAAATTACATCATGCTGTATATTATATATAGTGCCGCAGAATTCATTGTCCTTGGTAACATTTCATTCTAAAGTACAGTTTTTCACAGTGCCCGGCTCTCTTCCCCATCTCGTTTATCCTGAAGCCCCTCCCGTATGCTCATCACATGATGTCATCTATGACATCCCATCATATTTTAGCCAACGGCAGGACTGCATTCTGCCACAGAAATGAATAAATCATGCTGCAGAAATCAGAAGATGCTGCTGCAGAAGCCTTGGAGCCCTGCCGCAAAAATTAGGACAAAGTACCGAACAGCACTAGGGGCCCTGATTCTATTCATATGTAACTCTACCTGAATAAATATTAAAACTGTGAGAAAATACAAACTGCACATACCCCAATAATACAAAGCATCATGAGAAGCATATGCCCATGAATTAATTTGGACTGGCTCAACTTTAAGAATTTCATGGTGCTGAAAGGCCTCATAATACAATCAGCAAAGGCTAAGGACAGCAGACACAGACACATGTTTCGTACTCATCAGTGTGCCATATCTATATCTCAGCCCGGGAAGAGGGAGCCAGCCACCCTATAGGGGATCTTATTTGTTTGGGTCATGGGCAGCCCAAAGTAGAGAAAGAGAGAACTACAAAAGAATCCCAGAGCAATTGCACTGGGGAAAGCGTTATCCCAGAGGATAATGGCCATACAACCAAATTTTAATGAAAATATAAATTGCACATCCCCCAATAATGCAAAGCATCATGGGAAGCACATGCAAATACCTGTGAATTAATTTGGACTGGCTCAACTTTAAGCAGAATTGCATGGTACCAAAAAGCCTCACAATATTTATTTATTTATTTATTTAGCTAGCTTTTGTTTACCGGGTAAGTACTCTAGACAAGTATTATGCCTATTTTCAGGAACGACCCGGGAGAATACAACATGAAGAACAACAGTCAAGGAGACATGGCCAAGAGAGTACATATTTTTGTCACAGTAAACAAACATGTGGTATATACATCATTTGACCTAGAAATATATAGTAGTAAGCACATTTCAGATTATACACTCTAAACTAGCTAGTTCAACTGACAGATATACAGGTCATCATACATAGGGTGGAGCATAGCTCAAGGACTGGATTGGTCATAATATAACTTATAACATTTGCATACACCCTCTAGGCTAGTTGGATCATGGACAGGTATATACAGCTCACCACATTTTCTAAATATGCACATGTTAGACAGAAACAGAAACACTTGGTGAGTACAAGTTTCTACCAAGTGACCAGATATAATATGTCATGGTTAGCCTATGACCATGGAGCAATAATGGGTGTAAAATGCCCAAGGATTTTTGAGCAGGAGTAGTCAGAAGTCATTGATACAGTGGGAAAAATATCTCCAGGAATTCAATGGAGACACCCTGGGGAGGTTCAGACAAAACAACTTGACACTTTACTCTAGGGAGGTTTGGGGCAGTCACACTCTGATGCTAGTTTTAGGAAACCCCACAGGGAATTTCGAAAACTCAGATAGGAGGGGGCAGCTCGGATATCCACAGGCAGCGAATTCCAGAGTCTGGGCGCACTTATGGCAAAGTCCCGATCCCCCATGAGGGTCTGGGTAGGAGGGACTTTGAGCATCCCTGATGTGAGAGACCTAAGTTGGTAGGGGGTGGGATTCAGTTTAGGCAGAAGCTGGGCCAGCCCCTGGGGGGTGCTAGTTCTGATCACTTTCCCAGAGAGGCATCCCAAACCAAAATCAAGGTATCTAGCTGGTGAGAGCCAGCAGAGTTTCTCATATAGCTCACAACAGTGGGTGAGTCAGGGGGCAGCCAAGGCAAAATGACAAATGTTATTGTAAGCAGTATACCACCAGGTGAGATGTGTCTCTGGAGAGCGAGCAAACAGGTGCAGCCCATAGCTGAGGGAAGGAAGGAGCACACCCTTCGCTAGGGCAAGACTGACTGCCGGTGTAAGGTTATACTTGGCCCTATAGGCCAGACCCAGTTTGCAGTTGCCGCCCTGCAGATGTTGAGGATATGATTACCCATGTCAAGTTGGGGGTCAAGTGTTACCCCCAGATATTTGATGGAGCTCACTATGGGTAGTGAGGATCCATCTGCGCTGGTGACGTGTAAGCAGGTCGATGAGGCTTTGATTTTAGCCATTGAGCCAAAGAGCATAGCCTGTGTCTTTTTCAGGTTCAGGACCAGCTTGTGACTAGTAACCCATGACAATACCCTGTTAAAGTCATCAGTCAGGTTCTGGTTTAGGGTAGTGGCATTCTGGGAGTGAGCCAGGATTACCAGATCATCTGGTAAGAAAGAGAGCCAATCAGCAAAGGGTGAGAACAGTAGACACAGACACATGTTTCGTCCTCATTTGGACTCATCAGTATGCCATATCTGTATCTCAGCCCAAGGAGAGGGAGCCAGCCACCCTATGGGGTGTAAACTGCTTTGTCTTGTTTTCTTTATTCAGAACTTTGAGCACCGTTCTGACAGCTCAGCAGCTCGTGCTTAAACATTATGAATTCATGCAGTAGCAGTCAGACCTCCAAATGCCTGGTTCCATGAGGAGAACGGTACTGAAGGTTTCCCATAAAAACACACACATAAAATACAAGACACAGTTTAGAGTTGTAACTTGTATTCAGATACAGTTAAATATGGACCGCTTGGGGGGTATAAATCATGAAAATAGAAACACTGAAGACAGCTGCACACTCATTTCCTGTTCCATTTAATGCTATTTTACATATTTTAACCAGACCGCTGCTGAAAACTGAAACCAGTGCTCGGCTTACAAGAACTCCCACACAAGTAAGAGAGCTTCCGGTTTCCTTTTTTAAATCTTTTTCACACGAGCTTGCTAATTTTTAACTTGTGCAGTAACATAGTCCGAACACACACACACACACACACACACACTTAGCTGGACTGCTGCTGCCACCCTGCCAAGGTCCTGCACTACTGCTGGCTCTCCTTCTTACCTGACCAAATGTGTGACATGGCGGGGGAGAGAGAGAGAGCTGGGCAGCAGCACAGGTCCACGGCACCTCCTGTGGCCTTCTTCTTTGTGGCTGTGGCCACGTTTTTTGGCCCAGTCACCAGACTCTGGCAGTGGGGACCAAGAGAGAGACCCGTAGCCAGTGTTCTTGGGCGTTCCATGCACCTGGTTGCAGACTGCCACCGACGGCAAGAAGACTGAAGGAGACAGACAGAGGGAGGGAGAGGGAGAGAGAGAGAGCGCATGTGTCTTATAGGGCTTCTCCCTAGTGCTCTCTTTCCTCCCAACCCAATGCCAGGCTCACCGATCCCACTACCCCACAGATGCAACTAAACATCAGCCCAGGAGGGGTTGCAACTACCGGGGCGACACACAAACTGGGGGCACAGAACCAAATAAAATAAAACATGTTGGAGCACCGCACCATCAAAACCTGAGGGAAGCAATCTTTGTGCCCTTCGACCCCATTAGCCAACCAATAAGAGGGCTTAAGAGCCCAGCAAGCACCACAAGGGACTGTGGGAAGATGATGCAATCAGGGACCCTCCCACATGGACTGGCGGGCTAAGCAGGCCAATCATAGGGCTGGATAGGGCAGAGGGACTGATGGGCAGCCCTGCCCATCCAGCAGAACACAGACTTGGAGAAATAAGTTTCTGGGTTCTCATGAAGCGTGTGTTAGTGTGAGAGGGACAATGGGTTGTTGAGACCTGCTGCTGGTGGTGAGACCAAGCAAGTGGCCTAGCCAGGCCAACAATCCTGCCAGCCCTCACCTGGGCTCATTCAGTAAACTCACTGTGAGCCTTATCCTGGGTTTATGCTGTTCAGACCGAACCAGACAAACTTCTGTGGGAAAAAACTGCTGCGAGTGTGAGCCTTTCGGATGCTGCTGCATGCCGAAGCTCTGAGCTGGACTGAGCAGAAACAGAGACCTGTATCCTAACCAGGTTGCTCCAGAGCCAGGTAACAAGCCTGCTACCCCTTAACTAGTGGGGTGAATCAGGGAACAAGGAGCCATGGGGCACGTGCCCTGACTATGGTGGTACTATCGATCCAGAAGGGAGTTGGATGATGGCGGTCACTCCATAAGTGACATTGCTGAGGAACTGGAGGGGAAGGTGCGTCTCTGCAGATGACACAAATATCTGCAACAGGGTGGACACCCAAGAGGGGGTGGAGAGAATGCAAGCAAAGGGATCTGGAGAAACTAGAGCAGTGGTCTAGGGCGTGGTAGCTGAGTTTCAATGCCAAAAAGTGCCAAGTCACACACCTGGGTTAGGGTAACCCCAGGACTATGTAATAGATGGGGTGGGGTACTTAGAGTTACCAAGCAAGAGAGGGACCTTGGGGTGATCATATCGGATGATCTCAAGGTGGCAGGGCAGTGCGCGAGGCGAGCCACATACAGGGGTGTACAGGGAGGGGGATCTCTAGCAGGAGAACAGAGGTGGTGTTGCCTCTGTATCGCTCACTGATAAAACCGTACCTGCAGTACTGCATCCAGTTGTGGAGACCGCACCTCCACAAGGATATCGACCAGGTGGATGCGGTCCAGAGGAGGGCTACTAAAATGGTGCAGAATTTGCATGAGAAGCCATGCAAGGAGAGGCATGAGGAGTTGGGCATGTACTCCTAGAAGAGAGCGAGCGAGAGGGCGTGGCTGAGACCGATCAGTCGAACAAACTGGCGGGGCCTCTTTCAAATGAGAAGAAGGAGGAGAAACACCAGTACACGGGGCATGTTATGAAACCAAGAAGTGGGGAGGAGTTTAAGAGGGATGTGAGCAAATAACTTCTTTACAGAAAGGGCGGAATGCACCTGTAACAGCCTGCCAGAAGAGGTGGTAGGCACGAAGATAGTGGGGGCTTCAATCATTCATGGGATAGGCACACGGGTATTAAAAACAGAGGTAGGAGGGAGGGACACCTGTGACCATATAGTGTCCAGAGTGTCGTGTTAGGCAAGTAAGATACGGCAGACTAGATGGGTCTACTGGTTCCTTTCTGCTGACACTTTCTATGTAACAACAAAGAGTCTGTTTTTGAGGCCAGTGTGCACATTACACTGTGACACTGAGCGGGTCATTGGGGAAAACGTAAAACGTGCTTCATAAACACACAGGGGGCTGTGCAGTTAGGGCACCTTTGTGGGAGGGAGCAAGAGAGCTGGCTTGCGCCGCCCTATGCACTCCTGCACGTGGGCTCATGCTCACCCTCACCAGCGATGTCCTATAGGAAGTGGGAAAGAAGACCTGAAAAACTCGACCAGGCAGGATGAATTTCAGCCTCCCACAGGCCCTGCACAGGTGACCTCGGTAGCTCTTCCCAAATTTGGATCTGTCCACGGCGAGAGTTGGAGAGCCCCAACGCCCCTGCCATGGGGGATAAATGCAGTGACAGGTATATCCAGAAGTCAGGTGATGAAGCTGGGGAGGCTGGATGGGGACCACGATAATGACAAGGGGCAAAAAAATAAAAATAATAATGCGCACGTACGTTCACACACACACACAAAATGCAGGTTGGTGTCCAGGGTTGGTGTAAAGGGCAGTAGCGTTCTTGGTTTGAGTGAACTGTGCAGCAGGAGGAGATGCCATGTTTTAATCCCACCACACTCACTGGCCTAGAGCATGACCCTGTGCAAGTCGCATGACCTTCCAGTGCAAGTCACGTGGCCTACTGTCATGTGACCACCCTGGGCAAGTCACATGAGCTCCCTGTGCTTCAGTCTCTTGTGGCTGTGCAATGAGGTAGAGATAAACCTCCACTGAAAACAAGATGTTGCTAGGGCCAATGATTTTCCATTTTCAGCATAAAGCACCGGTAAAACAATGGAATCTGTCATTTTTAAATCAGCACCTGGGAGTCAGTTTTCCACGAAAAAAAACCCCACCTTGTATCAGACTGTTTGGGCAAACCCTTCCATGTTAGGCTGAGTTTTTATTGAAAACATGCTGATTTGCCCTCATTTTGGGGAACAAAACAGATTTTAAGATTTTTGCCAATGGAACTGGCCATTTTGGAAAACGGAAAATCATTGGCTCTACATTGCTTCTCACTTGGGCTCTAAGGGGAAATAAATGAATAAAAAAAAAATTCTCTGAAATTCTTTGGGCCGGAAGGAAGGAAAGCATCTGCCGTCCAGTTAGTGGCCTTCATGTTAGGGACTTGGCCAGCTGCGAGGGAGGTCAGAACCCAGAAATTGGGGGAATTTATAATTTTGCAAAACTCCACAAAATAGTATGTTCGTGGGCAGCCCAATGCCCCAGCGGGTTATGCATATCACATTCCCGTGCCCTGGGTTTGGGAGTGGACTCGGGAACTGGGTCAGTCGGCCATAGCGGCTAAGAGTAGCAGTGCTGCCAGCTAGGGAAGGACGGCACTGGGTTCTGCCACCACAGGGACCCATGTGGTGGTTCGGGAAGCATGCATGCTAGGCCTGAAGGGGCACTGCCCAGCATCAGTGCGAGGTGGGTAGGACTTGGGGATGGGGTGAAAACCCAGAAAAGCCGCTACGTTTCCCGGCCACCTATATAACAAGCACCAGTACTCCTGGGCCATGCTCCATGTGGACCTCTTTTGGTCCCACAGTGGGGGGAGCGGCTGATGAAGCTGGGAGGTCACCAGACAAGCCTGAAGGTCAGGTGGAGGTGGCGTTCCAGGGAGCAAACAGCTCTACTGAAGAGAAATTCGATGTTCGTCAACTTTCAAGATCTGCAGAAGGCCCACAAAATTCCACTACTTAAGAAAGAGAAATTCCACACAACATTCTGCAACCAACCCAGCAACTGGGTAACTGGACCAAAGATTCCACACCACGGCTCTGATCTAACTTGGTCAAAACAATGCATGCAACCTACGAGACACGGGACCTTCAGACATCAGAGATGGAGTCAAGATCCTGCCCTGCCCGAGAGAACTTGGGTTCGAACCCTCCGTCATGGGTGGGAGATGACATAGCACAAACTGAAAGGCACATTACCTGGCTCCAAGCTGCTGCTGCCCAAGGGCGGTAGATCCCCCTCACTCTTGTCTCATTTTCCAGTGACTGACTCACGCTACCAAGTGTGTGGTTAATTTCAAACTATAACCTGGTCTACCACCAATCAGAGCCAGCCCGTCACCACCACTCAACCCTCCAGAGACAAACAATTGCACGGCACAGGGATCTGTCCATATCAGAGAAACCGCCCTGCAGCACAGTTACAAACCACAGCGTTACAAGTCTGACCTAGTTTGCATGTTCAGAAGATAAGAAAATCTCAACGGTTAACAGCTTTTTCAAAGGCACTGGGTTATTCCCCACCACATGCCGCCTGTCTCTTTAGAAGAACTTTTCTTTCTTCTTTCCTTTCTCATGTTTTTACTGGTAAATACCAGCAGTGGGAGATTTCTCAAAAATCGAAACTGCTAATTTAGCTGCTGGCAGATGGCCTGGGCGTTGAGACTGCTGCCTGCCTTTTGCTAGCAATGCATCTTAAAGCGACAGCTAGCATTTGTTCTTCAGTGAAAGTGATCTCACAGAGGCTGCTCATCACACTAGCCAGAGATCAAGTAGGGTCTGCGGTAGGCTGGCCCGCCGGCGCAGCAGTAGGGCTACCGCTTGCGACACCAGCGACCCGGGTTCGGGAGTGAACTCGAGCTGCTGGAGGGCCGGCCAGGGAGAGAAGGATCGAGTGCCCACAGGCTGCTCTCCTTCTCTGGGGAGGGTGGGGTGCCAGTCTCACTGCTCTACCGCCACCTGGGTGACCAGGGTGGAGGTGCATTGGGACGGCATGAAGAAGGAGGGACGACGTCGACCGAAAGCTGGGACAACAGCGCGTGGTAATGCGCTTTGCCCCTTGGCTCTCCAAGCGCGCCGGCATCCAAGGGTGGCACCAGAAAAAGGAAAAACCCCGCACCGGACGCCTGGAGACAGGACTCAGCTGCCCAAGAAAATCCACAACCAGGCTCCGGGAGGGGCCTAAGCAGTATACCTGACGCACACTCATGGACTGGAGGGGACCAGTTGGGGTCCCTTTCCTCCCCACCTGGGGGGGGGGGGGCAAAACCGAGACCAGATGGGGGCAGTGCTGCCGAAGCCCAGACAGGAGATACCTGGGGAGGACCTATGGGAGAGCGCACAGCATAGGGATCCCTGAGGATAGGGTCCAGTGCGGTGAGTAAGGGGCATAAACAGAGAATTTAAAAAAGAAAAGTAGGGTCTGCAGTGATATAGCAGGTAGGGGAAAAACAGGCTGATTAGGAGGGCCAGGCAGTCCTTATCTGCCATCAAATTCTATGTTTCTATGTAGTACACCACTGTGCTACACCCTCAGCTGTGTGTATAAGGGTGCTGCAGACTAAATCCGAATGCACTGTGGCTTGCCATACAAACTGTAAAAATTGGGCCGAAGCATGCGGGCCAGGGAAAATAGCACATCCGGTCCAGACTTCTGATGGCCCAATACAGCAAGCGGGGATCATCCCCTTTGCAGTTCCAATGGCCAAACATCATAAACAGGGATCATCCCCGCTGGACCTCCAATGGCCCAACACAAGATGCAGGGATTATCCCTGTTGGACTTATGATGACCCAACATAACAAAGCAGGGACCATCCCCATCGGACTTCCAATGGCCCAATATAAGTGCCAGTGTTGAACTGCCAACGTGGGAATTTGGAGCCAAATGTGCCAATGCCCATTTTCCAGAGCCAAAAGTTCGAGACTGCATCCTGAGCCCAGAGGGGAAGTTCAGAGACTGTATTCTGAGTTCAAAGCTGCATCTACACTGCTACCAGCTTGGGGAGTCAGCTACCAGCACAGCTGTTAGCACTGATTTGCGGCCACCTTGAGGGTTATGCCTAGATGGGGGGTGAGTCATGCCAGCCCTGGTCCTTGATGCTGGTCCCCGCTCCAGAAGCCTGCATTCGTGACTCCAGAGGTTCAAGCCTGCACAAGGGAGCAAACCATTCCTAATGATGATCCAAAGACTGAGGTCCTTCAGAAAGTACAGTTACGTAAGAACTTACCGTAACAGTAGATCTTCGAGAACAGCTCTTGCAGCAGGTTACACCATTAGGACTGAAGCCGGCAGGCATCAGGACCCCACAGAAAAATTCTAGCTAGCTATCTTCAGCGGGGACCGCCCCCGACGTCAGTCCCACCCCCGACGTCAGGCGTGGTACATAAGGGGGCGGTCCCGCCAGATTCCCCAGTTCTCCCGCCGGAGACTTCCGGCCGCAGGCTGACATCGAAATGGGAGACCGAGGATTCGCCGTCAGAAGACAGAAAGATATACATCCCTGCTCAGAAAGACTGAGCCATGCCTCCTCCCAGGGGGATGGTGGGCGGGAAGGTACCTGCTGCAAGAGCTGTTCGCGAAGATCTACTGTTACGGTAAGTTCTTACGTAACTGTACTATCTTACTTCGAGACACAGCTCTTGCAGCAGGTTACACCATTAGGACTGATTCCCAAGCAGTAGCGCTTGCAAACACTCTGGGAGGAGGAAATTTGGAAAGAACGTTCCAGGTCCTGAATCTAGGACAGGAGACCCTGTAGCACAGCCAGGCCGAAGCCAGCTCTTCGCCGTGAAGCGACGTCCAGGCTATAATGCCTGATAAATGTATGTACAGAGCTCCAAGTGGCTGCAGCACATATGGCAGAGGTGGAGACGTTTCGAAGTGCTGCAAAGGAGGTGGCCACACCCCCTAGTGGAATGACCCCGGACTGATCCCGGGAGGGGCTTTTGTTTGATATCATAACAGTATGAGATGCACTGGACAAGCCAGCGAGACAGGGACTGTTTGGATACTGGTTGGCCCATCATCCTTTCAGAAAAGGAAACGAAAAGTTGCTCCGAACTATGAAGCTGTTTAGTTCTGTTGAGGTAATACCTCAAGCTGCAGTGAACATCCAGGGTGTGGAGCAGTGCCTCTCCCCTATTAGAGTAATTTGGGAAGTAGACCGGCAGGTCAATATCCTGATTGAGAGTGAGTGTAGAAACCACCTTAGGCAAAAATTTAGGACTCGTCCTCAGGGATACTCTGTCCCGGTGGAAAATTAAATAAGGCTCTTTGCACATGAGAGCGTGAAGCTCAGAGACTCTTCTCGCTGATGTAACAGCAACCAAAAACAGCGTTTTCCATGACAGAAAACGCAGCTCGCAATCCGCGGCAGGTTCGAAGGGGGGGAGCGTGAGTTGTTCCAGGACAAAGAGCAAATCCCATGGAGGCACTGGGTCCTTAATGGGTGGCCTAAGATGTAACAACCCTCTCAAAAATTCCCGAGAGGCATCTAATTGTGCCACTGTGCGCTGACCCACCGGGAGGTGGTAGGCTGAAATGGCACAGAGGTGCACCTTGATAGAGGAGTAGGCGAGGCCCGAACGGAAAAGGGAGAGCAGGTAGTCTAACACCGTTCTCACCGGGCAACCTAAAGGGGCAAGGCCACGTGCTTGCGACCATAAACAAAAACGGCGCCATTTCATGGCATACGTTGCATGTGTTGCCGGCTTTCGTGCTGCAGAAAGAACTTCCGCAACCTCTTCGAGACCCGTGGCCTTAAGATGGCTATATCTCTGAGGGCCATGCGTGCAGGTTCAATGAGTGTAAGTCCGGGTGGACCAGTGAACCTTCCTCCTGAGACAAGAGATGGGAGCTGAACGGCAACGGGAGCGGAGGTTCCCAGGATAGTTGAATCAGTAAAGGGAACCAGATCTGTCTGGGCCAGAAAGGGGCCACAAGGATCATGGTTGCTTGCTCCCTGCGCAGTTTGAGAAGAACTCTCTGGATCAATGGGAAGGGAAGGAAAGCGTAGAGGAATCTGTCCGCCCAGGAGAGGGACAACGCGTCTCACCAGAAAACACCAGGCCCTGGATCTAGCAAGCAAAAATTGGGCAGTTTTGCGTTGGATGGGGAAGCGAACAAGTCCAACTCTGGAGTTCCCCATCGAAGAAACAGATCCTCTGCTACCTCTTGAAGAAGTTCCCACTCGTGGACTCTGGCCTGTGAGCGACTCAGGCCGTCTGCAATTGTGTTGTCCACCCCGGGAACATGTACTGTGATTAGATTTGCGCTGTGTCGGATTACCCAATCCCACACCCTCATGGCCTCCCTGCAAAGGGGGTAAGAGTGTGCGCCTCCTTGTTTGTTGAGGTAATACATCACCGCCATGTTGTCTGTCTGAAGCAGGAGAGTACTCGGCGGGATCTCTGACTGAATTGCCTGCAGGGCATAAAGAACCGCCCTCATTTCTAGGACGTTGATATGGAGGTGGGTCTCCTGAGAGGTCCACCTACCCTTGTGATTTCACCCCGTCCAGGTGTGCTCCCCACCCTAGACCTGAGGCGTCTGTGGAGAGGATTACATCCGGGGACGGCACTATAAATGGGACGCCCGTGGAGAGTGTCCCTGGGTCTAGCCACCACTGCCAGTCTCGAATCACGGTGTTCGTGATTCTGACCGGATGCTGCATGTGGTCTTGCCTTTGATCCCATTGCACCTTGAGCATCCACTGAGTTACCCGCATGTGGAGCCTTTGAGAGGGCGGTAGGAATGGCCGCAGCCATGTGTCCGAGCAAGCGAAGGACCGACCTGGCTGGGACGGTCTTGTTAGATGAAAGCTCCCTGATGAGGGATCTGATGCGCTCCGCTCTGTCGTCTGGAAGAAATGCTCTTCCCTGAACGGTGTCCAGTACTGCGCCTATAAATTGCAGTTTCTGCCACGGTACCAGGAGAGACTTCTCGTGGTTGATCAAGATGCCCAGAGATCGAAACAGGTCCTGGGTACTCTGGATCGCCCGTAACAACGCCTCTCTGGAGGCGGCCATGAGAAGCCAATCGTCCAGGTACGGGAACACATAATGGCCCTGTCTCCTTAGAGACGCTGCCACGACTGCCATGCATTTGGTAAAGACCCTGGGTGCTGATGACAGCCCGAATGGAAGGGCTCGGAATTGAAGGTGGTGGTCGAGAAACTTGAAGCGCAGGAACCTCTTGTGCGTTTGGGCTATAGGGATGTGCAGGTATGCATCCTGCATGTCTAGAGACGCTAAGAAGGCGTCCTGCTTCAGCATGGGAATGAGACCCGGAAGAGTCACCATGCGGAATCTCTTGTAGGCGACCGACAAGTTGAGGTCGCTGAGGTCCAGAATCGGACGGAGGTCCCCTGTTTTCTTTGGAACCAGAAAGAAGTGGGAATAGTATCCTTGTCCTCTCTGGTTCTCGGGACGTACTCTATGCTCCCTTTGCAAAACCACAGTACTTCTTGCCAGATCAATGACCTGTGCTGACCGGGTACCGGAGAGCAAAGGAGGCCTCGGGGTGGCTTTTCTGCGAATTCTATAAAGTGGCCTCTTGGCGCACAACTGAAGAACCCACCTGTCGGTGGTTATAGCCTGCCATCCCGGCAGGAAGTTACGTAATCGCGACCCCGACCATGATTTCCCGCTGATCCTGAGGCGGGGGCAGGAAAGGAGCGGCTGTGGTGGCTGAGGGTCCCGCTGGCTGGGCCGGGTTTAGAGTACGCTGGCTTCGCCTGCGGGTTGTTTCTGCTCATGTAAAGCCGGAGCCCCTTTGTTGTGGAGCGGGCGGGACTGTTGTCTCTGCGCCCATCCACGAACGGCTTTGGTTCCTACGAAGAACTAAGCTTGGTCGGTACATGGCCTGAACCGACCTCACCGCTTCCCCCTCTTGGAGTTTGTAATTATCTTCTCTGAGGGTTTACCAAACAAGACTTCTCCCTCGAATGGGGCGTCCATGATATTCTTTTGGACGTCTGGGGTAAAACCGGAGACACGGAGCCAAGAGTGTCTCCAGAGGCATACGCCTGAAGCAGCTGCTCGGGCCGAGGAGTCCGCGGAGTCGTACGCGGCTCGCAGCACTTGGGTTCCCACGTCCGAACACGTACGAAGGAGCTGTAGCATCTCCTCCTTCTGCTCACCTTCCGGCAGTTTCTCAGCCGCATCCAGACCCTGTTCCCACAGGGCGTTTTGGAACTGCACCATGTGGGTCAAATAATTCAGGGATCTGATGGCGCAGGTAGCGGAAGCATATGTGCGCCTGCCCATGGCGTCCAGCTGCTTGGACTCTGGGTCCAGTGGCAGGGTGCTCAAATGTTGCGGTCTCTGGGACCGGTCATGAGAGGCTGTTATGACCAGAGAGTCAACCTGAGGATGCTGAATCAAGTACTGGTCTTCTCTGGGAGCCTTGTACAAGCGATCAGCTTTCTTCGGCATCGCCGGGAGCAAATGTGGACACTTCCACGCTGCCTTGGTGACGTCCACGAAAGTGTCTACCAAGGGTGGCACCACCACAGGCTTGGGGTCCTTCTGCCGAAGATACTTCGCAAGGCGTAGTCTTTCGGGGTCTAGCTCTTCCGCATCCCATCCCATGTTCTCTTGGATGTGTCTCATAATATCCGAGAACGAAGGGTCATCCGGAGGAGACTTTGGCATCTCACGTGGGTCCGGAGAAGGGATGGAGAGAGGAGATGGGGATCTGGATGTTGAGAACTCTGATCCCGTGTCCTCCGTCGAAGGCGATCGTCGGCGTCTTCTGGGTCTCTTAGGGCTGGGTGACCTGGAAGAGGATTTGGACGGAGGTCTCCGTTTGTCTGGTCTCCCCCTTGGAGGTGTCCTGTACTCCTGGGGAAGAGGTAACCGGCCTGCCGACCCCGATGGAGAGGGGGGCGCAGGAACCGGAGGAGCAACCGGTGTAGGAGGAGGAGGAGGAGGAGGAGGAAGCGGAGGTGGAGTGGGGACCATGTCTTTCTTGATGGTGTCCCACCAATAAGTAAACAGCTCCTTCACTTCCGAAAAGGAAGCCCCGACGACGGTCCGGGCGCCGGTGGACGGTAGTCGGGTCAGCGTCGGCTCCACAGGGGAGCTCGGGTTGTGGCGGCGGTTCCTGGGCATCTCGACAGGACCGGAGTCGCCCGTCTGGTCCTCGGGCTGAGTCAACTCCTCCTCAGTGATGGTCTCCTGACCGACGTCGGTCGGAGGCGTCGGGGTCCTCTTCTCAATAGGAGCGTGCGCCGGTCCCCCTACCGGCGTCCGGTGGTGCGTTGGCCTGGCTGGCGACGTTCTTCTGGCTGACGGCGGCTCCGGGGACCTGTGGCGAGAGGTCGACGACAAACGCACCGGCGTCGGGTCCTGCGGCTTCTTCAGAGAGGTGAGCTCCTTGGTCTTGCGAGGAGGCAAGGAAGCAGACCTGACGTCGGGTTCAGAAAGGCGGGAACTCGACTTATGGTGATGGTGGTGGTCCCCCGACTTGGCCAGGGCCTTGGAGGACGAGGAAGGCCTGGGAGTCTTGGCCTGAGAAGAGGATGAAGACTTTCTCACTGCAGCGGGGGGAGGCTGAGAGCTGGCCCGGGAAGGAGAGCGGTCGGACCTGGAACCAGAGCTACGAGAGTCGGAGGCCCTAGACGGGGACCTGGAAGGGGCCTTCTCCCTATGCTTCTCAGCATGCTTGTGGGCCTTCTGCGAAGAATCCCCCCCTGGAAGGCATGGTCTTGAGTTTCTCTTCTAGCAGGAATGCCTGCAGGGCCTTCTGGACGGATCCGGGTTCTGCTATTAAAACCCTGGCAAAGGAGCAGGACCGGGTGCATGGTCTGGGCTAGGGCACGGACACAGGCAGTAAAGGGATGCTTAAGGGATCTGCTTCCCACAAGCACACTTCGAGGAGTGACCGGAGGTTGGAGAGGACATCAGCGAAGAACCTGATTGTAGAGAACGAATTTCCCGTAGGAAAAAACTTTACCACGCGTCGCATGCTAGAGACTGAACCGAAGGGTCGAGACATGCAAGTCGACGGGAAAAAGAACTGGGAATCTGGTAGGACATGCCCCACTTATGTACTCACGCCTGACATCAGGCGCGGACCGATGTCGGGGCAGTTCGCTGAAATAGCTAGCTAGAATTTTTCCAGGTCCTGATGCCTGCCGCTTCAGTCCTAATGGTGTAACCTGCTGCAAGAGCTGTGTCTCGAAGTAAGATCTGCGAGTAACTTCAGGTCTAGCTCCGAAACGGTGTTTTCCAAGTTGTGCTTGAAATTTCCTGTGGGTCATCGGGTCAGAGTTCCAATTACCAGTACACCTGAGAGTTTCAGCCATTAAGTTCCTTTTTAAAAGTTCAAATGGAATTGCATGGCCAAAGAGATAAAAATCAGATCATTTGTTTATATGCACCAATGCCAGCCAACCAGCTACAACGTGCATCAGGCCTGCAACGGTACAAGTCTGGGTTCCCAGTGCAGCTAACATGGAGTGCCTTACTGGACTGTTACTTTGGGGACAGTATCTGAATAATGCCATGCTGATAGGAGGTGGGATTTGTGTTGGTAATGTTTCAAAGCCAAGAGTAAACTGCACAGCCAAATTTTCAATTTGCATTCCTTCATTCCCCCAACTATCCCCCTACATAAAAGGGTTTATTGTTATATTAATACTGTCCCCGAGCTTATTATTATTGGATGCAGCCTTATGGTGTCTAAACTTCTTGCTATTTTCCACAGGTGACTGGAGATTCAGCAATAGCCAGCACCCATTTGGCAAGTGCCGTCAGTGTGAGCATATTCTTTCGGATGAGATGTTAAACAGAGGTCCCATCTGCCTGGATTGGTGGTAGTTCAGGTGGATGTTAAAGATCCCATGGCACTTATCGAAAAGAGTAGGGGAATTTCCCCGGTGTCCTGGCCAAATTTCCCTCATTCACTAAAAATACCACCAACAGCTTAATCTGGTTCAAGGTCAGTTGGCATTCATCTGTATCCCCCACCCCCAGGTCGTGCCTGAAAATAGGCAGGATTTGTCTAGTGCACTTACCCGGTCAACAAAAACTAAAAATAAATAAATAAATACATTATTATCTACAGTCATTAATTGCATTACTTTAGCCTGTTTCAACTTCTGTGTGTTAATCCATACGTGGGGTGACTGGAAGGGGAGGGAGGGAGGTAGGTACAGCATGCCAGTGGGGTTGTACCCTACAAACATCTGGCCCACTACATTTACTATGGGTGGAGGCACTGCACTATTTATTCTGTCTTGGGAAAGAACACCCCAATCGCCAACAGAACGGAGCCCAGGCCCCTCAACCTGCATTGTGGTCATCAGGCGGGGGGGTAGTAGCCCACTGGTACACGGCACCTGGGTTACACGCATGTTATACTTAGGGGTGCAGGCTTCAGTCAAAGTAAACAATCTTTGGGATACAGTCCCTCTTTACAGAGGCACTAGGTAAGGGTGGCCCCCTTTGTTGTTCATCTTGGTACTGGAATTATTACTGGCACAAACAGTGGCAACGCCAGCCCTTTTCAGGGTTAAAAACTGGGATAAACCACAAGATAATGGCATCTGTGGACAGGGAGGGATCCACTAACTGAAGGATCAGGGTTCCTGAGGTTGAAACCCTCACATTAGTGTAGGGTCGGGCTCTAACTCAAGACTCAGGGGTCCTAAGGTGGAATCGTGTCACACTAGTGCAGCAAAGTATGGATTCCGTTTTGGTTTACAGCACGTAGCTGTGATGGGGAGGCATTTGCCATTTCTCAGATCCCACAGTTGTGTGGAGAGACATACTGCTAGGCAGCAACATGCAAAGATAACATGAAGTGGGCAGTCTCTCAGCCAATTAAAATGTTTTTTTTATTGTTCCATACATCACAATCAATCAAGATCTCAGAAATCACACCTCAGCCTCGAAGCGGCTTAGCACATAACCCCCATGACTGCATATGACTGGGTCGGTCTAGGACAGAAAAGCAAAGGATTTCATCAGTCGATTTCATTCTTTATTTCTTATTTTCTACATTTTTTTTGAGGGGAGGTACAGGAAGTACTTATTTAAATACTGAGCGAGGTGCTATCGGTGGTTTTAGTAAATGAGGGAAATTTGGCTAAAACACCAGGGAAATTCCCCTACTCTTTTTGAGAATTGCCATGGGATCTGTAACAGCTACCACAATCGTCTGGGAGCCTTGGTTTAACGTCTTATCCAAAAACCAACACCGACAACTGCAGTGTCCCCAAACACCATGTTGAAGCATCAGTATAATTGCCCAGCAACAAAGGAGATTACCCCACGCTAGAGTTACCACTACTTTGTGCATCATGTGGTGTTCGTTAGAGGTCTCCGACTCTCCTATACAACTGCACAGCAGACACAGCTCAGCTCCTGGTAGCAGGATGGCTCAGCCTCTAAAGTTATAAGCAGGCTGATTTCTCTAACTGCAGTAATACATCCTGCAGTTATCTGCAGAGCCCAGTCCACATTTTCACACAGCCATCTGTGAAACTCCAAGAGCAGGAAGGAGATTGTTCCACGTTTTACAGGTTAGGGAGAAGCACTTCCCAATAGCAGAAGGGTGGTTAACTGCATACAACATTAGTACAGACACTTTGTGCTACAACAAGCCCTGCCGCCCCCCCGCCCCGAGGGTGTGAAAATCAGGAGTGGGAAAACCAGAGGAGGAAGGAGAAAAACAGGGAAGTAGAGAGAAACAGAGGAAGGGAGGAGGGAACAGAGTGTGGAGGGAGAACTAGAGGGGAATGGGGGGGAGATAGAGTGCAGAGAGCAACATAGAGTGAGGGAGAGGAGAGAGAAACAGAGGGAGAGGCAGGGAAGGACAGAAAAGAGGGAGTGACAGAGAGAGAGAGAAACAGAGGGGGAGGGGGAGAGAAACAGAGGGAAGAACGGGTGGAGAAAAATAGCAAGGAAGAAAGGGGAAGAGAAGTGTGAGAGATGAAACAGAGTGGAGGCAGGGAGAAACTGACTGCATGACACTGTGGGTTAGCAGAGCTTCTCATGTCTAGGTCACTAGTTCACATGTAGCCCAGCTCAGAAGTGGTTGGAGGCAATGATATCATCTCAATAAAAAAAATACTGTGAAACAAACTCTAGTCAGAGCCACAAATGGCTGCTAATGCAGTAACCTGATGAGAGATACAGATAGTGTCCTCACTTGTATACTTGTAACCTTCCACCCCAACACATCACCTGCTCCCTCTCTCTCCATTATCTGCCCCTTGCCAGTACCAGCTCCCCTGCCCCCACCCTTGCCATTCAGCTCCTCATCCTCTTCATCCTTCATCCATATCTTGCTTTCTATAAATATCCTTGCCTCTGCCACAGTACCAACTCCTCTGCCTGCTACTCCAGACAGCTCTTCTATCCATCCTCTGGAGGCAGTATAGCACAGTAGGTTAAGGCTCTGAGCTGCAGATCTGGAGACCTGGGTTTGAATCCCACAGCCACCTAGATGCATACTGTGTGATCCTGAGCAAGTCACTTAACTTCCTCGTGCTCCCAGGTCGGATCTGGAAACAAGCTTCTGCTTAGTGCGCTACTCCTGGTTAAACAATGTTCCCTTTCCCCCTTCTCTATTCTATTACGTGTCCCCCAACCAACCAACCAACACAGATTTAAATACTCCACCCTCTCCATAATCAGCTTCCCTGGCACCCCTCTCACCCACACACAGCAACATCCCAGTGCAGCCACCTCCATGGCTTACTCAACCTGCCGCTGCAGGTCGGGGAGAGGGAGTGGAAACTGCTAGATGCCAGGGATCACACAAAACAGGACTTGCCTGACTTCTACTTAGACCTGCGGGGACATCAGGACCAGGGAACCTTCCCAATCCGACACCCTCTTCACTATCCACTCCACCACGTATATTAGTAGATCTGCCGTAACACCAAGAGTATGGGTAATAAAATCAGCGAGCTAGAGGCAGACACTGAAATGGGCTTTGTGGTCATTACAGAAACATGGGCCTAAGAAAATAACGACCAGGATCTGACGGTTCCTGGGTACTCAGTGTTCAGGCGGGGTAGAGGAAAAGGCAGAGGGGGAGGTGTAGCCCTTGTGGAAGATGGGTGCATCAAGGGCAGCAATGGGGAGATAGAGTTACTGTGGGTGCAACTCATGGCAGCCGCAGGCAAGAAACTGCTAGGGGTGAAATGCAGACCACTAGGGTAAGAGAACGAGCGAGACAGAGAACTCAGGGAAGAACTAGAAAAGGGGGGGATGGTGGCCAGCCGTTGAACTGAATGGACGTCTAAACGTCTAGCTCCTGAAAAAAATAAACCTTAAATCCTACTTTTACGGATTCGTTCCTGCATAATGGCACAAGACCAAATCAATGATCTACTGGTTGTCGTCCCGGTAACTATTTCTCGACCGGCACATGAAAATTTATCGGTTTACAGCCGCATATTGGGTGTACTGCTTCGCCATTCGGCCTACAAGTGCATCAGAATGGAGCCTGTCTCTACGCAAACACCGGAGAGCAATTTACTAGAAAAACGGCAGATGTTTGCCAAAATTCTACATCGCATGGAGAGACTGGATTTAGCTACAAAGAAAAATACGGAAGATATTGTAGATTTATCGCAACGGGCCTGTATTTCTGAACATAAACTAGCAGAGGCTGAGGACGGCTGGCGCAAGGCTGGGGCTAAGCTATACGACCAGCAGCGGCTGATTTATCTTCTTTGGACCCGCGTTGAAGACCTTGAAAATCGTAGCCGCCGGAATAACCTCAGATTTGTGGGGTTTCCGGAGGGCTGCGAGGAGAACAATGTTATAATGTTCCTACAAAAAGAGAGTCCCCCCCCCTGCTGAATGGGCGCTGCGAAACCCCCTGGGAGATAGAGCGCATAGAACCCTTGCTCCACGCCCGGCTCCTGGTGGACGCCCTTGTACCATCCTAGCCCGATTTCTCCGGTTCCAGGACCATGAACTGATTACCCAGCTGGCTCGGCAGAAAAAAGAACTGTTTTGGAAGGCCATAAAATTCAAATCTTTGCTGACTACACGCAGGAAGTTTCTAACAGGCGAAGGGCCTTTACAGCGGCTCGTAGGGCATGTGCTGAGTTGGGACTCGAGTACTCTCCGATACCCTGCGTCTCTTCGCATTGTGGTTAATGGGTCGCCACGGGTCTTTGACAACCCGGCATCTGCTGAGGACTTTATATCAATCCAAGCTCCCAAATTAAACTGGGACAAGTTACGTGACACCCGCAGCTCCAGGGCCATGCCTGCACACCCTGCCTCGATGGGCACCGCCAAACCCAGGGCCTCTGACGCTCTATTAGCTTCTACCCCTCACTCAGTCAAACAACCTGAGACTCCCACTCAGGCATCTTCCCTAAAATCTCCTGGCAGCAAGAAAAAGAATAGGAGAAGGGCTAGGATCGGGGGAGGGCACGTAGACAAAACCCCACGGCTCCGTTCTAGAAGCAGAAGCCGAAGTGGTAGCCCCAAACTCAACAGCTCTCAAGATACACTAATCCCAGATATGAGTAACAATCAGTATAAGGCACTGATGGATCTCCCTTCTGAAGATGTTCCCCACGATTCACCTCTTCCTCCCAGACGCTCCCGTTCAGAGGGTTCGAAGTCTTCAGCTGCAAAGCATCTTCTTCGGGCCGAGGAACCAGCTGGCACTCCTTCGGAAGACTATGTGACCTTGGCAGCTGTGCCAGCCATGGAAACAACCTCAGGCGATATGGATATCTCTCCTCCTGCTGTTGAATCAGCAGGCTGACTGTTGCAATTATATCCTTTTTTCAACACCATGTACGTTTGAGGATAATGCAGCCCTCTCCTCTGACTAGGGAAGTTACCCATGGGCCCCAATGTTAAGGGGGGTCCGTCCCCTTAGAGGATGGCTGCGAATGGCCCCTGGACCTATGCATGGTTATTTAGTTAGGGCTTTATCCTTCTTTTTTTTTATCTCCTGCTGTCTCAATATGATGAACAAGTATTTTATGTGTTAGCCCTTTAGCTGCGATGACTGATGGCGCAGGGGGATGTATATATTTTTTACTCAGGGCCCATTTATACTAATTCTTGACAACACTACTGAAGCGTCTAGAGGGACTTGGGTGGGCCTTTATTATTTCCACCTACCAGTCTGATGGACGGCAGTTTATAGGCCGTCGTTGCATGGAAGTTTTCGTTTCTCCTTTCATTTTTGTTTTACAGGGGTTACAAGGAGAACCATTTCACTTTTGAGATGGGTTCCTGGGGCCGCAAACCTCCCAGCGACCTCTACTGATGTCTGGGCCTTTTTTTAGCCGACACATACCGTGGATGCTGGTCATGTTGGGGTCTGAGTGGTAGTGAACAGGGGGGTGCTGGACGGGGTACTGTTAATAAAAATGGATTAAATTTCCTCCTGTCACTGGGGGTTGTAAATATTAGTTCTTTTTTGTTTCAGGTTAAAATGTTTGTATTATGGTATTATGTTAACTCCTTTTATGGCAATCTTATTCATGGGGTGAGGATGTGCCCCTCAATACTAGAAGGGGAAGTAAGGAGGGAAATGGTGCTAAACTCAGACCTTTTCTATATTGTTTCCGGTCATATTTTCCTGTCGACATTTTCTTACGGTTGGTTTAAATGGAGACTAAGCTGATTTCATGGAATGTCAGGGGGCTTAATTCTCCTATCAAGCGGAAGAAAGTTTTACTTTACTTGAAAAAACTAGGCCCTATGGTGGCCTTCTTGCAAGAGACGAAACTCTCTTCCGGGGAAGCCATGAAGCTTAAACAGGGTTGGGTGATTAAAGAACTTCACAGTGTGGCACCCTCTCATAAGCAGGGGGATCTCTATACTTTTTCATAAAAATTTGGGATGGAAGGTGATGGACTATATACGAGATCAGGAAGGGAGATGGATTATAGCAGAAGTGGAAATCCCTGAAGGCCCCTTGGTTCTGGCTAACCTATATGCTCCCAATCAGGATTGCCCGCAATTTCTCCATACAGTCAATCAGGCCCTGTTGGACTTTAACAAAAATAGAGCCCAAATACTTTTAGGAGGGGATTTTAATTTAACATTAGATCATTCTATAGATAGAAGCAATAAATCCCCTGAACCCCATAGACAGGCTAGGAGAGCAGTAGGGAAACTAATGTCCAAACTCGGGCTACTGGATGCCTGGAGGGCATTACACCCAGGAATGCATGATTATTCATGCTTTTCCCCGACTTATGGAACTTCCAGCAGGATAGATCTCTGGCTCATATCTTCTGGGTTATACGAGAAGGTGGTCAGGGCCTTGATGCACCCAATTTATGTTTCCGATCATGCCCCTCTGGAATTAGTTATTAAAAGGGGACAGGATTCCTACCGGTCTCCCACATGGCGTTTGGACCTTCTCCTGCTAGAGGACACAACTTTTTAGATTGGATTGGCCCAGCTGTATCAGAATACTGGACGAACAATGACAATGGGGAGGTATCCGATTCGACTTTATGGGAGGCCTTCAAAGCTACTATTCGGGGCAGGATAATTGCCTTTGCTGCTGCCAGGTGGCACCGCCGTGAAGCAGACCAGAGGGTGCTGGAGAAGCAATTATATATTTTGGAATCCCAATACAAAGCTCTCAAAAATCAAACCCCGTCTTCAACTCTATTAGCACAATTAGCCAGCACACGAATCTCCCTTAATACCCATTTATCTCGGCAGGCTGAGCTAAATCTCCAACGCATCCGCTATGCTTTCTGGGAAGGGGGGGAAAGGCCAGCAAGCTTTTGGTCTACCGTCTTAAACGACAGCAAGCCTCCAAGGTGATACATGCACTGGTGGACACGAAAGGAGCTCCATGTCGTACGAACTCTGGGATAAATTTAATCATGTCTCAATTCTGTGAAAATTTGTATGCTTCTCCAAACCCCCCTGATCCAGCTAAGATCCAAGCTTTCCTATCCTCACTACCCATTCCCAGAATTTCTGGCTGTGAGACCAAACTGTTGGAAGTTCCAATAACAGCGGAAGAAGCAACTCAGGCGATTCACTCTATGGACCCACGTAAAACCCCACGGAAAGATGGATTGCCCATAGATTTGTATAGACTTCGAGGAGTTGATTTGGCCCCATATTTGGTTCGGGTATTCCAACACTCTTTACTTAATGGACATCTGCCCCCCCTCCATGAGAGAAGCCACTATTACAGTGCTTCCCAAAAAAGGGAAAGATCCATTGTTTCCAGGTAGTTATCACCCCATCTCCCTCATTAACGCAGATGCCAAGATACTGGCCAAGGTTCTTGCTGGTTGGCTTGAACCCCTTCTGCATGGTTTGGTTAACCCATCCCAAGCGGGCTTTGTTAAAGGCCGTCTGGGTTCGGATCACCACAGAACCCTAGGGTCTCTAATGCACTCTGTCAAACTCTCATCTATCCCCTCAGTAGCTTTGGCCATTGACTCCGAAAAGGCCTCTGATTCGGTCGAATGGCATTTTCTATTCCATACTCTCTCCACTATGGGTTTCGGCCCAGAATATATTGCCTGGATAAGGCTTCTATATACTGCTCCCTTAGCCTCGGTACTGACCAACTGCACCCTGTCTCAGCCCTTCCAGTTACAGAAGGGTACGAGACAGGGATGCCCACTTTTCCCCCTCCTATTCATACTAGCTATAGAGCCCCTGGCTACTGCACTTAGGTCCTCCAATTCTATCCCTGGAATTCAGGTGGGTGATGCCAACTATAAAACATTTTTATATGCAGATGATCTCCTTATTACTACTGAACATACTTCACTAGGGATTCAGACAATCTTTAACATCCTGACTGATTTTACAAAGATATCAGGTTTAAAGTTAAATCAGTCTAAAACTGAAATCCTCCCATTGAACTCTTCAACCTCTGGAGAACAGTTTATTGCCATGGGGCTTAAATGGTCCCCCCAAGGTATAAAATACCTCGGCATTATCTTACATCCAGATTCATCTAAAATGCTTGCAGCTAATTTTAACCCCCTGATTGACACCCTGAGGTTAGAGTTCGAAAGATGGAGAGCATTGAAGCTCTCACTTGCTGGTAAAACTGACTCGATCAAAATGATAGCTGCCCCGAAGATGCTTTATTTATTGGCTCACCTACCCATGTCTATACCCCAGAAGTGGTTCCAAAAATTGGAGGCCCTGATGGGCAATTTCCTGTGGGAGGGCGCACCCCCTCGATATAGTAAACTTAAACTTCGACAACACTGGAAAAAGGGTGGTTGGGGACTCCCCTGGTTGCAGCGGTATCATGTGGCCTTTGTTCTGTCTCAGACTCATAGATGGTTTTCTAAAATTGGACAGGCCTCTCCTCACTGGCTCCATTTTGAAGCCTCCCTAACTCACACTCCCTCCCCAGCTGTCGCTTTATATGGCAAGAAGAATTTACCCGCGGGCCTCTCTCCCTCTATATTATTATCAATAAAATATTGGAAGCAAGCAATGGCTCTGCTGGGCCATGACACGGCTCCTTGGGAATATATGCCTCTATGGGACAATCAGGCCCTGAAAATAGGGGAATCCACTTTGAACTGGAAAGTCTGGATAGTACAGGGTATCTCCTCCATACAGGATCTCCTAATCCCTGGAACTACTGTTATAGACTCTTTTGAATCTCTGAAGGCAAGGTACCATCTCCCTGCTTCTCACTTTTGGAGATACCTTCAGTTGAGAGATGCCTTATCTCACCTTCCAAATTTCCCCCACCACAATACACCAGGGGAAAGCCCACACCCCATATCTTCATGGGGTAAACTTACCAAGAATAGAGCCAGCCACATATATAGTGCTCTCAGAGAATCCACCAAAGACCCCTCCCAAAAAGCCAGATTGCAATGGGAAAAAGAATTACAGACTTCTATTTCGGAGCAACAATGGGAACAAGGATGGGTACGAATCCATTTGGCCTGCCTGGATGGACGTACACGACTTATTATGAATAAGACCCTCCATAGATGGTACAGAGACCCGGCTAAACTAGTTAAGATGGGACTTATTTCAGCAGATACGTGTTGGAGATGTGGCGACCCCGGTGCCCACCCGTTCCATATACTCTGGGACTGCCCCAATCTTCAGCATTTTTGGTTAGCAATTCAGGACATGTGCCAACAGGTGTTCCCCAATACTGTTTCATACCCTCTTTTGCTCCTTCTGGGCTGTGGTAGCTCGGCCGAGCGCAAGTACAGTCCAGAGACACAATGGATCACATTGGTCGGGGCACTGGCCAAGAGACTCATACTGATGAGATGGAGAACCTCGGAGGCTCCGACTTTGCATGAGTTCCTCTTGGCACTTGCCCAAGAGGCCACATTCGAGAGGATCTCCAGCTTTGCCCGAGGCTCTTTAGCCCGGTATGATAAATGCTGGCAGCCTTATTTAAGGTCTAAGTATTGTCATAATACTCTTTCCAATTCCATTTCCTAGATTTCTCCCCCCCCTCACTAATAGGTCTGGGTTTTGTTATCTGTAGTCCCCTTGTCCCTTTCTCTACCCTGGATATATGTACGCCTCAGTAAAGATTGCCTTCTGTATATAGTTGATATTACAATCTGCAAGGTAGATGAACATACCTGAGGTAGAGAAGTTAGATAATGTCTTAGGCCTATTCGTCACATCTTTCTCTTCGCTGCAATGTATGTATTTTCTTTTTCAATCAGACTCCCCTCTATTGGGGGGGAGCAACCTTACATTGGCTTGTTAATCCCTGGATCCAAGGATTGTAATATGGACATTATCTTAAATCATATTTTCTGAAGTTTGCAGCCAATGGAGTGAACATTTGTCAATTTCATTCGCTGGCCGTACCAAATGTTGCGGTATGAGTCATATCTGTATGTGCAATACTCTGCTTCTCTGTGTGTGTTCTGTCCAAAAATAATAATAATAAAATGTTAAACAAGAAAAGAAAAGGGCGGGATGGCAAAGGAGGAAGTACTGGTAGTGGGTGATCTGAACTTGCTGGACATCGACTGGGGTGTTCTAGTGGCCTGGAGCATCAGAAATCAGGCCTTGCTGGATACATTCCAGGACTGTCTACTGGTACAGCTAGTTAAGGAACCCACCAGGCAGGAGGCCATTCTCAAGGTGGTGCCCACCAACCCAGAGGAGGTAGGAGCTGTGAGAGTAGGGAGGGCCACTAAGCAACTGCAACCACAATTCCATGTGGTTCAGATTGGCCCTTGGGGCCAGGAAACCCCAACTGAGAGCTGAAGTCCTTGATTTCAGAAGGACAGACTTCAACAGGTTGAGGGAGTTGGTCTGGGACAAGTTAATGTGGGTAGACAGGATAGATGGTGTGGAAGAAAGGGGGAGGTGCAATAAAGGGGCCATTCTGAAGCATCTAAGCAATGCAGGAAAGCGGTAACAAAGAAACAAGTTCAAGAGACCATTATAAGGCGGCCAGCTGGCATGATGGAGGATTTACGCTCTGCCAGTGACAGGATCGGGAGAGCGGACTCCGGGCAGCTGGAGGGTCATGCCAGGGGAGGAGGATTGCACCGCCCCCGAAAGCTGCTCTCCTCCTCCGGGGTGGGTGGATGCAAGTCTCACATATACCGCCACCTGGGTGACCACAGGTGGAGGTGCAGTGAAGGCAGCTTGCAAAATAAGGAGGTAGGAGGCGCCTGCTGGAGGCCGGAGCAACAAGAGCGTCAAGACGTGCTTAGCCCCTAGGCTTTCCTAGCATGTAGGTGCCTCGAGGGCTGGGACCAGAAAAATGGAAATACCCTGTCCCAGGTTCCTGTAGATGGGCCCCAGTCGTCCCGAGAAAAACCCATAACCAGGCTCTTGATATGGGGCCAGCTGACCTCACGGCGCATACTTGAGGTGTGAGAGAGGGTAAGAGAGACCTTCTCCTCTCCATCCGGGGGTAAACCAGGCAGGATGGGGCAGGCAGCTGGTACCGGAATGGAGGTACCCAGGGCGGGACTATGGCATGCCAGACGACCTTGGGATCCCTGAAGAGAGGTTCCCGGATAAGGGAGAAGGGCCAAGAAAATAATAAGTATTAAAAAAAAAAAAAGGGGCCCTTATGGTTCTTGGCAAGTGAGGGCAAAGAAAAAAGGCCTTCTACAGATGCAAAGAAAAGCAGAGGGAAGAAGAATTGGGAGAATACTTACTGAGAAATAAGGAGGCAAACAGGGCAGCTGGGGAGGCAAAAATAGACAGATCTGCATATACTGCAGGGGTGGTCAAGAGTGAAGAAAAGCAATGTTTTCTGTATGTTAGAAAAAAAGTTTAAAGCAGACACAGAGCTGCATATTACAGAGTGAGGGGGTCAAGGGTGGAGAAAAACACTGCTTTCCATATATTAGGGAAAAAGTTTTTTTTTTCCCTTGTAAGTTTAGTGCTCGTGAAAGGTGCTGGATTGACAGCTCTGAAACCTGAAATCCTCCGCTTATCCACGTGACAGGTACAGCAGAGGTGATCACAATACAATCTTCCCCACACCATCCGACCACTCTGCCTCTACCCTGCCATGGGCAGACTACCATGTAGGTGAGAGGGCAATTCAGATACCATGCTCATTCAGTCCTTGGCCTTTCATGTGGTGAGGCTGCCAACAAGGGTGCCAATCAGTGCCAGTTGTGTTGGTGGCTTTGTGATGTGGACACCTGCCTACTGGGAACTGGACTGCGACCAGCACAACTCATTTCACGTAGGCCACTGAACAGCCCTCAAGTGATAATGGCTTTCGGCCACCACTGACCTGTGCTGGATTTGAACCCATGACCTAGAGGTGAAAGGCTCCTTAACCCACTACCAATCGACTGAGCCATCCTCAAGGCTTCCTCCCTTCTGAGCCTTGAGCGAAACTGGTCAAGGTCCCTGTTGTGTCGGCTGTCCCGACCTAGCTGCTGTGATACGCGAATTTACTCTGCACTAGCACTACGCACTTTGCTTCACCGGCTGTATTTGCACTTGAATAAAGTAACAGCTATTGTCCTGATCGTGGCTGACATCATTTTTTTCCGTTTTGTTTGCCTGGTGTTAACTGAGCAGAGTTTTGCGCTGTGGAGCGAGCGTTTTGTCGATCACAGTATATCCATCGCCTGTCCTCTGTCCACTGCCTTTGTCCTCCAACTGTATAAATCAGGTTTAATTTGGAATAGTCTATATGAAAGGCGCTGTAAAACCAAATAATATTTTCCTTTAGGGGTGGGGTTAGGGAGGACTGTTTTTTAATTTTTGTGAACATGTTTTTAATGAAAGGACACGGTACAAGGGAAAGGGGAAATTGTTTAACCAGGAAAGGAACACTAAGTCGAAGCTTGTTCCAGGTGCAAGTTGCAACCTGAGAGCATAACAAAGTCAAGTGACTTGCTCAGGGTCACACAGTATGCAAGTGGGGTCTGTGGGATTCAAACCCAGGCCTTCAGGTTTGCAGCTCAGAGCCCTAAACCACTGCGCTATACTGCCTCCTACAAGCATATACAGCCCATTGCAGTAGTGGTTCAAGGGATACAGTCCAGAGATCATCAACAACATACAGCTAGTTCCATTTTCTTAATTACACTTTCTCGCTTATATAATTCTAGTTCTCTTAGAGCACCCTGTCCTTAGGTACAGATCGGATAGAGGGTGCATAGCTGCTGTTGTTATTCACTGCACTTCGGGGGGGGGGTACTATTATTAAATGTGCTGTGTGGGAGAGGAACGAGACTGGAAGGAAGCCAGATATGCTACAGGAGAGTTGGGGAGAGACCTCGGACATGTGGATTTTACCCCATAAAGAGAAAGGCTTGGTTGCAGTCAGAGTGGAGAGTATTCTTAAATTGTGTCAGAGGGGCTGGAGACTGAGCTGAATCCAAAGCCCGGGATGATTTAACCTCCCCAGTTTTTCCCACCTTTACTCCAGACTTACTGATTCTGTTAAAAGAAAAAAAAAATTGGCAAGTCTACAGGGTGTTGAGGTAGTCACTTGAAAAAATTGGTATGCCTTGGCTAGATGTGACAGAGGCTTACAGGATGACTGGGTAACCAAGGCGTTGGATCAGGAAGGGGCGGTGAACGTGGCCGACCTGGACTTCAGCAAGGCCTCTGACACCGTTCCACGCAGAAGGCTGGTCAATAAGTTGGGGCAGCGTGGGGGTGGGCAGTAAGGTGGGAACCCGGGTAAGAAACTGGTTAGGAGGCAGAAGGCAGTGGGTGGTGGTAAATGGAGTTTGCTCTGAGGAGGGGAGCGTGACCAGCAGGGTACTGCAAGGGTCAGCACTGGAACCTGTCCTCTTTAATGTCTTTATTAGCGACATAACAGAGGAACAGGAAGGTGGGGAGGGGGGGGGAGTCTGCCTCTCTGCAGATGACATCAAGATCTGCAACACAGCGAACACTCTGTGGGGGTGCAAAGGATGGAAACAGATTCAAAACGACTGGAGGAGTGGTCAAACGTTTGGCAGCTAAGATTGAATGCAAAAAAAAAGCGCAAAATAACTTGGGTTACAGGAACCAGCAGTACAAAATGAGGGTAGAGATACCAGCAATGACCAAGCAGAAAACGGACCTGGGGGTTATCATATCGGATGACCTGAAGGTGGCCTAGAAAATGCAACAAAAGGGATTGGGAGAACTAGTGGGACGCTGGGGTATATAGGTAGAGGTATTATCAGCAGGAAGAGAGAAGTGGCATTGCCACTATATAGGTCTTTAGTAAGACCCCACCTGGAGTACTGTGTCCAGTTTTGGAGACCACATCTAAGGAAGGACATAGGGTGGAGACCGTCCAAAGGAGGGCTACCAGGATCAGGACCAGGGTACAGGATCTACATCAAAAGTCCTATGAGGAGAGGATAAAGGAAGTGAACATGTACATCTTGGAGGGAGGGGGGGGGGATATGATTGAAACCTTGAAATATCTCACGGAGGGGGGGATAAGGTACAGGTGGGAGGTATTTTTCTGAGGAAAGGGTGTTCTAGAACAAGGGGCCACGATATGAAGGTGGAGGAGGGTAGGTTCTGGAGAGATGTGAGGAAATACTTCTTCACAATAAGGGTGGTGGATGCCTGGAACAGTCTTCCAGTGCAGGTAGTGGGGGGCGAGACAAGTTCTTTACCTGTAACAGCAGTTCTAAGAGTAGTATATGTTGTTCATCCAAACTATTTGGCATGTCCCTTATGCTTTAGGGATTGCCGGAAGGTCTTCAAGCTGGCTCCTCCCACCCACCCGGGTGGTATATCACTTGGCTCCGCCCCATGAGGTCAGATCTTAGCCCGCTGGAAGCTAGGTGTGTGCGTCGAACCCGGGGAGGTCGGGTGGGTCCGTGTGGATGAACACATCTTAAAGCGGCAAGGTACCTGCCAACAAGTGTGGATGAACAACATATACCACTCCTAGAAATACAGATTACTCACCTTTATAAAATGGGTACAAGAAATCCTAAATGCTGATTGGTTGGAAAGCATTTCCAGCCGTGTTCTTATCAGCATGTATTTTTTCAACAGGCACTACTTGTGCCAAGAAAGACGCAGTACAGATCCAAATCACTACGTGCCACTGCTGTTCCACCAAAAAATGCTAGGCTAATAATCACGGCAAGACGGCACCGTCAGTCAGAAAGCTGTGTGACAAACACAGAAATCATCATTGACGTGCTTGATCCGAAAATCCCCGCTCCCGACAGACAATCAAACTAACCATTTTCTACATAATAGCAGAAACAAAAATATTTAAAAACTAAACGAACCTCCAAGTCATGACACAAGCACAATCTCCTTTCTTCACAGAGCAGCTCGGTAACAGTTACCCGTTTCTCTTTAGGAAGTCCAGCCCTCACTCCATAAATACAACTGTAAAACAATAGCACTAAATCAAAAAAAAATCTCGAAACGCACTGGTACTCGCAGTTTTAAAACTGTAAAAAACTGAAACCGCTCCAGACGGTGGCCGCAAACGGACACACTTGTTATCGCAAAGCTTATTAAACAAAGAAAAAACTTAAAATGAAGAAGGTTTTTGGGGGAAGTGGGGGAGGACAGAATAACCTCATATACACTTTATAATATTGGTATAGTTTTCTACCTTATGAATACATAGGAAGACCTTTTGAGACTATTTCTTTTTGTTTTACTACAATATGTGCCTTGCATGAGATCTATATTTTACTATATCTAACTTTCTTTTCTTTTCAGTAATTAGTTATAGCCCATTTTATACGCAATAACACGACGAGGTGTGGTTGCGTGCTGATAAGAGCATGCCCAGAGCGCAGAAAGCACTTTCAGCGCTAGCCGCCTGCGTGCTTAGTACACCCCTGGGCGTGTTTATCAGCACGCAACCCACACCTCATCGTGGTGTTATTGCTTTGCGATCAGGAGTTCTAGGAGTGGTATATGCTGTTCATCCCACACTTGTTGGCAGGTACCTTTGCCGCTTTAAGATGTGCGGAAAGTCTTCGTCTGGCTCCTCCCACCCACCGGTGGTAAAACCCTCGGCTCCTGCGCCATGGCCAGATCTGGCCCGCTGGAAGCCAGGTTGCACGCCGGTTGAGGTCGAGAGCCAGGAGTGAATATACTACTCCTAGAACTCCTGTTATAAGGTGAGTAACCGTATTTCTACGGACGTGGATATGTTGTTCAATCTACACTTGTTGGCAGACTCCTAGCAGTTCTCCAGGAGGAGGGAGGCAAGGCGTGCAACGCCGATACTTACTTGGGGAATAAGGACTGGAGAACCAAGGTCCCAAAACCAGCATCCCAGCGTGACTCTAGGTCAAAATGGTAATGGAAAACAAAGGTGTATGCTGACTTCCAGGTAGCAGCCCTGCAGATTTCCTGAATAGGGACGTCCCTAGAAGCAGCCACCGAAGCAGTGGTATAGCAGGTAGAATGAGCTCTTATCCCTTTGGATGGCTCCATGCCCACCAACCTATAGCAGAGATCTATGCGGGAGGTGACTCACCTGCTTACTGTGCGCCTGGCTGTAGGTCTGCCAGGTGCGGCTTCAGCGTAGGTGACAAACAGCTGGCGAACCTCTCCCCGAACTTCAGCCGTCCGCTCCTTGTAATAAGTTTGTGCCCTTCTAGGGTCCAGAGTACGGAGCATGTATTCGGCCTCCGAGGTGTGACTGGGGTAGAACACTGGCAGAGTCAACACCTGATTCAGGTGAAACTCCAACACCATCTTCGGAAGGAATTTCGGGTGGGGGCAAAGGACAACCTTGTCCCTGTGGAAAACCAGAAAAGGAGACTCAATGGAAAGTGCCTGGAGATCTTCCATCCTTCTGGCTGACATGATAGCCACCAAGAAGGCGGTCTTCCACGACAGGTGGGAAATATCACACCTGTGCATTGGTTCGAATGGCTTGGCCAATACCAGCAATAGATCCCATGGAGGTGGAGGTTCTCGCACCGGAGGGGATATGTGATCGAGGCCTTTGGAAAAGCGCCAGACCACTTTCTCTTGCGCCACCGACTGGTTGCCGGCCCGCGCCCGGTAAGCAGAGATGGCTGCCAGATGCACCTTAAGGGTCGACAACCAAAGCCCTAGCTGAGAAAGGGACCACAGGTAGTCCAAAATGCTAGCCAACGGACAGGAAGAAGGGTCCTACCCCTTGCCCTGACACCAAATGGAGACACTCTTCCATTTAAAAGCATGACATTTTCTGGTCGACTCCTTACGGGATGCCTCAACAATGTTGAGGACCTAGTCGGAAAGACCCAAGGCCTGGAACTCTAGCCGCTCAGGAACCAGGCCGTCAGGTGCAGGGATTGAAGGTCCAGATGGAGTACCTTCCCCTTGTTGACTGAGATTAGGTCCGGGGCGGGCTGGAAGCCACCTCGGGAGCCTGGAGCCGAGGCTGAGGAGATCTGGATACCAAAACTGGCGAGGTCAGTCTGGGGCTACCAGAATCACCTGTGCCTTGTCCTTCTTCGCCTTGAGAAGCACCTTGTGGATCAAGGGAAATGGAGGGAAGGCGTTAAAGAGGCCCGGGGCCCACGGCCTCGAGAAGGCATACCCCTGCAGCGAGCCCTGTAGAGGGGGGCAGGCATGAAACAGCCTCAGCTTGGTGTTTTTCCTGGAGGGAAACAGGTCCACCATTGGTTTGCCCCAGTGGGAGAACAGGCTGTAAGCTACCTCTGGATGGAGTGATCACTCGTGGGATGTCTCGCCCAGGCAGCTGAGAGCATCTGCCAGTTGGTTTGAGGCTCCTGCCACATGAATGGCTAGGAGTTCTGCCTCCAGACGGCTCACGAGTGTCCAGATGCAGAGCGCTTCCCTGCAGAGCAGACGGGAATGTGTGCTGCCCTGTTTGTTGAGGTAGTACATGGTTGTGGTATTGTCCATCTGGACTTGAACCACTTGATCCCGGAGTGAAGGAGCGAAAGCTGATAGTGCCAGTCTGACTGCTCTGAGCTCTAACAGGTTGATGTGGTAACGAGATTCCTCGGGGGTCCAGAACCCATGGCCCTGTTGTCCCCCATGTGGCCTCTCCAGCCCATGAGAGAGGCATCGGTTGTAAGGATGACCGTCGGCTTGGGGCGGACAAATGGGATCCCTTCCTGTAACTGGTCTGGTGCGGTCCACTACTGAAGAGCGTCCCACATCTTCTGGGTTACAGTGATCAACTGGTCGAAATGACCGTGGCACTAAGTCCACTGGGCAGCCAGCTACCACTGGAGGGGGCACAAGTGCCACCGGGCCCAATGGACCACAGAGGTGAACGCCACCATGTAACCCAGAAGGCGCAGAAAGTCCCGGGCAGGGTGCAATTGCCCAACTAGAAATGATTGGGCAAAGGAGGAGAGCCCCTCCGCCCTGTCCACCGGGAGCCAAGCTCTGGCTTGACGAGAGTCGAGCTCTGCCCCGATGAAACACATCACTTAAGAAGGCACGAGTTCTGACTTGGCGTCGTTGATCAGGAGGCCAAGTTGGGAGCAGGTCTGGAGGGCCAGGTCCCTAGACCTCTCCACCTCCTGCTGGGTGGGACCTGCTAGGAGTCAATCGTCGAGGTAGGGGTAAATTCTGACCCCCCTCCCCCCGACGCCTGAGATGGGCCACCACCACTGCGATGCATTTGGTGAAGACCCATGGGGCTGATGACAAGCCGAATGGCATGGCTCGGAACTCGTATAGGCTCCCCTCAGTTCTGAAGCGGTGGAACCACTGGTGAGACGGATGGATTGGGATGTGAAAGAAGGCATCCTGCAGATCCACTGAACAGAACCACATCTTTCGCTCCAAGGATGGTATGATCTGAGACACAGTGACCATCCGAAAGGTGCATGACCTGAGATATGGATTCAGGTCGTGCAGATCTAGAATAGGGCGCCAGCCCCCGTCTGCGTCGGAACCAGGAAGTACCTGGACATGAACCCTGGGTCTGGTTGAGGATCCACCACTCGGGCTACTGCCTCCCTGAGGAGGAGCTGAGCAATGTTGTCTCAGAGAGCCGATTGAGTATGGATGGATACTCTTTCCTCCCATGGGGCGCGGGCTCGGCTTGGAGGGTACTGCTCGAATTCTAGAGGCAGTCCCTGGCCGACCACTTCCAGGACCCACCTGTCCGTGGTGATAACGGACCAGGCAGAAAGGAAGTAGCGGAGCCAGCCCTCCACGGGAGGACCCAGACCTGGCATGACAGGCGTGGGAGCCCCCGGCCCATCACTGAGCAGGCTTGGAGGAGGAGGAGGATCTAGGACCTGAACCTCGGCCTCCTTTACAGACCTGGGAGGGTCTGGGCTTGGGCCGGAGGTGCCAAGCTTGGGCCTGCTGCTGCTGTTGCTGCCCCCCTTGGAAGGAGGGCTGCTGGGCCGCTGGGGAAGAGTGCCAAAAAGGCTTCTTCTTCTGCTGCTGCTTCTTACCAGAAGAACCTTTAGCAGAAGTGGCATCCAAGGTGGCACTGGACTGCTCAATACGCTGAACGTGACTAGCCACACCTGGGCCAAAGAGTTTGGTGCCCAGGAGAGGCACATCAGCCAATTTGTGCCGAGTATCTGCTGGGAAAGAGGAGAGTCTCAGCCAGGCCCTGCTGCGAGAGGCAACTGCAGCCGTCAACGAGCAGGCACAAGAGTCCCTAATGTCCAGGGCTGTCTGCAGTTGCTGTTTGTCAGCAGCCCAGCCCTGGTCCCAGACTTGCTTGACCATGGTCTGCATGTCCGCGGGGCAATGTGGGACGACTTCATCCAAAGACCCCAAGGGAGAAGTGTGCCATGACGACGGCTGAACTTGTCTGATGGAGGCCTAAAGATGAGGCCACAAAAACCTTCCCAGCAGAGTGATCCAAGTTTTTGGATTCCTTCTCGGGATGTTGATCACTATCGGCAGAACTGCCAGTATTCCTGAACACAGAGGCGGTCACCAGGCTCTTGGCCGAAAGGGATGCTCTGTGAACCCCGCAATGGACTCCACGGGCACCGCATACTTGCGGGCCATGTGGGCAGACGGAGCTGGAAAAGAGGCAGGGTGCTGCCAAAATTCTAAAGCCAGGCCTATTATGGCCTCGGCCACAGAAAAGGCCTCCATCGGGGTATCCCCTTTCTTGAGGATGTCCGTGAGAGGATACTCTGTCTTTTTCTGGATGGGCTCCAGGGGCATTACTGTAGACTCAGAGATGAGGCGAAGAATGCCCATAAAGGACGAAGGACCTTCCACCGTCTATATCCCACCAGCCGAGTCATCATTCCCCTGATGAGAATGTAGGCCGGTCTCATTCAAATCCAAAGAATCCAGATACAACAGTCGACCACCCAGGTCACCTTCAACTCGCCGAGGGCGGTCCAGGGTGACAGTGACCGAAAGACACCAGGGAAGCCCAGTGTCTGGTCTAGCTTCCTTAGAAGGAGCCCCTCTGACAGGCTGCTTGGGTGGTGGTTCCACCATGATCAGTGGAGAGTGGTTTAGGCCGAACTGGAGGTTTCGCCAGCTCCGCGGGCAGGGGAACAGACTTAATCGTCTCCGAAGGAGTCGTCTTCGGCCTGGGAGGCAAGAGCCAAGTATTGGCCAGGGTAGAAGCCAGGGTTGGCTTGTAACCGGTCAAAATCAACTGTTGCCTCATGAGGTCCTTGTAGCGCTGATGGAGTTTCCGTTGGAGCCTATCCTTATCTGAGGAAGACGAGGATGACAGATGGCGTCGCCTCTTTTTCAAGCGCGTGTGGCTCTTCCTCGGCCTGTAGGTCGAGGGGGTCCCGGACCACGATCGAGATCGGGCAGGCCGATTCAGTAACTCAGGAGACACTGGCGGGACCGGTGATTTCCCGGAACCGGTGATTTCTCAGGGTCGGGGACCACTTCCTCGATGGGATTCCCAGCGGACTGGGTCTCCTCATCAGGGAAAACAAGGACCGGAGTCCGAGAGAGAGTGTCGTCGACAAGGGGTCGATCGGATTGAGGATTATTTCAATCTCATCAATAGACACTTCGGTCGACTGGCCGGACGGCAAGCCAAGAAGGTAACCGAAGAGGCAATTTCGACCAAAGTCGAGACTCTCTCCCGATCCCAAGAATGTCTTCACCAGGACGAAGACTATCCCAGGTCCTTTGGCCACTTACAGGACCCTCTCCTTTAGTCAGGAGAGACTGGCACAACTCTCAGAAAGAACCCGAGAAAGTGGAGCCCAGGTTGAGTGGAACGAAGAAGCCCTGAGAGGAAGATTCCCTTGCACGAGCCGCTTCTTCCTCAAAGGTTTGCATACGCTCCAATTGCTCAGCAGATCCCGCAGCCATGGAAACCGCCCAGCGAGCTTCCTTTGATTTCACCGGGGGATTCCATTTTTCCGGCCTCCCCAACTTCAGGCGTGCAAGACGGTCGTCGGAGACGTTAGGGTGAAATGCAAGACAAAAATTGCACTTCGAGGTGTCATGGTCGACACCCAAGCAATAGACACACGCGGTGAGGGGATTGGTGCGTGACATCTTCTGGCTGCACAAACACCGGCGAAATCCAGGGGAAGACTCGTCTTCCATAATCGAAGAGAAACAGTTGCGATCGCAAATGCGAACAAGATGAATTTTCGGAATAACCAAGTTTTGAAACCAGGGCCTACAAAATGCGGGAGCACGAAGGGGGCAACCTGAATCTTCCAGCGGAAAGGAAGATCTGGTGTCATGGGGCAGAGCTGAGGGACATACCACCCGGGTGGGTGGGAGAAGCCAGCCTGAAGACCTTCCAGCAATCCTTAAAGGAAAAGAGACATGCCAAATAGTGTGGATGAACAACATATCCACGTGCCTAGAACAGTGGATGGATTCAAAAATGCCTGGGATAAGTAAGCACGACAGAGTGTGTGTGTTAGACACTAACACATGGCTAGGAGGCGTAGTGAGGCACTAGGCCACTGGCCGAGTGCGTCCAGCCTCCTAGCCATGTGTTAAAATGTCTAACACACAGACCCTGGAGTGGCTTATTGCGCTTATGAAATAACTACCTAACATATAGATTGATGTGATAACTAAAATATATAGCATTTAATAGTGGAAAACTTAAAAGTCTGTGTTAATTTTTAATAAAATAGTTCCTCCGCCTGGTTTTTTTTGTTGCTTTTTTTTTTGAGTTGAGGACTTTTGAGCTGTTTAGGCTTCTGTATCTGTAGTTTTTCCCCATCATGGAGTTGTCACTGCACTACCATTATATCCACACACCCCAAACACAAGTACCAGCACTGCTAGGTTTGTTTTTCTGTTTTTTTTTTTGTTTTTTTTTTAACATATCTGGCTGATTATACCTTCATTTAACAACAACAAAAAAAAAATTTGGTTGATCTTGCTGTTTGCCAGCATCCAGCGATGCCGCAGTCCGAGCGGGAACGGTAAGTCCATGAAAGAAAAAGTACAGTTACGTAAGAACTTACCGTAACAGTAGATCTTCGAGAGAGGCTCTTGCAGTAGGTAATTACATATAGGACTGATGCCGGCAGGCGGCAGGACCCCACGGAAAAATCTCTAGCTAGCAGTCCCTGGCGAGGGACCGCCCCCACGTCAGGTGACCGGCATCAGGAGACATCGGTATAAAGGGGCGGTCCCTCAAGTCCGCCTTCCAGTTCTTTCCCACCAAGGGCCAACAGAGGCTGGAAGAGAGAGGAGCAGATATTTTCTTAAATGGAAAAGGAGCTGAAAAAGCCTAGGGGAATGGAGGGCGGAAAGGTATTACCTACTGCAAGAGCCTCTCTCAAACATCTACTGTTACAGTAAGTTGTTACGTAACTGTACCATCTTACTTCGAGAGGGCTCTTGCAGTAGGTAATTACATATAGGACTGAGTCCAGGCAGTCTGGAACAAGAAGCAGCACACGGGAGGAGGAAAGCTACTCAAAGTAGATCCTCTAGCTGTGAAGGTCTCAAGAAAGGAGGCCTTGCAGAACAGCCACCCTGAAGCCCGCTGTATGGCGAGAGGCAATGTCCAAACTGTAATGTTTCGTAAATGTATGGAAGGAAGTCCAAGTGGCGGCAGCACAGATGTCTGCCACTGACACATTCTTGAAACAAGCCGCTGAGGCAGCGACTCCTCTGGTGGAGTGGCCTCTGACTCGACCAAGTTGACCTGGGAGGGTCTTGTTGTACTTTTCATAACAGAAAGTGATGCAATGAGCCAACCATTTGGCTAGGCATTGCTTAGAAACAGCACTGCCTTCCCTTTTTGGAGCAAAGGAGACAAAGAGTTAATCTGTCTTTCTGAGATCCTTGGTCCTGTTAGTGTAGTATCTCAGAATCTGGTGAACATCCAGAGTATGCAACAAATACTCCCCTTGATTGGAGTACTGCGTAAAAAAGGCGGGTAACTCTATGGACTGCTAGAGTAGATTCCCTACCACCTTGGGGAGAAACCTAGGACTTGCACGTTGGGAGCCACGATGCCTTGTGGAAAATTAGGTATGGAATTTCCACATTAGGGCCTGAGTCTTGAAGTCCTCCGAGCAGAGGTAATGGCCACGAGAAAAAGTGTCTTCCAGGAAAGGAACTTCAAGTCTGTGGAAGCTGCCGGCTCAAAGGGAGGCAGAGTTAGTTTCTCAAGAATAAAATTCAAATCCCAAGGAGTGGCGGGAACTCGGATAGGAGGTCTCAGGTGGAGAATCCCTCTGAGGAAAGTCTTAAGAGACTTCCAGCTAAGCAAACGTTCTGTCTGCGAAGGGAAGATGACAGGCCAAAACGGCCAACATGTGGACTTTCAGGGAGAAATGACTAAGACCCAAGTCGAAGAGATGGCACAGGTACTCCAGCAGACGACCAATAGGGCAGGAGAAAGGCTCAACGTCTTTTGAAGCGGCCCAAATTGTGAATCTTTTCCACTTCATGGCATAGGTAGACCTGGTGGAGGGTTTCCTAGCCTCTACCAGAATCTCCGCCACCTGGGGAGAAACTCCAAAGCGGGCCTGAGCTATGTCTGCAGGAGCCGTGCATGAAGCCGAAGGGACTTGAGACCTGAATGGACCAGGGTCCCCTGATCCTGGGTCAGCAAACCTTGTGACAGAGGAAGAGGAAGCGGCGGTTCCTCTGAAAATTGTTGCAGAAGAGAGAACCAAACTTGCCTGGGCCAAAAGGGAGCGATCAGAATCATTCGTGCTCCTTCTGACCCTAGTTTCTGCAAGACCCGTGGGATCAAAAGAATTGGGGGAAGGCATAGACGAATCTGTCCTTCCAATCTAGAGACAGAGTGTCTCTCCAGAAAATGCCTCGCTTTTGAATGAGCGAGCAGAAGACTGGAAGCTTTGCGTTTAGAGGGGAACCGAACAGGTCTACCTGTGGTGTTTCCCAGCGTAGGACGATATCGTCTAGGACCCCTTGATCCAGTTCCCACTCGTGGGCCCGGGCGGACGAGCGACTCAGCTTGTCTGCCAAGATGTCGACTCCTGGAACATGAACTGCCGTGAGGTGAAGGTCATGTTGTACTGCCCAATCCCACACTCTCATTGCTTCCCTGCAAAGAGGGTAGGATCGAGTCCCTCCCCGTTTGTTGATGTACCATACCACACACATATTGTCCATCTGGACGGCTAGGTGGCCTGGAAGGAGATACAGGTGGAGGGCTTAGAGGGCATAAAGTACTGCCCGAAGCTCGAGCACATTGATGTGAAGGGTTTGTTCAAGCTTGGACCAAGAGCCCTGGGTCCGATGAGGACCGAGATGGGCTCCCCAAACTTCGCCCGAGGCATCTGTAGTCAGAGTCTGGGAGGGGGGGAGGAATGAAGAATGGAACCCCCCGAAACAGGTTCTCTCTGACCATCTACCACTGCAAGTCTCGAACCATGGGAGAGGAGACCAGAACTAGCTGATCCAAGTCGTCCACCAATTGATCGCATTGGGAGCGGAGCATCCACTGGGAAACTCTCATGTGGAGCCGAGCGCGAGGAACTGTCGGGATAGCAGCCACCATGAGCCTGAGAAGGTGAAGAACCGACCTTGCAGTGACTCGCCTGCGGCCGGACAACAGACTTACCCGAGTCTGAATAGTGGCCGCCCTGTCTGGTGGCAGGAAGGCCCTGCCCAGGGTCGTGTCCAGTATTGCCCCGATAAACTGGAGTCTCTGGGATGGGATCAAATGAGACTTGGAATGGTTGATGGTAATACCCAGGCAGGCAAAGACCTGCTGGGTAAGGGAGAGGCAGCGCAGGAGTTCCTCCCTGGACGAGGCCACCAGGAGCCAGTCGTCCAGGTATGGGAAAACCTGCACCCCCCTGGTATGCAGGTTGGCCGCCACCACTGCAAGGCATTTGGTAAATACTCAGAGAGCCGAAGATAGGCCATAAGGAAGTGCCTTGAACTGGTAGTGGTCCCCCTGGAAAGCAAAATGGAGATATTTGTGGTGAGACGGGCAAATGGAAATGTGCAGGTAAGCATCCTGCATATCCAGAGCGCACAGCCATTGGCCCGAGCGGAGGAGGGGCAGAAGGCTCTGCAGTGAAAGCATTCTGAACCTCTTGTATTCCACGAGTTCAGGGAACTGAGATCTAGGATAGGTCTTACATCTCCTGTCTTCTTCGGGACGAGGAAGAAATGGGAATAGTAACCCATTCCCTGAAGGAAAAGGGGGACCAGTTCTATCGTCTCTTTTAGTAACAGAGCTGAAATCTCTTCCTGGACCAGAAAAAGATGTTCCTGAGAGTACGACGACCTCTGGGAAGGGTGACGAGGTGGTTTCTGTAGAAACCCTATTGAGTGTCCTTTTGCAACTAGCTGGAGCACCCATGAATCTGTTGTTATCCTCTCCCAGCCTGGAACATGGAGGGAGAACCTCCCTCCTACCGGTTCCTCCGGGAGGCCCGGAGGCTGTGGGAGGGGGAAGGAGTCAGGTGGTGTGGTGCAGTGCCACAGCTGAAGCACCCGCTGCTTTTTTGGGCGGAGGGGGCTTGGCAGCTGTGGGGGCCCCGCGTTTAGTGGCCCGCTTTCCTGGAGGTTTCATCTTTGGCCGATTCCATCTGCAAAAGGGATGGCACTGCGGCTGGTGGGGATGGTACATAGAGTCAACGGACTTTAGTGCCATCCCCTTCTCCTGCAGATCGGTGATGATGTCCTTGACATCTCCACCGAAAAGCACCAACCCCCGGAAGGGCACTTGCTGAATAGTGGACTGCACTTCCGGGGCCAACCCTGACACACAGAGCCAAGCGTGACGACGTAAGCCTACAGCGAAAGCTGAGCTCCGTCCAGCAGTGTCCACTGCATCGTAGGTCGCATGAAGCATGTGTCGACTGGCTGAACGTGCAGAGCGGACAAGGTCAGACAGTTCCTGCTTGACTTGAGAGTCCGGCAGGGAGTCCAACTTGGTTTTCACCTCAGAAAGAATGGCCTTCTGGTAATCCCCCATGTGACTGACATAGTTCAGGGCCCTGATCCCCAGCGTGGAAGAAGCGAAGATCTTCTTTCCATACTGGTCCAGAAGGCGAGATTCTTCATCAGGTGGCGACGAGCTAAGGTGTTTCAGATTAGCTGACCGGCCGTGAGCGGCGCTAATCAGGACCGAGTCAGCATGAGGGTGGGAATCTAAAAAGTCAACACCCTCTGGAGCCTGGTATAGCCTGTTCAACTTCTGAGGAAGAGGGGCTAATGCCGACGGTTGTTTCCAAATAGTGGTAACAAGGTGGGCATGAGGCTCAATCCAGGGTGGCACCAAGGTAGGAGCTGTGACGGGCAGATCCAGATGTTCAGCGAGTTTCACCCGCTGTAGGTCTGGCTCCAAGGACTGTCACTTATGTACTGCCTGGATTTGACATAGCAGCTCCATGAAAGAAGGATCCTCCAGAGGAGACTTTGGAGGAGTCCTTGGCCTGGGCTTTGACGGAGAGCGAGGCTCGTTGTCCTTCTCGGAGCAGCCGTCGGAGGAAGAGGAAGAAACTGAAGAAGAGGATGACTCGCTTTCCCATCTAGGGGGAGGAACAGACCCTTTGGGGAGCCCTCAGGGAAGCGTGTCCAACCCCACTCTGGACTCAGAGGGTTTATCCCTGGTGTCTGCAGGAGGTGAGGGAGTTTGTCGCCATGGGCGTACGGGAACCTGTACCGGCCGTCGTCGGAAAATGACTCCATCTCTCTGGTGAGCTGAGCCTTGGCCTCAGCCCACCAAGAGGCTAGAGTCTCCTGTAAATCCACCGGCGGCTGGGGGGGGGGGGCAGTGGAGGGGGATAAGGGTATGGGTTATACCCATAAGTCGAGTATCCATAACCCGACGGTGGGAAGCCCGGCATCGGGTATTGTGACGTCGGGTACTGTGGAGTCGGGTAGGCCAGCGCCGGGTTCTGCGGCATCGGATACTGCGGTCCCGGGTACGACAGCGTCAGATACGATGGGGTCGGGTACCAAGGAGAGCTGCTGGAGAAGACGGCCCTGCCGGCGGAACTGGAGCAGAAGGCCCAGGGGGCGGAGGGCCTGGCATCGGGGTGGCATCCGGAAGCGGGATGTCACCCGGGGTTGGCACTACTGGCATCGGGGCCGGTAGCCGAGGTGCCGGCATCAGGACCAGCGTCCGGGAAGCCGATGTTAGATCAGCAGGAGGTTGATCCAACGGAGATGGAACAGGGACCTCAGTCTCGCCCGGGGACGGAGGGGAAAAATCCCCGGAGTCGGGCTGAGGAGACTTAGGGTTCCCGGAGGGCAGCGAAGGCTGCAGGGAGCAGGGAATGGCGGACATGGGAGGGTCCAGCGTCGGCTCATCTGCTGTGCAGAGGTCAGACGGACCAACGTGCGTCTCGTCAGCGGGATCCGGGCGCCGGAGGGGCCGGCGTCCAACTTAACGGATACTTTGCCAGAGGCAGGCTGCAATGGAGGGGCAGCCTGGTCTGGCGGAAGAGGGGTTGTGCGCCGCCCCGAAGGGTCGGGCGACTTACTGACCTTCTCCGTGCGAACGTCGGAGGAGCCGACGTCTGGCTTATCGGAGCCGCCCATGCCAGTAGGCCAGGAGACCACGGCTTTACTGGGGACAGAAGCCTCCAACAGCCCAGAGGCGCCCAAAGGGCCCGAGTGCGAGCCAGACGGGCGGGCCGACACCACCTTGAAACCTCTAAGGCGGCTGCCGAGGAGCGGTCCCCGGGGGTAACGTTATTAACACGGCGACTCCTAAGGAGTTGCAGTGGAGAGGAGCCTTGTCCCGTGCTTTTCTTTGTCCTTTCTCTTGCGATGGCCTTCAGGGGAAGTCGACGCCTGACGAAGTTTTTTGAGTTCCTTTTCCATGGAGCTCACCTTCTTTTTGAGGAAGTGGGCTTCCAGGGACTGCTGCCGCCTTCTCCAGGTGGCCGCGTTGAAACTCAGGCAGTGCTGGCACTTCTCAACTTGATGGTCGGGGCCCAAACAAAAAAGGCACAGGAAATGGCCGTCCTTCTGCGGGAGCTGGGCGCCGCATGAGTCGCACTTGTTTTTTTGCTCTGAGGGTGCAGGGGACGACATACACCGACGGATGACTGACGATTATAGAGAAAATTGAAAAAAAAAATCAGTAAAATAACCAACGAAAGGGCCCGACAAGCAGGGAACTTTTCTGCAGGCGCTAGGCACAAGCTAACGGGTGGAAAGAACTGAAGTGGCGGAGGGACCGCCTTTATACCGACGCCTCCTGACGCCGGTCACCTGATATGGGGCGGTCCCTTGCCAGGGACTACTAGCTAGACATTTTTCAGGGTCCTGCTCCTTGTCAGGCGCCAGTCCTATATGTAATTACCTACTGCAAGAGCCCCCTCGAAGTAAGATCTCAAGTTAAAATTTAGCGCTCAGTCTTTAGCTCCAGTAGTGTGAGTAGGTGGGATCAACAGTTCTGACGTGCTGGGAACAGGGAGGAGGGCTCAAGTGCCGCCGGTGTCGTGCTCGGGGCTAGCAGCAATTACATTCTGTGTCTGGGGACTCAGTGTGAGAATAAAGATGGTTGCCTTTTTTTCCCCCAACGTTCTATGTGGGCATATTTCTAGGATCAGTGCCCAGCTGGCATAGCCTGCCACAGCACGATCTTTTTACCATGGTGTTAGACATTTTAGCACACTCCTAGCAGCCAATCAGAATGCTGCTTTTTTCCCCAGCCATTTCATAAAAGGGCACACTGGATGGGCCAAGCGGCCCTTCTCTGCCATCAGTTTCTATGTAACTATCATTCTGTACCTGTGGTTTTAAAAAACAAATGTTAACCCCTAAATTCCATCCCGGGTTTCTAGCGGCATTATAAACAATGAGAGCATAGCATAGCAGGACTATTATTTTGATACAATATAAGCTCAGTCACTGTTTGAGTTTTTCCACAGATGAATACATTTGTTTCCCTATTTTAGTAGGATGTCACGTTAATCAAGCCACCATTATTTTTTCTCACAGAAAGGTTAATCCTCCTGAGCGAGACCAGGGCAGCTCTTCAGCCTCATTCCCCTGACATTCCAGTTCCTCTCTCCATGCCTGGGGGGGTAATTCCCTCGCAGAATCCCCCCCCCCCACAGCAAGTCCAGAGGGGGAGGGCCGTCCCCCCTTCCAGGGCAATCATATCAAGAATGCCCGTTAGCGGGAGCAGAAGGGCAAGGCAGGATGCTCCGTCCGACTTCATGAAGCCCTGGTCTTCCTGCTTTTCCACCTACTTTTGTTCCTCCCGGATCCATGGAAGCACACGTGCGTTCTGGAACCACGGCTCCTTCCACCCTCCCAGACTTGCATCTTGCCTCTCGTGTGCCAGTGTTACCACCAGGCCTCCATCTGGCGGCATCCAAGAGCTGGGTAGATCCACCACCCCAGTCCGACAGAGAGGAGAGCTGCCAGGCAACTGGCGATCCCTCTCTCTGCCCGCCCATCGGCTCCCAGTGATCTGAGCTTGTTCCCAAACTCAAGTCGTCGGTGTGGAAAGGTAAGGTGCGTATAGCGGCTCAGCCATCTTCGAAGTAAGATCATTTGTTTTGTTAACAATTAAAAAAAAAAAAACACTTGCAAGGTGACAGATGAGGGCTATTTAGGTAAGTAAGTTGTCAGAAAAATCAGATAAGTCTATACTAACACAGGCTCGCGTTAGGCAGTGTAGAAAAAAAACAGCATTCTGGGAAATGTAGTTTTCTGACCACTACTACGCCATTCATTGCAAGGAGAAACAACTACAGTCCCAGCAGCCTGTTTTTGAAACCAGTTTAACTTCCTGCTGTGCAGTGCTAGAGATCCCAACTGCAACTCCACACTACGGGTGCACAAAGGTCACCTCTTGCTGATTTACTATCCCTTGGAGGGAGCAAAGAGGATGATTCACCTTCTCCTGTTTTGGCCACGCCCACTAATCTGCTTTCAGCTTTGCTAAATCAGCCTTAAAAAGAAGTGTCCAGAGACAGTTAACCATCTAATGGATGTTGATGTGAAATGAGTTGTTCTGGTTCTTAGACCAGTTTCCGGCAGCCTCTCATGAATAGGCACAGAGTCTGACTACCCCCTCTCCCCCACAGGAAGTGGTCCCTCCATGACAAGGTCAAAGCACATTGGTGGGGCTCTCTGTGGGGCTCCGCAGCACCATCATCAGGACAATGAATGAATATCATTCTGTTCTATGTTCATGCTTCTCAACTTTTTGTCACTTAAAATGTGGGCATTAGCTGGCCCGGTGTCGCTGAGCGTTGAGATGCGGACACCTTACATCGCGTTCTTCCAGCGGCCTTCGGTTTTAAGAATGACACCGGTCGTCGGTGCCAGCAAGGGGGGTGGTGGAGGACCGGGATCGGCGTGCTATAAGGCTTCCTCCTCTCCGGGTGGTGGGTTGTTGCCCATCCCATAGTCCTGTCCCCACCGGGTGGAGGTCCAGTGGGGTATGTAGGCAGCAGGCGCGAGCACATAGGAAGGAAGGGCTGAGCTGCTTCCGCGCGTGCACACCTCCATGCACAGGTACCACTGTGGGACCCAGAAAAACCCATAAAATGTAACTCTAAAATAAATTAATGTGGGGCATTGTGGAACACGGGCCCTCATAATGTAAGGCAGATCATCAAAAGTGAAGATACAAGCTCAGAACACTATCAAAACCTTTATTTGTGCAAACTTTACTTTATACTTAGCGTTATACACTAATATGAATTTCTCATTAATGTCAGAGTTTACAGGACCTTCTCAATGAGGGCAGCGCCTTTTTCCACGTGGGACGGATGTGCGACGCAGCAATTTTGAAGAATATAGTGAGGGACAGTCGAGAGGTATGGCTATGCTTTTTGCTGCAGTCAGAAGAGTTTGTACCGATACAATGGCAGGCACACTTCACAAAGTCACGGTAGCAGGTGCTCTCACTTACCGCTTTGCCGATGATCCCCTTCATGGTGCCAGAGAGGGCAGCAGCCATGCCGAAGCGCCCGTTATTGAGGATGTTCATGGCCACCTTGAAGCCGCCCCCGACCTCCCCGAGCACGTTCTCTGCTGGCACCTTGACATTGTCGAAGTGAACCTCTGCTGTGTTCGATGCCTTGATGCCCATCTTCTTCTCAGGTGGGCCGCTAAGTAAGAAAAAAATAACCCCATGCTGACAGTTGATTTTGTACTGCTCAAAACAGATGTCCAACCTCACAGGGGGCCGGTAACCTGGACCCTGCTGCTGGAATGACTCCATTCAGTAATCATTTAATTTTTTTTTATTTTCTGATTTATCCCCCTTCTACATTCAGAACTGTCTCTGCTACATCTCCGAACATCCCCACGACTTACGCCATCCCATGGTGCAGCAGGAAGGCACGCGCCATTCTCCCTCTGGTGAATTTCCTGCGGCATGGAGGACAGAGGAAGCTGTATGAGACCAAAGCCTACCTGGGATTCCTTATGCAGAAAGTATAACCAAAAACTGCTCCTCTCTACAGTTATGCCTGGCTCCACAGCAACAGGGGGAATTAAACAAAATCAGCGCCAACAACTGTAATGCGAACATATGAAAAGAGCCAGGCCAGTCAGCAGAAGAAGACCACCCGGTCTATCACGTCTGAATGCCATGTAACTTTTATTGGACAGAATTTTAAAAAAAGTGCAAATTCACTCACCCCGACAGGTTTTGCGCATTTCCCTGAGGAAGAGCGCATGCGTGAAACTGGTCGGGGCATCTCCTGAGGAATCATCTTCCCCTTTGTTCTTGGGCACTGGATCCTTGGTGAGTCCGCGCTTTTTTCACTCTGTCCAATAAGTTACATGGCATTCATTACGGTTGTCAGTGCTGGTTTTGAATCACTTTGCACAGCCAGGAATTTTCCTTGCGTTTCTTCCCCACCCCAGGTTGTCCGCATGCTGGCAAACTCAAAACGTGCATTCTGACAACAAGTCTCCAGGGTATGCCTTCTCTCCCATTCCGGGCACCACCCTTAGCTGCACTGCCACCTCTGACCACCTAGGTGGCAGTATCACAGCAGAGGCACCCTCCAGCCCTGTCCCCCACCTTCTCCGGGACTTACTTCACCACTTGCTAAAGATTAGCTTCTGATGGGTAATTGCCATGGCTGGTGGTGTGTGGTACGCGAGGATGACAGTGTGTTCCTCTTGGTGGGGGCTGTTTTTCTGTAGCCCCCCCGGGCCGCCAGTGTACAGTTAAGCATATGCATGTGTGTGTGCTACTGGGATGCAAAGGCAGTCCTTCCGCAGAGCATGTGCTCTCTCTCCGCAGTGCTGGCACCTGGATTCAACTAGGTGGCAGGTAAACAGTGGGACACACAGTCCCCACCCCATCCCAAGGAAGGACAGCCACCCATGGGACCCTCAATCATCCCTCCCCCCACCAACCAATGAGTGGCTGGAGTCTGTTCCCGAATACTGTCGACAGCATAGCCAGTAGTACAGAAAAGTACAGTTGTGTAAGAACTTACTTTAACAGTAGATCTTCAAGAGGGCATAGAATTTGACAGTAGAAAAGGGACTGCTTAGCCCATCTACTCTGCCATGATGTTTCCTACCTATTCCGTTTCCACAGACCCTATCTTGTCTCTGTCCACCCTCCCACCTCCCTGCATCCTCTCTAATATACCCCAACATCTATCCCAAGCCCTCCACTGTTTTGGACTTCACCACCTCCACTCGTAATCTATTCCAGGCATCCACTACCCTTTCAGTAAAGACATATTTCCTCACATCACTCTTGAATCCCCACCCCCCAGCTTTGCTGCTCTCCCATAGTCCTGATGCTTGTTCTCACTTGAAAGAGACTCCTCACGTGAACCATATTCCTCCATTTGAGGTACTTGCAGGTCTGTATCATATCCTCCCCATTACTTCTAGGAGGTACATGTTGAGATACCGCAATCTTACTTCGTAGGACTACTCATACAAATCATGCACTAGTTCCCCTGCACAATCGAGCAGACTCTATGGACCAAAAGGTCTTTATCTGCCGGCAAGGTCACATGTATGTTCGCATACCGCCCCAGTGTGCCCCTGCATACACACCCATCTAGGCAGGTTTGTGTGGGACGTGGAGGCACTTTGGAACAATATGCTCAGTGCCTTATATGTACTGCAGATGCAAATAAATAACATTTTCTCTACATTTTATTTATTCATCGTTTGAATTTACTGTTTGTGCCCCCTTTCTCCAGCCCCTCATTCTCCTCAGAACCTCCAAGCACCTCTCAATCCCCCGCCTCCCCCCAGCCATGGGCACCTATGTCCATGGAGACTTGGTTTAACCCCTCCCCGTGGGGTCAACATGGGGGATGCACCACCGGACATCTCGGCACGTCAGGCGGTGCCAAGCTGGGGAGATGGGGGCTCGGACTTACTGGAGTCGTCATCATGGAGGTGGTGGAACTGTGCCTTTTTCATTCTTCTAGCCTCTGGGATGTCACATGCAGTGACATTAAGGCATGCCCGTACACACTATACGCACGTCCACACACCAATGTCCGTGACATCCCCCCGCCTCATCAATCTCCAGCTGCACCACCACCACCTATGGTCACCCCAGTGGCAGTGTCACGGCGGCTAATGGAACCCTCCCTGGAGAAGAGAATCCTCGGGACACTCGATCCGCCTCCCTCTACTTGTTGCGAGGGCTAGCCGTACCACTGCGCTGACAGGCAGGCTACTCTGCACTTTAATTTTGAGTCTGTGGTTGATGCTGGTGGAGGGTATGTGCAAGGCTTTCCTGATGTGCCTGGTTAAGTCCTGGGCCATACGCACCACAGTCCAGTGGGCGACCTCCCTCCTGCTGCTACACCTAAAAGTTGCAGAAACAGTCTAACATCTTAGAGGCATCTGATTGGCCGAGAGCTCGATGATATCGGGCTACATCATCAAGGCTTCAAAAAGGTTCCTGCACCACCAGCCTCTTTGTTCTCTACTGAGAACTATTTTTTCGAAATGTACTCCTACACCACCCAAAAGCTCATTCGTAAAATGTTTTAAAACCTGTTTTATTTTTCTTATTTATAAAACTTCAAACTCGGTTCATAATAGCAATAAGTCACTCCAGGGTGTGGTATATCATGGGAAATCATCACTTCTCGGGTGGTTGGACACACTCAGTCTGCGGCCTCATGCCCAACCACCCGAGGCGTGAAAATATCCCACGATATCCCACACCCTGTCGTGCCTTATTGCTTAATTGTCTCGCTAACATTTTTTATATATATATTTCACAATCTACAAAACCATTGTGCTTGAAAATAGGTACTTTATTGTCCAGTCCACCTACCCACTCAACGAAAATGAAAGAAACAGATCTTACTGAAGGTTCTGCTTACTCACCGTGTAACACCACCAAATTCCCTCTCAACAATGAATGCAGTGATCTTATCCTTCATCTCGCCAGTGGTCTCGTCTTTGATCGGGGTCTTCGCAAAAACAGTGAAGATATCTGCTATGCCTCCATTACTGGGGAACAGAAACAGTTCCATTGTGATATAATACCACATACTTAGTTGACACACACACCAACTCCTCTGTGTCACAATAATTCCTCACTCATCACTCTTGCTTCTGGAATTAAGTGACTCGTACAAGGGGACACTGGGACTGGAGTAGCTGTGAGCTCCCTCGCAGTTGCGTGCCTACATAATTTCCTAGTATCTCCTGTTGGGAAATGATGGAATCGCGGTATTAGTGAGCTTCCACCACAGTCACTATGCCTACACCATTACCTACAGTGACTCCTGTTGGAAGAGGCTTGGACTGCAGTAGCTGTGAGCTCCCCTACAGTCAGTGCTCCTACACCATTACCTACAGTGACTCCTGCTGGGAAGGCTGGGACAGGTGTAGCTGTGACCTCCCCCACAGTCTGCACCCTCCTGCAGCATCCACTCTGTTGATACTCTCTGCCTTTTGGCCCCTAGTTCCCCTCCTGAGTGACCCAGGTAGCAGTTCACACCCCAATGCAAAGATAAGGTTTTTTTTGTCTTGGTTCCAGGCAGAGAAGAACCTGATGCTGCATCCTCTCCGCTGTTCTCTCCTAATGCTACCCAGGAACTCAAACAGCCTGAAATCCAGACCAGCAGTTGTGAATTACACATATTCCTACCTTCAGCAGTGGAATGGACAGATGACCAAAACCCACTAGCACTGCTCAGTGTGCTACCTGGCTTCCACCCTCTCTGCGTTTCTCCTGGTGTCAGTGCTTTCATGGATTCTCCAGCTCCCCCCTCTGGCAGGGCAACTCATTTCAGAAGCAGTTTCAAAGTTCCCACTAGTGCGGGTCACTGTGCACACTCCTCCCCCCATCCCACTGGTTCAGCTGTTTCGAAGAATCCCAACCACGCCCTTCTCTTTGACACCATCTGCAGGAAAGCCCTGGACACGGTCTTCTCATGGCACAGTACTGTGGGTGCCATCTTGAAAGGGGGATCCCTCTGCTCCGATGTACTTGCAAGAATCTTGTTCCTGAGCTAGTGAGATTTTGTCTCGCAAGAACAACGGCCCTCCTGAAAAGGGGCAGGCAGTTGTTCACATTAGAGGAGGCCATCTTTCGGAGTCCCCTCTAGGCGGCAATCTCACCAAGTATAGTATCCTCCTCATCTGTAACAGCAGCCATCTTTGAGGTCCTGCTCACCGTAGGTGGCGATCTCAAAAGCCCCCCTCACCAAGCACACCTTCTATCTAGACATCTGAGACCGGGACTGGGGTACCTGTAAGTTCCCCCACAGCCAGAGCTCCTACGCCATTACCCGCAGTGGCACCTCCTGGAAAAGGCTGGGACTGCAGTAGATGTGAGTTTCCCCACAGCCAGTGCTTCTAGACCATTACCTATAGTGACTCCTGCTGGGAGAGGCTGGGACCGGATTAACGATGAAGTCACCTATATCAAGTGCTTCTAGAGGGCAGGTGTCCACATCACAAAACCAGACCCACAACTGGCATCCTCGTTGGCAGTTTGGCACTGAATGGGCAGCATACCAGCAGGGCAGAGTAGGGAAGTCTGCACGTGTGTGACCGGCCGTGCTGTACAAATCATGAGGCAAACAGGCGACTTGGGTCTCTACTATTGTCAATCTATCTCAAAAATCATAACCAAAACGAAAAATACAACGAATGTTGAACTCCGATACCTGATCCAAATCTTGCCCCCGTTGAGGATGTAATATTTGCCACACTCGCTCTTTATTGCTGTGGTTTTAATTGAAGCTGCATCAGAGCCGCTGGCTGGTTCGGTCAGACAGAAAGCAGCAATCATTTCCCCTGTAATAAGCACAACATTTTAGATTTGGCTCCAATCAAACAAACAAACAAAAAAAAAAACCTGGACTCCACCGTACAGTGGAGGACAGACCCCACTGCACTCTTGATAGGAAGTACCCCTGGGCACAGCCTAGCCAGCACCAGGGATTCGGGAAGAAGGGCTGACTATGTTGCTTCAGCCATCCTGCCCCTATTACTTCTGTTCCTCCTCACCCAAAACAGAACTGCTTCAGCAAGCTATTGCCTATGGCTACTCCCCCGCAAAATTCATACACCTCCTCCACACACTATTTTTTCATTTATTATTAAATATTTATGGTGTTGTACTGTGTTCTGCCTGATACTGTTAGGCACCCAAGCCTCTAGGGATGGGACCACATTAAATAAACTCCATTACCACCACCACTACTATTAGGGTTACAAAGGGCATTTATGGAGAGTGCCATACATTCCCCATCATATGCACACCTATCCGCACAAACTATATTTACAGTGGGCATTTATGGGAACTGAGCCCCTCCCCAATACATACACACACCTTCTGCCATGCACTATTTTTTTTATGAAGGGTGCTTATAGGGACTGTAGAGACTTCACAAACACACGCTTACACTGATAAATACAGGTTACTCACCTGTAACAGGAGTTCTAGGAATGGTATATGTTGTTCATCCACACTGTCTGGCAGGTATCCTTGCCACTTTAAGTCTTGCCGGAAGGTCTTCAAGCTGGCTCCTCCCACCCACCCGGGTGGTAAAACTCTCGGCTCCGCCCCATGACGCCAGATCTGGCCCGCTGGAAGCTCAGGTTGTGCGTTGAAGCCGGGGAGGTCGGGTGGGTCGTGTGGATGAACAACATATACCATTCCTAGAACTCCTGTTAAAGGTGAGTAACCAGTATTTCTAGGGACATGGATATGTTGTTCATCCACACTTTCTGGCAGATTCCTAGCAGTTCTTCGGGAGGAGGGAGGCAAGGCGCACACCCCCGATACTTACTTGGGAAAGACAGACTGGAGAACCGAGGCCCCAAGACCAGCATCCCGGCGTGACTCAAGGTCGATGTGATAGTGGGTAATAAAGGTACGAAGGCAGACTTCCAGGTAGCAGCCCTGCAGATATCCTGGATAGGGACATACCTGGAAGCAGCTAACGATGCAGTGGTATGGCGGGTAGAATGAGCTCTTATCCCTCTGGGAGGTTCCATGCCTGCCAACCTATAGCAGAGCTCTATGCAGGAGGTGACCCACCCGCCTGTTGTCCGCTTGGCTGCAGGTCTGCCAGGTGCGGCTTCAGCGTAGGTGACAAACAGCTGGCGAATCTCTCCCCAAACTTCAGCCGTCCGCTCCTTATAATTAGCGAGCGCTCGTCTAGGGTCCAAAGTATGGAACCTATATTCCGCCTCCGAGGTGTGATTGGGGTAGAACACTGGCAGAGTCAACACCTGGTTAAGGTGAAACTCCGACACCATCTTCGGAAGGAATTTCGGGTTGGGGCGCAGGACAACCTTGTCCCTATGGAAGACAAGATAAGGAGACTCGATGGAAAGCGCCTGGAGTTCTCCCATCCTTCTGGCTGACGTGATAGCCACCAAGAAGGCGGTCTTCCATGACAGGTGTGAAATATCGCACCTGTGCATTAGTTTGAATGGCTTGCCCATGAGCTTGGCCAATACCAGCAGTATTTCCCACGGAGGTGGAGGTTCTCGTACCAGAGGGGAAATGTGGTCAAGGCCTTTGAAAAAGTGCCCGACCACCTTCTCCTGCGCCACCGACTGCTTCCCGGCACACGCCCGGGAAGCAGAGATGGCTGCCAGGTGCACCTTAAGGGTCGTCGACCGAAGCCCTTGCTGAGAAAGGGACCACAGGTAGTCCAGAATGCTTGCCAAGGGACAGGCGGAAGGGTCCAAGCCCTTCCCCTGACACCAAATGGAGAATCTCTTCCATTTGAAGATGTAGCATTTTCTGGTCGACTCCTTACGGGATGCCTCAACAACGTTGAGGACCTCGTCGGAAAGACCCAAGGCCTGGAACTCTAGCCGCTCAGGAACCAGGCCGTCAGGTGCAGGGATTGAAGGATCGGATGGAATACCTTCCCCTGGTTGACTGAGATCAGGTCCGGGTGGGCTGGAAGCTGCCTCGGGAGCCTGGAGCTGAGGCTGAGATGATCTGGATACCAGAACTGGCGGGGCCAGTCTGGGGCTACCAGAATCACCTGCGCCTTGTCCCTCCTCGCCTTGAGAAGCACCTTGTGGATCAAGGGAAATGGGGGGAAGGCGTAGAAGAGGCCCGGGGTCCACGGCCTCGAGAAGGTATCCCCCTGCAGCGAGCCCTCCTGAGGGGGGGGGGCGGGCATGGAACAGACTCAGCTTCGCATTCTCCCTCGAGGCAAACAGGTCCACCTGAGGCATGCCCCAGTGGGAGAACAGGTCTTGTACTACCTCCGCAGGAGAGACCACTCGTGAGACGAGCCCTATCCGGTTTAGGGCATCGGCCAGGGTGTTGGAGGCTCCTGCCACATGAATGGCTAGGAGATCCGCCTCAGGCTGCGCCGACGAGGGACCATATGCGGGAGAGCTTCCTTGCATAACAGCATGGCGTGCCCCGCCCTGGCGGTTTCAGATAGTACATGATCGTGGTGTTGTCCGTCTGGACCTGAACCACTTGACCCCGAAGAAACAGAGCGAAGGCGGTGAGAGCTAGACGGACCGCTCGGAGCTCCAGCAGGTTGATATGGCATCGGGACACCCGAGGGGACCAGAAGCCGTGCGCTCGGTGTTCCCCCAGATGGGCACCCCAACCCATCAGAGATGCATCGGTCGATAGAGAGACCGCCGGCTCAGGGCGGACGAATGGCATGCCCTCCTGCAGATGTGCCAGAACGATCCACCATTGGAGAGCGTTCCACATCTCCTGGGTCACTGTCACGGGCTGGTCCAACGGATCGCAGTGTCGTGACCATTGGCTGGCCAGTCCCCACTGAAGGGGACGCATGTACCAACGGGCCCAACGGACCACGTTGGTGTAGGCCGCCAGGAGGCACAGGAAGTCCCGGGTAGGGCGCAACTGCCCAACCAGAAATGATTGGGCAAAGGAGGAAAGAACCTCGGCCCTGTACGCCGGGAGCCATGCTCTGGCTCGCAGAGAGTCAAGCTCTGCCCCAATCAATAGTATCACCTGCTTTGGCACGAGTTCCGACTTGGCCTCGTTGATGAGGAGGCCAACCTGAGAGCAAACCTGGAGGGCCAGGTCTCTGGACCGCTCCGCCTCTGCTCTGGAGGGGGCTGCAATCAGCCAGTCGCCAGGTAGGGGTACACCCGGACCCTTCGGCGCCGCAGGAACGCTATCACCACTGCCATGCATTTGGTGAAGAGCTAGGGAGAGGCTGAAGGGCATGGCCCGGAACTCGTAAAGGGATCCCTCTGCTCTGAAGCGGAGGAATCTCTGATGGGATGGACGGATTGGGACGTGAAAGAACGCATCCTGGAGGTCCAGGGAACAGAACCACATGCCTCGTTCCAAGGATGGGATTATCTGAGCCAGAGTGACCATCCTGAAGGTCCGAGACCTTAGGAACTTGTTCAGATCGAGAATGGGGCGCCAGCCCCCCGTCCGTTTTGGGACCAGGAAGTACCTGGACACACACCCGAGGTCTGGAGGAGGATCCGCCACCTTCCTGATCACCTCTTTTTCGAGGAGCAGGGCAATAATCGGCTCAGCGGGCCGACAGCGAGGCTGCGGACCCCGTGCCCCCCCGAGGGGCGACGGCTCGAAAGGGTGGGGCCTGCTCGAACTCCAGAGGCAGGCCTTTTCCTACCACCTCCAACACCCAGCGGTCCGTGGTGATAGCGGACCAGGCGGAAAGGAAGTGGCGGAGCCGTTCCCCCACGGGGGGAACCCAGGGGGGGAGTGACGAGGCTGGTGGCGGCACTCCTCAACCCGTCACTGGGCAGGCTTGGAGGAAGAACCGGCAGAGGGACCTCCTGGGCCTTTACCTCCTTGCTTCCTGTTGGAGGAAGCCGCCGTCTTGGGTTTGGGACGCCAAGCGCAAGCCTGCTGGGCCCGTTGCTGGTGCTGCTGGGCCGGTCGAGATGCAGGGACTGAAGGACGAAAGGACTTCTGCTGCTGACGGCGGCCTTTGTCCCTCTGGGCGGAGGTGACCGAGTCCAGGGTGGCATTGGACTTCTTGATCCGCTGGAGGTGTCCCTCCACTCCAGGGCCGAAGAGGTCAGTCCCCAAGAAGGCGACATCCGCCAACTTGTGCTGGTGTCCGCCGTGAAGGTGGATATCCTCAGCCACGCCCTGCATCGCATGGCCACCGCAGCCACTACTGACCTGGCACAGGAATCACCTATGTCCAGAGCAGTCTGAAGCTGCAGCTTCGCCACCGCCCTACCCTGGTCCCACACCTGGCGGACCGTGGTCTGCAGGTCAGGTGGGAGATGAGGAACAACCTCATCCAGGGAGCCCAAGAGGGCGTGGGAGAAGCGTGCCATCAGCACGGCCAAGCTGGCCTGTCGTAGGCCGACAGAGGATGCAGCGTACATCTTGCACCCGGCAAAGTCCAGCTTTTTGGACTCTTTGTCGGGGGGGCTTATCCACATATACAGGTTACTCACCTGTAACAGGAGTTCTAGGAATGGTATATGTTGTTCATCCACACTGTCTGGCAGGTATCCTTGCCACTTTAAATCTTGCCGGAAGGTCTTCATGCTGGCTCCTCCCACCCACCCGGGTGGTAAAACTCTCGGCTCCGCCCCATGACGCCAGATCTGGCCCGCTGGAAGCTCAGGTTGCGTCCGAGCCGGGAGGTTGGGTATGGGGATGAACAACATATACCATTCCTAGAACTGTTACAGGTGAGTAACCTGTATTTCTAGGACATGGATATGTTGTTCATCCACACTGTCTGGCAGACTCCAGCAGTTCTCCGGGAGGGGAGGCAAGACACACCTGATACTTACTTGGGAAAGAGACTGAGGACCGAGGCCCCAAAACCAGCATCCCGGCGTGACTCAAGGTCGATGTGGTAATGGGTGATGAAGGTGTATGCTGACTTCCAGGTAGCAGCCCTGCAGATTTCCTGGATAGGGACGTCCCTGGAAGCAGCCACCGATGCAGCAGTATGGCGGGTAGAATGAGCTCTTATCCCTCTGGGAGGCTCCATGCCCGCCAGCTTATAGCAGAGATCTATGCAGGAGGTGACCCACCTGCCTATCGTCCGCTTGGCTGCAGGTCTGCCAGGTGCGGCTTCAGCGTAGGTGACAAACAGCTGGCGAACCTCTCCCGAATTTCAGCTGTGCGCTCCTTATAGTAAGCGAGCGCCCTTCTAGGGTCCAGAGTATGGAGCCTATATTCGGCCTCCAAGGTGTGATTGGGGTAGAACACCGGCAGAGTCAACACCTGATTAAGGTGAAACTCCGACACCACCTTCGGAAGGAATTTGGGGTGGGGCGAGAACAACCTTGTCCCTGTGGAAGACCAGGTAAGGAGACTCGATGCAGGCGCCTGGAGCTCTCCCATCCTTCTGGCTGACGAATAGCCACCAAGAAGGCAGTCTTCCACGACAGGTGAGAGAGTTCACACCTGTGCATTGGTTCGAATGGCTTGCCCATGAGCTTTGCCAGTACCAGCAGTAGATCCCACGGAGGTGGAGGTTCTCGCACCGGAGGGGAAATGTGATCAAGGCCTTTGAGAAAGCGCCAGACCACCTTCTCCTGCGCCACAGACTGCTTCCCGGCCCGCGCCCGGTAAGCAGAGATGGCTGCCAGGTGCACCCTTAGGGTCATCGACCTAAGCCCTTGCTGAGAAAGGGACCATAAATAGTCCAAGATGCTCACCAAGGAACAGGAAGAAGGATCCAAGCCCTTGCCCTGACACCAAATGGAAAACCTTTTCCATTTGAAGGCATAGCATTTTCTGGTCGACTCCTTACGGGACGCCTCAACTACGTTGAGGACCTCGTCGGAAAAACCCAAGGCCTGGAACTCTAGCCGCTCAGGAACCAGGCCATCAGGTGCAGGGACTGAAGGTCCGGATGGAATACCTTCCCCTGATTGACTGAGAGCAGGTCCGGGCGAGCTGGAAGCTGCCTCAGAAGCCTGGAGCTGAGGCTGAGGAGATCTGGGTACCAGTACTGGCGGGGCCAGTCTGGGACTATCAGAATCACCTACGCCTTGTCCCTCCTTGCTTTGAGCAGCACCTTGTGCATCAAGGAGAACGGGGGAAAGGCGTAGAAGAGGCCCGGGGTCCACGGCCTCGAGAAGGCATCCCCCTGCAGAGAGCCCTGCTGAGGGGGGGCCGGCATGGAACAGCCTCAACTTTGCATTCTCCCTTGAGGCAAACAGGTCCACCTGAAGTGTGCCCCAATGGGAGAATAGATCTTGTACTACCTCCGGCAGGAGAGACCACTCGTGGGACGCAGCCCCTATCCGGCTTAGGGCATCGGCCAGGGTGTTGGAGGCTCCTGCCACATGAATGGCTAGGAGATCCGCCTCCAGGCTGCGCACGAGTGACCAGATGCGGAGAGCTTCCTTGCATAGGAGCATGGAGCGTGTCCCGCCCTGGCGGTTTAGATAGTACATGGTCGTGGTATTGTCTGTCTGGACCCGGACCACTTGACCCCGAAGAAACAGAGCAAAGGCGGTGAGAGCTAGGCGGACCGCTCGGAGCTCCAGCAGGTTGATGTGGCATCGGGACTCCCGCGGGGACCAGAGGCCGTGCGCTCGGTGTTCCCCCAGATGGGCACCCCAACCCATCAGAGAGGCATCGGTCGATAGAGAGACCGTCGGCTCGGGGCGGACAAACGGGATGCCCTCCTGCAGATGAACTGGAACGGTCCACCACTGGAGAGCGTTCCACATCCCCTGGTCACCGTCCACTAGCTGGTCCAGCGGATCGCAGCTGTTGGGACCACTGGCCGCCAGCCCCACTGAAGAGGGCGCAGTGTTCCAGCGGGCCCAACGGACCACGCGGTACAGGCCGCCATGAGACCCAGGAGGTGCAGGAAGTCCCGGCAGGCGCATTACCCAACCAGAAATGACTGGGCAAAGGAGGAAAGAACCTCGGCCCTGTCCGCCGGGAGCCGCATTGTGGCTCAAAGAGAGCCGAGCTCTGCCCCGATGAAAAGAATCACCTGCTTCGCTCGAGTCTGACTCGGCCTCGTTGATGAAGAGGCCAACCTGAGAGCAAACCTGGAGGGCCAGATCTCTGGACCGCTCCACCTCCTGTCTGGAGGGGCTGCTATCAGCCAATCGTCCAGGTAAGGGTAAACCCGACCCTCGGTGCAGCAGGAATGCTGTCACCACTGCCATGCATTTGTGAAGACCCTGGGAGCTGGAGATAAGCCGAAGGGCATGGCTTGGAACTCGAAAAGGGAACCCTCTGCTCGAAAGCGAAGGAACCTTTCATGGGACGGACGGATAGGGACGTGAAAGAACACGTCCTGAAGGTCCAGAGAGCAGAACCACACGCCGTGTTCCAAGGATGGTATTATCTGAGCCAGAGTGACCATCCTGAAGGTTCGAGACCTCAGGAACTTGTTTAGGTCGTGCAGGTCGAGAATGGGGCACCAGCCCCCGTCTGCTTCAGAACCAGGAAGTACCTGGACACTAACCCTGGGTTTGAGGGAGGGTCCGCCACCCTCTTATCACCTCCTTCTCGAGGAGGAGAGGTGTCGCCTCGGCAGCTGACAGCAAGGCTTGGACCCTGAGGCCCCTGAGGTGCGACGGCTCTGAAGGGTGGGGCCTGCTCGAACTCCAGAGGCAGGCCCTTTCCTACCACCTCCAACACCCACCTGTTTGTGGTAATAGCAGACCAGGTGGAAAGGAAGTACCGGAGCCGTCCCCCCACGGGGGGAACCTGGGGTGAGGTGACGGGGCGAACACCCTCAACCCATCACTGTGCAGGCTTGGAGGAGGGACCGGCCAGGGACCACCTGGGCCTTATCTCCCTGCTTCCTGGAGGAGGAAGCCGCAGGCTTGGGTTTGGGACACAAGCGAGCCTCTGGCCCTGGTGTTGCTGGGCCGGGCGTGCTGGGGGCGCAGACGGACGAAAGGGCTTGGGTTGAGGTCTGCGGCCCTTGTCCCTCTGAGCGGATGAGACCGAGTCCAAGGTGGCATTGGACTTTTCGATCCTCTGGAGGTGGCCTTCCACTCCAGGGCCGAAGAGGTCGGTCCCCAGGAAGGGGACATCCGCCAATTTGTGCTGGTATCCGCCAGAAGGTGGATATCCTCAGCCATGCCCGATGACGCATAGCCACTGCAGCCGCTACTGACCTGGCGCATGAATCACCGATGTCCAAAGCAGTCTGAAGTTGCTGCTTGGCCACTGCCCTGCCCTGGTCCCGCACCTGCTTAACTGTGGTCTGCAGGTCAGCTGGGAGATGAGGAACCACCTCATCCAGGGAGCCCAACAGGGCGTGAGAAAAAATGTGCCATCAGTACGGCCGAGCTGGCCTGACGAAGGCCAAGGGAGGACGCAGCGTAGACTTTTCGCCCGGCATGGTCCAATTTCTTGGACTCCTTGTCGGGAGGTTTGTCCGACGCCCTCAGCGTTCTTGGCACGCCGGAAAACGCTGTCGGTCACCAACCCTCAGCTGAGGGATGTTCTGAGAAACCGACAGGAAACCGGTGGGACCGATACTTCCTGGCCATCCTGGCCAAAGGCGAGGGCAGGAAGCAGGGTGCTGCCAGAGTTCCAAGGTCAGGCCCACAATGGCTCTCAGCCAGGGAAGGTCTCCGTGAGGGAATCCTCGGTCCAATATCTCCGTGAGGGGATACTGCCCCTGATACGGGCTCGAGCTGCATCCCGGTGGATTCCGAGATGAGTCTGAGCAACCCCAAGAAGGACGAAGGGCTGTCGTCCAGCGACTGACCTCCAGAGGACTCCAAGTCCACTCGCTTGGAGAAAAAGGAGGAATCGCCGCTGACTCAGAAGAGTCCGCAAAGAGCTGCCTCGGGCCTGAGCCACCCTCCACCTGCCGAGGGCGATCGGGAGTGAGGGTGACCGACAGCCTATGGGGCAGACCCTGAGCCGACGGAGAATTCTTGGTCGGAGCCCCAAACCGTGGCTGTGGAGGCAGAGGTTCCACCGGAATCGGTGGGGCAGCTGGTTTTGGCTGAACAACCGGCCTGATAACAGGCACCTCGGGTAAAACAGGGGGTTGTTTCGGCCGCTCCAGTGACAGCCACTTAATGGCCGGGGAAGGCGACGGTGTTGGCTTGTTCCCGGTCAGAAGGAGCTGTTGCCACATGAGGTCCTCATATCGCTGACGCAACTTGCGTCGAAGCCTCCCCTCATCCGAGGAGGAGGAAGAGGACGAGCGGCGGTGCCGAGACCGAGACCGCCAAGAAGTCCGAGACCGAGAACTTTGGCTTTTCCGAGGACGGTGCGGGGAGGGGACGGGTGGAACTGGCTCCTCCCTCGGCTCAGAGGGAACACCCAAGGGCTCCGGAACCGGAGGCACTGGCAAGCCCATGGGATCCTCAACTCCCACCGGGGGAACCGGGGAGAGGGGATTTTCGGCTTCCCCGGTCGACAATCCATCCAACAGGTCGAGAAAGATCTCGACTGCGTCGACGGGAGTCTCAGTCAACTGACCTGACGGGGACACCGTGAGACCAGTGGCCGAAGCCGAACGATCGACCGAAGTCGATGGCCGACGACTCGGGGAGAGGGACCTTTCCCTTTCCAAAGAGTGTCGACGAAGAGACTTACCCTTGTCTTTCTTCTTGGACCGAGAAGAAGGTCCAGCAGACGTTGGTCCCTCTCCCCTAGTGGAGAGGGACAGACAAAGATCCTTAAAGGAAGCTGTGTAAGAGGAACCCAGGGAGAGCGGAATAAATGCCGCGGTCAAGGAAGATGTGGCCCACGCCGCCTCCTCTTCGAGGGTGATCATCTGCTCTAGCTGATCCACTGAGCCCGCCGCCGTGGAGACTGCCGACCGGGCCTCTTTTGACTTTACCGAGGAAAACGCTTTTGGGCGCTCTAGTTGTAAACGAGCTGCGCAAGGTCTTCGAGGACGTAGGCTGAGAAGGAAGAGCACAGGTCGCAAGCCCGCGGGTCGTGCTCAAGGCCCAACAGTACACACACGTGGCGCAAGGATCCGCCCGAGACATCTTCTTTCGGCAAGGGCACCGCCAAAAACCGAGTCGATTTGTCCATCGCAACAAGCGAGGGATAGAAGACCAAGTCTTTTAAGCAAAAACTTTTAAATTCGGAAAATCAAAGAATTAGGAACTAGTCTTATACGCAGAGTCGCTAAGGAGGGAACCTGAGCTTCCAAGCGGCAAGAAGATTCAAGGCCATGGGCGGGCCGAGTTTTACCACCCGGTGGGTGGGAGGAGCCAGCTTGAAGACCTTCCGCAAGATTTAAGCGCAAGGATACCTGCCAGACAGTATGGATGAACAACTATCCATGTCCCTAGAACCTGTTGCGTTGAATGCCGGGAAAATGCTGTCGGTGACTAACCCCTCGGCAGAGGGGTGCTCCGAGAAACCGGGCAAAGAGCCGGTAGGGACCACATACTTCCTGGCCATCCTGGCCGAGGGCGCAGGACAGGAAGCAGGCCGCTGCCAAAGCTCCAAGGCTGGGCCGACAATGGCCTCAGACACCGGAAAGGCCTCCATGGGGGAATCCCCTCAGTCCAGTATCTCCATCAGGGGATACTTGGCCCATTTGGACACAGGCTCGAGCTGCATCCCGGTGGACTCCGACATGAGTCGAAGCAGACCCAAGAAGGACGATGCGCTATCGTCCACTGACTGGCCCCCCGAGGACTCCAGGCTCGACCTGCCTGGAGAACAGGGAGGAGTCGCCGTCGGATTCCCGGGAGCCCGCGAAGAGCTGCCTCGCCCTGAGCCACCCTCCACCTGCCGAGGACGGTTGGGAGTGAGGGTGACCGACAACCTGTGGGGTAGGCCGTGACCCGACCAAGAATCCTTGGTCGGTGCCCCCGACTTCGGTTGTGGAGGCGGAGGTTCCACCACAATTGGTGGAGCAGCTGGTTTTGGCCAAGCAACCGGCCCTGGAGAGGGCAACTCGACTGGAGCGAGTGGTTGCTTTGGACGTTCAGGCGACAGACACTTGATGTCTGGGGTCTGGACCAGGGTCGGCTTAGGCCCGGACAACAGCAACTGCTGCCACATAAGCTCCTCGTAGCATCGGCGTAATTTGCGCCAAAGCCTCCCCTCATCCGAGGTAGAGGACGAGGAGGAACGGTGTCGCCGCTCACCTCGGTATCGAGACCGAGACTGCCAATGTCGGCGGGAACGGCTAGACCGAGAGGAGGTCCGAGACCGGAGACTCGGGGGGACCAAGGGTGGGTATGGGAAGGGGCGGGGGACACCCACTCTTCCCTCGGCTCGGGCACTTTAACCAGAGACTGCGGCCCAGAAGGCACTGGCAGATCCTCGGTATCCACCGGGGGGACCGGTGAAGGAGGGTTGTCGGCTTCTCCAGTCGACAGCCCGTCTAACGGATCGAGAAAAATCTCGACTTCGTCGACGGGAGTCTCCGCAGGCTGGCCTGACGGGGCACCGTGGAAGCCAGCGGCTCAGCCACAACCTCGGACTCAAGTCGACGGTTGGCTGTCCGGGGAAGGGGACCTCTCCCGCTCCCACGAACGCCGATGGTGGGACTTACCTTTCGAGTCCTTCGGCCAAGAAGAATGTCCCGATGGCCCCTCTCCTTTCGTGGAAAGGGATTGACAAAGCTCCTTGAATGAAGCCGTATAAGAGGAACTCAGAGAGAGCGGGATAAATGCCGAGGCCGAGGAGGAGGAAGATGTGGCCTGGGCCGCCTCCTCCTCGAGGGCAATCATCTCCTTGAGCTGCTCAGCCAAGCCAGCCACCACGGACACAGCCCAACGAGCCTCTTTTGATTTTACCGGAGGGAAACGTTTCTCCGGGCGCCCGAGCTTCAATCGGGCAGCGCGATTGTCCAGGACGTTCGCCGAGAAAGAGCGCACAACTCGTAGGCCCGCGGGTCGTGATTCAGGCCAGTAGAGACACGTGAGGCGGATCCGCCCTGACATTTTCTGCCCACAAGGCACCTCCGAAAGCCGGGAATAGATTTGTCCATTGCAGCCGCGAGGGAAGATGAAGACCGAAGTTTAGAAAACTTCAAAACCAATTTCGGACGAACCGAAGAGTTAGGATCCAGTCTAAAACGCAGAGCGCTAAGGAGGGAACCTGAGCTTCCAAGCGGTAAGGAAGATCTGGCGTCATGGAGTGGAGCCGAGAGTTTTACCACCCGGGTGAGTGGGAGGAGCCAGCTTGAAGACCTTCCAGCAAGACTTAAAGCGGCAAGGATACCTGCCAGAAAGTGTGGATGAACAACATATCCATGTCCCTAGAAAGGGCTTTTATTCAAAACAGCCCAAACTTCTCATCCAATATGAAAGACATACAGCTTCATAGAAAAAAATTAAATAAAAGAAACAAAAACAAACTCTGAAGGGCTAGTTTCAGTAAACAGAGTCTCAGGCTGAAGCGCCATCCCCCAAACCACATTTTGATGACACCAAGAGAGGAAAAGGGCCACAGCACGTTCAGGAGAAAGTGTAGAGGAATGGCGGTGGGGGCTCGCTGTGCCCTTTGCAACACGAAAGATCAGCACATGTACCTTGAACACACGCTCTTATGATGAGCAGCCTGACACCAAACACTTCTTTATTAGACACGTAAAGAACTCGGCAAAAGTTGGAAAAGAGAGCCCCCACTTTTGCAGAGTTCTTTACATGTCTAATAAAGACTGTGTGGATATCAGCGTCGAGAGGACTTATGTTCGAAGTATGGGTGCCGGGTCTTTTGTATTATAGAGCAGTGGTCTGTGGAACTGAGGCACCGGCGTCTGTGTTCATGGCCCTGCACTGACTCCAAGGCAATGTCCAATTATTCAAATTAGCATGCCATCTTTCTTTTTCAGGGGTTGTAGTATGTTTAATTTATTACCTCCAAAACTTAAAGGTGGCCTGTGTAACGTCCTTATCAACCTTCATGGGGAGACATCTTCTGTAACCTGAATTACCGGCTTCCACATTTTAACCTCCAGACCCAGGGATCATTCTTTGCATCCCAGGTTACAGACACTGCAGCTCTAACCATTCAGGTAAAAGAACCAGTCTCTTTTAGCCAAGGTGTTAGACTGGCTCTTCTCCTTGCATGCTGCAATCTTTACTTTCTCCACGAGATGGCACTCTGCATTTGGCCAGTTAAAGGCACCCCAGATATGTGTGGCTTGCACATATCTGGGGTACATTTCCCTAAAGCCACGCCTGATGGAATCCACAAACCCTGCCCTCTGTCATCTGCTAGTACAGAGCCGCGCACTGGGGCAGGTGTGGGTGGAGACAGTCCAAGCTACAGGCATCCAATCAGATGTCCATCCACCTGTGGATCCCTGCTTGCATAGGGTGTAGAGACTGAAGGAATACGTCAGCCCTCCAGGACTGACGTATCTACAATGGCAAAACTGAAGTGCAATGATTTATACTGTCCGGTGCTGGTATGGACCATCAGCCCCACCTAGCAGCTCAGAGGGCTGGGTGTGGGTGGTCTACATAGAAACACAGACTTTGAAGGCAGATAAGGACCACTTGGCCCACCCAGTCTGCCCATTTCCTTACCTACTGGATAAGCTGCAGATCCTAGTTAACCAACTTCCTCCTACCCCCCACTATAACTGCCTTATGGCAGTCCCATGCATTCTGGAATTCCCCCACTGTTTTTGACACTACAACCTCCTCAGGAAGGCAGTTCCATGCGTCCACCACTCTTCTCAGTGAAAAAATATTTCCTCATGTTGCCCCTGAGCCATCTCCCCGCTATCTTTAAATTGTGGCCCCTTGTTCTTGCACATCTTTTTCTGAAAGACGCTACCTTCTTGGACTTTGTTGATTCCCTTGAGGTACTCGAAAGTTTTTATCATGTCCCTGCCATTATCTGCCTTCCAAATGGGCTCTGTGGGTGGTCCGGTGGTAGGATGGAAGGGGGGGCATGTAAGCCCTATTACAACCCATAGGGTGGCATAATATATGCCCCCCCGCCACTGGCTATCCGCACCATGGAAATACCTATGTGAATGGGGCTCCTGCCAGCCTCCACCCCCTTGCCCGCTGCTGTCTTAGATGCCCAAGTAGCCAGCCATGCCACTCGGGATCGGATGTGGAGGAGGTGCACGTCTATATTTGCGTATACCATGGAGAGTTCCGTTGACGCGCATGATCCTGAACTAAGTAACAGTAATAATGTACTTTAATGTATGCACGTACTGCGCCTTATTCATTGCCACTGCTCAAGCCTTGAATCCTGGTATTCTACCACTGACTGTAAAGTATGTCTGTGCTTAACTCTATTTTATTAAGTCTATATATATATATATATATATATATACACACACATATACATACATACACACACACACACAAATATATTTATATATATACACGCACACATACATACATATATCTAGCTGTTGTCACTTGTATGCACCTTTTATGATGTGGGACACAGAAACATAGAATATGACGGCAGATAAGGACCGCTTGGCCCAGCTAGTCTGCCCATTTCCCTACCTGATGGATAAGCTGCAGATCCTAGTTAACCAACAGCTTACTTCCTCCTACCCCCCCACTAGAATTGCCTTATGTCTGTCCCATGCCTTCTTGAATTCTCCCACTGTTCTTGACTCCACAACCTCCTCAGGGAGGCTGTTCCATGCATCCACAACCCTCTCCGTGAAAAAAACACTTCCTCACATTACCTCTGAGCCATCCCCCTATCTTCAAATAGTGCCCCTCATTCTTGCACATCTCTTTTTCTGAAAGATACTACCCTCTTGGACTTTGTTGATTCCCTTGAGGTACTTGAAAGTTTCTATCATGTCCCCCCTCTCCCTTCTTTCCTCAAGAGTATACATATTAAGCTCCTTTAGTCTCTCTTCGTATGTCTTCTGGTGCAGACCCTGCACCATTTTGGTTGCCCTCCTCTGGACAGCGTCCACTGTGTCTGTCTCTTTGCGGAGATGGGGTCTCCAGAACTGCACACAGTACTCCAGATGGGGTCTCACCAACTGTTTGTACAGAGGGATAACAACTTCCTGTTTTCTACTGTTGATGCCTCTCCCTATGCATCCCAGTATTCCCCCAGCCTTCCTTACTGCCTTCTCACATTGCTTGCCCACCTTTAGGTCATCTGATACAATTACCCCCAGGTCCCTTTCCATTTTTATTGTTGTCAGTATCTCACCCCCCATTGTGTACTCTTCTCCTGGGTTTTTGTTTCCCAGGTGCACTACCTTGCACTTCTTTGCACTGAATATAAGCTGCCATACATCTGACCATTCCTCCAACCTTGCCAAGTCCCTTCTCATCCTTTCCACTCCATCTTGTGCATCAACCCTGTTGCAGATCTTTGGGTCGTCTGCAAAGATGCATACTTTTCCTTCCAGTTTCTCTGCAATGTCACTTATAAAAGACATTAAAAAGGACCAATCCCGGTACTGAACCCTGCGGTACCCTGCTAGTAACCCTCCTTTCTTCACTGTGGACTCTGTTTACTACTACCCTTTGCATCCTGTTGTCTAGCCAATTTTTTATCCTTGGGACCCACTCCAAGGCTGGCTAATTTGTTTATTAATCTTTTGTGTGGGACTGTATCAAATGCCTTGCTAAAATCTAGGTAGGCCATGTCCACAGCCCCTCCCTGGTCTACTACTTTGGTCACCCAGTCAAAGAAATCTATTAGATTCATCTGACACGACCTTTCCGCTGTGAATCCATGCTGCCTTGTGTCCTGTGCCCCACTGGCCTCAAGGTACTCAACAATTCTTTCCTTCAGAAGTGATTCCATCATTTTCCCTACCACTGAGGTCAAACTAACTGGTCTGTAGTTTCCTGCCTCTGACCTGTTCCCACTTTTGTGAAGAGGAATCATACCCGCCCTCCTCCAGTCCTCGGGTACCACCCCATCCTCCCCTGATTTGTTAAAGAAAGTAGTCAGCGGTGTCACTAGTTCTACCCTTAGTTCTTTTACAATTCTTGGGTGAATCCCATCAGGTCCCATCAGGCTCCATTGCTTTGTCCACCTTCAATTTTACTAGTTCTTTCAGAACCCTTTCTTCTGTAAATGGACAGGTATCGACCCCCATCTCCAGAGTGCTTCTCTTGTTTGGTTTAGGTACCTCCCCCTCCTCTTCCTTTGTGAATACTGAGCAGAAATATTCATTCAGTATCCCTGCTTTTTCACTGTCACCCTCTGCCCACATTCCCTCCCCTTTATTAAGCTTCAGTATCCCTTCCTTGGTCTTTCTTCGCTCCCTAATGTATCTATAAAAGGTCTTCTCCGCTTCTTAAAGTTGGCTATCCTTTCCTCGGTTTGGGCCTTTGCTATTCTGACTGCCTTTCCTGCCTCTTTCTGCTTTAACTGATAAAGTTCTCTGTCCTGCTCCTTCTGTGTTTCCTTATATTTCCTGAATGCTATCCTTTTCTCCTTAACGTTCCCTGCCACCTCTTTTGAAAACCATAGCGTTTTTTTCCTTCGTTGTGTTTTATTGATTTGCTTCACACAAAGGCTTGTGATGGAGGTTTTGATTACTCCACATTGTTCCTCCACCACTCCTTCTTGCCCATTTGCTAGTGCTTTTCTGAGGCACTCTCTCATTTTCCCAAAGTCAGTCCTCCTAAAGTCCAATACTCTTGCTTTTGTATGGCTTGACTCTATGGCTGTTTATCATGAACCACACTGTTTGGTGGTCACTCGTTCCCAGATGGCTACCCAATTCTAAATTTGAGATTCTTTCTCTGCCACCGTTTGAGAGTACCAGGTCTAAGATTACTCCCTCCCGAGTGGGTTCCAATACTAGCTGTCTGAGGCATGCCACTTGTACGGCATCAAGAATGACCCTGCTCTTAGATGTGCCTGCAGCAAAGGTGCTTCAGTTAACATCTGGCATAGTCAGGTCCCCAATCAACAATATGTCCCCTTTTTCTGCCATTCTAAGGATGCCTTCTATCATTTCCTTGTCCATTCCCTCCCCCTGAGATGGGGATCTGTACACAACCCCCATGCGGACTGTGGTGCCATTTCCTGTCTCCAGGGTGACCCAGAGTGCCTCATCTGCTCCCTGTTTACTCTTTAGTTCTGTTGCTTTGATCCCTTCCCTTACATCGGGAGCTACTCCTCCTCCTCTTTTAACCTTCCTATCCCTCCTATAGATTGTGTATCCTGGTATGTTGACATCCCAGTCATGGTTCTCTGTGTACCATGTTTCTGTGACTGCCACAATATCCAGGCATCCCTCTTCCAACAAGGCCACTAGTTCAGGGAGCTTGTTACACAGACTACGGGCATTGGTACTCATCACTGTCCAATTTTTGGTGGCCTTACCCCTTTCTGCCCCATCCCTGTCCTTACTGCTTTTGCCTTTTTTTGCATTTACCTCTGTCCTGCTCCCTAATGACTTCTCTACCTTGATGTTTACGTCATTGATTACCGTGTTTTGTGGGAGGAGGCTGGGATTTCCTTGCTCCTTTTCAGTGCTCCCTCTTGGCTAGTTTAAATGCTTGCCAATGAAGCATTTAAACCCATCACCTAGGATCCTGGACCCCCCCTTCCCGGACAGATGCAGACCATCGCGCCAATATAGGCCTGCATCCCTCCAGGTGGCTCCCCAGTCCCCAGTGAAGCCAAAACCCTGAGCTCCACACCAGTTTTTCAACCATTCATTGAATTCCATGGTGAGGAGTACCCTAGCATCACCCTTGCCATAGACAGGCAGCACCTCCGAGAAGGTTACCATATGCGCTACTTCTCTAAGGCCCCTCCACAAATCTACAAGCTCTTCTTGCACTGCTCTGATCCCATTCCTGGCCAGGTTATTTGTCCCTAGGTGGACAAGGACATCCAGCTCCCTCCCTCATGCAGCTGCTCTCACGATCCTGAGGATTCGCTTCCTGTCCCTCCAAGCCGTGGCACCAGGCAGGCACCTCACTACCCTCTCCCCTTCCTCCCCCACTTCTACCCCCCTAATGATTGAGTCCCCCACCAGAAGCTGTATCCTTCCCCTGTGGGGTCCCATGCAACCCTCCAATGAGTCTCTTTTGTGGAGGTTCCCGGCATCCTCCTTGGTCTCCACTGCAGGTGCCTCCATAGAAGAGCCACTATCCACCAGAACAGCGTATGAACTGTGGAGAGGTACAGCTGGAGGGATACACCCCTGTTCCAGCACCCTCTCCCTCCCTTAGTACACCCTGGTCCAGCCGCTCCTCTTTCTTGGCAACCTCTGAGGTAGCGGCAGTGGCCCTGGTGGTCCCTGGGTGGGGGAGGAGGTTTCACGAATCCTAGCCAGGTCATCCTGGAGATGGGCAACCTCTTCCTTCAGACCAGAGAGGTGCATACAAATAAGGCAGCATCAAAGCCTCCACAATGTCTCCCGGAACACTGCCGCCCACAGCCATTGCACTGCACCATTCCCATCATGTCTTATTTTGTGTCCTCTCTTCTGTTGCTCTGTATGCTTACTCTCTCCTCTCCTTACAACTTTCATCCTTCCTGTTCTGGGACAGCAACTTCCTGTATTCTTCAGTAGCCTTCCTCCTTGCTCAGAGTCAGACCACCAGCAGCTGGGGGGAGAAAGAGCTACCTTTTTCCTTTAGGGTTGACAAAACTAATGTTTCTCTATGATCCTTCCCTTCCCACTGCCAAACAGGAAGTTCCTGTTGTCAGTCAAATCCAGTGGCTATAAAAGTAGAACTGGCTTAGGTGGAGCTGTGGGATGGAGGGCAATTGGTAAGAAAAACGGTAGCTTTTTTAGTTAGTTGCTTTCTGCTCTACAAGCAAGATTTCTGTCTTCCAAAAGCTAGCAGCTGGAAGTTGTAATTGGAGTCACCTGCTTTTATACTGCCTAAATCACACCCCCAATTAACCTCTCTCCCCTCCTACTGATTTAGCAAAGTAAGTTGATACAGTACCCTTCCCAACACAGAAACACACACTGACTTTCTTTTCTTTTTTTTGTTTTAACCCTAAATGAGACCCCCCTACTTCTAATAAAGTATCTGTTTGCTTAATCTCAACAGGCACTGACTCCTGCTGAGATAGAAGTGTTAAAGTAGTAAGAAAAACTGTAGCTTTATTTTAGGTAGCTGCTTTCTGCCAAGACCAAGGTATTACTCCAAGCAGACAAACAAATGAATAAATAAAGGGGGTGCTCTACAGCATTTCCTGGCCCGCCACATGAGTGGCTGGGCTGGGAATCTTCTGAGGAGTGGGTCCTTATTCTGCATATACCACAGTCTGCTAAGCTGATTTGAGTAAAAGATGCTATAAACAGCCCCCTCCCCCAATAAGCCTGCTATAAGTGTATAGGGGCACTAGGAAGGCCTCCTGTGGATATAAGAGTGTCACCTTGCCCCATTCTTAGGACAAGAGAACAACAAACTGAAAGTGAGCCATTCCGATGCCCTACGGAGGCAAGAGGAGACACTCGTATCCATAAGAGGTACCCCAGCACCCCTATAAACGTATTATAAATCACACCACGATGTTTTACCTGTTTTAACTTAAAGTAGCATGCTGGAGACCCCAGCTTCTAGATAGTCAATATGAATTCTGAACAGCAGTGGCCTCGGCACCAAACCCAGTGGAATCCCTCTCCACCCAGAGTACCACCTGTTCATCACAACCCTTTGTTTCACCACAGTTCTCTGCCTCAAGCCCCCAGGCCAAATAGCAATCCACCTTGGGTATATTTCATGCATGCTGCACTGGTTCACTTTGCCCAGGAGCTTCTCATGCATCACAGTGTCTAAGGGCTTGCTGAAGTATTGACAGACTATGTCTACACTGCTGTGCATCTCTTCGGTCACTCTCTCAAAGGTGAGCAGGCTGATTTGGTACAGTTTGCCTCCCATAATGCAATGGTGAGGACAGACAAGAACCTTGTCACAAACCAAATGCTGGATAATTCTGTCCCCCCCCCCCACCAATTCTCTTTATGCTACCGAAGAAGGCTGGGGACATACCCCATATCAGCCACTAGAGGACCCTTCCAGTTCACGACACGCTGTGTCGGTTCCAGGGAGCTACCGGGGGGATCCAGGAGACTGTGGCTTGCCCCCTACGGTGGGTGTCCCCCCCCCCATCTCCGGCCCAAGGGGGAGGAATAAGATGCTGATTCAGACCCTGGCATCCCATAGAGCAGGCTGAGGCGGCACGTGTGAGGGGCCCTGGCATCACTGTGCTACTGCCACAGGCGTTTCTGCTTTTGCTTGCCCCTGGGGATGCAGATGTGCAGTGATGTCAGTGCAGGGCATGTGTGCTCTCACATGTGCCCTACAGACGACCGCCCCATTAATGTGGTCCTGTGCTAGTGCTGTACTCCCAGCCTCTGCAGGGAGTCACATTTATCCAGGCTCCACTACTCCCGAAGGAGAGGAGAGTAGTCCATCAGATGCTCATCCCTACCTCGCCCTTCTGATGCTCTGGGTTGCTCTAGAACCCAGGTTATCAGCATCACGAGTGGTAGCGCTACTGCTGTACTGGTGGGCCGGCCCACATTATTCGGTCCTTGATGATGAATTCCAGGATCTCTGCCCAGCTTTGATGTCAGGCTGATCGACTGTTGTTGCCCAGGTCTGATCTTGCTACTTTCTTAAAGATGACAAGAACACTGCACTTTCCAGGCCTCTAGCACCTCGCCTGTCTCGCCAAACCTATGAAAGGTCACTGCAAACATCTCTGACAACTGATCCTTCAGTTCTGCTATGATCCTGGGGGTGTATCCCGTCTATCCCATGGTACTTAACCCGACTCGATCTTCAGCTACCCTGGCGGAGTAGTGTCCGCTGGCAGCATCGTGGCTGATGACGATTCACTGAACGCCAAATGTCCACATACTATCAGGACACAAGGGCAGAGTCTCAATCTCAGAGTGCAGTGCGAGTGTAGTGCAGTGGTGTATCGCTAACTGGCTGGGTGTAACTCTGAAATCCTGGTGTCCAAGTACACATGCGTATTCATCCCCAACTTGGTACTACATCACTGCAGAGCGGTCTGTGGTGGGGAAAGAGATCCACTGCCACCCATGAACATTACTGCACCTCAGTCGTGGACACTTTGGTGGGGGAAGAGACTTAAACCCTTCAAAACATCACCAAAGTCCTACCGAAACTGTGAATCTACTGACCTGTTGCTAGCCATGGAACCCAATGTACCCCAAACTACATCTACATAGACACTGCATGAAGTACTGATCTGTTGCTAACCACGATACCCAGTGTACCACAACGTGTCCCTACCCATACTCTGTATCTACTGTCCTGCTGCCAGCTGTGAAAGGTATCAACGTACACCAAAGGACCCCTACCCAGACACTACTGACCTGTCACTAACTGTGATACAGTACTCAAAGGACCCCTACCCAGCCACTACTGACCGGTTACTAGGTGTGATACAGTACTCAAAGGACCCTTATCCAGACACTTCTGACCTGTCACTAGCTGTGATACAGTACTCAAAGTACCCCTACCCAGCCACTGCTGATCGGTCACCAGGTGTGATACAGTACTCAAAGGACCCCTACGCAGACATTACTGACCTGTCACCAGCTGTGACACAGTACTCAAAGTACCCCCACCCAGACCCTACTGACCGGTTACCAGCTGTGAAAGGTAACCAATATACCCCAAAGTACCCCTACCCTGACAATACGGACCTGTTACCAGCTAGGATAGGTACCCAATATACCCCACATCTCACTAAGGAAAAGATCACAAAGCAGACAGGCTATTTATGAATAAAAATCAATAAGGAAAACATTGGAGAAATACTAAACAAAGAAAGTGAAAAAATGAGACGAACTGCTGATACAAGAAATACATCAGAATTGCATTTCTGGTAAATGAAAACTACCTTGCACACCATGTCACCCCGAAGAAGCCCCCTACAGAGGGTGAAAAGTCAGGGGTCCTTGTCCAGGACATGGTGACCTATGTGCAACTTTTGATGAAATTAAAGAAAATCAAAGATATCTGCTTTGGAGCGGGCTGGTTTTCTGCACATTTCCTCACAAGTTTGAGTCCACACTGCCCCCAGCCTTACCACTATACTGAACAGCTGCTACAATACTGGGAGGGCACGCAGGGGGCTACCTTACTCTTTTGCAATAAGGTAACCAAAGTATCCCTACCCAGATGCTACAGACATGTTACCAGCTGTGATAGGTACCTCGTGTACCCCCAAAAGACTTGGCCTGTTAAAAGCTGTGATAGGTAGTGTACACCAAAGTATCCCTACCTAGATGCTAATGACCTGTTACCAGCTGTGACAGGTACTCAAGTGTACACCAAAGTGCTCCTACCCAGATGCTACTGATGTTACCAGCTGTGAGTTACTCAGTATACTCGAGTACTTCTACCCAGATGCTACTGACCTACCAGCTGTGATAGGTACCCCGTGTACCCCAAAGTACCCCTACCCAGATGCTAATGGCATGTTACCAGCTGTGATAGGTAGCCAGTGTACCTCAAAATGCCCCTACTCAGATGCTACTGATGTTACCACCTGTGACAGTTACCCAGTGAACCCCAGAGTGCCCCTACCCAGATGCTACTGACCTGCTACCAGCTGTGATAGGTACCAGGTACCCCCAAAGTACCCTACCCAGATGCTACTGACCTGTTATCAGTTGTGATAGGTAGCCAGTCTACCCCAAAGTACCCCCACCCAGATGCTACTGACCTGTTATTAGCTGTGATAGGTAGCCAGTCTGCCCCAAAGTACCCCCACCCAGATGTTACTGACCTGTTATCAGCTGTGATAGGTAGCCAGTCGACCCCAAAGTACCCCCACCCAGATGCTACTGACCTGTTATCAGCTGTGATAGGTAGCCAGTGGACCCCAAAGTACCCCCACCCAGATGCTACTGACCTGTTATCAGCTGTGATAGGTAGCCAGTGGACCCCAAAGTACCCCCACCCAGATGCTACTGACCTGTTATCAGCTGTGATAGGTAGCCAGTCGACCCCAAAGTACCCCCACCCAGATGCTACTGACCTGCTACCAGCTGTGATAGGTAGCCATCAACCCCAAAGTACCATTACTGAGAGGCTACTGATGCACTGCAGGATTGCCTACTGTTGCAGCGGGTTACCGAACTCATTAGGCATGCTGCCATTCTCTATGTGATGCTCATCAACTCGGAAGTGGTAGGAGGAGTATAGGGTAAGGCAGGGGAGCCACTAGGGTTCAGCGACCATGACTCTACATGGTTCGACCTGGCCCTTGGGACAAGTAAGCACTCGTAAGAGGTTAAAAACCTGGACTGCAGAAGGGCAGGCTTCAACCAGCTAAGGGAGCTGATCCGAGACACGTTAGAGTGGACAGCATCAGGGATGTGGAAGGAAGGTGGGAAGAAATCTCAAGGCAGCAAAGTCTTGCAGGAGAACGGTAATCAAAAGAAAATGATACAAGAGACCAACAGTGTTCTCTGGAAAGGTCAGGGAAGCAGTGACGGCCAAAAAGTAGGCCGTCACCAGGTACAAGGAAAAACAAAGGAAGGAAGACTGGGGAGAGTGCCAAATGAGAACAAGGAGCAAGAGGGCGGTCAGAGAAGCAAAGGCAGACACAGCGCTGCGTATTGCAGAGAGGGTCAAGGGAGGTGGGGGCAAACACTTAGGCATATAAGAGAAAAAAGAAAGAAGAGAGGAGGATTGTTACACTAACGGAGGTAAGAAGGGCAATGGAGGATGGGCAGAAAGCTGCCGTTCTTAACGACTACTTCTGATCCGTATTCACGGGGCATCTGCCAAAGTGGCACCTGAAGGCTGTAAGGGGGATCAGCGTGGCTCAGCTGGTAGCACATCCGACTCTAGACCAGAAGGTTGTGGGTTCTCGTCCCACACCGGGATTGGACTTGCACCTAAAAATCGCTGGCATCCGAGTGCAGTATTGCGGGGTGCTGTACTGCTGGTGTGTGCCGGCCTTCGGATGAGACGTTAAACCGAGGTCCCTTCTGCCCATCCTGGTGTTGTCCTGGTGGAAGTAAAAGAACCCAGGGCACTCTTCGCAAACAGCAGGGAACATTCCCGATGTACTGGTCAACATTCCCCCTTCCCATAAACTGGTTCATGCAATTATCCAGGCTATGTGTGGGTGATGATGTGCGATATGGCCGCCACCACACATTCAGTCACTTCACTACCAGTCTAGCATTGCTTGTAAAGCGCTTTGGGATACTGTGTATGAAAAGCGCTATGTAAATGCTGATTCTTCTTCTTCTTCATCCCTGAGATGAGGCAGCAAGTATTTACCAGTGAAAGGGTTCGCAAAGGGCTACTATCAGCACTTAAGACAGATAAGGCCCCAGGGCCAGATGGGATGCATCCGGGGGTGCCCAAGGAATTGGCAGTGGAATTAACTGAACCCCCTGGTGGGGCTAGTCAATAACTCAACTGAGGCAGGGATAGTTCCAAAAGACTGGAGGGTAGCAGAAATAGTTCTACACCATACTGGGGAGAGACAAGGAGCAACCAGGTAACTACAGACCTGTCAGTCTTACCTCTATTGTGGATAAACTGATGGGGACTCTAGTCAAAGAGGACCTTGTGGACTACGTGAAGAGCAAGGGACTCCAGGATAGTAAGCGGCACAGATCTGTGGCAGGGAAGTCTTGCCAGACCAACCTGGTAGCATTCTTTGACTGGGTACGGAGGGTAGTGGATAAGGACCAATCTGTGGATTTACTCTACTCTGATCTCCAGTGTACCCCCAAAGGGCCCTACCCAGATACTAATAACATGTAACCAGCTGGGATAGGCACCCAGTATACCCAAAGTACCCAGACTCAGGCGCTACTGACCTGTTCCAGTGTATCTCAAAGCACCCCTATCCAGGCACTACTGACCTGTTACCAGCTGTGACAGATACCCCCCAAAGTGTCCCTACCCAGACACTGCATGCAGTACTGACCTGTTGCCAGCCGTGACAGGTACCCAGTGCACCCCCAAAGTGCCCCTACCATACACACATACATACAAACAAATCTTCCAGCAGAAACAGGCCTTATGGTCTATCAAGTCTGCTCGAGTGTGTAGCTAGCACCCCTGAATTGCAGCTGCCCCACCCCCTTTCACCTCCAGGAAGTTCTCAGCACTACTTACCCAGACCCTCCCCTGTTCCCTATCCCATGCCCTTTTAAAACTACCCACTGTCTTACATGAAATCACCCCCTCTGGTAGGGCATTCCATTTCAACACCACCGTCTCCATGAAGTAATGTCTCCTCATCTTTCTACTAAATCTGCCCTCCCCAATCTTAGCCCGTGCCCTCTCGTGTCCCTTCCCTTCCTCAGTTTCAATAACCCATCAGCGCTAGATTTGTTGATCCCCTTCAAGTTCTTGAATGTTTCAGTCATATCCCCCCATCCTCCAGGGTGTACAAACTCAGATCCCTCAGCCTGTCCTCATAGGTTCTGCCTTCCATCCCCCATATCATTTTTGTTGCCCTACACTGCACCCCCCTCTAGCAGTCTAATATCCTTCTTCAGATACGGATGCCAGTACTGCATGCAATACTCCAAGTGCGGCCTGACCAAGGACCTGTAGAGGGGCAGCATCACTTCCCTATGCTTGGATGAGAATCCCCTTGCAATACACCCCAGTATCCTGCTAGCCTTAGCTGCAGCTTTCCTGCACTGAGCAGAGTTGTTCATGCTTTCTGTTACTATCATCCCATAGTCCTTCTTTTCCTCGGTCACCCCCAGCCTCACCTCCCCTCCCCCCAAACCAATATTCCCTCCTCGGGATCTTGGCCCTGAAGTGCATAACCTTACACTTCTTTGCACTGAAGTCCAGCTGCCACTTCGACGACCACTCCTCCAGTTTGGTTAGGTCCCCCTGTAGTTGTTTCCTCCCGTCAGTTTCATCCACTACTGCCCCCATTTCAGTATCATCCGCGAACAGACTGATCCTGCTCTCAACTCCGTGTGAGATATCCGATATGAATAGCCCAAACACCACCGGACTCAGCACAGAGCCTTGCGGCACTCCACTTGTCACTGGCTTAGGTGTTGAGAGTTCCCCTTCACATGTTGCTGCCTCCCCTTCAGCCAGCTCACGATGCAGTTAACCAGCTTCGGCCCCACCTCCATGGATTTCAGTCTCTCCCCTAGCCGCCCGTGAGGTACTGAATCGAAGGTCTTGCTGAAGTCCAAATATAAGATGGCCACTGCGTGGCCCTTATCCAGCTCACCAGTTACCCAGTCATAATACTCTATTAGATCTGTCTAACAAGATTTCCCTGAGACGAACCCATGCTGCTGCCCAGCCTGGAGGTCATTCACCTCGAGAAATGACACCAGTCTCTCCTTCAGTATCGTTTCCATAAGTTTTCCCACTATGGACGTGAGACTGACAGGTCTTAGTTGCCTGGCTCATTCTGTGGGCCGCTCTTGTGTACAGGCACCACATGGGCCACCCTCCAGTCCCGTGGCATGCATCCCATGTTCAGGGAGGTGCTGAACAGGTCCACCAGTGGCCTGGCCAACACCTCCACCATCTCCCTCAGCACCCTGGGGTGAATGCCATTAGGAACTGGTGTCTTATCCACCCTTAGTGTCTTCAGATCCTGTAGTACTCTACTCTCCTCAATCATTCAGTCAGTCATCCCTCCCCCCCACCGACCCGACCCCACCTTCCCAATCCACGGAGGTGGTGGACCATCCTTCTCCTGCATGAACACAGAGTAGAAGTATTCATTTAGTGCTTCTGCTTTCACTCCCTTTTCCACCACCCCCGGCCCTCTTGATCCGCACTATTTGGTCCCTGCACTTCCTTTTTTCCCTGCACACTGCATGCAGTACTGATCCATTGCCAGTGGTGACAGGTACCCAGTGCACCCCCAAAGTGTCCCTACCCAGATGTTGCACTTACTGACCTGTTGCCAGAGATGGTAAGTACTTCTCTTTTTGTTCCTTGTTCCCAAAGAGTAGGATTCCCTTGAATCCGATGGACTGATGGGCTCCCAGGGTGATCCCCACTCCGAGGTCATGCATTCCTACGATCTCCACCAGCCGGGCGTACTGGAAGGAAAAACAAATCATGGTTAGTGCCAGCCCAAACGCAAGACTGATGTACTCCAAGGGTGAGCACTACTCTGTGACTTAGTACTTAGAATAAGATGATCGGGTCCATCAGGTGTGTCTTTCTGAAACAGTACTTTTGGGACAGAACAGGACTGACGGACTATCAAGTCTCCACCTACTCCCCCCCAACACTGTTTTGACAGCAGTAACTGGGTTTGAATCCCACACTTGCCACTTGCATACTGTTTGACTATGAACAAGTCACTGAACTTCCCTGTGCTCCCAGGATGCTCCTGGAAACAAGCCCCGGCTTACTGTGTCTGTACTGACCAAAAATTATAAAACCAAAAACTAAATGAAAACTTCTATTACTTACTTAAACTTCTGCTTTTAAAGTTACTTTGATATAACCTAGCAGCTTAACAAAAATCACTTCTACTGACCAAGAAAATATAATTGAAAATACAGCAAGAAAAAATAATACATTTATGTGAGACTGTCAGAAATACAGATTATATAAAATTAAGAAACAAAGTATTAGAAAATTAGGGAAATTTAAAAGACTATATAAAACCAGTAGTACCTTTTCTTCCCGTCTAACTTCCCTTTGGGTCCCCATGGCTTTTCCTGCTCCTTCTGCCCCTTAAGACAGCTTTCTCCACCATCCTCTGCCCCTTCGTATGAAGTAATGCCCCTCCCCATATCAGCCCATCCTCTTTTTTTCCTGCTTCTTGGCGAGCTAAGAATAACCGACTTGCACCCCCACTTCTCGATGCTGCAACCCTGTGACGAAGCCTCTGTATGAAGCGAAGTGCTGGGGAGGAATGGTGATACAGTTCCAAAAGGTTATGCAGGTTAGCATTCGCACGTAACATTCTGCTTACATTTCTGAAGAATACGAGTGTGACATTTTTTTTAAACCCCCAAAGCCTCCAAAGTTCTGCCTGACTGCCCCTGAGAGCAGGAATTGGCTTAAACAAGTGCCCACAAACAAGCCAAAGATAGATGTTATCTTGATACTGAACATACCCCCCCCCCCCATGTACTGTACATGGGACAGGAAGTGGGGTTTGCGAGGTTACAACCCCCCTGCCCAGCGTGCGTGTGTGAGAATGTTGCTGTGGGTTTTGGGAACAATGTTTCTTCCTCTAGTAAGTGTGTGCAGTGGAGAATGGGAACTTAGGTCACAACAGAAACAGAATTTGTCAGCAGAAAAGAACCGCTTGGCCCACCCAGTCTGTCCAAGTGTCCCCTGCCTATTCTACCTCCACAGACCCTGTCTGGTCTACGGCAATCCACCTCCCCACCTCTGATCTAATACACCCCTATGTTTATCCTATGCATGTTTGAAGCCCTCCACCATTATAAACTCCACCACTTCAGCTGGTAATCAGTTCCCTGCATCTATTACCCTTTCAGCGAAGAAATGTTTCCTTATATCCTTCCTGAAACCACCCCCCTCCAGCTTTATTGCATTCCCCTAGTCCTGGAGCTCATCCTCATTTGGAAAAGGCTTCCTTCCTACACCCTGTTCACCCCTGTAATGTACCTGTAGGTCTCGTTCATGTCACCTCTCCTCCAGGGTGTATGCATTGAGATTCCTCAGTCTCTCCTCGTAGGGGCTTCCCTTGCAACCCCTGCACCATTTTGGTTCCCCTCCTCTGGACTGCTTCCACCCTGCACAAGTCCTTTCTGAGATGCAGTCTCCAGAACTGGGCACAGTACTCCAGGCAGGGGCATACAAGAGAGTGAAACAACGGCAGCACTACCTCCCTCCTCCTGCTGGTGACGCCCCTTCCTATGCGCCCCAGTTTCGTACTACCCCTGCTCATGGCCTTTTCACACTGTGCTGCCAGCTCATGGTGCTCCAATAACCCCAAGGTCCCTTTCCTGTCTAATTAATGTCAATATCCCCTCTCCATACTATACCCAGCACTGGGGTTTCTATACCCTGCGTGCACGATTTTACCCTTTTTAGCACTGAATCCCAACTTTCATCATGCCTCAAGTTTCCCTAGATCCCTGTGCATTTTCTCCACCCCCCACCTTCTGAGTGTCCGTCCTAGTTCAGATTTTGATTTCATCTGCAAAAATTCATACCTTCCCCTCCAGTTCCCCTGGTGAGCAGACTCCCCTCATATCTGAAGGATACGACAGAGATTGAGGATTCTGTCAAGGATCACAGTTGATCGTAGCCATCTCTTGGTTACGATGGCTATGACATTATTTTATAAAAATGTTCCCCATGCGGGAGGTTTGATTGCTATGTGGTATTACTTGGAACAGTCAGGAGAACATGAAAGACGTTTTGTGAATTTGTTGGTGTCCAGTGCAGAGTTTGGCTTAACCTGTAATAATTTTTTTTTTTGGATAGCCACTAGTTACGGATTCATAGTACAGCTATGGGTGCTTCATAGGCACCTAGCTGTGTGAATCTGTGTGTAAGACTATGGCAGAAACGGGTGCTACAACATGCTGATCACAATCCCTACTACGTCAAAATTGCAGTTTATCACAGGTACATTGATGACGTATTTTGTATCTGGAAGGGCACAACGGAAGAACTTTCAGACTTTCCTACCTGGGTGATTTCAATCCAAATTTAAAGTTCCCTGTACGTGTAGATTCTATTACCGTTTTTTTTTTAGATATTACAATCAGAAAGATGGTGGCAGGCATGACTGAGACAGATTTATACTGGCAAAAAAAGACATTCTGTTTTGACGGCATCAAGTATACACCCCAGACATACTATATCAAATATCTCCTCAAAGTCAATTTTTACAACTCCGACATAATTGTAGTCATGAGGAGGATTTTTTTTTTTTTTTTTAAACGGGACAGAAGATACGAGAGACAGATTCTTGCAATGAGGGTATAACCAGGCAGTGGTTAATGATTCAATGAATTGGGCCAAGGAGAAAAATAGGGACACATTGATAGCGGACGGGCCGAAGCCGCGTAGCAGTTTGGAATATATCAGACGGCTTTCTTTGTGCAAACTGGTATTGCAACAAGAAATATATGTGTTACCTGTCTGGACCTGCCCACCTTGCTGTGTGCACTGTGTATCTGGGAGCGGTATGCTTTTTAAACAAAGATAATTTCCTGAACTATAACAAAGTGTGTAAGTAATGTACGAAAATCTACAAGTACTTTTAAATGAGCATTTATTAAATGAAATTAAATGAAACAACTTAAGGTGCTGACCCGTGACTGAGGCCTGCGGGCCGCAGTTTGTTTTCTGTGTACTGATATCCCCTGGGTGTTGTGCACCTTCTGTGTTTTTCTGAATGTGAAATATGCTGGTAAATGAAACGTGTGATTATACACTAACTGTTTGTTCTGTTTCCTGTTAGTATGTGACACCTCCTCCGTGCATCACATTGTGGTTTTTAACAAGAAGCTGGAGCGCAGCCCACTGCAAGGGAAACAAGTACCAAGGCGGACTTTTAAATTAGAAACTTTATTTTTCCATCAGGAGCTTTTATATTAACATCTATTTAAAGCTAATAGATCTTAGACCATGATTTCTAAATAAGCGGTTTTATTTTTGCTTGCCTTTTTGTATGAATTGTAGCAGAGATGTGATTAGAATTGTGTTTAAATTTAATGGTTATCGCCTGCACCTTGTTTTATTACGTCATCATTGTGGGACTATAAAAAGGGTCCCGGTTGCTCTGTAACCTCACCCTTGAAAAGGCACCCGCAGGGGTACGAAAACAGCGTGGGGAGGTGTTCAGAGGTCGCTGATGAGGGTCCTGGCATCTATATGTAGCTGAATAGCACTCCTGTTATATGCACTTTAATATGTAATTTAGAATAAACCTTTTTTTTTTATCTCCATTGTGAGTAGTGCACTGCGTTACTTTAGCCTGCATGGGATGCAAATGCAGGGTATTTTTCTGTTTTTCTTGGCTTGCATTGGCTACCCAAATGCACTACATTTACTTGGCGTAATTATTTTTTTCTGGTTGCCTCTGCAATGTCCCCTATGAAAATATTTAAGGGAACTAGCCGGCCCGATGGTGCGGAGGGTTGAGGCGCTGGACACCAAACCTTGCACCACGCCTGCGACCCAAGTTCAGGAATGAGCTCAGGTGCCAGGGGTTGGCAGGGGAAGGAGTAGATCGAGCACCCGATAGGCAGCTCTTTCTCCCGAGGGGAGGGCTGGGTGGTGTCTGGAGTTCCAGTGGCCCCCAGTGGCAATCGGGGGCGCTGCAGAAACTCGGACTGCACGTCGCAGTGTGGCTGACGCCGGCAGAGTTGCCGTGTGCCAGGGCATCGGGGTGCCCACATGGGGGGGATGGGAAGTGGAGGAAACTAAAGGGGGAAAATCCCTTCGGCCTCTAGACAGACGACGGCCCACAGGTCCACCGGCCACATGTCCAATGCTGGACCTCCATCTCCGCCCCTTCGATGTCCTGCGGGGCTGTGTCCCGGGGGCCCCGCAGGTACCATAACATCTCAAAGGTTGATGGAGGCCATAGTGGGCATTAGAGCTGGGGAAGTGTAGTGGCCCGAGAGAGTTCCAGGTGCCCCGAAGGAGATAAAGTCAAAAAAAAATAAAAAAATATTTAAGAGAACTGGTCCCAGTACCGAATCCTGTGGTACTCCCACTGGTCACTCTCCCATCCTTAGAATGTGTGCCGTTAACTACCACCACCCCGTCTCCTATCCGTTAACCATTTTTGAACCCAGTTTACCAATTTGGATCCCATTCCTGAGCCTTGTGTGAGGTAATGCCAAAGGCCTCTCTGAAGTCTGGATAGGCTACATCTGCTCCCCGGTCTATCTCCCTGGTCACCCAGTGAAAGAAATCTATCAGATCGTTTGGAATGGCTCCCCCCCTCCACCGCAGCCCACTAGATTCCAGATGTTCGATCAGCCTCTCTTTTAGTAGGGTTTCCATTAGTTTCTCCATCACTGAAGTTAGGCTGAGTAGTCTGTAATTGCTAGCTTCCTCACTGCTGCTGCTGTTTTGTACAGGGACCACGTCAGCCCTTCTCCAGTCCTCCAGAACCACTCCGGCTTCCAGTGAGCTGTTGAACAAGGCCGTCAGCAGGGCAGCTATCACTTCCCTGAGCTCTTTCAGTACCCTGGGGTGTATCAAACCCGGTCCCATAGAATTATCCACCTTCAGGGCTGTGAGTCCTTTCAGGACTCTCCTCTGTAAGTGGACTTGTGTCCACCCCAGCACCCCCATTCCTGCTTCTCCCTAATGACTTGTCCCCTTCCTCCACTGTGAAGACCATGAAGAAGCAATTGTTTAAATGTCAGCTTTTTCTTGGCCCCCTTCTGCACAGTCTCCCCTTCTACTTCTCGCTATCCCTCCCCTTGCCTTTCTCTTCTCAGGTATCTGAAAAATGTCTTGCGCTCCTAGACACCTCTCTAGCAATCTTTTCCTCTGTCTATGCCTTTGCTCACCCAACTGCCTCACTTGCTTCCTTCTGCCTGGCATGGCACACCTCCCCGTCTCCCTTCATCTGCATTTCTTTAAACCTCTTCAATGCCACTCTTTTTTTCTTTCACCAATCTTACCACATCTTTGGAGAACCGTAACGGTTTCCTTTTCTTTCTGTTTACCTCGTTCACACAGAGATGTGTTGCCCTAATTATTCCCTCCCTTATTCTTTCCCACTGTGCCTCTATCCCTGACATTTTCTGAGGCAGTCTCCCATTTCTTTAAAATCCACCCTCCTAAAGTCCAGGATCCTCATCCTCGTGTGGCTCGCCTCTGCTCCTTATGTTATCCAGCACATGTGTGGGGTGAGGAGGTCGGGGTTCCCAATATTACCCCCAACATGTATGTGTGGTGGAATCAGACCACAATATCTCCTCCAGGTGTGAGTAGAGACCGAAAGAAGTGAATGACATGCGTTTGCTAATGCTTTAAAAAGCTGCATGCGGGATCGGCAGAAGCTGGCAGCTGCTTTAACCTGCATGCCAACCAGATATATAGGTGTCATTGGTGCTACTGCGATAGGGAAAGCCACCCCGCCTACAGATAAGGCTGGCTCTATTTATAGCCACTATCTGATGTTCACAGGGTGGTTGGAAGCCAACTTAGTATGTAGATGTTTTTTCGGTTTCTCGAAAGTACTATAACATGCTGTAGGCGAGAGATTAGTATTCTACAACAGTAAGATACTGGAGATACAGGATAAAGCACAGCAGGCCATGACTTCGACTCTGGGGTCTCAACATCATTTTGGGGTCAATCGTCCATGACTCATACAACCCACAGCCTCGTGGTGTGGAGAGAGAAGGGATGGGCACTGCGAAGGTAGTGAGTAAATTAAAGAAATTAATTTGTGGATTTACATAGCACCTTTCATTTGCTTTACAAACTACTGCATTTTATGCTGATAGTGCAGGAGTGCACTTGCATGCGGAAGCTATTAACGGCACTAATACCATACAAGCAGTCATACAGCAGTAGCTCAGTATGGGACATGCTCATCTCTAGCAGCTGAAGATCAGAAGGTCATCAGTTCTAGTCCCATACCAGGAACTTTGGCTGATATCCATAACTGACACTGCAGTGCTGCAGAAGAGGGAGTGCCGCACTGTTGAGGTGCCTTCTTTGGAATGAGATAGTAAATCAGGGTTCCATCTGCACATTTCTTGTGCCTTTTTATTTACAGTCTATCCCCGGGTTTCTCAGACTTTCACCCCTCTGTTGGTTCCCTCAGCCTCATCACCAGACTTCTTCCCGGACTTACCCCTGCCTTCTCCTTCCGTGGGCTCCCCTCAATGGTGGGGCCACTAGGGGAGACCCTAATCCCCAGTGTAGACTGAATGCAAGTGGAGGGAGAGCCAAAGCCGATGTTGTGAGGCTTGTGAGAGACCAGTGCCATCCTATGTCGGGTGGGGCCTTTTCCTTGTTTTTCTTCCCCATCTCCTTGGAGTTGCCAGCAGCTAGGGTGCACAAGCGAACAGTGTAGGGCACCTGCCAGTGGCCCTCCATCTCTACAGCACTGCCACGCAACTCCACGGGTCGCCAGGTCGCATTCATTCTGGCCACCAGATTTCTGTAAAAACTCGCCATTCTGGCGAGTAGTAAGACACACCTCTGGCGTGCATGCGCGGTAGCTCAGAATCCTTGTCAATTAATTTTGAGCTGAGCTGCCGTCATCGCGCATGCGCGGGATCGAAATGCGTGGCCATGAGAGAGAGCGTGGTGGTATGGTTGTGAGCCTGGGACTCGGGACTGAGAGCCATGGAGGAAATCAAACACCTGGCGCCACCCACCAAATAGTTCATGCAGGGAAGCGACACTCATGGCAGTGGACAATGAGGTGAGCAGTTGGGTGCTCACGTGGGTGGTGGGAGTCACATTATCAGAGAAAAGTTCACTTGCAGTCGCCATTCTGATTTTAGGTGGTGAGGGAGACAGGAGTGAGAGCGTAACTTTGCTCTGCGTGTGATACTGGCGATCAAAGTTAACAGCCCTTTTAAGAAGAAGAGGAGGAATAATCAGCATTTATATAGCACTTTTCATACACAGTATCCCAAAGCACTTTACAAGCAATGCTAGACTGGTAGTGAAGTGACTGAATGTGTGGTGGCCGCCATATCGCACATCATCACCCACATACAGCCTGGATAACTGCATGAACCGGTTTATGGGAAGGGGAATGTTGGCCAGGACACCGGGAATGTTCCCTGCTCTTTGCGAAGAGTGCCCTGGGTTCTTTTACTTCCACCTGGACACCCACCAGGACAACATCAGGATGGGCAGAAGGGACTTCGGTTTAACATCTCATCCGAAGGACAGCACACCCCAGCAGTACAGTACCCCAATACTGCACTCGGATGCCAGCAATTTTTAGGTACAAGTCCAATCCCGGTGTGGGATGAGAACCCACGGCCTTCTGGTCCAGAGTCGGATGTGCTACCAACTGAGCCACGCTGACACCTGTAAGGGCTCAATGAATAAAAAGCTGCCTACTACGTTACAGTTTTTTAGACGTCCGACTCCTGATCTGGGTATTTTCCTACAGACAGCTGTTAAATTTCAATTTGGCAACAACGTGCTGACTGGGAGGAGGGGGAGCTTAGTGCTTGGTGTGGACTGGTCCTGTTGTAGCTGGGAAGCTCTGAATTGCTGCAAAGGGGCAAATTGGGCAATAATCCAAATAGTCAGAATTTGCTTAGCTGCTGGGCTAGCACGTTAGTCACCACTGTGCTGAGTCTGCTGATTGAGTCTGACGACTGGGGGAGGGACAGAGATCCTGCTTTGTGGTACAGGGGGAGCTGTCTCTGATTGACTTTAGTCATCCTACTCCTGCTGTGCACTGGAAAATCATTAAAAACAAATATTACTGGCAGATCAGTTGCTTGTCTGAGAGCCACTGCTGAAGTAAGGGGGAGGGGAGCTGCTTTGTTTGCTGTGTCTGCAATCAAAATCTGAGGTTGGGGGGGGGATCCAAGTTTTAGTGTGCATAGCAAAACGCAAATTAGTACTCAGAGTAGACAAGAGTCCAAGCAATAGGCATAGGGCAAGAAAACGGTATTTTGCTCATTTGATGTGGCAAAGTTAACTTAGTAGTGTGCTGCTGAGTTGACTGAAGAAGGGGAGTTTAAGTTGCTTGACAGGCCAGGTGGGACCGTGGGAGGGCAAAGCTACTTATCGGTGTGCCACAGCAGCCACAGACTATTTGGGCATCTTGTCCTGTGGTTTTGTCAGGTTTTTTTTGGGTGGGACTGAGCCCCGCCCCACTGACAGAATAAAAAAAAATTCAAGCTACAATAATTTAAAGTCCGGAGTGGACTACCACTTGTATGCATATTAGTGGTTGTGTTGTATTTTTGGGACGGATTCGGGGGGACCAAAAAAAATAAAAAATTAAAGCATGCCACAATCAATGAAAAGCCCATACTACTAGCACTACCTGCTGCTATGTGCAGATTATTGACTGAGACTGTCTTTTATTTAGCAGTTCACCTGTCTCGTCCAGTCCTCTTGAGGTTGTGTCTGGCTTTTTTGAAAAGCCCATACTAGTACTACCTGACTGCATATTATTGACTGCATCTCTTGCTGTTTAGCTGTCCACCTGTTTCATCCATTCCAGTCCTCTTGAGGTTGTGTCACAGACAGTCAAGGCTTTTTTGGGGGGACCAATTTAAAATAAATAAAAAAAATTAAAGCTTGCCACAATTAATGAAACGCCCATACTAGTACTACCTGTGTACATATTACTGATGGCATCTATTGTTGTTTGGCTGTCTACCTGTCTCATCCAGTCCTGTTGAGGTTGTGTGTCTGGCTTTGGGGTGGGGTGGGATTACAGCTTGCCACAATTAATGAAAAGCCCATACTAGTACTACCTGTGCATATTATTGACTGCATCTATTGTTGTTTGGCTGTCCACCTGTCTCGTCAATACTCAGTCCTCTTCAGGTTTCGTCAGGCTTTTTTTGGGAGGGGTGCTTTTTTTGGGGGGCAAAAAATTAGAGCTAAGCTGCTTGCCACAATTAATGAAAAAGTCTTAGCTATTATAACCTGTGTGCAAGCACATTAGTGACAGCGTCTCTGGTTGTGTACTACAAACATCAGTCTCACTCACAGCCAGTCCTCCTGTGGTTGTGTCAGGCAGACATCCAAAAACTGTCTGCTGCTGTGCTGCGGTCACCCAACCACTCATTCTTTTTCATACTATTTTCATCGGAGTAATAAAAAATGTCTGGAAAAAAGAAACAAAAAACAACAACCTAATTTGTTTTCCTTTGGCTTTATTAAACCCAGTCCATCTGCTGTGAAAGAGTTACGTAACAAAACTATTTACATCATCAGTGACGCTGACAGTAACACAATTGTCGATGTTGCTGATGAGGATGAACATGTGAATGTAAATCCCCCAGTTGGTAATAACGCTGCAGCTGCTGTTTCTTCTTCTGTTTCTGTATCAGAGGGAAGGGGCAGCCAGGGTGACGGTCACGAACAAATTGAAAGACCATCAATAATGGTTACTGACGTTCAGGTTCATAGTATTTCCGCCACTTCTAGTAGTGTTTCCATTGCAGATAGTTCATATTCCTCTAGCTCTCTGCCCAGATTAAATCCTACCAACAGGAAAAAAAGATTCAGTGAAACGCAAATACAGGGTTGAATGGTCACGGGAATTTGACTGGCTTCAGTATGAGAAACAAAGCAACACTATGAGTTGCAAGGTGTGTAGGAAGCAACCCCATCTAGCAGATCATACGTCTCTGTTTTTTGTTGGTAGCAGTACTTTTAAAATGGAGTCTATAAAAATTCATGATGCAAGCAGTTCCCATGTAAAATGCATTCTGGCTGAAAGGTCTCAAAGGGCACCTGAATCCACACCTATAGCCTTTTGTTTTCAAAAGATGAATGTTGCAATGAGGTACTCCATGCGGTGTCTTTTTAATGTTGCCTACTTTCTGGCATCAAGGGATAGGCCATTTCGGGACTTTCCGTTTCACACCTCACTGTTACGCAAATGTAATATAAAAGTGATTGAACAATACACAAATCACAAGAGGTGCAGCGAGTTTGTGCATCACATTGCAGCAGTAATACGCACAAACACAACTGAAGAGATAAACAAAATCTCCTGCTGTTGGGCTGTTAATAGACGGAAGCACTGACAGAAGTGTGAGGGAATTTGTGAATGTGTTTATCAGTTACGTTGATGAAGATGGTACTCCAAATACCTCCTTTATTGATACCAAGCTACCAGGGAAAGCAGATGCCGATGGATACATTGCAGCATTAGATTCACTCTTTAACAAACTTAACATCCCCTTGTGGAAAACTCTTCCATGGATTTCTGGGATGGCCACTGATGGTGCATCAGTCATGCGAGGTCAACGTAGCGGAGTCACAGCAAAGTTACAAAACGGTGGCCTGCCTTGGTTAATTGCTACACACTGCATCGCACATCTTTTACAACTGGCCATTCTAGATGCCCAAAAACATATGACAGAAGTTCACGAAAACAAAAATGGCTTGCGGGCCCTGTATTCATTTTATCATTCTTCTCACCGAAGAATGGGAGCCTTGGAGGACGCTGCTAACACTCTCTTCACTGAATTGAAAAAAATAGTCAACATTTTCACAGTGCGCTGGGTCAGTTCGCACCCCAGTGCTGTGTCAGCTCTTCTCCACAACCCGCCGGCAATAATTGCACACTTAGAGAATACTGCATCGCAGCACAGTGGGAGTCCTGATGCAGACAGAGCTAAAGGACATTTGAACTTTGTTAAAAAAAAAATGTGGTTCTTGGCCTTTCAACAAGATTATCTATCTAGTCTTGGAAGAGTTTCTCAAAATTTCCAAAAAGAGAGTGGTCTTGTTACTCAGGTACAGCCACGAGTGGAGAGCTGCATTTCGGAGCTCATCAAGCTGAAGACCAGTGTGGGCCCTGTTGAGGTAGTTTTTAGAGTATGCCAGTTCGGAGGGAAGTCTCTTTACTGGTGGTGTGGATGACAGCACTCCTCTAGCTCCTCCACCAGGCATGACTGAAAATGCTAGCGATGTAGATAAAAATAGGAATAAAAGGCAAAAAAGAACCAGGCAGGCCACTGCTTCAGACCAAGCAGCCAAGGAGACTGTTTCCAGTGAAAATGCCCGCACACTGATCAAGGAGAAAATATGCAACAGTGTGGTTGGATTCTTACCTGACAGATTAGAGCCCATGTGGCAGTCGGAAGATTACAAACGATTTTCAGTATTTGACACAACTGTTAGGCCTTCTCCTGATGACCCACTCTTTCTAAATTTTGGTCAGGAATCCATCACGGGGCTTTGCCACAGGTACATGCCATTCCTGAAAAAGCAATACAGTTCAGGGCAACTTTTATCTGATCCAGAGCTGGACGCCGAACTTGAAAGAGAAATTACACAAAAACTTTTGGAAGAGTGGCAAGATTTCAAAAATGCTGTAAAAAATCAAAATACTGAGCATGCGTTAAGAAAGGTTCACCAAAATTGAGAGAGATTTGGTCTGTTACGGTTGTTGATCACAATTTTTCAGGTAATGCCAGTGAGTACAGCTGCTTGCGAAAGGAGATTTAGTGCTCATAATAGGATTAAAACAATATCTCGTAGCAATCTTATTGACAGCACTATGGATGATCTGCTGATGATCAGTTTAAATGGACCAACAATAGCGGACTTTAATCCAGACCCATCAGCTGCTCACTGGTACTCATCAACACCGGGATATCAGCATCTTACTGGGCATAAAGTCACACATCCAGAATCAGATGTTATGGACTTGGAAGCGGAAATAGATGAGGAGTCGCAGAGTTGAGTTTTAGGAGACAGACAGTGGTTGCGTTGGAGACTGTGGGAGGTGGTGGACTGATTTTGAAGAAGACAGTAACAGCAATAGAAATATTATTAGCAGTCAGTCAGCCACCACAATTTTAGGAAGCATTTAACATTTATTTTCTGCCCTTGCCCTCAAAATTTAATTTTAGTGATGACGACCCTACAGTCGTGGATCGGATGGTAACAGCACATCAGCAGCGCTGGCCTGGCCATGTCATGTTAAAAAAAAAAGTCACAAAAAAATCCCCCAAAAAAAAGAGAATACAACACACAATACAATAAGAGAACCACAACATCTGAAAGGTTTTATTGCTTCATTTAATTAAAAAAAAAAGTGTACACTTATAGCACTAGGACTTGTTTCATAGAAACAGAGACTTTGACGGCAGATAAGGACCGCTTGGCCCATCTAGTCTGCCCATTTCCCTACCTACAGGATAGGCCGCAGATCCTAGTTAACCAACAGCCTATTTATTCCTACCCCCCACAAAAATTGCCTTATGTCTGTCCCATGCATTCTTGAATTCTCCCACAGTTTTAGACCCCACAACCTCCTTAGGAAGGCTGTTCTATGCATCCACTACCCTCTCTGTGAAAAAATGCTTCCTCACATTGCCCCGGAACCCCCCCCACACACACACACACACACACACACACACACACACACACACACTTACACTTGTAAATCAGCAGGTTCTGGTCAGTCAGACCCCAGTCTGGTCATGGTGTTTCTCCGCCGGTCCCATCTTCAGTTGTTATCCTCTTGGTGATTTTCGCCTCATTTTCTCATAACTGTGCCACCCTTCTCTTTTTGGATTCGGAAGTCATGGAGGTGTTTCTCCGATGGTCCCATCTTCAGTAGCTCCTCTGTAGTGACTGGTGATTTCAATCTCATTTTCTCATACTTGTTATGCGAGTGCCACTCCTACCGTTGCTTCCCTTTTTGCATTAGACAGGCAGGCAGGACTTTCAATTTGTACTTTATAAATTCTCCCTCCTGTGTGTGTGTATGCTTGATGCTGTTCTGGCAAGCTAATTCTCATCAGAATCTCTGGTAAAGACATTCCCAAATGTAGGTTAACAGACAATTCCTCATCTAAGGCAAGTTCAAAAAATGGCTACCATATTTTACAGTCTAGCGGGCGTAAAACAATTGGCCATCTAAAAAAAATTTTTGGCCACCATATTTTGAGGTATGGTGGCCAAACTGGCCACCAGGTCAAAAAGTGATTTGTCCCACCCTGCCGTGGTCAATGTGGTGTTTGCGTGGCGGCATCTGACACCTGTCTTCTCTAAAGGAGAAGAGCATCCGCTGGAATGGTTAACTCCCCCCCAGCTGACCCCCGGCTCATTTCTTATCTCTGGTAGTTGTCCAGGTGGAAGTTAAAGATCCCAAAACATTTTATGTAAGAGTAGGGGATTTTCCATTGCGCCCTGGCCAACATCCCCCCCATCAAAAAAAAAAAAAAGAGGTCTATGTAAGCCCCCAAAAAAATGTGCACCTAGAAACGAGATGTCTCAGCTCAGAGATTCTTTCCTGGTCAGAAATATAATTTACTCAATAAACAGGCTGCCCAGCGGCTCAGCGGTAGCGCAATATGCTTCACACTGGCAACCTGGGTTGAGGTAAGGCGGGCTCTGCACAGGTTGGGCGGCCAGGCTAGGAGTGCTCCCAATGGGTGCCGCGAGCCAGCCAGAGAAGAAGATGGCCCGAATCCGTGGAGGCATTCTTCACGGCGAACCGAGCTGTCTTTCATGGGGTGGCGATGCCCAGCATGCGCTACTGCAACTGAGACGCTAGAGGTTACGCCGGATGTCTGGGGTAGAGGGCGGGACCAGGGGAGAAAAAAGGGGGGAGACGGACCTATGTGCACAGCCGCCATGTGTGATGGCCCCTGCAGTCCCAGAGTCCCGCACCGTGTGGACCCCTGCTGGTTTGACAATGGGGGAAGGGATGACAACAGGGCTGGAGACTCGCAGGTGGACCTGACGGCAGCAGCAGGTGGCGGACAGGGCCAAAACAGCTCTATAGAAAAAAAAAAAAGAATAGTCAATAAACAGGGTTAGAACATGTTATTGGGAGAGAGAATGTTAGCCAGGTCATCGCAAATAACTCCTACTCTTTCAAAGAAAGCCACGGTGGGATCTTTAACTTCCACCTGGACAGCCATCACAAATGGGTAGACAGGACCTCAGTTTAAAGAGCTGGTGTAAGGCCTGAAATTAATACTAACTTTCAAAAACAGTTAACTATTACTTTACCTGAAAGAGGACACCGCTACTTCTGTTCCACCTCATGCAGAATCAGCCTTATGACCTCACTGTCTGTGACATCCCAACTGACCAAGAAGATCCAATCACGTGCTGCCAGACCAGTCACTTGTGATTTCGCAATCTGTGAGGTCACAGTGCTGATGAGAGATGCAGAGGAACAGAACTAGATAGGCCAGTCTCCAGGTAAAGTATTGCTCTTCACATCACACACAGAAACCCAGAATTTGTCATCACAAAAGGATCACTTGTCTGCCCAAATGTCACCTGTCTGTTCTACTTCCGCAGACCCCGTCTGCTTTCTGGCAACCCTCCTTGCTTCAGATCTAATGTACCCCTATGTATATCCCATGCATCTTGAAGCCCTTCACCATTCTAGCCTCTACCACTTCAGCTGGCAGTCAGTTCCACAAGCATGCCACCCTTTCAGTGAAGAAATATTTCCTCACATCCCGCCTGAACACCCCACAGCTATACTACACGCCCCCTGTCCCGGACCTCATCCTCACCTGGAAAAGACTACCCCCTACTGCACCCTGTTCACCTCTGTAAGGTACCTGTAGGACTCGATCATGTTGCCTTTCGCTTGTCCCTCCTCCAGGGTGTACATGTCGAGATACCTCAGTCTCTCCTTGTAGGGCCTCTCTTCCAACCCCTGCACCATTTTAGTTGCTCCTCTCTGGACCGCCTCCCTGACTTTCTTTTACTAAAATACTAAAATGCCAGCAGAATAGGATAACAGTCTTTCGCATCTGCTCGTTTGGTCAGCCCCCACCCTGGGAGTTGACCTTGCTGCCCCCCTCGCCTTCTCTGGCTTCTCCCTTCCCAGTTCCGGATATTCTCGCTGCACTGGATTTTGCTTCCAGAACCCTTCCCCTGTACCTGTCCCATACCCTCTTGAACCCCTCCACCGTCTCTGCCTCCACCAGCCCCCTAGGCAGCACATTCCATGGCTCCACCACCCTCTCAGTGAAGTAGCACCTCCTCCTTTCTCTCGTGAATCTTCCTCCCTCCAGCTTCCACCCATGCCCTCTAGTGGCTCCCTCCTCCTTCCTTCGAAGCACCCTGACTGTTCCTCCCCTATTTACCCCTTCATGTACCTGAAGACCTCTATCATGTCCCCTGGTCCCTTCTCCTTCCAATGTAACATTTAGCTCTTTCGAGCTTCTCCTCATAGGTCCTGTCCCCAAGCCCCAAATCATTTTGTTGCCATCCTCTGACCCTCTCCAGGAATTTAATGTCCCTTTAAGTGTGGCCTCCAAAACTGCACGCAGTACTGAGAGTGTGCCTCACTAAGCAGTTATACAGAGGGAGTACTACTCCCTCCTGGAGGTGATCCCCAGCGACTGCATCCCAGCATCCTGTTGGCCTTGGCTGCTGCCCTCCTGCAAGTCTCTGAGTTGTTCATCTTGACATCCACCACCACCCCAGGTCCCTCTCAGCCATCGAGACTTGTAGCATTCCCCCCCAGGTTGTACACTTGGCCCAGGTTTCTGGCCCCCAGGTGCAGTACCTTGCATTTCCCTGCACTGAACCTCAGCTTCCACTTTCTAGACCATCTTTCCAGAGCCTCCAGGTCCCCCTGTAGGGCCACTCTCCCCTCTTCCCCATCCACCACCGCTCCCAGTTTTGAGTCATCCGCAAAGAGACTCATCTCACTCCTGATACCTGTCCTTATGTCAGAGACGTGATGTTGGAACAGAGGCCCAAGGACTGATCCCTGTGGGACCCTACTAATGACCTCCTCGGGATGAGACTATCTCGCTAACCACGACCCTCTGGGTCCGGGTCCTGGAACCAACTGCCAATCCATCTGATCATCTGGTTCCTCACCCCCATTTCTCCCAGCTTATCCAACAGGCCCACGTGAGGAACACAGTCAAATGCCTTGCTGAAGTCTAGAAAGAGGACGTCCACTGGTCTACCCAGGTCCAAGGCACTCGTCACCCAGTCATATAACACCACAAGGTTTGTCTGACACGATTTCCCCGGCGATGAATCCATACTGTCTATTGTCCAGGCACCCTGACTTTTGCAGGTCCCCCCCTAGCTTCTCCTTGACAATGCCCTCCATCACCTTGCCCACCACTGATGTCAGGCTGACAGGCCTGTAGTTCCCTGCCACCTCCCTTGATCCCGCCTTGTGGATAGGCACTATATGCGCCACCTTCCAGTCCTGGGGCACCCACCCAGTCCTCAGTGAGATGGTGAAAAACTCCGCCAGGGGTTTCGCCAAGACATCCGCAACTTCCTTCAGCACTCTCCATCTTAAGGGACCCGAGGGCTTCCCTCACTCTCTCTGCTATGATTTCCACTTCCACTACCTCTTCACCCAGCTTAGCCTTCCCCCCTCCTGCCAGTGATGCCTCCCCCTCTCCCCAGACCCGCCAATCGGTTAGGGCCCCACCCCTCAGTATCACTGTCTCCTCCCATGTATGATGCAGCACCCCGATTTTCCTTGGTGAATACTGAGGTGAAGTACTCAATTAGTACCTCAGCCTGCTCCCCCGGGTCTTGTGTCCATCTCTCCCCTGTTTTAATCCTGCTAATCTGCCCCATCACTCTTCGTTTTTCCCCAATGTATCTAAAGAACCCCTTGTTCCATCTCCTAATTTCCCTGGCCAGGTTCTGCTCCTTCCTTGCCTTAGCCGCCCTCACCACCCTAGTGGCCTTTCTAGCCATCAGCTCAGACTCCCTCGATTCCTTTCACTCCCGAGCACTTGAATTGCCTATAGGCTGCCTCTTTCCCGCACCACCTCCTGACCTCCCTGGTCCACCAGTAGGGTTTTCGGCCCTATCGCATTTTGCCTTACTCTTGCACAGGTGCTGGTAGCATCCTGCACCCTTCTCCTGATGATTTCCACCACTGTCAGCATCCATGTCTGGCCCAATCCCATCCAAATGCTTCTTAAGGATCCTTCCCATTTCCTTAAAATCCGCCCCCCTGAAGTCAGCTACTTCCGTCTTTGTGCAGCCTTCTACCCCTCCTATGTCCAGGCAGAACCAGACCGTGGCATGGTTACTCGCTGCCAACGGGTCCCTTACCTCCAGGCCCCCAATCAGGTCACTGTCTGCCAGGACAACATCCAGTACCCGCGCCTGACTGGTCGGTTCCCCCACCTGCTGAGTTAGGAACACGTCTTGAAAGACATCCAACAACCTCTGTTCCCTGGTCACCAAGGATGTCATAGTTTCCCAGTCTGTTCCTGGCATGTTTAAGTCCCCCAACACCACCACCCTTCCCCTGCCCAGTCTGCAGTGTCTCCCAACATCTGCCACCAGACTTTCCTCCAGCTCTTCTGCCAGTGCAGGGGGTCTATACACCACTCCTATTTTTACTCTCTTGCCCCCCCTTATCAAGGTGACCCAAATTGCCTCCACGGTTCCCTCCGCCTCCTCTACTCCCCCTATGTCAATGCAGTTTTTGACCATCATTGCTACCCCTCCTTCCCTTCCCTCCCCCCTGTCCTTCCTGAACATAGTGTAACCCTCCAGGTTCAGGTCCCAGTCGTGTGCTGCGGTGGCCCAGGTCTCAGTGACCACTGCCACATTCACCGCTCCCTCAGTTACCATCGCCTGGAGCTCAGGCATTTTATTGCCCCAGCTCCTGGCATTTAGCAGGACTACCTTCCACCCTTTCCCTATACTTTCTGAGGTGTTCTCCAGAACTGGACAGTCCTCTAGGTTAGGTGTATTTTTCAGTAACTGCAAATACCACCCCTCATACTTAGCATGCGGGTTTCTGTGCCCTAGGTGCATGATTTTATTTATTTATTTAGGGATTCAGATCACACCTTTGAGCTCAGCGCTCCTTTACAAAGGTTCCACGTCAACCAGGGACAATGACAACAATAAACAGTTTACATGCAATATTCGAATAATAGGTAGTTAGTATACAATAAGGTTGCAATGTCATTCATAGTACCAATGGTGATAGTACAGCGTCAAGTGCATTCAACGATGGTAAAGGACAGTGTTTATATGTAGCGAAGGAGAAAAAGAGGTGCGACACCTAGTGTGAGTCCGAGGAGGAGTCAAGGTGAGGGGAGCGGACAGCTAAAAGAAGTGGCTTTGTCTAGGAGGTTGGGAGGCAGTGGCAGTATTTTTTTTTTTTTTGGGAACTTTATGTTTATTGCATTTTGAAAAAAGCAATGACATATAGTACATTCTCCTGAAAGGCATCATAACTACATTTACATATACATCCAATGTAATCAGAATAGTTAGCCTAAACAGACTTGTGACAGCTAATGGGGGGGGGGGGGAGACATAAAATGTTATTTCAAAATGGGTAAATTCAATTAGCTGCAGTCAACTATGGCTTTAGGAGGACAAGTCCAAAATGTTCCATGAAAATACAGGAGAAGTTATAACTCAGCATCCAGTACTGATGTGTCCCCTAATCCAAATAATAGAAATAATCCAAATCTAGTGAGCACTGCTGCATACTCTCTGCACCCTGTATATTCATTTCCAAACAAGAACATTCGACATATTAATGAACCATGTAAGAACCTCCCATAAAATATCCTCTCCCTCCGTACAGGCCCCTTGTATGGTTATTGAACTCAGTAATAAATGAAATACTTAGAGCCAAACTTTAAGGAAAGTCCCAATAGTAGAACTTCCAAAGTTCAAGTTTCTTCATCTGATTCTGAAGCTGGCTGCACCTCAGACGTCTGGAACTCTCGAGCTATGGCCTCAACGTTTTTCCCTGCTTCCACAGGATCGTTGTATTGAAAAGAATGGCCTCCATAGTAGATGCGGAGTCACGCCGGCATCAGCAAGGACTGAGTAACCCCCAGGCCCCTCAGTCTAGTGCACACCGCGTCAAATTTTTTCCTTGTAGCGCGCGTAGCAAAAGACAAATCCAGAAAAAGATGAACTGTTGCTCCGTTGTACGAGAGACCCTCCGCAGATCTTGCAGCCTGTAATAGGATGTCCCTTATGCTGGGGCTAGTAGTGATGAGCAGCACCACCCTAGGAGCCTCACCTCGTGGTCCTGCTGCACAAGGGGTAATTCGGAAGGCTTTAGTTAGTTGACCCGGGATGAGATCTTTAGATAGGTGTAACACTTCTGGAAGCCAGGACTGTAAGAAACTTAACGGGTCTGCAACTTCACTCTCTTCTAGTAACCCAATGATATGAACATGTGAGCCCGGTGCGAGTTTTCTAATGCCTCGAGCCTGTACCTTAGTTGACAGTTCTCTTGAGTTAGCTTAGATGTAACAGCTAACGCTTGAATGGCTGCTTTCTCAGCTGAGCCTGCAGTCTGGGCAACGGATTCCAGCTTTGCGTCCTGTTCCACAAAGCGCTGGAGAATAGATTCAACCTTCAGGTCGATGGCCTGCATAGAGGCTTGCAGAGCTCTCCAGGGGGGTTCCGATCCAGTTGTCGCTGGAGTTGCCGCGGCCTGCTCCGTATTTGCTGGAATACTTTTCCCCGCACTCCCACCTGCTTTCTGGTTGCGGCCCATCATAACTTCTGATATCTTCCAACACCGGAAGGTTTAAACTTTCTTTTACTGTTTTTGGTTTTACAAGTCCTTGTCTTCGAAGTAGTTTTATACCGTTTCAAAATCTCAACATGTGCAAAGCTGATGTCCAATGCATCTTGCCAGTTGGCTGCTCAACAGCGCCTCCCCGGCAGTAGGTTGGTTTTAAGGTTGATCCAGTGGGGGAAAAGGCATAGGGGAAAGAGGAAGACAGAGGGATAGGGCAAGGGGGAAGAGTGGGGTAAAAGGAAGGGGAAGGAGAGTGTGGATGAGTATTATGGGTGTTAGTCCTAGGGGCAGTCACAAACTGTCCTAGTAAGAAGGTGTTGCCTTAGGCCATTTTTGAATTGTGAGATGCATTGGGAGTTTAGAATGTGCACTGGGATTTCATTGAGCCATTGGGGGGGGGCCCTATAGCTGAAAGCACACTGTCCCTGCACAGTTCAACGGAAAAGTGTTGATAGGGCCCCCCTCATCCTGCCTCTGGTGGTATAGCTGGTAGCACTTGGTGTTAAGGATGCTAGAAATGCATGGCGCGGTTTTACCCATTAGTGCCTTTTTTCCAAGAAGACATGTTTGGAATATAATCCTGTTTTTTAGTGGCAGTCAATTGGTCTCCTCGTATAAGGAGCAGGATTTTGCACTTTTTAGCTTTGAACACTAACTGCCGTGTCTTTTAACAGCCCTTAAGTTTCTCTAAATGCATTTTCTCCACCCCTTCCCGAGTGTCCATCCTACTGCAGATTTTGATGTCATCTGTGAAAAGGCATATCTTTTCCTCTAGTTCCTCTGCAATGTCCCCAGTGAAGAGAAGATACTGACAAGGACCAGTCCCAATACCAAAACATGTGGTAACCTGCTGGTCACTCACCCATCTTTAGCATGTGTACCGTTAACCACCCTACTCTGTCTCCTATCAGTTAGCCAGTTTGGAACCCACACTACCAATCCGGACCCCCTCCCAAGTTGTCCATCTGTCCAATCAGCCTTCTGTGTGTTACAGTGTCGAAGGCAGCTCTGAAGTCCAGATAGGCTGCGTCCATTGCCCTCCCCTGATCTATTTCCTTGGTTACACAGTGAAAGAACTCTATCAGATTCATCTGACATGCCCCCCCCCCGGTGAACCTCTGCTGTCTATGGTCCTGCAGCACTGGAGTCCAGACGCTCAACCAGCCACTATTTCAGTAGGGTCTCCATTAGTTTCCCCACCACTGACGTTAGGCTGACTGGTCTGCAATTGATAGCTTCCTCCCTGCTGCTGCTCTTATGTAGAGGGTTATCCCTTCTACAGTCCTCCGGAACCGCTCCTGCTTCCAGAGAGCTGTTGAACAAGGCTCTCAGAAGGGCAGGCAGCACCTTCCCTGAGCTCTTTCAATACCCTGGGGTGTATCCCATCTGGTACCAAAACCTTACCCACCTTCATGACTGCAAGTCCTTTCATGATTCTTTCTTCTGAAAATGGACTTGCATCCACTCTCTTCTCCCTATTCTTGTTTCTCCCTGGTGGCCTGTCCCCCCCACCATAGTGAACACAACGCAAAGATACCTACACCTCCTTGTCCTCCTCTCTGGTTTTTTAACCACCTGAAAAATACTTTTTTTTCTCCCCCATCAACCTTGCCACTCCTCTGGAGAACCATAACAGTCTCCTTTTCCTTCTGCTTTTGCTAACCTCTTTCAAGCAAAGATTTGCTGTCCTAATTCTACCCTCCTTTGTTCTTCCCCACTGTGCTTGTGCCTCTGCTCTTTCCTGACAATCTCCCCTCCCAGCCATGTTCTGAGGCAGTCTCCCATTTCTTTAAAATCCCCCTTTCTGAAGTCCAGGAGCCTCGCCCTCGTGAGCCTCGCCTCTGCTCCTTTTCCTCATGTTGAACGACACTGTACAGTGATCACTGGTACCTAGGGAACTCCCCACTGCAATGACTGCAATGCTGTCCCTGTTTGTTAGCGCTAGGTCCAACACTGCCCTGTCCCTTACGCACATGCACCTGATGCTATTAGATACCAAACCTTGTACTAAGCAAGCGGGGGAAAAAAATACTTCAAAAATAAAAAGTAACAACTTACTAGTTTTAAAAATTAACATTTTTCTGCCTTTTTTTGAAAATTTACATTTTATCTCTTTAAACCGATAGGCATCCCTTCCTCTGGTTCAGGACCTGCCTCATCCTCCAACCTCCTTGCCTCTTACCACCCTTTGCTTGCCACCCCACAGGCTTGTCCACATGGTGGGGCCTGGCCTAGCTAGACTGACATCTCCCACTTCCTCCCGAGTACACTGGTGAGAGCTCCCCTGGGTGCAGAGGGAGGGGACACTGGCAGGGGTCTGGGCTCGCGTGTGCCTGGAATCATACTACACAACCAGCAAATTTTTTGTGTTTTGTTGCCTTGCCCCCAGAACGAAGGTGTGCTAGGGACTCCAGGCATGTACACGCCCCTCATGCTTTAGCACAGCCTGACCAATGCCCTCCTATCCTTCTGTACCTCCACTGCACTGCCACTTGCGGTCCTCTAGGTGGCAGTGTTGTAGCTCACACAGCAAACCTCCCTCCCTGGAGGAGTGTCCTCTGGAACGCTTGGTCTTCCTCCCGCCAGGTGGCCCCCTGCGGCTGAGGCTCACTACCAGACCCCATCGCCGGAGCCGTGTGCAACAGCGCTACCGCTGAGGCAACAGGCCGGCCCCTTCCTGCTACCTTTGGAGCCAGCAGCTCTGTAACATCTCATCTGAAGAACAGTCCCTCCTGGTTGCTAAAGAAAGGATGCACTGCAGAAGTGATGTGGTCATTCAGGAAAGGAGTTGAACACACACACTGATGGGGCTAAACACATGCTGTTGTTGCTGCATCCTCCAGCTGCTGTCTGAAGTGCAGACTTTGGCATTTCCCCTGGAAGACTACACTCAGCCATGCATCTCACTGCAGCGGTGTGCCCACAGGCAGCCTTTAGTAAGGCAAAGACTGCCAAGGATAAGGGACACAGCCAGAGAATCAACTGGGAGGATACCCTCCTTTATAATAAAGAACTGGGAGCACACAGTTCTAGATGTCAAAACAATGAAGATTCCCACCACTACCACCACCACCATTTATAAAAAAAACTATTGAGAGCAGTTTGAAGGGCGCCTAATGGGCCGGCAGAAGTGCCATGTGCTTCTGTGCTGATGATCTGGGTTTATAAGGGGACCCAGGAGATTGGTAGGGTGGCCATGGGGTGGGAGGCGTCCTGGTTCAGGCACCGTAGCGATCCCTGCAGTTGGCCAAGGGAGCCCATCTCCACGGCAGGATGTTACAAGTGTGGCCGAGGTGACATGCGTTGGGGCGCATTTCCTGCACCAGGGTGCTGGGGAGAGGGCAGGCCAGGGAGAAGAAAAAAAAACCAAAAAAAAAAGAAAATCTATGAGCGCCTCTGACCATCAGTGACAGTGCTGTTGTCCTCAGGTCCCTACCCACTGTGGTTCCCCGCTGGAGGGATGGTGGGGGGAGTAGGGGTTGGGACTCAGGGTGCCAGAAATAAGCCTGATGCAGGCGTGAGAAGGCCACTGGTGGCCAAAAAGGGTACCTGGTTAGATTAGTGCTACAGGAATAGCGCCAGTCAAGAGAGCGCCAGTCCATACAGCGCTACCACAGACAGCGATAGGGGATGTGCAGCGCTATCCTGTAAGCACTCCCCTGGTCGCTGTCTGTAGTACCAGCAGTGGAGAAGGACGGGAGGATTCGTGTCACTGGCCGAGCCGCTCCCGTGGCATGGAGGGCCGAGGCATGGAGCAGCTCAGCTGGGTGGCAGTGGAGACCAGGGTTCTAATCCTGGTCTCCTTCCGTTTTGTCATTCGGGACTTATATTACTGTTACATGGGGCAGTGGAAACAGTATTTCACAGCCCCACAATTTCCTTCATGCCCGTGATCCACTCCCCCCGGAGTTAGTATCTATTAGTCTGGGGGGTGCGGGGGGCAAGCCCCCTTAAAACAAAAACGGGTGGCACTTTTGCAGTGCTCTTCTTGACCGCGTTGTTTTGGTCAGCTATGTTCTGACCCAATGCTGCCAAAAAGCTATGCAGAAGAGAGCAGTCTGAAACTAGAGAAGCCAGTATGTTCAGGCAATAAGCACGAAGCTGCAGTTTACCCTTTTGGGAGTGGTGACAAGAGACTGGGCTCTGCCCCTGGTGATGCACAATGCCTTCAGGTCAAATCTGTAGTACTTGCTAGTCATGACTGCCCCCTTCTGGCCTAGCGCAGTAAATCACTCAGACATAGGAAGGGACTGCCAACTGCCCAGTTCATAGGAAAAAAGGAAAAATTACTCACCATAGTAATGTTGTTTCTTCTAATGGAGTCTTGCTGCATTCTGACATAATGCAGTTAGCCCCAGCACTTGAACTACCCCAGAGAGGAAAGAGTTAACCCAATGCAGAAGCATAGAACGTTGAGCTCAAGCTCGGTTTTCAAACCTTTGTCTGTGGTACTTCCCAGTGTAACCGTCAGATTCTTAAGAGCAAACTAAGTACTATAGTATGGAAATTGTTCAAGCATATAGTCAAAGGGGAAAAAATTTGGGTCCAAAAAGACTCACGTCGAGAACCCAAGAAAGAAAGGTAGTGACAATATTAACTATAAAATTACAAGAAAAGTAACAATAATAGTATCAGCCACCCCACTTCCTAAGAGGGAGGGTACAAGGTACACCCCTGAGGTGCAACACTGTACCTGCCAGCCCACTTCCCAAAAACTAGGTTCTGAGAGGGGAGATGGGGGGAGGTCAGAATACAGCAAGATTCCATTAGAAGAAACAACATTACTATGGTGAGTAATTTTTTCTTCAAACAGCATGAAGTCTTGCTGTATTCTGACATAATGCAGACTACCAAGCAGTTCCCTATGGAGGAGGGAATGCAGAACCTACTTTGGGAACAGGCTCTGCAGTACTGCTGTACCAAACCTAGCATCATTCCTAGCCTGGATGTCCAGGGAGTAATGCTTGGTGAATGTATGTACTGTTTTCCAGGTGGCTGCTTTACAGATCTCTAACAAGGGTATATCCCTGGCCGAAGCCAGAGTAGCAGCTGTACCCCTAGTCGAGTGAGCCCTCAGGCCTGAAGGGGGTGTTCTACCCAATTTGTCATAGCAGAATTGTATACAAGAAACAATCCACCTGGCAATAGTTCTTTTCGTGGCAGGCTTACCTTCCCCCACTTCACCATAAGTGAGAAACAATTGAAGACAGTCATTTCTGTGTGCCGTAGTAACTAAGAGCCCTTTTAACATCCAAACTGTGTAACCTTCTTTCCCCTGAAGAAGAATGGTCAGTGAAAAACACTGGGAGAGAGATACAGATTGGTTCAGATGAAAATCCGACACCACTTTGGGCAAGAACCTCCTATTGGTTCTTAGGGCCACTTTATCCCTATGGAAGGATATGAAGTTAGGTTCAACTGACAGGGCCTGTAATTCACTAATCCACCTGGCAGAAGTAATAGCTACCGGGAACACAGTTTTCCAGGTCAAGTACTTCAACTCGGCTGAAGCCAAAGGCTCAAAGGGTGGTTGCATAAGCTGAGCAATGCAGACATTAAGATCCCAAGGCGGAGTAGGCTCTCTAAAGAGAGGGTTAATGTGAACCAGACCTTTGAAAAAATTCCTGAAAACAGGATGAGATGCCAGGGAAGAGCCCTTCCCTGCTGAAAGAAATTCAGAGACAGCTGCTAGTGAACCTTCAGGGTGGCAGGCCTAAGGCCTAGACCACTCAAATGAACTAGATATTCTAAGACTGTGGAGATGTCTGCAGAATCAGGCACAATGCCTTTCTGAGAACACCAAATACTGAACCTCTTCCATTTCGAATTGTAAGTTTTTCTAGTGGTAGGTTTCCTGGAGACCTTCAGAATATCCAGAACTCCCTGAGAGAGATGTAGTGCTGCATATTCTAACTCTTCAAGAGCCAGGCCTCGAGGTTGAGAGACTAGAGACTGGGGTACCAGATCTGCCCCAGGAGGAGGACAGGAGATTGTATTTCCTGAGAAGAGACAGGGGATGTAACACTGTCAAGGACAGCAGAAGAGGATACCAAGGCTGTTTGGCCCAATCTGGAGCCACTAGTATCACTGTGCAGGGCTGAGTTCTGATCTTGATCAGAACTCTGAACAGCAGAGGGAAGGGAGGGAAGGCATAGAGAAACCTGCCCTTCCAGTCCAAAATGAGAGCATCCAGGGGCAACGTCCCCAGGACTGGAGGTCTGCAACAAAACAGAGGAAGTTGATGATTGTCCGGTGCTGCAACGAGATCTATCTCCAGAGTGCCCCACCTGGAGAAGATAACCTTCAGAATGTGAGGATCCAGGGACCATTCGTGATGTCCCTGTGAAATTCTGCTCAGGGCATCTGCTAGTAAATTGTCCTTTCCTGGAAGGTGAACTGCTACTAGGAAAGTCTGAAGAGAATAGGCCAGAGACCACAGCTTCATGGCTTCTGTGCGCAAGGCCGTGGACCGAGTGCCTCCCTGCTTGTTGATGTACCACATTGTGGTGGTGTTGTCTGTTCTGACTTGGACCACCTTGCTCTTGACTGAATCCGAGAAACTCTAAAGGGCTAGGAAAACTGCCCTGAGTTCCAGGAGATTGATATGAAGGAGAGACTCCTGTGGAGACCAGACCCCTTGAGCTGTCAGGGCTCCCAGGTGGGCTCTCCAATCTAGGAGAAAAGCATCTGTAGTTAGAACTACTGCTGGGACTTGAGGGAGAACTGAAACTCCTTGTCTGAGGTTGTCCTGGTCCAGCCACCACTGGAGAGCTTGGACCAGAGTCTGAGTTACTGGAATCAGGTTGGTGAGAGTCCTTTCTCTGTGACCAAAAGGACCTTAGGTGGAACTGAATATCCCTCATCTGAAATCTGGCCCTCTGTACCACTGCTGTGGAGGCTGCCATGTGGCCCAGAAGTTGAAGGAACTGTCTCGATGGATGAGAAACCTGAGGTCGAAAAGAGGAAGCAAGATCTACTAGGGCCTTCACCCTTGCCAGGGGAAGGAAAGCTCTTGCTTGGATAATATCCAATTCTATCCCTATGAAGGTGAGAAGTTGTACTGGATCGAGGACAGATTTTGGAAGACTGAGAAGAAATCCCAGAGAGATGAGCAAGTCCTGGGTGGTTTGCAGAGCTGACCTGACCTGGTCCGATGACCGACCTATGATTAGCCAGTCATCCAGATATTGAAAAATGGTGATACCCTGTCTTCTGAGGTAAGCCACCACTACTGCAAGGCACTTTGTGAACACCCTTGGAGCTGATGTTAGGCTGAATGGCATGGCCCTGAACTGATAATGGCCTGAAGGCAACTCGAACTGGAGGTACTTTCTGTGGGAGCACCTGATAGGAATATGGAAGTAGGCATCCTTGAGGTTCAGGGATGCTAGCCAATCCCCTGGCCTTAAAGAAGGAAGGATTATTCCCAGGGTTATCATTTTGAATTTGGGTTTTGAAATGTGTTTTTTCAAATACCTTAGGTCCAGGATGGGTCACCACTCCCCTGTTTTCTTTGGGGTAAGGAAGTACCTGGAGTACAGGCCTTTTCCCCCGTGTTGAGTAGGAACCCACTCTATGGCTCTGAGAGCCAGGAGAGAGCAAACCTCTGCCTCTAGGGCAAGGGTTTCAGAGATTGATGCAGGTGGAAAAGACCTGGCCCTCCTTTTTGGTAACCTTTTGAAGCTGACGGCCAGTCCCTGGCTTACTACTTCCAGGACCCACTTGTCTGAGGTCACAGACTTCCAGGCCTGAAAGTAGTAAGCCAGCCTGCCTCGTACTAGGATTGGGGAGTCGACCTGGGCTGACACCTCAGGGTGTCTGCTTGGCAGGAGCCTTAGACTGGGAGGAAGAAGCAGCCCTGCTCATCCCCCTCCTGCCCCTCCCTCAGAAAAAAACCCTCTATGGGAAAGGAGAGGAGGTCTGGGCTTGGTAAAAAGACCTGTGAAAGGGCCTGCCCCTGCTCCTGGACTGCTGCTTTTGTGGACTGGCTTGCCTTTCCTTGGCCTGTGCACTCCTGTAGGTGGTCCTGTATTCATCCATTTTCTTCATGTAAGCCTCTGTCTGCTCCCCAAACAGAGTTACCAACTACAGGAAAATCCATAGCCTTAGTCTGGGTACCCTGTGATAGGCTAGTACATCTGAGCCAAGCATGTCTTCTGAGAGACACAGATGTAGCCATGACTCTAGATGCCACATCATTGGAGTCCACAGCAGCGTGAAATTGTATTTTAGATGCCTCAATTCCATTCGCAGCCACGTCCTCCAGCTCCCTGGCTAGCTGGGAGGGAGGCCTGTTTAGCCAGTTCCAGAACAGTATCCCACCTGGACTTCTGGTACCTGGCTGTGTAGGCCACATAGTTTGCCTGCCTGAGTCCCAAAGAGGATGCCAAATATTGTTTTTTGGCCATGCATCCACTTTCCTGGAGTTCTTGTCTGGGGGAGTGTGAAGCCAAAGGAATGTTAGCCCTGTCACAGGCTGCAGCCTGCACTACCCCAACATAGCTGCTATGATTATAAAGGAACTCCGTACCTGAGCCTGATAACATACACCTCCTGTCCATTCTTTTGTCCACAGGTGGTAATGAATTAGGAGTTTGTAAAATTTTTTGCGTCTGTTTCCCCTAGGACTTATGAAGAGGGATAGACAACCTTTTGGACTCTGGGATGTCCACCATTTCCACAAAATCAGGCTCTTGTTCCTCCTCAACAGCTTCACCCAATGGGAGCTAGGGAGTTTCAGCCACCTTCTTGTAGAACAAGAAGTGTGAAGGGGAGACAGAGGGCCTGTCTGGGGAGATGTCCGGTTCAATGGGCACATCCAAACCCCCCGGTCATCATCTTCATCATCGGAATAGTCTTCGTCTCCCTCCCACTCCTCATAGAAAGCATCTGGATCATAATCCGAAGGAGACTGATCCAACCAAACTGACCACCTAACCGGCGGTACCAGTTCGGACGGAACCGGGCGAAGCGACTGAACAATGCTAATCGCTTTGGCTATCTCGTCCGAGACTGGAGTATGCAGTACAGGATCCGAACCGGCAGACTTTTGTTTCCTTTTTGACGGAACCGAACCCTCAGAGTCGGCTCTCCTTTTGCCCGAGGTGGTATCGCCTATGTCAGTAGGCACCTCCTCAGGTTCAGCCGCAACCGAACCGGGCTGGCCATCCGGATCTACGAACTTCTCGTCCTCCCTTTCCTTCAGCCTACTCAATCTTTTTTCTAGAGTAGCTTTGGGAAAGTTTTTGCAAATTTGGCAGTCTGACTTGAGGTGGTCAAACCCCAGACAAACACAGATGAGGTGGGGGTCGGCCTTGGCAAAGGCCTCCCCCACACTCAGTACAGTGTTGAAACCCAGTGGGACTGGTTTTCTTCTTGGGTTTCTCAGACATGGCCAACCTACTAAAATTACCCTATAGCAGCTTTCAAGCCAGGTAATAAATAACCGATCGGTTACAAACCACGTCACGGATTTTGAAAAAGAACCAGAAAAGGCCCGGTTTATTTGAAACCGATCGGTACTGGAACACCACTCTAATCCCAGAAAAAAATCAATTTAAAACAATGTAGAAATAAGGTCAGTTCCTAACCGGACCGACCGATAATAAACCGATGAAAAGAATAATTTCCACAGTTCTTCCAACTAAAACACAGTCACTAGCTGTCTACTACACTACCTATACCGTAGACAGAGGAGGGAAATCCGAAAAAACAACAAATAGAACGGTTAAAAAACAAACGCTTTTTAAACTTTACTGAACCAAGCAGAGGAATCTCCAGAGCGACTTGTAGGTGGAGTAAAGAATCTGACGGTTACACTGGGAAGTACCACAGACAGAGGTTTGAAAACCGAGCTCGAGCTCAATGTCCTACGCTTCTGCATAGAGATAACTCTTTCTTCTCTGGGGCAGTTCAAGTGCTGGGGCTAACTGCATTATGTCAGAATACAGCAAGACTTTATGTTGTTTGAAATACTGTTTATAAGTACACCGATCATAAGACCACCAGTGTTTCAGGAACCCCCAAAAAATTCCCTTCTTCGGGATTAAAGGTGCACCTCACTCCTATATTAGGCTTGTAAATGATCAATAACAGACATTCTCTGCTGGTTCTATGCATGTGTATGCCGTTTTGTGGCTGCTTCAATCTGTTTTCTATTATGGCTCCTCCAGTGTTGTGCTTGGAGAGAGTGCAGTAAATCTCACCCCTTTTTCTACCACCTCCTCCTCAGCATTCAAAGAAGCACCTATGTGGGTTGTGTAAGCAGACCATGTCTAGCCCCTTAAAACTGACGTCCCATATTGGCCTGACGTCAGTTCAGTCAGCATCCCAGACTACCAGCTGGATATTTATTTTCCTCCATGTTCTATCTACGCCCCACGGACCCCACCACGGACAGCTTTTGTCTGGCAAGAGCTGATCACCAACAGGCCTACAGGTTCAGGCGGGGCTTCCTTCTGATTGCCTGGTTCCCATGTGACCCCAACTGTCAGCTGTGCATGCATGCAGGGGGCCAGTAGCCTACTGCTGTAACTACTGGAGTGGTGGGCTTCGAAGGATTACTTACCTGCGTGTTGGTGAGCCCAAGGCCCCCAAGATCAGCAGGGACCTGCAGTCCGAAGGCTCCCATCTCCTTCAGCCCCTGCATAGTGCTATCTTCAACCATCTCCAACGTATCGTTCTTGGCTGGGTCATTCACCTCCTACCATAGAAACAAAAACAGGGAGATAATGCCAACGGTTAACATCAGAAATTCAGACTCCTCGTGCTGAAGTCAGCCATCCATTCCAGCAGAATATCCTGATATACTTGGGGGAGAAAAAACTGAAATAGTTCCCCAATAAAGTCACATTACATCACTGTTAGAATCCTCTATGATGTCAGAATTTACATTTTCTACAAGTACAGGTAAGTTACACTCTTATTTATTTATACAAGTATGGTAAATGCATCCATTTTATAATTACAATAAGGCACTTCAGGATGTTTCTCTCTGCAGGGACGACTGGTTGAAGGCACTCAGCTTGTGGTCTCATGCCTCCCAATGCACATGAGGTGTGATGTTATCCCAACACGACTAACCCTGGCCTACCTTACTGCTTATACAATCAATCTGTAACAACATGAATTTTGAAATCTTATATCCTATTTATATTATGTGTTTAAAAAAAAACCAAAAACAAATGATACCCGACCACAAACAAGCAGATCATACGAACATACGAAGAAGCCAGAAAAAGGCCATTTGGTCTATCAAGTCTGCTCGTATTGCAGGGTCCACAGCTTGAGCTAATGTCCCTGCCCTCCCTCCCCACTCCTCCCATTCTCCCTACCCAAGATCCTTACCTTCCCCCTACGTCTATCCCAGCCTCTCTTAAAGCTGCCCGCTGTTAATAAGATGACCTCTTCCGGCAGCGCATTCCAAGTGTCCACCACCCTCTCTGTGAAGAAGTGCTTCCTGACCTCCCTACTAAATTTCCCACCCTCCAGCTTAAGACTGTGCCCCCTTGTGTTATGGCTGCCACTCAGCTTAAAGAGATCGGTGGTGGGGGAAGAACTTGACGTGAGTGTGAACTAAACAAACTTCTAGCCATACTCCTGAGTTACAGCAAGGGCCCTTCTGCCCACCTCTGGCGGCTGTCCAGGTGGAACTTAAAGATCCCATGACACTTATCCTAAGAACAGATAATTTTTCCCACATGTCTTGGTCAAGTTTTCCACTGTCAATAAAACAGCTGTAGTTGCCACCCACCCACCCACAGGACTCACCTGACAATGAGCTGTCACAGCTCAGTGGGACTTTCTAGGTCAAAAATCACAAATAAATAATTTTAGTAAAGTGTCAGGAGTCAGCGTGACTCAGCCCGGTAACACATCTGCCTCAGGGCCAGACATTTAGTTCTCGTTCTAGCACCAGGATAGGGTTTATCGCCTGCCCCAAGTACAGGACAAGGGGATGCTGTACTGTCGGGTGGGCCATCCTTAGGATGAGACATTAAGCCAGGTACTGGCTACCTTTTTTTTTCCTTACATTCTGTTTTACCTCCTCCTCTACCCCCAGACTGCTCTCCTTCTGGCTGACCCCTCGCCTCGTCCTCCGGTTCCCCCGGGACTTACCTTCCACCCTGTGCTCTCTGCCACAGAGCTACGGTGTTGCCCGGCCACCAGATGCAAACCATCGGCAGTCATCCACAGTTCGTTTTTTTTCCCCCTCCTATTCCTGGGACCCCAGACCAACTACATCACGCATGACATAAAGGCATTGTGTGTGCGAGACACCAGTGATGGCCCCTTCCTCCCACGGCATTGAGCCACCCTCCTCTATGGCCTGGCAATGCCCCCGCCCCCCCAAGCCTCCACTCGGAGGTAGCCAAGAGCAGAGGAAAAGCTGTCTCCCTCCCCAGGAGGGGAGAGCTGCCTGGCGGCTGCTCATCCAGCCTCTCTTCCTGGCTTGCCTCCTGAACTCGAGTCACCGGCACAAAGTTATTCAGATGGGAGGTTAAACATCCATGGCACTTCTCATAAAAAGGTAGAATTTTTCCAGTGTCCTGGCCAGATTTCCGCATTCACTAAGATACCACCAACAGCTTAATCTGGTTCAATTTCAGTTGGTCTGCATCTATATACCCCCCCCCAAACCCTTGGGAAGGCTGGAAATAGGCAGTATTGTCTAGCCCTCCTTTCCCAGTCCCCCCCCAAAAAAACAGCCATCAAAGTCCGGTAACTTCAATGGTCGGAACTGATCACATGACTATTCATTATTTTTCTGCCAACTGCATACCTCAACTGAACTACATATATATGTGTTTTTTTTGTTAAATAAAAACCCATTTTCTTAGTGGGATAAACATACTCCAGGGTGTGTGATCGTAAGAGAAAAATGCACTTTCTGAGTGCCTGTGGCACTCGAGCAACAACCCAAGACATGCATTATTCCTTTATCACTGCACACCCCGTTACGCTTTATCCCTCAGACATTTAGGATAGTGTATGATTGCCCATACACAACAACAATATTCTTACACTGAGTAGTTTCCATGATGACAAAAGGACCTCAGCGAAGCTCAAAGGAGTCACCCTGTTGCCATGGAAACCACGAGGTGGTAACATTGCTAGTTGTGTCACAGTTACTATTTTATACTGTATATGGTGCTTAAAAAAAAAAACAAAAAAACAATTGATTACTTTTCGCGTTTCCTGATGTCAGTCTCCACCCTCCGCTGCCCGCATTTCACTACCATCTGCCTGCTGGCCAGCAACGCTTCAAGCGCCCTCTATCCAATGAACATCGCTGATGGGGGCACTTGTATTGTGACGCAGCTACCGCAGCAGAACAAACAGTCGTTCTGCTGTAGTAGCCACGTGACTACTGTAGTAGAACGACTTTTTCAAGTATATGGATCTGCATACACAACAGCATTCCACCATACACTATATTATCATATTTAGGGTTTAAGGCAGAAGAACAACATACAGTCCCTCAAGACTGCCTGTGCTAAACTGTATAGTAATACTTCTGATTGGATCCATCCAAAATTGACCTATCAATACTCTTTCTAAAGATGTCCTTATTGGGACTATTAATCACCTCCTGAGTAGGATTATGCCGTACACCAATTATGTAATGTGACAAGAAATATTGCCTAGCTTTTATATTCATTTTTTTTTTCATTAATTTTTACTCGTTTATTGTGTTTCCTACTTTGCCTGTCATTTGGTGTTAATTTCTTTGCCAATACTGTTCAGAAATAATGGCCCAATTACAAGGTCACACATCAATAAGAGGTCTGCCTTTATTCTTCCATCTTCAAAGGCCATTAGATCCAATGTTTTAAACATCTGCTGCATGGTAGATCTCTATATTCCCAAATTAACTTTGTGGCACATATCTGAACTCTTTCCAGTAGTAATGTGCCCTTTCTAAGGTAAGGATTCAAAACCGGGGAACAGTAGTCCAAATATCATCCAACCCAGGGTATTAAATAACTGGTATAGCACAGCAAAATGCTGCTGCACCAACTAGGAGCCATTGCTAACCATTTCCAGAAATGCACAGCAGTAGACTGCTAACCATTTTTTAAGTTCGTCTATGGCACAATAGACAAAATGAATAAAAACATCATATATTTTTTCAATCTTGCTAATCATTCTGTGCTGAATGCCATACATCACAGCCCAAGTACCCTCGTCCTGGAAACATGCTGTAGTCATTCCTCTCCCCAAAGGTGGTAACACATCCATTCTTGGCAAGTATCACCCCATTTCCCTCCTTGCTACCCTTGCCAAACTTCAAGAACATTTAGTTCTCGCTCAACTATCACCCTTCCTCTCCGATTCCTCTTCCTTCTTCACCCCCCTTCCAATCTGGTTTTTAGAAGAACCACTCAACAACCACCTCCCTCCTCAGGCTTACTGATGCCATCCTTTCAGGGGTGGATGATGGCTTGATCACCTCGGCCATCTTTGTCGACCTAGCCAAAGCTTTCGATAGAGCGTTTATAGCAGCTGCACCTACCCTGTGGAACGCCATGCCTGGTTATCTTAGGGAGGCCCCCTCGGTGGAAGCCTTTAAGAAGGGCTTCGAATCATATTTATTCAATCAAGCTTTTAACTAGAGATGTTTTAAAATTATAGCATATTCTACGATGGTTAGCTAAGCTGTTGCTGCTAGTTGTATCCTGTATATTGCTGTTGCTGTTTTACATTTGTTTTACTGTATTTTTTAAAATGTTTTGTATATCATGTGTTTCATATTGTACAGCACCCAGAGTCTTTGGAGATGGGTGCTATATAAATAAAATATCTATCTATCTCTATCGCTCTCTAACCTTCCTTCCACTATCTCACAGACGCATTTCTTACTGTGCCAAACTAACCTTCAAATTCTGGTTCGGGGAGGGGGGCTTCCCTCCTATTTCTCATCCTCTCTCTCCACTTCACCTCACCCCACCCACTCTCTGAGATCAAATGATGCCCGCACCTTGACGGTCCCTCGCCGCTCCACTCATTGGTCAAACTGGTTTCGCCCATCGTTTCCCTAAAACCTGGAATTCCCTCTCTCCTGAAATACGACACTCCTCCTCCAACTACTCCCTTACCTCTGCCCTACACAATTACCTTTCCCTCAGCTGTTCCTGCTTTAACCCTCCTTAATATTTATCCCCCATTTCTGCCTTCCTATCATGACCCCGGCAGGGGTTCTCAACATCCTGAAGGAAAGAAAATACTACCCCTTCTCCTCATATTCAGTTCTTGCCTCTCCCCCTCTCTTCTCCAACTGCCCTTCTGGGTCACCCGTGTGCACAACCTACCCATCCTTTTTACTCCAACAGCACTTGCGTACTTCCTCGAGCCTGCTCCTGGTACACTCATGTACTATGAATGGTTCTATCACATTATTACTGTTTTGTACGTTTATATGTTCTTTTGTATTATTTTGGACATTTATTGTAATTTACCCAATGTTCCACTACTGTTTATTGTACAATACCTTGTGTTACAACTGTTGCACAATCTTACAATGTTGTATTGTTTGTACTACCCACATACTATTGTAACTGATCATCCTTCACAACATTGATGTTCCCTACCTCCGTGGGCCGTGAAAGGGACACATGCTCCTGATCCCAGAGACAGGCTTGGAACTGATGCTCTTTCCTCCGAGCGGGATCCACCGCTGAAACCTCCACTCCTGTATTCCTGCTCTGGGGATATTCCCTTTAAAACTGCAAGTATATTCTACCGGTTTCTGGGAGGGGTGGAGAGTTGGTGGGGGATTTTATGACCCAGGGTGGGGGGAGGGGGAGAGAGAGAGAGATCGACCATCACCGTGGATGTTTCCGCTCAGTAAGAAACCACACCGAAGCTAGGGGGTTATATTAAACTCAGGAGATTTACCTCGATACCACAACTTGCTGAGGGGGCACAAAGAGTTTAAATAAGAGATGGGGAATAACGAGACACACTGTGATCTGAACACCTCATTTACTGCCCTTGCCATAACAGAAACAGGAGTGAACTATTGTTACAGAGTTATGTAAGAGCTGGGAATGCTGCCCTGCCTTGCACTGAATATGCTTGCCCTGAAGAGAATTATATAATAATTTAAATATGAGGCAGCAATGTTGAAAATAAAGATAATATAAACGAAGGATCGGGGTGGGGGGTAGAAGGGAAGAACAGATAGACAAGTGCCTGTCAAACCCTTGTAGACGTAGGCTTATCCCACAAGGATTGTGGGGTAATCCCTGCTAGTTCTGGTTCTGTGGTTCCCTCCTGTTTTCGAAGGAGGATCTGGGTGCCACAAAGGAGGCACCACCCGAGCAGGGGGCTCCCAGCTCGCTCTAGAAAACTACACAGAAAACCCAGGGCACCATTTAAGGTTTTTATTTTGTTGTGCGAACTGGGTTAAATTACTAACGTAGACAATAAGGGGGTTTTGACACCCCAGTTTATAAAAGTTGTACTTGTGTTTGGCAGTACAGGGGTAAAAAATTTTCACACCCCACCCGTGCTGTTGTTTGTAGTTTGCTATGTTACACAATTTAAATGGCTGAAAACGGTTTGTTCTAATTTGGGGTACACTCAGATATTCACAGCAAAGATTGAAGTAAAAGACCAAAACATTGTTGCAGTAATTCCTCCGAATCAGATTATTTTTCCGAAATATCATGATGGCTAGTCCTAGACTAGCAACTATCTCCTATAACAGAAACAGGATTAAGAAGCCTATAAAAAGGAAACAGATCCACCAAATTTCTCAGACAACAGAGATGCTCGGTCTGCTTCTTACAAGAGACCCATCTGCCCCCTTGGGAGGCACTGAAACTAAAAACCAAAGCATACCCCATGGTATATCACGCATCCCTGGGTAACGGGAAAAAAAGAGGGGTGGCCATCCTCCTAGCGGCTGACCTACCTACCCTTTCAGGAAGATGAGACTATAACAGATCCGGGAGCGCAGTATATCGTGGTGAGGGGGAGGGTGCAGGACGTCTGGGTCACCTTTCTTAATGTTTATGCTACTCTAGGCTCACCGATTCAGTTCTACTCCGACTTAATACATCTTATAGTGGAAAAAGCAAACGGAATGGTTGTAATGGGGGGGGAGGGGATTGGAATTTGACCCTTAACAGAAACCTAGATACTACATCAAAGATCCCAGACGGCCGGAATAAAACAGCTAAACAATTTGGGAGGTTGTTAAAGGAATTGGGTTTTGCAGATGTGTGGCGAGAGAAGTATCCAAGTGCCAAGGATTTTACATATTTTTCCCCCAGATTCAAAATTTACTCCAGACTGGATATGTTTTTTTTACATACAATAAGGATGTGTTCAGGTCTGTGTGGGTGGGCCCAGCTGCATATTCTGACCACCAACCAGTGTACGCAGAGGCTGATTTGGTTCTGCCCTGGAAAAACACACAATGGAGGCTTAATGTGTCCCTTCTACGAGATAAAAAAATGGTCTCGGAGATCCAGGATATTACTAAGCAGACGGTGGAAACAAACTCAGGACAAGATACTTCACCACAGATTAAATGGGACACAGTGAAGGTTATGGTTATGGGGAAGCTGATCTCGATTTTTGTATATAAGAAACAAGAACGACAACGTCAAATGGATGCCCTCACTGACCAATTGAAAAACTTAGAGGCCCAACAAAAACAAAAGTGGGATGCATGTATGGGGGAAAAACTTAGGGAGGTAAAAGATAAAATTCAAACATTACTGAATGTAGAAACAGAGAAGGTACTACACCATCTTAAGCAGAAGTTTTATGAGAGGGGACAGAGGGCGACAACATTCTTGGCCTGCCGCGTGAAACAGCAGGCTGCTAGGTCATATATCACTAAAATTAGACGCCCTAATACAGGACAGGTGACTTGTCAGGGAGAACAAGTGGCAAATGCATTTATTTCATATTACAAGTCACTCTATAAGCCCCAGCAAGAGTACACAATGGAAGAGAAGAAAAGAAACGCTTCCTCCAGGAGCTGGACCTCCCCACGCTGACCAGGGAACAGGGGGGAGGCTTTGGTGGCAAATATTTCCCATCTAGAAATTGCTAAGGCCATACAGAACATAAAATCAGGAAAGTGCCCAGGTACGGGGTGGGGGGAGAGAGAGAATTTTACAAGATTTTTTCCAAAGAGGCGATACCCTTACTAGGAGATGTGTACAATACAGTCTGGGAAGGAGCAGAAGTGGCCCCCCCATCATGAATCATGCCACTATCACTGTAATTCATAAAACAGGGAAGGACTCAACAGAATGTGGGTCCTACAGACCAATTTCCCTCCTTAACGCAGACTATAAGCTGTTTACAGCTATAATAGCCGGAAGACTCAAAACGCTCATTCCACAAATAGTACACGTGGACCAAACTGGCTTTGTGGCCGGATGTCAGGAGGACTATAAATATCATAAATCATGTTAATCGTACACGCACACCTACGTGACTGATGAGTCCGGATTCGGAGAAAGCCTTTGACAAGGTATCTTGGAGTTTTCTCTTCCAGGTGCTGGATCAGCTACGTTTCCCACGACAGTTCATTACAGGTCTTAGAGCCCTGCATGTGGGTCCACAGGCATGCATGTGGGTTGACGTGGGGACAGCAGATAGATTTAATTTGGGTAGGGGTACAAGGCAGGGCTGTCCACTATCCCCTATATTATTTGCCCTCCATATTGAGCCCCTCGCTAAAGTTATAAGGAATGATAAACACATACATGAGGTGGAGATGGGTAACACAGAACATAAGATATCGTTATATGCGGACGATGTTGTACCTCACACAGCCAGACACTTCCATACCACAGGTGTGGAGGTGCCTGGAAGAATTTGGACATAACGCGGGATACAGCTTAAATAGAAATAAAACCGAGGTTCTTCGCCTCCACTACAGTCCATTGGATGGTACTAAGGCGGCGGTACCCCTGAATTGGGCTGCTTCTAAAATTAGATATTTGGGGATTATTATTTCCAAGAACCCCGAGTAAATTATTTGATATGAATTTCAGACCCTTGGTTCAACAGATCAGACAAGATACTGCTAGGTGATGCTGTTGAAACTCCCCATGTACTCGTGTATACAATCCATGACCATGAATATTTTGCCTCGATACTTATACTTATTTCAATGTTTACCTCTGTGGATCCCACAAACCCATTTTAAAAACTGGCAGGGAATCATCTCCAAATATATATATGGTCCCTGGGGAGAGCCTAAATAAAGGCCTCAATCATGTACTCAAACAGGATGATAGGGGGTAAAGCCCTTCCTAACTTGGAAGATTATTACCTGGCGGCTCAACTACGGGTGGCGGCACTGTGATCAGCAGAGGGGCATGATGTACACTGGAGGGAAATGGAGGTGGAAGCAGTGTGTGGAGCCCCCTTATGGGCAAGGGTTGTAGACATATCACTCAAACCGTATACAGGGGAGCTGCCACTTACGTCAATGAGAAATACTCTGTGAGCAGTCTACAGAATTTGGAAAAAACATAACATTTCTAAAGCCATTTGGCCTTTGCAGAGGTTTGCGTGGAGTGATACCTTTCTTCCTGCCAAGCTGGACCACACATTTAGACAACGGTCGGGGGCTTGGACACCCTTGAACAACTGACAGACCAGGGAGCGGTTTTACCGTTCAATCTAATAAAAGAGAAATACCGCATACAAAACAAAGATTTTTTCAGATACCTGCAACTAAGAGAGCACACGAATGAATTCCAATGAAATAGCCAAACAGCTCCGCAGGTGACTGTGTTGATGGAGGTTATCCAGGCGATACAAAAACAGGTGTTGTTGAACGGGCACATCTCTGGTCTATACAAGGCCCTCAGAGATGTGTACCACTTCTGCACCCAACCCCTCAAACGTAGATGGGAGGAGGAGGCAGGCTTTCAGTTAACAGAAACAGAATGGGGCAGAATATTCAACTCCTCTAGCAAAACAACTTATTCACCATTATGGCAAGAATTTGCCTGGAAAATCAAAACAAGGTTCTTCTATACCCCGAAGGTTCAGGTTGGGTGGGGTACAGCTACTTCTAAAAGGTGCTGGAGAGGTTGTGGCGAGTCTATTGCCCACCAGACTCATATTTTGGCAATGCCCGGTTTTACAGCCTTACTGGGGTCAAATTAAAGGGGCACTGGAGGAAATGTACTCCATCACTACTGAGATGTCCCTACCACACTTGATCTTGGGATTACCACCACCAGAAATTGGGGGAAGAGATGCTCTATACCTCTAGAATAAACTCTGGGCTGCGGCACATAAAGCCGTCACCAAGCATTGGCTGGCAGCTGATCCCCCAACTTACGCACACTGGCAAGGGATGGTCCAGGACATAATGAGGATGGAGGAGTTGACCCATAAGATCAGTTTCCGAATGCCAACATTTGTGCGCAGATGGACTATATGGGTACTGTGGAGAGACACTAGAGGGGGAGAGGAATAAATAAGCGGGATCTTGCGGGAAGAGAAATCCTGGAGCCCCAGCACTACTTACTAAATGGGACGACAGGGATAAGCTTATAGGAATGAACTGTAATACTGATACTGTGGAAAGTAAATAACTTTGAGGAATATATTTTCTAGGTATGATGATATTGCTGTACATTTAAACATGTAATGTACTGAAATGTTAATGACATTATGTACCCTTGAATATCAATAAACTTGAATTAAAAAAAAAAAAAAAACGAACTCCAAGGGACAACAATCATACATTCATACGCATTTCTTTAGTAATAAATTATGGGGAGGAGAAATATAAAAAATGTATAAATGGAATGCAAGCAGACTTGTACCTAATTATTATGTTTTTTAAAGTTTTCTTTGAGGCGTCAGTAGCTCTTTAAAGATCCCCCCGTGAAGACAACAGTCACAAGGTGCACTTCTAACAGTTCGCTTTTAAAATAAGTTTGATAATTGCAATAAGGCACCCCCCAAGGGTTCGATTAACAGTTAATCACCCCCAGGGACAATATGGCACTCGTCTGTACCTCATGCCACATTACACCCTTAGGAAGTGATTAGCAGAATCCTGGTCATGCTTTATTACACAATTCCCCACTGTATGGTCCACAGTAGTATTCTGTCAATGACATTTTGTAATTTACCACTACCCGCCACTGTGACTACCTCTCTGCCAATATTAGCATCATCCGCAAATTTGTCATGCCAGGAGTATAAAGAAGGAGGGAAGGAGATATTACACCCATACAGTATTGTCACAGAGATCCCTCACTAGGGAGTTCCAGTCCACTGCCACCACCTGGGTTTTTTACCAACAGGGCCCAGGAAGCCTGTTTCTGACTTCCCCCTTTGCACAAGGTCAGGAAGGTCAACACAATAACTGTGGGTAGAGTGCTCTCTCGGAGACGGACTGCAACAGAGTCCAGCAGAAATAGAATTACCCTTTTAAATAACACACAAGCAGTCACTGATTCTATAAAAACAGACTGTTTACTAAAATACTACAGGTATTTACAACAAGATGTATTTACAGGAAACAAAAGGGTTGCACATTTACTAAGAAGCAGAAAATAAAATCACATTAGACAGGTATCGTACAGCAAAGGTCTAAGCTAACCTCCCCCAGGAAAGCTTCACCTGCCCTAGCTAAAGGAGCACTTTTCCCTCACTGTGCTATCTTACCTCAGCTAGTCCTTGTAATGGCAGGGGCTCTGGTCTTTCTGGTGTCAGTCCAAGACAGTGAGCTGGATATAAGCCTCTCAATTCATTGCCTTGCTGCAAATGGGAAGGGTCCTACTCACTCTGAGTGACAGGCCCAGATGCCCCGCCCTCTTTGAGAGTGTATGTGCATGTGTGTCCCCCCCCCACCCTTCAGCACCTTCTTGCTACCATAATGATGTCCACCTGGTTCCTTTTGTTCAACGCGGGAATACCTCCCGGAAGCATACCCCACTGAGTTTATGGGTTTACTGCTTTACTGCCTCCTGCCTGGCTTTTCCTCTTAACTTTCTCATGAGAACCATCAGACCTATACTTTGACTTTTCCATATACACTTGCTCATGTGATCTGACAGTCATCTTGTCTGAAGATGATGCATATTCAAAAAGAATAACTTAATCAAAAGAATACATGGTACTGGTCCCCTTTTCTGTCATAAGTATACTGAACAAAAAAGGATTTCTCATTCACCTTTGGTCTTATGTTTGGCTTATTTAATTTCACCGGATTCCTTAAATTACAACTTGAAATCTCAGTTGAAGGCAGACGTTTATGCGGTTTGTGATTTTCATCATATATCTACAAAAACATCTCTTTACTTGTTCTTTCCTTCCTTTCATCTAGCGACTCAATTCCACTCCCACTCAAAGTCGTTTCATACTCCACTTCCCTTCCTGAAGTAATTCTAAGTACTCTTTTCTGGATACGTTCCAAGCCATCTCATTCTTTAATATTTAAACCACAGTGCCATATAGGGGCGCCGTATTCATGCACTGACCTTATCACTGTAACACAATAATAAATCAAATCTTGTTTACTCACACTGGCTCTTCTTAACACTGGCAGGAAATACAATCTCGTACTGACCTTTTTAATCATATTATGTGCTTGCTCACCCCCTTCCCATTTAAAATCACTCTGGATTATCAACTCCCAAAGCTTTACATGATTTATGATATCGACTCTAACCCCCAAACAATACAGGTGCCCCTACTTGTTTCTCTTCCCCCATACCAAATTTCCTTTGTTTTTTCCAAGATTAATTTCCATGAACTTTGCCTTGGGCCACTTTCTCTACTTTACATCTTGTATTATACAATCTTCTTCACATTCAAAAATGTCAACAACGGCTGTATCATCCATATATTTGATACAGCAGCCTATGGTTTTAAGTCTCTTATCAATAGGAAAAGCAAAGACCCCAGTGTGGTACCCAAAGGGACCCCTTGACGCAACAAATCTGATACTAATTTTTTCCCTAATTCTCTCCATTGGGTTCTCTCCTGCAAAACTTTCTTACCCATTTTAGAATACATTTAGGTACCCTAAACCCTTCCAACTTTGTAATCACGGTATTGTGATCTATAAGATCAAATGCTTTCCTATAATCTACCAAGACTGCCTGTAGCAGTTTTCCCTCATCCCATGCTTTCACAGAAATTTCCAAAAACTTGAGAACTGCCAGCGTAGTGGAGCTGCCCTCAATGAATCAAAGTGGATTTTGTCAATAATGCTCGACACACACTCAGCAATCCAGTTTGTTAAAGGGAAGCAGTCATTTGCAGGGGCGGGAGCCCCTGAAAATCTTACCCTCTGGTTTAACTTTTCACAGAAAAATGCCTTTTTTCTTTCCCCCAGAAAGTAGTTTAATTTAATAACGAAAACTCCGCTACCCAGAAGTATGGTGGACATGGGGCGGCTCCATTAACTGTAAAGGTGTGGTGCCACGCCATGCACTTCCATAAAAATGCACTGAAGCGTACAGTGCACCGCACCTTAGCAGTTAATGGAGTCGGCTTTCATAGTCCGCCATACTTCAGGTAGTGGACTTTTTGTTATTAAATTAAACTACTTTCTGGGGAAAGAAAGAAGGTGCTTTTCTGTGAAAAGTTAAACTGGAGGGTAAGGTCTGCTGGGACGGAAGCTATTGCAAACAACTGCCTCCCTTTAAAAACTCTTTGCAAATTGTTTATATTACACTCGAAAAGGAAATGGGTCGAAGTCCTTTTCAAGAACTTTAGGACTTGGCACATTTGCTAGCGGGACCACGCTTGCCTATTTCCACTGTTGGGGCATTTTCCTGTTATCAGTAATTTATTAAAAATATTGCATACCCATGGTGCAATAAGATCAGCTCCATCCTGCCATACCCAGTTAGCAATACAATCAGGTCCCACTGTTCTATTAATCTATCGTTTTTATTGCCTTGGCTACATCTCCAGTTTTTAATAAATACTTCTCAGAAACATCTCCCTTCTCTGCTTTTCTTTCTTGGGGTGCAACTCTTTATTCACCTCACATACGGTCTTATTTAGCTCTTTTACAAAGAGAAGCCATTTTTCTTTCTCACTGGTCCCACAAGCCGTGACCATTTCTATATAATTTCCTCCTGTTTTTCCCTTTCCAGAATTCTTGTTGGGATTTCCTGAGGCTCCGAACTTTCCCCTCATAATACCCCCTTAATCTTTTTGCCATTTTATTTACCACATTTCTTAAACCAGTATAAGTCTCTGCATCATTCAGACCCTGTCCACACTGACGTATATTTTAAAAACAGGTTACTTACCTGTAAAGTACAGTTACGTAAGAACTTACCGTAACAGTAGATCTTCGAGAACAGCTCTTGCAGCAGGTTACACCATTAGGACTGAAGCCGGCAGGCGTCAGGACCCCACGGAAAAATTCTAGCTAGCCATCTTCAGCGGGGACCACCCCCGACGTCGGTCCCGCCTCCGACGTCAGGCGTGGTACAAAAGGGGGCGGTCCCGCCAGATTCCCCAGTTCTCCCGCCGGAGACTTCCGGCCGCAGGCTGACATCGAAATGGGAGACCGAGGATTCGCCATCAGAAGACAGAAAGGTATAAATCCCTGCTCAGAAAGACTGAGCCATGCCTCCTCCAAGGGGGAAGGTGGGCGGGAAGGTACCTGCTGCAAGAGCTGTTCTCGAAGATCTACTGTTACGGTAAGTTCTTACGTAACTGTACTATCTTACTTCGAGACACAGCTCTTGCAGCAGGTTACACCATTAGGACTGATTCCCAAGCAGTAACGCTGCCAGAAATTCCGGGAGGAGGAAAATAGGAAATGAATTCCAGGTCCTGAACCTAGGACAGGAGACCCTGTAGCACCGCCAGGCCGAAACCAGCCCTTCGCCGAGAGGCGATGTCCAAGCTATAATGCCTGGTAAAGGTATGCACAGAACTCCAAGTGGCTGCAGCACATATAGCAGAGGTGGAGACGTTTCTGAGTGCTGCAAAGGAGGTGGCCACACCTCTAGTAGAATGACCCCGGACTGTGCCCAGGAGGGGCTTTCGTTTTATATCATAACAGAAAGAAATACACTGGACAAGCCAGCGAGAAAGGGACTGTTTGGATACGGGTTGGCCCATCATTCTCTCACAGAAGGAAACAAAAAGCTGCTCAGAACTACAAAAAGATTGAGTTCTGTTGAGGTAATACCTCAGGCTGCGGTGAACATCCAGGGTGTGAAGCAGAGCCTCTCCTCTATTCGAGTAATCTCGAAGTAGACCTGAAGGTCGATATCCTGGTTCAGAGTGAGTGAAGAGACCACCTTAGGCAAAAATTTAGGTCTGCCTCAGGATACTCTCTGTCCGGTGGAACACTAAATAAGGCTCTTGCACATAAGGCGTGAAGTTCAGATATTCTTCTTGCCGGTAACAGCAACTAAAAACAACGTTTCCACGACAGAAAACGTGAGCTTCGCAATCTGCGGCAGGTTCAAAGGGGCGTGAGCTGTTCAGGACAAAGAGCAGATCCCATGGAAACACAGGGTCCTAATAGGAGGCCCTAAGGTGTAACACTCCCTAAGAAATTCCCGAGGCGTCCAACTGAGCCACTGTACGATGTCACGGGGTGATAGGCGAAATGGCACAGAGGTGCACCTTAATAGAGGAGTAGGCTAGACCCGAATGAAAGAGGAGGCAAATAATCCAAAATTACTCCACAGGACAACCTAAAGGGAAAAATCGTGCTCATGAACATAAACAAAAGCAGGCGCCATTTCATGGCGTCACGATGCATCGTTGCCTTGCGGCTTTCTGGCTGCAGAAGGACCTCTGCAACCTCTTGCGAGACCCGTGACGCAAGATGGCTATGTCTCTAGGAGCCAAGCATGCAGGTTCAGCGAGCGTAGGTCCAGATGGACAAGTGAACCTTTCTCCTGAGACAGTAGGTGGAAGCTGAGCGGCAACGGGAGCGGGGGTTCCCGAGACAGTTGCACCAACAAAGGGAACCAGATCTGTCTGGGCCAGAACGGGGCCACCAGGATCATGAGTGCGTGCTCCCTGCGCAGTTTGAGAAGAACTCTCTGGATCAACGGGAAGGGAGGGAAAGCGTAGAGGAATCTGTTCTCCCAGGAGAGGGATAATCGTCTCGCCAGAAAACACCAGGACCTGGATCTAGCGAGCAAAAATTGGGCAGTTTTGCATTGGATGGGGATGCGAACAAGTCTAGTTCTGGAATTCCCCATCGAAGAAACAGATCCTCTGCTACCTCTTGAAGAAGTTCCCACTCGTGGACTCTGGCCTGGGATCGACTCAGGCCATCTGCAATCATGTTGTCTACCCCGGGAACGTGCACAGTGATCAGATTTGCGCCGTGTCCAATTACCCAATCCCACACCCTCATGGCCTCCCTGCAAAGGGGGTAAGAGTGTGCGCCTCCTTGTTTGTTGAGGTAATACATCACCGCCATGTTGTCTGTCTGAAGCAGAAGAGTACACAGTGGGATTACTGACTGAAAGGCCTGCAGGGCATAGAGAACCGCTCTCATCTCTAGGACGTTGATATGAAGATGAGCTTCCATCTGGGTCCACGTACCCTGGGACTTTACCCCGTCCAGGTGTGCCCCCCACCCAAGACCTGAGGCGTCCGTGGTGAGGGTTACCTCCGGGGATGGCGCTACGAACAGGACGCCCGAGGAGAGCGACCCTGGGACTAGCCACCACTGCCAGTCTCGAATCACGGAATTCGTGATTCTGACCGGATGCTGCAAGTGGTCTTGCCTTTGGTCCCATTGCACTTTGAGCATCCACTGAGTTACCCGCATGTGGAGCCTTGCGAAAGGGACAGTAGGAATGGCCGCAGCCATGTGTCCGAGCAAGCGAAGGACCGACCTGGCAGGTACGATCTTGTTCGACGATAAATCCCTTATGAGGGATCTGATGCGCTCCGCTCTGTCGGCCGGAAGAAAAGCTCTTCCCTGAACAGTGTCCAGTACTGCACCTATAAACTGCAGTTTCTGTGGCGGTACCAGGAGACTTCTCGTAATTTATGAGGATGCCCAGAGACGGAACAGGTCCTGGGTGCTCTGAATAAGCAGCATGCCTCTCTGGGGCGGCCATGAAAAGCCAGTCGTCCAGGTAGAGAACACATAATGGCCCGGTCTCCTCAGAGACGCTGCCACGACTGCCATGCACTTGGTAAAGACCCGTGCGGAAGACAGTCCGAACGGAAGGGCTCGGAACTGAAGGTGGTGGTCGAGAAACTCGAAGCGCAGGAACCTCATGTGCGCCTGAGCCATAGGGATATGCAGGTATGCGTCCTGCATGTCTAGAGACGCTAAAAAGGCGTCCTGTTTCAGCATGGGAATAAGACCCGGAAGAGTCACCATGCGGAATCTCTTGTAGGCGACCGACGCGTTGAGGTCGCTGAGGTCCAGAATCGGACGGAGGTCCCCTGTTTTCTTTGGAACCAGGAAGAAGTGGGAGTAATATCCTTGTCCTCTCTGGTTCTCCGGGACATACTCTATCGCTCCCTTTCGCAGGAGTGCAAGTACTTCTTGCCAGATCAAAGCTTTGTGCTGACCCGGGTACCGGGAGAGCAAAGGAGGCCTCGAGGGTGGCTTTTCTGCGAATTCTATAAAGTGGCCTAGACTGACCAATTGAAGAACCCACCTGTCGGTGGTTATAGTCTGCCATCCCGGCAGGAAGTTCGCAATGCGACCCCCGACCTTGATTTCCCGTTGATCCTGAGGGGCCGGGGCCAGAAAGGAGTCAGGCTGTGGCGGCAGATGGGCCCGCTGGCTGGGCCTGCTTAGGAGAACGCTGACCTCGACTGGCGGGCTGCTTCCCCTTGGCTCTACGGAAGCCGGAGCCCCTCTGATGTGCAGCGGAGCGGGGCTGCTGCCTCTGCATCTGCCCACGAAAACGGCTTTGGTTCCTATGAAAGGAACCAAGCTTGGAGTCATACATGGCCTGAACCGACCTTACCGCCTTCCGAGCCTCTTGAAGTCTGGTAATGATCTTCTGAAGGATTACCAAACAAGACTTCTCCCTCAAAAGGAGCATCCATAATATTCTTCTGGATGTCCGGGTAAAACCAGAGACAGAACCAGGAGTGTCTCCGGAGGCAAACACCAGAAGCTGCTGCTCGGCCGATGAGTCCTGGAGTCGACGCGGCTCGTAGCACTTGGGTCCCCACGTCTGAACCCATACGGAGGAGCTGAAGCATCTCCTCCTTCTGCTCACCTTCAGGCAATTTTTCAGCCGTTTCCAGACCCTGTTCCCACAAAGCGTTCTGGAACTGAACCATGTGGGTTAAATAGTTCAAGGATCTGATGGCGCAGGTAGCGGAGGCATACGTGCGCCTACCCAACGCGTCCAACTGCTTGGACTCTGGGTCCGGTGGCAGGGTGCTCAAATGTTGCGGCCTCTGTGACCGGTCATGTGAGGCTGTGATGACCAGAGAATCGGCCTGAGGCTGCTGCGTCAAGTACTGGTCGTCCTTAGGAGCCTTGTACAAATGATCAGCTTTTTTCGGCATCGCCGGGAGCGAGTGTGGACGCTTCCACTCTGCCTTGGTGACGTCCACAAAAGTGTCCACCAAGGGTGGTACCACCACAGGCTTGGGGTCCTTCTGCCGAAGATATCTGGCGAGGCGTACCCTTTCCGGGTCTAGGTCTTCTGCATCCCATCCCATGTTCTCTTGTATGTGTCTCATAATATCAAGGAACGAAGGATCATCCGGAGGAGACTTTGGCATCTCACGTGGGTCCAGAGAAGGGATGGAGAGGGGAGATGGGGATCTAGAGGTAGTCTGATCCCGTGCCCTCCGTTGAAGGCGAACGTCGGTGTCTCCTGGATCTCTTGGGGCTGGGTGATCCAGAAGAAGATTTCGACGGAGGTCTCCGTTTTTCTGGTCTCCCCCTGGGAGGGGATCTAGGCTCCCGGGGAGAAGGTAAACGGCCTGCCGACCCCGATGGTGAAGGGGGTGCAGGAACCGGAGGAGGAGGAAGAACAGTGGGAACCATGTCCTTCCTTATGGTGTCCCACCAGGAGGTGAAGGTCCTTCACTTCCGCTAAAGAAAAGGCCAACCGGCGGCCGGGCGCGGTGGGCGGTGCGTCGGGTCCCGGCGACGGCCTGCAGGGGCTCAGGTAACGCCGAGGGTTCCCTGGGAGTTTCGATGAAACCGGGTCGCCGTCTGGTCCTCGGGCTCGCGTTAGGTCCTCCTCAGTTAAAGTCTCCTGACCGACGCCGGTTGGAGGCGACAGGGCCTCTTCTCCAGGCGCGGAGCGGACCGGTCCCCTGCCGGCGTCCGCTGAGGTGATGGTTTGGCCGGCGACGGTCGTCTGGCAGATGGCGGCTCCAGGGAGGTAAGACGCGCAGCCGACGACGGTCGCGCCGGCGTCGGGTCCACAGGTCTCTTTAAGGGCGTGAGCTCCAGCGTCTTGCGAGGAGGCACAGAAGAAGACCTGACGTCGGGTACCGAGGAGCGAGAACCCGACTTGTGGTGATGGTGGTGGCGCTCCCCTGACTTCGCCAAGGCCTTGGAGGAAGACGAGGACGGCCTGGCGGACTTGGCCTGAGAAGAAGATTTCCTTACCGCAGCCGGGGGAGGCTGAGAGCTGGCCCTGGAGGGAGAGCGGTCGGACCTAGAACCGGAACTGCGTGACTCCGAAGCCCTGGAGGAGGACCTGGAAGGGGCCTTCTCCCTTCTTTTCTCCGCGTGCTTGTGGGATTTTTGAGAAGAAGATTCTCCCTTGGAGGACATGGTCTTCAGCTTTTCCTCTAACAAAAAAGCCTGAAGGGCCTTCTGACGTCGGATCCGAGTACGACTGTTGAACCCCTGGCAGGACGGGCAGGCCCAGGTATCGTGGTCTGGGCCCAGGCACCTACTTGCCAGGCTGTGTGGGGTCCTTAAAGGGATCTGTTTCCTAAAAGCACATTGGAGGGAGTGACCAGAGGTCGGAGGGACATCAGCAAAGGTCTTGCTTGAAGAAATCAATTTCAGAAGAAGCACTTAAACCACGCGCAGCAGCTGGACTATAACGAAGGTCGAGGACAACGCTAAGTCGACAGCGGGGAAAGAACTGGGGAATCTGGCGGGACCGCCCTCTTTGTACCATGCCTGATCGCCGGAGGCGAGACTGACGTCGGGGGCGGTCCCCGCTGAAGATAGCTAGCTAGAATTTTTCCGTGGGGTCCTGACGCCTGCCAGCTTCAGTCCTAATGGTGTAACCTGCTGCAAGAGCTGTGTCTCGAAGTAAGATCAGTAGTTCTAGAAGTGGTATATGGTGTTCATCCATACTTTCTGGCAGTTGCCTTTCCCTTTAAGACTTGGCCAGAAACATCTTCAGGTTGGCTCCTTCCACCCACTCAGGTGGCAACTCCCTCGGCTCCGCCCCATAACACCAGATCTTCCTCCAGGTAGCAGCCCTGCAGATTTCCTGGGTAGGGATGTCCCTGGAAGCAGCAGATGCAGCGGTATGATGGGTGGAATGAGCCCTTAGCCCTATGAGTGGCTCCCTACCTGCCAACCTATAGCAGAGATCAATGTAGGATACAATCCACCTGCCAATCGTCCGCTTGGCTGCAGGTCTGCCAGGTGCGGCTTCAGCGTAGGTGACAAACAGCTGGCGAACCTCTCCCCAAACTCCAGCCGTGCGCTCCTTCTAATAAGCGAGCGTTCACCTCAGGTCCAGAGTGTGGAGCCTGTGCTCAGCCTCTGAGGTGTGGTTGATAAAATACACCGGTAGATTAATCACCTGGTTAAGGTGAAAATCCGACACAACCTTCAGGAAGAACTTCAAGTTGAGGTGCAGTACAACCTTGTCCCTGTGGAAGACCAGGTAAGAAGACTCCACCAAAACCACCTAGAGCTCACTGATCCTTCTGGCTGATGTGACAGCCACTAAGACGACGGCCTTCCACGACAGGTGAGACATGTCACACCTGTGCATAGGTTCAAATGGATTGTCCATGAGTTTTGCCAAAACCAGCAGCAAATTCCAAGGTGGTGGTGGTTCATGCACCGGAAGGGAAATATGGTCAAGACCTTTAAAAAAGTGCCAGATCACCTTCTCCTGCACCGACTGCTGACTGGTCCACACCTGGTAAGCAGAGATGGCTGTCAGGTGCACCTTAAGGGTCATCGACCGAAGGCCCAACTTAGAGAGGGACAATAGGTAATCAAGGATGCTAGCCACTGGACAGCACAAAGAGTCCAGTCCATTGCCCCGGAACCAAATGGAGAATCTCTTCCACCCGAAGGCACAGCATTTCCTGGTTGACTCTTTTCGAGATGCCTCCACGACAGTGAGGACATCTTCGGAGAGACCTAAAGCCTGGCACTCTAGCCGCTAAGGAACCAGGCTGTCAGGTGCAGGAACTGAAGATGCAGATGGAGAACCTTCTCCTGATTGATGGAGAGCAGGTCCAGGCATAGAGGAAGACACCTCGGGAGCCTGCTGCTGAGGCTGATGAGATCAGGGTACCAGAACTGGCAAGACTGGTCTGGAGCCACCAGGATTACCTGTGCTTTGTCCTTCCTGGCCTTGAGGAGCACGTTGTGGATGAAGGGAAGTGGAGGGAAGGCATAGAAGAGGCCTGGGGTCCAGGGCCTCAAGAAGGCATCCTGCAGCATTCACTGCTAAGGGGGCAGGCACAAAACAGCCTCAGCTTCGCGTTCTTCCTGGAGGCGAACAGGTCCACCTGAGAGGTGCCCCACTGGGAGAACAGACTGTGTATTACGTCTGGGTGAAGAGACCACTCGTGAGACGCCTCGTCCACATGGTCAAGGGCATCTGCCAGCTGGTTGGAGGCTCCTGCCACATGGATGGCAAGAAGGTTGGCCTCCAGGCTGCGCATGAGGGTCCATACATGGAGAACTTTCTTGGAAAGGGTCAGGGAGTGCATCCCACCCTGTTTATTGAGGTAGTTCATGGTCGCCATGTTGTCCATCTGGACCTGGACCACCTGACCCCAGATGTGAGGAGCAAATGAAGTCAGCACCATCCAAACTGCTTGGCACTTCAGCAAGTTGATGTGGCATTGGGACTCCTCGGGGGTCCAGAGCCCATGGACTCTGTGTTCCCCCAGATGGGCACCCCAACCCATGAGAGAGGCATCAGTTGTCAGGATGACTGTCAGCTTTGGGTGGACAAATGGGATCCCTTCCTGCAGATGCTCTGGGACTAACCACCACTGGAGGGCATCCCACATCTGCTGGGTCACAGTGACCAGCTGGTCAAAGTGAGACCCTTGCGCTGAGACCACTGGCTGGCCAGTTCCCACTGCAGACAGTGCATTCTCCAGTAGCCCATCAAACCATGCTGGTGCAGGCCGCCATGTAACACAGCAGGCACTGGAAGTTCAGGGCAGGGTGCAATTGCCCAACCCGAAATGATTGGGCAAAGGAGGAGAGAACCTCCACCTTGTCCACCGGGAGCCGGGCTCTGACTCTGCAAGAGTCAAGCTCCCCCTGGTGAAGTAGATCACCTGTAAAGGCACAAGTGCCGACTTGGCCTCGTTGACCAGGAGGCCAAGGTTGACACAGGTCTGGAGGGCCAGTTCCCTGCACCGCTGTACCTCCTGTCTAGAGGGACCTGCAATCAGCCTCCTAGTCTCCAAACTATCATCACTTGGTTGCTCCGTTGAGACCACCTACTGATTCCGGAGTTACCTCTCCAGACGCTCCCGATCTGTGTGCATTGGTACCACCACTTCCCTTCCTTTACCCATCACTACGGGTGTCCCTCAGGGTTCCATCCCGGGCCCCTTGCTCTTCTCTATATTTGTTAATTTCCTTCCCACTAACGGCCTCACCTGTAGTTCACTACTCTATGCAGATGATCTTGTCATTTTTCACAGTGGCAAATCCCTCCCTCACTTTTCCGCCATCTTATTCCAAGAACTACTGTGCGGCATCAAACTGGTTCTCATCCAACCTCCTGTTGGACAATGCTAAAAAAACCAAGGCCATGTTGTTTGGGTCAAAACCGTACCCAGCTAAGACACTCCACGCCAATGATGCCCTCCTCATATACCCCCCCAATGGCCCTGCCCTTGAAAACGTCTCCTCCAAGTACCTGGGTGTGCTGCTTGACCCTCCCCCCCCTTCAATGACTATATTAACCATATAGTCCATAAGGAAAATCAGAAACTGGGTGCTGCCAATCGCCTAAAACCCTACCTCACAAAGGAGGCTCGCCTTGCTATAGTCACGGGAAATATACTCCCCATCTTTTGACTATTGCTCCCCTATCTGCTCTAGGACCTCTACCACCCTTCAGTCTAGGCTCTCGGTAGCTAACAACAATGCCTGTCATTTCGCTCTGTCAGCCCCCTACTCTACTCACCACTGTGAACTCTTCCGCTCCCTTGGTTGGCTCTCCTTGCAAGGGTGCTTTTACTATACCCTGGGCTGTCTTGTGGATACCGCCCTTAGAAGCGGCAATGCTTCTCCTCTCTCCACCCTCTTCAACTTCAGAATCCCAACCAGGAACCTTCACTCCTCCACTGTACCCTCCCTCCAGGTACCTAAATCCATGACCAACATGGGTGGGAAAGCTCTCTCAATTGCAGCCCCCATCATGTGGAATGGATTACCCACCCCTCTTCAATCTTCAGAATAAATAGGTTACTCACCTGTAACAGTGGTTCTAGGAGTGGTATATGTTGTTCATCCACACTTATTGGCATGTCCCTTTCCCCTTTAAATCTTGCCAGAAGTCTTCAAGCTAGCTCCTCCCACCCACCCGGGTGGTATATACTTCGTCTCTGCCCCGTGACGCCAGATCTTAGCCTGCTGGAAGCCAGGTTGTGTGCATCCGCAGCTGGGGAGGTCGGGTGGGTCCGTGTGGATGAACAAAATATACCACTCCTAGAACTACTGTTACAGGTGAGTAACCTGTTTTTCTAGGATCATGGATATGTTGTTCATCCACACTTATTGACAGACTCCTAGAAGTTCTCCAGGAGGGAGGCAAGGCGCACACCCCCTACTTAGGGAACAGAGATTGGAGAACTGTGGTCCCAAAACCAGCATCCCGGTGTGACTCAAGGTCGATGTGGTAGTGGGTGATGAAAGTGCCTGCTGACTTCCAGGTAGCAGTCCGGCAGATTTCCTGGATAGGGATGTCCCTGGAAGCAGCCACCGATGCAGCAGTATGGCAGGTAGAATGAGTTCTTATCCCTCTGAGAGGCTCCATGCCCAACTCATAGCACAGAGACAGACACAGGCACATGCCCCCAAGATTACTAGGAGGGTCAGAGGAAAACAGACGAGGTGGCTGCATAAAGATCTTGCTAATCTGCGCCAGAGGGACAAGCTCTGGATTCGCTACAAACAAACTGGCCTACAGTCAGATCGTATTGTCTGTCGTGAACTAAGGAACAGATATAAGAGACAAGTTAGAGCTGCTAAAAGCAAATACTGCAAGGACCTTTTACAAAGCTCAGCCTGCGACCCGAGGAAATTCTGGGCCCAAGTCAAAACATTTCTGGGTGCCTCGCAGTCGGTCACTCCTGATGAAATGATCATAAATGGAGCACATTGTAATGACCCTAGGACCATCTCAAGCAGTTTTAACAATCTTTTCTCTGATCTGTCACACTATACCTTGGCTTCACAATCTAGTGGATCGCACTCCAATCTACCTACCACGCTACCATCAGACAACCATACCGCCCTATCGTATGATGCTCCTCCAGCGCCACCATTCTATTTCAAGGCTATATCAAGAGCGGAAGTTCTGAAATTACTGAGATCCATATCTGCCAATACCAGCTCTGGTTCTGACTCACTGGAACCTAGTCTTCTTAAGCTGGCTGCTCCACTCATTGCCTCTCCGATTTCCAGAATCTTCACTTTATCCCTTGTCCATAGCACTGTGCCGGACCTATGGAAATCTGCAAGAGTAACACCTGTCTTTAAAAAAGGTGACCCAAAGGACATGGCCAATTACAGACCTATAGCAATTCTCTCTGTCCTTAGCAAAATCCTAGAGAAAATAGTTGCATCACAGACCACTGACTACCTTACACGCTTTAATCTCCTCTCAGACACCCAGCACGGTTTCAGAAAAGGTCACAGCACCACCACGGCTCTTTTTCAACTAACTACTGATATTCTGTCCAAAGTGGATTCTGGAAAACTCACAGGTGCCATCTTCATTGATCTCGCTAAGGCTTTCGACCTTGTAGACCATCTCCTGCTTCTCTCCACTCTCCATGAATTCCATTTCTCTACCCCTGTTGTGGACTGGTTCTGTAGCTACCTGTTAAACAGGTCACAAGCTGTCAAATTTAACTCCTCCCTGTCCAACACGTCTACTATCAACCTTGGGGTCCCCCAAGGCTCTATCCTTGGGCCCCTTCTGTTCTCAATTTTTATCAACAATGCAGCTGAGGTCCTGGAATCCTGCTCAGCTATTCTCTACGCTGATGACCTGATCATCTATACTAGTTCTTCTAGTATTGCCTCCATAAACTTATCACTTACTTCAGACTTCAATAAGGTCTTAGACCGGCTACTAGACCGTAAGCTTGTACTAAATGAAAAGAAAATGAAAGCCATGCTCCTAGGTTCCGCACCGAAGATTAAGGCCTGTTCTAGTTTGCTGGAGGTTCTTCACCCAGGAAGATTTCCACTTGAAAATGTTACTTCCTTCAAGTACCTTGGGATCCTGCTGGACCAGTCCCTGGATTTTAATCTTCACATTCAGTCCTTGTGCAAAGCTGTAAACTCAAACTGGAGTAGCTTACAAAATCTAGCTACATACATAATTCCTCGCTAAATTAGCAATTGCCCGAGGTATTCTGCTCCCAACCCTTACTTATGGTGCCTCTATTCTTACCTCTGCCCATAAAACCTCCCTACTAAAATGGGACGTAACTTATGACAATATATGCCGATTTGCCTCTTCGTCGCCTCGACTCAAACATCACTGCCTTCTTTATAAGGATCTGAACTGGCTCTCACCCTCTGCCAGTAGACAATACTATCTTGGATCACTGATGGACTTGATCACCTGCGGGGAAAAAAAAAATCCCAGCTGGCAGCGTTGCTGGTCCCTCAACCATCCTCCCATGGCCTGCGATCAGCTGACAAATCCTTGCTCTATGTTCCGAGATGTCGGACGACTAAAGGCACAGGGGCCTTCCAATTCTCTGCTCCCAGGCCATGGAATGCTCTTTCACTCAACCTCTGGCCATCTCAGTCTCACTTTGGATTTAAAAGTGAATATCGTCGTTATCTATCCTTAGCTGATGCTTGTACATGCTTTGACCCAACGTGAAGCTCCTGAGACTTCCCGGTAATGTCACCCCTTCTCTAATCCAGCTCCAAGACGGTCTCCTCTTCCCCTCCCCATATTTTTCCTTCTCTTTGTAAATAACTTCTTGATTACTAGCTCTCTTCCTTCTCGAACCTTATTGCTGACCATCCACTGTTGTTTTGCCAATTACCACCCCGACCTTCCTTCTGTCAGTCTTTCTTGTTATGTTAGAACATTCCTCACATTTCTCTCTATATAACCTTACTATCTTATTAACCTTTTCACTCCACAGGTCGGGTCCGTGGTTTCTGCACTTATTATATATCTTACTGCCTTTATCTGTATAATGCTTGCCATTATTTTTTGTTGTTTCTACCCACTGTATTTTTGTAGCATTGCTGTACTGTTCCTCTATTTATATTATTGTACCCATGTTGCTGTTGTTCAACTGTTCTCTTTTTGTTGTACTCTCTCGGGTCATGCCTGAAAATAGTCATTTTATAGCTAGTCCACCTACCCGGTTAACAAAAACTAAATAAATAAATAAATAAATATATGCTGTAATCCATCTTGCAATGGTCCGTTTAGCTGCAGGTCTGCCAGAAGCGGCTTCAGTGTAGGTGACAAACAGCTGGCGAACCTCTCCACGAATTTCCGACCTCCTCTCCTTGTAATAGGAGAGAGCATGTCTCAGGTCCAAAGTATGGAGCCTGTACTCGGCCTCAGAGGTGTAATTAGGGTAGTATACGGCGGAGTCAACATCTGGTTAAGGTGAAATTCTGACACCACCTTCAGAAGGAATTTCGGGTGGGGGTGCAGGACAACTTTGTCTCTGTGGAAGACCAGACAAGGGGAGTCCACCAAAAGCGCCTGGAGCTCCCCTGTCCTTCTGGCAGATGTGATAGCCACCAGGAAGGCTGTCTTCCACGACAAGTGTGACAGCTCACACTTGTGCACTGGTTCTAATGGCTTGCCCATGAGCTTTGCCAAACCAGCAGTAGATCCCACGGAGGTGGAGGTTCACACACCAGAGGGATATGTGATCCAGGCCTTTGAAAAGCGCCAGACCACTGTCTCCTGTGCCAATGTCGGCTGACCGACCCGCGGCCAGTAAGCAGAAATGGCTGCCAGGTGCACCCTAAGGGTCGATGACCGTAGACCCCCTTTGGAGAGAGACCAAAGGCAGTCGAGAATGTTAGCCACAGAACAGGATAAGGGGTCCAGACCCTTACCCTAACACCAAATGGAAAATCTTTTCCATTTGAAGGCATATTGCCTGGACGATTCCTTTCGAGATGCCTCCATCACGGTGTAGACAGCTTCGGAAAGACCCAATGCATGGAACTCTAGCCGCTCAGGTACCGGGCTGTGAGGTGCAGGGATTGAAGGTCCAGATGGAAGACCTTCCCCTGGTTCAGAGATATTCGGTCCGGGCATGTACAAAGTCGCTCCGGGGGCCTGCAGCTGAGGCTGAGGAGATCTGGATACCAGAACTGGCGCGGCCAGTCTGGGGCTACCAGAATCACTTTCACCTTGTTCCTCCTCACCTTGAGTAACACCTTGTGGATCAAGGGAAATGGAGGGAAGGCACAGAGGAGGCCTGGGGTCCACGACCTCGAGGAGGCATTCCCCTGCAGCGACCCCTGCTGAGGGGGGCAGGCATGATACAGCCTCAGCTTGGTGTTTTCTCTGGAGGCAAACAGGTCCACCATCGGTTTGCTCCAATGGGAGAACAGGCTGTAAGCTACCTCTGGATGGAGAGACCACTCGTGGGATGTCTGGCCTATGCAGCTGAGAGCATCCGCCAGCTGGTTTGAGGCCCCTGCCATACTGATGGCTAGGAGATCCGCCTCCAACCGGCTGACGAGGGTCCGGATGCGGAGCGCCTCCTTGCACAGCAGACAGGAGTGCGTGCCTCCCTGTTTGTTGGGGTAGTACATGGTCATGGTATTGTCCATCTGGACCCGAACCACTTGACCCCGGAGCTGAGGAGCGAAAGCTGATGGTGCCAGTCTGACTGCTCTGAGCTTCAACAGGTTGATGTGGCATCGGGACTCCTCGGGGGTCCAGAGTCCAGGGGCCCTGTTGTCCCCCACGTGGGCTCCCCAGCCCATGAGAGAGGCATCGGTCGTGAGGACGACCGTCGGCTCGAGGAGGACAAACAGGATTCCTTCCTGCAACCGGTCCGGGGCAGTCCACCACTGGAGAGCACCCCACATCTTCTGGGTTACAGTGATCAGCTGGTCGAAATGACCATGGCGCTGAGTCCACTGGGCGGCCAGCTCCCACTGGAGGGGCGCATGTGCAACCGTGCCCAATGGACTACTGAGGCACATGCCGCCATATAACCCAGAAGGCGCTGAAAGTCCCGGGCAGTGTGCAAGTGCCCAACCAGAAATGATTGGGCAAAGGAGGGGAGAGAACCTCCACCCTGTCCGCCAGGAGCCGAGCTCTGACTTGATAAGAGTTGAGCTCTGCTCAGATAAAGCCCATCACCTGAGAAGGCACGAGTTCTGAATTGTCCTCGTTCATCAGGAGGCCGAGTTGAGAGTAGGTTTGGAGGGTCAGATCCCTGGACCTCTCCACCTCCTCTTGAGTGGAACCTGCAAGGAGCCAATCGTCAAGGTGGCCGTAAATTCTGACACCCCCCCCGATGCCGGAGATGGGCCGCCACCACTGCAATGCATTTGGTGAAGACCCGTGGGGCCAAAGACAGGCTGAACAGCATGGCTTGGAACTCATACAGGGTCCCTTCGACCCTGAAGTGGAGGAACTGTTGATGGGATGGACAGATTGGGACATGAAAGAACACGTCCTACAGATCCGGTGAACAGAACCACGTTTTGCTCAAAGGATGGTATGATCTGTGACAGAGTGACCATCCAAAAGGTGCGAGACCTGAGATACTGATTCAGGAAGTGGAGATCTAGAATGGGGCGCCAGCCCCCCGTCCGCTTGGGCACCAGGAAGTACCTGGAGACAAAGCCTGGGTCTGCAGATGGATACGCCACAAGAGCTACTGCCTCCTTGAGGAGGAGCTGAGCGATGTCGTCTCAAAGAGCCGACTGGGTGCATGCAGAAAACCTTTCTTCCCAAGAGGCTTGGCTTGGCTGGGAGGGTACTGCTCGAATTCTAGATGAAGTCCCTGACCAACCACTTCGAGAACCCACCTGTCCGTAGTGTTAGTGGACCAGGCAGAAAGGAAGTGGCGGAGCCGGACCCCCACAGGAAGACCCAGAGCTAGCATGACAGGAATAGAGATGGGACCCCCACCCTGTCACTGAACAGGCTTGGAAGAGGAGGAGGAGGCTCCAGGACCTTAGCCTCGGCCTCCTCTATGGACCTGTTGGGGTCCAGGCTTGGGCCGAGGGCGCCAAGCTTGAGCCTGCTGCTGATGCTGCTGTCCTCCCTGGAAGGAGGACTGCTGAACTGCAGGGGCAGAGTGCCGAAAGGGCTTCTTCTTCTTCTTCTGCTGGTTCTTGCCCGATGAACTCTTGGCAGAAGTGGCGTCCAAGGTGGCACTAGACTGCTCTATGCGCTGTAGGTGACCAGCCACTCCTGGAGCGAACAAATCGGTCCCAAGGAAAGGCACATCAGCTAACTTGTGCTGAGTATCTGCCGGGAAGGAGGAGAGCCTCAGTCAAACCCTGCAGCTAGCAACTGCAGTGGCCATGGAGGGGGCACAAGAGTCCCCGATGTCCAGGGCCATCTGGAGCTGCTGTTTGGCGACAGCACGGCTCTGATCTCGGACCTGCTTGACCGTGGTCTGCATGTCCGCGGGGAAATGTGGGAGAACTTCATCCAATGACCAGAGAAGGGCGTGGGAGAAGTGTGCTATGATGACAGCTGAACTTGCCTGATGAAGGCCCAAGGAAGATGCCGCATAGACCTTCCTAGCTGAATGGTCCAACAGTCTGGACTCTTTATCAGGAGGTCGGTCAGTGTCAGCAGACCTGCTGGTACATCTGAACACAGAGACGGTCACCAGGCTCTCGGACGAAGGGTGCTCTGTGAACCCCACAAGGGACCCCACAGGAACCGCATACTTGTGGGCCATGCGGGCAGACGGTGCTGCCACAGTTTGAGTGCCGGACCAACAATGGCCTCGGCCACAGGAAAGGCCTCTGTCAGGGTATCCCTTCTCTTGAGGAGGTCCATGAGAGGGTACTCAACCTTTTTCTGGATGGGTTCTAGGGGCATCCCTGTGGAATCAGAGATGAGACGAAGGATCCCTTGGAAGGAGGAAGAGCCTTCCTCCATCCCTGTGCCAACAGACAACTCATCATTCCCCGGATGAGAGTGAAGCCCGGTGACATCAGAGTCCGAAAAGTTGGGGTACAGCGGCCTCCCGCCCAAATCATCCTCGACCCGCTGAGCGCAGTCCAGGGTGACCATGACCGACAGACATCGGGGGAGCCCGGTATCTGGTCAGTCCTCTTTAGAAGAAGCCCCTCCCACAGGTTGTTTAGGCAGTGGCTCCACCATTATCGGTGGAGAGACAGGTACAGGCCGAACCAGAGGACGAGCTGGCCCTGCGGTGGAGGAATCAAAGGCTTCGGTTCTGAGGGGGTCGGCTTCCGCCTAGGAAGCGACAGCCAAGTAATGGCCAGGGTTGGAGTCGAAGTCGGCTTGTGCTCGGGCAAAATCATCTGTTGCCACATGAGGTCCTCGTAGCACCGATGGAGTTTCCATCGGAGCCTCTCCTCATCCAAGGAGGATGAAGACGACCGGTGGCAGCGCCTCTTTTTGGAGCGCTTATGGCTCTTCTTGGCCGTCTGGACGAGGGGGTTCTGGACCTCGACCAAGATCGGGCAGGCCGACTCGGTCGTTCGAGAGACACTGGCGGGACCGGTGATACCCGGGGATCCAGAACCGTGTTCTTGATGGGGACACCAGCAGGCTGGGTCTCCACATCGGGGAAGACAAGAACCAAAGTCCTTTCCAAAGAGTCATCGACCGGGGCCAGCAACAGTGGGTCGATGCGGTCGAGGAAAATCTCGACCTCATCGACCGGATCCTCGGTTGGCTGGCCTGACGGAAGGTCCATGAAGCCAGCGGCCAAGAAAGCAATCACGACCGAGGTCGAGACCGCATGCTCCTGGGACCGAGACCTCTCTCGGTCCCAAGAGCGTCTTTGCCGAGATGAAGAAGTACTCAGTTCCTTACCTCTTTTTCGAGACCAGGAAGAGTGTGAGCCCGCGGGCGCCTCTCCCTGGGAGGGAAGAGACCGGCACAACTCCTTGAAGGATCCTGAGAAGGTGGAGCCCAGGTTGAGTGGAATGAAAAAGCTGCGATTGTCCGAAGCATGGGCGACTTGTTCTTTGAACACCTTCATGCGTTCCAGCTGCTCGGCAGAAACCGCCCACCTAGCCTCCTTGGACTTCACCGGAGGATTCCTTTTCTCCGGTCTCCCCAACTTTAAACGTGCCAGGCGGTCGCCCAGAATGTTGAGATGAATGGCCAAGCAAAAGCTGCAGGACGAGGCGTCATAGCCAACACCTAGGCAGCAGACGCATGTGAGATGGGGATCGGTGCGCGATATCTTCTGGCCGCAAGGACACCGGCGAAATCCTGGAGAAGATTTATTTTCCATGATCGAGGACGCAAAAGCACAACTCTAACTCGGACAAGTTTTAATTTCGGTAAAATCGAAGTATTGAAAACCAGGGCCAAGAAATGCAAGAGCACAAGAGAGGCAACCTGCATCTTCCAGCGGAAAGGAAGATCTGGCGTCACAGGGCACAGCCGAGGTATATACCATCCAGGTGGGTGGGAGGAGCCATCTTGAAGACTTCCGACAAGATTTAAGGGGAAAGGGACATGCCAATAAGTGTGGATGAACAACATATCCACTATCCTAGAACCCATCTTATTTTCAAGCACAAACTTAAATCCTGGCTCCTTGGCAAACGTAACTGCAATGCACAGTAGCATTCTCCCTTCTGTAAATACTTCCACAATTACTTTCCTATTTTTCCTGCTTTTCCCCGGCCCGCCCTCCTCAGGGAGAATCTTACAGCATTTACTACCGCTTCCCCTTTATTTTTTATATATCTGATGTTAAGCACTGTTATGTATACCTATGAAAGTTTGTACACTGCTCTCATTTTTGTATACTATCTTTGTTATTCCTACTTGTATAATTTTCCTTTTATTTGTGATTTTAACTGCATGTTGTGCCACCTGTCGGCCCAAGGTTGTGCCTGAAAATGGTCCCCTGGATCAGTGCATTTACCCAGTTACCAAAGACTAAATAAATAAATTATGCAGACAACATAAAGATCAGTAACAGGGTTGATACACAAGGGGCGTGCAAAGGCTGAGAAGAGACTTGGCAAGGTTGGAGGAATGGTCAAAAGTGTAGCAGCTCAGATTCAATGCAAAGGAGTGCAAAGTAATGCACCTGGGAAACAAAAACCCAAGGGAAGAGTACACAATGGGGGGTGAGATACTGACAACAACAAAAATGGAAAGGGACCTGGGGGTAGTCATATCAGAGGACCTAAAGGCAGGCTGGGACAAATCAGTTTGTGAGCTGGTGGTGAATTTGTTCATTAGCTTTCAAAATCTGGTAGCCAAACCAATATTCGTTGAGACCATCTTTTTTAAGGGCTCAAGTCACCTATAGGCAGGTAGCCAAGCTGGCCAATAGCTTTAAAAAAATCTGGTAGCCAAACCATTTTTATAAGTAGCCACTGGCCACCTGGCTACCTGTTTTGTCACACCCTGCCTAAAGGTAAGCAAGCAATGTGAGAAGGCAGTAAGGAGGGCTGGGGAATACTGGGATGCACAGGGAGAGGCATCAGAAGTAGAAAACAGGAAGTTATCTCTCTGTACAGTCAGTTGGCGAGACCCCATCTAGAGCACTGCGTGCAGTTCTGGAGACCCCATCTCTCCAAGGACATAGACAGGATGGAGGCCGTCCAGAGGAGGGCAACCAAAATGGTGCAGGGTCTGCAACAGAAGTCATACGAAGAGAGTCTAAAGGAGCTTAATATGTATACCCTCACGGAAAGGAAGGGAGAGGAGGGACAAGAAAGAAACTTTCAAGTACCTCAAGGGAATCGACAAAGTCCAGGAGGGTAGCATCTTTCAGAAAAAGAGATGTGCAAGAACAAGTGGGCACAATTTGGATATGGGGGGGGAACGGCTCAAGGGCAACATGAGGAGGTATTTTTTCATGGAGAGGGTGGTGGACACATGGAACAGCCTTCCTTAAGAGGTCATGGGGTCAAAAACAGTGGGGGAATTCAAGAATGCATGGGACAGACATAAGGCAATTCTGGTGGGGGGTAGGAAGAAGTAGGCTGTTGCTTAACTAGGATCTGCAGCTTATCCCATAGGTAGGGAAATGGGCAGACTGGGTTGGCCAAGTGGTCCTTATCTGCTGTCAAAGTCTGCTTTCTATGCTTCTATAAATAAATCCGGACCCCTCTGTACCTCAGGTAAGCTGCCACCACTGCAATGGACCTGGTGAAGACCCTGGGGGCCGAGAAGAGGCCAAATGGCAGGTTATGGAACTCACAGATGGGTACCTCGGCTCTGAAGGGGACAAACCTTCGGTGTGATGGACGATTGGGACATGGAAGAATGCGTTCTGAAGATCCAGGGAGCAACACCACATGTTCTGCTCTACAGATGGTATAATATGAGACAGAGTTACCATCCTGAAAGTGCACAACTTGAGAAACTTGTTCAGGTCGCGCAGATTTAGAATGGAGCACCCCGTCCGTTTTGGCACCAGGAAGTATCTTGCGACAAATTCTGGGTGTTCCGGAAGATCCGCGACAGGAGCAACGACCTCCTTGCAGAGGAGCTGGCCTATGTTGTCTTTCAGAGCTGACAGAATGTTTGCGGATACCAAGTCCTCCTGTGAGGCGGAGGCTCAGCAAGAAGGGTACTGCTCTAATTCCAGAGGCAGACCCTGACCCACCACCTCGAGGACCCACCTGTCCATGGTGACAGCGGACCAGGCGGAAAGGAAGTGGTGGAGCCAGCCCCCCATGGGAGGACCCAGGGGAGGCGAGATCGGCAGGAGGAAGGCACCCCTCATCCAGTCACTGGGCAGGCTTGGGGGACAGTCCCGCTGAGAAGCCACCGCAGCCTCTCCCCTCAGGCTTACGGACGACCAAGACCACTGACTTTGGCCGATGTTGCCAGGCCTAGGCCTGCTAACTAGCCTGGGGCTGGGCTGCTTTGGCTGCAGGAGTAGAGGTGGACTGAAAAGGCTTCCATTTCTGCTGCTGCTTAGAGCCCTTGGGGTTGCTCTGGGCAGATGTCACCGAGTCCAAGGTGGCAATGGATTTCTCAATGCGGATGAGGTGGCCCTCGACCCTGGCCTGAACAGATCGGGGCCCAGGAAGGGAACATCTGCCAGCTTGTGCTGAATGTCTGCTGTTGAGGTAGAGATCCTCGGCCAAGCCCTGCAGCACATGGTCACTAAAGCCACAACCGAGCTGGCAGAGGAGTCCCCAATGTCCATAGCAGTCTGGAGCTGTTGCTTTGCTACACCCCGGCCCTGGGCCCAGATCTGCTTGACCATGGTCTGGAGGTCTGCCAGCAGATGAGGAAGCACCTCATCCAGGGTGCCCGGCAAGGCATGGGAGAAGTTGGCCTTAAGAAGGGCCAAGCTCACCTGGCAAAGACCAAGCAAGGAGGCAGCCTAGACCTTCTTAGCCACGTCAGTCAACTTTTTGGATTCTTTGTAAGGTGGCCTGTTGGCATCCCCAGTAGTGCCAGAGTGCCTGAACACTGCCACCAGTCCCTCAGCCAAGGGGTGTTCAGTGAATCCCGACAGGGAACCGGTAGACGTCATGTACTTGTGGGCCATCTGGGAAGAGGGTGCAGGGCAGGGCCAAGAATGGCCTCCACCACCAGGAAGGCCTCCGTAGGAGAATGCCATCAGTCGAAGATCTCGGTCAACAGGTAACGGGCCCGTTTCTAGAAGGGCTCCATTTTAAGACCCGTGGACTCAGAGATCAGCCGAAGAAGACCCATAAAGGAAGTAGGGCCTTCTTTGGTTGAGTGATCCTCCACCAACTCCTCGTCAACCGGACGAAAGTGCAAGGAGGAACCCTCAGACTTCGAAGAGTCATTGAAAAGTGGTCAGCCACCAGAGTCCCCACTGACCCTCCAAGGATGGTCAAGGGTGACAGTGACCGACAGCCGATGGGTAAGCCCCTTGGCCAGCTGAGACTCTTTAATTGGCGCACCGGCTGTAAGCTGATTAGGCGGCGGCTCCATGGGAAACAGTGGCGATGCCAGGGCTGGCCGAGTCAGGACGGTCTTGGTCGGCTGTCTTGGTCGGCTCTTTAGGCGGAGAAGGCGTCGGCCTTTCGGTCAAAAGTCAGGTGATGGCTGGTGTAGAAACCGAGGCCCGCTTCATACCGGTAAACACCAGCTGTTGCCACATGAGGTCCTCATAGCATCAACGCAATTTGCACCGAAGCCTCTCCTCATCGGAGGAGGACAAGGGTGAAGATTAGTGGTGGTGCTACTTCCCCACTGTGTCGAGAGCGGCAGCGCCGACGTCAGCAGAAGCATTCGACCCATGGAAATAGGACCGAGACCTCGACCACCAGGAGAACTAGTTGTGGGTCTCTGAGGGAGTCTGGCTCCTCCGGGTCTTGTTTAGAGACCAGAGGCGGCGAGTTAGCAGACTGATCTGTCTCTCTAACGGTCCGAGTCAGGACCGGAGTCCTGGACAAAGAAGTGTAGGCCTCTTCAGTCGACAACTGGTCAGTCGGTTCGAGAAAAATCTCAGCCGGGACTTCAACCAGTGTCTCGGCCAACTGGCCTGATGGGGTTACCGTGGAGCCAGGGCTAAGGATTTGACCGAAGTCAGATCCGGAGAAGTGTGTGAATCGGAAGCTCTCTACCGAGAGCGCTACCAATCCCACAAATGATGGAGAGTCATTTCCTTTTCTTTTTTAGAATCTTTTTTTATTTAGATTTGTGCCCAGTAGGTCCCTGACTGAGGGTCAGCAGGGACTGACAATTCCTTGAAGGATCCTGTGAAAGTAGAGCCCAGCTTGAGCGGCAAAAAGGCAGAAGCAGAGGAGGAGTGGGCTGCGGCCTGGGCCTCCTCCTCAAATGCCACAAGCTGTTCAGCAGACTTCACAGCTGCAGATACCACCCAACTGGCATCCTTCGACTTCACCAGCAGGTTCAGTTAGCCCGGGCGGCCTAACGAGTTGGGCGAGGCGATCTGCGAGAATGGCTGGGTGAAACAAACGACAGAAGTCGCAGACCTGGGGATCTTGGTTGTGCCCCAGGCAGTACATGCACGTGGAGTGCAGATCTGTTCAGGACATCGTCTACCTGCAAGGGCACCGGTGGAACCTGGGAGCGGACATGCCGTCCATCGCGGTCGTGATCGAGGATCGAGTTCAAGACAAACTTTAAACTGAAATTTGGAAGTAAATCCACAGGTTTTGCAGCAAAGGGCTTACTCAGCGCGAGAACGGTAAGGAGGGAACCTGCTTCTTCCAGAGGAAAGGAAGATCTGGCATCAAGGGGCAGAGCTGAGGGAGTTACCACCCGGGTGGGTGGGAGAAGCCAGCTTGAAGACGTTTCCGGAAAAGCCTTAAAGGGAAAGGCAACTGCCAGAAGTGTGGATAGAAAGTACAGTTACATAAGAACTTACCGTAACAGTAGATCTTCGAGAGGAGCTCTTGCAGCAGGCTATTACCATTAGGACTGTGCCACTAGGCACTACTAGGACCCCACAGCAAACTTCTAGCTAGCAGTCTCCAGTAGGACTGCCCCCAATGGTGGCTCCGCCACAACATCAGCCGAGGAGGGGAGGTTTACGTTACCCAGATTTTGGGCTTTACCACCTTGTGGCGCAGGCCAGACTCCGCTCTGATCGGGTGAAAGGCCCAGTGAGGGGGCACACTGGACCTCCCTTGATCAACTGGGGTGCGAACAGAAGATTACTGCGTATTTAAACATAAGGGGTCAGAAGGCGTACAGATCCGTAGGCCCTAGAAATGCTCTGGCCGACAGGCTGCTTGAGGCCTGGTGGCAGATACGTCAGATGGTAGGGGGGTAGAGGAGGGGAACTCTAATGGCTCCGGTGTACTCCAATCTGGAATTCCTACTGGGACTGCATGAGCCTGGTTTCCAGCTCTGGGAAAAGGGAGGGTTGCAATGTGCAGGAGACCTTCTCTTCTCCCAGGGCTTTAAGACCTTTCAACAGGTGGCGGGAGAGTCGGGCGCCCTGCATTCCCACACGTCCAGATATCATCCAGTGAAGAACTGGGTTAGTTAGGCAACTGGACCGCTACCAGCTCCACGACTCCCTAATGCATGAGTTAGAAAGCCACATTTTACAGGCTCGCATTGACCTGGGGGGGGGGCACCTTGGCCAGGATCTATAGCTATTTAAGGGACAAAACACCCGATTATTCTTTGAATGTTAAGTTATTATGAGAGAGGAATTTCGTGGGGGCCCAAACCGGAAACAAGTATGGAGATAGCTTTACGAATCACACACGGGACTCACTATATGTAAACGACACAAAGAGGCCCAGTATAAATTCTTAAGCTGTATATGCCTCCTGCTATTGTAAATAGGTTTAACCAAACAATCTCAGCCCAAGGCGGGCCGCGAGGCACAGCTAGGGGTACATACACGCATTACGTCTAGCACTGCCCTGACTTCGTCCCTTTCTGCTCTGCTACAGCACAAGGTATGTCGCAGACGATATAAGTTAGGACTGAAACCGACCTGTGGGCCATGCTGTTCAGGACAGAATCCATGGGAGAAGGCAACTGGGAGTTTTACCCCCAATCGGAATTATGCTGGTAACAGCACAGAGATGTATCAAAAACACATGGCTGTCGCATATACCCCCACGCTGTAGACGTGGAGAGATTTACCCTTCAGTGTCTTGCAGTTTGAGTATCTAACTTATGATCCCAGAGCATGGACAGATAGATCTGAGAGGCAATGGAGCCTTTATATAGACACCTTGTCCCCGGAGGAACAAACTACGCTAAGGTTGGAGTAAGAGGAGTACCCTGGCCTTATGGTATACTTTGGGCACTCGGTGGGGGGGGGGTCCTTTCTGTTCTCATTTTCCTTCCTCCCTCCTCCAGCAAAACTTAAGGGTATTATTAGTGTCAGTCATTAACTACCAGCAGTCCCAAGTTCCAACCATGCTGTACTGCTATCAGATGTGTTTGCACGTGACATTCTTCTCCGTTTGTGTCAGGGTTTATATCGGGCTGCTATCTTCATATTTTGGTTCACTGTATTTGCTTACACTCATGGCATATTTAAATATGCTACTGTTATCATTATGCATGCGGCCTTACTGTGGAATCCTGCTAGGACTTCTTTATCTGTGCAGAGGCTGATGTTGTTTTATGTTATCAATTTTAAAATTCTCAAAACACAGAAATTTAGAAAAACCCAAGGTTTATTCCCACCTTTAACAATTTCCTTTTCTAGAGTTGGCAAACCCAAATCGAGAATGGCCTCCTGTCTAACGTCTGCCTTAACCAGCTGCATCAGCAGGCAGTCCTAAAATGTTACCTTGTGTATCTGGCCACTAGAATGACCCAGCTGACATCCGGCATGTTCAGATCACCCACCACCACCACCACTTCTTTCTTTTTCACTCCCCTTGTTAGCTCTTCCTCGAGCTCCCTTTCTCTCTCTCTTCCACTTGTTCTGGTGGTCTACAGATCACCCCTCTTGTATTTTCTTGCCCGAGGGTACTGTGAAATGAACCCACAGGGACTCTGTTTCACCTTTGCTTCTCCTGATGCTTCTGTCCTCCATAGCCTCTTTGCCCTCCTGACATATAGGGCTACACCCCTCCCCCGCCTTTTCCTCACTCGTCTAAACACTGTGTAACCTGGGACTTATAAGTCCCAGTTATTATTCTCTGTGCCCAAGTTTCTGGTGATGGCTATGAAGTTTGCCTCAGTGTCTGCCACCTCTGCCTGGAGCTCACTGATTTTATTACCAAGACTCCTGACATGAAGGCAGACGCCCTTCCAACTAGCTCTGGATCCTCTTTTGCTGTTATGTGATACATACTTGTCCCAGTTTAAATTTTTGTATTCCCTGTAATTTTTATGCTGAATGTTATGTTTGGATAGTTTACCCCTTCTGTGACATGCGTTAAAAGTACTTTGTAAGACAAAAGACAACAATTCACCGTACTGTATTGTAGCTCTAACCCAGGCGTGCACAGCCCATGTTTGCCATCTGGTGGCCAAAGTGCTCCCTGCAGTGATGACTTAAAACTGGAACATTTGACAAGATGAAGTTGCCAAGTGTTTCTCATCATCCTCTGTCCTGCCACCCCTTGCCTACAGGCATGGAGTGCGCCAAGCATTTCCTAAGTACACATCCCATCCAGGAAAGCCACGCAGGGACAACCACAGTCACGTCAGAACACTAAGCAGAGGTCAGATTGCAGAGGAAAACATTAGGTTTTCTTGGGGGACATAATTCATGTGGAGATGTGAAAGGATCTTGGTCAAGACCTGCTAGAGGGAGATGTGATTCTAAACAGCAAAGTAATAGAAATGTTTTTCTGGCAAAGAAGGTTTGATCCCAACAGTGAGCTTTCATGATTGGGTGCTGAAACCGATCGCTGGATTTATATTCCAGTCCGGGAGGGGATGGGCAAAGACTCCTGAAACCACTTTAGGATTAGCACAATACACCAGAAAAACAAATACTTCAAGAAAACGTAACAATTATTTTTTTTTTTTTGTTAAACAATATAGTTTTCTGCCTCTTATTTTTTGAGCTACTAGCCTATTGTGCTAATCCTAAAATTTCAGGAGTCTTTGTCCATCCCCTCCAGGGTTGGAATATGGGATCAAGTGATCGATTTCAGTACCATCAGGAAACCCTCTACTCTGAGCAAAAGGAAGAAGACATCTACTTCAGCAAGAATAAGTAACGACTAGGTACTTAAAAAAAAGAAAAAAAGCTGTTTATGTTTTCTGCCTATTATTTTTTGTACTGCTAGCTTCTTTGCCTTTTTCCTTTTGTTCTGCAGAGGGTTTCCTACTGGATTCTACTGGGTGTGCTGTGAAGAGAAGTACTTTACCCAGAGGTGGGCATGCCTTAGCGGTGTTCTGTGTCATACTTTATCTTCACTGTGACCGCACTCATTATGACAAATCTTGCAGAGTGACTCTTCTCTGTCACTTTTGAGGCCACAATGCTAATGATATGAAGGGGGAGAGAACTAGATGAGTCGGCCTCCTGGCAGTATACTGTTCCACACATCACACCAGCTCAGTCAGGTACAAAATAACGTGCCCACAGGAAAAGAAAAAGTACTTCAGTTATACAGAAAGTAACAGTAAGCCAGCCAGTCTGTGCAGCCACAAGGTTACTGCTTGCGATGCTGGAGACCCAGGTTCAAGAGCGAGCCTAAGTTTCGGGGACAGTAAGGAAGAATAGGACCGAGTATCCCAGTGAACGCTCTCCTCCTTTGGGGAGAGAAACTACCATCCTCCGCTGCAATACTGCTACCTGGATGACCTTTGCACGCATGCGCTTTTCACGTCGCTACACGTGATGTCCCAGGAGACAGGGTGAAATGCACAAAAACAACCAGTGATGATGGGTCCTGGTATATCCAGGTTCCGCATCATCCCCCTGATGATGCAGAAAAAGCATGGGGTAAATCCCCCACCACCCTGTTTCCATCTGGGGGAATAGCCAAGGCTCTGTGGAGTCTAGCACTAATATAGGAGTACCGGGGAGATCGGGTAGAGGCTGGTGCTAGAGACAGGAAGGGGTAGAAGGAGAAAATAAAAATAGCACTGTTATGCCACTGCCGGGGGAGAGAGAGAGACGAGGGGGCTGCTGGAGAAACACAGGACGCACCCGGGAGAAGGGGAGGGTCTCCTCAAGGGGGCTGCAGCAATGGTCCTTTTCAATGGAGGTAGTAAAAGCATCGACAAAGGGCCAAGGACTCAGAGACGGAGGTCAGGGACCCTTGCTATGGGTTGGGGCAGAGGCGAGCCATCTGAGACGGAAGGGACTCAGTAGAACAGTGTGGCCTCCGGGCACTAGGTCCCCTTCCCTGTTCACCAGTAAAGACCCATGTAGTGGCCCCAGATATGGCTTAGAGATCCACAATCTAAGCAGTGCTGCTGTCCAGAGAAACAGCAGCATGGGGGGGAAGGGGTGATAAGGTGCCAAGAAAGCCAAGCCCACGTGGAACAGTAAAAGACTGGGCCTAGGACTGCAGGTGGTGCAGAAGGAGGAGTCTCACTGTGGGTACAATGGCAGGGGACAGAGGAGCAGTCATACAGGGTGTCTGAGGTATGGGCTCCCCAGAAAAGGGGTCCGGGGCACAGCCAAGTTTATGGGAGGCCACTGCCTCCACAGTTGGAAAGGAGCGAGTCAAGAGGTACAAGTAGCCTTAGGAGTACTGTTTCCCTGTCCTGGGATCAGAGTTGGGGGACAGGTGAAATGTCTTTGGTACCTCCAGAGAAATGTGCACTGCTTAATCAACAGCATCAATAAATCAAACTCAGTCATCAACTCAGCAACAGAAGCAGACAGAATTTATTTATGTTTGGAAATGTATAATTTCTGGTGCACCAACATACCACTACTAACCCTTGATGAGAACCCTCAGCCCTAGTCTCTTTCTATAAGGGTTTCTCCCTGGAGGGCCAGGGCCTGACGCGTATAAGAAAGACACTACATAAATTCAAATTCTGTTCTACTCAGCAGTCCCCACACCACCAGCGTCTTTAACTAATTGCTTTGTAAAGCACTTTGGGATACAGCGTGTATTAAAGGTACCATATAAATCCAAATTCTGTTCCTTTCAAATGCCTCTGCAGTACCAGTGTCTAACTCATTACTTTTTGTACAGCCCATTCGGATACAGCGTGTATGAAAGGCACTATATAGACCCAAATTCTAATCTGCTGTCCCCGCCACTGCTGCTAGATCATTACTTCATAAAACACTTTTGGATACAGTGTGATGAAAGGTGCTACATAATTCTGAGTTCCATTTCCTGCGCTGCCTCTAACTCATTGCTTTGCAAAGCACTTTGGGATACAGTGTGTATGAAGGTGCCCGACGCTCACCCTCCAAGCAGGGGGACAACTCTGCCCTTTCCGGCTCTCTCCTCTCAAACAAGCTGCATTCTGCAATTTGGTACGCAGAACAAAGAGAAGCTGCCCGACAATCATCCTCCAAGCAAGGTACAGGATGGAACCCTGAATTTTGGCATCTACCCCTGGAGGAATAGCACTTGCCCCTGTTTGCCAGTGTTTCTCACACTCTGTGCAGCAATCCAGAAGTCTTCTAGGAACTGCTGCCAAGAAATTAATGCTAGGACTGACCTCTGCTTGACATGTTCTTGATTTCTCACTTTAAGTAATGTTTAGTCTGATGTAGAGATTTCTTAAGAGTTGATTTAAGTTTTGAGAGAGGTCTTGCGGTAGTGTGATTTTGCTATCTGCCCTGAGCGCTGTGCTCCTTCTCTTAGAGCTGTAAGTCTGTGGGCTGCACCCTTGACCTCGGTGTCCCACTGAGGCTGCTGCAGTGCCCCCCACAAAAAAAAAAAACTCGCTTCAGAACCTCCCTGCCCATTTTTTTTTTCCCATTAGCAGATTATATCCTTTAGCCACTAGAGGGCCCAGTTATAAGCACACTTACCCAATCCAACACAATATTAGTTCCTGTCTCATTTCACTTATCGTGTGGTCAGTCTATCACTATTCATCTGTCTTTGCCCTTCCCTCTTCTACTGATTGATACTGATTTTTCCCGTTTGCAGCTTATAGTCTTTTCGCCTACTAAAGGGGTTTTCTCCCAACCATTCCAAAGCTGCTCTACATCTTACTCTCTACTACTCCTGGCACTCTTCCTTTACTGCTCAGCTGCTGTGGGTACCTACACTCCATTACTAAGCCTGCTCTCCTTCACCCTCTTGGTACAGACCTCACACCAACCGGAGCACCTTTCCTGCACACTAGGCACCTCATCCCCAGACTACCCCACAGTGACTTGGCCCTTCCCCACCCTCAACACACCCGTGACCCCCCAACACACCCACCCTGCCAACACCCCCACTCCCTCCGCCCTCCAAGGCCTGACCTGGACCCAGCTCTCCCCTGCCATTCCCACCCTTCGCACTCGATCTATCCCATGCATCCTGATTCTAAAGTCCTCAGCTGGGTGTCGACCCAAGGGTCTCCATCGCCACTGGCCAATAACCAGAATAATTACACTGCTATTATTATTATCTGGTAATGTACACCCAAACCCAGGACATATTGCTTCCAGCCCTTCTAAACCGTGTACTGCAACTGGCCTCCACCTTGCATCCTTAAACATTTGCAGTCTCCTAAAGAAATCTGCTGCCCTCCAGTGTTGGGTCGTTCAACATCAACCTGACGTAACTGCACTGGTAGAGACTTGGCTCTCCAAATCCACCCCTGACTCTGCTATCACTCTCCCTGGATATACCATCTACAGGGAAGGCCGAGTAGGCAAACGCGGTGGTGGTTGCGCAGTACTCGTACGGGACTCATTTATCGGTCAGGCACTCCCAGCTCCTAAACTTGATTATGGAGCCCAAGCCCTCACCTTAAAAATCACACCTGACCCCGCCCGAGGCCCTCTCTTCCTCATGGTCTCCTACGTTCCCCCGAGGAATCAAAACCAAGCGGTCCAGTCCCTCACTGACTATCTCACATCTCTCCCTCACAAAGTGGAGCAAGTCATCCTAGGTGATCTCAATGTTAACTGGCTTGCCTCCACTGCCTCCCATGTAAGGGACTCCTTTGCTGCCCTGGATATGTCCCAGTTAGTCACCCAGCCCACCAGATTCAACCACTCTACTGGCACCAGCACTCTCCTAGATGTTGTTATATCTAACCGCCCCTACAAAATCCAGGATGTCACTGTCCTCCCCAACTCTCTTAGTGATCACTCCCCAGTCCTCTGTCTCTGGTCATCCTCTACTCTGAAGCCAGTGTCCCAGGTTAGGCCCACGCCACCGTTTACACCCCGGCGGCCTCAGAAAATTAAAACAATACCTAGCCCAGCTAGACTGGTCCCCTATCCAGTGCACCCCTGACATTGACTCAGCTCTTGACCACTTCACAAATGCCTTCTGTAAGGCTTGTGACCCTTTTGGCCCCCTCACCAGGATCCGCTCCAAAAAAGGCAATGCCCCATGGATCACCCCACCCCTCCTCCAGAGACTCAAAAACAGAGATAATCTCTGGCACATTGCTGTAGAATCTGGAAAGGCATCTGATAGACAGGCCTACAACGCAGAACGCAATAAGTGCACTTGGGCCATTAGGCGGGCCAAGGCAGAGCACTACCAGACCACCTTCACTTCCACTTGGGGTTCAGCCTGGACCTTCTGGGATAATATGAAAGAGCTAAATGGGAAGTCCCGCACCCCCCCCACTATCTCAGCTCTCCATCAATGGCACCCCCACCACAGATACACTCCTCATAGCCGATTGCCTTAACACTGCCTTCTCTGACCTAAGCTCAGTCCTCCCCAGCAGCTTCTTTGACCCAATCCCCACCTCTCTCCCTCCGGTCCTGCATCGCCCACCATTCTATCTGTGCACCCTATCCACCCAAGAAGACAGGCTGCACCTGCTAAAAGCCTTAGGCAGCAATAATCCCAGCAGTGACCCCCTCGACTCCAGGATCCTCCGTATGGTCTTGGACGAAGTCCTAGTCCCCCTGACTGACCTTCTAAACCAGTCTCTATGCCTGGGTCAGTTCCCATGTGCTTGGAAAACTGCTTGAAATCACAACCATACACAAGAGTGGGGACCGATCCACCCCCAACAATTACCGGCCCATCTCCATCCTCCCCCCACTCTCAAACCCTTGAAAAAGTGGTGTTGATCCAGCTCTCTGAATACCTAACCAAGTATGACATTATGTGCCCAGAGCAGCACGGTTTCCGCCCAGGACACAGTAAAACCATGGCTCTCCTGAAATTCTCCCAATACCTGCATTCTGCTCTTGACTCTGGCAGCCTTGCAGGAGCAGTGTTCATTGACCTCTCCAAGGCCTTTGACACTGTCTGTCATCCTCTTCTACTCGACTCTCTCCACCAACTTGGCTTCTCTGGTGGTCCCATATCCTGGTTCTCTAGCTACCTCTCTGCTAGATCCCAGCATGTCAAGATCAGCGGCTCCCTCTTCAGCACTCTTTCTGTTCGCTCGGGGGTTCCTCAGGGTTCCATCCTGGGTCCAATACCCTCATTGCCTCACTTCCCAACCCCACCTCCCTCCAATTATCCCTCCAGCAAGCTTACAATCAAGCCGAAAGGTGGTTCGGAGACCACAGACTGGTCATTAACCTAAAGAAAACCAAATCAATGCTCTTCTCCCACCACCAAAATAAAGCTAAAAATACCCACTCTTGATTATCCCCAGCACTCTGCACCCGCTAGAACAAGTGACCACATACAAGTACCTAGGCATCACGTTCGATATGGCCCTCTCCTTCCACACACACATTAATGCCCTGTCAGTTGCCATTAACTCTCGGATTGGCCTGTTATACCAGCACAGGGACTACTTGCCTCAGGCTGCCCTCAGGCTGGCCATCACCTCCTCCGTCTTGTCCCTCGTGGACTATGGCTTGCCCATCTACGCTGCAGCTGACAACACTGCCCTCTCCAAAATCCAACTCTCCATTAATAAGGCCTGTAGGCTCCTGACCGGTGCCCCCAGCCATACTCACACCTGCCTTCTCTATACTACCACCAATTTTCACAACTTCGAGGAACGACTGCTCTACCAGACCTGCCTTCTCGCTAAAAAATCTCTGCTAGGACTCCCCCTCCCCGGGGGTCTGCACCTCCCTACAGCAGCCATTTTCATCCGTCACCACCCGTAGCTCTGTTAAGGCCACTTTCAAGGTGCCCAGAACCAAGACCTCTCTTGCCCAGAGATCCTTCCTCTACCGAGCCCCCACCTGGTTCAACTCCCTCCCTAGCTGCATCTCCAACTTGCCAAAAACTGGCTCCTTCAAAACAGCCCTTCGGAATCATATCTTTAATACCCGCTGTTGTAGGTGCAACTAACCCCCTGTTGTAACCTGTGGTTCCCACCCGCCTTGCCCCCTGGCTCGACAACGTCCACTGGACAGCCTCTCCCTCCCCCAGACCTACCCCTTCTCTACTAGGTCCAAACAGGGATGTAACCCACTGTCTCTTCCGAGGACCTACTATATCCATGAGCGTAACTCACAATTTTGTAACATTATGTAACCTAAGCAACATACAAATTACTACATTATGTAACCTAAGTGTATCTATGTTAAATGTTCCTTTTGCTGCACTTGTAATGTTATCCTTGGTTTTAATCTGCACTGTAATAACTGTCTTGATGTCTGCCCCGCCACGACGGGGTGCCTTTGTAAATGAGTCTCTGACTCAAAGGTTGTAAACCGATTTGTAATGAATAAATGAATAAGGTGCTATATAAATCCAAACTGTGTTTTATTCTATAGCCTCTGTACTACCAGTATCTAACTCACTGCTTTGTAAAGTGTCTTAGGATACAGTGTGTATGATAAGCACCCTTGGTCCTCCCCCGGGACAAAACTGAAGACGGGGGCTCTAGCAGGCCAATGGGGGAATCTATAGAAAGGGGCAATGGTGGAGGGGACTGGTAGTCAATGCTAGAAGCCTGGCAAGCTAAATGGAGGGGCTAATAGCCACCACTGCACATGATAGGCTGGACATATTAGCAGTTACGGAGATCTGGTGGGCGGAGCTCCATACATGGTAGGCAGAGGTTACAGGGTTCAGACTGATCAGGAGGGACAGGAAGGGGGGAGTGGCCTTATATATAAAGGAAGATGTGAAGGTGTTGGATGAGAGGAAGGGAGATGGGGTGATTGAATTACTATGGGCAACACTTGGCAGAAGGACAGGGGAGTCGCTGAGGCTTGGAGTGGTGTACAGACCACCTCCCCAAGGGGAGGCGCAGGATAGGAAGATGATGCAGGACAGAGCGAGGGTAGGTCTAAAAGGGGAAACGTTACTAGTGGGGGACCTGAACCTCCCAGATGCGGACTGGTCCATCCCTGACACAGCTTCAACTAGGAGCAGGGAAATTCTGGAAGTGTTACAGGGAGCTTTCCTTCAGCAGTTAGTCAGGGAACCAACAAGGAGAAACAACCTACTGGATGTGGTCTTAACAAATGGGGAGAACGTCGAGGAGGTGGTGGGGGGGAGGAGCTGGGTAATAGTGACCATAGTACCATCAGGTTTAAAGTGAGGGTGGGCAGATAGGTGACCCGGACCAGCACATCGGTATTGGACTTCAGGGGAGCAGTCTTTAACGAGATGAGAAGGATAGTGGGAGTAGCAATGGGTGGTATAGGGGATATAAGGGAAGTGGAGGACCTATGGAGGGGCTATTAGAGACCAGGTCAAGGAGGCCCCACACAGGTGTATAAAGAGGGTAGGGAAGGGAACAAAAAGCAGGAGGCCTCTGTGGTTCAACAGGTGTGTAGCGAGGGTGGTAGGGGGCAAGTGAAGGGTATTTAGAAAATACCAGAAAAACACAGGAGGAGGAGGAGGAGGACAGGGAAATATACAGAGACTTGAGGAGGATAGCGAGGAAAGAGATTAGGAAGGCAAAAGCTAACATGGAGGAACAGGCTGCAAGACAGGCAAGGGGGGGAGCAAAAGAAATTTTTTTTTAGGTACGTGAGGGAAAGAAGGAAGACTAATCAAGGGATAGCAAGGCTCTGAGGGGAGGGAGGGAGCCATCGGAGGACAACTACATGAAAGCAGAAGAGTTGAACAGGTATTTCTGCTCAAATTTTACGAAGAAGGAAGAGGGGGTGGAGACGGGTCCATTTAGTGTAGAGAAAGTCAGGGGAGAACTAGGTAGGGTGAAAGTGGACAACACCATGGAACCGGATGGACTGCATCCGAGGGTGATCTGGGAGCTAAGGGAGGAGTTAGCCGCCCCGCTGGCAAGCATAGTCAACCTGTCCTTGGACTCTGGGAAAGTGCCATAGGATTGGAGAAGAGCCACAGTCGTGCCAATACACGGGGGGGTAGAGAGGCAAAGGAGAACTATCATCCAGTCAGCCTTACCGCAGTGGTGGGGAGGATCATGGAGGCACTCACCAGGGAGAGGGTGCACAGTAACTAGAGGGGAATGGAATATTGAACCACCACCAACATGGGAGGTCATGCCAGTCCAATCCTATTGAATTCTTCAATTAGGTGACGCAAGAGCTAGACCAAGGGGGGTGGTGGACGTGGCCTACCTGGATTTCAGTAAGACCTTTGACACTGTCCCCATAGAAGACTGGTCAATAAACTGGAAAGTGTGGGGGACAAAATAACTAGATGGGTGCAAAGTTGGCTAGGTGACAGCACCCAGAGGGTGGTAGTGAAGGGGGGAGCACTCTAGCAAGGGGCACGTGACAAGCAGGGTACGCCAGGGGTCAGTGTTGGGGATGCTCCTCATCAGCATCTACATATGCAACATTACACTAATAACTATACTAACGCCTCCTCACCAAGCAATCTTCCCCAATTATCCACCATCCTTGGAGAAAGCCTGGACTATGTAGATAAATTCAAATATTTAGGGGTGTGGATTGATAGCAGGCTTGACTACACTCACCATATTGAAGAACTTCTGAAAAAACTTTGCCAGAGGCTTGGCCTATTCTTCCGAATTAAACATTTTCTAACCAGAGACTAATCCAGGCCTCATTTCTTTCACTTATCGACTATGCAGACTTCCTTTATGGTCACTGTCCTATTTCCTATTTAAGCAAATTGGATACCTTGTATCACAGAGCACTAAGGTTTATTACAGATCTGCCATTCAACACTCATCATTGCTCTCTCTATGCTGCAGTTGGTTGGACATCCCTACACCTCGGAAGGAACAGAAATGCTGCATTATGGATATACAAAGCTTTGTCTAATAAACTTCCATCCTATATTTTAGACTGCTTTACACTGGCCACGGCTAGATCCTATGCCCTAAGAAGCAACAACTTCATCACGCTTAAGTTACCCAAAGCCTACACCCGGCATGGGAGGTTTGCAATCAGCTAGTCTCTAGCAATGGCATGGAATTCTCTACAGAAGACCCTAAAGTTGACCAACTTTATACCTCTAGCATCCTTCAAAAAGCTCTACGTAAGTCTCTTCCCAGAGAAATGCAACTGCTACCACAAGGCCTAGTCCAGTCACATTCACAACCCTTCCCCTTTCAGTCAGCAATTATTATGGACAGCTCTTCCATAAATCATCCCCTTAGTTTTTCCCTCCCATGCAGCCCCTTTATTTGGTATCTCAGCCCCCTATCATACCTTTTTTTACAGTTTTGCTTCCCCTGACCAAGACCTCCACATCAACTCCTGGCACTTACTTCTACCCCAACCACTCCTCCATACCTCCTACTACTAGTAGCCTTAGCCCCTATCTGAAATCTCCCAACAGCCCCTCCATGTCATTCGTCAGAGGCTGTTTATCATTTTTTTTTTTTTTTGCAGTCATTCAATCATTATATCTGTTTGTCTGCTTTAGTTTGCCCTGGAGCCGGTAATACCGGGTACCCTGTGTTGCGTGCTTGCTTTGGCTCCTCTATTTGGACTTGTACATATTGGATTCTTCTAGTGTACTTTTATTGTATCCTACCTTGTCCTGTTAGGTTTTATCAACCTCTATCCTTCACTGGTATATATGTTTATATTACTGTATCTGTTTAAATACAAGTGTTTTGTATATATCTGCTACTGTACCATCAATTTGATCCTTGACCTATCAGGTCCATCTTGTAAATGAGCTTTACTCAATGATGTCCGCCTGAATAAATAAAGATTTTGATTGATTGATCGATTACGGATGGACTGAAAGGACAGGTGGCACTCTTTGAGGATGATGTGAAAATCTGCAATAAGGTGGACACTGAGGGAGGGGTGGAGGACATGCGGCAGGACCCAAGTGCACTAGAACGGTGGGCAGAGACCTGGCAACTAAAATTTAACATCAGGAAGTGTGCGGTTATGCACCTGGGACATAGTAACCCAAGGATAGAGTAAAAAATGGGAGAGGAGGAAATCCATGCAACACAGCAGGAGAAGGATCTGGGAATAGTAGTCTCTAGCGACCTTAAGGTGGGGAAACAGTGTACTACGGTGGTGGGATGCTGGCTAGTATTGGCAGGGGAATCACCCGGAGGAGGAGTGAAGTCCTAGTGTCCTTGTACCAGGCTACAGTGAGACCCCACCTGGAGTACGGAGTTTGTTCTGCAGGCCTCACTCGTGGAAGGACACAGACCTGATTGAAAGGGTTCAGTGAACAGCGACCAAGATGGTGCTAGGGATGGAGAGCAAGCCATATGAACAGAGATGGTGCGAGCTGGGGCTCTACACCCTGGACATAAGAAGGAAGATATGGACACGATAGGGACCTTCAAATACATCAAGGGTTAAACAAAGGGGGCCGGGGGGCTTATTCAAATGAAGAAGGACACCGCTACTAGAGGATAGCCCAAAGACTATGAGGGACACTAAAGGGGACGCGGGAGATTCTTTACAGAGAGGCGGTGGATGTCTGGAAGAGGCTTCCGGAGGAGGTTGTGGAGTGGAGACAGTGCTGGGATTCAAGAGGGCTTGGGAGAGGCATAAAGGGCTATGGGGGGGGGGGTGGTGGTAAGGGCAGACTGGATGGACCATGGGATTTTTTTCTGCCGTTAAGTTCTGTGATACTATATAAATCCGAATTCTATTCTACAGTACCTGCACTACCAGTGTCTAACTCATTTCTTTGTAAAGCACTTTGGGATACAGTGTGTATGAAAGGTGCCATCTTAAATCCAAATTCTGTCGTATTCTAATATAGTCCCTACACTCTGTGCCAACTATTGAGCTACAGACCTGACATCTGGCAAGATTACCTAGTGAAACATGCACTGAAGGCTTACCAAATATCATGACATTTTGATGCACTGATTAAAATTTATAGGGTCTCAAAGTCTAGCATGTTTTTTTTTTTGGGGGGAAGGGGTTGTGAACATTGCTATGCATACCCTTTTTGTAAAGGTTATCAAACTGACTACCTAGGGAGATATTTTGTTTAGCAATTATTAAGTTACATGGGTTCAACATTTCAGTATGTCATTATTTGTGAAATTTTGTGCAAATGTTCTAAAAAATGTGGATGCTGGTAACTTCTCTGCTGTTGCAGGTGTAGATCCGAAAATTGTCAAGCATAACCAGTGCAAACGTAGCCTGGTAGTCAACACAACTAAAATAAAATGGTTTAAAAGTTTTACATTTAGACGAAATCCCACAAATTATTATTGGTAACATTTTCTCAAATATTTGTGGTAGCATCCTAGGTATTGCCTAGTGAATTCCTCGTGTGAAATTTAATATTCACAAACAACGTGATCACTAGTACATATGTTGTGCAGTTTTACCTCACTGGTAAAGTTCGGGCAAAGTGACAAAAAACACAAATCACTCTTCGGAAGTTCCACTTCACCCAAACTTTGCACTTCTCAATTACTTTTACTGGTACACTGGCACTTTTTCAGGCAAAGTCATCTTGAAGAGGCAGAATCACAGGCGAACAGGCACGAGGTTGCTTGAAAAAGTCCCACCTTGCCTGCCGAAAACATCGCAAAGTTGGCAAACTTTGCGGAGTAATTTGTGAATCTGATAAGCAGAGTTGCACTCCTGTGGTTCCTCCCTGGCTGCCAATTTTGTCTGCCCCTCCACTTTTCTTTCCTAGCTTAACCAGTCAGTCGAACTGCTGCCGCCCCCGATATTCTCCGATATTCCTTGATATCCTCCTTGTTACGCTTTCCCTTAAAGAGAGTCACCGACTCCTTTTTAAATCAGACCTATCCCATTGGAAGAGACAGAATTCCTCCTTGGTGCCCCAGACATATTCTTCCCCCACTACACCATTCATAGTACCTCCAAGTCTTAGACTTGCAAGTACGGCAGGGTCTCAGGATAGTTTATTTTCCTGGGTGTGGTTCTTATGGAACCTGTATTCAAGATGAAACTGTTGACACCCTGTGCTTACTTGCTTCAACTGCGGAGCCTACTTTTCTTGCGCTACATTACTCATCTGTCTATTTCTTGGTGAAACCATGCATCCAACCGCAGCAACTGGTGCCCTCCTGCGCTAGCTGACTCCCTAACCCCTATCTTATAATCGGAATCCCTCAGGCCCTGTCCACACTACCCCTCTGTAATGTTACAGAGTGCCCAAACTGTTATTTTTTTTTTATTTAGTTGTTTAACCAGGTATAGCACACTAAGCTGAAAGCTTTTTTACAGGAGCGACCTGGGAGCACAAGGAGGTTAAGTGACTTGCTCAGGGTCACACAGTATGCAAGTGGAAGCTGTGGGATTCAAACCCAGGTCTGGTCTGCTAGATATCACCAGATTTGCAGCTCAGAGCCTTAGACCACTGCGCTATACTGCCTCAAGTTGTGTTATTAAGGGGAACCGCTACCGTTACCGCAACGGTTTGCGTTTACACCTGTAACGTTACAGAAGGCGTTTTCGTAACCGTTGTTGAAACCACACATGAGGTGTTTTCAACAACCGGTTCTGCTTCAGAATACCTCGATAGCATTGCAGGGCATCAAATGGACCGCGTGGCACCGAATTTTGCGCACAGAGCAAAGCTGCACTGTGGGATCGGGTGCACGGTAGCAATCTCCCGGTTCTGAAGTGTGGACCGGTGGTGGCGGTCCGTGAGCGGATACACACCGCAGTGTGGACACACTGCACCGCTCCCCGGTTATAACGGTTTCTATCTGTTACGGGGTCTGAGCAGTACAGTGTAAACAGGGCCTCAGACTTCATGTCCCTTGACAAAACCAGGCCCCCCTTCCTGCTGGCACAACTACAGCACATCCTGAGCATGGAGACATTCCTTGCCCTAAATACCCTCCAGCTTGCCAGCAAAAGGAGAACCTTTCGATTTCAGCAGAATCTTATAAAGACTTTAGCTTATCTAACTGATGCCACTGTCATTTATCACAGGCTTCAAAACCACAAGGGCCTTGGAAAAGATCTGTCCGGATATCTTTCCCCTTAATAACACAACTTATCATCAATAAGCGACATCCTCATATCCTTAGGACTTGTGCACCCTGTCACAGTGCGTATAGTTGTCAGTTACTCCCTCGACATGCAGTGCTTAACTACGGATCACACTGGTCAGCAGTAATTGTGCAGGTAAACAGGAATGAGCAGAATGCATGGGCCAAGCAGTACTTATCTGCTGTCAGAGTCTATGTTTCTAATCATTTGACCTGCACGGCAGGCAGGCAGGCAATTCATATTATCTGCATCAGCATAAAGGGCATTTAATGCCCCTCCAACCGTCCTGCTTTTACGTTGGAGTATCCCCGAATCCAAACGTATTACAGTACGACTCTCTCTCTCTCTCTCTCTCTCATTAGTCTTTTCCTTTCTCCTGCAGGGCAGGCCAGGTGTATGCCTGGGAAATATTCATGGATAAGGATGCCACATACTCATCAAGGAATTCTACAATTTTCACAAAGATGCATGGAATTTGACTTTAAAGGAACTCTCTCTAAATCCACAGCCCGAAAGTCTTCGATCAGCTTTTATTTAGAAAAGCGCGTTGTCTCACGCTGCACTTTTTATTTTTATTTTGAAAAATCATTGCACGGGAATATGGTGGAGCTGGGGGCTCCATTTACTGTAAAGGTGTGGTTGCACCATGCACTTCAATACTTTTGTACTGGAAGTGCACGTGCACCGCCACACTTTACAGTAAATGGAGCCCCTGCTGCCTGCCATTTCTGAGTTCGCGAACTTTTCAAAATAAAATAAAGTAAGTAGCAGTGCGAGAAAAATGCGCTTTTCTAAATAAAAGGCTGGATCGGGGGTAAGCCTTTCGGGAGGCAGGAGGCGTGGATTTAAAGAGTTTTCCTTTTAAGTACTTGTGCTGCCACGTGAATCCCTTGTATTCTTTATGCCACTGTACCCTGCTGACCAACAGCTGGAGTCAGGAGGGCATATTAGCACAGAGCGAGAGAGGGATCAGCACACCAGCCACACGGTTGCAGCTGGCAGACTTTAAAACTGGAAGCTATGGACACACATTATAAAGTTAAAAAAAAAATACTGGAAAGCCAACCCAGTGGTGTGGAGGGCCGAGGCGCTGGGTGCCTTACCTCCTGTCACGCCAGTGACCCGTGGTTGGAAATGAACCGGGCTGTTTGTGGGCCAGCGAAGTGAGAAGGATCGAACATCACAAGACAGCTTTTCTTCCGGGGGTGTAAGTGGCATGCTGCCTGCCACCCAGTGACAGCTGAGTGGCAGCACATACTAACATACTAAGAAGCCAGCAGATTAGGCCCTATGGTCTATTAAGTCTGCTCGATAATCAGTGCCTTCCCAGGGCACCATTATTAGCCCCTTCCTCCCTACAAGGTCACCTACCCCCACCCCGGCTCTGGGATGCAGATGCACCCTCCCCCTATACCTATCCCAGCCTTTCTTGAGCCTCTCCACAGTTGCAGCAGCCACCAACTCTCAGGGCAAAGCATTCCAGGGCTCCACCACCCTCTCAGTGATGTAGCAGCTCCTCGTTTCCCCCCTCAGTCTCTCCCCATCCAATTTCACTGAGTGGCCCCCACCCCCTCAAGGCTCACCCTGTTTATTCCTTTGAGATATTTGAAATCCTCTATCATATCCCCCATTCCTTCTCTCCTCCAGCGAGTACAGGTTGAGCTTCTCCAGTCTCTCCTCATAAGGCCTTTCCCCTAGTCCCAGTATCATCCTGGTTGCCCTCCTCTGGACCCTCTCCAGAAAAGCAATGTCCCTCTTTAAGTAGGGATGCCAGCCGGCCCAGTGGTGCTGAGGGTTGAGGCGCTGGACGCCACACCGGCGACCCAGGTTCGGGAACGAGCCCGGGTCGACGGGGGTCGGCACGGGAGGGAGAGGATCGAGTGTCCGACGGACAGCTCTTCTCTCTCGGGGGGCGGGCTGGGGTTTGTCCGGCGCACTAGCGGCTCCCATGGAGATCGGGGGCGCTGCAGTGCATAGACAGCACAAATTAGCGTGGCTGATGTTGGCAGGGTTGCCGTGCGCATGACATCGGAGGTGCCCACACAAGGGAAGGGAGGAAGCAGGGAGAAAATGGAAAAACCTGGTTCCAGGGGTAGGCGACGGCACCAATCCCCCATGCCCACTACCGGGTCCGACTCTGCCGACCTTCGCAGATCCTCCGCCTGGGGCCCACGTCTGCAGCTGGAGTCTATGTGTGAGAGCATTCAAAGTAAGGAGGGGCGGCCCCACCCCGGAGGGGTTAAGCTGGGGGTGCCAGCTGCAAGGCAGGGCAGGGAGAGGAAGGTACAGTTGGAAGGGACTTCAGGCAGGGTAGGAGCAAGGTTAGATGCCTGAGAGAGGCTCCTGGGACCATGACTGGAGGAAAAGAAAGTTGAAAGAAAAAAAAAAGTAGGGACGCCAAAAATAAAAATTACGTACCTACCGTAATTATGATCTTTCTGTGTATCTTCACCATTCATCACAGATGGGTACTGGCCGGAGATCAGGACCCCAGGGGAGCCTTTTTGTTTTTTTAAAAAGGTTAGGCGGATAGCGCAAGCATCGCCGCCGCCGCGCTCGACGATCACGTGGTACTCGAGGATTAGCCGTAATCTGTGTCGACTCGCCTGCCTACCAGTTCTGAGTCGCCGGAGAGGTAAGAGGAAGGGATGGAGGGTGGGACAAGAGAGTCCAAGGGACAGAAAAAGGAAGAGAAAAACTGAACTAAAAGGAGAAATAACGACTGAGAGGACAGCATAGAGGAAGGAAGACTAAGGGGATTGGGTAGGGGCCCCAATCTCTGGAAAAGGAAGAAGGAGGAGGGGGAGAGAATTTAGGAGAGAGTGAGAGGTAACAAGGATCCAGGACCCTTGTCCGTCACCAGACTGTATAGGAACTGCAAGGAGTAGCAAAGCTCATTTGCCAGAATTCAAGGCACAGAATAACTGGCAATACCCCAAAAGCAGAGTCGGCTATTCTGGAGAAGGACAGGGTACATGGACTTAGTACTCTCTCTGTAAAGATATTTGGTAGGAAAAAAAAAAAAAAAGGGAAGTTTTTTGTTTTTTTTTAAATTAGATGGATAACAGAAGGAGGGCAACCACCAGCTCTCACCCCGTAGGAGTGAAGATATGTAGTAGAGAAGGAGTGCCACTCGAACTGTACCCCTTAGGGAAGAAACTACTCCCGTGTGTCCCAACTTTACCCGCCAAAAGAGGGGTAGGCACAGAGGGAGGAGGATCCAGAGACTGAAGCCCCAGGGGGGATGGCGGGCGGGATTGTGATGAATGGTGAAGATACACAGAAAGATCATAATTACAGTAGGTATGTAATTTTTATATCTTATCTGTGTCAATCTTCACCATTCATCACAGATGGGTGAGTACCAAGCCCCCCGAAGGGGGCTGATTTATTGCACCCTAAGGGACAGAGTCCTTTAGCCCTCAGTGGGTGACACACTAAGGGGGGGACCTTCTGGGCCTGAAGAGGCCCGAGAGTGGGGAGAGCGAGACGGGGTCCCCCGGAGGGGGAAGGAAGTTGCCCCAACAAACGTCATCTCGCCCTACGGGAAAAGAGATAGGTTCCCTGGTGAGCGGAGCAAATCACCCTACGCCGGGCCAAGGGTGACAACCGGGAAAGGTGAAGCCACACCGATCTCCTGGTGCAGATCGCTGTCCCTACGACCCTGGTAGCTACCTCATTGGCGTCGTAAGATGCCTTTGCTTGGTGCCTTGCTAGCTCCAGGCCACGTGCAGAGAGTGCGATGGCTTGCCTGGTTTGCTCCAAGTCAGGCAAAGCAGCTAGGATCTGACCTAGCGCTGACCACAAGAACCTGTTGTAGGCTGCATAGTGGGCCTGATGAGCAGAGATGGAGAGAAGCAACCGTGCAGAGTAGAAAGTCCTCCTCCCCCAGAAATCGAAATCCAAAGAGTCCTGATCTGGGGGCCAGTCATGGTGGAGGGCGCGAAGCCCGTCAGGAGTGTCCGGGTGCGTCAATCCGGACTGCGAATGAGGCATCGAACCTGGAGACTCCGGGGGAGCGCAATACCTCTGGCTGAGGTCCCTAGCGGCAGGAACACTGGAGAAGGGCCTCTGCCAGAAACGCATGGACGCCTCCCGGAAGGGAGCAGGCCAGGGCGGCACCATAAGGGTGGCCGCACCGAAATCGCCTAGAAAGGCGTGCGCCGCATGCTCAGGACTGCTGACCGACAGGGGAGAAAGGTGAAGGTCCTCCATAATCCTCACAAGGAAGCGCTGATACTCAGAGATCAGCGGCAGGAGAGATATGGACAGATGGTTCCTCTCCCCCAGAAGAGGGGGATGAGGAGCTGGAGGTCACCATGCGTTCCGAGGGTGGTTGCTCGGGGGGAGGTTGAAAAACCTGGTTGTCCATGGCCCTAACGTAGGCAGGGAACCAAGCAGCCACCGCTCTGAACTGCTCCCAGGTGAGAGGGCCGCTAGGACCAAGAATGCCTGGGAGCGCCGGAGAATGCGGCAGAGGGATAGGGGCAGAGCCGAGAGAAGAAGTCGGCTGACCTCTGCCAGAGCTAGGGAGCGGACCATGGACACCCAAGGAGGGTGTCCCGGAAGACTCCGCAGCCGACAGCTGTACAACCACATTGGTACTGCCTAGCCTGCGCCCAGAAGAGTCCCCCCAGTGAGGCGACCAGGGCCGTATAGATCCAGAAGGACGGTCCCCTGCCTTCAAAGAATGGAACCCCCTCAAGGAACCAGAAGGGGAAGGGCGGAAGTCCGCACTTCAGCTACGTCCACGGCCGGGGTGGACCCCAGAGAAAGGCCGACACGCCGACCCCACACCCCTCAGAGTCCGAGAGGGTCCTGGTCCTCGAGAGGGCCAACCTAGGTAGCTGGCAGCTCTGGGCTGTCCCCGAAGGGAAGACCCAGGGAGCAGCACCTCCTCCTGTAGACTTCCCGATGGGCCCCAAAGTTGGGCGATCGAGACACACTACGGGAGGGGGTACCACCGCCGAGGGGTCAAGGGACCCTCCAAGGCCAGGTTGCATGGCAATGGTGGCACGCACCATGGCCTGGTCAGTACCACTGACCCCAAGCTCGGGGAGAACCTGACGCTCCTCAGAAGGGGGCTGGCTGTGACTCGTCGTCGAGACCACCAGCTCGCCCTCCTCTGCAGACAACCCCGAAGGGTGTGACTGCCCGTCCGACTCCGAAGAGGTAGAGTCTGAGGCCCTAAGCCAAACGGTAGGAGGGCGAGGAAAGGCGACCTTACCAAGGAGCCCAGTAGCAAAAGCAGTGGCAGAGGCGGCACCTGTGCCCTCCGTAGCCCCGCAAGTGGGGCTGACAGAAGGCGGCAGGGCAGCTCGGGCCAAAGGTCCTGAGCCAGGGCCAGCCGCGGCACCATCAAGTCCACTGGCACCGGGGGCGGTACCAGGAACAGAGACGGCGCCGATGGCAACCCCAGCAACAGCCTTTGGCACCGACGACCGCCAGGCCTCGGCGATGCGAACGGCACCGAGGATCAAGCGGGCACACGGCCCAAAGCGACTCAGCGCTGAACACGGCACTACTCAGGCCCCGCGCTGCGAGCTGCACCGTGAGCACCAATCGGGCGCCAAGGACAGCGCCGACAGACGACTGGCGGCCCCACGGGCGCCATGCTCAACTTCGGGCGCCGAGGCAAGACATGGCGAAAGGCCACGCTGAATTCAGGGTCACGGGCGCAGCTGGCAGCGCCGGACGCAGTAAAGCGCAATGCGGCGCTGAGAGACGAGTTGGCGCCGCAGTCAGCGCCGATAGCCACAGCACCGCAGAACGGCGCTGAAGGCCCTGACGGCGCCGCGAGGACGGTGTCGACCCGGCTTTCCGGATCGCAGGAGCGACACCGGGGAGCCTTCACCTCGGAGGGGCGATGCATAGCGGCGCCCCGCCGCGCCTCCTGGGAGGAAGCGGACGGGCCTCCTGCGCCGCTGGGAGGAGCCTGCCAAGGCTCGAGGCCCTCCTCCTCGTCCGTATAGAACCGGAGGGGACCCGGAGGAAAGGCCGAGAGCGCGTTGGCCCGGACGAAAAGTAACCCTACTCCGAAAGTCGGTGGAGCTCGCCCTACTTTAAAAGCGCGCTGTTCTAGGACGCGGCAGTCCATGGAGAAGCAGGCGTCGCACGAATCCATGTGGTGAAGCGGACCAAGACACGCGAGACACTGGTCATGCTGGTCAGTAACGGAGTACTTGCGGCCGCACGGGCACCGACGCATAGGGGGCCGCCCCGCCTTAGAAGGTTTCTTGCCCTCCGACCGCGACATGACCTGCAGAAAAAAACACCAAAAATAGACTCGACGTCGCTATAGTTTAAAATAAATGGAAAGATCTCACCGGTGACGTGGAGTGGAGGCAGAACCCAGAACTAGCAAGAGACCGACGGACTGTCGAACACACAATGCGAAAGGCTAAGGCCTAAAACTATCAAACTTCTTCAGTTGGCTTCCCACGAGGCGACCTCGACGGCGGGAGACGAAGAACTGGTAGGCAGGTGGAGTCGACACAGCTTAACAGCTAATTCTCGGCGCCACGAGTACGCGGCCTCGAGGCGGGCGCATGACAGCGCCAACTCCGCCTATCCTTTTAAAAAAAAAGGCTCCCGCGGGGTCCTGATCTCCGGCCAGTACCCATCTGTGATGAATGGTGAAGATTGACACAGATAAGATCTGCGTGCAGTATTCAAGGTGTAGTCTAACATGGCAATTGTACAACGGAAGGAGCACCTCTCGACTCCTTGAGGTTATCCCCCAGCTATGCACCCCAGCATTTTATTTGCTTGGGCTGCAGCCCTTCTATACTGCTCAAAGTTATTCACTTTGGCATCCACCACCACCAGAGGTCCCCCCAGAAAACTGCAGTGCCATCCCCGGGTGTATTCACAGAGCTGGGTTTTTGCCCCTCAGGTGCAGAACCCTGCATTTCCCAGCATTAAACTTTAGCTTCCATGCCTTGACCACCTCCCAGAGTCTCCAGGTCCTCCTGGAGAGCCAGCTTCCCCACCTCCCCTTCCACCACTGCCCACAGCTTCGAGTCATCGGCAAAGAGGCTCATCCCGCTCCTGATACCACTTCTGACGTCTGAGATATAGGCGTTAAACAGGAGTGGGCCCAGTACCGACCCCTGAGGGACCCCACTAACGACTCTCCTAGAGGATGAGACCCCCCCCACCCTCACCTTCTGTACATGCCCCACCAGCCAGTTTCCTATTCACCTGACCATCTGCCCCCACACCCATATCCTCCAGCTTCGCCAGTAGCCCGGGATGTGGCACCGAGTCAAATGCCCTGCTGAAGTCCAGAAAGAGGACATCCACTGGCCTGCCCTGATCCAGCGCACTCATCACCCCTTCACAGAACGCCACCAGGTTGGTCTGACACGATCTGCCCTTAAAGCCATACTGGCGATCATCTAGGTGACCCCGTGCCTTCAGAACCCCCTCCAGCCTCTCCTCAGGATGACCTCCATCACTTGGCCCACTACTGACGTCAGGCTAACCAGCCTATAGTTTCCTGGCTCCTCTCATGAGCTGCCCTTGTGTATAGGCATGATATGGGCCATCCTCCAGTCATAAGACACTCATCCTGACTGCAGGGAGGAGTTAAATAGGTTCGCCAGGGGTGCGTCCAGGGTATCAGCCATCTCCTTAAGCACCCTGGGATGGATCACATCTGGGCCTGGTGCTTTACCCCACTTAGGGCCTTGAGGGCTTCCCTCACTCTCCCACTGGGGATTTCAACATCCATCTCCCCTTCTTCATCTGCCAGTTCCCCCTCCCTCTCCCCTTGCAGTGCCCCCCCCATCCTCCTTGGTGAAGACAGAGGCAAAAAAGTCAATTAGTACCGCCGCCTTCTCCACCAACCCACTCCCTATCCTCAACCTACTAATCTGCTCCTTCCCTTTTCTTCTTTCCCTGATACACCTGAATAACCCTTCCCTCTAATCCCCTGGGCCAATCTCAGCTCTGCCCCCACCTTGGCTGACCTTACCACCCTGGTGACCCTCCTGGCTACCTTATACTCCCACATGCATGCCACCACGCAGGGAAAGGAACCCACGTCCAGGGCACTGGGGCCGTCTCCGTGGAAGCAGAGCTTGGACATTGCGCTCACTGCATGTACATTGCCCAAGGGGGAAAAAACAGAGGAAAAAAACACTCCAGGCAGCAGGATGATCGACCCTCGCAGGCCACACACTGGTGGCTGGACAGCTACAAGTCCTGCGGCAGAAGACGACAGCTAGGGTAAGTCCTGGGGGAAGCCAGGTGATGGGGTGGGGTCAGTCAGAAGGGGGCCGCCAGGGGGAGAACCAGAAGATAAACAGAATTAAAAGTAGTTTTATTTATGCTCAAAACACAAATCAGGGTCTTGCAATGTGGCAGGGTAGGGCTGGTGTTTTCCTATAAATTTTGGCAAATGTCCTGTAATAACTTAGTCCCCTGTGCAGCTAGGAATCTAAAATTTGGAACACATATACACGTGCTATGAACCTTCACACTTGCCAAATACCGTAAACTTTGGATGAGCACTTTTGAAATTATGCTAAAACATTACATTTGGCAAAAGGCTTGACTGCCCTATACCACAGCCTCCTTTACAGCTGGACACCACATACTAATGTTGTATTGTTCTTTATGGTCTGAAACTGTGCAGAAATCTGGATAAGAATTTTTAAAAGCAGGTGGAAATAACTGGAAATTATATTTTGTGAACTGTTTTGCCATCTATAACTCACCCCCAGTAAAGCTAGGACTTCAAAATGTGGTACACTTCTCCAAGTAGTACCAATATGTATACCTGCCAAACTTTTTAACATTTGGATGTGTGCTTGTAAAATTAGACCAAAATAACAGAAATTCAACATTTTGGACAAAATTCCACTGATTTTACATGCAAATTCCTTATTTTTTTTTTTTCAAATCACAATGGTAATCCTGCTGACAGAATTTTACATTCTGCACAGCTCTATGGCATATTAAAAGTTTGGTATGCTGGGATGGGTTTTTAACTTCCCCTCTTTCTTACCTCAAAAAATTTGGAGACCGGACCAACCAACTCCTTCAGGAACTGAGCCTGCTCCTCATTCAGAACTGAAACACAAAAACAGAGACAGAGCTTCAGAACGGAGCCTCAGGAAACCAGCTCCAACCAGAACCTGGACTCTGGAACTGGAATCATAACCAGAAACAGGACTTTGGAGCCACCTGCCTACCTGTCCACTGATCATAATACATATCCGTCTCAGCAACCCCCCTGCTGTCACACTGCCCACTCATCCAGCTAATGCACTGACCACCCATCCACCTAAAACAGTGTGTGCCTGTCCACCCAACAGTGCCCACCTGTCCAGCCAACAATGCCCAACCATCTCTTGCAACACCCATCCATCCACCTAACACACTGCCCAACTGTCCACCTAACAGTGCTCACCCATTTCTTGCAACATCCACCCATCAATCCGCCTAAGACAGTTTGTGCCTGTCCACCCAACAGTGCCAGTCTGTCCATTCAGCCGTGCCCGCCCAACTCTTGCAACACCCATCCACGCAACAGTGCCAGTCTGTCCATCCAACCATGCCCGCCCATCTCTTGCAACACCCACCCATCCACCTAACACAGTGTGTGCCTGTCTACCCAATAGTTTCCACTCATCTGTTGCACCCCCACCCATCCACTAGGGATGCCATGATATCACAGCATCACTGTTTCATGGTATACCACTGGGAAGTCATGGCATTGATACCACCACCGATTTTAATAACCGTGATAACCATGGTTCACAGCATTCCATGGTTTTATGTCTTTCAACCAATTTTTGGGGAGTGTTTATAGGAATAACTGTTCCTTCAGTGCCAGCTCTCCCTGACATAAGACTTCAAGACATTTTTATACAATATACAAAAAGGACTACTTCCATAATACTGTGGTATTATGAGAACCACAGTATTGTGTCACTGCCATCATACCATCAAAATCTGATACAGTGACATCACACCCATCCACAGATCAGTGCTTGCCTATCCCTCACAGAACCTGTCCACCTCCTACGGTATCCGCCCATTCCTCCCTCACAGTGCCTGCCCATCCACCTCTCACACTGCCCAACCACGCATAAATGTGCCTGCTCATCTGTCCATCACAGTGCTTGCACGTCACTCACACTGTCCATTCATACGTCCCTCACACTGCACATTCATCCATAACTGTGCTTTCCCATCTTACTGTCTGTTCCTGTCCATCCCTCTTAGTGTCCGACCGTATGGCCCTTATACTGTAATCCCTCTACTACTGTGCTTACCTGTCTGGCTCTCCATGCTTGTGTGATTGCCCATCACACAATCTGCCCATCATCCTTCTCTCACACTCTGCATGTCCCTTCCTCATACTGCAACAATAAACAAAGTCTGTGCATGTCCCTCCCTCACACGGCCCCCCCATCTGTTCCTCACAATGTCCCTGCCCCGTCCGTCACACTGCCCCGTCCCTCACTCACACTGTTTCATGTCCATTGCTCAGCCTGCCCATTCATCTCTCACTCTGCCCACGTCCATCCTCATCCTGCCCCCGTCTGTCCCTACCCCTACCCTATCTGTTTTCACCCTGCCCCCATCTGTCCCTAACCCTACCCTATCTGTTTTCACCCTGCCCCCATCAGTCCCTGACCATGCCCCCTCCATCCTCGCCCTGCCCTGTCCGTCCCTACCCTGCCCTGTCTATCCTCAACATCCAAAGGAGAATGCCTCGCCTCAAACAAAACCCAGCCGGTGCTGCTCGACAAATGAGGTGGCTTTCCTCACACAATGAAACAATCCAAACAGAGTTAGTGGTGCGCACACAAAGAGTGCAGAAAGCACAAATGATTGCAAAAAAGTGTTAACTAAACTCGTGCTCTCCAAATTGCAGCCAGTGCATGAAAATTAACAACCCTGCAGGATAAACTCCTTCTTCTAGCGTATCGACTTAAATGAGTCCTCAGTGGGGGTGAGGCTACTGGTCAAAAACTGTTACATTTATGCAGTACTTAATTACATGACGTCATATCATTAAAGATCATATGTGATGAAATTTACAGAAATTAAACTATCAGCATCATTCATTAAATATTGTTATAATAATGCCTGTCTAGTGTTTTATATGAAAATCTACCATTTCATACTATTTATAGCTATTTATTGTGTGGCGTGTTTCAACAACACTGCTAGATGCGGAGACTTTTTTTTCCCTGTGGTAATCGGCATGTCTCCACCCTGGTGATGTCACTTGGGGTGCTATTCTCTTTCTTCAATACACAAGCTATGGAGGCAGTCACATTGCCGAGGTCTGTAAAGACTTCTCATTCCTTGCACTGTGCCTGTTGCAAGAATCTGGAAGTTGTTTGATTGTGGTTGTGTCATGCTCAATGCCAGTAATGCAGAATAACAGTTTAAATTTAATTTTATAGCCAGTGCAGAAGTCAAGGAGAGTAGCACATTGATGACACAGTAAATGTTGAAGGATCCCCAAATGCCTGTTACACATGGCATGCCACTGCCAGGCATGCTTCAAATGTTGAAGCTGCAATTTGTTTTGTAAAAAGATCTGTCATTCAGCCGGGCCAGGTGGTGCATAGGGCTAGGGTGCTAGCACCTTACCGCGACCCATGCCGGTGACCCGGGTTCAGGCATGAGCCGGGCATCGGAGGTCGGGCCGGCGGGAGGGGCGGAGCTGCTGAAAGGCAAGCTCTGCTCTCTGGGAGATGCGGCATCCCTCGGCTGATGGGGCCCCAGTGGAGGCTGGAGAAGCTTGGGCGGTGGCTAGGCACTAGGCCTGGGGTGGGGAAGGAGAGCTGTGACTGGGATGTTCAGGCGACGTGCACTTGCATGCACTGACTCATATGGGCCTCTGGAAGAAAACACTCGGAAGAAAAAATGCGGTCAACAGGGTGAAGACCGACCCCCCGTAGGCGCCGCTTCCGGGCTGGTAAGGTAAGAGCTGGTGATTCCGGGGGACGGGGCTGGGTGGGGGGTGTCGAATGGGAGCCGACTAGCAGGGAGGGGCATAAAAAAGAAATATAAAAAAGATCTGTCATTCTCATTCTTTTACTGTTTTATCCTCCAGTTTCTTGTGTGTGGCCACACCCCAAAATTATGTCATACCAGGGAGCTGTCACTGTTTTACATATAGCAACAAGGAATTCTGGGTAATTCACAATGACTTAAATGTGCCTTATTCAGACATGCAATCTCTTATGTTGCTTGTGGTAAGCAGTAATATGTAAATAACTGCAGCATGGCATTAATTTCCATACTCCGAGATGCTGTCCCATATTTCTGTGGTGGTGTCAACAATATAAGCTTTTGGCCGGCCCGTCGGCGCAGCGGTGGGATTTCCGCTTGCGACGCCGGCAACCCGGGTTCGGAAACGGATCCGGGTCGTCGGAGGGCCGGCCGGGGGGAGTAGGATCGAGCGTCCGATGAGCAGCTCTCCTACTCCGGGGGGAGGGCGCAGGCAGCACTCGGTGCGATAGGGACCCCTGGTGGAGACCGGGAGTTCCACGCAACCGACGCTCGACGTGGGGGAGGCTGGGCGGACGCTGGCGTCATTGCACGTCCCCGCCTCCTCCGGGGAGAAAATCTGGTGGAAAAAGAAGGCGGGCAGGACCACCGATCTATGAAGCCCTCCCTGGAGAGCCTCACATTGCCTCCGTCGCTGCGGGACCCCGACCAGTTACAGTTCCGGGGTCACGAAGGTGGCCCGCGGCCCCACCCTCCGGGGGGCAAGCCGGGGGTGACTGTGGGTCCCCAGCAGCAATTGACGGAGGTAGAGGTCTCTGGGGGCCGTGACCAGGGCGGATGGCCCCGGTGGTCCTGCCAGGAAAAAAGGGCAAATTAAAAAAAACAATATAAGCTTTTGTTTGTTTATTTTCACAACAATGCATGGTGCATGCCGTATCTAGCTACAAGACCTCTATACTGAGAGATGTTGGCTCCTATTTCTTCACTGAGCATAGAAAAATAAAAGCCAGTATACTAATTTATATAGTGAGGCATTGTGGGTACAGTAGAGTACACTCCTACAGGTCACTTCTCCCATTTTCTATGGCAAACCTCAATAAATCACTTAAATGATCTTTTTTACCAGGGCTAGCATAGCCATCCCTAGTAGGAATTAGTGCAGATAAGGTCCCTATTAAATCTAAACTACAGTAAAGCAAACACTGACAAAGAGTAGTGAATATATCAGCATTGTATTACCAGCAGCAATAAAATTTCCTAACACGCAAGTACCCCAAATTACATCAGCAGCCTAGAGGTATACTGGCTCAGAACCCGGCAACCTTGGGGAAATGGACAACAACAAAAAAACATTAATTTGTTGACTTTTGTTACAAAACCTGGAACACAAATAGGTTTTATAGCAGTGTTTATTGACTGGTGAGGTTTCTTTTAGTTTTAAAAACCTTTGCATATGACCTTTAAAGCCATAGACCCTTTAAAGTCAACACTTTTAATGTTATACATTTATACTAAGTGCAAATATTTTAAACAAAATGTGTTCGATCCTGCCTGTCACCAGAGTACATGATTAATGACAGCACTGTTGCAAAGTGTGCGCCAGATGAAAAAGGAATAGAAAAGAAAAAGGAAAAACACAGGCCTGGACCAGATTGTTATCACTTTCACAGTCAAGGTTCCTTGGAGCTCATTTTTAACTGATAGGTGCTCCCAGCTCAGCTCAGAGTACTTGCTCATCTTTGATTAATGGTTCCACAGATATTTTTCAGCAGTCATACACTGCCTTGATCCTTAAAGGTGACAGGATTGAATGTATTTTGTTTAAAATATCTCTATTTAGTATAAATATATAATGTAAATATTGTTTACGTTAACGGTTCTATGGCTCTAATGATATGACATCATGTAATTAAGTGCTGCATAAATGTAACAGTTTTTGACGAGTAGCCTCACCCCCACTGAAGACTCGTTTGAGTCAAGGCGCTAGAGGAAGGAGCTTATCCTGTAAGCTTGTTAATTTCCATGCACTGGCTGTAATTTCAAAAGCATGACTTTAATTAGACTTTTTTGCAATCATTTGTGCTTTCTACATTCTGTGTGCATGCACCACTAACTCTGTTTGGATCCTGTCCATCTTCATCCTGCCCTGTCCGTCCCTCACAGTGCCCCACCCCTCACACTGCCCTATCTGCCCTTCACACTGCTGTCCGTCCATCCCTCATACAGTCCGACCATCTGTCCTTCATGCTGTCCCCAACTATCTCTAACACTGCCCTTCCATCACAGCACTCACCAATCCATCCCTTACAGTGCCCACTTGTCCAATCCTCACAGCGCCCATCAGACCCTCACAGTTCCTGCCCATCTCTGCTTCCTTACCTGAGGGGAAGGGGAAGACCTGCTCCGTACTGATCTGTCCTTTGAACATGCTCACAGCGAAGGATTTGGACTCCTGGAACATAAAGAGAGACATTCTCAGTGCTTATGACAATGCAGCAATCCAAACCATGTTCAGCCCTTCTCCAGAAAGGAGAAGTTCATCTCCTCTTATAAAATAGCAAAGGCAGATGGAACAATTTGATTGGCTATTTTTTTTTTTTTTTTTAGTTGTTCAACCAGGAGTAGCACACTACGCTGAAAGCTTTTTTACATGCGCAACCTGGGAGCACAGGGAAGTTAAATGACTTACTCAGGGTCACATAGTATGTAAGGGGAAAGCCGTGGGATTCAAACCCTGGTCTGGTCTGCTTGATGTCACCAGATTTGCAGCTCAGAGCCTTAAATCACTGCGCTATACTGCCTCCAAATATACCATCCCATATATTTATCCCATCATAATCACACGGGTTGGAATTTCCGAACCAATAATAAAAATTAAAAATCCTTATCTGAAATCAAAAGAACTACTTTGTTGTGCAGTTTTTTGTTTTTTTTTTGTCTCTCTAATCTATCAGCCTGCACCAGGCCCCTCTTCAGGCCCAGCGTAGCCCCACACCAGTCAGACCACCTTCCTCCAGGGCTTACCTGCTCTCCTGCTGTGCGCATCCGCAGTCTCCCCCTTCCTGTGGCAGAGGTCTTTGAGCTGGCCCACTTCCCTCAGAAGGGCTACAGTTGTGAGTATGGAGGCAGTCTGGGTCTGCAAGGTGTGGGGTCTGCAAGTTCTGTGAGGGTCATCATTCTGAGACGGCCGAGGACTTTTTCTACTTTTATAGCCATACCCCTCTCCCCGGGGACACACACGCTGGAGTCAAGATGAATGCATGGCGTCAGCACTGGCACCAACAATGGCGTCCCACCCCATCCTATGCACATTCCTGCCTGCTCTGCCACCTCTGGTCACCCAGTTGGCAGTCGCATGGAAGTAGTGGAACTACCTCTCCCAGAGGAGGAGAGCAGCCTGTCGGATGCCCAGTCCTCTCCTCCTGGCTGGCCCACCAATGACCAGTGCTCATTCCTGAAATCGAGATGCTGGCGTCACAAGCGGTAGCACTATAGTTGCATTGACAAGCCAATTTCTTCTCTTATTTTTAAAATTAATTTTATACAGGAGTAATGACACTCTTGGGGACGTTTAATTGTAACCAATATGCATACTTTTTGACTATGTCTAGGGAGGCAGTATAGCGCAGTGGCCTAAGGCTCTGAGCTGCAAATCTGGTGAATCCAGCAGACCAGACCGGGGTTTGAATCCCACAGCTTCCACTTGCAAACTGTGTGACCCTGAGCAAGTCACTTAACTTCCCTGTGCTCCCAGGTCGCTCCTGTAAAAAAGATTTCAGCTTAGTGTGCTACTCCTGGTTAAACAACTAAATAAAAAAAAATGTTTAAAGGCCTTTGGCTGCACCTCGTGCATAATGCACCCAAGCTGTGCGATTCTTGGCCCCATAATTACATGCTCTATCATGTCTCATTGCGCGCATATCCCCAGACTGTGGCATTTTCTCAGAATCTCTGTATCCGCTCCCTCCACCATTTTTTGCAAGAATGCACAGCCACATCGGGGGAGGGGGGGATGTCCCACCAATAATTACCTACCCCACCAAGACAGCCATTACCAAAACTTCATACTACCGCCAAACATGTACAGTAGCCTGCGGAGTTTAATAAGATCAAGTTAACAAGCTTCCCTCCCCCAATACTCCTGGAACTCCAGCCCAGTTTTCCATTTATCATCATTAAAACTTTGGTGTTTTTTTTCGGGGTTACAGTGATTGGTAGCAGAATGACTCAACTCAAGTCTTCCAGTGGTACCTAGTAAGTTATATTTCTAACGGCATGTGCCGACCCAGTGGCACAGTACTCGCACTACCGCCTGCCACACCAGAGATCTGGGTTCAACAGCAGACTCAGGTCACATGGAGGTTCGCCAGGGGACAAAGAATACAGTGTGTCATGGATTGCCCTCTTCTCGCGGGGGAGGGGGGGTTGAGACAGACATGCTGCAGTGCTACTTGCCCGCTACCTGGCAGAAACATGAAGGCGGTGCAGCGGGAGTGTCTATTCAGAGAGGGAAGGCCCACCTTCAGATACTGGTACATGATGGAGTCCCTGCTTAAGGACAGGGTAGTGAACTTCCTGGAGTCAAGCGGTGCAAAAGACCCAAGGCAGCATGGATTTACTGAGGGTAGGTCCTGTCAGACTAATCTTATCGATTTATTTGACTGGGTGACCAGGGCGGTGGATCAGGGAAGGGCGGTAGATGTATCCTACCTGGATTTCAATAAGGCCTTCAACACTGTTCCGCATAGAAGCTTGCTTTACAAATTGGGGAATCTGAGTGTGGGCTCTAAAGTGGTAAAATGGGTTGGAAACTGGCTAAAAGGCAGGACCCAGAGGGTGGTAGTAAATGGCATAAAATCAGAAGGGGGGAGGTGACCAGCGGGGTGCCACACAGATCAGTGCTGGGTCCAGGTCTATTCAATGTCTTCGTAGGCGACATTACAGAGGGATTGGAGGGGAAAGTATGCTTGTTCGCAGATGACACCAAGATCTGTAACAGAGTCGACACACAGGAGGGGCTAGATAAACTGAGATATGACCTAAGACTACTTGAGGAATGGTCAAAGGTTTGGCAGGTGGGTTTCAATGCTAAGAAGTGCAAGATAATGCACCTGGGACACAGAAACCCAAGAGAGGAATACAGAATGGGGAAGGGCAGGTTCTAGCCATCACAAGTCAGGAGACAGATATGGGGGTGGTTATATCCGATGACCTGAAGTCAGCCAAACAATGCGAAAAAGCGGTGGGGAAGGCAAACAGAATGCTGTGGCGCACAAAAAGGGGCATGACCAGTAGAGTAGTGAAGTGGTGATGCCACTGTATAGATCACTGGTATGGCCTTCATCTGGAATATTGTGTCCAGTTCTGGAGACCACATCTCAGGAAGGACATAGACAGAATATAAGCAGTCCAGAGAAGAGCAACAAAAATACACAGACTGCACCACAAGCCTTATGACAAAAGACTCAAGGAACTAAACATCTATTCACTGGAAGAGAGAAGGGAGAGAGGGGATATGATAGAGACTTTCAAATACCTTAGAAGAATAAACAGGGTACAGAAGGGGAGCATATTTCAGAGAAGAAAGTGCACAAGGACAAGGGGACATAACATGAGGCTGGAGGGAGGTTTAGGAGGAATGCTAGGAAGTAGTTTTTCACAGAGAGGGTGGTGGCTACGTGGAACAATCTACCAGCAGAGGTGGTGGAAGTGAAAACAGTACAGGGATTCAAAAGTGCATGGGATAATCATAAAGGCACACTGCTGTGCAGCAGAGCAGGGGAAAGGCAGTCCAGATAAGAGTAGTGGTTGCCAAACCAAGTAGGGAAATGGGCAGACTAGGTGGGCTATATGGTCCTTCTCTGCCAACAGATTCTGTGTTTCTATTATGCATCACTGCATCTTCATGGCTCTGAGCAGAAACATGTATTTATTTTGTTTTTGTTTACTGGATAGGGTACACTAGGAAAGTAAATGCCTATTTTCAGGTGTGACCCGGGAGAGTGCGTCACTGTGAACAATACAGATAATACCAACACCACAACCTGCCTGACCCTCCCAACCCACAAAAACAGAAAAATGGGAGGGATCTGCTCCACAGCCTCGAAGTACAGGAAACCCCAGAGCAGAGTAAAGACCCACTCACCGTTTACACAACTAAGACTTTTATTCTACAATACTTCCCTCATCAAATACAGGCTCGAAAACTAATAGTGCATCAACATTTCGTGGTCTCGTGCCTGACCACGTCTGTCTCAGAATATCATTTGATAACAGCTTTCTCCACAGAAACGGCTGCTCAGATACAATGCTTCACCTTACTTGGCTCTCACTTCAAACAACCTGCCCCACTTGGCACCGTAGCTCCCCGAACAGACGTGTCTGTGGAGAATGCTATTATCAAACAAAGTTTCTGAAAGCATAATAGCACGAGGCTCATTTCCTGAACACGTTGGCCAGGCACAAGACCACGAAACACTGATGCGCTATTAGTCTCTGAACCTGTATTTCATGAGGGAAGTTATTACAGAAAAAAAATTCTTACACATCTAAGCAGTGAGTGGGTCTTTACTCCACTACGGGGTTTCCAGCTACAGAAGGTTTTATTCAGAGGTTTACAAACGTAAAGTATTCAGTCATTTATACCTTGAACAAGCTTGGGGCAGCTTACAGTGGCACTCAGCAGTCTGGTTTAAACTTCTCAACTGTCCCTGGTTATGAGGGATGTCCCTCATGTTACCCCTCAAAACTGCTTTGTCCCTCATCTGTCCCTCACTGAAAAAGCACAACTCACACAGACAATGTGCTATAAATTCAGGTTTTAAAGCAAAAATTCATAATATTCTAAGCTGCTAAATTAAAAATAAACGTTGTACAAATAAGTAAAGTGTTTCCACGGTGGTCTGTGCTTGTTATCACAATGTTTGAGAACGTGTCCCTCATTATAAGGGTCAGTGTCCCTTGTTTAGAGTGTTTGTGTCCCTCATTTGTGACAAAAGATGGATCAAACCCCACAACATTTTATTTAGTTTTTGTTAACCGGGTAAGCACCATAGCCATGACTATTTTCAGGCACGACCCGGGAGGTTACAGTGGACAGGAATAGCTGGGGAAATACATACATTTCTCAAATTACAGACATTTTTCAATTCAGGGAAAGATGAGAATACATACATTTTGCAAATACACACACATTTGCAGTTCAGGGAAACATCAAACATGAAACACAAAAGAGCAAATATCAAGAAGTTACACGTTCGCAGGCATGACTGATAAGAGGGAAGGATAGCAGAAACACATACAATTGAAATCAACAATGACACAGAGATTTCACAGATTGTAGACAAATATGTGACAGAGGTAGGCAAACATGCCAGCAGACATCTTGTGCCTAGTACTCACTCAGTCAGCTGACAGCTAAGGAAGGATAAGCAGCATTTTGAAACAGGTACAAAAGATAAATTATAAGTGTGTATTAAGTCGTCGTATTGGGCTAACTGGAAAGTAGTTTTTTGGGAGGAGAGGGAGAGGGCGTCCGATAGACAGGTTCAGTGGGGTTTGAAACAGGTACAGGAGACCTGGCTAAGGAGGAAGAACTATATTTTCTTTTGAACTGGGCATACTGCAGAGCTAGGTGGACCTCAAGAGGCAGGGAGTTCCATAGTTTGGCCACCGAGTGAGAGAAGGCCTGGGTACCTTTGTTAGTTTTACATCTTGGTATTTTCAGCAATGCTTGATCAGATGAGCGGAGACCATGAGAGGAGGGCAGCGAGACTGGGTTGCCGGTCCTAACGACATTATCAGTCAGTGAGCCGAGAGCAAGAGCACGAGCATCTGATGGGGGGCAGCCAGCCCAGATCCGTAGAGAGCCTACAATGGTGTTTTGACCTGGGAGAGGCCGAGGCATACCTACATATGCTGTTATAAGTTGTATCCCACTTCCTTAGGAGAGTGGAGGATGCACTGAGGTAGGAGACTACTCCATAAGATAAGGACGGGAGTCGGATCCCACGGGCCATGGCTAGTCTGGCTGCCTGTGTAAGTATGAAGCGAGTTTTGTAGGCTACATCAATTTTTGCATTGACTGCTTTACACGCAGTCATTATATGATCAAAGTTTAGATTCTCATCGAGGAGTACTTCTAGATACTTAAATGACTGAACTGATTCAAGAATTTTCCCACCCTGACCCGAGACTTTAAAAAAGGTCCCTATTGTTACTTATTTTGAAAGTAGAGCCAAACAGCATCGAAAGCATTTCATCACCATTAAGGATTAATTTGAGTTTGAAAAGCCATGATTGAATAGATTTGAAGGCAGTAGTAAGGGTCAGGTTAATATGGTGTATATTTTTATCGCTAGAGTATAGGACCAGGTCATCAGCATACAGGACAGCCGAGCAGTCAGGGATATCAGACGTAATGTGGTTAATAAAAATAGAGAAGAGAAGGGGTCCTAATATTGAGCCCTGGGGCACGCCTAGGTTGATGGCTGTCAGGCTGGACACAGCAGAGTTGAATCTAACGAACTGAGTTCTATTGCACAGATAGCTACAGAACCAGTCCACCACGGTTGGAAAGAGACCAAGGGCTAGGAGACTATGCAGAAGAGGAGAATGATCAACAAGGTCAAACGTCCTTGTAAGATCGATAAAAACTGCCCCCGTGAGGTGGCCATTGTCAACAGCAGTGAGAGTGTAATTTACGAGGTGGAGCAATGCCGTGGAGGTGCTATGACCTTTGCGAAAGCCATATTGAATAGGCGAGAGAAGGTTATACTTAGTCATGTATTTGGTGACCTGTATTGAAACTAGCTTTTCCGTTATTTTGCACAGCACTGATAGTATGGGTATCGGTCGATGGTTTGTTATTTCCCTGTTATCACCTTTCTTATACACTGGTGTGATTCTAGCCATCTTCCAGATATTTGGGACAACTCCATTGCAAAGAGAGAGGGTGAAAATCCTAGCTAAAGGCTGGGCAATAAATGGTGCAGCCAGTTTGAGAAGTTTGGGATCAATACCATCCGACCCTACGCTAGTATTGTCCGAGATGTTATTTAGCAGGCCCAGAACATCCGATTTGGATACTGCCTTAAAACAGAAAGGAGGGTGAGATGGTAAAGGGTAGGGTGGAGGGGGTAAAGAAATGGACTGCCCCTGGAGGAAGACAGATGTATAGCTGGATAGGTCAGAGAATTGCTTATTGAACGCTTCGGCAATGGTCTCAGGGTTGTTGCAGTTTATTCCTTTAATGTTCATTTTGTCAGCCAGTTGAGCTTTCTTTGTGCCTAGGAAAGATTTACCACGTGCCCAGAATTTCCTGGGGTCACCTGATGCTTCCAGCAGAAGCCCCTTACAGTATGCAATTTTTGCTAGCCTGATCCGCTTTTTATAGTCACTTCTCTGAGCCCTGTAGGTGTGGTAGTCAGTTAAGAGTCCTGAATTTCTGAAACGCTTCCAGCTCTCATCTCTCACATGCAAGGCAGCCAGCAGATCTTTGTGCAACCAATTTGCTGGTGTGACATGCACACGTCGGGTAACATGGGGTGTACGTCTATCCTGGACTTCACTAAACTTTTTTTAAAAATAGTCAAGAGCTGCTTGTACATCCTGGCTCTGTGAAAGATAAGACCAGTCATTAGACGAGACTTCATACAGGAACTTTCCCTGATCTAATCTAGCATAGTTCCTGAATGTGATGTAGTGTGGGGGCAGGGACTGGGAGCTAGAGTGCTGCCATACACAGAAAATAGGGGTGTGATCCGATATAGCATCCGGTAGGGTGCCTGCATCAACAATTCTATCAGTCCTATTTGTTAACACCCAGTCCAGCAGCGTGCTTGACAAAGTATTATTTGAGATCCTTGTGGGCACAGTTATAATTTGATGCAGGTTGTAGCTTTGGATTAAGAGTGTGCCGTGAGCTTGACCAAGCCAGTTTAGATTCATGTCTCCAAGGATAAGCACTTCGTTTGGTCCTACCAGTTTTACTGTATCCTCCAGCAAGCTCGTGAAGGCAGTTTGGCCACCGAGGCGGGTTATATGCAACAATTATGTGTAGATTCTTTGCAGCCAACTGGAAGAGTGCATGAATGTATTTGCAATCGAAGGATTTTGGTTTTGCATTCTGTATGATATTTAGATGAACTTTGTGATACAGTGCAACTGCCCCGGAAGATATCCTGTCATTCTTGTTGAGGCTATAGTTTAGCAAGGAGCAGCTAGAATCAGGAGTAGATGATTTGAGTCATGTTCCAGACAGGCACAGGATACCTGGGTTGGGGGTGGTGACCCATGCCTCCAGCTCTACAAAATTATGCATAAGGCTTCTAATGTTAAGATGGGCTATTCGGAGCCCAGATTTGGTAGCCCAGGAGACATTACTGCACGACTGCGGATGTAAGGGACCAGGGTTCAATTCCACATCTGCCAGCAGGAGAGCAATCATTATTAGATACCAGAGCTTTTGGCGAATAAATGGAGTACCCATTTTGATTCTAGAGTTGAGTTTATAATCTACGTAGGCAGTCACAAGACAACTAATGGATTTTGGAATCATTAGGGGAGTGAGACTGGTATAGTCAGTGGGTCTAACCAGAATGTTAGAGAACTTAAAAGTTTCATTCTGGTTTGTTTGTCCGGTGCAGTTGTAGGGGCATGGGAGTAGGGATAGTCTAGTAAGAGAACCAAGGAGCAGACTAGTCGTGATACAGGCCAGAAAAATATTTTTATGTGACATGATGGTTAAGTAGGCAATTGTCACGTTAAATAGAGGATAGACACCAGTAGCAGTGGCCCTTAATAAAAAGGAGAGCACAGCCAGCCTTTGTGGAGAGCCAGATGGCAAGCTAACATATTAGAGAGGAGCTCTGAGGATGAGTCAACGTCCCTAGCGTCAGAAGTGTGCACTGGAGAATAATCCAAAAATCGCCCCTAGTGTTCAGATCTGATAAGGAGCAGATGGAAAAGTGGCCTGTTAGACTATGCCAAGCTTCGGCGGAAGGGTGGGTGGGGAGCCGGCACGCAGCGACAGCGGGGTCTCAGCAGTTCAGTAGCACTGAGCAATCAGCCGTGCTGGCGGTTTGTGCTCCCTTCCAATTATCTTTCTTTACTTTAAATGTGGTGGCGGGCGGTCTCCTGCAAGCAGGACCGCTATGTAGGCTCCATTTGTGGCTTTTCCGGGGCCATGGAGGGTCCAGGGCCGGTGGAGAGTCCGTGTTGCACCCGAGCTGGCGGGGAGACTTGAGGGAGAGAGAAAAGGAGCAAATTTTAAGTGGGGGGCAGGGCTACGGTTAACAGAAGAAATGAGAGCGGAGCAGGTACGGGCAGGACAGCAATGAAATTCTATTTCAGAGCTACTGTGATGCTGGCAAATAATTAATTACTTAGGAGAGGCTGTCTCTAAAAGTCTATCCTTCACGGATATGTCCCCAATATTTCCCCAACAATGATCTGCACAGTTCTCTGGGCACTACACTAATCAGAACAGGAGGTCACAGATGGAGCCCAGAAGTACATTTAACACTGTGCTCCAGCTATGCCGAAAGTCCGCAGATTGCTTTCATCCAGCAAATTAAATCATAGTACTAATTTAGAACTGCTACAAGATTTTACCACTTTAGCAGATAACAAAATAATAGTGCCAACAAATACTGGTTAACCCTACTACTTGTTTGGTATTTCACGGAGCTCTGCGATCCAAACGGCTGCCGCAGAAAAAGGCGCTAAATGAAATTTAAAGTCCTCAGCGGTTCAGCAGCACCGAGCAATCAGCCGTGCTGGCGGTTTGTGCTCCCTTCCAATTACCTTTCTTTAATTTAAATGTGGTGGCGGGTGGTCTCCTGCAAGCAGGACCGCTATATAGGCTCTGTCTGTGGCTATTCCGGGGCCGGTGGAGGGTCCACGTCGTGCCCTAGCGCGCAGGGTGTCCTTTCTTTAATTTAAATGTGGTGGTGGGCGGTCTCCTGCCAGCACAACCACTATGTAGGCTCTGTCTGTGGCTTTTCTGGGGCCGGTGGAGGGTCCGCATTGCGCCCGAGTGAGCGGGAGAACAAGCAGAATAATTAAAAGTTCATGAAGGACATTTTTGAACTATGCAGCACAGTGACATAAGGAGGAATCCATCAGATGCCTAAAGAGGGTACCTCTGAAGAGTGCAAGGAAAGGCTGCAAATTTCTAGTGGAAGGGAGCTCCAGTATTTCAGTGGAACAACTGTGAAAGCCTGTTCTCTCATCTTAGACAAGCATTTGAGAACATGCAGGAGGCTGGCAGATCTAAGCAAGTAAGCTTGTGGAGGCATTGGGGGGGATATGGGAGGGGTCAGAAGATCTTAACATCTTATCAATAAAGCACCCTAGGGAGGACTGTGCTGCAGAGGAGGGAGAGCCACCCCAAGGAGGCATACATGGCACTGTGATGCGTTAGGCTATGGGAGGACAAGGAGAAACAACAGAGGCTGTTGTTGGTCACCTCCCACTTGCTTAGAGCTGTTTCGGAGGCATGGGAATAAACAAGCTGACCATATCGAAGACGGGGTCGGAGGACACCCTGAGTGATGGCAAGCCTGGCCTTGGGTATGAGGGAGCATTTGGTGCAACAAGGTAGGCCTAGTCTTGAGTAACTTCCCTGCAAGCAAGGGAGATATGGAGAGAGACATCCAGGACAGGGTTAAGGGTGATCCCAAGATATTAAAGGTCTGTCACTGCAGATAGGGAGAATCCATTCAGACACAGTATAGAAAGGGGTATAGTATAGGAATTGAGTCTAGCCATGGACCCAAACAGCATAGTTTTGGTCTTAAAAGAGTTTAGGAACAGTTTGTTTTTGATGAGCCATGCCTGGACACAGGAGAAATCCTCTTGTAGCTATGAATTTACAAAGAAGGTGGAAGGAGAGCTAAAATACAAAACAATATCATCCATATAAATGATCAAGGAGAAGTGTGGAGGGACAGACAGGAGGTCATTAATAAAAATGAAGACCCATAGGGGCCCAGGTATGGAGCACTGAGGGAGTAGATGCCATTGTTGAAGTGGACATATTGCTGTCTCCCAGAGAGATCGCTCATGAACCATGAGGCTGCATGTAGGAAGAGGCCCACAGAAATTAATTTGAAGTGGAGCAGACTGTTATCAATGGTGTCAAAAGTCTTGGAGAGGTCAATAAAAATGGCTCCAGTAAGGGAACTACCATCCACAGCACAAGTCATCTGTAAGCTGTTGTGTAAGGGTGGCGGAGGTACTATGTTCCTTTCTAAACCTATGCTGGTTGGATGACAGCTGGTTATGTACCAGCAGAAATTTGGTAAATTGGAAGGCTACAACCATTTCAAGCAATCTACTGAGGATTGGAAGTAGTACAATCAGTCCGTAACTGTTCAGAAGCTTGGGGTCCCTCTTTTTTCAGACTGGAGTAATTCTGGCAGTTTCTTAACCATCAGGGACTATGCCAGAGGAGAGAGATAAATTGAAAATGCATGAGATGGGGGTAGGCTAGGATAGAAGCATCCACATAAAGTAATCTGGGGAGGATCCCATTTGGTCCTGTACTGTCCCCATAGGGAAGGGACCAGAACAACTTGAAGGCTTCCCCAAGGGGCCACCAGCTTTAACTGGAAGGATGGGTTCAGAGGTGATGATGCAGAGAGGACATGGTTGGGTTGACAGCCTTCTTGGGTAAATGTTCCACAAGGTGAGTTTTGAAGGCGTTAGCAATGGTGTCAGGGTTATTACAATGGATCCCCTCAATTAGCAAGTCACTGATGTAGCTCTTCGATGGGCACCCCAACAGGCCTTTAATGTGCCCCCAGAAGCCCCTAGGGTTCCCAACATAGCCAATTAATTGTTCGCAGCAGAACTGGCTCTTTGTAAGGCGAGTAGCCCTTTTACATTGGTTGCATATGTGCCTGCACCAGCAAAGACTTTGAAGGCCAACCAGCTTCCGTCCCTGGTTTTGAACAGGGAGAAGAGGTCACTGTAACACTATCTGGATCAAAGCCCCTGGCTGTACAACACTGCAGGCCTCATACCACTGACTAGGTACCTCCTACTGAGCAATTTTGGATTGTGCTTCGAAGGGGCCTGGCCAGCCCTAAAACCACCACCAAGGGGGGTATTTTATTTATTTAAATGTTTGATGACCAGGTGGGCCCACTGAGACAAGTCCCTTTTTCAGGGGCAACCCAGGGAATTGAAACATTCTGTACAGGTAGAAAGAAAAAATTACTCACCTTAGTAATGTTGTTTCTTCTAATGGAGTCTTGCTATATTATGACAATTGCAGTGAGTCCCCATCTTCGAACTGCTCCAGAGGTGAAATAGTTAACTATCCATGCAGGCATTGAACTTTGAGAGCAAGCTCGGTTAGGAAGCTCGGTCTGTTGTGCTTCCAACAAACTGTCAGATCTTTACGAGCTAAAACTCACTAAGGTTCTGTGTGGAAGTTGTAACCTACACTAGCCGACTGGCTACTAACTGAAACACATATTTCCTGGTCTCAAACAAAGACTCAAGTCAGGAGACCCAAAAATGAAAACACAACACTAATTCACCCCAAAAGAGGGGTGTAAAAATAACAAGATGGGCATAAATGAAGTGCCAACACTGTAAAGCCCACCCACATCCCAAAACAGAGGTTCTGAGGCAGGAGGTCATAATATAGCAAGACTCCATTAGAAGAAACAACATTACTAAGGTGAGTAATTTTTCTTCAAACAACATGAAGTCTTGCTATATTATGACAACTGCAGACTACACAGCAGTACCCCATGGAGGAGGGACAGAACCTACTTAGGAAATAGGCTCTGAAGGACAGCTGTAAAAACCGAGCATCACCCTAGCCTGGATGTCCAGGAGTAATGCTTAGTAAAAGTGTGAACTGTTTTTCCAGGTAGCTGCTTGACATATCTCTAGAATAGGATGTCTCTGGCAGCAGCCAGAGAAGCAGCTGTACCTCTGTAGAGTGAGCCCTCAGGCCTGAGGGGGAACTTACCCAACTTCTCGTAGCAGAATTGGATACAAGAGACAATCCACCTGGCAATGGATCTTTAGTGGCTGGCTTCCTTACCAACCTCGCCATAAGTGAGGAACAGCTGAGGGAGTCAAACCTGTGACCCTTGGTACGCCTGTGTAGTAACTAAGGGCTCTTCACATCTAGGCAGTTGTGCAGCCTCTCACCAGAGGAGGAGTGGTCAGTGAAGTACACTGGAAGAGAAATAGATTGATTAAGGTGGAAATCTGAAACCACCTTAGGTAGGAACTTCCTGTTAGTCCGGAGGACCACCTTATCTCTGTGAAAGGAGATAAAATCCGGCTCCACTGACAACGCTTGTAATTCACTTATGCATCTGGCAGAGGTGATGGCTACCAGAAACACAGTCTTCCAAGTCACGTACTTAAGCTCAGTTGAAGACAAGGGCTCGAAGGGGGGTTGCATGAGCTGAGCAATGCAAACATTAAGATCCCAGGCAGGGTCAGGATCCCTGAATGGAGGGTTGGTGTGAAGCAATCCCTTAAAAAACTTGGAAAATACAGGATGAGCTGAAAGAGAAGAGGATTTACCTGCTGAAATAAATGCAGACACAGCTGCCAAATGCACCTTCAGAGTAGCTGGTCTCAGCCCCAAAGAATTCAGATGAACCATATAATCCAGGACTGTGGGTAGATCAGAGTCTTGGGAAATATGCTTTTCCAAGCACCATATGGAAAACCTTTTCCATTTGGAATTGTAAGTAGCCCTGGTGGAAGGCTTCCTAGAGGCCTTCAATATATCCATTACACCTTGGGAAAGGTGTAAATCAGCAAACCTAACTCTTCAAGAACCAAGCCTTGAGATTGAGAGATTTGAGATTCGGATACCAAACCTGTCCCTGGGTACAGGTTAACAGATTGTGATTCCTGGAAGGCACAGGGAGGATGGACTGCTAAGGACAGTAGGAGTGGATACCAGGGTTGTCTGGCCCAATCTGGAGCTATCAGAATGACTTTGCAGGATTGGGATCTGATTTTGACTAGCACTTTGAACAGGAGAGGGAAGGGAGGGAAGGCATAGAGGAACTTCCCTTCCCAACTGAGGGCTAAGGCATCCAGAGGGACTGAGCCCATGACTGGGGGCCTGCAGCAAAAAAGAGGAAGTTGGTGATTGTCTGGGGCTGCAAAAAGATCTATCTGCGGGGTGCCCCATCTGGCAAATACTAGTCCCAAGACCAGGGGATCCAGTGACCAATCGTGATGGCCCTGAGAAATGCTGCTGAGAGCATCTGCCAGGACATTGTCCTTGCCTGGGAGGTGGACTGCCGTAAGGGAGGTGTTCAGGGAGTAAGCCAGAGACCACAACTTCATCGCTTCGGTGCACAAGGCCGTAGACCGAATGCCCCCTTGCTTGTTGATGTACCACATTGTAGTGGTGTTCTGTTCTGACCTGTACAATCTTGTTCTGAACAGATTTGGAAAAAAAAAAACTTGAAGTGCTAGAAAAACTGCTCTGAGCTCCAACAGGCTGATGTGGAGCAGAGATTCCTGGGAGACCACAGACCCTGGGTGGTGAGGTCATGTGAGCTCCCAACCCAGGAGGGATGCATCTGTAGTAAGGATTAAGGAGTGAGACTGAGGACAAAAGGAACCCTTGTCTCAGGTTGCTCTGATCCTGCCACCACTGTAGGGCTTGGATCAGGGTTCGAGTTACTGGGATCAACTTGGTAAGAGGATCCTTTCTTTGAGACCAAAAGCTCTCAAATGGAACTGGATGTCCTCATCTGAAATCTTGCCCCTGCACAACTGCTGTGGAAGCAGCCATGTGTCCTAGGAGCTGCAGAAAATGCCTTGCTGGTCGAGAGACCTGCAGGGTGAATGAGGAGGCAGGGAGACAAGGGTCTTGCCCTGTCCAGAGGAAGGAAGGCCTGGCTTTCTGTGTGTTCAGTTCTGCGCCTATGAAGGTGAGAAGCTGGACAGGCTCTAGAACTGACTTTGAGAGATTCAGAAGGAAAGCTAGAGAGGTAAGCAGTTGCTGCGTTATCCGAAGATGTAAATTGACCTGGTCTGGGGACTGGCCTATTAAGAGCCAATCGTCCAGGTAAGGAAAGATGGCAATCTTTTGCCTTCCTAGGTAGGCAACTGCTACTGCCAGGCATTTGGTGAATACCCTTGGAGCAGAAGTGAGGCCGAAGGGAATTGCTCTGAACTGGTAGTGGCCTGAGGGCAGCTCGAACCTGAGGTACTTTCGATGGGAGCTTCTGATGGAAATATGGAAGTAGGCATCCTTGAGGTCCAGGGAAGCTAGCCAGTCCCCTGGCCTTAGAGAGGGTAGGATAATTCCCAGAGTCACCATTTTGAACTTTGGTTTTAAAAGGTGCTTGTTTAAGTATCTGAGATCCAGGATGGGCCGCCATTCTCCTGACTTTTTTGGGGTAAGAAAGTACCTGGAATACAAACCTTTGCCCTGGTGTAAGGGAGGAACCCTTTCCACGGCTCTGAGAGCTAGGAGGGTAGAGACCTCTGCCTCTAGGGCGAGAGCCTCTGATGGAGTTGCAGGTGGAAAAGATCTGGGTCTCAGCTTTGGAAATTTTTTGAAGCTGAAAACCAGTCCCTGGCTTACTACTTCCAGGACCCACTTGTCTGATGTTAAAGGCCTCCAGTCCTGGACAAAGTAAGCCAGCCTGCCCTCTACAGGTAGAGAAGAATCGGCCCTGGCAACCCCATCAGGGTGCCTGCTTGGCAGGGGCTTTGGGCTGAGGGGTGGAAGCAGGCCTGCTTGTACCCCGTCTGCCTCTCCCTCTAAAGAACCCCCTCTGGGCATACGCGAAAGAGGAAGCTTGGTTTGTAAAAGGCCTATGAAAAGGCCTGCCCCTGTCTTTAGGAAGCTGCTTTGCGGAGGAGTGGCCTGCCTTCCTTGGCCTGTGCACCCATAGGTGGTCCTATATTCATCCATTTTTCATGTAATTCTCTGTTTGCTCCCCAAACAGAGAATTGCCACAACAGGAAAATCCATGGCCTTAGACTGGGTATCCTGAGACAGGGTAGTACATCTGAGCCAAGCCATCCTGCGAAGTGCCACCGATGTAGCCATGACTCTTGATGAAACATCATTAGAGTCCACTGCAGCATGGAATTGCACCTTGGATGCCTCAATACCATCCATAACCACCTGTTCCAGCTCCCTGGCAAGCTGGTCAGGGACTTGTTTTGCTAGGGCCAGCACAGTATCCCATCAGGATTTCTGGTACCTAGCAGCATAAGCCATATAATTTGCCTATCTGAGTCCCAAGGATGCTGCCATGTATTGTTTCTTTGCCACAGCATCAATCTTCCTGGAGTCCTTCTCAGGGGGGTGTGAAGCTAGGGGAATATTAGCCTTGTCACAGGCTGCAGCCTGCACTACCCCCACATAGCTGCATTGTTGAGTGAGGAAATCAGTGTCGGAGCCTGATAAGGTATACCTCTTGTCCATCCTCTTATCCACAGAAGGTATAGTGTGAGGAGTTTTAAACTTTTACTGTCTGTTTCAAAAGATTTATGCAAAGGAATAGATAGTCTCCTAGACTCTGGAACATCCATCGCTTCTACATAATCAGGCTCCTCTTGGTCATCAACAGCTTCCTCAACAGGGAGCTGGAGAGTCTCAGCAACTTTTATAAAACATGAAATGAGAAGGGGACTCAGAAAGCCTGGGAGGAGAAACCCCTAAGGGTCTATCTGGAGAGATGTCCAGTTCAATGGGCACATCCAGATCTTCAAAACCATATTCACTCTCCTCATATTCCTCTTCCTCCTCCGGTTCATAAAAATCCTCAAAATCATAATCTTGAACCGGTGGAACCGGCCGAACCGAACGCCTCCCTGATGGTGTCGGTTCGGTCGGAACCGGGGAGAGAGACCGGACAATTTGAATTGCTTTAGCTATTTCTTCAGCAGTTGGGGAGAGAAGAAAAAATTACTCACCTTAGTAATTGCTTTTCTTCTCATGGAGTCTTGCTATATTATAACAATAGCAGTCAGCCACTGCAGCTGAACTGCCCCGGAGAGGAAGGAGTTAACTCCAGAAGATCTGGAGTTCTACAGCGCGAGGGCGCTGTGCCCAAAGCTCTATCTGGCAGTTTCAAATGAAACTGTCAGATCTTTACGAGCTAACATCAAAGGACGGAAAGTCTGTGTGTGGAAAACTACACTAGCCCATGGCTACCTACTAGTAGTAATAACAACAATATAAAGAACAAAGAAACACTCAGAGCCATAATAACAAAATTGATGGTATTATGGTTCGCTTTTACCACCCTTGACAAGCATATATGAACCCCCTTCCCCAAAGACTCAAGTCCAGGAAGGGGCAATATAAATAACCTAAATGAAACAATCTAGATCCCTAACCCAAAGGAAAAGAGGGTAAGGGAAAAACTACAATGGCATGACACAGTGCTTGCACTAATTCGCCACCCCTACCCAAGTAGAAGTTCTGAGAGGGGCAGGAGGGAGGGTGGTTATATTATAGCAAGACTCCATGAGAAGAAAAGCAATTACTAAGGTGAGTAATTTTTCTTCAAACACCATGAAGTCTTGCTATATTATAACAATAGCAGATTACACAGCAGTACCTCCATGGAGGAGGGTCAGAACCTACTTAGGAAATAGGCTCTGAAGCACAGCTGTGCCAAACCGAGCATCTCTCCTAGACTGGACATCCAGGGAATAATGCTTGGTAAAGGTGTGAACTGTCTTCCAGGTAGCAGCTTGACAAATCTCCAGAATGGGGATGTCTCTAGCAGCCGCTAGAGACGCAGCTGTACCCCTGGTGGAGTGGGCCTCAATCCTGAGGGGGTACTCTACCCAGTTTCTGATAACAGAATTGGATACAAGAAACAATCCACCTTGCAATTGTTCTCTTAGTGGCAGGTTTCTTTGCCAACCTCGCCATAGGTAAGAAAGAGTTGGAGGATTCAACCTATGACCTCTGGTGCTCTAAATAGTAACTTAAGGCTCTTTTGACATCCAAGCTGTGCAGTCTCCTCTCACCTGAGGAAGAATGCTCAGTGAAAATACTGGGAGAGAGATAGATTGATTCAGGTGGAAATCAGAAACCACCTTAGGCAAAACTTCTATTAGTCCTAAGGACTACCTTATCTCTGTGGAAAGAGATAAAATCTTCTTCCACTGACAGGGCCTGTAGCTCACTTATGCGCCTGGCAGAGGTGATAGCTACTAGAAAACGGTTTTCCAAGTTAAATACTTGAGCCTGCAGAAGACAGAGGCTCAAGGGGTTGCATTAACTGAGCAATGCAAATATTCAGGTCCCAGGCGGAGCTGGTTCCCAAAAGGAGGGTTAGTATGAAGTAACCCTTTAAAAACTTGGAGAACACGGGTGAGAAGAAAGGAGGCAGGCTTCCTCGCTGACACAAAAGCAGAGACAGCTGCCAGATGAACCTTCAGGGTAGCTGGTCTAAGGCCTAGGGAATTCAGATGGACCAAATAGTCCAGCAGAATGGGAAGATCAGCAGATTCTGGGATAATCTGCCTCTCAGAGCACCAGATGGAAAACCTCTTCCACTTAGAATTATAAGTGGTTCTAGTGGAAGGCTTCCTTGAAGCCTTTAAAATATCCATGACACCTTGAGAAAGGTGTAAGTCACGCATCTAGCTCCTCAAGAGCCAAGCCTTGAGGTGGAGGGATTTGAGGTCCGGATACCACACCTCCCTGTGCACAGGCCAGTAAGTCGTGGACTCTGGGCAGGCTCAGGGCAGGTGGACTGCCAAGGACAGGAGCAGAGGGTACCAGGGCTGTCTGGCCTAATCTGGGCAATCAGAATCACTCTGCAAGGTTGAGATCTGATTTTTACTAGTACCCTGAAAAGGAGAGGAAAGGGGGAAAGGCATACAGGAACTTCCCTTTCCAGTCCAACAGAAAGGCGTCCAGAGGGACTGAGCCCAGAACTGGAGGCCTGCAACAGAAAAGAGGAAGTTGGAGGTTGTCTGGGGCTGCGAAAGATCTATCTGAGGAGTGCCCCATCTGGCAAGACAGACCCCAGCACTTGTGGATTCAGAGCCCATTCGTGATGGCCCTGAGAAATTCTTGTGCTGAGGGCGCTCAGCAGGACATTGTCCTTCCCTGGGAGATGAACCGCTATCAGGGAGGTGTTCAGGAGTAAGCCAGAGACCACAACTTCATTGCTTCGTGCACAAGGCTGAAGACCGAGTGCCCCTGTTTGTTGTGATGTACCACATTGTGGTGGTATTGTCTGTCCTGACTTGAACCACTTTGTTCTGGACAGAATCTGAAAACACCAAGAGCTAAAAAGACAGCTCTGAGTTCCAAAAGACTGATGTGGAGCAGAGACTCCTGAGGAGACCATACTCCTGAGTGGCAAGGTCCTAGGTGAGCCCCCACCCCTAACAGGGAGGCATCCGTGGTGAGGGTGAGGGAGGAAATGGGAATGAAGGAACCCCTGTCTTAAATTGCTCTGGACCTGCCACCAGTGGAGGGCTAGGATCAGAGTTTGAGTAACTGGGACCAACTTGGTAGGGTCCTTCCTTTGAGACCAATAGGCCCTCAAATGGAACTGAATGTCCCTCATCTGGAATCTTGCTCCTGCACGACAGCTGTGGAAGCAGCCATGTGCCCGAGGAGTTGCAGAAAATGCCTTGCTTGGTCGAGAGACCTGCAGGGTAAAGGAGGATGCCAGGGCGATGAGTCTGTCCACCCTTTCCGAGGGAAGAAAAGCCCTGGCTAACCTTGTGTTCAATTCTGCGCCTATGAAAGTTAGGACCTGAACTGGTTCCAGAACTGACTTTGGTAAGTTTAGCAGGAATCCCAGGAAGTGAGAAGCTGCTGGGTGACTTGCAAGTGGATTTTACCTGACCTGGAGACTGACCCACAATGAGCCAGTCGTCCAGGTAGGGAAACACAGCAACCCCTTGCCTTCTTAAGTGAGCCACTACTACAGCAGACATTTTGTGAATACCCTTGGCGAGAGGTAAGGCCAAGGGCATTGCCTGAACTGGTAGTGGCCTGAGGGCAGTTCGAACCTGAGGTACTTTCGTGAGAAGGCCTGATCAGAACATGAAAATAGGCATCCTTGAGGTCCAGGGAAGCTAGCCAGTCCCCTGGCCTCAGGGAAGGCAAATATCATTGCCAGAGTCAACATTTTGAACTTTGGTTTCAACAGATGCTTGTTCAAGTATCTTAAATCTAGAATGGGCCGCCATTCTCCTGTCTTTTTTGGGGTAAGAAAGTATCTTGAATAAAGCCCCTTGCCCTGATGGCAAGGAGGAACCCTTTCCACTGCTTTGCAGTCCAGCAGAGCAGAAACCTCTGCTTCCAAAGCAAGGGCTTCTGAAGGATTTGCAGGTGGAAAATGCCTGGCTCATCATCTTTGGAAAGTGTTTGAAGCTGAGAACCAGACCCTGGCCTATTACCTCCAGAACCCATCTGTCCGTAGTTAGGGACAGCCAGTTCCGCTGAAATAGGCCAACCTGCCCCCACTGGTACAGGAGAATCGCCCTGGACACCCCATCAGGGTGCCTGTTTAGCAGCAGCCTTAGGCTGAGGGGGGGGACGATCTACTTGTGCCACGCCTACCCCTGCCTCTGAAGAAACCTTTCAAGTAGACAGCAGAGGAGGCTTGAAATTGGCAAAAAGGCCTGGAAAAGGCCTGCCTCCTTCTCTGGGAGCATGCCTTGTGGCATGGCATGCTTCTCCTTAGCCTGGGCACTTTTGTAGGTAGTTCTGTATTCATCCATCTTTTCATATAGTTTTCTGTTTGCTCCCAAAAGAGAATTTCCCACTACAGGAAAATCCATAGCCTTTGACTGGGTATCTTGGGACAAATTAGTGCATCTGAGCCATGCCAACCCACGGAAGCTACAGAAGTGGCCATGACCCTAGAAGAAACATCATTAACATCAACAGCAGTATGAAATTGAACTTTAGAGGCTTCAATGCCATCAGCAGCCACCTGTTCCAACTCACTAGCCAGCTGGCCATGGGCCTGCTTGGCTAACTGCAATACTGTGTCCCACCTAGATTTCTGATATCTAGCCACATAGCTATATAATTTGCCTGCCTGAGTCCCAAAGAAGCTGCCATATACTGTTTCTTCGCCATGGCATCAATCTTCCTGAATCCTTATCAGGAGGATGTGAGGCCAGAGGAATATTAGCCTTGTCACAGGCTGCAGCTTGTACCACACCTACATGACTACACTGCTCAGTAAGGAAGTCTGTATCCGAGCCTGACAAAGTATACCTTCTGTCCATTTTTTATCTACAGGAGGGACAGAATGAGGATTTTAAAATCTTTGTTGTTTGCTTCCTAAATGACTTATGCAAAGGAATAGACAACCTCCTAGACTCTGGAATATCCATCATTTCCACATAATCAGGCTCCTCTTGTTCATCCACAGCCTCCTAAAGGAAGCTGGAGGGTTTCTGCAACCTTTTGTAAAAATAAAGAAAGAAGGGGACTCAGACAGAATAGGGAGATTCTAAAGGTCTGTCTGGAGAAATGTCCGGTTCAATGGGCACGTCAAGACCCCCCAGCCACACATATATTGATCAAATTCTCCTCCCTCCTGTGGTTCATAAAATCCTCAACTTCAAAATCCTGAACCACTGGGACTGAACGAACCAACCTTTACCAGCTGTTGGTGGTTCTACAGATCCCTGAGACAGTGACTGGACAATCTGAATGGCTTTAGCTATCTCTGCAGCAGTTGGAGACACAATTTTGGACCCAGACCTACTGATTTCCTTGTCTTTTTACTTGGGACTGGTTCCTCTGAACCAGCCTTCCTTTTGCCCGAGGAAGTCTCGCCCTGGTCAGAGGGCACTCCCTCTGGTCCAGTGGGTACTGGACCGGGCTGGCCATCCGGGTCAGCGGACTTTTTGGCCTCTCGTTCCCTGAGCCGGCCCAATCTCTTCTCCAGGGTGGCTGCAGGAAATTTTACACACCTGGCAGTCTGACAGGAGGTGGTCAGCCCCCAGACAATAAACACAGTGGTGTGTGGGTCAGCCTTGCAAAGGCGCCCCACAGACATCACAGTGTTGAAACCCAGTGGGCCCGGTTTTTCTTTGGGTTTCTCAGACATAATGCCAGCTCAACCAAAACTTGCCCTTTGATGGCAGTGCCAGGCAAGACACCCTTTATCGGTTCCTAACCGTGTCAATGGTATTTTGAAAAAACGTTATAATTCCGCTTTTTAGAACCGATAAGAACCGGGAACCACACTCTAAAACCCACTGTACACTTTTAAAATGCAGAAAAATAACCGATCGGTTCAAACCGAACCGATAATTAATTTTCCACACAGACTTAAATTTTAGTACTTACGTTACCAGATAGAGCTTTAAAACCAAATGCGTAAAATAATAACTTTGCCGGTTCAAATGAATCAAAATACCGCTTGAACCGAGAATGAACCGAGCTGAAGGAGCTGATCTCCGAGCGACTGTTCAGTGAAGCGAGAAGAATCTGACAGTTTCATTTGAAACTGCCAGATAGAGCTTTGCACAGCGCCCTCGCGCTGTAGAACTCCAGATCTTCTGGAGTTAACTCCTTCCTCTCCGGGGCAGTTCAGCTGCAGTGGCTGACTGCTATTGTTATAATATAGCAAGACTTCATGGTGTTTGAACTTTTGGCTCTACACTAGCTGATTTTCTAGTCCTTTTTGCTGTAACTGGCTCCTCAGAACCGGCTCTTCGTTTGCCCGAGGGAGTATCGCCCTGGTCAGAGGGCACTCCCTCCGGTTCGGTTGGTACCGAACCGGGCTGGCCATCCAGGTCAGCGGACCTTTTGGACTCCCTTTCCCTGAGCCTACCAACTCTCTTTTCTATGGTGGCAGCAGGGAAATTCTTACAAATCTGGCAGTCTGCATTGAGGTGGTCAAACCCCAGACAATAGACACATGTGGTGTGTGGGTCAGCCTTAGCAAAAGCTTCCCCACAAACACTACAGTGTTGAAACCCAGTGGGTCCGGTTTTTCTTTTGGGTTTCTCAGACATGATGCCAGCCTAACCAAACCTGCCCGCTTATGGCAATCCGCCAAGCAAAACCCTTATCGGTTCCCAACCGTGTCACGGTCGTGGAAAAACGTATGAAACTGTTTTTTTTAGAACTATAAGAACCGAAACCGCACTCTAAAAGGACTAGTAATTTTGAATGAACCTGATCGGTTCAAATCGAACCGAGCAATGCAAGTTCCATACAGAATTTTCTAATGTAAACCTATCTATTACTTACTTATACCACAGACAGAGCTTGAACCGACCGGTTGCGGTTTAATTTCGGTTAAATTTCAATTGAAAAACCGACAAAATAACACTTTTAAACCGACAAAATGAACCGAGCAGAAGAAGAAATCTCCGGAGCGACTGTTCAGTGAGGCGGAGTAAAGAATCTGACAGTTTATGTTTGAAGCACAACAGACAGAGCTGCCTAACCGAGCTCGTGCTCAAAGTTCCATGCCTGCATGGAAAGTTAACTATTTCACCTCCGGAGCAGTTCGAAGATGGGGACTCACTGCAATTGTCATAATATAGCAAGACTTCATGTTGTTTGAACAAACAATTGCAGATAATTTACAGAAGTGCAAGTCAAAAAACATACAATCATGGAGTAACAGCTATCTTGAATGGACTTTAAAGGATGATTTAACATATGTTCTAAATAGGTGCTTAACATGTTTCAACAGACTGGATAAGATATGCATTCGGTAGACAGTTCATAATAGATGTCAATAGCTGCTATACAATCAGTGTTAGGGGATGACATTCTCATGAATAGCATGTTGTAAATTAATAGAAGGCTGGTGTGAGAAGCTAATAGGAGTTAGACAGAGTGGGAGAAGCAAGCTAGATAAAGGAGAGGTGAGGTAAAAAGCAGATAGGAGGAGTGGTGGTGGCCAGGAGAGGGCTAGGTACAGTTGCCATTACAGGCAGAGGGCACGTAGATTTCCTTGTATAGTCTTTTAAAAAGGGGAAGAGTCTTGCATGAGAGTAATGTGTGGAAGGTTATTCCATTTTTGTGGTGCTGCGAAGGAGAAAGATCTTCTGCCAACAACTAGGCGAGTCTTTGGTAGGCTTAACAGTGGGAGGACCAGAGCATTTGTAGGGAGGGTTTCAGGTTAATTAGGCCACATAAACTTGGGGGTGGGGGAAGATGGATTAATTTGAAAGTGGTGCAATACACTGGGAAGTCAAGTTTGGTGTTGAAAGATGGCCAGCCCAAGGTGTTTGGCACTAGACAATGATGGGCACGGGCTGGGGCCTTTACAGCAAAGCGGGCAATCCTATGATAGACCGTACTGAGTTTGCGTAGGAGTCACAGATTCCCAGGTAATCCATGGGGGACTCTGCCAGAGGAGGGGTAGGTCCTACAGAAGGAGGATGACAGTGCTGGGTGGATTAGGGCAGATAGCGGCTGGTCTGCATGAGCAAGAGAGATACCTTGATTCAAAATAACATTTCTAAAAACACTGAGGCCGACTTCAACATTATTTTATCAGGTAGGCAGCCCTTTGGTAGGAGTTGGCCTGTCACCAGGAAAAAGAACCATCAGCTACTCATTAAATAAAAGTGGGGCTCCAAGACTAGACTGCAGTAGCTTTGATACCACTACACCTGTGCCACCAGATAGGATGTGTTCTGAAAGGCAAATGAAATATCACCTGTGTTTACAGTTAGTTAAAATCACCGCTGAGCCACCTCGCCAGTGCAGAGGAAGGGTTACTGCTCACTGACCCAGGTAGAGAAACAAGTATGGGTTTTCAGGGGGCCAGCTGAGGGAGACGTACTGAGAGTCCCACTGACAGCACTCCTCCCTTATGTGGATGAACTTTGCATCTTGCCGCGAGACTGCTACGAGGTGGCAGTGCATCTGCAGGGGAAGGGCTACCGTCTGACGCCTGCAGGCAGGCATGCCAACACGTCTGTACATCACTGCACATCAGTCCCCCAGGTGAAAAAAATGGAGGTAAATGCCCCAGCTCTGTTTGGCACAAAACAGCTAAATTCAAGCAGCACAAATTGTTAGCTTGACTGCATCTTGCTCAAGATTGCATATTTTGCCCAGCCACAGAAAAATAACATTTCTGCCTTCCATCATTGTAGGAAACAGAAAAGCAATAAAAAAAAAAAAAAAAAATCAAACATGGAGAGTCACAGAGGCAGTAAGACAAATTAGAAACAACTCCTAAAAGCAAAGTGAAGCACACACAAGGAGTGCACACACAAATCAAAACTCTCTCAACATATCATACTAACATATTAAGATGCCAGCAGAGTAGGCCTAATGGTCTATTGAGTCTGCTCAAGAATCAGCACCTGTCGGGGCACCATTGCTGCCCCCCCCCCCGTAAATACCCCAGCCCGCTCCCTCATCGGGGGTACACCTCCAGGTCTGGCATTACTCAGTTTTACCTTCCCCATACCTGTCCCAGCCCCTCCTGAAACCCTCCACAGTATTTACAGTCACCAGTTCCACAGGCAGTGCGTTCCAAGGTTCCACCACCCTCTCTGAAGTAGCATCTCCTAGTCTCCACCCTGAGCCTCCAGCCAACCAGCCTCATAGAGTGTCTCCTGGTGCCCCCCCCCCAACTGGAACACCCAATCTAGGCTTACCCTATTAACCCCTTTAGGTATTTAAAGACCTCGATCATATCCCCTCTGTCCTTCCTCTCCTCCAGGGAGTACAAGTTGAGCCTCTCAAGTCTTTCCTCATAGGACCTTTCCCCCAGACCCTGTATCATTATGGTCGCCCTCCTGTGGACCCTCTCAAATAGTGTAATGTCCTTTTTCAAGTATGGCCGCCCAAACTGCACACAGTATTCAAGGTGTGGTCTAATCAGGTAGTTATACAGAGGGAGAAGCACCTCCCACCTTCTTGAGGTTACCCCCTGGTGATGCACCCCAGCATTTTATTTGCTTTGCCCGCAGCCCTCCTACACTGTTCAGAGTTATTCAATTTGACATTCACAACCACCCCAAGGTCCTTTTCCTTTCCCGAAACCTGCAGTTTCTCTCCTCCCAGAAAGTACTCATGAGCTGTGTTCGTAAGCCCCAAATGGAGAACCCTGCATTTCTTAGCATTAAACCTCAGATTCCAGGTGCAAGACCACCTCACCAGAGTCTCCAGGTCCCACTGTAGGGCTCTTCTACCCCCCTTCCCATCCACCACCGCCCCCAGCTTCGAGATTTCGGCAAAGCGGATCATCTCACTCCTGATACCACTTCTGATGTCTGAGATGTAAGCGTTAAACAGGAGTGGACCAAGCACTGATCCTTGTGGTATCCTGCTAACGACCCTCCCACCGACCACCACCTTCTGAAACCACCCAGTTAGCCAGTTTTCTATCCACCTAACCATCCATTCCCCCAAGCTTGTCCAGTAGCCCAGGGTGTGGCACTGAATCAAATGCCTGGCTGAAGTCTATAAAGAGGACATTCACTGGCCTGCCCTGGTTCAGTGCCTTTGTCACCCAGTCACAGAACTCCACAAGGTTAGACTGACATGCTCTGCCCCGAACAAAGTCATGCTGGTGTTCATCCAAGTGGCCCTGCAACTTTTTTTTTTTTTTAATGCATATTTTATGCCGATTTTACTCCCGGTGCTTTCAGCTTCCTCGAGTCTTGGTCGCGTGTGTGCATGTGTAGGGATGTGCACGCCACAGTGCCAAGACGCCCTCTCTCTGCTTGCCACCCACCTGCACTGCCCTCGGACCTCCACCCAGGGGCAGTGGAACTGCAGTGGGTGACAGGGTTCCTTCCCAGGAAAGGAGAGCTGCCTTTTGGCTGCTCAGTCCTGTTTTCCCCCTTCCCCGGATGGCTCCTGGCGAGCCAAGCTCTTTCCCCGAACCCGGGATTGAGGCCATGACGCTAGGTAAGGCGTCCAGTGCCTCAGCCCTCAGTGCCACTGGGCCGGCATATATTTGCAAAATTTTACTGAAGTACTCCTTTAACTGCTTCCCATCCTCCCTCATGGGAAGGTCCTTGTTTTCGCCATCTCAGATCTCTACAGGCAGGAATTTTATGCTGCTACTCACCAAGGAGGGGACTTTCCTGTCGGTGGCAGTCTTCACCCCTGTTGTGGAGTCAGATGCAGTTTTCTCCAACACTGCCTGCAACCGAGAGAAAAAAACGTGAGAAATTATAAGTAAGAAAGGCTTCACTTGCTTGTCAACTTACTGAATTTAAAAAAAAAAAAAAAGGCACATACATTACGCCAGTTAGTGATGAGTGATGGTATTTTATTTTCCCACAATTTCTCACAAGCTCACACCTATAGTCAAGGCAGCAGAGCTAATGACACCCCTACATATCGCCGAAAGGCTTCATCACCTCCTGACCCCCTACAGGCCTGTCTCAAACCTTCCTTTTTTAGGGAGGGTCACTTAGGGACTGGTGGCCATACAGCTGGAGGCTCAACTTAGGAGGTCAGACATCTACAAACCTCCCCAGCTGGGATGCAGGCCTCATCACAGTTCAGAGCCCATTTCCAGATGCATCTGGGGGGAGTAGCCAATAAAATAAAGCAAACGAGAACAATAAATTAATAGTTGTGCAAAGAAATGTTCGGTGCAGAGTACCACGGTAAGTACAACAACGTGCCTATTGTGCAGTAAATCTGGCAGCAATCAAGCAGTGAACAATATCATAAATCGGGGAAGGAAGGCAGGGAGGAGAAATTGCACTGCAAAAGCAGAGCTTGAGGGAGCCTTGACTGGGGAGTGGTGAACGGCCGCTTAAGAGTCCAGTCTAGTGTTTCATTAGGGATGCCGGACAGGTTGGAAGCCTTCTGGTTACCCGCAGTGTAGATCAGGTTTTCCTGATCCGCTCAAATGATTTGCTGTCCCTCTGTACTGGTTAAATCCGAGTGAAATTAGAAAACTCTGCGAAACAGGATCAATTTTGCGTATTTCACGTATACTTTTGAACTGCACGGTTTCTAATTCCTAATAAAGGCACTTTCACAAATGGGGCTCGATTCTGAAAAGGTGACGCGGCGCCTGCGTCAGGCCCTGTGTCGCACCTTTTGGTGACACTCTGCCAATCCCCTTTGCCGCAACTGCACCCGATTTTGGCAGGTCTGGCGCAGCAGTTGTGAGACACTACCCAATTTACAGCAGCTTGCACCAACTCTTTGGCACAAGTCCAGCAAAAAAAAAGTGTCCCTAGGATTGCCGCAAGGTAGACCAGAAAAAGTTGCTCTAACCTGTGGCAACTGGCGCACATAGTTGAAAATACCAATCGCCGACTGGGTGATTGCTGCCAGCTCCGTGCACCATATCTCTGGCATTCCTGGAGCTAGTGGCAATTGGGGGCGTTTGAAAATTGAGTCGATAGTGTCTTTTTTGTGAAAATGCACTTTTCATTTCATTCTTATTTTTTTTATACTTGACCTAAGGAGCATCATTGCCCGTTTTCACAAGTGGCATGACAAGTCACGCATATGAATTGCAATCTATTTGTTTTTAAACTAAATGAGCAATTTGGACAAAAAGGATCATTTTCACATATTTTGTACATAAACACGCCGAACTGCTCATTGTTTAAAATTAAAAAAAAACAAAAAACCTTTAAAATATGAGCTATTTACAACACAGAGCAAATTTTTATGTATTCTGTGCATAAAAAATTCCAAATTGTGAATTTTATTTTTACAAATTGTATTTAGACAATGCGTCACTGCAGAATTCACACCATTCTCACGTAATTTCCCAAACATGGGCATTAATGCAAAACCCAAGATTATGTGCTAATTTTGCTGAAGTCAATTTGAATTTCACCCACTATTACTGACCCTCTGTGACTACATTTAATGGGCTGGGAAAACCTCCTCAGTAATCCAGTTTTAGGGGGTGGAGAGAGACTTCTCTGACCCACTTCACAGATGCAGTTTCTTTTCAAGATTAACTACTGGTCTTGGTCTGAGAAAGCCAGCAAGATTATCCACAGTAATAGTGCCCGTGTGGAATACTAGGTTCAGTTTTTGAGTCTACACTTGAGGAAGGACAGGGACAGGAACAAAGACAGGTTAGAGGCAGTGTACAGATGAGATGAGGAATCAAAATAACAGGGGCAACAAGATGGGCTCCAACGAGAAGCACTTGAGGATCTAAATACGTACATGCAACAAAGCAGTAGAAAAAGCTGGTAACCAGTCCCTCCGATGACACAACACAGTAATACTGTATTAAAGCTATAATTACTCAAAATGTATTGCGCTTGAACAACAAGAGTTAGACAGGAAGCTCTCGGTCTAACAGACACTAGCTCACTACTGCTGGATATGCTGGTCGAACCAATCTAGTTTCACCAATTTGCTAGAGGAGTGGCATATATACTTTGGGGGGGGGGTGTCAACCACACTAACCCAGCTCCATGATGAAGACGACGGTTAAAACACCGGGGCTAGTATCACTCAGACCAAGAGCTTCCTATCTAACTCTGTCCGTTTGTTCAAGCACAGTAAATTTGAGCACTTGCAGTTTCAGTACACTACTGCATTTCATTATCATATGGTCTGGTTACGTGCTTTGAATGCTGGGTTTTCCTGAACTGTGTATAGTGTGTAATATGAGCTTGGCAGCTCAAGTCTACGAGCAAGCATATTCTCCTGTTTCCAGCAGAAGGAAAAGGTGACACGATTGAGGCATTCAAGTACCTCCGCAGAATACAATAAATCGTAATACAGGAACCAGGGGTAATGCCCCAAAACCAGTGTTTTTTTTGGTGGGGGGAGCTGGTTCAAGAAGGATGCAGGAAGAACTGTTTTTATATAAAGAGTAGTAATAGACTGAAACAAGTCTCATGAGGTCGTTAGGGCTGAAACAGTAGGAGAGTTCAAAACCGGATGGGAACAACGCATACGAAATTAAGCAATAATGACTGAACAGCCAGTCATTTCCTGGGGATTTCCTGGAGTTAATAAGCTGCGAGGAGGGTGGCCCGAGGCGCAGCCAACCCGCATCGGCCCGTCGTTAATCCCCAGGAAATGACCGACTGTGAGGTCATTATTGTGATTATGAATCTAATCATAATAATGAGAGGTTTTATTTTCAGGTTTTTTACCTTTTTTTTCATTAAAGCGCGTGCTGACACTGGCTCCTCTCAAAACCGTCAGAGCGATGCTGACGTGTTGGCCATTAAACTGACGATGACACAAGGATCAGTACAGAATTATTCACTTGAACGCTAAATTGTTCTCTTTTTCGTTTTTGTTAAAACCGTGACAGTGGTTGTTTTGCCACCGCTGCTGTCCACGCACGGTGCACGATGAGCTTAGTGTGGCTGCCGTGCCAGGCAAGATTTCAGACCGGCACAGCAGCCAATCAGTGAGCTTGTTTAGCTCATAAATTATTAATTAGACTTATAATGGCGCATACTAAGGCAGACAAGGAGGTAGAGGGGACTGACTTGTGCACAATCCCAAATTTAGACAGGTTCGGGCAGATTGCAGGGCCTCTATCTGAAGTCATTCAGCTTGTTTCTATGGTGCGGGGAGATACTTCCTCGAGCAGGAGTTAAACAGAGCAGAAACCCACAGGAACTCGATTGCCCTCACCTCTTACAAAGCTGTATGACAGTTTCTGCTCTCCTGTCACTGGTCTTTGTTTAATATTACAGAGGCTTCCACCATCTAGTGATGACAGCTCACCCCTACTAAACATTTATCCCTGAGCAAGGACAACCAGCTGAACTGCACCAACAATGAGTTTTGTGATTTGAAAGTCGAGACTTGCCAAGCTGACATCACCTGTGACTTAAGTTGCACTTCAAACCGTGGACTGCAGAGTACTGTGTAGAACCCCCCCCAACCTGAGACCACTGTTCGGCCCTACCAGCTAGGACAGATCAACCCATGAGAAGGGAGAACTTTCACCCACCTGGCACATCGCCATATACTGTATGCTCATGGAAAAACAAGCAACAGCAGAAAGACATTCTAGAAATAAGTAACCAAATGGCATGACAAAATGACCTCTGCAAGCCTTACCCTTGCTGTGAGCCAGACATAATTCCAAGTGTTTAAGACAGGAGGTGCAGAACAGGTCTGCAGTCATCTGGCTAGCCACGGAGTCAGGCAGGGTACCCCTTCCTTGATGTGCTCTACCTCAATAAACTGGGGAGGTTGACACAAATGGGTAAGGGCTGGCTGTCCCAGGTACCACACACTGCTGCAGGATATCCTGGATCAACATAGCATGAATACTACACAGCTCCGGGCCCCCAGGGCCCAGACACTTAGGTCCATCTGCCCTCCAATGTTTTATAGCGCACTGTACACCCCAGCACGCCCCCACGCCAGGGCTCAACATTGAGGCTTCTGTAGGGTAGCCACTTTGGCCACCAGTCAACTACCTTATCAGCCAAAGTAAAACCTCAAGTAGCCAGAATGTCTCGGATCTGTTCAGTGCAGCAGCCTAAGTCCCCAAGTTGTGGAGAAATTCCTTTGCAATCTGGGGACTCAGAAGACTGTTTCGACACAGTACGATACTTTTTCTGCAATTTGTGGCGGTTGAGGAAAAAAAAAAACGATTGGTGCCCTGGCAATAACGCCACTAGCCAAAATACAGTTAAGATCGCTATGGCAACCACTTTAGTCAATGACGCGCAGTACTGTCCGAAGCCATACCGCGCTTGTTGCCCCCAAACATTACTTTATTTTCCCTCACAAGGTTTTCTCCCTGCCAATCTCTTATCCCCCCAAAAAAACATATATGTACAGCAGCTCCGGCTGGTATAAGGCACAACGGTCTGTATTCAGGAACATTACATACAATGTTACTATGACTTTGCTTTGCCTTACCTAACCCAACTCACTAATGTGCCTTTAACCAATATGGGAGAGTGCCGAATCTGTTTAGCTGAGGCAAAGCCTATACATACCATGTACAAACCATAAACTTATGTATGTCAGTACGTATCTATGTACCCCCGTGACTAATTAAGTACTCAGTCAACGCTGCTCTACTGTTGCTCCTATGTACCCCACTCCTTGCCATGTATTTTATCTAATGTCACCCTATACAATTCTACTACGTATGTATACACTGAATCTGCAAATGTTTTATCCAAGATTACTGTTTACTGGTACCAAGATATGTACTCTCTGTAACTAATCCCGGGTCGCCCTTGAAAAAGGGATCTCTGGTCTCAGTGGGCTCACCCAGTTACCAAAATCTACATAAATAAATAAAGCCTAGAATGTCTGGTAATTTACGCTGACAAATCACCATACTAACGGGGGCTGACGTCACACCCAGTTATCACGCCATTTCGAGCTGACATTTCTGAAAAGCACGGCGGTAGCACGAACTTGCAGGCATGAGCTGTGTGACCATTTTCACTCGCACTCACCCTCTCAGGCAGGCAGCAGGGCAGTCATTATAAAAAATAAAACACACACAAGTGTGGGGCAATGATTTTTTTTTTTTTTTAAACACATACTTCTATTTATTGGTCGTCACACACCTCGAGTGTGTTAAAGAAAAACAACCTCATAAGACACACCTGCCAAGTGCCCAACTCTGCATTATTCTATAGGTTAATGCTGAAAGTAATGTTCCCGACTACAGCTCCATCACGTCACATGACTTCAAGGTGCTCATGTTCCTCTAGGAAACTCCTGCAGATGAACTTTCCCCTACATACCAGGCCCATCATATGACTCCCAGATTACATCATGGCTGTAACCTTTCCCCTAGAGAATGTTTCACACTGAAGGTGGGGGAGGGGCCAGGCTGGTAAACAAGTAAAAGAACCAGCAGGACACTGCTCCGAAGGCATAGATGACTATTTTCTCCTCACAGACAAATACCTGCCACTCTAACCCCGTCCAGGAAGCAGACAAGGCAGATGCATCACTGACATTCTTGTCATTCTTGACTTATCAGCTTTATCTTATACAGTTTCAGTTGGTTTGCACCTGTGTCTACAAGGAGACTGAAAACTGGCAGTACTGTCATCTAACCCTCCTCTCCCGATCAACAAAAAGGAAATAAATACATCCTAATCCTCATAACTCACTGGTAAATACAGGCCAGGACTCAGATAGTCAGAATGACTGCATGTTGGCAGTTTCTGCCGTGGGTATAGGCATACCCAGAGTACGCCACGACTTACAAGTTGACCGAAGAGCTGCCGGGGAGCATTCTGGACCCTGACCATTGCGTCCGGTTACCCATACTGTCCAATATCCACTCCTACTGGTGTTACAATATGAATGCAGTGCACCGTTTGAAGTACTCATAACGTTAAATGTACAAAACAAAGTACTGCTGTGTTGTCTGCTTTTATTGGGGCCGATTCTCGAAAGGGCATAGTGCCTACATGCCACATATCTGCGGCAGGTAGGCAGCCCTAGAAGAAATACCTGTGCCACAAGGGCCTGGTGGCATGCACCAACGGTGCGCCCGCCGCTTGTGTGCTAGATCCGTAAGACGATCATCCCTCTCTGCACCTGGGCCGAGCGTGTGCCGGGAGCCCGCCCACACTCCGCGCCATTCACAAAGGTGCGGAGCACTGGGACAGTGCAGGATTTGTTACGTCTCAGGGACCCAGCTGTAACTCTGTATGCGCGCCCCCCCAATGGTCCCCGGCAGGGCATGATGGCAATGGGGTCACCACTGCACACGTCTGCCTCAGCCCACCAAGCTGCCAGGATGGGCTGGGGGCAGCCATTTGGGCAAGTGCCCCTAGCATTCAGGCACCCGGACCCAAGCCATCCTGCACACCCCCGCACCCATGGTGCAGGCAGTCTACTCTGGGACACAGGCTGGGTATCTGATGAATACCCGCCTGCCTCCCACACCCTGCCCCTGCACAGCCCAAATCTTGCTGCATGCCACGGGGGACATGGTCACAGACAGGTGCCCTGTGGGTGCTTAGGGCTGTGAATCCACGCACCTGTCTGCAGCCGTGTAAGCACGAAGGCAATTTACACGTGATCCACACGTAACAGGCGCCCTTTGGAGAATAGCCCCCATCATGCACTTCCTGAACTACAATATGGCACGTACTAGGGGTCTAGAATGGTTAAGCAATAATACTCAACGTGGCATGCGATATCATGGTATATCATCCTGCCTCAGGTGTGTTATGAGGCACACGGCTATAGGCCGAGTGACTCAACCACCTGAGGAGGGATGATATTACATGTTATCGCACACCTTGGAGTGTATTTATTTATTTGAAAACCTGGTGACCAGGGGAGGCACACCGAGCCAAGGCTTGTTCCCAGGTGTGACCCGGAGGAGGGGAACAGTGGAAGAGCAGCAGCACAATACATTGTAGCAAAATGATAAAAAGGATCCATTCTGATTTTGTTGACTGATGGCAAGACCTACTTTCAGATCGGGATTATGTACTGCGACATCATCCTGGACTCGCTCAACCAGATTTGAGAGTCTGACCATCCATTTCATAGTAACAAATATGCACTTGTCCACAGTGGGGGTGGAGGGGTCGAAATGAGGCACTGAAGTGTTCTGGTTTATAAATGTTATTTTTCTATCTCTACATTACTGGTTCCCGCAGATTTAGGAGTTTAGCAGAAAATAAGTATCAGGTCATAATTACCAGTGACTGCACAAGAAAGATCTACAGGAAGATCTGGAAAAGCCGGGGAGGTGGTCCCTGGCTTCAATGCCAAGAAATGTAAAGTTATACATATTGGAGCCAAGAATCCCAGGACAGAGTACTACCTGGGTGGAGTCCGAGTAACGACATCAGAGAAGGACAAGGACCTGGGAGATCACTAATGACCTGAATCACTCTACGCAGTGCAAGAAAGCAGCAGCAAAGGCAAACAAGATGCTGGGATGCATAGCTAAGGGGATCAGTAGTAGGAGACAGAAGGTTATACTGCCCTTGTACATGGCCTATATACATATTTTCCTCTGAGGAGCCTGGCAGGCAGCTCTGCTCCCTCCTTCGGAGGGACTTCGGTCTCAGACCCCACCTTTTCCCACCCCAACTATCCCTGGTGATCCCCCCTGTGTTGCCCTCCCGTGACAGGGCTGGAGCAAGGAATGCCGGTTTTCCCCAACCCCGGAACACAAATCTAGATTCCGGGTGTCGGGAAGGGCGCTGGCGGGGCCATCATGGAGTCTGCCAGCTCCATTTTCCTGTTTTTTTCTCCCTCCCCCCGCCCTGCCACCTCGTACATCGGCTCAAGCTTCCTGATGCGTATCTCCCTCCAGCAGTCGCTGAAGGCGTTCAGCGGGCGGGACAGCTATCCCTCCATGCAGAGGACGCCAGTCCTCTCGGCCTTCTCCTGCTGACCTCCGCAGCCCGAGCCGTTCCCAAACCCGGGTCGCCGGCGTGGCGCGAGGTGTAGCATCCAGCGACTCAACCCTTCATAACACCGGGCAAGCTAAAGAGGCGATTCTGACAAGTGGGGTACAACAGGTTCCGTACTGGGACCAGTCCTCTTCAATATCTTCATAAGGAACATTGTAGAAGGGTTGGAAGGGAATGTATGTCTTTTTTTCAGATGATACCAAAATCTGCAATAGGGGAGGACACTCAAGAAGGGGTGGAAAAAATGCGCAGGGATCTTAAGATATCTGAGGAATGGTCAAAAACATGGTAGCTGGGGTTCAATGCCCCAAAAAAACATGAAACACCTAGGACATAGAAACCCTGGCGTTGAGAATAGGATGGGGGGATAGAGGCAGTGACTAAGCAGGAAAGGGACCTCAGGGTTATCGTATCTCAGGATCTGAGCACAGCAGGGCAGTGTAATAAGGCTGTGGGTAGTGCTATTGGAATGCTGGGTTGCATAGGACAGGGTAGCTCCAGCATGAGAAGAGAGGTGGTTTTGTCATTATGTTGCTCGCTGGTGCAGCCACACCTAGAGTACTGCGTTTTTAGTTTTGGAGACCGCACCTCTGAAAGGACATAGCCAAAGTAGAGGCAGGTCAGAAGAGGGCAACTAAAATGGTGCATGGTTTGCACAAAAATCCCTACAAGGAGAGACTGCAAGATCTCAACATGTATATTGTGGAAAAAAGGGGAGCAAGAGGTGGTATGATTAAAGACCTACAAGTACCTCAAAGGGTTGAACAGGGTACAGGTGAGGAGTCTCTTTCAAATGAGAACAAGCACCAGGACCAGGGGGCATGCAAGGACGCTTGGGGGGGAAGGGGATTCAAGAGTGATGTAAGAAAATATTTCTTTACTGAAAGGGTAGTGAAGGCCTTGATAGATTTTCAGCTGAAGTGGTGGATGCTAAAATAGCGGGGGGCTTCAAGTATGCATGGGACAGTCATAGAGGTACAGTATATTAGATAGGGTGCAGGGAGGTGGGAGGGTTGTCGGAGACCAGATAACGTCTGCAGAAACAGAATACGTAGGGAACATCTGGACTGACTAGGTGGGCAAAGCAGTCTTTTTCTGCTGTCAAATTTCACATTTCTATGCAAGTTAATTTTTTACTTTGAAATTGACTGTCGTTTACACGCAATAAATATGCTGACCTGTGACCCCGCGATGGCTAGCTCCACTCCTTTTAGATGTTTATCAGGAGTGTGGCCAAGTGGGCCGGACATTGTGTACCCATCTTTAAAGCGCGTAAAGGAGGACAATTTGAAACTTAAATTGAATACCTTTATCCGGGCACTAGTCAGTTTCTAAATGTTTTTCTTGACCATGTCTAATTGCTGTTTATATGCCATATTCTATGTTGTAAGTACTGTGATCAGGTCCTCAGTGTAAATGGGCATCTGATGCAACTGGGGTTACCTGGTTCACAAATTTTCAATAAATGAAAAAAACATCTACTCGTACCTGACAACAGCACCTATTCTCATTTTCATAGCAACCAAGTCATGCTTGAGAATGGTTACCAAGGAAACGGGTATGAGAGACCAATCTGGTTCTCTGAGAAGGCCAGGGAGGCAGTGAAGGCCAAAAGAAGGGTCTTCTTCAGATAAAAGAGAAGCAGGGGAACAAGGAATGGTGTGAATACCCAGTAAAGATGAGGACGGCCAAGAAGGAAGTCAGGGACACAAAAGTAGACAGAGTTGCGTGTTTTGGAGGAGGTCAAAGGAGGGATAAACAGTTTTTTTTTTAGATACAATAAGGGAAAAAGTAAAGGGGGAATTGTAAGGCTGACAGAGGGGGCAGGACAAGGTAATAGAGGAGGGCACACAGCAGACAGACGTTCTAAACAACTACTTCTCAAGTATTCACAGTGGAGTATAGTCGGCCTTTGCTGGAGAGTGTGCAAAGGGGAAATCACAGAAATGGGACACCTGGTATTTACAAGAGAAAGGGTCAGAAAAGGGCATGCAGCCCTAAAAACAGATAATGCTCCAGGGCCAGACGGAATGCACCGGAGAGTGCTCAGTGAACCGGAAACTAAACTGGCTGAACCCGTGGCAGGGCTATTCAATGGCTTAATGCAGTCAATGGTGGTTCTGGAAGAGTGAAGGGTAGCTATGCAGTTCTGCTCCATGAGGAAGGGGACAAGAAGCTACAAGTCCATCAGTCTTCCCTTCAAAAACTGCTGGAAACGCTAGTCAAGCAGGACTTAGTGGACTACCTGGAGAGAAGTGGGCTCCAGGATGGTAAACAGAATGGGTTCGTGACATGGAAGTTTTGTCAGCTCAACCTTTTAACCCTTGGGCTGCTGACAGAATTAGAATGTATAGGAATTCCGGACCGATTTATTGGTCTGTGGCACAGCAAGGGTTAATATTCTTATACTGGGTACCTATGGCAGCAGATAAGGACAAGCACTGGATTCGTCTTACCTCGACTTCAGCAAGGCAGTTGACTCAGTGTCACACAAAAGGCTGCCAAAGACGTTAGTGGATCTGGGAGCAGCGAAGGACCTAGATAGGTGGGTTAGTTGATCGGGGGGAGACATCAGAGGGTGGTGGTCAATGGAATCAAGGCGGAGGATGGGGGGGGTGCCACAGGGGAGAGTCCTGGGTCCACTCTTTTTCAGTATATTCGTCAGTGACACAGGAGCAGGAATCCAGGGCAAGATGCATCTCTTCGCAGAAGACACCAAGGTCTGTGGCAGGGGAAGGGGTTAGGGAGTTCTAAAGGGACCTGCACAGGTTAGAGGTGGTCCAACGTTTGGCTACTGAAATTGTCCAAAAAGTGCAGAGTGATGCACGTAGGGAACAGGAACCCTGGGATGGGATACTGGATTGGAAGGGTTAAGCTGGGCGCTACTTCAGAGAAAAGGGACCTGGAAGTCATCATCAGTGACTCCCTAAAACAGTCTCGCCACTGTAACAAGACCTACAGCAAGGCAACCAAGATGTTGTAGTGTATTGGAATGGGTTTCAATAGCAGGAGGAAGAAGGCAATACCGCCTCTCTACAGAAGACTGGCAAGGCCTGTCCTGGAATACTGTGCTTAGTTCTGGAATCCCCAACTCAGGAAGGACAGAGATAGACTGGAGATGGTACAGCCTAGGGTAACCAAAATGATTCAGGACTAACAGGGCAGGTCCTACGAGGATCGTCTTAGGACACTGAACATGTACTCGTTGGGAGGCCAGAAGGGAGAGGGGGTAATGTGATACAGACCTAGGGAAATGAGTTGAGCCAGTGGAAAAGTGTGTGAGGCCAATGGACATTCTCAGTCGCTAACCCAGCTGGCAAGTGGCTGGAAAACTTCATTTCGACCCTGGCTTTTTTGTTAACAATCGGCTACATGTTCGGGCCAGTGGTGGCCTGTTTTGGAAGGTCAGTGTTTTTAATGGTTTGCAAGGCGTATAGATCAGAGGCCAGAGTTACAAAAACATTCCCATAAGCAAGTTGGGTGCCACTGCTGATTGTAAAGGCGTGGGTTCGGACCAGGGTGTCTGCAGGTATGTTTGTTTTGCTTTTATAAAGTACCTTTAATGACCGGAATCGCAGGTGCCAGGCTTGTTTCTTTGCCAGATTGTAACATGCAGAAAATTGACTTTTTGGAGGACCCGGAGACAACACCAGAACTTTCTTGTGCAGAGCTAGTAAGGTTTCTGCTAGGTAGTCAATCAAAACTCTTGCTAGCCAGCATGAAATGTCAGGTAGCCAAAATATCTGTCTGTCTGATGCAGCTGCTGTAGTGATCAGCATTTCCAAGATTGAGTCAAATTATGGAAAATTATTGCACAATTTTGGTGACGGGGAAGGGAGAAGAACAAGAGTTTCCCCATACAGAACTAAGTCCTTGTGAATTCTTACAAACATACATACGAATACACAAAGAAGCCAGCAGAAGAAGGCCATTTGGTCTATCAAGTCGGCTCGTATTGCAAGGTCCACAGCTTGAGCTAATGTCCCTGCCCTCCATCCCAGCTCCTCCCATCCTCCCAGCCCATGATCCTTACCTTCCCCTTATTCCTATCCTAGCCTTTTGGTCATCAAAGTACTGGGTTTTGGGGGATGGCCTGGCTGCCCAATTGTAGCTTTCCCGCTCACAATGCCAGAGACCCGGGTTCTTGAACGAGCCCGGAATATTGGGGGCAGCCTGACTGGGGGATGAGCAGCTCGCAGGACACTCTTCTCCACCAGGGAGGGAGGGTAGCAGGCTCCACTGTGATACTGCCTCCTGGGTAAGCACAGGTGACCGTGCAGTCAGAGCTGCTTGCCAGGAGAATGGATACTGGCAGACGTCGTGCACAACTACGCATTGCTGTGCATTCACGCATAGTGCCCTTGCCACTGATGTCCAGAGGGAAAAGGGATGAACGTAAGTAGAAACAGCCACAAAGCGGGCAGGATGACACCCCGTGCTCTTGGGCCCTGTCCTCCCGACTGGCCACACCATCTCCAGCAGTAGAGGGCTGGAGTTGGGATGGGCTGCTGAATGGAAGATCCTCCCCCAGAAACCACCACAGACAAGCTGTACTGAGGCATTCTGAGATGGAGGTACGTGCCAGCAAAGGGAAGGTACTTGCCTTGCTGTCAGAGCACAAGGGAGCAGCAAAGAAGAGGGGAGATTAACAAAACAAAAAAAAAGTAACAGGTTTTGACTGATGGAAATGAATTGGTCCGGATGGCAACGTAATCCCAGTAGGTCTGGATCCAGCCCCATTCACTGCGCTGCTGCTTCAGTACAGCTGGTGACCCGTCCCATTTGGCTGGAATTCAGGAATGTCTGGGATGAAGTTGGTTTCCTCTTTAAATAGCTTGGACGCTTGCTCCGTGAGCATATGGAACATTGGCACGTGGCTGTCTGGAACATGAGCCCAATAAATATGGATGGAAAACGCAGTAATCACCCAACGTACAGCACTTGAGAGGCAAGAGCCATAAAATAACATGCCAAACGGAGTGACATTCACAAAGGGAGCTGGATCTGGTGGCTAGAGGTCAGAGTTCGGAACCAGGAGACCAGGGTTCAAATCCTATCAGAGAGACTTATTAGCTGCCTGATCCTGAAACAAGTCCCTTAAAGGGAAATATTCACGTACAGTGGTTGACAGTTTACACGCTCATGGAAAGCTCTTTCAAACAAGGTATTGGGCTCATCTGTAGCTGGATGCAGTCCAGAGAGAGAGAGGGAGACAACGGAGTCTGTTTAATAGTCAGTACATTGCAGCCATTTGTTGAACACTGTGATGTCACTGAGGAACAAACCATGCCTGACTACAATGAGTTAAGCACAGTCTGTTCCTCGATGATAGTTGCTTGTGGGGTCTTGTCCTCTTGCTGGCGGGGGGAGGTGGGGGAGAGTTATGGTTGGAAACCCTAATACCACATTTCCCTACTTCTGTGGCAGTAAGTCGAACCCTATTTGGTGCATTAACGCAGTTTTTGCCATAAATTTCCTTGCTTTTCGTTTTTGAGATAGTGGAATTGTATCCTCATTCATACAGGTCCTGAACAGATGCAGATGCCCGGAGTGCCCTGCACCAAGGGAAGAGTCCATCCGCATTTAAGCACGACCCAAAAACTCCATTTTTGGGGCGCATGAAAAATTTCAATGTTACAGATTTTTGTATTGCACTTAAATGTACAACCTGAAAATGATTTTGATCCCAGGTCATGGACATGGTCTCTAGAATGCCTTAAATCCCGCCCAAAGGTCTTCTGTCCATACCTTCACCAAGCATTACAGTCTGGACAATCACCTCTAGGCATAGGGCTGGTTTTGGCCTCGCTGTCCTGCAAGGCCTCCTGTCGTAAGTAGCTTCTTGTTGGCAGACTTTTCCTCCTCCCGGAACTTGACTGCTTGATATTCAGCCCTATATGTGAAGACCTACTGCAGGGACCCTCTCGAAGTAAGATATTACAGTTACGTAAGAACTTATAACAGTAGATCTTCGAGAGAGTTTCCTGCAGTAGGTCTCATTTTCCCACCCACCTTCCCCCAGTTCCTGCTTTCTTCTCTCTCCTTTCCCAGGACATTGTTTTTTTCAGTAGCTCTGGGCTCTAGGAGTCGTACTCCTTTCTCCCGTTTTTCTCCTTTTGGGGTCTAAGGGCGGGCATGGGGACCGCCCCTGTATACAGTCACGCTGACGTCCCGTCATGTGATGCCGGGGGCAGTCCCCCACTATAGATTGCGAGCTAGAAGTCTGCCATGCGGTCCTGACACCAGGGGGTGCAGTCCTATATGTGAAGACCTACTGCAGGAACCCTAAGTAAGATATCACTAATTTTGGGAAAGGTAACTGCCAGCAAAAGGTAACTTTATCTTTCTTATCAGAGGGTTATCTTAAAACCGCACTGAGCATACTCAGAAAAAAAAAAAACTTAAATCCTTATAACTCTGAAACAAACTAATATTTTTTCATGAAACCTTCACAAGGCACTACTGTGGCACTGGCCGCTTCTACTCTACAAGTTTCATAAAAAAATTCCATACTATTTAGGATGTAGGTGACAGCAAAACAAAAGCCATGTTTATATGGCAGCTTTTGTGCTGTATTAAGACGTGTGGTTGTGTTGTGGCAGCGCAAGACCCCTGTGTGGGCACTTACCCCATCGTGGTAAGCCCATCACTGATGCGCTCCCAAAGTCGCTTACAGGCTGAGATCACATAGCGTATTAGGCAGTTTCACCCTCTGTGTGGACTGAAACCACTGCATGTAGCGACACAAGGCAGACGCTCCCAGCGTGCCTCCCACAACCAAAGAGCCACCCCTCAAGCTCCCAGAGTCCTACAGGAGCAACCTGCAACAGTGCACCACCCGCAGTGTGGACAGAAGAAACAAACTTCCTTCAAGGTACGGCCCTTCTTGCATCAGCTCACTTTTGTGCCACATCAGTCACGAAAATGTGCCTAAAGTGTAATTAGTATAGGAAAAAACACGTACTTCATTAAAAATCGACATTTCATATATCAGAAACCGCAGAAGCTGCCATCATGAAACTTCTCACATCTTGAGAACTTGCCTCCAACACAACACATGCCAAACTGTGGGCTATTTCGTCGAACACTGAAAAAGGTTATTAAGGTGCCAAAACTGGGGTTTAACTTAATCCCAACTATACGGGTGCAGTAGAATGTAGCTAGCCAGCTAGACAGAGACTATCTGCAGATAAACAGATATATATACTAGTTGCAGATACAGACAGATATTGTTTGCAGAGATAGACAGATAGATAGAGAGAGAAAGAGATATATCCCGCAGGTGAAAAAAATATCAGTTGTTAGAATGACTATACATGTATGTATGTATGTATGCATACATACATACAAACATATATACACACACACACATATATATATATATACATATATATATATATATATATACATACACACACACACACGTGCATACACACACACGCGAGCGCAGCAGGAGTGACATAATATGCCATTCTTTATTTCAGCATAAAACCACCACCCTGAGATATCACACTCTGCTGACATCATCACAGTGTGGTGACTGGAGTAATCACGCCCCTATTATATAAAACAGATACACAACGTGCACTCGTGTAATGTGGAAAATATTTTCACTCCTGTGCAGTGACCCCTGGATACTCACTCGTGACTTTGCCACTCGTGAATATCCACAGGTCACTCTAGAGGAGTGAAAATATTTTCCATATCACACTCTTGCCTATCATGTATCTCTTTTTTATATAACACATATATAAGAAGATGAGAAGGAGTTACCTAAACCAGACAACAGAAGCACTCTGGGTAGGGGGGTTGACACCAGTCCATTTACAGAAAAAAAAACGAGTCCTGAAAGAACTCCTAAAACTCAAGGTGGACAAAGCAATGGGGCCTGATGGGATTCACCCCAGAATCCTAAAAGAACTAAGGGAGGACCTAGTGACACCACTGACCACATTTTTTAACAAATCATGGGAGGATGGGGTGGTACCTGAGGACTGGAGGAGGGCAGATGTGATTCCCCTTCACAAAAGTAGGAGCAAGGCAGAAGCAGGAAACTACAGACCTGTAAGTTTGGCCTCAGTGGTAGGGAAAATGATGGAATCACTTCTGAAATAAAGAATTGTTGAGTACCTAGAGGCCAGAGGGGCACAGGACCCAAAGCAGCTTGGATTTACAGCAGGAAGGTCATGTCAGAGAAATCGAATAGATTTCTTTGACTGGGTGACCAAAGTAATACACCAGGGAGGGGCTGTGGATATGGCCTACTAGACTTTAGCAGGCATTTGACACACTCCACTAAAAGATTAATAATCAAGTTAGCCAGCCTGGGAGTGGGTCCCAGGGTGGTAGCCTGGTTGCAAACTTGCTGCACAACAGGACACAGAAGGTAATAGTGAATGGAACACATTCCAAGAAAGGGGGTCACTAGTGGAGTACCCAGGGTTCAGTACTGGGTCCAGTCCTCTTTAACATCTTTATAGGTGACATTGCGGAGGGTCTGGAAGGAAAGGTATGCCTCTTTGGATGACACAAAGATCTGTAACAGAGTTAATACACAAGGGAGTAGAAAGGATGAGAAGGGACTTGGCAAGGTTGGAGGAATGGTCAGACATATGGCAACTCATATTCAATGCAAAGAAGTGCAAAGTAATGCACCTGGGGGAAAAAAAAAAACAGGAGAAGAGTACACAATAGCAGGGGAGGTACTAACAACAACAAAAAGTGCTTTTTGCTATAATTTTCAGTTTAAAAATTGTTTTGTTTTATGTAAATTTAGGTGATTGTGAAAGACAACCCTGTAGGCTCCAGGAAGATATAAAATGTGTGTGGTAGATCTTCGTTGGAAGTCAGAAGGATCAACACATTTATTCAGTGTGATCTTTGTACTCTGATGCGGTTAATTTTAATACTATAGTTTAAACCCTTTCTGTGTGTGCCTTTGGTGGTGTCTGATATTGAGAACCTAAGTGTCATTAGTGGGTATTCTGTGTGTTTTGTTAAGTACTTTATTTTCTCTGTTAAACAACTGAGTATACTATTGCCTAATACTTTATAGTACACTGTATCTTTTTGTGCAGTCTCTGATTTTTTTCTTCTTTCTCCAATGTTTTAGAACTGTTTAGTTATTATGGCAGAGGTGTGGTACTGTGTTCTTTCTTGTAGTTCAAGGTGCTTTTGGGACTGCTGATTTCTACTGGTTTAAAAGATTACATTTTTTTTCTATTTTAAAAAAAAGCTACATCAACTTGGTATGTTGTCACCTGTTTGTTGTTGCTAAGCAGCAGATGTTTTTGCATTGTGCTCTGGTTCTGTGATAGAATCTGTATTGGTAGAAGGTAGATTATTGTGTGTGTAGTTACCTTTTGATGGTAAGGGTAAAGAGCTGAGATAGAAATGTATGTATTTTTGAATGTTATAGAAGCCAGAAGGGGAAGGAAGCATATTCAATTCAATGCTTTACAGTAACTGGTAATTGCTGTTTTTCTTTTAGACTTGGATTGTGGGCTTTTGGTGACACTGTACTTTCTTTGTTGTCTTTACTTAGAATTGTTTTTGGGCTGTTGAGGATTTAAAACATAGTGGTGGTGTATTTCTTTGCTGTCTTTTGTTGCTGCAAATTTTCGCCCCTCCCCCAACTCTTGATTATATGCCCTGTTAAATCTGATTGACAGGAGCTAAACACTGGATAGTAAGGTGTGTGGAGTAGGAGGGGCATACCAAGAAAGGAACAGCAGCAAGTGAAGAGGTGACTGCTCTCTCAGTAGAAGGGAAGTAAATACAAATCTAGGAGCTTTCATTATTACTTCTTCGCATTTATATTGCATTGGGGAAAGGAGGAGTAGGAGTTTGAAGAAGGTTGTGCAATGGCTACTTAAAGTCTGTTTTTGAGTGTGGATAGGAAGGATAGGAATATAAAAAGCAGTTGCTCAATACAGTCAATTCCGCTTGTGTGCACAACGTCGGGACCTGCCAAATTTGTGCACACAACCGAATTTGCCATATTACTGATAGGACTGAATCGCGATTGCGGTAAAATCATACAGTTACTTAATTAAACACTATTGTACACTGTAGAAATGCTTTATTTATGTTAAAATGTTAAGAATATTGCAGCAAATTTAATAAATATCCAAAACAACAAAAAAATGCAGTAAAGTGCCAAGTATTGAGAAGTGATGAAAAGCATTCAGTACTGAACAGCATAAGCCAGCAGCGTAAACATCAAAAACCACAGAAATCAGGTAAGGCGCTGAACTTATGTGCAGGCTCACTTAATTAACCTCAGATAACTTCAGGTCTGACTGTTAAGCAGGTGATTAGGCAGATGATAAACTCCTGCTTACAACTGCTTACTGCAGAGCAGCTCGGTCAGTCTACCCATTCAGCAGCAAATCTGTCAATTAACACCTACAGATGCAGCAGAAAACACTGCCTACTGTTGTATTCTGCTGTATTTCTGCCTGAAATTTGTGCACCCATCCGAAAATCGGTGTGCACACAACTGATCGCTTTAACATAAGGAAGTATAGGCAGTGAATCGGGACCTGACGTCTTTGTGCACACAACTGAATTGCACACAAGTGGAATTGACTGTATATCTAAACATGTCTAACAAAGGAGGTAAGGGAAATACAGAAAATGTTTTGCACTGATAGAGGAGGGAGAGGGGAGACTTGGGGGAGTGTTTGGTATCCTGCATCTGGAAGGGTGGGGGTCGCTGGTGGGCAACGACAGCAATGGGTAGGGTGGTAGGCTGCAACAACTGCGGTGCACCAATCTTTCTAAAAATTGCCTGGAGTGTGGGAGGATGTTTAGTGTGCAACCACATAGAAAAACTCAGAAAGGAGATTGAGGGTCTGCAGGAGGAACTAAGACAGGCAAGGCAGATTGGGGGTGGGTTTAGCCCAATACTGGAGGGAGGAAGAAGGGGAGATGGGGGAGGGCAATTTAAGCAAACAGTGGTGAGGAGAGGGTCAGAAAAAGGGAAGCTGAGACAAAGGGGCCCAGACCAGGAAGAATGATTGCCGGGGAAACCAGGTCAGGAAACAAAAGACAAATGGAAGGAGGAGATAGGGACTTGTGAGGGGAGGCGAAGAAGTGGCAAAAGTCATGGAGTGGAAAGGAGAGAACAGGTTACTATGAAGAGAGAGGGAGCGGGTATTTGTGAAGGGCCTTCAGAAAATAGTTGTGCACTGCTGGAGAGGAAGAAGGTGGAGGAGGGAAATGATGAAATTAGAGGAGTAATTGATAAATGCCTGGACCAAACTGGAGCGGGGAAAAGTTCTGCTGGGAGAATTGCAACAGGGGTAAAAGGGGGAAATAATGTGCAGGAGGAAGAAGAGAAGCTGGAAATGAGAGAGGGAGATGAATGGAAGCAAGCAGGGAGTAAGAGGGGTGGAATCTTAGTGCTGGGGGACTCAATACTAAGAGGAGTCAGGTGGGGTAGCAAGGGGGAGAGGCATAGTCGCATTTGGGTGGAGGCCATGCCAGGAATGACAGCGGAAAGGGTGGGACAGTCTGTTTTGAAATATGCTAGAAGGGGTAGGGACAAGCCTCATTTAATTATACATCTTGGGACAAACGACCTGGCTGACAAGACAGTAGATACAGTCCAGAGGAGGTTTGAGGAACTAGCACAATTATGTGAGGGGCAGGAAGATCAGTAACTTTTTCAGAGATACTTCCGGTGCCAAAGGCAAGCACAACAAGAAAGCTGAGAATAGAGGAATTTAACGGATGGCTAAGAACCTGGTGTTGTGCTAAAGGGTATGGGCTGTTGGGGGGGTGGGAGGGACCTGGGAGGACAGCAGTCTCTATGCCAAGGACAGACTACACTTGAGTGAGGAGAAAAGAAAGTGTTGAAACAGAGGATGGAGGGAGTACATAGAGGAAGTTGGGAATTTAAACTAGGAGTGGGGGTGGCAGTTGGGGAAGAGATATGCAGAGACCACAGGTTGGGAAACCATATGAGCTTACCCCCCATAACAGTGACAAAGGACAAATGGCAAGTACTGTTGGTGATGCTAGGAAAGGAGGGCAGGATTGGGGGGGAGGGTGGAAGGTGGTTACCCTTAATGCTAGGAGCCTTGGGAGGAAAACTGCAGAGTTACAGGTTCTCATGGCAGAGGGAGAGGTGGACATTGCAGCCATCACGGAAACATGGGCCAACCAATACAATGACTGAGACCTGTCTGTACCAGGGTAAGGTTATTTCATAGAGACAGGGTGATTGGGAAAGGAGAGGGGTGGCACTATATGTGAAGGAAGGACTGAAGTATGTAAGGGAGGAAGGGGAGGAGGGTAGTGGAGTCACTTTGGATGCAAATCCAGGATTCTTAGAATGGGAGTGGTGTACAGGCCACCATCTCAGACGGAGGAGTTAGACAGGGAACTAGCGGGACAGATCAGAAGGACCTGCGAGAAGGGTAGTGTGGTGATTGTGGGGGACTTCAACATGCCAGGAGTGGACTGGAGCACCCCAACAACCAGGAACAGAAGGGAGCAGGTACTGCTGGATGCCTTCCAAGACAGCTTCCTGCTGCAAATGGTCAGTGAACCAACCAGGTTAGGGAATACCCTTGACCTTGTGCTGGCAAATGGGGACTTTGTGAGAGAACTACAGTGGAGGAACACTGTCAGGAGTGAACACCACTCAGTATGGCTCACATTGATATGGGCAAGGAAGGAGGAATCTGGCACAATAGTGCTGGACTTAAGGAGGGCCGACTTTGGGAGGATGGAAGTGGTAAAGGGTACCTGGCCAGAATTCAATCTAGTATGGACACTAACCAGAAGTGGAGCCCATAAAGCTTGGGGATAGTGGAGGCAACTAAAATCTGCTGCAAAGCCCAGAGCAAGAAGGCTAGGCTAAGAAACCGATCTGGTTGAGCAAGGAGGTCATGGAAAGGTAAGGAGGAAAAGAGCTGCCTTTAGGAAGTACAAGAAAACAGGGAGGGGGAGGACAGGGAGGAGTACTTGACAGAATCAAAGGAGGTGACAAGGGCAGTAAGGGAGCCAAAGCATTTACGGACTCAGGCTGGCACAGGCATTAAGAAGGAGGAGAAGGACTTCTTTAAGTACATCAGGAGAAAAGGAGCTATGAGACCACATAGTAAGCATTAGAAAGGAGGGGGGTTGGGTGGAAGCAGGGTGCGATAAGGCGGAAGCACTAAATGAGTACTTCTGCTCAGTATTTACTAAAGAGAAGAGAGGGTGACACCCAAGGTGGGAGAAATGGCAGAAACAGGGTGGGAAGTGGTGACAGATGGGGAAATCATGGAGAGTAGAGTTCGAGAGGGTTTGAAGGCAGTGAGGGTGGACAAGGTGCCGGGCCCAGATGGCATCCACCCCAGGGTACTGAAGGAGCTGGCAGAGGTCCTTGCAGGACCTTTGGCAGACCTATTTAATGCCTCACTACATTCAGGGTGTGTACCTCAGGACTGGAGGATGGCTCATGTGGTGCCCCTCCACAAGAGTGGCCCCAAGGATGAACCAGGAAACTACAGACCAGTGAGCCTCACATCCATCGTGGGTAAGCTAATGGAGACTATCCTGAAGGAGAGGCTGGTGGCCCTCCTAGAGGCCAAAGGACTACAGGACAGCAGACAGCATGGCTTCATACATGGCAGATCCTGCCAAACCAACCTGGTCGAAGTTCTATGACTGGGTAACTAGGCAACTGGACAGGGGCATGCAGTGATGTCCTGTATCTGGACTTCAGTAAGGCATTCGACTCAGTGCCACATGGAAGGCTGGGAAGGAAGTTAGTAGGCACAGGGGCAGGTGCAAAGCTGGTGAGATGGGTGGGAAATTGGCTGCAGGAAGGCAACAGAGGGTGGTGGTGGGTGGGGAGCTCTCACACCCAAGGGCAGTGACAGCGGTGTTCCACAGGGCTCGTGTTGGGACCAGTGTTGTTTGGGATATTCACTGCAGACATATCATGGGACATCAAGAGCAAGATCAGTCTGTTTGCTGATGATACCAAGGTAGGCGCGGTGGTGGATGACCCAGGGGATGGCAGGGGTTGCAGGATGATCTGGCAAAGCTTGAAACCTGGTCAGACACCTGGCAACTGGGCTTTAATGCCAAAAGTGCAAGGTGCTGCATTTTGGGATGAAGAACCCAAGGAGGAGTTACCAGCTAGGGGAATGCAGCTAGCCCAGACAGAGGAGGAGAAGGATCTGGGTGTGCTCATTACAGGATCAATGAACAACTTGGCACAATGTGGGAAGGCAGCTGCAAAGGCCAACAAAATGCTGGGTTGTATTGCAAGGTATATCCTCGAGGAGGGAGGAGGTGATTCTGCCACTGTACAGGTCATTAGTTAGACCACACCTGGAGTACTGCGTGCAGTACTGGCATCCGTATCTGAAGAGGGACATTAAGTTACTGGAGGGGGTGCAGCGCAAAGCGGCAAAGATGATCAAGGGGCTGGGGGACTTACCATACGAAAGGAGGCTGAAGGAGTTGAACATGTACTCACTGAAGGAGAGAAGAGACAGGGGTGACATGATTGAAACCTTTAAATACATGAAAGGAATAAACAAGACGGGTACAGAGGGGCTGTTCAAAGTAAGGGAGGGGAGGGCCACCAGGGGCCATGATATGAGACTGGAGCAAGGAAGGTTCAGGAGGGAGATGAGGAGACACTTTTTTACAGAGAGGGTGGTGGCTGGGTGGAATGCGTTACCTGCTGAAGTGGTATGCAGTAGAACAGTGGACTGCTTCAAATGAGGATGGGACAGGACAAGGGGGAGGGTTAATGAAGGGGAAGGGTGGAAGGGAGGGGCAGCTGCAGAATAAGGGGTGCTAACTGCACATTCAAACAGACTTGATAGACCTCTAGGCCTTTATCCGCTGGCAAATTTTGTATGTTCGTAAAAATGGAACAGGACTTGGGGGTAGTCATATCAGATGATCTAAAGGTTGGTAAGCAATGTGACAAGTCAGTAAGGAGAGCCAGGGGGATACTGGGATGCATAGGAAGGGGCATCACAAGTAGGAAAAGGGAAGTGGTTATCCCTCTGTACAGACAGTTGGTGAGACCCCATCTGGAGTACTGTGTGCAGTTTGAGACCTCATCTACACAAGGACATAGACAGGATGGAAGCAGTCCAGAGGAGGGCAACTAAAATGGTGCAGTGTCTGCATCAGAAATCATACGAAGAGAGACAGAGAGCTTAATATGTATACCCTTGATGAAAGGAGGGACGGGGGGACATGATAGAACGCTCAAGTACCCCAAGAGAATCAACAAAGTCCAGGAGGGTAGCATCTTTCAGAAAAAGATGTGTAAGAACAAGGGGACACAATTTAAAGATAGACGGGGACGGCTCAAGGGTAATGTGGAGAAATCTTTTCACGGACAGAGTGGTGGATGCGGGAACTGCCTTTCTGGGGAGGTTGTTGGGCTAAAACAGTGCTGGAATTCAAACATGCATGGGACAGACACAAGGCAATTGTAGTGGGGGTGGCAGGAAGTAGGCTGTTGGTTAATTAGAATCTGCAGCTTATCCAGTAGGTAGGGAAATGGGCAGACTGGGTGGGCCAAGTGGTCCTTATCTGCCGTCAAAGTCTATGTTTTATAGATATATATATATGTGTATGTATACTAGTGTGTGTGTGTGTATGTATATATATATATATATATATATATATATATACACACACACACACACACACACACACACATATATAAACACTCACATATACACACACACATACATATACATACACGCTGATTTTGCACAGTGGATGCTGTGGGAATACTTTCTACACCAAAAAAGAGAAATACCCATTGCTAAAATAAAAATAACTAACAATTATGTTATCTGTATGGGCACAGTAAATGTAGAGGGAAAGACAGCTAAAGGGTTCCACAATGCCAATTATGTTACATTTTAATTAAGAAATAATGTCAAAATGGCCCATTTCCGCAAATGATGTAATAATGCTTAGTACTAGCCAAGTATGTGATCTACTCACAGGGATTAATAAGTATTGTGCAAACGGCAGGATACCAGTTATCGGGTGAACCGGTTTCTTCTTGCTTGAAAAATAACCAAAACGTAAGCACCATCTTCAACCAGTGCACCAGAAACTTGGCCTGGAATGCCCTTAAGCCTCCTTTCCAGCATACTCAGCAGGACAGGCAGTCATTTGGTGTCAGGGCCGCTAACTGGTTAAATGAACTGCCCGATACGCTGCTGAATCTCCCCAAGTTTAATCAGTTTGAGAGATCTTTGCTGTCCAATGCACTTGTAACTATTAAACAGGTTTATTCAGTTTCTGTATATAACCTGTGACTTTTTATCCAATGGACTGTATGGATGTTTTCAAAACTGTATGTAATTGTTCTGCCTGCTTAGAGCCTGACTCGACTGCATTTCCTCTGGAACTGCTTATTGTACTTGTAATGTGTTTCTGTCACTGTGTTTTTGACGTGGAACCTTTGTAAATGAGCACGTGTGTTCAAAGGTAAGCTCTGAAGTTTTGAATAACCAAACCAACATGATTATAAACCCAGTGCAAGAGCAGTTTATATGTGAAAATCACAGCCCCGTGGTCTCCATCCACAAAGCCCTAGTAATGTATACACTGTCAGTTTCTTCTCACAACTATTCACGATGACAGACTAGGCAGACCCCACAGGTCTGGAAGCTGATCTGCAGAGGAAAGTCACTCTGTTTGGTATCCTACCTGAGCAGCTTGGCTGGCGTACAGGCGGCCATTAGAAATGACGAAGCAGGCAGGAGTGCGATAGTTGAAAGACAAGGAGAGAAAAATGAATTATTAGGATAACTCTACTTGCCAGGGATGCCTGCAAGGGAAGGTATGACATCATCACCGTTGGGTTAATTTAAGAGGCCCCATAGTAACCCAGCCATCATGGATAGTGCTGAAACAAGTCCAGTGAGTCAATTTTAACATTGTTTTTTTTTCCCCAGACGTGTTTATCCAGTCACTGAGCACCCCCTTCTGGCAGTGACCACCAGCCCTGTCTACCCAACTGTCCTGGGCCTTACCGCAGCTTCTTTCTTACCACTACCAGTGACTGAGTGCCACGGGTGGTGGAGCGGACCCTGCAGGGTCACACTCCATCATCCTGTTGCTCAGGTATTTTCCTTGCATTTTCTTCCCTGCCACATAGGGTCAGCAATGTGTGCCATGGCACGGGTAGATGGTGTGAAGATGCTAGATGTACTCAGCTCCTGTGCTGACCCTTTGAGATGCAGCAGCTGATGCACTGACACTCAACCTCTGCTGCGTGTCAGACAAGCAGCAGCAGGCAATGTCTCCCCTTCCCGAAGGAGGAAAGATGTCTGGGGATGCTTACTCCTCCTTCCTCTGGCCGTGTCCTCCGACAACCCTGATCAGTTCCAGAACCCGGGTCACCATTGTGGTGCTTGGTGCGGCACCCAGTGCCTCAGTCTACTGCACCACTGGTCAGGCACTTTTAAAATTGTTTGACTTGCCTGGGCATAGTGCAAATTATGCAGGACTAGTGCAGCTAATCTTCTACTTGTCCATCTTGACTAGTGCACATTCTCTATGGCTCCCAGTAGAGCTGCCACTGTGACCCCTGAAGCCAACTGCTGGCTGACCACTTGCAACAGTGCAGTCAGTTCCAGACATGCCCCAACTAAACAAAGCTGCACACACTATGTAAAACACAACTGCACCTTATACACACACACTTCACAAACAATATGCATCTCAACTGCACCTTAAAAAAATGTGTACATTTACTATCCTAGGGCTGGACGTATAGCTTAGATGATAGAGTCATGAGCTTAATACATCCAGCAGACCCAAGTTTGATTCCCTCCACCTCCACTTGCATACTATGTGACCCTGAGCAAGTCACTTTCATTTCATTGTTGGGCTGGCAGTATAGCCTAAAGGTTAGAGTAATGAGCTGTGAATGAGCTTGGTACTCCCAGAAGACCTGGGTTTGATTCCCTCCACCTCCTCTTGCATACTAGGTGACCCTGAGCAAGTCACTTTCATTTCATTGTTGGGCTGGCAGTATAGCCTAAAGGTTAGAGTAATGAGCTGTGAATGAGCTTGGTACTCCCAGAAGACCTGGGTTTGATTCCTACAACCTCCTCTTGCACACTGTGCGACTCTGACCACGTTGCTTAACCACCCCAGTGCTCCCAGGTCCCCCCTGAAAACAGGTACTTGTGCCTAGTTGGTCTTCACTGGCTACCAAAGAATACAAAATACTTAAAAAGACAAAACTCATCTGCAACTTAGAAACTTTACATTTAGCAGTATTATGCACCAGAAGCAGGGTGCACCTCAACTACACCTTAAACGTTTAACATTTAGCAGTATATACCTCATCCGCACCGCACAAACGTAACTGTAGCAGTATACACCTCAACAGCACCATGAGTTCTGCCTTGTGGTGGGAAGCTATCCCTTTTTGGCCCTATGGGGGCACCACAGACAGGTCTGATTTTTGAATTCCCCTGCAGTATTTCCTGGTTACTGTCAGTCTGATCTCAGGCAGCTATTCGGAGTTCTGTATGTTTAGCTGGACAGGGCTTACAAAATAATGGTGCACAGTTTCCACGGGAAGCCCTACAAGGAGAGAGTGTGGCATTTTAAAAAACACACACTGGAAAAGAGGGGAGGGGGAGACAGAGAGAGAGTGCAGGGACAGGACTGAGACCTAGAGGTTCCTCAAAGGGGTGAAGCGGGTGCAAGTGGGGCGTCTCTTTCAAATAAGGATGAACAGCAGGACCAGGGGACATGCAAAGAAGGGGATGGGGCAGTTCAAAAGACATGTGAGGAATATTTGTTCACTAAAATGGTGGTAGATGCTGGAAACAGACTGACAGCGAATGTGACGAAGGCTAGAATGGAGGCGGCGGGGAACTCCAAGCACGCATGGAATAAACACAGGGGTATAAAAGAAAAGAGGCAGGGAGTGGGTAGGGTCACCGGAGTCCAGAGAGGGTCTACGGAGGATTAATACATAGGGAACACATGGTCAGACTGGCTGCAAAATTCTGTTTCTAAATGGACGAAAGCTGAGACGTTCAACAAGTGAGAGAGATTTGGGAATAAAAGTATCAATGCAAAACCGTATTCAAGAAATATAATACGTATTAAAGCTGCATCAGTGCATACCAAACCAACAGAGAAAGCAGAGGTCATGATGCCCCAACAAAGGTCGTTGATCAGACCACACACAGAGTACAATGTACAGTGTGGAGGTCCTTACCTACAAGAGATGGGCTAGGTTGCTAAGGGTGCAAACTAATGTTACTGCAATTATTAAAGGACTGGAACACTGTCCATATGAGGAAACACTCAGGGAACTAAACACGTTTTCATTGGAGAGAAGACGACAAATGGGAGATATGATCCTTACGGAGTCATTAGGGATGAGGAACTCTAATATACCAAAGTATAAAGTCCAGAGAACTAAAAGAAGGGATGAGACTTCATTCACATCAAATTGCAGGTGACAAGTTCAAAAATAAATGCAGGAGGTGATGGTTCAACCAGAGAGTAGTGAGAGGCTGGAATGGAATACTGGATGAATTTGACAGCAGCGATAATCTAAGTTATTTAAAAATAAAAAAAAAAAACGATTGGATCACCATATGGGGCTATTTCCATTGGCAGTGCATAACCAATGAAAACCAACAATTTTATGGGCATACGCCTCCGTCTGCCCGACTCCTTACTATGTTATAAGAGAGGCAGGGATAGGCATAGAGGGAAGGTAAGGATCGTGGGTAGGAAGGATGGGAGGAGTGGGGAGGGAGGGCAGGGACATTAGCTCAAGCTGTGGACCCTGCAATGCGAGCAGACTTGATAGACCAAATCAGGGATCCAGATAAGATTTTTTGGGATGAGTACTGTACTCTTCATTTTGAAAGTGAGGCGAGTAAAACCAAATTCAAATGAGTACAAATGTTTGGATGGAGTGGAGTGAGGAGTACATTGTTAAAAACAATGCAGTTTTTTTCTAGATGAGAACTGATCAGGTGCCAACAATACACCAGATAATGTTGGCAGGTAGGAGTAATTTACTCAATCAATAGTTTTAAAATATAATGAATAAAACAAAATCGGGATGGGTATGAGTGCTGTAAATCTGGAAAAAATGCTCCTTTGGAATCACAAGTTATGTTATGAAGCACTATTCCTTGGAGAGTGGAGTATTTACAAATGTTTCATGAGTACTGGTACTCATTAAAAAAAACATTTCTGAAGAGTATTTCCTAACATAAAGTGAGTTAAATAGGTTGGTACTCATCTTATCTGGAGCCCGGAACCAAATGCCATTCAAGACACACTGTGCTACAGAGCTCCTGGTGGGGTGCTGGTGAGGGCTGTGTGCCCTGAATTGTCAACAAAAAAACAAGATTATACAATGGGCATAGAAACAAATGGCAAACCCTGCATTCTGATTGGCTGGCACCTTCTAGCCGTGGTAAATCCTAGCATCACCCCCACGGAAAAAGGTGCCAGCTGACAGTCAGCCGCATCACAAACCCACTGTCAAATCACTCCTACCCTGGCAAACCCAAGATTGGCAATCCCCGCTAAAGCACAACGCGAAACCGGAATAAAAGAAGCACTGCAATTGTTGCACCCAAGATAAATGCTGGGTTGATGTACAGCAAGAGTGCTAGGACGAAAAAAGTTAGTTAACTTACCTGCACAGTTACAAAATATACAATTACAAAAATACCTACAGTTTTATGTCTGTCCACAACCACTACTAGCCCGATTTCTCCCGTATACTTTTAACCCACTAGCAAGACGTCTGCCTGCCAGTTGCCTTCACTCTGCCGCAAAGTTTTTTTTTTTGTTTAATAAAATCTACACCCGAGCCTCCAAACTGTCCTTCAGAGACACGCTGGCCCGATTACACATCGAGTCCTCATGGCGGCAGCAACATCACAAAAAAAAAAAAAAGAAGATAATTCTCCCCCGATACTTTCAGCTAAACCCAGAAGCACAATGTCAAATCGTTAGCCCATTACCTCGCATCTATCAAAGCACACCCAAAACCAAACAGCAACTCTTAAAGAAAGAACCAAGTCTCACTTGCAGGTGTACCAACAAAAAAGCTGAAGACTCTCTGATAGGGCACTTCGGAGGCTCGGTAACTGGCTTTCCGAGACTGTCAGGAGAACTGACAGGAGTAGGACGATTTTCACAAGGCATTTAAATATGTACAATTGCCATCTTTTCCTGAGCCTTATCGATGATATTACAACGAATGAGCTGAAAAATACCCTCTACATCACCACAATTGAAAAAAACAGTCTAAGTTGTGTGTGTGTGTGTGTGTGTGTGTAGGGGGGGACTAAATCTTCTCCGTAGGGGTGGGGAACAGCACCATTTCTCTGCATACTAACAGGGAACTATTTTTTCTGGCGCAACAATTAATTCAATAAAATATAAAAAAAAAAAAACAGTATTTTTCATTATTTTTTTTTCCTACAGAAAGTGAAGGGGCCATTGTATAATCTCAATATGCCACTTGCGTGTGTTGGTGGTGCCAGGATTTACCCACGCCTGGTGTGTTGTTCGGTCATGAGGCACAGGCATGGGTAAATCCTGGCATCACCAACACCCTCTCGTGGTATATTGCTTAAATCTCCTGCACTCCAGAGCCAGAAGGTAACTCAGACCTCCAGTGAAGGTTAAATTACTCACGGAAGGAGTCCTGTATGATTACAGAAATGAAAGGCTTTATTCCAGTTCACACAAGAAGGTCCGAGACTGACACAGCAGTCTCTTTGCAAAGAGACTCATTTTGTGAATAATTTAACCTTCACTGGAGGTCTGAGTTACCTCCTGGCTCTGGAGTGCAGGTGATTCTTGTTTTTTTGATAGACCAAATGGCCTTCTTCTGCTGGCTTCTGCGTATGTTTCACTTCCTATGCTTTTTCTACGAATCACTACTCCAGTGCCAAATGTATAAAAAGTCTCTTTGCATGCTGTTCCAGCAAACACAGCTCTACTTATCTATTTAATGCAGGAATTTCCAGGAGTGTTGTCCTCTGCAGGTGTCCTATAATTAATCAGGCTGAGGTTGCTGAAGGGGGAAGAGTAAGGGAACTGCCCCCCGTTAATACCAGCTTAAAAATGAGCTAATTAGGCAAAAAGTATTTACTTTTTCTTTTGGACAAGGTCTCTGCCCTGTATTCAGAGTTTGTAATTTGTTTTCAGAGCTATACTGGCCATACTGATGGGACCACCTCAACTACACCTCTAGTGGAGGTGCACACCTTTACTGAGGTGTACCTAATTAGCTTTTATAAATGCCCTTGCTCCTGATGACAACACCTCTGATCGAGGCGTACCCCTCACTGAGGTAAACCATATAAGCATTTTTTTAGGCCCCGTCCACACTGCACCGCTCAGACCTTGTAACGGATAGAAAGCGTTACAGCCAGGGAGCAGTACAGCGTGTCCACACTGCAGCAGTGACTGGTACGAGACCGGTACCGCCAGTCCACACCTCGGGAACCGGGTGACCGTTACCGTGGTGCCCAGTCCCACACGTACCGCTGCGCCACGGGCCCCTGCGGGGACCGTTACCGCTTGTTCACACTACCGCTCAGTAATGTTACTGAGGCGGGATCGAGTTTCATAACCATTGTTGAAACCACCCCTCATATGTGGTTTCAACAACCGATTATCAGCGTAACCGATAGCGTTACAGATTATAGCGCAAACCCGTTCGCGGTGCCGGTTTGAGCACTCTGTAATGTTACAGAGGCATAAGTGTGACCAGGGCCCTGTCGTAACAGATTGCATCCGTTATCAGGCCAGAAGCGGTGTAGTGTGGACAGGGCCTTAGATGCACATAAACTACATACAGCGCACATCGAAAAACTACATCATGTCGAAGTGTACACCTCGCAATGAACTCCCTAATTACCATTTTCGACATGCACATCTGCTGTACCTAAAATATACTGTAAGAGCACTGCTGTTGGTGCACCAGATAATGCTGACAGATAAGAGAAGTTAAAGCACCAGTTCTGAAATGTGGTGACTAAAATAAAATTTGGCGCTTACAAGTTCTTTAAACCAGGATAACACAGCTCCTTTTGAAGCACCTACTACCAACGGTGTTATGAAGCACTATTTTACTGGGTGCTGTGCCCTTCCAAATGGTGGAATAATTTTCAGTACTCATTTCAAAAATGTTCTTAAAAAAAAGTGGCCAGCCCGGTGGCACTGAGGGTTGAGGGGCTGGACACCTCACCTCACACTACGCCAGTGACCCGAGTTCGGTGATGACCTCGGGTCGCCGGGATGCTGGCACAAGGAGGGGTGGGAGCAGAATTGAGCAGTGGCTCTCCTCTCCCAGGATGGGGGAAGGGGGTCACCCACCTGTAGCCCTGTCGCCACCAGATGGAGGTCCGGTGGCCGGCGTAGGTGGTCATGGCACGACTGGAAGGGAGGGTTGTCCCATAAGGCTTGCGTGCCTCCACACAAGCGTTGCATCGGGGATGCATGGGAATGAGTCGGGAGAAAACCTGTAAATACCCACACAAATGTGTGTGTGTGCGTATATATGTACATATATATATATATATATATATATATATATATATATACGCACACACACACACACAGACACATATACATACATACACACACACACACTCACGTGTGTGTATACATACATATATATATGTACATATGTGTATATATATATACACACACACATACATACACACACACACACACACACATGTAAAAAAACAGGAAGTAAAATATGATATTACTTATCTAGAGAAGTACTGCCGAATCTCATGTACATCTCTCGGATGGCAGTGCAATTGAGATGCACACTTCGAGATGTACCCTCGAGGTGTACCAAGGTGCCCACCACATTCAAACCTCAGTGACGCATCGAATACATGTCAGTTGGGTGAACTTATTTTTTTTCCAGATAGATTTTTGCTCTCTTGTTGAGACCTTGTGCCTTTCTTCGGGCTGTGGAGCTGGCCATCCCCAGCCCCAATTGCCGCTACCCCCACCATCTAGCCGGTGGGAATCCACACAGTGCAGGGCCCAAGAGCACGAGACTCAATCATGATCTGACGGCAGTCAGTCAATCATGATGTGATGGCAGAAAGAGGTTTTTTTTTTTTTTGCATTATCTCCCTCCCTGGCATCCTGGCACAAGCCGTGCATCTCACACACAAGCCGCCATGCCGCTATTACAAGCAACACCCTGTGGGAGATAAGCTCTCTCGGCCCACCGTGGGAGTTGCTATGGTTGGGGAACCTGAATGCCACCCTCCCTGGCTGGAGTGTTGCCACGGGCACAAAACCCCAGTCCCTCGGCCCTGGATCTCACTCCCGGTAGTTCACTCCTGAACCCGGTCGCTTGTTAGTTGAGGGGCAGCATTGATTTAAACCCAGTGGACCTCCAAAATATATATATATATAAAAAATAATTAAAATCCACCCCACTGAGATTACTAGAGCGTAGCCCCGTGCTATACAAACTCATACATCACAAAATGTCTGAACACAAGGGAGACACGGGGCAGAGCTTTAGGGTACCAGAAAAACCAACATCCAACAGAAAAACCTCGACCGCAGAGGGTAGTTGGTCCAGGAGGTTGGCAGGTGGTTAGGAGGGGCAAATCAGGTGCCCCATCACTCTCTGCTCTCCAACATATTACCTCCAAAAACCATATAAACACTACAAACAGGTATCTGCCTCTATCTCTGAAATCAAACAAAGAGGCAGAAGACACTGCAGCACAGGAGCTAGCACAACAAAAGTCATCCAAATCAGGAACCAAAACAAAAAAAAGCAAAAAGGAAATCAAAAAAAACTTCTGATCATAGGAGACTCCATGATTCAGGGAGTTGATACCCATCTCCAGCCAGGGGTAATGGTCAGATGTCTCCCAGGTACATCAGCATGGAGAGACACTGACCGCATTGCAAAAATTGTTCACAAAACACGAAAAACACTGATGTCCTAGTACACATAGGGACTACACGATCCCTGCCAGCCGGGTCAGTTGTGGAGACCAAGGAACACCTGACCAGGCTGGGTGACAAACCATCATCTATTTCGTCTGGCATCTCCTTCTCTGAGATCCTGCCAGTCTGGGAGAGGGGAGCAGATGGACAGAAGGTCAGAGAAGGGGAGATAGGGGAGCTAAACACGTGGCTCAAGGGCTGGTACCAGGAAAAAGGACACAGATTTGTAGGGAACTGGCAACAGTTCTGGGAGCGAAAGTTCTTTAAATTTGATGGACTGCATCTGACTAAGGAGGGAGTCAGTGCATTGGGGCAGAAGTCTGACGTCTTTGCAGAATATTTAAACTAGCAAATGGGGAGAGGGGTGCAGCATCCCATACGTCGAATGGGAAGAACACCCTCCCCTCAGCTAGTGGTCAAACAGGGATTCAGCATGTTTGCAGTTCATTTGCATCACCAGGTAAGAAAAAAGGTTCGTCTCCCCATACGACGCACAGGGGTAATGCCAAACCTCACCCAACAATTAACACACCAAAAACTGGCCAATGGAAAATCATGTACACAAATGCTCACAGCCTGGGAAATAAGATCCCAGACCTGCAGGCAATAATGTCAGAGGCTAAATTGGACATAGTAGCAATTAGTGAGACATGGTTTACCAGTAACCACACTTGGGAGACTTCAGTACCTGGCTATGTATTGTCCAGAAGAGACCGAGGTGCAAAAGGGGGGTGAGGAGGTGCCTGTATGTCAATGAAAAATATCAAAGCTACAGAAATTCAGAATACATATGAGCCAGAAGAAATGTGGGTCACCCTGGAAACAGGAAATGGGACAGCCATAAGAACTGGGGTTGTCTACAGGCCCCAGACCAGGGGAGGACACAGACACATTACTGTTAGAAGATATACAAAACATGACAGCTAAAGGGGAGGTTCTGATAATGGGAGACTTCAACATGCCGGATACAGATTGGTCAATGCCAGCAGGAACATCTGCCAGAACTAGACACATCGTGGATTCCCTGCAAGGGGAGGGCCTCAAACAACTGGTACAGCAACCCACAAGAGACAGGGCTATCCTAGATCTAGTACTGACTCACAAGGAAGGGATCACAGATCTCCAGGTAGAACGTCACCTGGGGGCCAGTGACCATCACATGGTATGGTTCAATTTGGCTACTACATCTAAATCATCCCATTCCAAGGCAAAAATATGGGACTTCAGAGGAGCTGACTTTGATAAGATGGCCAACAGAGTTAAGCTAGCACTGGCAAAAAGAAACACAGGTGATGGGGTACAGGCAAAGTGGGCAAGCATTAAGGATGCAATACTTGAAGCAACATCCCATTGTGTTGGACAGAAAAGGAAGTGCAAAAGAAGAAGGAAACCACTTTGTTTCTCAAATGCAGTAGCAGAAAAGGTCAGAGCCAAAAGGCTGGCCTTCAGGAAATATAAGGGAACACAGCGGGATGAAGATAGGGAGGCATACCAAAACTGCCCTAAGGGAAGCAGGGAAGGCAGTAAGGCAGGCAAAGTCCCAAACTGAGGAAACACTAGCACGAACAGTAAAAGAAAGTGACAAGACTTCTATAGATACATTAGTGAAAGGAGAAAGTCCAGAGGGGTATTGCTAAGCTTAATGGAGAAAAGGGAGCATGTGAGAAGGAGGACCCTGTAAAGGCATCTATCCTAAATAGATACTTTGCTCAGTATTTACAGAAGAGAAGGTAAGGCAGGGCCCACAGCTCAGCATCATGGACACAGGGGAGGGAGGTGAGCACTACTCCTTCACAAAAGAAAGTGTCCTACAAGAGCTGCTAAGCTCAGGTGGATAAGGCAATGGGACCTGATGCATACATCCCAGGGTACTTAAGGGGCTAAAGGTGGAACTAGCAGAGCCATTAGCAGAACTGTTTAGTGAGTCTCTGAGCACGGAGAGGTCCCAGAAGACTGGAGAAGGGCTCATGTGATCCCGCTCCACAAGAGTGGTAGCAGGGAGGAGGCGGGAACTACAGACCAGTCAGTCTACCTCAGTAGTGGGCAAGATTATGGAGGCACCCTTAAGGAAAGGATAGTGCAACACCTGGAATCCATAGGGCACAGGATCCAAGACAGCATGGGTTTACAAAGGAAGGTCCTGTCAAACTAATCTCATAGATTTCTTTGACTGGGTAACCAAAGTGGTGGACCAAGGGGAGCAGTTGATGTCGCCTACTTTGACTTCAGCAAAGCTTTTGACACTGTTCCACATAGAAGATTGATAAATAAGCTGGGTAGGCTCGGGTGGGTCAGAAGTTGGTCAACTGGGTGGCAAACTGGTTGACGGGCAGAAAAAGAGAGTGGTGGTAAATGGTATACAGTCAGAAGAGATGCAAGTCACAAGTGGGTACCTCAGGGATCAGTCCTTGGGCCAGTCCTCTTCAACATCTTCATTAGTGACCTTGCAGATGGACTAGAGGGTAAGGTTTGTCTGTTTGCAGATGACACCAAGATCTGCAACAGAGTAGATGATCCAGATGGGGTGGGCAGAATGAGAAGAGATCTGGATAAACTAGCAAAATGGTCAGAAGAGTGGCAACTGGGATTTAATGCAAAGAAGTGCAAAATCATGCACATAGGGAAGAGAAACCCTGACGCCACCTATAGGCTGGGAGGGGAGTTGCTAGCAGTCACAAAGGAAGAGAGAGACTTGGGCATCATCATCACTGATGACCTGAAATCATCCAAGCAGACCTCTAAAGCAGTAGGTAAGGCTAGGGGGGTGTTAGGGTGTATTAGTAGGGGTATCACAAGTCGTAAGAGGGAGGTAATAATCCCTCTTTACAAGACACTGGTTAGGCCCCATCTGGAGTACTGTGTGCAGTGTTGGAGGCCACACCTTCACAAGGACATTAACCAAATTGAGGCAGTCCAGAGAAGGGCAACCAAAATGGTGCAGGGACTGCATCAGAAGACATATGAGGACAGATTAACAGAGCTCAATATGTATACCCTTGAGCAAAGGAGGGAGAGAGGTGATATGATCGAGGCATTCAAACACCTTAAGGGCATTAACAAGGTGAAAGAGTCTAACATGTTTAAATATAAGAAAAACAGCAGGACAAGAGGACACAGCATGAGATTAGAGGGGGGCCGATTAAGGGGGGAATGTGAGGAAATTCTTTTTCACAGAAAGGGTGGTGGATGCATGGAATGGCTTACCACAAGAAGTGGTGGCTATGAATACAGTGCAGGGCTTCAAACAGGCATGGGATAGGCATAAGGGAGCAATACAAATGACTATGAATAGATAGGCCACTGACAGAGCAAAGGCCGATGGCACATTTATAAGGTAGAAAAAGAAATGGGCAGACTGGATGGGCCTTGCGGTCCTTATCTGCCGTCAACTTCTATGTTTCTATGTTACGAAGGGGAAGGATCTGGTGGCCAGCTCCTCAATACAAGGGTTTTACAATCTCTTCCCCCTAAATAAAATATGGGATAAAAATTCTGAAAAGTGGACTGTTTAAGTCACTGGCCAGTAAGCCAACAGTGAAGGGCTTGGGACCTGCAATGAATCTGGTGCTCTTTAAATATATATATTTGTGAAAGGCCGCAAAAAGTGTTATTAACCTTAGCGGAGGCTTAGTGGTACACATGACTACTACTGCACATTTCAATAATACATATACATTGGTAACAATGCATATTTTAGTGATGAATCCACATATTTTATTGATAATAACCCTCAGCCCTTTGGTCGTGTGTCATCATTAACAACAAAAAAAAAATTAGAAATGTAAAAATATCTTTTTTAATAAACATCCAAATGCAATTACAAAATTCAGAGACACAAATAAAGATACAATTACCAAAAACACTAATACCAGACACAAATAAAAACTTGAGACAAGCTGAAATACAAATACAAATACCTGCCGATGGACACCCTAACCGAGGCCTGGCAGACAGGTCCGCTGCCGAACTCGGTGCGCATGATGCAAATTTCCCTTATTCCTCAAGCCTAGAAAAGACACCACCCCTCTCTGTGGCAGCTATGGACCAATCTCCCTACTCATTGAAGACTGCAAGGCCTTTGCCAAGGTCATGGCAACACACCGCAAGGCAGTGATCCAGACCTCAGTGGGTAGAGACAAGGTGGGTGTCATCCCGGGACGCAGGGGCACAGACAACACCAGATGTCTGCTGAACCTACTCTGGAAAACTAAACACCCACACCAGCCTGCAGTTCTGCTCTTACTGGAAGCCGAAAGGGCTTTCGACGAGGCGGACTGGAGCTTTCTCTTCTATACCCTAACTTTGGGGTACACTTCTTTTAAACAATGAGCGGAGATATTGTATAAGGGGACTGCTGCAGAGATCAGTAACAATGGTAAGACATCACCCCCTTTCCACTGGACAGGGGCACCAGACAGTGATGCTCGTTCGCCTCACTGTTATTCATACTAACGCTTGAAAACCTCTATTTCAGGCTATTCGCTTGTCGCCTACCATTAGGGGAGTGCCTGCAGGTGAGGTGGGGGGGCACAAGACTCTAGCACATGCAGATGACATGTTAACCCTCACTGATCCAGAGGTATCCATCCCAAGCTTACTGGGCTTGGTCAGTATAGTAGACTATAAACTGAATATCGCTAAATCACAATTCCCCCCTCCACCAAAAATACTGGACCTACCCCAATACCCATGGGGGCTCCAGCCTACATACAGCACCTTGGGATTAAATTAGACCGTGGACTGGACAAGTTAGGGAAAGAGAACCTGGCCCCGATGAGATAGAAAAATACCTTAATAGATGGGGAAGACTCCACCTATGTCACTGGGGAGGGAGCAAGCCTTCAAAATTATGCTTGCCCCTGAAATACAATATATCCTGGACAACCTCCCATTGAAAAAGATCCCAAGCTCATAACAACCCTCCCTGCAAAAGTGCGGAGATTCTTCTGGTGCAAAGGGCCTAAGCACCGCAGCTGGCTCAAAATCAAGGTAGACTTCCGGAAAAGGGGCTTTATGTTGCTCGACTTTGCCAGGAAAATCACGGCACATGCCCTGCTCCAGCTGGCCCGAACGGCTCCAAGGAGCCAGAAGACTGAACAGCCCTGCTGGGTAGATTGTGAGACTGCCATATTTGGGGGTGCCAAGAGCCCAAATGCTCCAGTGTGGGACCCTACCCAGAACCCTAACCTCGTATCCTACACAGGGTCACACCAAAGATATCTGGAAAAAGTATATAAGACTTAGCAACTGGATACCAGAGAGTGTTCGTCACTTCCTTCTGTGAAATAACCCCCCTCCTCCCCATGGGTGGGGAATCCAGCTCGCAGTTCCAGGGATTCACGGGCTATCAGACATAGATCAGCCATCCAATGAAACAATAAACACCTTTGCACAGTTGCAGCAAGAATTTCATCTCCCCAAACAACAGCACTAGGGATACATGCAGCTGAGGCAAGCACAAGCCCTTAGCACAATTATAAGCCCAGGATACAGTGGTGGAGATCTCAATCCAATAGATAATCCAACTCTGACCCAAAACAGGGCACAGGGTGCGAGACAGTGAAGTCTATATGTACCTACTAGAACTGGCCCTAGACTCCTCTGCAAGGGTCAGACAGCAATGATCGGAGGAGCTGGGACAGGAGATCCTTCTGGCTGCATGGAGGTCCAAACAGCCATCAAAGGCACCAAAAACAGAGTCACTCAGTTTAAGATAATGCACAGCTGGCATAGGATACCAACAAAACTACATAGGTGAGGGCTTGTGGCCTCAGATAGGTGCTGGAGGTGCAAGGAGGGGAAGAGGCACCACCCACATTTTGTGGGCATGTCCTAAAGTAGCAATATATTGGGCAGGAGTCCAACTAGTTTGCACTCAGGTGGTCTTGGTAAGCAATAAGACACTCCATGGTGTTAGTGGTACTGTGACAACCACACACCCAGGGGCGTAGTGAAGCATAAGGCCACAGGCCGACTGACTTCAGCCCCTGGATGTACAGTTGTCACAGTACTACCAATGCCACAGAGTGTCTTATTGTGCTTATGACGGGCTTATGAGATATATTTTAAAAATAAAACAAGACATTTAAAAGGAAAATATTTACCCATTAGTAGTGCCGTTGCCATGCATGGATTCTGGCCAATCAAGATGCAGAGATTTCCCTACTCATTTTATAAAGCAATATACTCTTCACTCTTTTTACTGGAGATGCTGGGCCTCCACTCACTGGAATAACTGCCTCTGACCCTCACCCCTGGAGAAAAACAATGGCTGCTGGGGGTACTGATCACTACAAAGAGAGCACTCCTGAAGCACTGAAGGGTGCAGTCAGCACCTTCCTTGAATGAATGGCAAATGGAGCACAAAAGAACAGCCAGTTAGGAAAGAGTACAGCACAGTAACCTGAACAGACTGAGCTTTTTTAGAGACGTACCTGAATCCCCCCTACTGCTCCACACCCCATGGCTGTTTCCTGCCTCCTGCCCCACAGCAGTCCTCATCTGCGTGAACCTGTACAACACATGCCATGCAAACCGCAACTCATTAACGCCTAAATCTATGGGTCCAAAGTCAACACAGAGACTGCCCCCTCCACACACAGTAATGGGCAGGGGTATCGCTGCACCCGAATCAGACCAACACCACTTACACCACTGCAGCCAATAAAATGGCAACAGTCCCCAAACTGCACGAGGGTACATTAATCTGGCTGGTGCTCATATGTTTACCGCTTTAAATCTGCAGATGAACACTAAGCATGCATACTAATTCCAAATACTGATCTGGGAAGTTCATACATCTGCACCATTTCCTTTGTGTTTAGTGTTGTATAGCCATACCTCTCCACTGAAATGTGTGGCAAATGACCAAACTTGGCACTGCAAGCTCAGAAGACTATGGCTATCAGTGTACTAATGTTCTCAGTGTTTGCAGATAACTGAACATAATAAGAATATTATGAATTTCTGCTTTAAAGTCTCAGTTGGAAATGTGGACTATCACTTTCCTCATGTGGAAAATTAGTGACGTACCACGTAATGTGTGACAGTTGAGAGGCATGTGTGTATATCCAAAGGGCACATCCCCTGGCTAAGTCACTGTTCTTGTACAGAACTATTCAGTTATTACTGTTGTTGCTACAGTTGGAAACAAATACAATTTTAATCACCAAAACAAAGGCAAACATCAACGCCCCAAATCCGTCCTGTACACAGTCTCTCCTAATTCTGTTGCTTGCAACTGTTGCGGGATCTAAGTTTGCATTTTAAGTACTGTAACCAAAGAAACCACCTCCACCCCCCCCTTGGCCCAAATTGTAAACAATACTTAAGTGAGTTTTCCTAAGGAGGACCGTTGACAGCTGCTCTCCCGTTACCATTCCAGTCTCCCCAGGTCTGGGTCCCACTCATCCCCCACTCTGGTTCGTTACCAAGGCGCTCCCCCCGAGGTGGGTTCATACTCACCCTCCAGCTATGGTGGGGGTGACCAGCTGCAGAGCTCGCTGGCAGAGAGCTGGAGCATGTCTCACACCTTGCATCATTCTGCCTTTCTCGGTTTCTCGAGCTCCTGGCCTGCGCCGCACACAAGGGTCACGGACTGCGATCAGCACAAGTTCCGCTTCTCAACGGCCGCTGCCAGCTCTAGCCGCTGAAAGGAAGGTCGTCCTAACCCGGAAGGGGAAACTGCGGGGCGGTGACGGAGGGTCACGTGATAGCAAGGGCTTCTGGGAGCTGTAGTCCCGACCAGCTTCGGTCATCAGTATACGATGGGACTGGCATACCTCCGCACTGTACCCGATTTTCGGTGACATCCCTGATTTTGCTTCAAAATTTTCCTCTGTCCCTCGTAAAATTTGAGTTTTTGTGACAGAACAATGGGGAGTAAAAGCACAAAATAATGTCAAACATTAAAGTAACACTTGTTCTGTTTCAGAAAATGCATCTTAAAAAAAATCCCTTTATTCTATCAGCTTCTGAGAGAATAGTTCCCGTTTTTACCTTCGCTTGCGCACATGCGCAAGGAACGTTTTGGGAGAGTAGCACACTTTGGAGGTGTGCCTCTCCTGTTCAATCCACTGCTCCGTTGGGCAGGCGTGGTGGTCCTGCATCAATGGGTGCGGGAGCTGTGTATGACAGCGGTGGTCTTCGCTTCAAAGAAAAACACTGCTGTCGCCCACACAGCGCTAAGTAAACCTCACCCCAAAGCTTTGGTGCCACGCTGGGCCCACCCCAGCATGGCAAACATCCTCGTCCCCTCTGCCGGCCGGAGGTGCCCAGTCCCCCCGTCAGCTCCACGTCCCCCCAAGCTTTGGCGCCACGCTGGGAGCCCACCCCAGCGTGGCAAACGTCCTGCGTCTGCTCTGCAACGGGGTGCCCAATCCCCGTCGGCTCCACGTCCCCAAACGCCCCACCTAAAGCTTTGGTGCACGCTGGGAGCCCACCCCAGTGTGGCAACGTCTGTGCGTCGCCTTTTTTTTTTTCACCCTGAAAAGCAAAAACAGTCCCACGTAGTCTCCCAGCCCCCACCCCCAACCCGCACTCCACCCACTGCGCACTTCACTTCCCCACACCCCTCACCCCATACTTACCTCCGAGCTCAGCACAACAATCATCGCTGGACCAGGAAACACGCCTGCACTCTTCAAAGCCGACCGCAAACTGAGGAAATGACGGTAAGCTGTATAATGGGCTAGATAGGGGTTTTCAACTTTATTGCATATCTCAGGTTTGTTGAGTTTTGCACACTTTTTATTAACGTGGGTTTTGGGACCCTTCCTCATGAATGATGTCACTGTCATGGCGTTATTTGGGCCTGAAGGGTGATTTCGCAGTCACTGCGCAGTCACCGCGTGGAATCACCCTTCGGGCCTGAATAACGCCATGACAGTGACATCATTCATGAGAAGGGGTCCCAAAACCCCATGTTGAAATTTTGGTGCAAAAATCTTAAAATGACTGTTTTTATTAGCGGCGCTGCGCAGGTTCCTACGCAGACTGTAAGTTCATGTAATTCTTTCAATATTTTCACCAGATTTTCAACATTGCCATTTTACCACACCTCCTTATGAGCAGTACAGCTGTCATTTTTCACATCCTGCCCAAAATGTGTTTACTATGTAGCGTTATTAATGGCGAAATGGTATAGCGAAATCAATGTATGGAACACATTAAGAAAATCACCATGACAGTGTTCATTAGCAGAGATCTTAAAATGGCTATGTTGAAAATTTGGTGATAAAATTCCTAAAATGACTGTTGTCAGGCGTGCGTTGCGCGGTTCCTCATGTCTGTGGTTTGCGAATTTTCAATATTTCCACCAGATTTTCAACATTGCCATTTTACCACACCTCCTCATGAGCAGTACAGCTGTCATTTTTCACATCCTGCCCAAAACATGTTTCCGCCCATGTAGCGCATAATGGCGCAGTCGGTGTCTCGAACTCAATGTATGGGACACATTAAGAAAATCACAGTGACACTGTTCATGAGCAGAGGTCTTAAAATGGCTATGTTGAAAATTTGGTGAAAAAATCCTAAAATAACTGTTTTCTGACGCGTTGTGCAGTTCCTCAGCACGTCGTGAAGTTTGCTAATTTTCAATATTTCACTCCAGATTTTCAACATTGCCATTTTACCACACCTCCTTATGAGCAGTACAGCTGTCATTTTTCAAATCCTGCCCAAAACGTGTTTCCGCTCATCTAGTGCACAATGGCGCAGTCGGTGTGCAAAATCAATGTATGGGACACAGTAAGAAAATCACAGTGATACTGTTCATTAGCAGAGTTTTTAAAATGCCAAAATTGAAAATTTGGTGAAAAAATTCCTAACAATAACTGTTTTACGAGCGTGTGTTGCACAGTTCCCACGCACTCTCGTATGTTTGCGAATTTTCAGTATTTCCACTCCAGATTTTCAACATTGCCATTTTACCACACCTCCTTATGAGCAGTACAGCTGTCATTTTTCACATCCTGCCCAAAACGTGTTTCCGCCTATGTAGCGCACAATGGGGGTAACAAAAAGGTCATGCTGAAAATTTATTGTGCAAATATCAGCAATCGCACAGGGCATTAGGGTAAAGCACCATATGTGCCAAACACCACTGCAAATACCTGCATGCGAACGTTCGGCATTGACAAATGCTTGTTAAGATGTGTTCCCGATTTGGGGTCTTTGTCCCTGATTTTTTTAAGCCTTGTCCCTGATTCATGAGGCAAGAGATTGAGAGGTATGGGAACTGGCACGGGTCTAGTAAAAATATGGGTGATGCTATTTTAGGAGTGGTTCTTGACTCCAGGACATCCCGAGTGGTAGCGCTACATGTGATGTCCCAGGGGACACAGATCACAGGTAAAATACCTGACATGTTTTACTAACCATTTCACTTACGCATGGCTTGTGCTGCAGTGGGTGACTCTACTGCTGTCCCATCTCGAGTAGGGTTACTGCCTGTCCTGATTCTGGCAGGACAGTCCTGATTTGGGCAGCTGTGTCCTGCAAAAAAAAAACATGAAAATTCTACGTCCTGACATTATAATACAAAAAACATATTCCCTGACTTTCCTCTAAATGTTGCAAAAAAACGACGATAGCTTAAATGACAAGAAACACTAGAAACAACTAAAAAACTGCAACACTTGGTCTTAATTCTGATTATTTACAAAAAAAAACAAGTCTATTGTATTTGTTGATGTTACATATTGTCCTGTGAAACATTATGTTTCAGTAAGAAATGTCCCACTTTGGGTTTCTTAAAAAGTGGTAACCTTACTCTCACGGATGTCAGTTACAGTTTTAACTTTCTAAAAACAATCAAGTCTTGGCCAGAGAATGAAATGTCAGGCTCCTAATCCGAAGGACCCACGGTGAAAATAGTTGCGTAGTCATCTACAAGAGTAAAAATATATTCTTACTGCTAGCTAGATAAACTTGATACCTGTGACATAACTAGTGCTGGCAGTATAACATAGAGATTAGAGTAACAAGCTGTGAATAAGCTTAGTACATCTAGCAGAACTGGGTTTGATTCCCACAACCTACACCTGCATACTGTGCGACTCTGACCAGGTCACTTAATCAGCTCAGTGCTCCTGGGTCACCCCTGAAAACAGGTTTGGGTCTTGTGGGCCTCACCCTGTTACCAAAAAAAATAAATAAATAACACCGGGTGACACATGCACACGCTGTCGTCATCTCCTTTATTACCACCTTTAGCGCAGCCTGTGATATCTTTGCCCCCTTCACAAAGCAGATTATAAAAATGTTTATAAAATTTTATAAAAATAACAGAGTTTGGAACTGTCTGATTTTGAAAGCAGCACAAGGGAAGTCACAGAGGTTGGAACTGTCTGATTTTGAAAGCAGCACAAGGGAAGTCACAGAGTTTGAAGCTGTTTGATTTTGAAAGCAGCACAAGGGAAGTCACAGAGTTTGGAACTGTTTGATTTTGAAAGCAGCACATGGGAAATCATCACAGAGTTTGGAACTGTTTGATTTTGAAAGCAGCACATGGGAAATCATCACTGAGTTTGGAACTGTCTGATTTTGAAAGCAGCACAAGGGAAGTCACAGAGTTTGGAACTGTCTGATTTTGAAAGCAGCACAAGGGAACTCACAGAGTTTGGAACTGTCTGATTTTGAAAGCAGCGCAAGGGAAATCACAGAGTTTTAATTTAAACCTTCTATCTCAGCAGGAGTCAGTGTCTGTTAAGATTAAGTAGACAGATAACTTTATTAGAAGTAGAAGGGGGTCTTATTTAGGGTTAAAAAGAAGAAAAAAGAAAGAAAGTCAGTGTGTGTTCTGTGCAGGGAAGGGTACTGTATCAGCTGACTTTGCTAAACCAGTAGGAGGAAAGAGAGCTTACCTGGGGGTGTGGTTTAGACACTATAAAAGCAGGTGAGTCAAATTACAACTTCTTGTTGCTAGCCTTTTTTCTTACTAATTGCCCTCCATCCCACCCACCCAAAGCCAGTTCTACTTTTATAGCCACTAGATTTGACTGTCAACAGGAACTTCCTGTTTGGCAGTAGGAAGGAAAAGATCATAGAGAGACATTGGTTTTGTCAACCCTAAAGGAAAAAAGTAGCTCACTCAACCTCCCCGCAGCTGCTGGTGGTCTAATATTGAGCAAGGAAGAAGGAGGCTACTGAAGAAGACAGGAAGTTGCTGTCTCAGAACAGGAAGGGTGAGAGTTGTAAGGAGAGGAGAGAATAAGCATCCAGAGAAACAGTAGAGAGGACACAAAATAAGACATGATAGGAGTGGTGCAGTGCAATGGCTGTGGGGCGGCAGTGTTCCGGGAGACATTCTGGAGGCTGCGATGCTGCCCTATTTGCAGGCACCTCTCTGGTCTGAGAAAGAAGGTTGCCCGTCTCCAGGCTGACCTGGCTAGGATTCGTGAAACCTCCTCCCCCACCCAGGGACCACCAGGGCCAATGCCACTATCTCAGAGGTTGCCAAGAAAGAGGAGAGGCTGGACCACGGGCTCAAAGAGGGAGAGGGTGGTGGAACAGAGTTGCATCCCTCCAGCTGTACCTCTCCATAATTCATTCGCTCTTCTGGTGGATAGTGGTTCCTCTATGGAGGCACCTGCAGTGGAGACCAAGGAGGATGCTGGGAACCTTCACAAAGGAGACCCACAGGAGGGTGGCAAGGGACCCCACAGGGGAAGGAAACAACTCCTGGTGGGGGACTCAATCATTAGGGGGGTAGAAATGGGGGAGGAAGGGGAGAGGGAGGTAAGGTGCCTTCCTGACGCCACGGCTTGGAGGAACAGGAAGCAAATCCTCAGGATCGTGGGAGGAGCTGCACGAGGGAGGGAGCTGGATGTCATTGTCCACCTAGGGACAGATGAACTGGCTAGGAATGGGATCAGAGCAGTGCAAGAGGAGTTTGTAGAGTTGGGAAGGGGCCTTAGACAAGTAGCGCATACGGTAACCTTCTCGGAGGTGCTGCCTGTCTATGGCAAGGGAGATGCTAGGGCACTTCTCACCAGGGAATTCAATGAGTGGTTGAAAAACTGGTGTGGAGTTCAGGGTTTTGGCTTCATTGGGGACTGGGGAGTCACCTGGAGGGATGCAGACCTATACTGGTGTGATGGTCTGCATCTGTCCAGGGGGGAACCAGGATCCTAGGTGAGAGGTTTAAATGCTTCATTGGCAAGCATTTAAACTAGCCAAGGGGGGAAGCACTGAAAAGGAGCAGGGAAATCCGAGCCTCCCCCCACAAAACATGGTGATTAGTGAGGTAAACACCAAGGTACAGAAGTTATTAGGGAGTAGAACAGATTTAAATGTTCACTTAGGAACTCACAGCAGCAGGTTGGTTGGACAGAGCTCTGGGTTTATATTCTGTTTTTAACTGAAATATTGGAATAGTTTGTAAGTGAAATTAGCTCTATGTGGTAAAAATTATTACCCTGAATTAGAACTGTTACTTGGGCTGTGATATTGTAACTTTTTGAGGTTTGGGGACAGTTGTTTGTCAGGGTTAATTAGAGGTAAATTTAAATGTGTTGTTTGCCTGGTGTTGGGGGAAGGGACATTAGCTGCAATTACCTTGTCTTTAAACAGGAATTACCCTGGCCTCCATTGTTCACTTGGGAACTCAAAGCAGCAGGTTGGTTGGACAGAGGTCTGGGTTTATATTCTGTTTTAACTGAAATATTGGAATAGTTTGTAAGTGAAATTAGCTCTATGTGGTAAAAATTATTACCCTGAATTAGAACTGTTACTTGGGCTGTGATATTGTAACTTTTGAGGTTTGGGGACAGTTGTTTGTCAGGGTTAATTAGACGGAAATTTAAATGTGTTGTTTGCCTGGTGTTGGGGGAAGGGACATTAGCTGCAATTACCTTGTCTTTAAACAGGAATTACCCTAGCCTCCATTGTTCACTTGGGAACTCACAGCAAGCAGTTTGGTTGGACAGAGCTCTGGGTTTATATTCTGTTTTTAACTGAAATATTGGAATAGTTTGTAAGTGAAATTAGCTCTATGTGGTAAAAATTATTACCCTGAATTAGAACTGTTACTTGGGCTGTGATATTGTAACTTTTTGAGGTTTGTGGACAGTTGTTTGTCAGGGTTAGAGGGAAATTTAAATGTGTTGTTTGCCTGGTGTTTGGGGGAAGGGACATTAGCTGCAATTACCTTGTCTTTAAACAGGAATTACCCTAGCCTCCATTGTTCACTTGGGAACTCACAGCAGCAGGTTGGTTGGACAGAGCTCTGGGTTTATATTCTGTTTTAACTGAAATATTGGAATAGTTTGTAAGTGAAATTAGCTCTATGTGGTAAAAATTATTACCCTGAATTAGAACTGCTACTTGGGCTGTGATATTGTAACTTTTTGAGGTTTGGGAACAGTTGTTTGTCAGGGTTAATTAGAGGGAAATTTAAATGTGTTGTTTGCCTGGTGTTTGGGGAAGGGACATTAGCTGCAATTACCTTGTCTTTAAACAGGAATTACCCTAGCCTCCATTGTTCACTTGGGAACTCAAAGCAGCAGGTTGGTTGGACAGAGCTCTGGGTTTATATTCTGTTTTAACTGAAATATTGGAATAGTTTGTAAGTGAAATTAGCTCTATGTGGAAAAATTATTACCCTGAATTAGAACTGTTACTTGGGCTGTGATATTGTAACTTTTTGAGGTTTAGGGACAGTTGTTTGTCAGGGTTAATTAGAGGGAAATTTAAATGTGTTGTTTGCCTGGTGTTTGGGGAAGGGACATTAGCTGCAATTACCTTGTCTTTAAACAGGAATTACCCTGGCCTCCATTGTTCACTTGGGAACTCACAGCAGCAGGTTGGTTGGACAGAGCTCTGGGTTTATATTCTGTTTTTAACTGAAATATTGGAATAGTTTGTAAGTGAAATTAGCTCTATGTAGTAAAAATTATTACCCTGAATTAGAACTGTTACTTGGGCTGTGATATTGTAACTTTTTGAGGTTTAGGGACAGTTGTTTGTCAGGGTTAATTAGACGGAAATTTAAATGTGTTGTTTGCCTGGTGTTGGGGGAAGGGACATTAGCTGCAATTACCTTGTCTTTAAACAGGAATTACCCTAGCCTCCATTGTTCACTTGGGAACTCACAGCAGCAGGTTGGTTGGACAGAGGTCTGGGTTTATATTCTGTTTTAACTGAAATATTGGAATAGTTTGTAAGTGAAATTAGCTCTATGTGGTAAAAATTATTACCCTGAATTAGAACTGCTACTTGGGCTGTGATATTGTAACTTTTGAGGTTTGGGAACAGTTGTTTGTCAGGGTTAATTAGAGGAAATTTAAATGTGTTGTTTGCCTGGTGTTTGGGGGGAAGGACATTAGCTGCAATTAATACTTGTCTTTAAACAGGAATTACCTCCTTGGCCTCCATTGTTCACTTGGGAACTCACAGCAGCAGGTTGGTTGGACAGAGCTCTGGGTTTATATTCTGTTTTAACTGAAATATTGGAATAGTTTGTAAGTGAAATTAGCTCTGTGGTAAAATTATTACCCTGAATTAGAACTGTTACTTGGGCTGTGATATTGTAACTTTTGAGGTTTGGGGACAGTTGTTTGTCAGGGTTAATTAAAGGGAAATTTAAATGTGTTGTTTGCCTGGTAAGAGCCCTCCCACCCACCCTGTTTTGTAGGCTTTCTTAAATACTGAAAAACCAATTGGAGTTGGGATTGAAAGGCTGAGTATTTCTGTTTGGGACTGAAATTTGAAGCAACAGCAGCTGGTGGGCCTGTGACATCATATGGTACCTGATGTCTCTTAGCTTACACACCTCTTAGTGGGACCGAACACACACACTGAGACTGTATGTGTTTGTGAGACTTTTACTGAAACTTATTGGTGGGGTTGAAGTGGGTTTGTAAATAACTACAGTCAGTATAGGAGAGAAACTGTATTCCAGGGGAAAGGGACTGAGAAAAGGGGTGTGCCATTATTATAAACAGAGGGGATAAACAGGGTGGCCATATTCCACCATGGCAGGCATCTTTGGAAGGGTTGTAGGCTGCACCAGGCTGTGGGTTAATAATTCTAAATTGGGCCTGGAGGAGGCTGCCTCTGTAGACAGTTATCTTGTATCAGGAGTGAGGTATATTGGTTAAGGTAGTGCTGGGGAGCTGGGTGGGGTGTCCAAGGATAAGGGGTGTGGATATGGGCAGGAAGGGTGGGGCTGAGGGAGGCTGGGCAGCTCCTGAAATTACAGGACGTTATGTTGCAGCAAGCAGGAGGGGGATATTAGGGACAGAGGACCCTTAGATAGGAAGTTGATGCTAAGGGAAAGCGTCACGGGGTGAACATTCTGAATACAAAGATAGTGGAGGGGAAGAGGTCAGGAGGAGGGCTGTTGTGCGGAAGCCTAAAGGCAGCAGACTGTGGAAGGAGCTCTAAGGTAGACAGAGCAAGAGGGGAAGAAGAGGGGCAGTTTAGAGGTGCAGTCAGGGGAATCTCGGTTACTTGATGGAGGCTGAGGCATAGAGCGTTTAATAAATTTGAGCTACTAAGCAACCTAGAGGGGAGGAAGGGGCCAGGAAGAGGAAAACCATAGAGGCCAGAGGGAGTCTGATAACGCTAGGCATCACAGACCGCAATGGTGCGATAGAAATAGTCCCAGAGGGAGAAGGGGAAACATATGTTTAGCAAAATGGGAGATGCAACATATTCCAGGGTACGAGAGAGGAGAGCATGATTGAGAGAAACTGGGAGACAAGGAGGTGGGAAGGCCCTTCTGGCGGGTCAGTACCTAAGGATGAGAGTTCTAGCCAAAGGGGGACCTAAGCAGAGAGCCTCTGAGGCAGGGCACTATTACAAGGGGAGGATGGCGTGTGGGGAAGGAGAAACAATCAGGCTAGGATAAATGGTTCAGATAAGAGAGGGTTAAAGGGGACACCTATTCAGAGGAGTTTGAGTTAAGTGGGCAAAATAGCAAGGGAGGCAGAAAGGAGGGGTGACAAGGTGGTCTCTAGTAAGGCAGGAAGACTCCACCTAAATTGAGATCATGAATAAAGGGGGGAAGGGGGCTGAGAGGCAGTGGAGGTAACCATAAGGATGATGGCGGTGTTAAGGTTCTGGTTATTGGGAGGACCTGATTAGGGGTATCCAGTGGAGGGACAGGGGTGGATGCCATAGCCAGGTGAAGGTAGTGTGTATCCTGGCTGACACTGCACAGAGCAAAGTTTATGGTGTATGAAATGGTTAGGATTGTGAGGAAACCGGATTTCTGGTGCATTTGGGAACTAATGATCTAGAGGAAATAGCATTTGGAAATCAACAAGGTTCCAAGAACTTGCCAGAGTCTGTCGGGATAATGGATGCAACATTTCTTTTTAGGAGATATTGCCAGTACCAAGGCCTCAGTGGAGAAAAAATGAGACTACAGAGGTTAATGGCTGGCTCAGGAAGTGGGGTGAAGGGAGTGGGGTTGGGGTGTTAGGGAACTGGAATGGAGTTTGGGAGGATAAGGGACTATATGCCAAGGACAGGTTTCATCTTGCCCCATTAGGGAAGGAAGTCCAAACAGGGATGTCTGACTACAAGAAGGTGGGGTTTAAACTTGTGAGGGAAGGGATAAGGGGGCTGACCAGAAGCCCTCCTCCAGATGAGGGAGTAGCCTTCACGCCCAAGGGGGAAGGGGCAAACAGATTGGGGATGGAGGTTTCAGGAGGAGCAGAGGAGGATGGAAGTATAAGGAATCTGGGTGGGGTACGACAAAGAGAATCAGGGATAAGGGTGGGGGTTGGTGTTAGTAAATGCCAGGAGCTTGGGAAACAAGTTGCCAGAGTTCCAGGCCATGCTGTTCGGGGTGATGTGCGCGGTCACGGAAACGTACAACAAAAACCATGACTGGGACCTAAACGCACGGGGGACACCTATGCTCAGGAAGGATAGAAAGGAGGCAGAGGGGTGGAGTGGCTATGTTCATTAGAGATGACATAGAAATTGCTAGGTAGAAGAGGCAGAGAGAAACGTGGAGGCCTTATGGGTCACTTACGATCCTCAGCAGGAAATAAAGTCAAGCTGGGTGTAGTATAGGTCCCCCGGGATGAGTGAGGTTCTAGAGGATGGTTTGCTGGACAACATCATTGCCCAGTGTGGACCAAAAGGGAAGGATGGTGTTGATGGGGACCTTAATATACCAGGTACAAACTGGGGAACCATGTCCTCTAAGGTGGCCAAGGAGCAGAGGCTGCTGGATGGCTTCCAGGATGTTTTCTTAACACAGCATGTGATGGAGCCCACAAGGAGGGCATGTCCTGGATGTGGTTCTGGCAGATGGGGATCTGTAAGTGACATGGTTGTACAAGACCCCTGACTGGGAGCGACACAGACTGTCTGGTTTCAACTAAGCATGGGGGGGAGCGGGGGTGAGATCTAGGACACTGGCAGTGGACTTCAGGGGGCAGACTTCATGGGCATGGCAAATATTCTCAAGGATCACTTGATGGGATTACCTCAATGACAAGTGTGGAAAGGAGATGGGAGGGTCATAAACGGGACTTCGGCGAGGCAGTCAGGATCTGCACTAAGTTGAAATGTAAGGGAGCAAGGTCACATAAACCATGCTGGTGGTCCAGTGAGGTACAGGTAGCAGTCAGAGAAAAGAAGGCGGCCTACAAAAATATAAAACAACAAGAGGGATAGGATAAGGAAATGTACCAGCTTGCATCTAGAAAAGTCACCCGTATGGTGAGAGGAGCAAAGTCCAGTAAAAGAGCAGCTGGCACAGGGATACATGGAGGGAAAAGGGTTCTTCGGTACATTGGGGAGCGGAGAAAAACTAAGGCCATCTCAGCAGACTGAGATCAGAAGGAGGGTGGGTGGGAAGAGGCTAGGGACCAGGCAGAGGTATTTAACAAGTACTTTGCCCCTGTGTTCACTAGGAGGGGATGGGATATCTACAAAGCAAGGCACGAAGGGATAGAAACATCAGTAAGTGACTCAGGGGAGCAACAAAATGGAGCAAGAGGGAGAGAGAGGCACCCCAGGGTGTCACATCTGGGTAAAGATAAAAGGCCAGTAAGGTGGAGGGACGATGATGCTGTCTCTGCCAAAAACGGTGGTTAGCCCTCAAGGCCCTAAAGAAAGACAATTCCTCAATGGATGGCATTCATCCGAGAGTACTATGGGAATTGGCGGACATACTGGCTGCACCTCGAGGAGCTTTTCAGCAGGTCACTTGAAACAGGAGGGTACCTACGGATTGGCGAGAGGCAGATGTGGTACCAATCCATAAAGGGGGGCCGAGGAAGTACCAGGTAACTATAGACCCAGTTTGACCCTGTGGTGGGAAAATTAATGGAGTATACTAAAGGAATGCATTGGGGTGTACTTGGAGGAGGTGGAGGTCTCGACAGTCGGCAACATGGGTTTGTGCCAGGTAGATCATATCAAACCAACCCTGTGGAGTTCTATGAATGGGTAACATCAGAACTGGACAGGGTAAGCCTGTGGATGTATTATTCTTGGACTCAGCAAGCGCTTGACCTTGTCCCCACAATGGTCTGGTGGAGAAACTGATGGGGTTAGGAGTAGGCCCTTTGATGGTCAGATGGATTGAAAACTGGCTAGCTGGATGCACCCAGAGAGAAGTGGTCTGTGGGGAGCTCGAACCCTAGAGAGGGTTGGTAGGGGCAACCAGAGGCTCGGTCCTGGTCCGATCCTGTTTAATGGCTACATATCGACATCAGGGAGTGGTATAGGGTGTGAAATGAGTCTCTTCATGGATGACCCAAGATGGGAGCAGAAGTTGAGGGAGAAGAGGGAGGTTGGCCTGCAAGGGACCTGGACACCCTGAAAGCTGGGCTCACACATGGAAATTACATTTCAATACACCAATGCAAGGTGTTGCATCTTGGTCGGGGAAACCCTAAACACAGGTACACCCTGGGAGGAGGCACTGGAGGCCTCAATAGGGAAAAGACCCAGGGGTCATGGTGGTGCATGCATGAATAACTCTGAGCAGTGCAGGAGAGTGGCTAGAAGGCAAACAGGATGCTGGGACGCATCGAAGGATCCACCTCTAGGAGCAAGGAAGTGATTCTGCCACTGTACAATGGACTGGTTAGACCACAACCTTGAGTACTGTGTACAGTACTGGAGACCACACTCTAAAGAGGGACATACAGCTCCCTAGAGAGGGTACAGGAGGCAACAAAAGATGATACGAGGGCTAGGGATTTGACGATGAGGACAGACTTAAGGAGCTCTGCCTGTTTTCACTGGAGGAGAGGAGAGAGGGGACATGATTGAGGTCTTCAAGTACCTCAAGGGAAACATAGGGTAAACATGGAGGGATCTTTAGACTAAAGCAGGGAGGCATCACCAGAGGCATGGTTTAAGTTGATGGTGAAGGTAAGGGGGGGAAAGAGGAGGAGGTTTTTCACTGAGCGGGTGGTGGACCCTTGGAATGCACTGCCTGGTGAGCTAGTTCAGAGATCCACAGTGGAGGGCTTCAAGAGAGGATGGGACAAACACAGAAAGTGGAAGTATCAGATGATGTCCTGTCCCAAGGGGGTTGGGATGGATGATACGGGTTTCTGGAGCACAAGGGATGGGAGGGTCTCGGCACCCAACTAAGGATCTAAAGTTCGAGCAGACTCGATAGACCGTAAGGCCTAATCTGCTGGCAATAGTATGTTAGTATGTAAAAGGCAAAGGCAGTAAGGACAGAAATGGGGCTAAAAGGGGTAAGGCTATCAAAAAGTGGAGGGTGATGAGTACCAATGCCCATAGTCTGTGTAACAAGCTCCCTGAACTAGTGGCCTTGATGGAAGAGGGTTGCGTGGATATTGTGGCAGTCACAGAAACATGGTACACAGAGAACCATGACTGGGATGTCAACATACCAGGATACACAATCTACAGGAGGGACAGGGAGGGTAAAAGAGGAGGAGGAGGAGTAGCTCTCTATGTAAGGGAAGGGATCAAAGCAACAGAACTAAAGAGAAAGCAGGAAGCAGATGAGGCACTTTGGGTCACCCTGGAGACAGGAAATGGCACCACAATCCGCATGGGGGTTGTATACAGACCCCATCTCAGGGGGAGGGAATGGACAAGGAAATGATAGAAGCTTTCTTGAAATGGCAGAAAAAGGGGAGATATTGTTGATGGGGACCTGAATATGCCAGATGTTAACTGAGCACCTTTGCTGCAGGCACATCCAAGAGCAGGGTCATTCTTGATGCCCTACAGGGGCATGCCTCAGACAGCTAGTATTGGAACCCACTGGGAGGAGCAATCTAGACCTGGTACTCTCAAATGGGGATGGAGAAAGAATTTCAGATTTAGAAGTGGGTAGCCATCAGAACAGGACCACCAAACAGTGTGGTTCACTTATAAACACAGCCATACAATCAAGCCTACAAAAGCAAGAGTACTGGACTTTAGGAGGGCTGACTTTGGAAATGAGAGAGTGCCTCAGAAAAGCACTAGCAAACAGGCAAGAAGGAGGGTGGAGGAACAATGGGGAGTGATCAAAACAGCCATCACAGAGGCAACAAGCCTTGTGTAAAACAAATCAATAAAACACAACGAAGGGAAAACCATTATGGTTCTCAAAAGAGGTGGCAGGAAGGTTAAGGAGAAAAGGACAGCATTTAGGAAATATAAGGAAACACAGAAGGAGCAGGACAGAGAACTTTATCAGTTAAAGCAGAAAGAGGCTGGGAAGGCAGTCAGAATAAGCAAAGGCCCAAACCGAGGAAAGGATAGCCAGTTCTGTTAAGAAGGGGGATAAGACCTTTTATAGGTACATTAGGGAGCGAAGAAAGACCAAAGGAGGGATACTGAAGCTTAATAAAGGGGAGGGAATGTGGGTAGAGGGTGACAGTGAAAAAGCAGGGATACTGAATGAATATTTCTGCTCAGTATTCACAAAGGAAGAGGAGGGGGAGTTACCTAAACCAAACAAGAGAAACACTCTGAAGACGGGGGTCGATAACAGTCCATTTACAGAAGAAAGGGTTCTGAAAGAACTAATAAAATTGAAGGTGGACAAAGCAATGGGGCCTGATGGGGTTCACTCAAGAATTCTAAAAGAACTAAGGGTAGAACTAGTGACACCGCTGACTACTCTGTTTAACAAATCATGGGAGGATGGGGTGGTACCGAGGACTGGAGGAGGGCAGATGTGATTCCTCTCACAAAAGTGGGAGCAGGACAGAGGCAGGAAACTACAGACCAGTTAGTTTGACCTCAGTGGTGGGAAAATGATGGAATCACTTCTGAAGGAAAGAATTGTTGAGTACCTAGAGGCCAGTGGGCACAGGACCCAAGGCAGCATGGATTCACGATGGGAAGGTCGTGTCAGACGAATCTAATAGATTTCTTTGACTGGTTACCAAAGTAGTAGACCAGGAGGGCTGTGACATGGCCTACCTAGATTTTAGCAAGGCATTTGATACAGTCCCCACAAAAGATTAATACACAAGATAGCCAGCCTTGGAGTGGGTCCCAAGGTGGTAGCCTGATAAAAATTGGCTAGACAACAGGACTCAAAGGGTAGTAGTAATGAAGTAACACAGTGACGAAGGAGGGTTACTAGCGGGCACCGCAGGGTTCAGTACTGGGACCAGTCCTTTTAATGTCTTTGTAAGTGACATTGCAGAGGAACTGGAAGGAAAAGTATGTCTCTTTGCAGATGACACAAAGATCTGCAACAGGGTTGATACACAAGATGGAGTGGAAAGGATGAGAAGGACTTGGCAAGGTTGGAGGAATGGTCAAATGTATGGCAGCTCAGATTCAATGCAAAAGTGCAAGGTAAGCACATGGGGAACAAAACCCAGGGAAGCGTACACAATGGGGGTGAGATACTGACAACAGTAAAATAGAAAGGGACCTGGGGTAATTATATCAGATGACCTAAAGGTGGGCAAGCAATGTGAGAAGGCAGTAAGGAAGGCTGGGGGATACTGGGATGCATAGGAAGAGGCATCAATAGTAGAAAACAGGAAGTTGTTATCCCTCTGTACAGACAGTTGGTGAGACCCCATCTGGAGTACTGTGTGCAGTTCTGGAGACCCCATCTCCGCAAAGACATAGAGTGGAGGCTGTCCAGAGGAGGGCAACCAAAATGGTGCAGGGTCTGCACCAGAAGACATACAAAGAAAGACTAAAGGAGCTTAATATGTATACCCTTGAGGAAAGAAGGAGAGAGGGACATGATAGAAACTTTCAAGTACCTCAAGGAATTAACAAAGTCCAAGAGGGTAGCATCTTCCAGAAAAGAGATGTACAAGAACAAGGGGCACAATTTGAAGATAGAAGGGGACGGCTCAGAGGTAATGTGAGGAAGTATTTTTCACTGAGAGGGTTGTGGATGCATGGAACAGCCTCTCTGAGGAGGTCGGGGTTAAGAACAGTGGGAGACTTCAAGAATGCATGAGACACGCATTAGGCAGTCCTAGTGGGGGGTAGGAGGAAGTAAGCTGTTGGTTAACTAGGATCTGCAGCTTATCTGTTAGGTAAGAAAATGGGCAGACTAGGTGGGCCAAGTGGTCCTTATCTGCTGTCAAATTCTATGTTTCTATGTAACCTCCGGACCCCTGCCTTTTTGCAAACTGACAGGTGGCATGCTGTTGAAGCTGACAGCAGTACCTGGTGGGGACTGGGTTCGGGGAGGATGAGGTTACTCGGCACAGGGGACCTAGGTTTGGCTGCTCTGCACAGGGGCACCCAAGTAAATCTGAACACAGGAAGCAATAACTGTAAAGTCCAAAACCAGGAGTGAAATTCTTCAGTGTGGCTTTTATTCACATCCAAACTGAACAGACAAAGCATAGACGGACCCCCACTGGGCTACATTCCTGGTAATGCAGATTAGAGACAACAAACAGGATACCCCGTGGATCTTACAGTCCCTGCTTGACCAGATGCACCATAGAGACAACCTCTGGCACAGGGCCCTAAGCTCCCAGTCACTCCAAGACAGACAACTCTACAGAGCGACCAGAAACAAATGCACCTGGGACATCCGGCAACCAAAGGCAAACTACTATAAGCAAGCCCTCACCACCACATGGGGCTCAGGGAAAAACTTCTGGAACAATATTAAGGAACTTTGCAGGAAAACAGTCTCCCCTGCCCCTGCGCAGCCTCAAGTCAAGGGGGCCCTCTCCCAGGACCCTACAACCATCTCCAATACCCTAAATACCACTTTCTCAGACCTCAGTCACATTCTCCCACAAAACTTCTTTAAACCAATCCATAGCTGCCCTTCGGGCTCCTCAGCCACTACGGTCCCCCCTCCCTTCCAGCTGCGAATCATCTCCTGTGGTGTGGCTAAGCTCTACCTCTCCAAAGCCTTGTCAAACTCGTGCTATAGTTGTGACTCCCTTGACCTCAAAATTCTCTGACTAATGCTGGATGTGACCTTGCCACATCTTACCAAAATACTTAACTGGTCGCTACCCCTCAGCCAATTCCTCTCTCTATGGAAAAAAGGAATTATAACATCAATCCTGAAGAGAGGTGACCCCTCTTTCCCTAGTAATTACCGACCCATCTCAATCCTACCCCGCTCCCACAAAGACTCTCTAAAAAATTGTGTCAGACCAACTCACTGACTACTTAGCCAAACATAATCTGCTCTGCCAAGAACAACACGGTGTCAGGTGGGGACACAGCACAACCTCTGCCCTCCTCAAATTTACATTGTACATACACAAGGCCCTGGAACAAGGGTCAGTAGCAGGTGCAATCTACATCGATTTGACCAAAGCGTTCGACACCGTCAATCATGCTCTACTTCCCCACTCCCTTCCCTCCTACTATTTCTCCCCTAAGGCCATCGCCTGGTTCAAAGACTATCTCTCTGGCCGGACGCAACAGGTCAAAATCAACACCACCCTCTCCTCCAATAAACCAGTCCTAGTGGGTGTCCCGCAAGGGTCTATTCTAGGGCCACTGCTTTTCATTCTCTTCCTAAACTCCCTCCCACAATCCTGCAGCAGGAAGCTCTTACTCTATGTGGATGACGCCATAGTTTTCTGGAAACATCCCCATCCTGACTCCCTCCAAATTGCCCTGCAAGGCTTTTTTAGAGAAATAGAAACCTGGTTCACTGAGCATCACTTAGTACTCAACTACAATAAGACGAAATCCATGATCTTTGCCTACCGCCAAAGCCCTCACAGTAGTGCCCCTCTAACCATCTCCAACTCGCAGGGCCTCCTTCTCGAACAGGTCTCAAACTTCAAATATCTGGGTGTCACACTGGACACATCCCTCACCTACCACACACACACATTCAACACCTTTCCTCTGCTGTTAACACCAGGCTGGGGATACTATATAGACAAGCGCTGCCTACCTCCTCAGGCCTTATGTCTCACTGTATCCTGTCTAGTCCTCTCATTGGTGGACTATGGCATTGTAATTTATGGCATCGCAGACCAAACCGCCATACATTGCATCAACCTAGCTCTCAACAGAGGCTTAAGTATCACACTTGCCTCCAAGCCAAAAAAATACTTGTGAATCTAACACCCATAGGCCTCCACCCCCTCATCCAGCCAGTCCCATACAGGTGAGCCTTAGATGCCCCGCAAGCACCTCCCTCCTAGTCCCCCACTGTAGGACCTGACTAGGGCAGAGGTCTTTCTGTTATCGTGCTCCACTCTGGCTCAGCAACCTACCACCCTCCATCTCCCTGGCCCCTAGTCTTGGACAATTTAAAACTGGTATCATGAACCTTCTCCTTGACTCTGAGGCTTGTGGCTGTAGCTAGTACTCCTCCCCCTTGTCCGTACCCCAAAAGAAGGCAAAGTTAAGGATGAAGGTCTAGCTTATCCTATGACTACATCCTTAGGTCCCACTATCCAGCTGTAAATAAACTCTGACTCATGGCTCTGTTAATGACCCTCCGAATCTGTAACCAGACTTGTCTCACAACTATAACTCCGGGTCTTCTTAAGCCCTAGATGCGGTAACCCGTCAATGTAAACACACTGTGTTGTGTGACCTATGTATAACTGTTATTAAATGTAATGTTTGTGCTTCCCTGTACTGACGTGGAGCCTTTGCAAAGGAGTCTATGACTCAAAGGATTATAATTCCAATTCTCTCAATAAATAAATAAATGAATAAACATTTATTTGAAGTGGAAGTCTCTAACTTCTATAAGTCGGACTCTGGAAGTTATTTCAGTTGTTTGGAAGTCAAAATACTGCCCGGCTCTCACATTTTGGCAGCCAGTTTTAGAAATGACAAATTTATAGATATAAACATACGACCAAGATTACACACACTGTCCCAGATATTCAGACTGCGCCTGGCAGTGGCGCATGCGTGGGGCCAGAACCAGTTGATATTCATGGCGCAGCACCGTTGAATATGGCACGGACTGCGCGCAGTGCAGTGGCACTGCACACGGCACAAGTCACAGATCGGGAGCATGGGGATGCACCAGCATAAACGCAGTTGCACTGGGCACAGCACCTGCAATATTGAGCAGAGGGCATGCAAATGAGGCCATAATATATGCAAGGCACAAATGGGGCCATTTGCATGTCATTATGGCCCCATCTGCATGTGTTGCGCAAGGCAGCCCAGCGAATTGTGCCTGGCACCCTGCATAGTATGGTGTGTGGACTGCAGGGGTCCTAGGGCATCCCCCGGCCCGTAGCCGCGATCGTGGGTAAACAGGAGGAAAACAAACACCCTGGTAGTCTAGTGGTACCCCCTCCTTCCCTTTGCCACGATCACCGTGAAATATGAAGTTCTACATTCCCTGGTAGTCCAGTGGTACCCCCCTCCCTCCTGTTGCTGTGATCGCCAGTAAAATTCCGTACAAACATTCCCTGGTGATCCAGTAGCACCCCTCCCATCCACCGGGACCCCTTGCTCCTCCGCCCCCGTAATGGCGGGCAGCTGCAGCTCGTTCAGCATACACGCCTGGCCGCCCGAATGACAGCATACAGTATGGGATGTAAGCCCGCATGGGCTTGCAGGGCATACTGTACTAACAGCACAAATCTGTGAATGAAGTCATTCATATATGTGTGACTGTCTAGTACAGTATGCGCTGCAAGCCCATTGGTCCACAGTGTGGACCAATGGGCTTACAACCCATACTGTAAGCTGTCATTCGGCAGACAGGTTGCTGGGCAGTATGCGGGTGGGTTGCAGCCACCTGCCAATGATGGGGAGGGGGAGCAGGGTGGGCAAGGGATCCTGTGTGGGAGAGGTGAGGGGTGCCACTGGATCACCAGGGAATGTTTGTACGGAATTTTGCTGGCGATCACGGCAACGGGAGGGAAGGGGGTACCACTAGACTACCAGGGAATGTAGAACTTCATATTTCACAGTGATCGTGGCAACAGGAGGGAGGGGGGGTACCACTAGACTACCAGGGACCGTATGGGTGCTTGTGGATGGTTTTCTGGGTGGGCAGGTGGCCACCCATGGCTGGCAGCTGCTGTGTTGCGCCCTGCAATACAGCAGGAGTTGTTCCTCCATTTCATGGGCTCAACTCTGAGCCCCCCATGCGGCAGAATGCAGGGTTGTGCCAGCATATGCGCCGCACATCCCGGGTTGAATATCAAGATGTGCCGCATATGCATGGGCACGCCCCCTGCATTTGCGCTGCATACATTACCATTGCACCCCAGCACATCGGGATTTGCGCTGCACCTGGCAGCCTTTTGAATATCCCACCGGGGCGCAATATGGAGTTGCGCCTGCGCAGCTCTGTTGTGCCAGGTGCAACCCCTTTGAATATCCAGGCCACAGCTGAGAAACAAAAGTCCAGACGGTTCCCTTATTTTTCATACATAGAAACTCTGACATTTCAGTGCTTGTACAAATGGCTTCACTAACATAAGGAACTTAGCGATGTTAAAATTAGGCAGAGAAACAAACATGAGAGGTCCAGAGGCACGAGCAGTGTACAGTTAGCAAGGCAGGGGAGAGGGGAAGTTAAAGGAACCTATTGTTAAAAGAATAGACAGTTAAATCCTCATATCCTCATAGCCCTTTGGGCTAACAGTGCCTCAGAAGGGGGTCTACATGCCTCCACGGCGAGAAGAGCCTGCTGCCACACTCCCTGAGCCCAGGTACAGCCTGGACAGCATTCTGGGAACTCAAGGCTGCGTGGCTGTTTCTGTAAATTTTCTAAGGACAATTGTCTTTATCTTGGGACAGCTCTTATTGGCTGTCCGTGGAACACGAGCTCCCTGTTTGGTTCCTCGTCCTGCCAGGCATTTCCAAATTCCTCCTGACTGGACTATGTCACTATCAGCAGCCAGCTTATTTAACCTTTTTTCCCCCCAATCCAGTATTGCCTCTGATATCTCATCTGTTTTAATACTAAGTGCTGAATTTCTTCAGTTTAAGGTGTAGAGGGCAACAAGACATGTAGGTTGCAATCCCCTTGCCACTGCTTCCCCCTTACACTTCTGTCCTGCGTCATTCATACCCAAATTCTCTGCCTTTCGCCCCTCTCTGTAGTGTCCCTTGCACAGTCTCCCCAGGCTATCACTAGGTATACAACGTGGCATCCAAACTAGGGTTCGAACCACGTACCTCTCGCTCTGAAGCAGCAATCCTACCACTGCCTCACTGTGTCTGCCACAATGTTAGGTGTCAGCAAGACCCACTCATACCTGCCCATGGTCACATCTACCACCACTGTACTCCCTCACAACACCCACCCACACAAACCAACCATACTACTGTTGCTAACCACGTTTACCTTGTTCAGCAACAAACCCCCAGTTGCCTCTGGTATCTACACACCTTTGCTGCTGGGGGAGCACCTCACCCCTCATAGCCTCTATGTCAACCTGTCTCTCCCCATAGCCTCCCCGCACCCCTCCCCCCATCTCTCTGTGCCTTGAGCCCTCCAGGTCTGTTCCTCCACCTGGCCATCCCAGCCCTCACACAACTGCCTATTCCCTACTCATCACTTTCTAAGCTTTCCAGATGCTGCTACCCGGCAAAATGCCACCAATTCATGGCCCTTGTCAGGATCTTCCACTTTCTTCTTCTACTATCTGGCAATGTGCACCCCAATCCTGGCACAGCAGCGCCCCCCCCCCCCAAACCGTGGTCACCCATTTGGCTTTGAATTGCCGCTATGAATATCTGCAGCCTGCCTAAAAAATGGCACCCCTGCAATACTGGACAGCACAGCACCAACCAGACATTCTGGCCTTAACAGAAACTTGGCTGTCAGCCAAGACCCCAGACTCATTTGTCTCTATTCCTGGCTACTCTCTCATTAGGCTTGATCGTAACGTCAAGAAAGGCGGTGGCTGTGCCTTCTATGTAAATGACTCACTGCATTACCAAGCCCTGCCTGAGCCCTTCCTAGACCATGGTGCCCAAGCCCCCTCAATAAAACTCTCCCCTGACCCAAACTGTGCTCCTCTTACTCTCACCGTCGCCTACATCCCACCCCGCAGCCAATCCCCTGCCTGTAAAGTGCTTTCTGACTATCTAGCCAGCCACCCCCACAAAATGGAACAAATCCTAGTTGGGGATTTCAACATAAACTGGCTGGCGAGCTCATCGACACACGCCAAAGATACCTTTGCTGCGTTAGATATGACCTAACTGGTATCCCAGCCTATCAGGGCCAACCCCAGTAATGGAACCCACACCCTACTATATATCCTGTTCACTAATCGTCCCCACCATATTACCAACCTGGGTGGCCTTAAGCGACCACTCCCCAGTCATCTTCAGCTGGTCCTATCAGCTACCTAAACCACCACCAAACATCACCTTTCATCATTGACTATGCCCAGGAGGCTTAGCCAAACTCAAACAATATCTAATTAACTGGGACTGGTCCCCTATTTCCCAAGCCCAGCACATAGATGATGCATTGCACTACTTCACCACCGCCTTTAATACCACCTGTGATGCTTTTGCACCGACAATCAAAGTGACCACTAAGAAATGTAGTGCCCCCTGAATCACCCCAGAACTCCTACAACAGTTCAAAATGCATGACACCCTCTGGCATCGTGCCACTGCCTCCGGTTTGCTAAGCGAAAGGCAGGCCTATAATGCTGCCCGCAATAAGTGTACCTGGGCAATCCGAAAGGCCAAGGCAGAGCACTGCAGAACCGCCCTAGCCACCTCCTGGGGTAGCACAAGAAAGTTCTGGGATAACATCAAGGAGCTTAATGGTAAATCCCTCTCTCCTCCCTCACAACTTAGTGTTACTACCACCACAGACACACTTCACATAGCTAACTGCCTCAATTCCACCTTCTCAGACCTCACCTCAGTCCTCCCTAGCAACTTTTTTGATCCAATTCAGCCTACCCCACCGCCTGAGCTCCTCCACCCCCCCTTCAAACTCAGAGTCATTACCCCTACAGAAGCGAAAGCCTACCTGTCCAAAGTCCTCCAGAGCTCCAATTACTGCAAAGACGCCTTTGATATGCGTATCCTATACCTTGCGCTAGCTCAGTTATCTCCCCACTCACGGACCTTCTAAATCTGTCCCTGCACCTGGGCCAGTTCCCAACCGTGTGGAAAACAGCAGTGATAACACCAATATTGAAATGTGGCGACAGCTCCCTCCCAAACAACTACCGGACCATCTCGATCCTCCCCCCACTCTCTAAAGCCCTTGAAAAGATCATGGCAAATCAGCTCACTGACTACCTCCTCGCACACAACCTCTTATGTAGGGAGCAGCATGGTTTCAGAGCTGGTCATAGCACTACGGCCGCCCTCATAGAATTCGCTAACTCCCTGCACTCCACGCTTGACAAGGGGCACCTCGTAGGGGCTGTGTTTATAGACCTTTCAAAGACCTTCAACACGGTTTCTCATCCCCTCCTTCTTAATGCATTGCAACAAATTGGGGTCTCTCATTGTCCACTCTCATGGTTCTCCAGCTATCTTTCATCTAGAACCCAATGTGTTAAAATTAATGATACCATATCTACTATGCTGCCTGTGCACTCAGAAGTTCCCCAGGGATCTATCCTGGGTCCCCTGCTATTCAGCATCTACCTCAACGCCCTACCTAAATCCTGCCCTGGCAATAAATAAATAATTCCATTTACTGAATATTAACATGTTGAATTATGAACTATGCGGACGACACTGTTCTTTATGCCGCACATCCTGATCCTCTCTTTCTCCAGTATATCTTGCAAAACTCCTTCTTCAGATTGAACACTGGTTTGCTGAACACAGATTGGTGGTCAACATTAAAAAAACTAAGATGATGCTCTATGCCCACCACCAAAACAGATCAAAGGATTTCCCTCTGGAAATACTGTCCACCTCTCTCATCCCACTGGAACAGGTCTATAAGCATCTGGGTATTACATTTGACTCTTCCCTCTCATTCCACGAGCATATAAAAATCCTCACTTCTACCACCAACACCCGCATTGGTCTCCTTTACAGGCATAAAGACTGCCTGCCACCTGAAGCATTTCACCTAGCCATTACCTCCTCAGTCTTATCACTGGTGGACTATGGCCTCACATTCTATGCTGCCGCCGACCCTATGGCGCATCATCAAATACTACTAGTCATCAATAAGGCCTGCCGGCTCCTCTCTGGTGCTGACAGAATTACACATACCGGCACCCTATACATGCTCACCAATATCCTCTCCCTTGAGGAAAGGCTATTGTACCAGACTTGTCTGTTCACAAAAAAAATCCACCTGGGTTTAACCCCAATAGGTGTCATGGCTTCTCTTCAGGCAGCCACCATCTCAGCGTCCACATGGGCCGCCCCAAAAACTACCTGGAAGGTGCCTAGGGTCAGGACCACCCTGGCCCAGCTATCCTTCTCCCTTAGAGCTCCATCCTGGTACAATGCCCTCCCACCAGCCGTCACATCAATCACCAATCTAGGTCCTTTTAAAGCTGCCTTAAGGGCCCATATCCTCTCCTCACATCAATGCCAGTGTAACCGGTAACCTGTGGATCCTGTACCAAGCCGCTAAGCCATGCACCTGCCCTTGGCCTGGCAGTGGGGAGCCCTCACTATTTCTAGCCTACAGGCTCCTCACCTCCCTCGGTTGCCATATAGCTGCACTGGACTATGAATGTATTGTATTATGTATAAGACAAGGCCTCCCTGAGGTGGCTTACTACCAACTCATATCATGCATTGCTTTAGCTACCAATTGTATAGGTGTTAACCGCTCATTAGGTAAATATGTCGAGAGCGCTGCCCTGTTTTAGCTACCAAATGTATAGGCATTAACCCGGGCTCATTGTACTTATACTCTGTATGATTGCTCATCCACATTTATTCTATGTATGTGCTGTATGAATGTCTATGTTTTGTTCTGACGTGGAGCCTTTGGAAACTAGTCTATGACTCAAAGGGTTGTAATTGCAATTTCCTAAATAAATAAATAATTCCATTTACTGAATATTAACATGTTGAATTAATTCTTTTTTCTGTACTTCGGCACAAAACTGTACTTTCACACAATACTGACGTGTTTATTTCTCCAGTTCTTGTTTTGTTATTTATTGTTGTGTAACCCCCCTGCAAATGGGGGTTCCCAAAAGTCTTCCAGGAGCTTGCCTGAATGCTCCAAGTCTGGGCGGTGTTCGGTGTCTGAGCTGTTTAAATGTGGTTTCAAGTGAGTGCTATTTGAGCCTCCATGTACTGTCTCTTTAAGAGCTGTCTGCTTGCAGACTTAATTAGTTTGTATGGGGGGACTGTGTGTTCTAATGCCCAAATCCCACCCGGGCTGCTGTCAATTTGCTCCGTTTCTGCCGTTGCTACATGTGCAGAGGGAGCCTTGTTGAAAGATATAACTGTTTGCCAGAAATCATTTAGAGTGACTGAGAAAATTTAATTTGTCTAATCTGTCTTCATTTCAGCACAAACTGTTTCAGTGTAGCTCTTTCATTTCGGTTCTGAATAGCTGACTTGAACCAATCAGGATGATAAAGAGACCCTAAAATGGAGCCTGTGGACGAATCGGAACTTGGACTCTCAATTTTGAGCCAGCCACAAAGGGATTGTATGGGCAGTGACTCTGGGAAATGTAGTTTTAACCTTGGCACCTTTTTCCACCAGCAGAGGGAGCCTTATTGTGAGTGACAGCAGAACCAGCCAACAGAATGGTGTGGAGCTAAATTAAATGCCCTGCTCTGTGACTGGAAATATTAGATCAATTGGTTCTGTGAAGAGGGAAGGAGCTCTGTGCTTCTGCGGTGTGTAGTTTCACGCGGGAAGCGCGTGTGAAGCCCTGAGTTTCGGTCTGCAGTCTTTGTGAGTGCCAGTTTGGACTGAATCCGAGTTGTGAGGAGAAAGAAGCACCAGAAGTGTGGAAACCAGGCTCACCCTGTAGAAGACTGGAGAAATTGCTGAATCGCGCTCGGTCTGTCAGGAACAGAAGCTGCTGTGTGTGCTCCCGGGTATCTTGCAGTAACTGCGATCGGGATCGAGGAGCAGCCTGCCTGGTATAGTACTTTTCTTTTACATATGAATGTGCGTAGTGCTTGTGGGGAATCGCTATTTCCAATCCCCTGTGCTATGTGCTGTGTGTTGAAGCTGGAAGCAAACCCTAGCTTGTCTCGAACTAAATCTGTTTGCTATAAACTGCAATGGGGTCCAGTCACAAGGACCTTGTCTCCATGCCCTGCTGTTTCTGACAATCCAGAAGAACATCCACCATCCGGTTCTCAGCTCGGGTATTGTGAGTACAAATCCGGGTATTCCCCTGCAGCCTGTTTTCAATCACAAGTGTGTCATCTAATTCTTGTTGTTTCTTTGATTCATGGACTGAGCTATCCGGCTCCGGATTACAATTAGGTGTTGTGCATATATTTTCTTCTACAGGGCCATATCTATCTGCACCTGCCAGCCAACCCCGGGCAATGGGCCTGGCTAGCCCCCCAACCTGGGTACCCAGAGTATGACTTTTCAGACCCTGTATGTGTGCACAGTACTGTAATTTAATGCCACTAATTAACCTGATTTCCCCCTCCCGTGTTTCTGTTCCCTAAATAAATCAGATTTGTTGTTGTTGTTAAACTTTAAACTGTCTGAAGTGTCAGTACCTTCATGCCAAGCACTGTATTGGTTAGTGTATGCTGTTTAACCTTGTTTTTCAGGGGGTCCTCAGAGACGAACCTGCGAATCAGTCTCGAGGGTAAGTGGTACCTTATGAATGAACAGTGTGTACATGTGGGGTATTGGTACTGTGACTCCTGTGCATCGTGTGGGCCATTAGAGGGATTAGAAGGGGGTCTCAGTGTCACAGAGGGCTGTGACCAAACTAGACCAACCATTACAAACCCTGACCTCTGGTTGGAGGCACCCGCCATAGAACCTAGGCCCCTCAACCTGTCAGTAGCCAAGCAGGCAGGGGTAGTAGCCCTTGGGATAGCGCCACCTGGGGGTTACATCTATATTCTTCAAAGTCTTCAATAAATAAATAAAATATTGGTTCAATGGATTTTGTATTGTGCTAGTCCTTTTTTGTGATCATAGTTGAAAAATGTAATACAAATTTGACTGCAAAATATAATTTAAATAATAGCATACATTTTAGTGTTAAAATACAATGTCTTTCAGAAAAATTCATCATTTTCTTAACCTGCACGTCTGAAATTCTGGAAGCCATCTAATTTTTACGTTCACTTGCGCGCATGCGCAAGGAACATTTTGGAAGAGTAGCACACTTTGGAGGTGTGCCTCTCCCTTTCAATCCACTGCTCAGTTGAGCAGGCAGTGTGATCCTGCAATGGGTGCAGGGCACATGTATGTTTCGCGATGCCGCTGAAAAACCACAGCTATGGCTACAAGCTCCGCCGCTACCCCGTCACGGCACCCCGGCGTCAGCCGCCCAAATCTTTCCTGTGCAAGGCCACCCAGCGGCAAACGTCAACGTCGTCTGCCGGCCGGGGTGCCCAATCCCGTCGGCTCCTCGGCCCCAGCCATCCTTCTGCCATGCTGGGGCCCACCCATGTGGCAAAGCGTCCCCGTAGTCTTGTTTTTTTTTTCACCTGTAAAACGCCACTTGGTCCCAGGCGCTTCTCCCAGTCCCCCCTCCACAGCCTGCACCACCCTGCACTTTTAGCCTCCCCACCCCTCCCTCAACCCCTTACCTCCCGGAGCTCGTGCGACGATCTTCAGTGGACCGGGAACACGTCTGCACTCTTCAAAGCCGACTACGAACTGAGGAAATGCCGGTAAGCTGTATAATGGGCTAGATGGGGTGTTTTCAACTTTATTACATATACGAGCATTTTTAGAAATTTTGCACAAATTTTCAACATGGGGATTTTAGGACCCCTTCTCATGAATGATGTCACTGTCATGGCGTTATTCGGGTTCGAAGGGTGATTTCACAGATGTCTTGCCGATCACCCTTTGGGCCAAATAACGCCATGTTAATGTTTATCGTCATGAGAAGGGTCGCTCATGTTGAAAACCAGTAAAATTCAAAAAAAACTGTTTTTCTGGCGTCGTTGCGCGGTTCCTCGCGGGCTCGTGGTTACTTAATTTTTCAATATTTTTTCACTCCAGATTTTCAACATTGCCATTTTACCACACCTCCTTATGAGCAGTACAGCTGTCATTTTCACATCCTGCCCAAAACGTGTTTCCGCCCATGTAGCGTACAATGGCGCAGTTGGTGTGCGAAATCAATGTATGGGACACATTAAGAAAATCACAGAGACACTGTTCATTAGCAGAGGTCTTAAAATGGCTCTGTTGAAAATTTGGTGAAAAGATTTCTAAAAATGACTGTTTTACGAGCGTGTGTTGCGCAGTTCCTACGCACACTCGTAGGTTTACGAATTTTCAATATTTCCACTCCACATTTTCAACATTGCCATTTTACCACACCTTCTTATGAGTAGTACAGCTGTCATTTTCACATCTCATCCAAAACGGTTTCTGCCCATGTAGCCATACAATGGCGCAGTCGGTGCGAAATCAATGTATAGGACACATTAAGAAAAATCACAGTGACACTGTTCATGAGCAGAGGTCTTAAAATGGCTGTGTTGAAAATTTGGTGAAAAAATCCTAAAAATTACTGTTTTACGAGTCTACGTTGCGCAGTTCCTATGCACGCTCGTAAGTTTGCGAATTTTCAATATTTTCACTCCAGATTTTCAACATTGCCATTTCCACACACCTCCTCATGAGCAGTACAGCTGTCATTTTCACATCCTGCCCAAAACGTGTTTCTGCCATATGTAGTGCACAATGGCGCTAGATCGGTGGCGAACTCAATGTATGGGACACAGTAAGAAAATCACTGTGACACTGTTCATATGAGCAGAGATCTTAAAATGGCTATGTTGAAAATTTGGTGAAAAATTACTGTTTTACGAGTCTCGTTCGCAGTTCTTATGCAGCCTAGTAAGTTTGCAATTTTCAATATTTTCACTCCAGATTTTCAACATTGCCATTTTACCACACCTCCTTATGAAGCAGTACAGCTGTCATTTTCACATCCTGCCCAAAACATGTTTCCGCCCATATAGTGCACACACTGGCATGGTCGGTGTCTTGAAATCAATGTATGGGACACAGTAAGAAAATCACAGTGACACTGTTCATTAGCAGAGGTTTTAAAATGCCAATGTTGAAAATTTGGTGAAAAAATTCCTAAAAATGACTGGGTGGGATATTCAAAAGGGTTGTGCCATGCACAACAGGGTTGCGCATGCGAAAGTCCAAAAGTGCGCCATTTTGCGATTTTCAGCAGGAGGCAGTTGTGCCACCGAAAACATGCTGAGCAACAGCGCAATGCAAATGAAGGCATGCGCAGCCGAAGGGGGTGGATCCATGCATAAAGAGCGCAATGCGATATTCAAAGACTTGCGCAATGCGCAACAGCGGAACAGCCGGAAATTGCGCACTAGCGGAAATGAACCAAAATAAAAAGGCTCAAGGAAGCGGCCCAAGAACGCTACAAGGATGCCAAGTGGGGTAGAGAGAGAGAGAGAGAGAGAGACTTTCTCCACTCCACTCCAACTTTCTACACTCCTCCTTGGATACCAGCTCCCTAGCTGGTGCAGTGTTCATCGACCTCTCAAAGGCCTTCGACACCGTCTCCCATCCACTTCTGCTGAATGCATTCTGCCACACTGGTCTCTCAGCGGGCCCCCTAGCATGGTGCACTAGCTATCTTGACACTCGATCTCAGTGTGTAAAAATTAATAGCACACTCTCCGATACCCGTCCCATTCTCTCTGGGGTCCCCCAAGGCTCCATCCTGGGCCCCCTTCTCTTTTCACTCTATCTGAACACCCTGCCCAATGCATGCCCTGGCAAAATTCTACTGTATGCAGATGACGCTGTCCTTTTTGCCACCCACATCAATCCCATCTCCTACAGGACTCCCTTACAGCAGTCTTTCTACAGTGCCGAGGCTTGGTTTAAGGAGCGCAGACTCGATCATCAATCTTAATAAAACCAAGCTATGCTCTTTCCCACCCCAAAACAAAGCTAGCAACCACCCTCTATATCCTTCCAAGTACCAGTCAGCCACTGGAACAAGTCTGCTCCTACAAATACCTTGGGGTTACCTTCGACTCAGCCCTCATTTCACAACCACATAAGCGCCTAACATCCGTCACTAACACATGGCTTGGCATCCTCTTCCGCCATAGAACCTGCCTTCCCCAAATGCTCTCCGGCTCGCTGTTACATCATCCGTTCTGTCCCTTGTAGACTATGGTCTACCAGTATATAGTGCTCCGACACCACTGCACTCAACAAAATTCACTTAACCCTGAATAAAGCCTGCAGATTGATTACTGGTGCCCCAGGCTCACACACACCCTGTCAGCTGTATGATGAGGCTAACCTGCTTACCCTGGATGAACCAGCTCCAATACCAAACCTGTCTCCTCACAAAAAACCCCACTGGGCTCTCCCGGTAATGTGGCTATCCACCAGAACCCCTCCCACTATTGCAACACGGTCTCCTACAAGACCACTCTAATAGTCCCCAGATCAAGAACCAGCCGTTGCCAGAGGTCCTTCTGCTATAGAGCCCCAACCTGGTTTAACTCTCTCCCTGCCCCCATCACCAATGCCACCACCATCTCCAAGTTCAAAACCACCCTTGAACCACATCATCCGCTTTTCGTAACTGCTCCTGTCTCTGAACATAACCTCCACCTCTGCTTCTCTTGACGCCCCCTGGGCAGCTCTCCACCTAGCCATCCCCACACCACCACTTCCCTGTACACGTGGCTATGTTTAACCTGGCCAGTGCCAGCTGTTTCAGTGTTTACCAACTAGATTGCTCACTTGATACCAACTTGTGTAACACCTGTTATCAATTACATGTACCCTGTAACCTAATTGATTTGTCTGACCACAGTGTGGTGGCGCCTCTGTTGAGCACTAGTTGTTTTGCAAATCTATGCTATGTAACCAAAAACACAATGTATGTCTTTATGTTGATGAAGTACCTTTGGAAACGAGCCTCTGGCTCAAAGGTTGTAAACTGATTCTTAGAAAATAAATAAAAAAATAAAAAATAGAGGGAGAGACAGACAGACAGACAGACAGTGACAGGCTAGGGCAGGCAAGGCAAGCATGGGCCATAGGCTGTAGAGGCCAGCGGGGGGTGCCCGGTGCAGTGGAAGTAGCAGTGAGGACAGCGGGGGTAACACAGCAACACCAGCCAGGGTGGGTCAGAAGCCAGAGAGATGGACAGTGCCAGCTTCCACATGGAAGCTGTAATGAGGGGGGTGAGAATGCAAGCTGCAGGGGGACGAGGCCGTGGAAGGGCCCGTCGGTGATGCGCCCCAACAGGCAGATACCGTGCCCACATCAGCTATGAGCTGTACACAGATGTAGAGATCGTGGGCGGTACCGCCTGAACAGGGCAATACTGAGGCGGCTCTGTGAGCTGTGCAGTGATGTGATGCAGGCACCCTCACGACGGAGTCACGCTCTGTCAGTGGAGACCATGGTGACAGCCTGCATGTGCCTGCTCGCCACGGACACCTTCCAGAGGCCGACAGGGGACACCACAGGCATCACACAGTCGGCCACGTCATGCATCCTCACCCAATTCCTCAGCGCACTGCTGCCACATGCTGCGGAGTACATCCATTCCCCAGCACACGTGGCAGGCGTACAGCAAACATGGAGAGTTCCACAGGGTGCAGCACATATGCCTGGCGTGCGTTCGGGGCCATAGACTGCACGCAGTGGCCATTCGCACGCCACTTGGCCTGATGGGGCTGCATATAGGAACAGAAAGGGCTTCTCCAGTGTCAACTGCCAGGTGGTGTGATGCCACTGGGCACATAATCAATGTCTGTGCCACACACCCTGGTGGAGCACATGATGCCTTCATATGGTATCAGTCCGCACTGTGCCATCGATTCGAGGTAGGGACATCTCCACAGGGCCATCTAGTGGGTGAGTGCGCATGTATGGAATGCAAACTCGGGGCAGGGTGGGAATGCCACAGGTGCCATGGTAGTGGCACACAGGGATATAGGCAATATGGACCTGAACATGATGCTGATCTCACTATCTCCACACAGGTGACAGCGGATACCCACTCTGTCCCTAGCTGCTCACCCGTGCAGGACCCCATGACCCCATCGCAGACAGCTATAATGAGGCACATGTTTCCACATGCAACATCATAGGCGGGTGTTTGGGATGCTCAAGGCACAACTTCCGATGCCTAGACACCTCGGCGGTGCCCTACAGTACAGCCCCAAAGGGCCTGTGGGATATTCCTGGCCTGTTGCATCCTGCACAACATGGCCAAAGACTGTGGGATAGCCCTACAAGTTGAAGAGGGGGACAACGATGGGGGCATCAGTGGCGCTGTGTTGATAGTGATGAGCAGCCCCACTAGGGCAGAGGGACCCTAGAGGCTGATCCGGTGAGCCCAGCTGCACGGGACACCATCACAGAGGAGCACTATGCACAACACAGGTGAAGTCAGGGGACATGCAACCAACACTGTCCATGCGTGAGCCACAGGCACAGGGTAACACACCAGGGGGTGCATGATGGCCAGGAGTGGAAGGGTCAGGCATACAAACTATGCCACCATCAGGGAGGGGTGGCACTCCTATGGACACACACACACCAGGCACAGGCGTACATGGGCAGATGCACAGCACAGCAGAACCGACATTGCTAACACACAGAACCACCGACCACCCCACCACCTGTACTGTCCAAATCGTGTGTCAGATGCTGGGCACCTTGCACCTTGGTGTACAGTACAATGCAGGCATCATCATGCACACGCACTTGTGGACAGCAGTTGGGAGGGTGTGCAGGTGGTGCGTGTGTCGGCGTGATGAGCAGAGCACCCAGCGGTGCACTGCCCACCATGTTTCACACGGTATGAGCGGCACAGACAGGGCCCACACTGGAACCGGGTCAGTCTCATGTAGCACTGTCCCGCGGCCACTGCGGATCGTGGGCGGCCCGCCCGTGACCCAACAGCCCTGGCAGGCTGAGCAGGGGCCACATGGGGTGGCACTGTTGGACCACCAGGGGTCCACTGCGTGACATGACCTTGCCCGCGAGGGGTCTGCAGCATGCCGAACAAACCTGCCAGGGGTGCCGGGATACCTGGCAGAACCGGTGAAGCCAGGCCTGGTGTCGCCGCGATGCTGCTGGGAAGCGGGGTGGAGGTGAACTGGGTGGGGTGTGCGGTACAGGGCACACCTGACTGTGTGCCCAATCGTCCTGACAGAGTCCACTGCCTGGGTCAGCCTGTCAATGGCGGGCGGTCACATCCGTCCACATACAAACCAGCTCTGCTGCGGTCCAGAGCACTCCCTGCTGTCCCGCTCCACAGCCACAGACAGTGCCTCCACAGACATTGCAACCCACCTCTGCTGCTGTCACGTTCCTGCAGCAGGCAGGTGTCTCATCAATAAGTACTGTGCTAGCAGCATCCTGTCCCCAAGGTGTGGAAGGTCCTGATGCACAGCAACCCTTGAGGGTGGGTGCTGTTAGAGGACCAGGAATGGGCGCGGATCAAAGGCGGACGGACATGTGCCACCGCTTGACACTCTACCCCAGACCTGTGGGTGACTGCTGCTGCCCTCAACGCTGTGCACAGGGTCCCTCATTTCCACGGCTGTGGCGCAAGCAGTGCGGGCACCTGCACAGCCACGCTGACAGGCTGACCTGGGACTGTGCCAACATGCTGGTACACAAGTTGGAACCAGAAGGCCCAGGGGCACGTGCTGGCCTGCTGTGTGTCTGTCATGGACACACACATGTCACTGCCCATTGCAGTCCTTGCATCATCAATGGTGCAGAGTCGTGCTACAACCACAGTCTGGCGTGCTGGCATGCTTGCATGCCAGACTGCTGAGACACAGGCTATGCCCCCACACCCGAATCACCGACACCAAGTTGGCGGCCAAGCGTGCATGCTGCTGCAGTGCCTGCTGGCTGGTGACAGGTGGATGGACCCTCCTCCATGTCCAGCAGGTCATCATCACTGCCTGGACCCTACCACCCCGTCTCCTGAAGAGCAGACAGGATCTGTAACAGAAAGAGAGTACATGTGAGTGCTATGAACAACCCCCAACACCACCACCATGTCATACCGTGCAGTGATGGGCTTCCACCTGTCTGAATCCACCTCCTGAGTACGCCCTCAATAGCGCTCCGCTGCATGGAGTGCAGCCAGTCTCTCCTCAGCCGGGTCAGCTCCAACACGCTGGCTGGCCCCGCCAGTGCCTTGCGTGCCGCCCTGAAGGCTGCCACTTTCTCCTTCAAACTCCTGCGGTCTGTCCCATCTTCTTGCATTCCTGCACGGGCTGGTGGCTTCTGTGCAGGTTCATGGCCGAGCTACCCCCTCCCATGCAGCCGCCCCCGGGACTGAGGGTGCCCGCCATCCACTCAGTAGTGGATCCTCCTCCAGGTAGGCCTGGAAGGGGCCTCTGTCTTTGCTGGGGTAAAGTTGGGCCTCCTCCTCGCCCACCATCCTCACCCTCACCTTGTCTCTGCTCGGTCATGGCGATCTGTATGGGGAAGTGGACACCTGTCACTGTGCAGTCTACAGCATTTTCCCATGACCATTGTCCAGAACATCACACAGCATGCAACTCACCTCTCCTGCAGTGCCCGAATCTGGCCAGCGCGGCCCCAGTATCGCAATTTTATAGCGCAATGCATGCAAATTAGAAGTGGAGCAACTATAATGAGATGCAAATCGCGCCACTGTGCCTTTGAATGGCTGATCAGATGATTTGCATGTGTCGGTGAATATCGCCAGAAGTCGCTAATACGGTTGAGTCAGCTGAGCCAATCGCAGATCTGTGACTGTGTAGTACACTGCATTGCGCATGCCCAGATAGCTTACGCAGGCGTCTGCCGCGCTGCTGATGTGCTGTGCGCGATCGGCAATTCAGGCCATGGCCACCATTGTGCCAGTGGCGCTACAGCACTGGGCACTATATGGCAGTGTGGCACTACTGCGCAATAGTCCACTGTGGCACTGGTACGCAGGTGGTCGGTCGCGCAGGATGCGTATATGTCAGATGGCGCTGTGCGTGGCCTTGCGTCATTGCCCATGACCTGGTGTCCGACCTTTGCCCCTGGTGCTGTTGGCTGCCATGTGTATGTTCCCTATTAGCTGTCTGGTGACGGCGCTATGTGAACTGGCTGTTGAACAGCGCGATTGGGCTCTATGGTGGTCTATTGCGCCAACATCTCCACGTGGGGTTCTGGCGCGGGCGGGCGCCATATTGCCTGCTGTAAAGTTGGTAGCATGGCACGCAGGGAGGGCAGTACAATGGAGCCCGTGGAAGTGGCCAACTTGGTGGCCCTGGTGGGCATGGGGCACTGTGGCGGTGAGGTGCCCCTCACCATTACTAGGGACCCAGGTCTGGCAGCAGAAGTGGCCAGTGACCTGGTGGGGGTCACTGGGCGGTGCCGGTCAGCTGAGCAGTGCCGGCACCGGTACAGTGACCTCCGCAGGAGGGATCCTCAGCTTCTTGAGCAGCTACGGTCACGTGCCAGGAGGGGGCGTGGTGCCTAGGCCAGGTGGGTGTACCATCTATGCACCTGTATTCTCTGTAGGGGTGTGCGTGTGTTTTGGTGGCTGTGCATAGGTGATGGCTCTGCCATGGTTGGCTGTGTCAGTGTGTGCAGGTGTGATGCATGGGTCTGGCTGTGTGGGCAGGCACTCTCACTGGGGCAGGGGGGGCAGTCTACTTTGGAGTCACACTGATGTTTTTCTCAACATTTGTCTCCCACAGGACGGCGGAGAGGATGCAGGCACGGGGTGAGGAGGGCCGTGCCAGGCGGTGGTGCTGTGGGTGGTGCGCCCCAGCAGCAGCAGCAGCAGCAGCCACAGCTGCTTGAGGAGTGTGAGTATCATTACTTCATGGATGCTATTGCATGCTGGGGGGGGTGCATGACCACCAGCCATGCACAACACAACCATGCACACGACACAGGCAACATTCATCATTGTCCAGTGTCACAGCACGTCTGTGTATGCATCACTGGTGGTCCATGCATGCACTGGGCACATGGCTGTGGGACTGGCATCGCACCACGTTGCCACGTCACTTGACAGCCTTGTTTGTGCTGTGATGTACATGGCCAGTGTGTGTGTGCAGTGGTGCACATAGCTGGTGCTGCCTGGTTGGTCGTGTCATGTGCATGGTCACTGTGGGTGGGTGCATACTATCGCAGGTGCGGGGCACTAGGCTTTATGCCTTGCAGGATGGGTGGTGTTCAGGGTTTTGAACAGTCACAGCCATTGACTGTGTTCCCTTTTCCTAGGTCTCAGCATCCTAAGAAGGATGGAGCGTGCCCTTCATCGGATCACACGTGTCTCCATAGCAACACATGGGATCCTGAACATGTACCGCCGTGGGATCCGGAGACGGCGGAGGGGACAGCGACGGCGGCAGGCAGCGGCAGACCAGCCTGCCAGGCCATGATTGTGCTTCCCCTTCCCACTTCAACAATCCCTCCCACCCTGCCTTCCCTCTCCCAGTTGTTCACCCCTACCTTGTACCCCACCCCCCTGTCTTGTACATAACTGTATATAGTTGTTCTTGTTCTTGTTGTTGTATTTTATTGTTTCTACGAATATATATATTTTGTTATGAATACTGTGGTGGTCTCTGATTTGCATCTGGCTATGGTTGCTCAGTTGCAGTGATGTGCATGCCATCTGGGGTGGTATGGTCCTGGGTGTGTGTGTGTGTGCATGTGTGTGCATGGGGAGGTGTCTCAAGTGTGGCAGTGTCTTTCTGTTGGTCTTGCCATCTGCTGCCGCCCACTGCTGGGTGCACAGGGTGGGTCTGGCTTGTATGCTTCTCTGCTACACGGGGTTGGCGTGTGCCAGGCGGGATGCATGGTGTTTCCTGCAGTGCCAGTCACTGCACATGGCTGGTGTCTTGGGGTCACGGTGCAGGGTGTGCGGTGCATACAGGGCTGATGTGCACTGTGGTTGTCATCCCTGGCGAGAGCAGTCTCAGCCTGCAGTGGTTGTGCTGGGCGTCATGGCCCTGCTGTGCTTTGTTGGCTTGTCCCCAAGGGCCAGTGGATCATCCGTCCCACCCCCAGTGATGCTGTGCTTGGGGTGTGCAGGTGTCTTGTTGGTTCTGCAGTGTGTTCCTGTGCCCATGTGTGGCATGGCTGCGGTGGGCCCCAGCCTGCCTCCCTGGATGTGCAGTTCCATTGCTCTGCGGGGGGGGCTCTGCTTGCGCTATGGCACCTCTGGACTGCTCAGCTGGGCTGCCCTGGTTGCGCTATAGCACAACCTTTCTGCTCAGCTTCTCCTTCCTGGTTGCGCTATGGCGCAGTTTGTGCGATATTCAGACGTTGGCTGCTTGCGCAATTTGTTCTGCTCCATGTTTGAATATCGCGTCTGTTGGCATGTGCATCGCGAATTGATTTGTCTTGCTCCTGCTGTTGCGCACATTTTGGGCACAGTTTGAATATCTGGGCAATTGTTTAACGAGCGTGCGTTGCACAGTTCCCACGCACGGTCGTAGGTTTGCGAATTTTCAATATTTCCACTCCAGATTTTCAACATTGGCATTTTACCACACTTCCTTATGAGCAGTACAGCTGTCATTTTTCACATCCTGCCCAAAACATGTTTTCCGCCTATGTAGCACACAATGGGGGTAACAAAAAGGTCATGCTGAAAATTTATTGTGCAAATACCAGCAATCGCACAGGGCACTAGGGTAAAGCACCATACGTGCCAAACACCACTGCAAATACCTGCAAGCGAACGTTCGGCATTGACAAATGCTTGTTTTAATTTACATTTGGAAGTCAGTGACTTCCTCCACCTTTATTATGAATGGTATTGTTTTATTTTTAAAGTCAGAGACTCCCAAAATGAAGCTCACTAAATCCCTGCCTGGAGGGTGACTGACTATTAAGTTATACAGTGGGAGTTCTTTACTGCTATTATAAAAATGTTTTTTTTTTCCCAGTAGTGTTAAATTTTGTTCAGCATATGGTTAGGTTCTACATGATTAACAAAGCCTGATGAAATGCTTACAGTCAATCAGATAGCTCAGTTTTTGTCCGCTGACTGGCACAGTAGTTATGCTGCCAACTGCCATCCAGACAACCCTGGTTTGCGCCCTGACAACTAGCAGGGTGGGGTTTTGACATCTGTCTCAGACGCTTACTGCCTCGGGGGGAAGAGGGGGGCAGCTCCTTTTGCTACACAGCTGCCACCTAGTGGCCCAGGGGAGGGTGGAAGGAATAAGCAGTCCTTCTGGAGTGGTCTGTGTCGACATGCCTAGCAAGAGATGTGGAGGTGTCACAAGCTCACAGTGGAGCAGGCTGAGTTTCAAGGGTAGGGCAGGGTTCACCCACCCTTCCACCAGCCCTGATAGGGATTCTTCTGGGTCGCTCCTGAAGATCACTCCTAGGGAGGGTGGGCGGGGGCTATTTGGGGAAAAGATACTGCAGCAGCCGCAGACAGATGACGCTGCCCGCACACACTCCTCCCATGCCATAGCAGGGCTCCACTGACTCTTCCTGCACCTTGCTGGCTCCTCCTCCTGGACCTTGACCGAGTGAAATATCCTCCTCCCGACTTGGAGAACTGGGGGGATGGCGGAGGTCCCACCTAGACAATACAAGCTGTGGGTCATTAAAATTTCAGTCAAACCAAAAGAATGACAAATGTGTCTTGTTTCTTTCTGTGGCTACGCGATAATTTGCGCTGGTCAATCTGGTCTGCAACATGTCGCTCCACCCTATGAGCTCTGGCATAAACTGCACCCCTGAACACGTCATCCCCTGGCAATTTGCCCCCCAGCATAAACATAATAGAAAAAAACTTGGTGAGGGGCAGCAATGAATTGTTCAGGGAGGCAATTTAACACCGGAGCTCATAGCCCAGAGTGAGTTGCCATGAAGTGGAATATCCACCACAAATTGACATGTCCCTGTCCCCTCTTTCTGCCAAGACCTTCGTGTTTTAAAGCAGCAGTGCAATGATTTTTTTTTTCCAAAATCTTGTTTTGCCTACAGTTAATAAACATATTAGCATCCCTGTCAAATCTACTTTTCTAGGTACCTCCTGTACCTGTGTACCATGAGTGTGTTCAGAGGACAGAGTGAGAATGCAGTAAAAATAAGTAGCGTAAGTTAGTGGGACCCAGATATTCAAAGCTTTGCACCATGTGCAAGGTAGTTGTGCCTGCATTGCACATGTTGTGCACCAAACTCCCATATTCAGGGGAGCTTTGCACGTGCTAAACCCATCTGCACCCTTGCACAGAGATAATGTGTGCAGCGCATAAAGGCGGGGTGGTGCCATGCATATCGGCGCAGCGTGATATTCAGCGTGTTAGCACCGCACAAAGGGATTAGTGCAGGTCACTTAGCACCTGTAAGAAGGCTGTCTTAAGCTGGGGCAAACACCAGAGGTGGGCAAAGACACTACAGGCCATAGTTCAAGATGGCACTCAGGGGAGCACTCATAGTCTAGCTGCTGCAGCAGGTCTTACAGGATGAGAAGAGGGTCAGTGTCCACCCTCGACCCATACGTCGGCCACAGAGGCACTATGCCACATGCAGACAGTACTGTTCACAAGTCACATATGAAGTCCTCAGTGATGACCAGATCATGGGCCAGAACAAGCCCAATGGGCCCATGATCAGGCAGCTGTGTGAGCTGCTCCATGACCAGCTACAGACAGACGCCCAGTGCAGCCATGCATTGTCTGTCAAGCTGAAGCTGATGGCTGCAGTGCGTTTCCTGGCCACTGGAACATTCCAGACACCAGTGGGGGGACACCACTGGTATTTTTCAGTCAGCCACCTTGCGCCTGTTGGGCCAATTCATAGACATTCTACTGGACCATGCTGCTGAGTTCATCGTATTCCCCAGCAGTCAGGCACAGCAAACAGCAACCATGCAGCAGATCCACTGGGATATGCACTTACCATCTGTACTCGGTGCCGTTGACTGCACCCACGTTACCATCCGGGCACCTGCCAGTTATGGAGTGGAGGCCTATCTCAATAGGAATTGGTAATACTCCATCAGTTGCCAGGTGGTGTGTGATGCAACAGGCCACCCCTGCAGCACACACAATGTCTTTATATTGCACAATTCCATTCTGTGCCAGAGGTTTGAATGTGAGGATATCTCTAGTGGCCACCTCGTCAGTGCGTATACCTCACAGGCCCCCCCCCACTGCCCCCTGTGGTACATGATGACACTAACCTATGCCGTTTACCTACATAGGGGACAGTGCCTATCCAGTGTCCCTGGCTCCTCACACCTGTCCTCAAACTTACTTCCGTTGCAGAGGACAGGTACAGTACGGCACACAATGCCACAAGCAGCATCATCATCGATCATGTGTTTGGCATGCTCAAGGTGCTGTTCCGGTGCTTTGACCATTCCAATGGTGCCATACAGTACGCAACTCAGAAGGCTTGTGCCATATTCCTTGCCTGTTGTATACTACACAACATGGCACTCAACCATGTCATATGCGTGACGGCCACAGAGGAACAACTTGCATTGGATTCAGAGCCAGAGGGCCATTGGATACAGGAGCAGCTCAACAGGCATGATCCCAGGAGGGTCAGGAGGGCCCAGGAGTACAGAACCGGAATTGTGAGCGACATCTGTGGACATGGCGAGTGAGTACAGACCACGCAGGAGACTGTAATGTGGTTAAGCAATGGATATCAAACAACAACTAAAGTGCATACAGCACATCATGCCAGTCAGGGGGAGGTATCAAAATGGGCAATACAGGAATGCATTGCTACCAGGCAAAGGAGGGGGGTTTGCAAATAGCGCACACACATACAGAACCCCATGTTAGCAGCGGTCCCAAATAAGTTTCAACAGAGAGACATGCCATCCAGGCGGGGGGATGGAGGGTGCATGGTATAACACGCCCACCATGCATAGGGGTAGCACATGGGGCATACATAAACACAGGCTATGGGGAGGCAACAGGGCTGTACACAGAGCTACCAGCCAACCAGGCGGGGTGGGGGCTGCAGTACAGACCATCCATGCCAGAGTTAGAACTGCCTTGGCTATGTCATGGGGCAGATGGTGGTGTCACTTGGGTACAGCAGGGGAGGGTGGGGAAACATGTTGGCAGGAGGTGGCCATGCCCAGCCTTCGTGTGCCCCCTACCACCACCCCAAGTATGGACAGTATGTCTGCACTGTTCCCTGTATGGTTGGGAGGGACCTCATCCGCAATATTGGGGATGAGCGTGGGGGTGGTGTTACTTGCCCTCGGTCATGGCCTTGTGGAGTACTGCCCTTACAGAGGAAAAGGTTGTGACCTGGTGTGCACAGTGTCCTTAGTGACCCGGGAGTCCCAGGTGCACTGGGTGTTCTTATCCCGGCACTGGGTGGTGTGGGTGTGCACCATGGTGTCCACTGTGGGGTGGTATTACTCCCACTGGACAGGCTGGGGCTATGGCTAGCACTCGGAGTGCCTCCCCCATGGCTACAGCCTCCAGCACAGCAGCACACAGGTGAGCCCTGAGGGTGGTCATGTTAATGACCAACGCCTGGCACTGGTTGCGTAAAGGCCACCATGTGCTCCGCTTGGTGTGCCTCTGTCCACTGATGAGCATGCTACATGCACACTGCAGCAGCTGCCAGTTGTTGGCTGCATCCCACTGTCACTGGAGACTGTCCACTGGGACAGGGGCAGGCTGCACCCGTGGCTGTTGTATGGGCTGCGGCTGCACCACAGTAGGTTCTGTGGTCCATGGTGGGTGTTGTGGGCTGACTGTGACCAGCCCAGTTTGATAGGCGTGGGGCAGCAGGGCTGTGGCCTGCCAGAGGATGCATCATGGGAAGGTGTAGTGGCGGCTGGCCTTTTGGCATCAGCCAGGGATCCATACCACGGGTTGAGTCCTGGGATGGCAGAGCGGGAGCTGTTCCAGGGACTGTGGTGGGCGGCTCCCCTGTAACTGCTGGGCTGTGTGAGGACAGCTGCTGGGCCACATTGGTATGAGGGCTGGAATGGGAGAACCTCCCTGGTTGGAGCAGGCCCTGCCTGTTCCGTGCTGTCAATGTAGGTATCATCATCCTCTTCCATATCATCCTTGCTGCTGTCTGCCGGTTGGCACAGATGGATGGGTGACAGAGGCCGCAAATAACAAAATGGTCCTGGGGCATCCGATCTGATGTGCTGCACTGCTGAGAGAGGAGAGGGGAGTTATATAGCACTCTATCAAACAGAGCAGTGTGCAGGCCGAGGCAGTATGCATGCTCAGTGTATGGTGCCAGGTCGCCTATGCTGTGTGCACAGTGAACCACCTATACCCCGCAGGTACCAGCACACCCCTGCACTGGTGAGCACACACTCTGTCACCATGGGGCACACAACCCAGCAGCAGTGTGCTCACACCTTACCACCAGTGAACACTCATCCAGCAGCTGTGGGCACACACCCCAACACCAGGGAACACAATCCCTAGCAGCAGCAAGCACAGACCCCTCCCCAGGGGACACACACTCAACACCAGTAGACACGATCCCTAGTAGCAGCAAGCACAGGCCCCTCCCCAGGGTACACACACTCAACACCAATAAACCCGATCCCTAGCAGCAGCAAGCACAGACCCCTCCCCAGGGAACACACACTCAACACCCGTGGAGACGATCCCTAGCAGCAGCAAGCACAGACCCCTCCCCAGGGAACACACACTCAACACCAGTGGACACGATCCCTAGCAGCAGCAAGCACAGACCCCTCCCCAGGGAGCACACATCCCAGAACCAGAGAGCACATGGGCAACATCACTTGGGGCACAGTTGTGGACCTACATACAGATGGCTTCCCACAGGGTGGCAGGAAAACAGTAGTGTGGCCACAACCAATGTGTTACCCAGCACTGGCAAATACATGCACCCATACCTGTATACAACCAGACATAAACACATGATCTACAGGACACCATGCTGGCAGTCACTCACGTGGCTGGGCAGGTTCCACTTGACTTTCATAGTCACCACCTGGCACTCCCATCACCTCTGCGGGCCATAGGGTGGATGCTATGGCTTTTTCTGCAGGATCAGGGTATATGCAGCCGCCGATACCCATGGGCACCCACCTTTGGCTGCAGCTCCCTGCATTCCGTTGCCATGACCACCTTTTGTGCGTCCCGTCATGTCCTTGAAGCACATTTTCACTGCTTCTATAGGCCTACTGTAGCTGCCAATGGCATTGACCTCCTCAGTTATCTCATTCCAGGTGTGCCATACCTCGGCATTCAAGCTCTTGCTCCAGGACAGAACCTCCTCCCTGGCCTTGGAGGTCTATGCCAAGGCATGTAATTCCTCTGCAGTGAAACAGTGGGCCTGAATTCAGTTGTGTCTTTCGTGGTACCTGTTGGATAGGGGAGTATAATACAGGTGACAGGCAAGTGCACACAGTGGCACACAGCTGAACGAGACAGTGATGTAGCCCCCCCATGCCCCCAACCATGTAGGTGTCCTGGCAATGCCTGCTCTCCCGCAGCCCTAGGCCGCCCAACAAAAGGAAACCCATGTGCACCCCCAGCCATTCTGATGGTCACAGACAGGCAAGGGTGGGCAAGGGCCACCACCACGTATCCATGTCTGTGAGGGCACAACTCTGCCAACAGTGTGCACCATGGACTACGGGAGGGGGTTGCCCCCTCCCAGACATGGCAGGACTTCCACCACTAGATGTGGACACCATCGGCCACCACCACCATATGAACAGGGTACTACTGCACACAGCATCCGCCTCGGGGTACACTGGGCAGGAATCATAGGGTCTCCACCCCAGCATGTCCCTGGCACATGTCTGATAGGCCCAGCACTGCTATCATCCTACCCCGCTGAGAATTGTCAGCAACTACCACCACCTATAGAGTACACGTCCACCACCTAGAAATCAGGATGTGATGGGTCCCCCACCAAAGAATGACCTACATAGCAACACCCACAGCTGTACAGGGTGTCCCGTGTAGCACAGAGTAAGGGCGACATGTACGTGGACAATGCTGTCACGCTGTTACATCGGCTACATAGGACAACTGACTACACTGTCCTGCATAGTACAGAATGGAACGTTTCGGAACACTGTGGACCCCACCCTGAAGGCACAGTGACAGTTCTCCCAGATTCCTGCGGCATGTTTCCTGTGGCTCCATGACACATTTCCCATATATTCCTGTATCGAACATTATGGCTTATGGAAGCATCTTGGCTCTGTTAGAAAGATAGAATTTGACGGCAGATAACGACCACTTGGCCCACCTAGTCTGCCATTTTTCCTTACCTAATGGATAAGCTGCAGATCCTAGTTAACCAACAGACTACTTCCTCCTACCCCCCACTAGGACTGCCTTATGTCTGTCCCATGCATTCTTGAATTCCCCCACTGTTCTTGACTCCACGACCTCCTCAGGAAGGCTGTTCCATGCATCCACCACCCTCTCTGTGAAAAAATACTTCCTCACATTACCTCTGAGCCGTCCCCCCTCTATCTTCAAATTGTGCCCCCTGTTGTCCCATATAACCATTGCATGACTATGGGGATAATTGTTCTTTAAATGACTACATTTCCCTGTAAAGTACACGAATCCCTGTAGATCTGGGAGCCCTGCCTTGAACATGCCAGGTCAATCAGCCAAATTTGTGAATCTGGGAATTGACTCTGAATTAACCGAATGCACAGAGGCCCAAAGTATCTGGCTTTGTGCAGCTTTCATTACCGTCCAAAGTGTAGTGTTAAGGCATTGGAGGACAGCACACACCTCTTCGGTAAAAGAATGGTTGCAAGAATTATCTCTCAGAGCTACATATGAGCTTGTAGCCTATGTTAATTCTAATAGACTTGATAAATTCTGTAACATTTGGGACCCCTTCATGAAATCCAAACTTCATTAATGTGTAGTCTGACACAGTGACTTGGTGTTTATTTAGAATCCGCACTTTGAATGTTATGGAATCAGTTCATTAACAAAAGTAGTTTATTTTTTCTTCTGTTTTCTAGCTATTTAAAGAATATGCTTTAATTTATATGGATTATTTAAGGTTTCCATACTTGTATAATTATATTGTTTAACTTTTTTTTTTCCGCCCCCGTGCTCACTGGTCCTCTACTCCTTCAGGCTCTGCCAAGTTCCCCCTGACCTCTCCTGTCCCTGCCTGGCCCTCCTTTAGTCCCCAGATCGCAGCCGACCCCTGGGATATCCCGGTGTATCTCTTCACCGGGCGGGTCCCTCTCCTTCGAGGGGGAAGGCACTGGGGGAGGATAGCCCCAGCACGTCCTTCTAGGGCCCGGGGATGCTGCTGGAGAACAGGAGGCACTGGGAAGGCACTGGAGGCCCTTGGGGAACAGAGAGTTGTCATCTGGAGGGCCAGCAAGCGATTTTCCTGACTTTCTGTTGTGGGCAGCTTAGTGACGTCACGGCATACGCCGACGTCCTCTCCTCCCCCAGTTAGTATTGGGCCGTGTGTCCTGTGATACTCCCATCGCCAGGAGCCAGCAGGCGCTGGACCAGTCCTCATCTTCCTCGAGAAGGAGAGCTGTCCCTAGGAAGCTCAATCCTTCTCCCCCCGGCTGGCCCTCCAGTGACCCAGGCCTGCTCCTGAACCCGGGTCACTGGCGTTGCAAGCGGAAATCCAACCGCTGCGCCAGCGGGCCGGCATATTGTTTAACTTAATGTTATTCTTACAGTGATTTGTAAATGTGTTGGTATGTAATATTCAATAAACTATGAATTACAAAAAAAAGAAGAACATGCCACTTGAATTTGGGAGACACGCTGAAGCCAATGCACAGACATCCCTTTCTAGGCTATTTCACAGGACACTTACCTTTGTTTAGCTGCAGTTTCGCTGTGGTCTCTAGGGGGTGCACTGTGCTCCTTTATATACTCCAGGTGCAATCAAGCATGCTAATGTATGCATACCTGCCGGTAATGCCGTGCAAATGTGGTTGTTTTCCCACTGACTGCAAAATGATCTCATTTGCATACTCTTATTTTTGCCCAGCACATAATCTCGGTTTGCACTTGCGCACCACCATTGCGCCATGCCTGTGGCTACATGTCTTAGGGCCGTGGTGCGGGCATGATGTTGTGTACCACCTCTGATGTCATCATATTGCGTGGCACACCAGTGCACAAGTGTGTTGCATGGCACATGCGCAACACACACATGCACAGCTCACGCACGAGTACCTCATGCCAGCCACATGCCCCCCGGGCCAGTCCCTTCCCCTGGACATGTGTGTTGCACAGCACGATGCAACATAGCACAGCGCTAATGAGACAGCGTACTGCACAACACCAAGACAGGCCTGAAACAGAAAGCTGTGTGGCTCCAGAAGGCTCTGCCAAAGAGAGGAACACCACGGCTGAGCAGCAATGCAGGGCTGTCCAGCAACGGAACCACAGACAATCGAATGTCAAACTGGCCATTCTGTTCAACCTCATAGTGGCCAGGGAGGACCAGCTGCTTGGGGAGGCAGCAGAGGTGAACAGGCCCTGCAGTGAGGTGTGGGCGTCAGTGGGGTAGAGTCTTACATGCTGGACAGGGGTCACCCGCAACGGGGATCAGTGCAGACATAGATTTAATGACCTGTCGAGGAGGGAAGTGCACCACCTGCAAGAACTGTAGGTCATGATGGACGGTGGCACCATGCCCAGGCCAGGTGAGTACAGATGTTTGTATGTATGGTGTGTATACTGGCCTGTGTGCAGGCCTGTGACATGGTAGTCAGCGATAGGGCTGGACCCCCCCCATGGCACTGTACAGATTACCTGTGTGCCCTCAGCGGTCCCCTGTGTGCCAAGGAACATGCCCCAGTGCATGACATGCCAGAACACATGCAGCCGTCTGGGACCCCTGTCTCATAGAATGTCCTTGCGCCATATCCGAGACTGGACCGAGCATGGTAGCCTGAAACATGTAGCTGCCTTAGTTGCGCATTTGGGGGCCACCACAGTGACACGGTGGCAGTGCCATGGACATAACAAGCCCATGTATAGTGGCATGGCTTGGTAAGCAGGGACTGTGTACCTCGTATGGCAACCTAGTCATGCCACTGATGACCTGGGAGAGAGTCACATGTGTCCTACATATAGTTATCCCATGGGGCGTCTCCGGCAGGATGTGGATGTGGCCCCCTTCAGTGTCATATGTACAGTCCGTATTACACCGCATGGCCACAGGTATGCATCTGCTAGGTACAGCATGGAATGCTACGGTACTACTCTGATGTCTGGACATGTACTGGCCACTGTGCGGGCCCACACCTACTGTATCTTGGCCCCCAGCCATCGTACTGGTATGCCGTGCCTGCCCTTGTCATGTGTTACCTGGTGCACCATGCGTAGCTATGCATACGATGCCTGGATAGGGTCTGTGGCCAACATGTTTGCTCTGTGGCACAGGGGCCAGGGGGAGCTGTCAGGATGCAGGCACTACATGAACCAGCGTACTCTGTGCTAGGCCCTTCCCAACATAGGAGGAGGTACGATACCATCTGCATACATGCCAGTGCATTGGAGGAAAGAAACATTTTTTTTTTTGAGATTAGGAAAAAAGGGATGACAAGAAGGGGAATTCTAAGGCGGGCAAAAAGGGGCAGGGAAATACAGGATACCCTACTCAGTGCGCAGCTCTGCGTCTGCTTTCGAGTCTGTAACTGCCTTCTTGGCTTCCTCCTCTTTGCTTGGTATTCATTCCATTCCTTGTCCCCTTTTCTCTTTTATCTGATGAGGGTCCATTCTTTGGCCATCCCTGCCTCGCTGACTTTTTTAGAGAACCAGACTGGTCTTTTGTACCTGTCACTCTTGGTAACTGTTCTCAAGCATGACTTTTTTTTTTTCCGAACTTTATTTCTTGCACCTACCCCGGTGGCCTCTCTCCAATGGGATACTTAGCTCACGGTTTCTGCTGCCCGCCTGAAGCTCCTTCCATCTTGCCCCTCTGGCCGGGCACTTGCTCTCCTGCCTCATCCAGCTGCTCACTCCCCGGCTCTAAGTCCCCAAGGGCAGGACCACCATCTCCTTCTGGTGCTCTATCTATAATCTAGATAAGTGACCGGAGAGGAGGAGAGAGACACGGAGGCGCGTAGCGGAGGAGCCCGACACTGGACATGGGACCATGGCCACTGATCTGACCTTCGCCCACCCCAGAGGCAGGTTTTTTTTTCCTTGTGTTCACCCTCCTGAGCTCAGACATGCAATGGCGTCTAGTGATGCCCGCCGGAGCTCCACTCCACTGCTTTGCTGCCCCGATGTGCGCAGGGCCTCCAGTCTCCACCGGGGGTCACTGCAATGCTGGGCAAGCCTGGATCCCTTCCCAGAGAGAGGAGAGCTGTCCTCCAGCATGCTCAGTCCTCTCTCTCCCCTGCCGACCCACGACGACCCGGGCTCATTCCCGAACCCGGGTCGCCAGCGTGGCATGAGGTATGGCGTCCAGTGCCTCAACCCTCATCACCACTGAGCCGACCCTCAAGCATGACTTAGTTGCTTTGAGAATGGCCCCTTTAATTACTCCCCACCTCTCCTCCACCCCTTGATTTTATCAGCTCCAACCAATTTATCTTGTACTAATTCCCTCATCTGGTCAAGGTCTGCTTATCTGAAATCCAGAAACTCAGCTTTTGAAGAGGGAATACTAGAACCCCGGACCAACTAGAAACATATGGTGTTATTTTCACTGAACCCGAGTGGTTCCCATCCTGCACTCTGACTACCATTTCCGAGTTACCGAGCAGCACCACGTCGAGAATAGCGGCCTGCCTTGTGGGTTCCCTGTCCAGCTGCACCAGCATGCAGTTCTGCAATGTATCTAGCATTGCCTGGCTTCTGGCACTCTTGAGCCCTGTTTACATGGTCACATTTGCACTGGAGTAACCCGTGCGCTCGGGTTGCTCCAGTGCAAATGTGACTGTGTGGACACATACCCGATTGAGTTAAACTGCTCGCTAAGACGTTCACAGATTCTCTGACAAGCTGGGAATGCCAAGAGGAGCGAGCGGCTTACAGCGGCTTAAGTGGCACTGTGGACTGCCTACACCGCAGCAACCCCATCTCAGCCGGCAGATGTCCGGTTCCCTCATGATGCATGGCCCCTCACCAGCACAGGTTGCAGCGGTGCAGAGAGGGGCTGGGTAGACAGACAGACAGTGGGTGGCAAATGGTTGGGACCGCGCTGCTGTAGTTTCGTATTTGCAGCGCAACTGCCATGTAAACACAACTTTAGCTGCTAGAATGTCCCAAACTGTCTGGTAAATTGAGATTCCCCCCCCAACCACTGCTTCCCCCTTTGTGACCCTCTTTTCAGTTTCTACCCCTATTTCCTTGTCAACCTCTTCCCCCTGTTGCAAGACCATCCCCATGCACTGCTTCTTACTGGATGCTGTCATGAGCTGTACCCATAGTGATTCTAACACCTTACTTCTGCCCTTGTTGACTTCATTCTCTACCAACTCTATGTCTGAATGTAGGAAGATGAAGATGTCTGCCTATGTATGCATATATTTATTTATTAAAATATATATGCTTGGATTCTTCATGGAGGGGGATTTTCTTTTTTTTTCCATATAGATTTTTCTTCTACAATGTCATCCACCCATTCTCCCAGCCTGGGGCAGTACCCCTTGTGGTGGCGCTCCCTCCCCATCCCCTGCTAGCCACACCACTCACCCCAGTGAACATCCACTTTGCAGACTCCTGAAAGCTCTTCTGACCGTCATCTGAATGACACTGTGGTTTTCACCCCACAGTTTTAGGGCCCTCCCTCCTCCCGTGGAGTCTGGTAGTGCCAACTGTTGGACCACACATGTCCCATCTGGGGGAGCAAGATCCCTGGTCTTCCACAGGGGCACTGCAGTGTTGGAACCTGGTGTCCACTCTCTCCAGCTGATAGAGTTGCTGTGCATTAGTAACCAGTTGTGCCTCCTCTGGGCACTGGCCAGCTCCTGGGCCCACTCCCAAACCTGGGTTGCCAGCTCTGTGCCACTGCTGGACCATTGGGCTGCCCTGATTGGTGTGTGTGTGTGTGGGGACGGGTGCGCAGTTGATTAATTTCGTCCAATAGCAGGCAGACAGTGATTAAACAAATCCAGAAATAGCAAGCTCAACTCTTGCTCGCGCACAAAGTTTAAATCACATTTCTTATGTTCCCTTATCTTCTATTGGTGCTACCCATGCATGGCAAATATCAGTACTCAAACAGAATCCAGTGCAGTACCCCCCCCCCCGCAACTGTTAATTCTTTCAAACATATTTCTTAAATCACTTTTTCTTTGTCTTCATGATTTTCAAAGGGGGGGGTTACTTTGCTGTCATGTTTCGGCTGTGATGTGAATTAAGCCCAACCACCAGATGACAAGGAGAACCCCATGGCCGGGTACTTATTCCAAAACTTAAATCTTTAACTCATCTGAATTGGTTTCTTGTTCGCTTTTAAATAAAACGCAAGCACCTAACAATTCACCAGCGGCCAGTGGGAAGCTTGCTAATGGAGACTGCCGCACATCTGCCAATCATTAAACAAATCCAGATAATGCAAGCTCAGCTCTTCTTCATTCACAAAGTTTTAATCATCGTTCTTATAAATTGCCTTAGTTTCTAGGGGAGCTACCGATGCATAGCATATACCAGTAGTCAATCAGAATCTGGTGCACCACCCCCTCCCCAATTGGCAACCTATTCAAACACATTGGTTTTGAATATGGGAGAGTGAAAGTACCAAACTGTAAATCTGGAGACCCAACCCAGCCCTGGGGTTGAAACTTACATCCTCCACTGGCATACTGTGTGACCCCTGAGCAAGTCGCTTAACCTCCCTAGAAATGAGTTTCAACTCAGTGTGCCTTTGATGGCCAGTAAGTCTAAAATCCATTAAAAATAAGTTGAGGCCGGCTCGTCGGTGCAGTGGTTGGATTTCTGCTTGCGACACCGGTGACCCGGGTTCGGGAATGGACTTGGGTCGCTGGAGAGCCAGCGGGGAAGTAGGCTTGGCGTCCTGCGACTGCTCGCCTTCTCCGGGGGACATGACTGCATGTCTGCTGCCTCTGGCGGGCTGGAGGCAGCAGCAAAGCCCCACTGCACTAGGGGCGTGGTGAACGTCAGCTTGGCCCAGACGTTCGTGGCACACCATGCTCCCGGGGAGAAAAGTGGAAATCCTGTCCTTCTGGTCTGTCAGATGATGGCTGCCAGCTCCTGCTGACTGGAGATACCCTGACACCCTGGAATCCACCTCAGCAGCGCCCAGGGACTGATTGCCTAGTGCGCTGGCTTCCCCCTCCTGGCGCCTTCCCCCTCAGAGGAGAGGGACCCACCCGGTGAAGGGATATGCCGGGCCCCCCCCGGGTCAGCTGCGATCTGAGGCGAGAGGAAGGGGGTCAGGGCGAGGGGGTCGGGGGAGTCATGAGCAGCCGGAAGGAGAGGCAGGCCAGGGGGCAAGTAAGGTGCAAAAAAAAATAAGTTGAATTACACATGCTGGCAATGTACTTCCACCTTAGTGACTGGGGGTTTATACAGTATGCATTCCCCAGAATCGTACTCTGGAGTCCCCTAGAAGGGGTGAGCATGCTGCAGAGGTGAAAGATTCATGGCTCTGGGGGGAGGGGGCCACTCAACCTTCATTCCCTCCCCCACTAGCCAACCGAAAGGACAACGGCGGCAGCCATAAACACAGCAGCTTGTTTGCCCTCCTGGTTAAAAAAAGGGTTATTGTGGTAACCCCAGACAGTGGTGTGGGGAGGTTGTGGGCAACCAGGGGGGAAGTAAGACTATGGCAGTCGCAAACAATGATATGCCAGGTAGGGCAGCAACTAGTGGGTCAACAAGACTGTTGCAAGCCCAAACAGTGGTGGTGTGGTAGCAACCAGGGGGGCAAATCCGTGGCAACCCCAGAATATGGTGTGATGGCAGGGGTACCATGAAGGTAAGAAGACCATGACAACCCCAAGCAATGGTGTGATGGCAGGGAGAACCATGAAGGTAAGAAGACCTTTACAACCCCAAGCAATGGTGTGGTGGCAGGGAGAAACATGAAGGTAAGAAGACCTTTGCAACCCCAAACAATGGTATGGGGAGTAGGGATGCAACGGAGAGGGAAACAAGACCCTGGCAACCCCAAACAATGTGGTGGGGGCAGGGGCAACCAGGAGTCAACAAGATCATAGCAACTCCAAACAACTGGATGGGGGACAGGGGTGCAACTTGGGTGCAACAAAACTGTGGCACCCCCAAGCAATGGGATGGGGACAGGGCAGTCAGAGGTGGCAACTAGTAAAAAAAGGACACAAAATTGTGTACACAGAGGAGTTAGAGTCTCTGAAGGGCGTGATCCCATCATGGTAATGTGAGTTTGTGTGATTTTGTCCCCTCAAGAGGCTAGGATTTCCACTGGGGAAACCAAGGGGTGACTAAAAAAAAAATACATAAAAGGTTGTAAACAAAGAGAAGGAAAAATCTCTGAAGGGCTTGATCCCGTCTTGATAATGTTTGAGTTTCAAAGTGATTTTGTCCCCTCAGGAGGGTAGGATTTAGAAAACAAAGGATATAGAATTACAGATTGTCTCTGACGCCACCTAGTGGATAAATGTAATCAAAACCTGCAAACTCTAATTTGCAGTACAATACTACAATTTGTAAAGTATCTTTCTCAAAAAATATATCCCAAATTGCTTTGCAGAACTTATACAAATGAATAAACACAGCAGGAAACCCACACTGCCCTCCCCTCCACAACAAAACGCAGAGTGGAGGCAACCAGCTACAGTAACAAAAAAGTTCACCTGCTCATGGTGAGTGTCAAATTTATGTATGTATGCATGTGTGTATATAAGTTTGTATGTATATATGTATGTTTGTGTGTATAGGAAAGGGGAACTTGTTTAACCAGAAAAAGGCACACTAAGCAGAAGATTGTTTCCAGGTGCGACGTGGGAGCACAAGGAAGTTAAGTGACTTGCTCAGGGTCACATGGTGTGCAAGTGGGGGATGATGGGATTCAAACCCAGGTCTCCAGGTTTGCAACTCAGTGCCCTAAACCACTCTGTGCTATACTGTATGTATGTATGTATGTATGCATGCATGTATATATGTATATGTAAGTAAGTAATAAGCCATGACAGGGTGTACATAATAGGATTTTAATGCACACCCCAGGGGTGTAGTAAGGCCTGAGCCCAAAGGTCGAGTGTCCTTACACGCCTGGGAAGTACATTAAAATCCTATGATGCACACCTTGGAGGGGCTTATCACACTTATAAAATGACTCTACGTAGATTTTTGTGAGCACAGTCACTAGCGTTAATGGGCAGACTAGGTGGGCCGAAGGCTCTTATCTGCCAACAACTTCTATGTATCTATGAAAATTAGATCTGGCACCTGACCATGCATTTATAGAGATTTAATGCACGGTCAGGTGATGTCCCTCAGCCAATGAAATTGCTTGATTTTTTTCTTGCCATTTTATAAATGTATATAATACATGGATGGAATCTTCCACCATAGAAGAGGTTAGCAGTTATTTCCCTGTATACTCTTTACCTGTATACAAACCTGTGACCACAATTAACAGCAACCATCCAAATGTATTGTAGAAAACAAAAGACAGGTACATCTGCCATACAGTGAAATAAACCCATCAAGGGAGCGAACCAAATCATAAATTCTCTCGCCCTTCAGGCTTGTAGCTTTATCATCTGGTTGGCCCCCACGGTTGTTTTTTTTTTTCCTCGCATACTACACTTACCCATCAATTATTCTATATGTATGTATTTGAAATTTGCTTCAGGCAGATGATGGGAGGGCACTAGAGGGGGGAAAGCCAGGGACTTTTGACCTATAGCCAAGTCAGATATCAAGCCAAGGGACTGGGACTTCCGGTTGGGGCATGGACCTAATGGCTGCCTAAACCAAGCGCTGAATGACTGACCAGAAACAATCCATGTTAATCCAGAAAGAAAACATCAATCCTGTCGACCAAAAGATCAATAAAAGATTATCTAATGGGACCCAAACACTGTTTGAAGGAGATTCAGTTGAATGGAACTGTAAAACAAAAGATAGCTGAGCAGGTACAAAACGGCCGAGCGGAGGCCTATGCAGAGCGTGAATCCACGGTACAAAGTATGGAGAAGACCACGAGCATGGTTCAAGAGACAGAATGCACGACTACTTCCCGGCAGCTCTGCCAAATCCTACAACAAATAAACGATACTCTGCAGAGACTGGAGGTTAAAGCACTAGATCGATGCCAAGCCATTGCAAAATTACACCAGAAAACACAAGAAGTTGAGACGGTAATGACAGAATATACCCAGACCACAGACGTGCATAATTTGGCCTTGCTGGAGCTGCATCATCGCACCACGCAGCTGGAACAGAAGCTTGAGGAATTAGAGAACCTGAACCGGCTAAACAATATTCGGATCCACGGAGTACCAGAAGGAACGGAATCGGGGAACATGATAAACTTTATCGACTCATTTATAAGAGAGATCCTCAATTTACCTACTGATAAGCGGCTGGACATTATTAGGGCTCACAGATCATTGGTACCGCAGCCTCGAGATTAGAAGGCCAGACCTAGATCGATAGTGCTTGCGTTCCTGGATTACAGGACCAAAGAGGAGGTGTTAGCCCTAGCTTGGGTGAGAAAAACTATATATTTCAGAGATGTCAGACTATTTTTTGACCATGACTTTACCCCACAGCTGCTTGCTAGAAGGAGGAAGGTGCTACAGGTTGTGAAATTACTACAGCAAAAAGGGGTAAAGGCCTTTGTTGAATACCCTGCTAGGCTGAAAGTTCAAACAGAAAAAGGTATTTTGAGATTTCAAGAGCTGGAAGAAGCTAAGGAGTTTGTGGAGAGAGTGGGGTTGCACATACCTGAGGAGCAGGGACGGCGGATTCAACAGCAGCTGGGGGAGCGGAACTGGTTCAAAAGAGGCCCAAAAAGAGTGAATGGTGGTTTAAGCAGGGACATGTTTGGGGTGTGGGACAAGGTCCTAGCCAAAAGAAAACCCCCAGACGTAGAACTAGAGCGAGGAGAGAAGGAACAAGGCAACCCTCTGAGACCACAAGATGTCGTGCTGAATAACAACTCAACAGCTGAAGGATGAAGATGCGAAATGGGAATACACTGCAAGTACTGACTTAAAAGAGACTATGATGGGGACTTAAGGGAGTACAATGTGCTCAGAGCGCTTGAAGAGAAATGAACAAGACTTTAATAACTGGGGACTATGCCTGCCTATTCTGATTACATGGCTCATGACTAATTATACGATCTTATGAGAATGCGAGGGGGGGGTAGCGACTTCTGACTCCCTGCAGCAGTTATAAAGCTATGCACATATTGGATGCCTCAAGGAAGCGGGATTTGACGTGGAAGGGTTTATGAGTAAATATAAACGTGGATGCAGTGGAAGGAGGGCGAAGGGAAATTAAACAGAAGTGCAAGAATCACATCATCATCAGGAACTGGGTTATTTTTCACGTGGCTGGGGGGGAGAGGGTGGAAGTGGGTGGGGGGAATATATAGGGGCTAATATTCGGTTAGACACTGGAAAGGGCCACTGTAGTGGATTTGTTGTAAAAGTAAAACAAGAGCTCCAGTTACGGAGCTGAAACAGAGGAAGAGGCCTGGATCAAGAAGAAATATACAAAGTGTGGACCATTATATTTGAAACTGTACAGTGTTATGGGCTTAAGATATCGGTAGTACAAGAATGGGCATTAATAACACAAAACATGGGGATGGAAAGATAAGAAGCTTTTGAGGTTTGGGAAAAAGGGAATACTATGGAGGAATTAATGAACAAAATAAACAAAATTAGTCGGATTAGTGAATTCTGGAGAAGGGGGAGGAGGATTGGGGAAGGGGGTAATGATTCTTGTTTGGTGGTTTTGGGGTTTGCATCCCTCCCACGTGAGGTGGGACTAACGTCTCCCCCCTGGGGGGTACCCCAGTTGGAGAAGTGGTAGAGGGAGATTTCTCTGGCCCTACAGAAGACACGAAATTGGGATTAGGTCAGAAGATAAATGTTTATATGGAAGACGGTTAGATCAGTGCAGAACATCATTTTCTTTTGGAAGGTGCTTAGGCACGCAGTGCCCCAATAAAAAGCTTTTTTGGATCAATAGAATAATTGGTCATACAGGAAAGTGAAGAGCTTCAAGTCACGAACAAGAGCTCTTTAGAGGGTCTCTCCCATTGTAGAGACACTGGTAACTCCTCTGAACTTGCCTCCATCGGTATAAGGTGGAGGTAGGACTAGAGCCCCAAAAAGTGGGACTTCTACCTTGCAGGTCAAAGATCATGCATTGGTTAGAAGCCCAGTTAGCTGTAAAGTTGAGCTACTGTTATCAAGTAATGGTTTATATGTTGTTTCATATCTGGGATGTGTTCCGTCGTAAGAGTGAGTTAATTGAAGTAAAGAAGGGAGATGTGTGGGGGGGGCCCTCAAGGAGGAGTCTGGGGGGACCCTGAGAATATATTTCTAACCCCTAGATGGTGCTATCCCAGGGGCTACTACCCCTGCCTGATTTGCCACTAACAGGTTGAGGGGCCTGGATCCGATGGCGGGCGCCTCCACCCAGAGGTCAGGGTTTGCAATAGTTAAACTAACTTGGTCACAGCCCTCTGGGACACTGCAACCCCCCTTTCTTCCCACTAGTGGCCCACACAGTATATCAGAATTACCTTCACAGTATACACTTACCCCCAGGACTGGTTCAGGCACTGGGACCCCCTGTAAAATAAGAAGATACAGTGCAACAATCACAGTACAATACTTTAACATAGACAAATACCTCAGGCAGTATAACTTTGCTGAAACAAGCAGCTCTGATTTATTTAGGGGGATATAACAAGGACAGGGAGAAATCAGGTTAATTAGCTTATCACTTTACTCATCTACCTATGGCTCTGTGCACAGGCCTATCCCTACCAGTTACTGTCCCTGGGTACCCAAGCCCTAGTGGCTAGTCCAAACCGTGGCAGCTGGTAGGGGCCCTTTCATACAGAGAAAAGAAAAATTAGTTAAACAGTCAGCAGTACAGTAATTCCATTTGGATTCAATGTGGCAATTCAACAGGGAGCAACCCTGATTTAGTACTCACGACCTCCAAACAAGATAGGGTCCTTCAACGTCAGCAGGGCTACTCTTGAGCTCCACGAGACTCCTTACACATTTATATGACAAACTGCAACAGGCAAAAGTCCTTTAATGGCAGCAGGATTCACTTGAGCTACACAAACCTCCTCACACATTTATATGGTAAACAGTAACAGGCAAAAGTCCTTTAATATCAGCAGGATTCACTTGAGCTACACAAGCCTCCTCACACATTTACATGGTAAACAGAAAGTACTATACCAGGCAGGCTGCTTCTCTATCCCGATTGCAATTACTGCACAATACCCGGGAGAACACACAGCAGATTCAGTTCCTGACAGACCGAGTGCAATTCAGCAATTTCTCCAGTCTTCTACAGGGTGAGCCTGGTTTCTACTCTTCAGATATCCTTTGATTCTCTTCACAGGACGGATTCAGTCCTAACAAGCAGTTACACAAGCTGCAGACCGGAACTCAGGGCCTTACACGCGTTTCCCGACTAAAACTGCACACCGAAAAAGCACAGGGCTCCTTCCCTCTTCACTGCCAGAGCTCAACTGAAACTCCAGCAGACAAAACCGGGCACTTCCTTTGAGTTCCTCCCAGTTCTTGGCTGGATTGGCTGTCACTCACAATAGACTGCCCCTGTTGGTCCAAAAAGGCGCCGAAGTCCAAACTACATCTCCCAGAGTCACTGCCCATACAATCCTCTTGTGGCTGGCTCAGATTACGAGTCCAAGTTCTGATTCATCCAGGCACCATTTTAGAGCTACCTTAACCCACACTGATTGGTCCAATTCAGCAGTTCAAAACTAGAATGGGAACTAGGCAAACACAGTTCTGACTGCAAAGAAAGCAGGTTAGACAAACTGTATTTTCATTATTACTCTAAATGATTTCTGGCAAACAGTTACATCTTTCAGATAGGTTCCTTTGCACTCCTAGTGACTGCAGAAATGGAGTGAATTGGCAGCAGCTCGAATGGTACTCAAGCAGAGAAACACACAGTCCCCCATACAAACTAATTATGTCTGCAAGCAGACAGCTCTTAAAGAGACAGTACCAGAGGCTCTAAAAACACTCACAGATAAATGGCTTAAACGCCAAACACCATTCAGGCTTGGAGCATTCAAGCAAGCTCCTGGAAGTCTTTTGGGAACCCCCATTTGCAGGGGGGTTACATATTTTTAAATACAGACTCTCGTGATGGCAGGTAAGGGTACGATTGTTTGTTCCTACAATGTTAATGGCCTTACAAGCCCTGTTAAAAGATCTAAAATATTGAGCCAGGTAAGGAAAGCTGCCACAGATTTTTATTGCTCCAGGAGACCCATTTGTCGATGGAGGAGCATAATAAGTTCCTAAAATTGGGTTTTGGGGAAATGGCTGCTTCCTCCTATAAGAATGGTAGAAGGAGGGGAGTGATGGTGTTGGTGCCTTCTAAGTCCCCATTTGAAAAAATGGAGGCTAAGACAGATAAGGAGGGACAATACGCGATGCTGAAAGGTAAATTTAGGGGCAATGTTGTCACACTGGCATCCGTGTACTTTCCCCCTGGCTCAACACTACCTGAGTACCGTTCCTTTCTAGCCACTCTGTTAGAGTGGGGGGAGGGAGTCATAATTTGTGGGGGGGACCTTAATCTGCCCTTGAACCCGGATATGGACTCCTCCTCGAGGGTAAGAGGGAAACCACACAGAACGGCTAGGAAAATCCAGAAATTGATAGGAGAAATGGGATTATTAGATACCTGGAGACACCGACACATTAGACAGAGGGACTATACTTTTTTTTCTGCGGCCCATTACACATATTCAAGGCTAGACTACATTCTAGTCATGAAGACTGAGGTACAGAGAATTGAGTACACTTGGATAGGGGACTTACTCTTGTCTGATCATGCCCCCATATATATAAAAATAGACCTAGGGGAGACTCGGCGAATACCTCATGGCAGCTGAACACCTCTCTTTTGAAAGATAAAGAAATCAGGGACCAAACAGTAGAAACCTATACAGCTTACCTTCTAGATAATACAGAGCAGGATACCACACAGGCCATCCGCTGGGATGTCGCAAAAGCTGTCCTGCGAGGTAAATTTACCCAACTGGCCTCAAGGAAAAAGAGGGAGTGGGAGGTCAGAAGGCTCAAGCTAATGGGGCTGATAGCAGATTTGGAGGGGCAGCAAAAACTAAAGTATGACAAGGAGCGGAGGAGACAGTTGTTGGACTATTAGAGGGAGTTGACGGGAATTTTGGATTATCAGGTGGAACAGAGGCTGCTCTTTTTGAGACAACAACATTATGAGGGGGGACCTCGATCACTGCGTTATCTCGCTTGTAGGTTGAGGGAAAAATGGGCAAGAGCAACAATAATGAAGGTGTGGCACCCAGGGATAGGCAAAATGGTTCAAGGGGTACATGAGATAGCAGATGCCTTTAGAACATATTATACTAAGTTATACGCAGAAGACACAAAAGCGGGAAGGGAAGACAGAGAGATTCCTGAGTTCGCTTAAACTACCGGGCCTAACTAGGGAGCAAGGAGAAAGGTTAGTGGGACCTGTGAGACCGGAGGAAATAAAAGAGGGGATTAGAAGGCTTAAGGTGGGTAAATGCCCAGGGTCGGATGGACTCCCTTCGGAGTTCTATAAATGTTTTGGAAACCAGATACAGACACTTCCGTGGAAGGTTTTTGATGAGTTCATGAGAGATGAGGCTGCGGCCCCTCCTTCTTGGGCCCAGGCGGTGATTTCGGTGATACCCAAGCCGGGAAAGGACCCAACAAAATGCTCTTCATATAGACCGATCTCCCTATTGAACACTGATTATAAAATACTTACATCTCTTTTGGACAGACGTATTCAGGAGTACCTCCCCTCTTTAGTACAGATAGACCAATCCGGTTTCATACCGGGCAGACAAGCACAGGATAATCTACGTAGAACAACACATATAATAGATCATATTTCCATGCAAAAATTACCAGCGTTGATGGTAAGTCTTGATGCTGAAAAAGCATTTGATAGGGTATTGTGGTTATTTCTGAAAGAGGTCCTTTCCCAGTTTGGGTTCCCGAGGCAGCTGATAATTGCTATATTTAAGTTATACGAGTCTCCGAGAGCACAGGTCAGAGCGAATGGGCATATCTCTGGGACTTTTAATTTAGAAAGAGGAACGCGACAGGGGTGTCCTCTCTCTCCATTACTGTTTGCCCTGTTCATTGAACCTCTTGCTCAGAGCATCCGTCAGTGCCCAGAGATAAAAGGGATTAATATGGGGGGACAACCCCACAGACTGGCTCTGTATGCTGATGATGTTCTTTTGTACGTGGCAGACCCCGTGAAGTCTTTGCCAGCGGTATTCAGACAGCTGGATAAGTTTTCGGGGTTATCCGGCTATAAATTGAATAATAATAAAACAGAAATTTTCTGTTTCAATTTTACTCCAACTGAGGAGCTTAAAAGTAAGTACCCCATGTTATGTGATCAGACAGAGATAAAATATTTAGGGGTTAAGCTGGGTAGGAACAATACACAATTGAAAGAACTGAACTATCCTATAATAGTGCAGCTTAAAAGTGACTTTCAAAGATGGTCTCTTCTACCCATCTCACTTAGTGCTAGGGCTCAAGCCCTTAAGAGGAATGCATTACCACGCCTTCTCTACTTATTTCAATGTGTCCCATGTCTGTTAACTGCGGCGGATCTGGAGACTTGGCAGGGTATGTTTTTCTCCTATTTATGGAAGGGTAAAAAACCTAGATTAAGAAGATCCTTGCTTTATCTTCCTAAGGAAGAGGGGGCCGTGTGTTCCCATGCTTGCAGGGCTACTGGGTGGCAGCCCAGATGAGGGTTGCACTACTTTGGGGCAATCCAGGATACGACACCCATTGGAAGCGAATAGATCTTTGGAAACAAAGGGATCACCATTTGCAGGCGGTGATGTTTGGGCCTCTGGACATAGGGGAAACATTTGGTTTCTCAGGTACAAGGGCAGTGTTGGAAGGATGGAGGAGGGGAATAAGCAGGGGGGCCACATTTGGGAATCTCTGAAGGTATAGATGGTGGGCATATGACCATCAATTTACACCAGCAATGCTTGATAAGTGGTATCAGAAACAAGCGAGAAGGGGTCTGTGCGCGCCTTATCAAATAATGTCGGGGAATACCCTACTCTCCTTTGAAGCAATCCAAGAAAAATATGGCCTGAAGCAGACAGATAAAATCAGGTATTACCAATTGATAGACTATTTGAATATACAAATTAACAAAATAATGCTGGAGGAGCCAGTGTTGGAAGAGAGAGAGCTATTTCAAAGAGTGTGGGGGGCTGACCACGCCATTTCATTGCTGTATAATAATTATGTGGCAGATATGGCCAACACATCCCAGCACATAAAGAAAAAATGGGAACAGGACTTAGTAATTCACATAACAGATAAACACTGGTCTCTGATGTGGAGAAGTACATGGTCAACTTCTAGTTCTTTGGTGTGGAGGGACTTCTGTTGGAAGTTGAGAACCAGATATTTCTTAGTACCAACACAAATGGTTCATGTGAAGGGAGGGACCACGGCTGGGTGTTAGAGGGCTTGTGGAGAACAACATGCCTCACAGGCACACGTCTTTTGGTCATGTCCAGGTATCACTGTTTATTGGAGGGAGTTTCGAAACATCTAGAACAGATATTTGCAATTGAGACGCAGTTAGGACCTGAACACTTGGTTTTGGGACTAATCCCAGGGGAAGTTAAAGATAAGGATGCCAGATACCTATGGAAGATCCTGGCTGCGGCAGCCCTAAAAATTATTACAAAGAATTGGTTGCAGCCGAGAGCCCCGGGGGTAGGGGAATGGAAGGATATGGTTGAATCCATACATTTGATGGAAAGGTTAACGATCAATCTTAAGCAAAAGCCACAGATATATCAACAGAAATGGACCAGATGGTTACTCCATGACAGTGGTTAAGAGTAAGATGCCTGAATTGTACTAAAGATATACTTATCTTTTACACCAGAGATAGAGAATGTCCCCCGATAGACTCCTGTTACGAGTATTCTCTGGATGCCAGACAACTAGTTATAGATAGTGAAAGGACGGAACACATCCCAGACAGTAGCACTTACTGTTCTAGTTAGATTGTAGTAAAGTTGACTACTATGAACCAGAAGTGCTGTAATATATCTGCAATGTTGTCAGTGCTAGGGGTTTTTACCCCAAAGAACAACATGTGATTCATGAAAATGATGTAACAAATGCTGACACATGAAAGATAATAAACTAAGTATAAAAGAAAAAAAAAAGCCAAGGGACTGGCTTGACTCTACAAGCCAAAGCACGAGCCGAGCCGAGACTGCTGCAGGCTGTCCTCGACGACACTGAGCATCCCCTACAGGTTGCACGAGAGTAGCTGAAATGTCCCACTACTGGACTAAATTCTCATGACGATAAAGTGGATAGCTTTGATCATAACTGACTCAGTTTGGTCTTTGCACTCAATTTTTCAGAAAGGTCGATCTAAACCAAAGCCAGTCACTATCTTGGAACTGGTCTCCAGAATGGGTATCCCTGGTAATAGTGGCACCTCCTTCCACTCTGACCCCCTGTAGAAGATTATGCCTGGTGCTAGTGGCACCTCCATCCTGCCCCATGCACTGCAGAACTGTAGAATTTATTTATTTAAAAAAGTTGTTTTTCCCCTCCTTATATTTACCACCCGGGCGCACTGGAGGGGCAGGAATTCCATCCCCGCTCAACCTGCCCACCGGCTCGACTGCCACAGCTGCTCCTCCGAGCCCCTCCCCACAGATTACCCCCGTGGTGGGGCTGGGCAGGAGAGACCCCTCCCCGGAGCACAATCCAAATCTGGGAGAGACTGCTGTGGCAAGCTGGCAGGATGAGGTCGGGGATCTCATAGAGCCCCCCCAGTCGCCATTTTCCATTTTCTGTGTCCTTCCAGCATGTTAGGCGCTGCGCATGTATGTGGGGGCACACGCATGCCACGCCAGCTGGCTCCTTGCCTCTCAAGCCTGCATCGCCTCCCCATCCCCCAATAGAGGGCGATCAACAAACGGGACAACATGCCCTCCCTCCCTGATAAAAGAGAGCAGTTTTCTTGACGCTTCATCCTCTCTCACCCCTGCTGACCCCCGGCGGCCCTGGCTCATTCCCGAACCCGGGTCACTGGTGTGGCATTCCAGCTCCTCAACCCTTAGCACCACCGGGCAAGCCCTATTTAAAAAGTCTTACAATGAAAGACATACCAAGCTGGTAACTGCTCTTTTCTGACTGTGTATTGGGGAGGGGCAAACAGAGAAACAGGGGTACACTAAGAACCATAAATACAAATACAGTTAAATACAAATAGGTAAGTAAGCATCATAAATAACAATTATACAATGGCAAGAAAAAATTCTGGAACCTGATTGGCTGTCTGCCATCAGCAACAGTGAGGTTATCTGAGCACAACCTCACTGTTTAATCAGTTTAATTAGTATTTCGGAAAGACATGAGCTCTTTTACAAAGGTTCTACGTCAGACAATACACATATTCAGTGGTTACAGAGGCCTGATAGTTAGGCATTAAAGAGCGATTACATGAGAATTAGACAAATAGGAGAAAAACAGAGCAGTTGTAATAGAATACTAAGCTATTTCTGATTGGTTGCCCTAGGTAGCACACCCCTGGAACCTCCAAATCCGTTGATAGACTATGGCAGAGTAACTGCATAGGGTTTAACACTATCCCAGATGGTGAGAGGCTGGGTGACAGTGAAACAGGGGGGAATGGGTTTGAACTAACCGAAGAGAGCGAGAAGTGGGGGATAGTGAAGCAGGGGGCTGTGATGGGGAGCAGCTCCAGAGGGCTTTGTCGAGTGTAGTGTGTATGTGTGGGGGTTGGGAGGCAGCACCAAGTGTGTTTAAAGAGGAATGATAGCTTACTTAAGCCTCCTTGGCTAGGCTGGAATGGAGGCAGGGTTCTCTAGGTAGCCCTGCTGCGTGTTACCTTGGGGGTAGGCCTGTCTATCCAGTGGGGCCTGGGGCACTGTATTGAATTGTTGTTGCATTATTTGCATCTTCTCTTAAGAAACAAAGATATGCCACACTAAAGATCCACTATTTTTTTTTTATTTTGTATAACAATGAGCCATTGTATAATAGCAATAATGCACTCCAGGGTGTGTGTTGTGCTGGGATACCCTCACTTCTGGGACGTTGAATGCACTCAGCCTACAGCCTCGTGCCCAACCACCCAGGCATGAGGTTATCCCAGCATGACCTACACCCTCTCGTGTGCTTAACTGTACAAGGACACATATTCTGTGTAAGTGAAATACACTACAGTACAGTAACGTGTTGGACGATAACAACATTTGCAATGTGCAAAGGACAATGCTGAGTTTAGGGAGGGGCCAGTGGTTGTGGGAAAGGGGGGGAGGACAAGGGAACTGCACTAGTGTAGGTGCACAGCAAACTGGGGGGGCAGGGGTAGGAGGATGGAGGGCAGCAGGCCTGGGTCCAGTACCAGGAGTAACTGCAGGGGTGAGTACTGAAGCCACTATGCAGTATTCTATAGCTAGAATACTGTCCCTGATGCTAGTGACAATCTCTCATGCCCTGATCCATTATAGAATACCATAACAGAACAGAGCCACTGCGCTACAGTGGTGTTCCGGGTGCTGCAGCCTGCAAAGAAGTGGCTAACCCCAAACTAACCTGTGGAGATCCAGAGACAGCTGCACTCAAACAACACATGTAGTGCTCTCACAGTAACTCCCCCCCCGAGAAAGCAGGAGGGGAGTACCACTCACCCCAACCCTCGCCGCAGGACTTGAGGGCTGGGGTGGCTTATCCCACTGTGGCTGGCCATGACAGAAGAAAGGGAGCACATAACAGCAAGAGCAGGGTCCCTGCCCATGTAGCCTGTGCCTCCCAGCACTCCATGTCTGAGTGCATGGCGTGGAGTGCAGGACCATGCTGACAGCTCCCCAGGTCCATCTGTGCATGCAAAGCCACGGGCAGACTGGGGGTCAGGTGTGCAAGGAGCATGTTCCCCTTTGGTGAATGCCATGGGATCCATGGGTCCCCCGATGGCGGAAGTTGGTCTTAGTGAAACCTATGCCCTATACAGGTCAATGGTCTGACCTCCACCTACAGTATGGGGTACAGTTCTGGAGACCTCACCTACAGAGGGAAATTGATAGAGTGGAAAGAGTCCAGAGGAGGGCAACCAAAATGGTGCATGGTATGCAACATAGGACATATGAGGAAAGGATGGAGGAGCTCGACCTATATCCACTGTAAACCAGGAGGGAGAGAGAGAGAGAGAGAGAGAGGGGAGAGAGAGAGAGGATATGATTGAAACTTTTAAATACCTGAAGGGAATTAACAAGGTGAGGGAATGGAGTATACTCAAGATGAAGGACAATCCAAGAACTAGAGGGCACAGCTTGAAGCTGGAGGGCGGTCAGTACAGAGGAAATAAGAGAGGGCACTACTTCACTGAGAGGGTGGGCCCCTGGAATGGGCTACCGGCGGGGGTGGTTCAGGCATCAACAGTGTGGCAATTCAAGAGTGCATGGGATAACTACATGGGTTTAAACAAGAGAGGGAGGGATAGATATCCTGATGGGAAAGAGGGACCGGTACTCTACGGGGGGGGCACGGAAGTGGGATGTAGGGTGTTAGAGTCAGGGCTATCTATGGGTAGGTAACAAGGGCCAATGGGGTTTTTTTCTGCTGACAAATTTCTATGATTCTGTATGCCACATATGTGTGCTTCGTAGGCTTCATGTACAGACCTCCGTAAGAAGAAACAAAGTCACAAGTGGAACAGACTGCTGGAGAGGTTGGACTGCATCAGACCAGAGGAGGGATTCAAGTAAGTGGGGGACCTGACATATAGGGCTGCTGAGAATAGCAGAGGAGAATGACATGGGGAGAGGGGTGTAACGGGCACAGCCACCCGTTACAGTCAACCCACCAAAAATAAAATGAGAAAATAAAAGGACTTACCTGCTGCAGGGTGCCAGGGTAGGAGTCCGAGGGGGTGATGCCTGTGCACCTTTAAAAAATGAAGAGAGAAAAGAGGTCACAAAGGATCCATAGTTCTTTAGGGGGTCCAGCAGGGTGGAAGAGACAGGGTAAGGAATAAAGGTAATACTTATCTGATAGCCAGGGGCCCTTGTCCTGTTCAGATCTGTGAATAAAAAGAGAAAAGGATTAGAAATTAAAGCAAAACTTAAAAGGAAGAGACAGAAGAAAGAGAGAGTAAGATTTGGGGAAGGGGGGACTCTGCAAAAGGCCCTGTGCCCCTTTTGGTGGCCGGTTAGCAAAAACTATAGCAGTAGCCACATGGGCTAGTGGGCTAGTGTGGAGCTAGAAGTCCTTTTGTTAAATAAAGCAGCCCAGGTGGGCTAGTAGATGCTGTGGAGCTTGGAAATGCCCTGTGAAGGCCAGTTTTAAATTAAATAAATAGCCCTGGCGGTCTCGTGCGCTACTTCTCAGTCAGGAGGCCAGCATTGTTTAAATAAAAGTTTAAAACCCCTTCCCTGGGGTTTAGTGGGGTCCCTGTACCCTTGTAGTGCTCTGAGCACTAGTTTCTGGGCAGCTGCAGGCACAGAAAGTAATTTGGGCCGTAGGGGCAGCCAGCCGCTAGTGCAACCATGCCAAGAGAGTGCCTGTGGGCACTTCAGCACTCCCAACCTGCACGGAGCACAGGCTGTGGCCTACTCCGCTGAGTGGGAGTCAGAGGACAGTAGTGGAGCAGTGGGAGGTGGAGAAGGCATGTAGAGGAAACGCATCCCTCCACCCTCCCAATCCACGCTTCAGCTGACAGTAGTTATTAATTTAATAATTATGCCCTCACCCAGGCCTCAAAGGGCAGTTGGAGGGAGAAGAAGCAGAGGCAACAAGGATGCTGCATCAAGGAGGCAGCTCCAGTGGCATGAAATGTGAAGCCGGGAGGGTTCTGAGAAAGGCGAGAAGGCGGTGGGACTTCCACAAAATAGCACACACCATGGCGAAGATTCTTATGCAGGGGTGTTGTGGCTCGGAGGGCAGCAGAAAAATGGCGAGTGCGCCAGAAGTGAAATCTGCAGCGGCTGCTAGATGAAGAGCAGGTGGGCAGATATTTTAAATAATTAATTTAGCACCTGCAGGGCACACGCAAGCAAGAGGGGCTGAGAGGTCCTGGGGTAAATGTAAAAATGCACGGTGGCTGGTCTGAGAGCCCCGAGGGGCTAGAATTGAAACTGGGGGGGGAGAACAGCAGAACGGAGAGACAGCAGAGAACAGAGAGGCAATTTCAGGCTATAAAAGCCCCAAACAAATAAGCAGCAACAGCAGCAAAGCCCAGGAGGGGCCAAACAAAATAAATATAGATACAAATAAATGGCTACCTGGGGGCAGAAGCAGGTAGTCCTCCAGGTAGCAATCAGGCAGGGCACGCTGGGAGCATGCTGGCTGACACGTTGCTAGGACGTCCTGACGTCAGCATAGGAGGCAGGATCAGCCAGATTTATTGAAAAAAGCGTGGGGGGGTTTGCATTTCAGCGGCTTCCGAGGCGAAAACCTCAAATTAACTTGAAAAGGTGTGAGGTGAGGTTGGGGAATTGCCAGCCCTATCTAACCACTTCATATTTTTTCGTTTGCCACCTCAAAAAAAGACGGTATTGAGGGCATTTAAAGTGGGGCAAAGACAGCAGTTGGAAGGAGCAGCTCAAAACGTCCCGCCTCTAGGGGGAGCTCGAGCGCTCTTCTGATTGGCTACCAGAAGCATTGGCAGTAAAATCAACCAATCAGGTGCCACGTAGGGAGGGCCAAAAGGCTGGGAGGAGTAGTTCAAGTGGAAGCTCGAAGCTGACAGGAGTGCTGTGGGGAGGGGGGCTCAGCCCCAGGCAGCTCCTCTGAAGAAAAAAAAAGCAGAAATACAGGGAAAGTTTAAAGTGACAGGGTAGACAGGGGGCTACCACTGCCTAGTTAGAAACAAGTTTTAGTCAGGAAAAGCAAGTTAGTAAAATTGTTACTGAAGTGTTTGGACGTTGGCAAATAATCCAAAGGAGTGAGAAGAAATCCCAGTAGTTTTTCCAGAAAATCAACACACCTGCAGAAAGTTTTTTTTATTTTATAGTTTAAAGTCTAGGGAGGTTTCACCTTTGACCAAGGACCGAAGAAGATTAAGCGTGCAGCAGAACTCCGGAAGGACAACACCTCATCCATCCCTGGCCAGGGCAGCATCGCAGAAGGAACTGCATCTAGGGTCACCACCTGTCCCTATTTTCTCAGGACAGTCCTGATTTGGGCAGCTGTGTCCTGCAAGAAAACATAAAAAATACTACATGTCCTGACTTTATAAGAGAAAAAAAATATTTTCTGACTTTCCTCTAAATGCTGCAAAACAATATAATACTTTTTTTCCCCCCTAATTGTTAAACCAGGTGAGACGCACTAAGCCGAAAGCTTGTTTACAGGTGCAACCTGGGAGCACAGGGAAGTTAAGTGACTTACTCAGTGTCACACAGTATGCAAACCCAGGTCTTCAGATTTGCAGCTCAGAGCCTTAAACCACTGCTCTATACTGCCTCCCTCATTTAACTAAAATAACTTAAAGTGATAAGAAATACTAAAAACAGCTAAAAAACTACACTTAGTCTTAATTCTGGTTATTTTGAGAAAACAAGTCTGTTGCATTGGTTGAGTTACATGTTATCCTGCGAAAAATCATGTATCAGTAAGAAATGTCCCACTTTGAACTTTTTAAAAGGTGGTAACCCTAACTGCATCATCCTTCTGAACTCTGCTTTTTTGGGTTTGAGGTACCATGAACTGTGGGGAAGGAAAAAATAGACTGAATTGTGTCCAGGACTTTCACTGATCATCGCGGGGGTGGGGGTGAAAACTGCTGTGATACAAACGGTGTTAGCTGATTTGTCAGGGAAGAAATTTATGTTTTATGTGCAAATGTGTTCACTGTTTAGGCTGTGCAGCCATATTTCTAATCATTTATTGTGTCATTGAGAGAGCCATGAACGAAATAAAGGAAAACAGTATTTTGTAGCCTGATCAATAAAATGGCTCTCATGTTTGAAAGAGAATTCTGCCTCGTAGTATTTCTTCAGCACTGTTATTATTGTTGAATAGTTTTCTAGCCCCAAACTGATATCTGCCAGCCTTGTGACTAGCCTTCCTTGCAGCTAGCTGGAATCCACCACCCAGGTAGGTGAAAGCAGGGTACGGGCAGGTGTTATGGGGAAGTGAGGCACCACAAGGGCAGTCGCATAATACTATAGGTAGGGCCAGACAGACTGCATGGGACAGTGTTTTTTTTTCTGCCATCAGTTTCAAAGTTTCTACACTAGGGGCCTGATTCTGAAAGGTATGGTGCACGTCACGCCAAAGGTAACTTGCGCCAACTGCTGATACACCGAGGACCCTGCGCCCGATTCCCTAATGGGCAGGGTCCCCGCGGCTATGTCCTATGACTTGCGGAAGCCTAAGTGGTGCACCAAAGGGAGGGTGTACCTGAACAGGGTGCCACAAGCCACCGCAATGCCCACCGGCAGGGCACAGGCACTACCCCCAGCCCCGATCCCCAACACAGACAGGACAGTAAGCCCTGGTGATGCCCCCAGCCCTGAACCCCACAATGCACAGAAAGGACCCCCACCTGGCTAATCCCCAGTAATATGAATAAGTTTTCCCGCTGATCCCCAAATAATAAATCCGGTACAATGACACAAAATGCACCGTCCCAAAGTAACCCTGGTGGTCTGGTGGACCCACCCCTCCACAACAGTGTCCTACCACCCCGCTCCCCCAACTGTACCGACGGCTGGCTGGCACAGCCACCTCTCACCACTTTCAGCGACCCAGCCAACTGAGCTCTATATGAGCGCATGCTGTAAATAGTGCTGAGCATGTACTGTTTACAGCACGTGCTTATACAGAGCTCAGTCGGCAGCTGGCTGTGGTGGTGAGAGGTGGGCAGTGCCAGTTGTCAGCTGGGTACAGGTCAGAGGGGGAGCGGGGTGGTAGGACACTGCTGGGTGGATTGGTGGGTCCACTAGACCACCAGGATTATTTTGGGACATGGGCATTTTGTGTCACAGTACTGGGATTTGTTAATTATTTCGGGGATCAGCGAGGGGGGCTACTCATTCATATTACTGCATTGTGGGGGACTGGGGCTGGGGAGGCTATGTCGTGTTCTTTCCAGGGATTGGGGCTGGGAGGGGGGACTACATGGTCTGGGGGCACATTGTGGCAACCCCCAGTAGGCGGCAAAGTACAGGTACGCCAGCACATAGCTGGCATAACTGTACTTTGTCAGATGTCCTACAGAGGTTGTCTCGGAAAATACCAATTTGGGGTTGCAGCAGCTGCCCTTTGAGAATAGGGTGCAAATGCTGCGGTAACCATCCCTTGCGCCAGGTTGCTGCCGGGTCTGGGGCACACTGGTGGTACAAGTCCATCTTGCCATAAGCAGCCTGCGAGTTGTCACAGGCTGCCTTTCAGAATACCACTGGCCGCATCTCTCAGCGCAAGGTATGGCAGCTCAGATTCAATGCAAAGAAGTGCAAGGTAATGCACATGGGAAACAAAAACCCAGGGAAGAGTACACAATGGGGGGTGAGATACTGGCAACAGTAAAAATGGAAAGGGACCTGGGGGTAATTATATCAGATGACCTAAAGGTGGGCAAGCAATGTGAGAAGGCAGTAAGGAGGGCTGGGGGGATACTGGGATGCACAGGAAGAGACATCAATAGTAGAAAACAGGAAGTTGCTATCCCTCTGTACAGACAGTTGGCGAGACCCCATCTGGAGTACTGTGTGCAGTTCTGGAGACCCCATCTCCACAAAGACATAGACAGAGTGGAGGCTGTCCAGAGGAGGGCAACCAAAATGGTGCAGGGTCTGCACCAGAAGACATACAAAAGAAAGACTAAAGGAGCTTAATATGTATACCCTTGAGGAAAGAAGGGAGAGAGGACATGATAGAAACTTTAAAGTACCTCAGGGAATCAACAAAGTCCAAAAGGTAGCATCTTTCAGAAAAGAGATGTGCAAGAACAAGGGGGCACAATTTGAAGATAGAGGGGGGACGGCTCAGAGGTAATGTGAGGAAGTATTTTTTTACAGAGAGGGTTGTGGATGCATGGAACAGCCTCTCTGAGGAGGTCGTGGAGTCAAGAACAGTGGGGGAATTCAAGAATGCATGGGACAGACATAAGGCAGTCCTAGTGGGGGGGTAGGAGGAAGTAAGCTGTTGGTTAACTAGGATCTGCAGCTTATCTGTTAGGTAGGAAAATAGGCAGACTAGATGGGCCAAGCTGTCCTTATCTGCCGTCAAATTCTATGTTTCTGTGTTTCTAAGGTGCTACTTGCATCCGTCATGTTGGACACAAGTCACCTTGCTCCAGGCGGATGCCTTTCCGAATCGGGCCCCATATATCAAAGTGCAGCTTGTTCTAAGAATATTTTGCACTATCTCAAACTTAATTGCAACTACTAGTGTTGCTGGTGAATATCCTTGTGATCCCATCTGTAAACTGTGACAAGCCTTTCTTGTACACACCCAGGCATTGCTGAAAATGGAGCATGATCTAGTCTGCTGCCTGGCTAAAGAAAGAAAAAGAGAGAAGGGAGGGAGGAAGGAAGGAAGGAAGGAAGAAAGGAAGGGAAGGCCCACCCACTCTTTCAGGTTGTTTTTGGTAAGCTTTTATTAGTGCCAAAAGGCCAAAGCAAATACAGAACTAAAAGTAGCAACAGAGGTAAAACAAGCATTTGTCAATACCGAATGTTTGCTTGCTGGCATTGGCAGTGGTAGTGTAGAAGTTACAGAGCTGCGTAATAGGAATGGCAGTGAAGTATTGAACTGAAGCCAACCCCACCACCACCCTGCAGAGAGTGACAGGCATTGGGGTGTGCCTTTGGGTCGTCAGGCATAACAGCCACGCCATTTCACCACACCCCACCCTGCAGACACCGACAAGTGTTACGGTGTGCCTTGGGGTTTTTGGCCCTTATGCGCACCCCATTCCATCAGGAAATACAGTGGCGTGAAAAAGTATTTGCCCCCTTCCTGATTTTCTCTATTATTGCATATTTGTCACACTGGATGTTTTCAGGTCTTTAGACAAAATATAATATTAGATAAAGGGAACCTGAGTGAACAAATAACACTTTTTTTTTAGTTATTTCATTTATTTAACGAAAAAAGTTAACCAACACCAACTGGCACTGTGTGAAAAAGTAATTGCCCCCTAGTTAAATCAACCTAATTAAAGGGATAATTAGAGTCAGCAGGTTGAACACAGCCAGGCTTGATTACAGCCAGCCCTGCTCAATATAAACCTCACTTATTTTGACCCTTACCATCAGAGTCACGTTGCCTGCACAAAGATTCAACAAGCACAGTATGCCATGATCAAAGGAAGTTCCTGAAAAGATCAGAAAAAAATTTGTTGCCCTCTATCAGTCTGGAAAGGGTTACAAAGCTATTTCTAAGGCTATGGGACTCCATCGAACCACAGTGAGAGCCATAATCTCCAAATGGAGAACACTTGGAACAGTAGTGAATCTTCCCAGGAGTGGGCGGCCTGCCAAAATTACTCCAAGGGTGCAGCGTAAAATCATCCAGGAAGTCTCAAAGGATCCTAAAACAACATCTAAAGAACTGCAGGCTTCTCTTGCCTCAGCTAAGGTCAGTGTTCATGACTCCACAATCAGAAAGAGACTGGGCAAAAATGGGCTTCCATGTGAGGTAGCAAAGGCGGAAACCACTGCTAACCAAGAAGAAGAACATAAGCAGCTGTCTCTCATTTCAGAAAGCACCTGGATGATCCACAAGCCTTTTGGGAAAATGCTCTATGGACAGATGAGTCCAAAGTGGAACTTTTGGATGACATGGATCCCATAATGTCTCGCGATAAGCAAACACAGCATTCCACAATAAGAACACCATACCAACAGTCAAACATGGTGGTGGTAATGTGATGGTGTGGGGATGCTTTGCTGCTAAGGACCTGGATGACTTGTCATAATTAAAGGAACCATGAATTCTGCTCTGTACCAGAAAATTCTTAAGGAGAATGTCCAGTCATCCTTCCATCAGCTGAAGCTGAAGCGTAGTTGGGTCATGCAGCAAGACAATGATCCAAAACACAAAAGCAAGTCCACATCAGAATGGCTAAAAGAAGTAAAATTAAAGTTTTGGAGTGGCCTAGTCAAAGTCCAGACTTAAACCCAATAGAGATGCTGTGGCAGGACCTGAAACGAGCAGTTCATGCTTGAAAACCTACCAAATGTTACTGAATTATAGCAGTTCTGCGAGGAAGAGTGGGTTAAAATTCCTCCACAGTGATGTGAAAGACTGATATTGAATTATAGGAAGTGTTTGGTTGTAGTCATTGCAGCTAAATGTGGCGTAACCAGTTATTAAGTGTAAGGGGCAATTACTTTTCACACAGTGCCAGTTGGTGTTGGTTAACTTTTTTTCATTAAATAAGTGAAATTAAAAAAAAAAACAAGTGTTATTTGTTCACTCAGGTTCCCTTTATCTAATATTACATTTTCTGTAAAGACCTGAAAACATCCAGTGTGCCAAATATGCAATAATAGAGAAAATCAGGAAGGGGGCAAATACTTTTTCACGCCACTGTATGGTGAGATGGGTGCAGTATAGGAGAATGGAGTGAACTTTGGGGCCGAAGAGTGCAAGGCACACCTCGATGCCTCTCAGTGGCTGCAGGGTGTGGAATGGTATGAGCATCACAGGCAAGAATCCCAAGTCACACCCCTGATTCCTGTCATTCTCTACAGGGTTGGGCGTTATGGTCGGAAACCCTAATGCCTCAGGCATTCGTTGGCATTTTCACTCCAAATTTTCAACATGGGTTTTTGTGACCCCACCTCATGAACAGTGGCAATATCAGTTTGTTAGCCGAAAGCTGCCTTTGCACAGCAACTATGGCATTTGTCACCACAGGTGCAAAAACACATTCTGAACAGGATGTGAAAAATGACAGCTATACTGTTTGTTCATGGGGAGGTGTAAAAAATGGCAATGTTGAAAATCCTGCAGTGAAAATATTAAAAAAACTGGTGAAGTCACGAGCGTGCGTAGAAACTGTGCAACGTGCACCCATGATGTAATTAGTTTGGTAATTGTTTACAGCAGATTGTCAACACAGGCATTTTGGGACCTCCGGTCATGAACAGTGTCAGTGTGATTTTCTTTATCTGTCCCGAACAATGATTTCCCACAGCGACCACGCATTTCTGTGCTGAAAGTGTGAAAACACATTTCGGCCATGTTGTGAAAAATGACAGCTGTACTGTTCATAAGGAAGTGTGGAAAAATGCCACTGGTGAAAATCTGGACTGAAAATATTACAAATTCATGAACTTACGAGGGTGCGTGGAAACTGCACAATGCTCACTCGTAACACAGTCATTTTAGGAATTTTTCACCAAATTTTCAAAATAGCCATTTTAAGACTCTGCTCCTGAACCTGTGTCACTGTGATTTTCTTAATCTGTCCCATACATTGATTTCGCACACCGACTGTGCCATTGTGCGCTACATGGGCGGAAACATGTTTTGGGCGAGATTTGAAAAATGACAGCTGTACTGCTCATAAGGAGGTGTGGTAAAATGGCAATGTTGAAAATCTGGAATGAAAATATTGAAAATTTGCGAACTTATGAGTGTGCGTAGGATCAGCGCAACATACGCTCGTGTAAAAGTCTTTTGGGGAATTTTTTCACCAAATTTTTAACATAGCCATTTTAACACTTCTGCTCATGAACAGTGTGACTGTGATTTTCTTAATGTGTCCCATACACTGAGTTTGCACACCGACTGCGCCATTGTGCGTTACATGCACGGACACACTTTTTGGGTGAGAAGTAAGAAATGACAGCTGTACTGCTTATAAGGAGGTGTGGTTAAATGGCAATGTTGAAAATCTGGAGTGAAAATATTGAAAATTGCGAATCCTTACGAGCGCATGAGAAAAGCGCAGCAACATGGTCGGGAATTGTCATTTTTGGGAATTTTTTCACCAAATTTTTAACATAGCCATTTTAACACCTCTGCTCATGAACAGTGTCACTGTGATTTTCTTAATGTGTCCCGAACACTGATTTCACACACTGACTGCACCATTGTGCGCTACATGCGCGGAAACACATTTTGGGTGAGATATGAAAAATGACAGCTGTACTGCTCATAAGGAAGTGTGGTCAAATGGCAATGTTGAAAATCCGGAGTGAAAATATTGAAAATTTGCGAACCTACGAGCGTGCATAGGAACAGCGCAACGCGCTTAATAAAACAGTCATTTTTAGGAATTTTTTCACCAAATTTTCAACATAGGCTTTTTGAGAGCCCATCTTATGAACACTGGCACTGTCATTTAGTGTCGGTCCGAAGGTGATTTCATGCAGTGACCGCGAAATCACCCTTCGGGCCCGATTAACGCCATGACATTGACAGAATTCATGAGGAGGGGTCCCAAAAACCCCATGTTGAAAATTTGGTGCCAAAATTCCAAAAAATGCCTGAGATATGCAGCAAAGTTGAAAAACTCTATTCATTACATTATACAGCTTACGGCATTTCCTCAGTTGGCGGTCGGCTTTGAAGAAAACAGGCGTGTTCCTGGTCCCCCGAATCATTCACCGAACAGCCCGGAGGTAGTATGGGGTGAGGGGTGTGGCAGGGTGCAGTGGGTGGGCGCTGGTAGAGAGGGGGTGAAGACAGCAGCAAGGGAAGGTTTTTCTTTCAGGTTTTTTTATTTGGACTATGCAGGATGTTTGCCACGCTGGGGTGGGCTCCCAGTGTGGCAGCTGGAAGGCTGTTGGGGGGGCAGTGGAGCCGATGGGGGATTGGGCACCCCCGTCGGCCATAGGATCTGTTGTCACGCTGGGGTGGGCTCCCAGCGTGGCACCCGATAGTCTGGGGAGGAACAGTAGAGCCGACGGGGGATTGGGCACCCCTGTCAGCCATACAGACTTCAAGGTGGGGAACAGTAGAGGTGACGGGGGATTGGGCAGCCCCGTCAGCCATACAGTGTGTGCATGGGGGAGGTAGGAGCGCATGAGCATGCAATGTGCATGCGCGCGTGTGTGTGTGGGGAGGGGGAGCGCTGCTCACTCAAGCGGTGTTCTCCCTTTCAACTGTACGGCACTGCATTTTGGATCGTCGCACTATGTTTCTTGCACATGCGTGCAAGCAAACATAAAAAGGACAAAAGAATTCTTCCAATATATTAGGGATAAGAAGAACACAAAGGCGTAACCAGGCTGAAGGGTGGGGGGACCGAGTGGAAGAACACAGGCAGAATGCTGACATACTGAATAGTTATTTATTTATTTTTTGTGTGTTATATTTTTACTGATTTCTCAGATTGTATGACAATACATACAGCATCCTGACCAGAAGGAGGAGAGAGTCCCTCTTTTGAGGTACAAAACTAGGTACCATTCTCCATCCTATTAATACAACATTAGCAAGACTTCTGATTGAGCGTATCCTAGACTATAACCCATATAGGAATGGGGACATTGTTTAACCAGGAGTAGCACACTAAGTCGAAGCTCGTTTCCAGATGCGACCTGGGAGCACAAGGAAGTTAAGTGACTTGCTAAGGATCACACATTACAGTGGCGTGAAAAAGTATTTGCCCCCTTCCTGATTTTCTCTATTATTGCATATTTGTCACACTGGATGTTTTCAGGTCTTTAGACAAAATGTAACATTAGATAAAGGGAACCGGAGTGAACAAATAACACTTGTTGTTTTTTTTTTTACTAGTTTCATTTATTTAATGAAAAAAGTTAACCAACACCAACTGGCACTGTGTGATAAAGTAATTGCCCCCTTACACTTAATAACTGGTTACGCAACCTTTAGCTGCAATGACTGCAACCAAACGCTTCCTATAATTCAATATCAGTCTTTCACATCGCTGTGGAGGAATTTTAGCCCACTCTTCCTCGCAGAACTGCTTTAATTCAGTAACATTGGTAGGTTTTCGAGCATGAACTGCTTGTTTCAGGTCCTGCCACAGCATCTCTATTGGGTTTTTTTCACGCCACGTAGGTGGCTGTGGGATTCAAACCCAGGTATCCAGATCTGCAGCTCAGTGCCTTAACCCATTGTAAACAGAACTAGCAATTGTTTGCCATGAGATGTGACTATTATCAAATGAATTTAATATGTAAAGCTATGGGGGAGGAGGGAGATAAAATAACTGGGAAGGAGCTTAAATTCTACTAGGGAAAAATGTGTAGCTGACATCCAGTGGGAACAGAAAAGATTATGCTTTGTAATCTATTCCTGCACTTCTGGGTAACCACTGCATTCATTATTTTACAGGTAGAAGTTCAGATGATGAGAGAATAATCTGCTGCACCGTTGTTCATACTTTACTCTGAGACAAAGTCACTGTCCAGTCCCATAATATAAGGGATCCAATGGGTACATTTAGTCATGAATAGAGTTTCATGGTACAGTATATGTCTGGTTTACTAAAGTATGCCAACTGGTTAGCGTGGAGCCGGGGTCAGTTTGTAACCATGCCTTAGAGATGGTTTTATTAGCTGTTGTGATCTGTATATGTAACAGGATTTTATTTTCATATTTTTTTATTGTTGGGGGGGGGAGCATGAGCAATATAATGGTTTGGCCATCACAGAGAAGTGTAATAGAGGACATACGAAGAAGCCAGCAGGAGAAGGCCATTTGGTCTATCTAGTCTGCTCATATTGTAGGGTCCACAGCTTGAGCTACTGTCCCTGCCCCCCAAAAAATTCATTATCTGGCGGTGGATTTCCTGCCAAAAGGGCTGGAGGGTCGGACGGGACCAAAGGACATGTGTGTGGTGTGATCTGTGTTCCCCATATTGCCTCTAACCTGCTGCCAAGAGCCGAGTCTAAATTTTCTGCTTGTATGATTGGTGTTTAAAAAAAAAAATAATTTCAAGTTTCCAAGGGAACTCTCCGTATGTTGGTGAGGATGTGGCTTTGTGGGGGTCTGGAATTGGAGCACTGAACATGTGCACGCATTTTTGTTTTATTTTAGTGGTAGAAGTCCTTTCCTGCTCAGGTGTTCTACTGAGTTGGGGGAGTGCCAAAAGACTGGAGGATGGCAGAGGCGGTGCCAAGGCACAAGAGAGGAGAGGAAAGGAAGGACCCAGGAAACTACTGACCAATTAGAGTGACCTCGGTTTTTGGGAGGTTCATGGATGCCATAGTCAAGGAGCAAATGGTGGAATACCTGGAGGGGAGAATGGGCAACAGGACACAAAACATCACGGCGGTGCCGCGGGAAGACTAGTCAGACAAACCTGATAGTCTTCTTTGATGAACCTCGGACAGGGGTCAAGCTGTTCATGCCCTAACTTGGCTCCCCCATCCTCCCTGCCTGACCACATCTTTGGGGGCATCATTTTTAGTATTATGCAAAATCAGCTCTCCTTATCCCTTGCCTCTTTGATAAGACCTGTGAAAAGTGCATACCCTCTCAGGTCCTGTGATAATGCTACACCGGCTGTCCCTGCGCTTAGAACTAGGACTAGTGGAATCTTCTCTTGCTTATGCAGCCGCAAGGCTGTGGAACTCCATACCCTCAGAGATTCACTGCTTTCCCTTGGAGACTGTGTTCTGTTATAGGTACTAAGCACATCTGCTTAGTCTATCATGATGCTTTTGTCTCTCACTCAAATAATCCCTGACTTGTATCAAGCCGAAAAGCCTTCCATACCCTGCTATGGAAACAAAATTCCTGTAACATCTTTGATGTTGTTTTTTTTTTGTCTTGCAACAATGTAATGCCTTGTTAATCTCATTTCAACTTTATTGTTCATTGTATCTCATTGATATCATACTGTATATGTGTCATCTTATCTTTTTTTTTTTATTATTTTTTTATCCACCGAGGAGCATGGCAGGTGGCTCCAATCCCTCCCACGGAGGACCTCAGTCTCCGGCCCCACCTTCCCCCACCCAACTATCCCAGTGATCCCCCACGGGTTGCCCCCCCCTCCCCATGACAGGGCCGGGGTGAGGAGTACTGGGTTCCCCCCTTCCCGGAGACCACTTCCAGATTCTGGGTGTCAGGATGGGCACTGGCAGGGGCATCATACAGCCCACTGGCTCCATTGTCCTGGTTTTCTCCCTCCCCGCCGACATCATATGTTGACTCAAGCTTCCCGACCCATATCTCCCTCCAGCCATCGCTAGAGGGAGATCAACGAGCGGGATGGCTAAGACCCCCTCCGAGAGAGGAGAGCAGTCCTATGGATGCTTGACTCTCTCTCTCCCCTGACAACCCCCGGTGAACCTAGGCTGCCGGCATGGCGTGAGGTGTAGCGTCCAGCGCCTCAACATCCAGTGCCACCAGGACGGCCCTTTGTTTATCATTTTATGTGTAATCTCCCGGGTCATGCCTGAAAATAGGCATTAGATTGCCTTGTTTACTCACCTGGTTAACCTCGACTTACCTTTGACGTGGTGCCATAGAAGGGTACTAAAAAAAATGATGGAGGATTTGGGGTTGGAGGATGGACTTATGACTTGGATGGGAAACTGGTTGAAGGGAAGATAGTGAGGCTGATGGTAAAATGAAAAGAATCAGAAAAGAGAGGGGTCACAAGTGGAGTGCCACACTGGGTCAGTTCTAGGACCAGTCCTATCCAATAGGTTTAAAAGCGATATAGGGGAGGGCTTTAAGGGGAAAATGTGTCTCTTTGCAGATGACACACAACTTTGTGGAAGAGTGGATAATGAAGAGGGGGCCACGGGATCATGCCAGGATCTGGAGCACATAGAGAAATGGTCTAAAATCTGGCAATTGCATCTCAATACAAAGAAAGGCAAAGTGATGTGTTTTGGTAGAAAAAGCTCTCGTAGAGAATATTGAGTGGGTGGGGTGAAGTTAGCCATGACAGTGGAGGAAAGGAACTTGGGGGTAGTTATCAATGACAGCCTCATAGTCTTGGCACAATGTAATGAAATTTACAGTAAGGTAAAAAGAATGGTGAGATGCATCAGCGGGGGCTTTGACAGCAGAAGGGAGGAGGTGATTCTGCCCTGTACAGGTCACTGGGAAGATGACATCTTGAGTACTATGCCAGACTTTGGAGTCCACACCTGAGAAAGAACCGGACAGGCTAGAAGCAGTGCAGAGAAGGAACACTAAAAGCATGTTTTCACTGCTGCCTTTGTACTGCTGCAACCCATATATGCGGGTTGCAGCGATACAAAAGCAGCTGTGTGGACACTTACCATAACATAGTAAGGTCTCCATGATCCTCTACCCGAGCTGGTGCAGAAGTATGAATGTGTTCTGGAGCAAGTGGCTTAAGCAGCCATGTGGACAGGCTGCCCCTTGCTTGCTCTGGCGTGCAACGCATGCTGACATCCCCAAGTTGCCAATCACCCTAAGACTGATGGCCCCTCTCCAGTGCAACTTGCTACAGCACTGAGAGGGGTAATGTAAACACTCTGAAGGATTATCCCGGCTGGTGCGGGAAAGAGCCGCACTTGAGCTCAAAGGAATTGCACTGGCAGTGTATACGTGCCTTAACATGATCCAGGGCAGTAAGGTAAGACATATGAGGAACTACACAAGGGTTCCACTATGCCATGGCGACAATAAAATTTGTCGACTGATGGCACAGCGACAACGCAACACCGCCAATTGGTGTTGTGCTGTCGCTCGGGGACTAGTGTTTTCTGTGGGGGGCTTTGCCTCACCCTCCCCCCCATACTTTGGATTACTAACTCCAGTCAGAGTTAGTTCAGGGATGGGGGCAAATACCTCCCCGGCACCAGTGTCGGTAGTGGAGACCATCACAGCGACTGCCGACAATGTTGCAGTGATGGTCTTCGCTGTCAAACCAATGCTGCGCAGCCAGTATACGCTATGCAAGTACCTCAATAGGTACCCACTGGAGGACAGAAGGGAGATGGGAGGCAAAATAGAAACATAACTTTCTAAGAGGGATACATTTTATTTATTTATTTACAAATAGGGTGGATATAGGGGAACTTTTACCAGGAATGAAAACGCTATAATTAGGGGTTCAGGAAGCACATCAGGATGTTCTTCTTAACAGAAAGGGTGGTGGTGGCAGGGTCAGATTACCCACTGGGCAGAAGGGGCAGTTGTCCAAGACTCCCATTATAAGAGGGACCCCTACAGGCAGTGCAATTTAATTTATTTGGTCATTTCTTTTTAGCAGCTCTGCCACTGTGCTTGCTACTCACACTTTGTTTTTTTGCGGAGGGGAAAATAAGCTAAGCTGGAGCCACCAAGGAGCGAGTGAAAGTAACAGTGTGTCATGCAGTGTGCGCTGCTTGCATGTGAAACACCCTTTTACTTTTATTGCCTGGCTCCACTCTAATATAGTGCAGTGAGCAATTATATCAAGTCCTCTGAATGTTAGCTTAACAGAACCACCTGAGTGTTGTGTACTCTTTCCCCACTTTAATACTTCATTTGTCCAGTGGCCAGTTGCTAGCCAGGTCATGGAAGTGCCTGTCTCCATTGTTGTTCAGCCGATAGGGTTACCACCTGTCCCTATTTTTGCTGGACAGTCCTGATTTGGGCAGCTATGTCCTGCAGAAAAACATGAAAAATACTAAATGTCCTGACATTATTGTAGAAAAAATATTTTCTGATTTTCCTCTAAATGTTGCAAAAAAACTATAATACCTTAACCAAAATACCTTAAAATAATAAAAAACACAAGAAACAACTAAAAAACTACAACATTTAGTCTTAATTCTGATTGTTTAGAGAAAACATGTCTTGCATTGGTCGAGATGACATATTGTCCTACGAAAAATCCAGTTTCAGTAAGAAATGTCCCGCTTTGGGCTTCTGAAAAGGTGGTAACCCTATTGGCCGACAGCCTGCAGTTCTGCCTTCATCCACTATGATCCCCAAGGAGAAGGAGGGGTGTCCTGGGTAGACAAGAGCCATTGCCGAGTTTGGTGTCGGCTTCCATCCAGGCCCAGTTTACTGGGTGAGGTCTGGATCCCGATCTGCACAAACTCATGCAACAGCATCTACCTGCTCACCCCTGGGTAGTAAGGGGAAAGAGCACCCGCACCTGTTAGTGAACACAGATATAAAAAGCAAATGAAATAAAGTGTGAGAACATGTGATTTATCTGGATAAAAGCATAGAAATGAGGGCAGACGTCACGTTACTTGAAATGATTTGTTATACCGCCAGTGCGGGTTTGAAGCAACAACAAAAAAATGTTGTGCAAAGGCTGCTGAATTTAAAGATTTCATTTGACTCATTTGGACAATTATTTTTTCCTTCCACCCAAACAATACAATACGTGTCATGTATTCATACCCTACTCCACTGTCCATTACCCCTGGCCAGTGAGTGCTAAGCTTCCTGTTCCCACCCCAAGAAAGGGCATTCAGAGTCACCGGAAACATCTCCAAATGCATTTTTGGCAGCCCCCGAACCCCTGCCCCGTTGGCAAAGTCACAGGGGGCCCCACTGTTACATGTTGCCCATAGTTCCAGAAGTTGTCAATCCAGCCCTGGCTGGAGGAGTGGAACAGGTTGTCCAAGGAGATGGTGGCAGTTGGGACAATCAGTGGCTTCAGAGCAGGATGGGACAGGAGGGAACGGCCTGCTTTACCCAACCCAGTGTCTCGGACTGACGACAGTCTTGTTTACCCTTTTACAATGAAAGTACAGACTGGCAACCTCTGATCATTACAGATGCGTACAGGTACGTCACTGCTGAGCAAACCTCATGTGAAGACAGATCTAGCAAGACCACAGCCAGCACCGATGGTATCGGTTTGGGGGCAGCTATGCAAGCAGAACCAAAGCAACTCATTTCCAAGTTATATCTTTAATTTAAGGGGATGCGGGGAGAAATCAGTGCAGAATGTGCAACAGAAATGGGTCTCGGAGGCAGATATGACTATCATGGACAAGTAATGGCAGGCAATTTGGCAAACCACACACAAAATAACATCCTCTGGTATTTGGAGGGAATTTCAGTGGCAGGTCAATGTGCAGTACTTTATGACGCCAGATAGATCAAAACACTTAAGGATGGGTTCAACTGTTAGCTGCTGGAGAACCTGTAACACCAAGGGCATACACCTTCACATTTTTTGGGATGGCCCAAGATTAAGGGTTTTTTCGGGATGAGGTGGCAGATTAGTAAAAACACACCTGCATATTAGAATGTACCTGGGGTTTAAATACACCTTGTACTGGGCCTTCCACCCAGAGGGACTTCCTGAGGGAATTTTAAGTACCTTTATGATATCTTCATAGCAGCCTTCCTCAAAGACATAACACAAAAATGGCTGTCAGAATGCAGTCCAGGGGACAGGTGACCAGATAATTAACTTAAAGTGGATCAAATCGATGGAACAGATTAAAGCACAGCTACAATTAAAAAACGAGAAATTTACAGCGAAATGGCTGCTCTATGAACATATGATTGAAGGAGCTAGAGAGAACATCGATCTTATATCAGTGGGCAATGCTCTAGGCAGTGTAACAGGGAGCTTCTGCCACTCTTGAGGACCGACCATTTCTTAAATCTGTTGCAACAGTTCTTCTATTTATTAGCCTAATCTGTCCTTTACAATTTCTAGTCCATACGGTTGGCCACCTATGGGTGGCCCCCTCCCCTTTCTTGACTATGCTATAGTGTCCTCTTTAATTTTCCTTTTCCCTCTCCGGTCCTCGTACAGGGAGATTATTGTGTTGACCTCCAAGTGTATGTAAAACATGTTGGGCCAGATATTCAAAGCTTTGCGCCGGGCAAAAAACGTTTGCACGGGTTTAGCGTGGGATTAGAGCAGGTTTTCTACATTCAAAAGGCCAAATAGCGCGCGCAAACCACATTAGCGCCGGGCAAACCATAATGATATGCTAGGGGCAAAGTGAACATGAATAAAGGTGCAATGAGATATTCAGCAACTAGCGCCGCGCTAAGGTGTTTAGCGCGACTTAGCGCGACCCATAGTATGGAACTAATTACTGCCCAGGAAAAGCTGGTCTTAACCCTGGGCAAACAGCTTTGCATGACATTGTTGCTTTGCGCGGTGTTAGCGCGGCATTAGCGCAGCTTGCACGACCCTAACGTATGAGTGTAACCCCTCACCCCTGCCTTTTTACCAAAATGACAGGTGGCATGCTGTTGGCGCTGGCAGCAATAGCTGGTGGGGACCTGGGTTTGGGGAGGATGAGGTTACCTGGCACAAGGGGACCTAGGTTTGGCTACTCTGCACAGGGGCACCCAAGTAAATCCGAACACAGGAAGCAATAACTGTAATGTCCAGAACCAGGAATGGGATTTTACAGTGTGGCTTTTATTCACAACTAGCTGAACACAACAAAGCATAGATGGACCCCCATGGGGCTACGTTTACTGATAATGCAGATTAGAGACTACAAGGCGGTCCACTGGAATAATGAACCAATTCTACTGTTTTCAGGCTCTGGACCTACCAGGCACACAGCCCAGACTTGCACGCGCTTTGGGTACACAGCCCGACTGGCACGGCTCCCCTGCCGGCCACTTGACTGACAGTCCACTTAGAGTCTGCGACTCCTAGAGAGATTTCCTTCTTACTTCTTCTGACTCCCATCTCACAAAGAGAATTATTTACCCTTGTTGTGGCTCCCCACACCACTTAGAGTCTGCGACTCCTAGAGAGATTTTCCCATTTGTGACCCACGTCTGGGTACTTCCCTCATCACTGGCCAAGCGCATGAGGCAAGTAGCAATCACAGCAGAAATCCGTAGAGGTGGACCTGGTTACTAAAGATGGGGGGTGTTCCCACCTCCAGCTCCCACAGCCCATACCCGGCCATTTCTCTGGAAAAACTGAAACCTCGAAATGTAGATTAAACGGTGGATGAACTGTCGCAACCCCTCTACAAGATTAGTTGAATTCACACAGTACTTTAGCTTTTGACACCACTCTGTTTGTTTGTCCTAGTACTATAGGCCTCCCAAATAGTAGTTCAACTCCCAGATTTCTTCACATTTCCCAGGCTGAAGAAACACAATTTTTGCCCTCTCAAATTAGAGCAAACACTCACCCTTTTGTTGCAGGTGCCCCACAGGCGAAGTACAACTCTTCCCACTTTTCAAACACAGACTGAAACTGTGATAGGCAGCTTTCTTTCTTCAGCAGAAATTAGGGGATTGCCCCTGGAATCTACATGGGGATACTTTACTCCCCCCCCAGAGGGAGGGGGTCACTGAGACCCTGGACAGCGGTCTCCACCACTTGAGCACTGGACACTGACTCCTTCTCCTACAGAAGGTAAACAAGAGACTGACTTTGAAAACTCCCGACGTTCTATCTCACTCCCTCTGCTGCAGATTCCAATGTGGCTTATGCAGCTGCGACAGTTCTATTGGTGATGTCATCTCTCAGTCTCAGCTGAGACTGAGAACAGAGTGAGACAGTGTGAAACCCATTTAACTGGAGTTTCACAAGCTGCCTTCCCTGCCTACCACTAGGTCTTACTGGGATTCTAGTAACCCCGGATAACAAGGGGTTACATGAGTATGACACTTAGAAACTGCCAGACATGGAGGACACATGCTGCTCACTGTTGGCACCACCATGATGCCATCAGCTGCCACCAGTCCGAGCCAAGCACGGACAGTGAGGGGTGATCCGACCCACAGGGGACAGCATGGTAGTGTGGTCATACAGCACACACCTGCAGACCATACGTCTGTGGTGTGTAACAGATGCCAGCACACACAGGCAGCACTGTGGGCATGGTGGCCATTGAAGGGAGGGTGTACAGGTGGCCAGATCTCACCACAGCCCAGGTGTGGTCACAAGACTGGGACACATCACGCAGTGCACATGGGCCAGTAATGGGAATACCCCACCGCCTGTGTGCCTGTTGGATCTTATGTGCCCCCCCAGCCACATACCACACAACTGTACAGATGCCACAGCACGCACAGCCGGCCATGTATATGTCACTGTGTGCATCCCATGCCACAGGTGCAGCATCTGTGGATCACACAACAGCCTAACAGTACTGTCCACTGTCAGTAATTACCTGCAAGCTGGGCCTGTCACTGTGTACAGTGCAGCAGTCATCACTGCCCTTCATACCATAGGCATTGCTGTGTCCCTCACACTACCGGCCCCCTTGCTACTGTAGTGTCTGCTGTACACTGTAGCATGACCTACAGTGTGACAGTTGCATGCAGCACCGGCACCACCTGTGCCTATGCTGTGTTGACCCCTGGGGTACGATATGCTATGCTATGCTGTACTGTTCACATGTAACCTGCAGCTATCATCATGCACTGCCTGCCTGACCTACCTACAGGTGGAGCTGCGGTTGGACCTGGCTGGCCCCTGTACTTCCAGACTGACCTACAGGTGGAGCTGTGGGACCCTGCAGTAACGTTGGGCAAACTGCATGCAAATCGGGGCATAATGGGATGCTAATGTGGCTGTTTGCCCAGAGACTATCTAAGTAGGCTCATTTGCATGTCACTTTTGAATATGGCAAAGTTTAGCACCTGGCAAACAGCTTAGCTCCGCGCTAATCCCGCGCAAACGCGTCAGCTCCATGCAAACGGTTCGGGGAATATTATACTGTTTTGCACACTGTACTTTTCCATAGGCTGCTCCCTGTAGCTGTACTGGGTACATGCATTTGCTGGAACACACATTGGCCACATAAGTCGACTCTAGCTACCTTCACTTCGCTGTGCACCGTGTTGCTGTTGTGGTCTGCACTTCCTGGTTGCCATATTCAGAGCTGTCTTATTCCAGGGCTAAGTTTGCCCTGCACTCCCAGCCCAGTTTGCCCAGCCTCATTCCCATGTTATATTCAGAGGCTGTTTGCCCCAGGCTATTCCTTTTGAATATAGCTTGCTTTGTGCTCCAGGCTAAGTTTGCCCACTGGGCAGTGCTAACTTAGCCCAGGGGCAAATTTTTGAATATCTGGCCCGTTGTGTTTATCATTGTTGGATTTAGTATGTAATAGCACTATGTCATAAAATACCTTGATGTATATACCTTTTGTTTATGAAACCTGTACAAGTTGAAAATACCATGGCACTAGGTGTTTTTGATAATGGTAAAAAGTACTAGGTGACTATTATAGAAATTAAATTAGTTGTGGTATTTAAAATGCATGTACATTGCTGTAAACTGAGACAATCTGAAATAGCATGTTGATTTGCATATAACCCATGATGCTTTGCATTAGGGAAGTATGTGTGATGTTGTGTTTCTTTGAAACTTGGCTTATTGTCAATGCCCTTTGGGGTAACCCTTGTTTCAGTGCTTCTGCATTGAGGTTCTTTGTCTTAACTTGTTATTTTTTTTTTTTTGAGCCCCCACCACCCAAGCAAACAAGGCCCGCATAGGGGTGGAGGCTGAATCCCAACTGATAAGTTAAATCAGAGTAAGTATTAACAGATGCTGGCTAAGTACGGAGGAAAGTCATATGTGATCTGTTGCTACATAGTGATGTACTGAAAAAGGAATATGCTATTCTTTAAGGTTATTTTCTGCATTTTAAATAACCATCACACAGAGATTGACTGTTGAACTTGAAGTTTGGTGTCTAGTTCATCTGTTATTCTACAATCCCTCAACAAGCAGCTCGGACTACACAGAATCAATCCACTCTGGTAAACTTTAACACAATACTGTTGGCATCACTAGTTCTCGCTCGTGTTAAAAGGGCACAGGTTAGGGGGGTGTTAACTTTTTCTTCACTTAGGGTGGGAAGAGCGCTTACCACCTTAGTTAAAAGTTAGTAAACACACTTGCAGGGTATGCAGTCTTAAAAGTACAGGGACAGGATGAAGGGGAACAGCAGATGAGACACTTTCTTTTTTTCCATACAGATTTTTATGGTATTTCCTCTTTTTCTCCCCGATCCCAGCCCCTACCTTGGACACGCATGTGGAGGCATGCGCAGAATCTCAAGGTGCCTCCTTAGTGTACCCCGCGCCTCGCTAACCACGAACCTCCACCCGGTGGCAGCAGGACTACAGCAGGGGCAACCACCCCCAGGAGAGGAGAGCTGCCTTCTGGCTTGCTCAATCCTGCTCTGGCCCTCCCCCCCATGCTGGCACCCTGACAACCCAAGTCCATTCCCGAACCTGGGTCACCAGCGTAGCGCGAGCTAAGGCATCCAGTGTCTCAGCCCTCAGTACCTCCAGGCCAGCAGATGAAACACTTTCTGAATGTTGCGGTTTGACATACGCTCCTTTTAACTCCATAAAAATCATGCCTTGTAGATGCAGAGCAGTGGTCTCAGTGGGATGAGGTGATGGTAAGTACCCATTATTCTGATTAACAGGAAAATGACAAAGGTATAAGGGACTGGGGCGAGGGGTAATACATGCCTTTTGAAACGATTGTTTGGCAAGTTCCTTTATTCCAAAAAAAGCAATTTATACATGCTGCATGGATACAGAAGGTGCATGAACCAACTGGAGGGGTAGCACTTTGTATGACTAGACAAACTGCTGGGGCTGGGAGGGGGTAAAGGCTAAATGTGTATATGTAGCAACGAAAACCAAATAAGGGCAAGGCGTCACTTTATCTCATCACCTAGAAAGACCTGGAAGCTGCACCATCATTAAAAGGCACTGGGTCCCAAAGGGTCTCAGGAGGACTGCACACCTGGAGGGGACAAGTAGCACAAACCATGAACTCTACTACACATGAGCAATTTTGAGTGTGACACACTGAGTATAATCAGTAATATCTATTTTGTTTTTGTTGACTGGGTAGATGCACTAGACAGCAAAGCTGCCTATTTTCCGGCATTACCCAGGAGGTTACATACAATGGGGTGGGAAAAACAACAGGGAACTACAAAGAATAGATCAGTTGACAACAAGCAGTATAAATTAGCCAAAACATGGCAGCCCATCAATTCGGAGAAGGAAAAATAGTGACGGCAATCTCAGCGAGTCCAGTTACGGCGCCCGTACATCTGGGCGAGCACCCATTATGGCATTAAATGTAATCTCCCTCCCGGTGCTACGACCTCAGGGTTGGTTATTTAGTAAAGGGTGTGGAGGGTGAAGCCCCCACAAAACAAGCATTTGCAATATTTTTGACGGATGGTGTTCACCATGTGTACGGGTGCCGTGAATTGGGCTCGCCGAGATTGCCGTCACTGATGTTGCCGTCGCTATTTTCCTTTGACGAATTGACATGGAACCCCAAAACATTAGGTAACCCAAAGAAAAGCAATAGGTTAGGCATATAAATTATAAAAATGTGACACAGAACAGTGGCAACAGGCAAAGATACAACAGAAACAGTGTCCCTGAACATGACATGGTAGTCAGACGTGGCTAAGAATTACAATTTCCTTAAACTGTGTAATGTCCATAGTCCAGAATATATGTGACACTGTGCTGCTGTTGTACGATTAATAAACACTGCTGTTGTACGGTTTATAAACACTCCCTCCTGCCTGTCTCTCTAAAAGAGGTGGAAGACCTACTGCTGCAACTGGACACCAGGAAGGGAGTAGGCTCCGACTTCACAGAGCCATACTATCTGAAATGTGCCTACCATGTGCTTGTGGTGCCAATCACCCACCTATTCAACATGTCACTCTCCCAGGGTAGCCTCCCCCCTCAATGGAAAATAGCCCATGTCATCCCTCTATTAAAAGCAGGTGACCCCTGCAATCTAAATAATTACAGACCAATCTCCCTCCTCCCATCCTGTCTAAATTACTAGAAAAAAATAGTGTGTGGCCAGCTAGGGGTATACTTAGAATCCAGAAGCCTATTAAACCTGGTTCAGTCTGGATTCAGAGCAAAGCACAGCACCATAACAGCCCTAGCTAAGGTGACCAATGATTGGCTCCTAGACCTTGACAACAAGAAGCATGTCTGTGCCGTTTTCTTGGATCTTAGTAAGGCATTCAACATAGTCAATCACAGCCTGCTTCTTTTCTCCCTATGCACCTTAGGCCTGGACCATAAATCTGTGTGCTGGTTTGCAGACTACCTTGGAGAATGGAAACAGCAGGTTAAAGCTGAAGGTGATCTTTCTCCATTAAAACCTATGCTGAGGGGCGTGCTCCAGGGCTCTATCCTTGGTCCCCTCCTCTTTGCAGTCTACATTAACAACATCAATGACCCCATCAAAAAAGCCAACATCCACCTATTCGCGGACGACACTGTACTGTACTTGAGTCGTCCCACACTGGAAGCAGCCTGTGAAGACCTCCAAGTTGAATTTAACCTTCTACAATACCAGCTCATAAACAAAAAGCTTTTGCTCAATGCGAAAAAGACAAAAGCCATGCTCTTCTCGCCCTTCTTGCATGCGGCAATTCCTGCTTGGGGGGGGCTATCCCACAAATTACCACTGTTCTTGGAGAAACACTAGAGTATGTAGCTAAATTCAAATATCTAGGAGTTTGGCTTGATCATAAACTTTCCTTCACCGACCATCTCGAAGAACTACAGAAGAAACTAAGGCAAAGATTAGGATCATTCTACAGAATTAACCACCTGCTCACAAAGGAGGCCAAGATTCAACTGGTTCAAGCTACCTTCCTATCTTTAATAGATTACGTGGACCTGCTCTACAGCCACTGCACTGCCTCTGTACTGGCTAAGTTGGACACCCTCTATCACAGAGCTATCAGGTTCATTACTGGCCTTCCACTTTCCACACACCACTGCTCCCTGTACTCATCGTTAGGCTGGACTTCCCTTCACTATAGAAGGAATAGAAACGCCGCCCTATGGCCCTTCAGAGCGGTGACCAACAAGCTCCCCTCATATGTCTCAAATTGTATTCACCAGAGTGTGTTAGGCACGTATGCTCTAAGGAGCTATTCCCTAATTGCCCTCCAAGTTCCAAGGGTCAAAACTCGTTTCAGCAAAGCTGCTCTAAGCTTCTCTTTACCCACATTGTGGAACGGTTTACAAAAGAACTTGAAGCTGAGCTGCCCTGTTAGCCTGAATATCTTCAAGGCGCTCTATGATCGCTACATGAAAGCACCTGGCAAATGTTTTCCTCACCGCTAGCCCACTCCCCCTTTCCATCCTGACGCTCACCATGTTTCTACCCCTGGCTCTCACTCTTTCCCTATTAACTCTTCCTGCTGCACCCACCCTTCCCTGTCTGCTCCAGCCTGGCTAAAGTCCCACCCCATCCATATTAGTGTCCCAATTATCTACCCTTCCTCCGTCATTATCATAATAAACAAGTACATGACAGCCATCGTCACTTTCTGTGGTTTTAGCTCAATTTTTCCTCCAGTCAGTAATATATCCCTCCTCTTCTTTACCTCTCTAACCTGCCACCCCATACACAGCCTCTTTCCCCTATATGTGTAGTTGCCGGCTGCCTTACTCAAAAGATCTCTGCTTATAACCCCTGTATGCCTATGGTTGATTGTACATCTGCTGACTTCTTCAATTGTAAAATAATGCTATTTTTTTATTTATTTCAACCTTGTACTGTATACACTGTATATACTTTTTCTTCCTTGTATATTATTGCTTTTTGTATACCTGCTTCTGTACTGTACTTTGATGTATTCATGACCAGGTCCACCTTGCAAATGAGCCTTGCTCAATGGTGGCCGCCTGGATAAATAAAGACTTTGATTGAGCGATTGATTGAAACAATAAGTAAAAAAGAAAAAGCATGGTGGGACAGATATGGGGGGATAATGAAGACTAGGAGGGTGGCACAAGGGGACGAGAGCTAGTTTGGTAATGTGTCAGGCCTACAGGGCTTCACATATTTTTTTTTTTAAACTTTATGTTTATTTTACTTACTTTAAAGATACATATTCTTTTAGACATTTCATGGCTTACAGTGGTGAGAATCTGAATCTTTCTGACAGTCAGGTAGTAACAGTGCATGAAACCTATACAAAGCGCGTTCCCCTTCTTATGTATTCTATGTCTAATACATTTACATAGTACCCAGACATAAACTAACTGCCCCATTTCATTTTTGTTCATCTTGATTTTTCCCCAAAGACACAAGACACATAGCCTGGGTACATCATTATCTTGTGACTTTATAAGTGCCATCATGGGACAAAAGTGGGGTGTCTTGCTGAATTATGAAAGACCCAATTCTGCCACTTCAATTCAAATGTTGCTGTCCATCCCTGAGCCCCCGCAATCATCCTTTCTAGCAGGTAGTGTTCTACGATCATATCATGCCAACTCTCTATTGTAGGGGATCTGACCTGTTTCCATAATCTGGTAATTGCCTTCTTAGCAATGATAAAGAAGGTTGGTATAAGAGACCCTTTAACATCTTATATCCAGTGTGGGGGGGGGGGGGATTGGTAATAGTACCCACTGTGGATTTAACCTAGGACTTCACATAGTTGATAGTCATTACGGGGCAGACTGAATGGACAATGACTCTTTTTGTGCCATCAATGTTTATATATGTAGGTGCCCGCCCCTCCAACCGGATTAAACATTTTCCCAGTCCAAAGCTGGGCATCCTGGGAGTGTGTCCAAAAGTAGTAAAATGGGTATGAACTCGAAGTTGGCTTAGTAACAGGAGTCAGAGGGTGGTGGTAAACAGAGTTCACTCAGAAGAAGGTAAGGTAACCAGCGGGGTGCCACAGGGGTCAGTACTGGGACCGGTCCTGTTCAATGTCTTTATTAGTGACATCTAAGAAGGTCTGGAAGGGAAGGTATCTTGTTCATGGATGACACAAAAATTTGCAACAGAGTGGACACACCAGGGGAGTGGAAAAAAATGAGGGATGATCAGAAGAAGCTGGAAGACTGATCAAGGGTTTGGTGACTAGGCTTCAGTACCAAAAAGTGCAAAGTTATCCACATGGGGCACAGAAACCTAAGGGCAATGTACCAACTGGGGGCGAGGGGGGTGGTGGTGGTGACGACCACAGAACAGGAAAAGGACCTGGGGGTTATCATATCTGATGACCTGAAGGTGGCAAAGCAGTGTGATAAGGCAGTGAGAAAGGCTAGTAGAATGCTGGGGTGCATAAGGAGGGGTATCACCAACAGAAATAGGGAGGTAGTGTTGCCCCTTTATAGACCAATGGTGAAGCCCCATCTGTGGTACTGAGTCCAGTACTGGAGGCCCCATCTCTGGAAAGACATAGATTGTGTGGAGGTGGTACGGAGGAGGACAACCAAAATGGTGCATGGTTTGCACCAGAAGCCCTACGAGGAAAGGCTCAAGGAATTAAATATGTACTCTCTAGAGGACAGGAGGAAAAGGGGGAAATAGGATAAAAATGTTCAAGTACCTCAAAAGGTACCAATAAGGTACAAGAGGGTGACATTTTACACAGAAAGAGATGCTCAGGGACAAGAGGGCATGTTATGAAGCTGGAAGGGGGTGGCTCAGAGAAGATGTGAGGAAATATTTCTTCACGGAAAGGGTGGTGGACGCCTTGAGCAGCCTCCCAGCAGAGGTGGTGGCTACTAAAATGGTAGCAGAATTCAAGTATGCATGGGATAGGCACAAGGGGACCCTAGTAACGGGGCTGGGGGGGGGAGACTGGAGATCAAGTAGGGTCTGCAGTAGTACAGTAAGTAAGGAATTTAGAACAGACTAGGTGGGCCAAGAGGGGTTCCATGTCTTTTCCGTGCATACAAAATTGGCGCGGTAAATATTAGCATGATTACTTGAGCGTATTCATTCTGCGTGTATTGACTTTACAGCGCGGTGTCTAATAGCGCAAAACACTTTATTCATTACTTGCCCAGACAATGTCAATTATGAGTAAGCACTCAGTTGCTTGCTATCCTGTTCTTTGGATTAATACCTTCCTATATAGCTAGACATGTTGGCCTCTGTGTGGGTTATGCCTGGTGCTGTGTCCATGTAGGCATTCCAGCTTTTCGTCCCCTGTGTCCCCATGCAGTCTACCATTTAGTGTGCTGGTTCTGCTCCATTACTCGCCCAATGTCAATTATGCATAAGCACTCAGTTGCTTGCTGTCCTGTTCTTTGGATGCTTTGCCTTTGAATATGGCTCACAATAGCCCTCGCACAAGAACAGATTCTAATCTTGCCTAACGAAGAAACTATATCTTCCTTAGCTGACATTGCTCTCTGTTCGACCTGCGTTACCAACATATTTATAGAGCATGGAGCAAGACAATGCTAGAATTATTAACAAGTCTGAACTCATTCTAATGCAAAACCCTAGTCGCTGAAGTTAAAACAAAATGTACTCACTCAATAATGATGGAATAAGCAAGGGAGAAGATAGCCAAGTGTCTAGACTGGGTGCTCAAAACTGAAACTGTAAAATTGCTCTTACCTTACACTTAAATGAACTGAACGGTGTTTATCTTAAGGCAGAACCGAAGAGTTTAACTGAGTGTTTACGCTTACATTGCTTACGCTGTTAACGCTCATGCGCTTACATTTATTACATGCTTGCAGATACGCTGATAATGCTGCACTGATGCGCTTGCGCTGAAATGACGTGTTACCGCCAAGAGGTCCTTTTCTGCCGACAACTTCTATGTTTTTATTTCTATGTTTATGAATCACGTGTCTGCACTAAAGAAAAATGATTTCATTTAGATTGTGTGTTTCTATCATTGAATGATTCTGGTAGTGAATCCAAGACTGAATATCTGTTCTAAGTCATTAACACACAGTGGTTCCTTACAAATCCCAAGGGCTGTGAGAATCTATCCTGATACGAAGTTGGAGCCTCATCTGTGTCAAAGGTCACCTCCTCCGCTACTGCATCATCAGTCACATATAAACTTTATTCCTTTGGGTCAATGACCAATATAAGAAGAATCATCATTTATATAGCGCTTTTTATACACAATGTGTCCCAAACTGCTTTACAAGCAATGCTAGACTGGTAGTGAAGTGACTGAATGTGTAGTGGCGTCCATATCGCACATCATCACCCACACACAGCCTGGGAATTGCATGATCCAGTTTTATGGGAAGGGAAATATTGGCCAGGACACCAAGGAAAAGCCACATCTCTTTAAAATTGCAAGTTCTTAGATAATGGGTAGATAACAGACCTTGGGGGAGGGGGAAAAAGGAGGGGGCCCCCTACCCCCGGCCCCAGGGCTGTAACACAAATATGCTGCTTGGTATTGAATTAAGTAGTCTGGAAGTAATGAAATGTATAAAAGCTAATTTATTGTGAGGAATATAGGAACAGTATGATGGATTATGGTTTCTTTATCCACGTGTGTGTCCTTTTTGTTTAATGCTTGTATATAAATTGATGAAATTGTTTTGATTTTCAGTTTGATGTCCTGTAACCTTAAATTGTTTTCTGGAGGCTGAGATGCTGCCCTATTTGCAGACAACTCTCTGCCCTGAGGGAGGAAGTTGCCCGTCTTCAGGCCACTCTGGACAGTAGTAAGGGAACCTTCCCCCAGGCCACACTGGACGGTAGGAAGGGAACCTCCCACATCCAGGGAGCACCAGAGCCACCACCACTACCTCAGAGGTTGCGAAGAAAGCACAACAGTTGGACCACAGTGGGCTCAGGGAGGGTGAGGATGGTGGAACAGAGGCACACCCAGTCAGTTGTTCCACTTCACAATCCATACACCATTCTAGAGGAGTATAGCTCCCCTATGGATGCACCCACAGAGGAGACTAAGGAGGCTGAGGACAACTGTCACAAGGGAGGCCCACAGGAAGGAGGCAGAGGACACCACAGGGAAAGGAAGCAGCTCCTGATTAGGGGGATAGAACTGGGGGGAGCAGGGAAAACTGAAGTAAGGTGCCTGCCTGGTGCCATGGCTTGGAGGGACAGGAAGCGCATCCTCAGGATCACGAGAACAGCTGCACGGGAGTCTGAGCTGGACATCATTGTCCACCTAGGGACAAATGACTTGGCTCATCATGAGATTAGAGCAGTGCAGGAGGACTTTGTAGAATTGGGGAGGGGCCTAAGACAAGTAGCACACAGTGACCTTCTCAGAGGTGCTGCCTGTCAATGGCATGGGGGAGGTGAGGGTACTTTGTACCATGTAGTTTAATGAATGGTTGAAAAAATGGTGTGGAGCACAGGGGTTTGGCTTCATTGGGGACCGGTGGTTCCACCTGGAGGGACACCAGCCTATACTGGCAGGATGGTCTGCATCTGTCCAGGAAGGGAACAAGTCTTTTGAGCAATCGGTTTAAATGCTTAATTGGCAAGCTTTTAAACCAGTCAAAGGGGGAGGCACTGATAAGCAGCAGGAAAATCCCAGCCTCTCCCTACAAAACAGTGTACTAAATGAGAAAAGTCCGAGGTAGAAAGGCCAGTGGGGGATGCTGCAACAGAAGGTAATGCCATCAAAAAATGGAGAGCAATGAGTACCAATGCCCGTAGTCTGGGCAACAAGCTTCCTGAATTAGTGGCCCTGATGGAGGAGGAACATCTGGATATCGTGGCAGTCACAGAAGCATGGTACACACAAAACCATGACTGGGATGTAAACATACAGGATACACTATCTACAGGAGGGACAGGGAGGGTAAAAGAGGAGGAGGAGTAGCTCTTTACATAAGGGAAGGAATCAAAGCAACAGAACAAAAGGGTAAACAGGGAGGAGAGAAGCACTGTGGGTCAATTTGGAGACAGGCAATGGCACCACAATCCGCTCGGGTTGTATGACCCCCTTCTCAGGGGGAGGAAATGGACAAGGAAATGATAGAAAGTATACTTAGAATGGCAGAAAAAGGGGAGATATTGCTGATGGGTGATCTGAATATGCCAGATGTTAACTGGAGTGCAGTTGCAGCAGCCACTTCGAAGAGTGGGATTATTCTAGATGCCCTACAAGGGGCATGCCTTAGACAGCTAGTATTGGAGCCCACTCGAAAGGGAGCAATCTTAGACCTGGTTCTCTCAAATGGAGATGAAGAGAGGATCACAGATGTAGAAGTGGGTAGCCATCTGGGAACTAGCGACCATCGAACAGTATGGTTGTAATAAACACAGCAATAGAGTCAAAGCCATACAAAGGCAAAAGTACTGGACTTTAGGAGGCTGACTTGCCAAAATGGGTGAGTGCCTAAGGAATGCACTAGCAAATGGGCAGGAAGGAGGGGTGGAAGAACAATGGGGAATAATAAAAACTGCCATCACAGAGGTAACAAGCCTTTGTGTGAAGCAAATAAACAAAACAAAACAATGTCAGAAACCACTATGGTTCTCAAAGGAAGTGGCAGTGAAGGTTCGAGAGAAAAAGAAAGCATTCAGGAAGTACAAGGAATCACAGAAGGAGCAGGACAGAGAACTGTATCAGTTAAAGCAAAAGGAAGCTGGAAGGCAGTCAGAACAGCAAAGGCCCAAACCGAGGAAAAGATAGCCAACTCAGTTAAGAAGGGATAAAACCTTTATAGGTACATCAGGAGCGAAGGAAGACCAAGGAGGGATAGTGAGGCTTAATAAAGGGGAGGGAGGGTGGGCAGAGGAGACTGTGAAAAGGCAGAGATACTAAACAAATATTTTTGCTCAGTATTTACAGATGAAGAGGGGGTGGTACCTAAAACAAACAGTAGAAACACTCTGGATACAGCAGTTGATACCAGCCCATTTACAGAAGAAAGGGTTTTGAAAGAACTCTTAAAACTGAAGGTGGACAAAGCAATGGGGCCTGATGGGATTCATCCCAGAATTCTAAAAGAACTAAGGGTAGAACTAGTGACATCACTGAGTACCCTCTTTAACAAATCATGGGAGGTTGGGGTGGTACCCGAGGACTGGAGGAGGGCAGATGTGATTCCCCTTCACAAAAGTGGGAGCAAGGCAGAAGCAGGAAACTACAAACCTGTTAGTTTAACCTCAGTGATAGGGAAAATGATGGAATCACTTCTGAAGGAAAGACCTGTCGAGTATCTAGAGGCCAGAGGGACACAGGACCCAAGGCAGCATGGATTCACAGCGGGAAGGTCATGCCAGATGAATCTGATAGATTTCTTTGACTGGGTGACCAAAGTAGTAGATCAGGGAGGGGCTGTGGACATGGCCTACCTAGACTTTAGCAAGGCAGTTGACACAGTCCCACACAAAAGATTAATATACAAGTTAGCCAGCCTGGGAGTGGGTCCCAAGATGACAGCCTGTGTAAAGAATTGGCTGGAGAATAGGACACAGAGAGTAATAGTAAATGGAGTCCACTCTGAAGAAGGGGAGTTACTAGTGGGGTACATGAGGTTCAGTATTAGGACCGGTCCTCTTCAATGTCTTTATAGCGACATTGCAGAGGGACTGGAAGAAAAGTATGTCTCTTTGCAGATGGCACAAAGATCTGCAACAGAGTTGATGCACAAGGTGGGGTGGAAAGGATGAGAAGGACTTGTAAGGTTAGAGGAATGGTCAAATGTGGCAGCTTAGATTGAATGCTAAGAGTGCAAGGTAATGCACCTGGAAACAAAACCCAGGGAAGAGTACACAATGGGGGTGAGATACTAACAACAACAAAAATGGAAAGGGACCTGGGGTAGTCATATCAGATGACCTAAAGGTGGGCAAGCAATGTGAGAGGGCAGCAAGGAGGGCTGGGGGATACTGGGATGCATAGGGAGGCATCACCAGTAGAAAACAGGAAGTTATTATCCTCTGTACAGACAGCTGGTGAGACCCCATCTGGAGTACTGGTGCAGTTCTGAGACCCAATCTCCATAAAGACATAGACAGGATGGAAGCTGTCAGAGGAGGGCAACTAAAATGGTGCAGGGTCTGCACGGAAGACATATGAAGAGACTAAAGGAGCTTAATATGTATAGCCTCGAGGAAAGGAGGAGAGGGGGGACATGATAGAAACTTTCAAGTACCTCAAGGGAATCAACAAAGTCCAAGAGGGTAGCATCTTTCAAAAAAAGAGGTGTGCAAGAACAAGGGGCACAATTTGAAGATGGGGGGCGGCTCAGAGGTAATTTAAGGAAGTATTTTTTCACAGAGAGGGTTGTGGATGCATGAAATGGCCTTCCGGAGGAGGTTGTGGAGTCAAAAACAGTGGTGGAATTCAAGCATGCATGGGACAGTCATAAGGCAATTCTAGGGGGTTGGGGTAGGAAGAAGTAGGCTGCTGGTTAACTAGGATCTGCAGCTTATCCAGTAGGTAGGGAAATGGGCAGACTGGGTGGGCCAAGCGGTCCTTATCTGCCGTCAAATTCTATGTTTCTATTGTTTTTATGATAAATAAAAAATCCCCCTACTCTTGGGGTGTATGTTGGCTAGCATGTCATATGAACATACAAAATTTGCCAGCAAATAAAGGCCTAGAGGTCTATCAAGTCTGCTCGAATGTGCAGCTAGCACCCCTTATTCTGCAGCTGCCCCTCCCTTCCACCCTTCCCCTTCATTAACCCTCCCCCTTGTCCTGTCCCATCCTCGTTTTGAAGCAGTCCACTGTTCTACTGCATACCACTTCTGCAGGTAATGCATTCCATCCAGCCACCACCTTCTCTGTAAAAAGTGTCTCTCCTCCCTCCTGAACCTTCCTCGCTCCAGTCTCATATCATGGCCCTGGTGTCCCTCCCTCCCTTACTTTGAACAGTCCCTCTGTACCTGTCTTGTTTATTCCTTTCATGTATTTAAAGGTTTCAATCATGTCACCCTGTCTCTCCTCCCCAGTGAGTACATGTTCAACTCCTTCAACCTCCTCTCGTATGATAAGTCCCCAGCCCTTGATCATCTTGTCGCTCTCGCCTGCACCCTCCCAGTAACATAATGTCCCTCTTCAGATACGGGACGCCAGTACTGCATGCAGTACTCCAGGTGTGGTCTAACTAATGACCTATACAGTGGCAGAATCACCTCCTCCCTCTCGAGGATATACCTTACCAATACAACCCAGCATTTTGTTGGCCTTTGCAGCTGCCTTCCTACATTGTGTGCTGAGTTGTTCATTGACCGGTAATAAGCACACAGATCCTTCTCCTCCTCTGTCTGGGCTAGCTGCACTTCCTCTAGCTGGTAACTCCTCCTTGGGTTCTTCATCCCAAATGCAGCACCTTGCACTTTTTGGCATTAAAGCCCAGTTGCCAGGTGTCTGACCAGGTTTCAAGCTTTGCCAGATCATCCTGCAACCCCTGCCATCCCCCTAGGTCATCCACCACCGCGCCTACCTTGGTATCATCAGCAAACAGACTGATCTTGCTCTTGATGTCCCATGATATGTCTGCAATGAATATCCCAAACAACACTGGTCCCAACACAGCCCTGTGGAACACTGCTCGTCACTGCCCTTGGGTGTGAGAGCTCCCCACCCACCACCACCCTCTGTTGCCTTCCCTGCAGCCAGTTTCCTACCCATCTCACCAGCTTTGCACCTGCCCCAGTGCCTACTAACTTCCTTCCCAGCCTTCCATGTGGCACTGAGTCGAATGCCTTACTGAAGTCCAGATACAGGACATCCACTGCATGGCCCCTGTCCAGTTGCCTAGTTACCCAGTCATAGAACTCAACCAGGTTGGTTTGGCAGGATCTGCCACATATGAAGCCATGCTGTCTGCTGTCCTGTAGTCCTTTGGCCTCTAGGAGGGCCACCAGCCTCTCCTTCAGGATAGTCTCCATTAGCTTACCCACGATGGATGTGAGGCTCACTGGTCTGTAGTTTCCCATTGTAGTTGGTCATGGAAAACTTGGGGTGAGAAAACACCCTAAAACATAAATCTATTTAAGAACGCATGTGCCATCCGGACTATCATGCAGCCATATGGTAGAAATGCTAGAACGCTTTTTTCTCCGGTGTCCTTTTGTGCAAACTTTCTGGCACTTGTTCACACAGAGATAGGGAGAGAATCAGTTACTACCTGTTATATATGAAATTCTTGTTTTAGGGATGTAGGTGTAACCCCCTATAAATGGGGATTCCCGGAAAAATCTTCCTTGGGTGTTCCTAAATACCCATGGCCAGGCTGGTATCCTGTGTATTAACTGTTTAAAAGCTATTGTCTGTGAGTGCCCTTATAGCCTCCACGTACTGTCTCTTTAAGAGCTGCCTATTTGCAGTGCAATAACTAATCTGGGTGGGGGCCGAGTAGTTTCAGGCTTGAGTCCCGCCTGGGCTGCCAGATAATCACTCCATTCTGCCATCGCTAATCGCGCAGAGGGAGCTCTGCTGAAAGCTGTACTTATTTGTTGAGTAGCTATTGTAAAAGTAACGTTATGGAAGTTTGTCTAACCTGCCTGTTTTGCAGCATGGACATTTCGATATTGCACCACCGTCTTGGTTCTGGACTGCTACTGTGGACCAATCAATACCTTTGGGGACCCTAAAATGGTGTCTGTCCCCAGTGGTCTTGTGGGAGCAAAATTCTGTAGGAATTGTAGTTTTGAGACTTTGGCACCTAAATGGACCAGAAGGGGGAGCCCTTGTGTTGACAGACAGATGGATCAGCCAACTGAACCTTTTGAATCCTGGGGAAAGTCCCAGGCTGCTTGCTGCAGAGAGTCAGTCTGAGTTGGGAATCAAAAGGGTGAACAGCTCGAGATATTTGAGCAGCAGCTTCTGCGTAGTTCTCACGGGAGAACTGTGGAAGGGCTGAGTTTTGGCCTGCCTGTCTGCTGTCCCTTGTGAGGGAGCTCTTCAAAGAATCAGACTGCATCCGAAGCTGTGAGAGAGACTTAAGCCACTGAATTGGTGACCAGGCTTAAAACCTGAAGAAGACCAAAGATTTGCTGAACGCGATCGGCCTGGAAGGACCTTCATTTACCGCTGAACTCCCGGGTTTTGCGCAGAGACTCTGTGATTGCAACTGGACTGTCATCCACCTGGTATAGTGGTGATTGCTTTACTATAAATTTGCTGTGTGCTGCTAGTGGGTCACGATTTGGTTCCCCACTGTGTGTTTAACTGTGCCTTGCTTGCTGAAGGCTGCATCCAGCTTTCTCGGACTCACATCCGAACTGTTCCTTGGTCCGGGCCTTGTCACACTGGCCCAGCCAGATTACTCATGCCACAGAGAAAACCACTGACAAGAGACCTGCCTGGGGATCAGCCCCCTGCTCAATGCCTTGAACAGGAACGATGCCTCGGTGATTCGTGTGGGCCCTGCTTCTCCTGGCACTCCAGCTCATCAACCTGCAGTCTCAATTTCATTCCTTCTGTGTCCTGTATTGGGTATCGTGAGTAAACACCACGGTAGCTTCCTACATCATCAGCTAAATCAAAAGTGTTGTCATCTAATTCACTTGTTGTTTTCTTGTCACGAACTGAGCCATCCAGCTCCGGATTACAAATTGTGTGTGGTTGTGCATGTTTCTTTCTTCCATCACAGGGCCCCAACCAGCTGCAATGCCGGCCTACCCCGGGCAACGTCCCAGGCTAGCCCACCTTATTCCCACCTGGGTACCCAGAGTGTGTGACTGCCTAGGGACTCTGAAGTGCATGCATGACTGCCTGATTGATTTAGCCTTTAAGCCAATCAACCTGATTATGCCCCTCCCTTGTTCAAGTCCCCTAAATAAATCAGATATAACTCTTTTTGCATTTAACCTGACTGTGGTCCCAGTTTGTGTCAAAAGTGCTGTACTGTTGCTATTTGCTGTGCATAACCTTGTTTTATGGGTGGGGTCTCCAGGGTCGAGCCAGGGGAACCAGCCCTGGTGGTAAATGCAGAGTGGGGATTTGCATGGTGAACAAGGGTTATTGTGAAAGTATTTACTGTATATTGTCCAGTTCACTAGAAGGGAACAAGGGGGGTTACAGTGTCCCGGAGGGCTGTACCCAGGTTAGCCTTGCTACCAACAACCCTGTCCTCCGGGTGGAGGCACCCGTTTCAGTACCCAGGCCCCTTAACCTGCAACTAGCCAAGCAGGTAGGGATAGTAGCCCTTGGGATAATGCCACCTAGGGGTTACATACCCTTCTAGATTACAGAAATATAACACAAGCACCCTTAGAGTACTTTTTGCAGCCTGCAAATTCTACTTATGGAAAACAAGATGTGTGTTCCTTTTGCAACAGAAATTATTGTCAGCAATGCACATTATACAACAGATAGTGATAATATTGAGAAAAAACTATTCTTTTGAATAACAAATAGTTGCATCTTCACTTTTTAATAAATATTGGCAACATTGTACGTGGTTCCTCATGAAATCTTAGATAACTTATGGGTGCTTATTATAGTTTAAGATCAGACGAATACTGTTTATTGTTTATTTTGTGCTCTGTTACCTTATATATCTTTTGGATTCTGTTGATTGTATATTATGGATCTGTGATGTTTCATCCCTAATGTTCTTTGTGTACAATATTTTCCCTAATAAAAAATTCCCCTATTCTTTTGCGAAGAGTGCCTTGGGTTCTTTAACTTCTACCAGATGGGTAGAAGGGACCTCGATTTGATGTTTCATCTGAAGGACAGCACACCCCAACAGTACAGTAGCCCCCAATACTGCACTCTGGTATCAGTGTTTAGGTACGAGTCCAATCCCAGTGTGGGACAAGAACCCACAACCTTCTGGCCCAGAGGTGGATGTGCTACCAATTGAGCCACACTGACACCTTTTACATCTTTCACATTCATAACTTTCATATCTTTACTTGGTGCTTTATCAAGGGTCCTTGGACGAGAAGTTAGTTCCCTCCTTGACGGTCCGCTGCATGCACAAGTCAGTTAACTGGGTTGCATGCTGTTGTGGGTGGAGGGAGGGTCAAGGGCCAGGAAGAAAAAAACTGCAGACAGAAAAAATGGCAAACACAAGGATGATGGGGAAGAGGATGGTTTACCCATAGCGCTTCGACTGCGCTAGCGTCGACATCCCCTACAGCGATGGCTGCAGTGCTGACTATTGGCATTGTAGCCATGGGGATGTCAGCGCACACAATACGGGGGCTGTGCCCCCTGAACCTCCCCTTGTGGGGGACTCCACCCTCCAACACCCCCCGGTCTCAAGGATTCTAACTCCGAGTCAGAGTTGGCCCGGGGGGGGGGCTAACACCCAGCGAGGCAGTCCCAATCGGCACACAGACCACCACAGCGATGGGTGGATTTTGCCAAATTCCTGTTGCTGTGGTGGTCTTCGCTGTGCTGGAGTCACTGCAGTAATGGTATACCGAAGAGGACACCTCTCTGCTGGTCCTGCATGGAGGTCCAACTGTGGAGGACTTTGGGACTATCTAGTTGAGTCGAGGAGGTGTGTGTACGGGGGCTGGGATGGTGAAGACCAGAGAAAGACCAGAATGGTGATGTCCAGCCAGGAGAATAAGCAACTATAAAAACAATTGCTATACAGTGTATGGTGGAATGCGGTTGTGTATGGAAATCCATACACTGCAAAAAGTTGTACTGCTGCAGTAGTGACATCCTCACTAACGCAGAACAACTTTTCATTCAGCATTACTGAGGACGTCATAATACAAAAGACTCCAGCAGCAGTTGTGATTTGTCCCTTGCTGTGGGAAAATGGCACACGCGGGTGTGCTGACCAGTGGCAGTTGTAAAGCAAGGACTGTCGGCAGAGCTGACATAAAATATGATATGTAAAAGTTATTTTTTTTTTTTTATTTTGTGGTCACCATACACTATATAGAACAGTGTATGGTAACCATAGACTACTCGGCTGTTCTGTCACCTCGTAGATACAGTGCCAATTTGGAGACCTCTCGAGCTTCGCTCTCGACGTCATCAGTCGGCATTGTATCCAATCGATGGAAGAATAGCCTTGTAGTGTATGGTTACCCATACACTATCCTATACATTTTGTACGACAGTTGATTAGATTTGTGGTGAGAAGACACTAGTGTTTGTTGAACAAACATTCCTGTTTTTGGTTATTGTCAAGTCTAGGTGAAGTATTTTGGGATACAGTTTGCATACATGGCAGACAGCATATAATATAAAATTGTATTATATGATATTTAACTGTACGTCAGATATCCCATAAGGTTAGGGATGAGGGCAAGTTGCCTGTTGCATAATTCTACAAGGCAGGGCAAAGATTACTTGAGGGATTACTGATCCCATAAAGCTGTAGGGCAGGGAAAACGACTACATGTCCCACAATGCCAAAGGGTTGTAATCCCTCTAATATCTTTAAGCGCACAGCTGTTTGTGAGAGATTAGAGATTAAAGGCCCGGCAACCATCACGCAATGCCTGTGAAAAGAAAAGGTGAGATTGTTTTTTTAGCATTTAATTTTGTTTCTTTCCTTCTCGGTTTGACTAACTTCAGGAAAAACTGGAAACTCCTTCCTCTGTGTGTAGAAAGTTGTGAGTCTTCCTGTAAAATATAGAGGTCTGCTATTAGAGGTGTATTTTGTGTGTGTGTGTGTCCTGATAAACCTCCATTCAGGATGGGATGGGGCTGAGAGGAGACTTTTTGGGCTGCATCCAGAGTACGTATTTCTGAAGAGAAATCTAATAGTCCGAAACTAGCGCTAGAAATAGACACGGTAAATGAGGATGCAGTTCCATCTCGGTCAGAACTCACTTCTACATTTCCCAAGCTGTATCCTCTAACAGCCTTCAGCAAGGTTTTGTTTTACTTGCCTGGGAGAGCGTTACGTAGCACCAAGTCTCCACAAGTTGACCCCTACAACACTTCATAACTCAGTAATGTAGTGCTGAGAGGACACTAGGCTAAAAGCTCAGTCAAAAGGGTGGCAGCACAAAACAGGGTGATGATGTAAACAGTTGCCCCCCTTGCACAGTCACCTTGTGGAGCCATACATGAAAAGAGGTCTTAGTCTGGGGGAGTAATTTGGGTTTCCAGATGGTACTGTGTGGCAAAGGGGGTTTTAACATAGAAACAGAATTTGCCAGCAGATAAGGACTGCTCAGCCCACCTAGTCTGCCCAATTTTCCTGCCTATAGTATCACCGGAGATCCTACTCCATCTCCAGTCTGGTATCCTTCCCCCTCTTCCTTTCCACTACAATTAAAATATCCCACAGTGGGGATTGAACCCAGGCCTGCTATTCACTACTGGTTGTTAGTCTGTAGCTTTCCCAGTGCACTAAAGCTCATTGTTCATTAGCTACCTGCTAACATCCTAGTGTGTGACTCCCTGAGATTCCCTGCATGGCACAGAGCCAGCTGTCAGAAGCAATGCTATGTCTAGTAGCCATGGTGACTGCCCAGCAGCAGTACTGGAAGTCTGCTCCATGAACCCTTCCAGTACCATATGCCCACTGGTATAGCACCTCCCCCCCGGGCTATGGCAGCCCAAATGCCCCCCTTCTCAATTGCTCACACATTCAAAAGCACTCCCCTGGCATCCACCATACCCCCCATCCCACACCACCATCCCTCCCTGCAGTGGTCCAGCAGGCTATATTCCTCTCCCCAACAATTCCACTGCTGAATGAAGGTTCCCAGTTGCAGTTTTATGACACCCTTCCTGGTACAATCCTAATGTAGGGGGAGGAGCTAGTACGACTGGATGAAGCATACATACATATGGTAGACTTGACAGTAAGAGCTCTGTCTGCTAGCAAATTTCTGTTTCTATGCAAATATGCTAGTTAAAATGCAAATGTAAACAGTGCAATTATATAAATAATACAATTTAAATAATGCATTTGTAAATAAATGTAAATGTACCTATATACAGTCATATAAATTTAAGAGGTAGATGAAGAAGAATCAGCATTTATATAGCGCTTTTCATACACAGTATCCCAAAGCGCTTTACAAGCAATACTAGACTGGTAGTGAAGTGACTGAATGTGTGGTGGCGGCCATATCGCACATCATCACCCACACACAGCCTAGATAATTGCATGAACCAGTTTATGGGAAGGGGGATGTTGACAAGGACACCGGGTATGTTCCCTGCTCTTTGCGAAGAGTGCCCTGGGTTCTTTTACTTCCACCTGGACACCCACCAGGACAACATCAGGATGGGCAGAAGGGACCTTGGTTTAACATCTCATCCGCAGGATGGCACACCTCAGCAGTACGGCACCCCCCTAATACTGCACTCAGATGCCAGCGATTTTTAGGTGCAAGTCCAATCCCGCTGTGGGACGAGAACCCACGACCTTCTGGTCCAGAGGCAGATATGCAACCAACTGAGCCACGCTGACACCCTATGGAGGTATTTTAATTGAGTGTGGAAAACTGAAAAATTTAAATACTGCTGCTGAAAATAAAATACTGCAAGGTAGTATCTGAAGAAATTACACTAAACACAATCAACAGAATTCAACGGAACACAATAGTAGTAGAATTTTAAAAAACACGCATTTCAGCGGATGGAGTTGCATAATCCTAGTCACTGATCACTGTGATAGGGATAGAGGATCTGCCATGCTTCGTGTATGGCTGTCCCCCTTCCCAGCACTTTTTTTTTTTGCAGTTAATCATTTTTCCACCCCGCCGTGGTGCTGGCACTTCCTTCCACCAACCCTCCCTCCCAGCCCCATCACCCGGTATCTCAGGGACATACCTTCCTCCCAGTGCTTCCTCCATGGCTTGCCCCCCCCCATGGTGGGGGTTAAAAACGACTTTGAAAATGCATTTGACAGTGACTCGGGTCCAAGACCATGCCAGGGACACTGGAGGGCCAGCTGGGGCAAGGAGGACCCAGCAAAGAATGCTGTTCTCCTCCAGAGAGGGAGGGCGGCAGACCCCACTGCAATGCTGTCACCTGGGTGACCACAGGTGGCAGTGTGTAGACAGAGCAGCTTGTGGGAGGGCAGATGGCGGCCAGCGCTGTGTGCAGCCACACAACTGTACGTCCACATGACACCCTGATTGGTGGCATATGATGGGGAAAGGAGAAGCTGCAGGAAACAGGCTGGAGCAAGCAGGATAACAATGACACCTCTTAGACCCTGATAAATCTGCTGGCCAGTCCTCACCTCCCACTTGATGGACCACAGAGAGGATCCCTTCCACCCCTGTGGATGGTGAAGATGTACGCTCCAGAGATGGTAAGGATGCGGCTGCGAGGTAGGTGGGTGGATGGGGCCACACTGAAGATGGGGGATAAACAGAATATATAAAAAAAGAAAATGCATTGGGAAGGGCTGAGATTCCCTGTGGGCACATACCACTGGGCCCACAAGGTGCTAGTAGACACAAAGAGGTTGCTGTGACCACTTTCTGCCTCCCTTTTGCAACTGAGAATAGGGTCCCACTCAATAGGGATTATATTGCCTGTCTCTCCACATCGCTGTGTCTGTGGCAAATTTGAGTACTGACACAGTCAAGCTTAACAGTCAGAATGTCACCCATACTCCTGCTGTGTAACCCTCAGTGCCATTTTCCTTTAGGACTCTGTCTAGTCCTGTGTTACCCCTACTCATGCTGTGCAACCCTGACTGCCCATCTCCCTCAGGAATCTGTGTAGTGCTGTGTTACCCCTACTCATGCTGTGTAACCCTCAATGCCATTCTCCCTCAGGAATCTGTCTAGCCTGTGTTACAACTGCTCATACTGTGTAACCATCAATGCCATTCTCCCTCAGGAATCTGTCTAGTTCTGTGTTACCCCTTCTCATACTGTGTAACCCTCAATGCCATTCTCCCTCAGAAATCTGTCTACCCTGTGTTTCCCCTACTCATACTGTGTAACCCTCAGTGCCATTCTCCCTCAGAAATCTGTCTAGCCTGTGTGACCCCCACGCATACTGCGTAACCCTCAATGCCATTCTCCCTCAGAAATCTCTCTAGCCTGTGTTACCCCCACTCATATTGTGTAACCCTCAATGCCATTCACCATCAGGAATCTGTCTAGCCCGTGTTACCCCAGCTCATACTGTGTAACCCTCAATGCCATTCTCCCTCAGAAATCTGTCTAGCCTGTGTTACCCCTGCTCATATTATGTAACCCTCAATGCCATTCTCCCTCAGAAATCTGTCTAGCCTGTGTTACCCCTGCTCATATTATGTAACCCTCAATGCCATTCTCCCTCAGAAATCTGTCTAGCCTGTGTTACCTCTGCTCATATTATGTAACCCTCAATGCCATTCACCCTCAGGAATCTGTCTAGCCTGTGTTACCCCCACTCATACTGTGTAACCCTCAATGCCATTCTCCCTCAGAAATCTGTCTAGCCTGTGTTACCCCTGCTCATACTGTATAACCCTCAATGCCATTCTCCCTCAGAAATCTGTCTAGCCTGTGTTACCCCTGCTCATATTGTGTAACCCTCAATGCCATTCTCCCTCAGAAATCTGTCTTTAGCCTGTGTTATCCCTACTCATACTGCATAACCCTCAATGCCATTATCCCTCAGGAATCTGTCCAGTCCGGTGTTACCACTACTCATACTGTCTAACCCTCAATGCCATTCTCCTTCAGGAATCTGTCTAGTTCTGTGTTGCCATTGCTCAGAGTGTGTAACCCTCAATGTCATTCTCCCTCAGGAATCTGTCCAGTCCTGTGTTACCACTGCTCATACTGTGTAACCCTCAATGCCATTCTCCCTCAGGAATGTGTCTAGTCCTGTGTTACCCCTACTCATGCTGTGTAACCATCAGTGTCATTCTCCCTCAGGAATCTGTCCAGTCCTGTGTTACCCCTACTCATACTGTGTAACCCTCAATGCCATTCTCCCTCAGGAATCTGTCTAGCCTGTCTTACCCCTGCTCATAGTGTGTAACCATCAATGCCATTCTCCCTCAGAAATCTGTCTAGCCTGTGTTACCCCTGCAGATATTGTGTAACCATCAATGCCATTCTCCCTCTGGAACCTGTCTAGTTCTGTGTTACCACTACTCATGCTGTGTAACCCTCAATGACATTCTCCCTCAGAAATCTGTCTAGTCCTGTGTTACTCCTGCTCATAGTGTGTAACACTCAATGCCATTCTCCCTCAGGAATCTGTCTAGTTCTGTGTTACCCCTTGCTCATAGTGTGTAACCCTCAATGTCATTCTCCCTCAGGAATCTGTCCAGTCCTGTGTTACCCCTACTCATGCTGTGTAACCCTCAATGCCATTCTCCCTCAGAAACCTGTCTAGCCTGTGTTACCACTGCTTATACTATGTAACCCTCAATGCCATTCTCCCTCAGGAATGTGTCTAGCCTGTGTTACCCCTGATCATACTGTGTAACCCTCAATGCCATTCTCCCTCAGAAATCTGTCTAGTCCTGTGTTACCCCTACTCATACTGTGTAACCCTCAATGCCATTCTCCCTCAGAAATCTGTCTAGCCTGTGTTACCCCTGATCATACTGTGTAACCCTCAATGCCATTCTCCCTCAGAAATCTGTCTAGTCCTGTGTTACCCCTACTCATACTGTGTAACCCTCAATGCCATTCTCCCTCAGAAATCTGTCTAGCCTGTATTACTTTTGCTCATACTGTGTAACCCTCAATGCCATTCTCCCTCAGGAATCTGTCCAGTCCTGTCTTATCCTCAGTCATTGTGGGGGGTATAAAAAGAACTGGACAGTGTAACCATCAATGCCATGCCCCCTCTGGAATCTGTCTAGTCCTGTGTTACCCCTTGTCATGTTGTGTAGTCCTCAATGCCATTCTCTCCCAGGAATCTGTCCAGTCCTGTGATCCCCCTACTTATAATGACAAATCTTCAGTGCCATCTTCCCTCATTCCTGTATAAAGCTACCAACTTTCCAACATCTAAAACTGGGACAGTCCATCCGGACCATGACACCCCCCCCACCACTGTATCACTCCCATGGGCACTGCCGCAGACAACGCTGCACACAATCAGTTACATTTTACTGCTTGCTCTGGCCATGCCACCCCACAGTAACACCAGTAGCAAACATTCAGATTAAAACAATAAATCATTTTGCTGCAGCAATTCCAAATCATGAGGTACAGAAGGTTCATTAGATGCAAGCCTGCGTTAATTTGTGATCAGACATTCAAGTTGCACGTATTGTTCCTCCTGACAGTCCCATCCAACCCACTTACACTCACCTCACTTGCTGAGCAAACTTCACTTCAGTGACTCCCACCACTACACCAGATTGTTTTCACACACTTCCCTACAGCTGATCAGGTTTTGGTACCTTCGTTCCCTGTTGCTGGTCTCTTCCCTGTCTGGAGTCCCGCTAAGCTGCTGGCAGACAGACATCCACATGTGCTTGTTTGCACTACTACCCAGTCTAATCTAACAGGAAGGAACATGCTTTACTGTGCTCCCACTGACATGCTGCAGTGCAACACAGGCACGGGGGTTGAAGTTGCAATCTGCTGTCCCGCCAGAGCAACACCACAGTGGTGCTGAAATAACTGTCACTCACGGATTAGCAGTCAGTTAAAAAAAGGGACAAAACTGGGACAAGTAAGCAAAAAAAGGGACAAAAGTGACATTTTGCAGAATTTGTGGGGACACTGGGACATGCTGCCTAAAATAGGGACAGTCCTGGGAAAATAGGGACTGTTGGCAGCTTTAGTCCTGTGGCATCCTACTCCATGTCATCCTACCTTGGGACTCTGTCTAGTCCTGTGTTACCCTACTCATGCTGTGTAACCCTCAAAGCCATCCTCCCTCAGGAATCTGCCCAGTCCTGTGCTACCTCAATTCGTGCTGTGTAACCCTCAATGCCAGTTTCCCCTCAGGAATTTGTGTAGCTCTGATTTGGAAACCTGAACAGTGTTAATTTCCACAATCACACTGTGTAGGCTGTTCCACATGTTAAACACCCTCAGTATGAAGTAAAGCTTTCTGATGTTTCCCTTTGGCCTGTCCAACCCCCTTCATAAACAACAAAAGCAAAGTTCAGCACACCAAGGCCTTTAGTACAATATCTTCATATATTAATGATTAAGTCTCTTTTATAAAATGTACTCTATCAGTGCAGAGTTTCATGCAGCCAAAATTTGGTTCAGACGAAGCCACAGACATCAGTGACTCCTCACTTCAAATCCCCATTTTGAGATGAGGAGTCATTGCCTTCTGTGGTTCTTCATAACCAACATGTGGCTGTAAGGAACTCTTCACTAATGCACTGATTTGATGTACTTTATAAACTATGGAAAATTAATCATTACTATACGAAGTTTTTGCACTAAAGGCCCTGGTGTGCTGAACTTTGTTTATGCTACATATTAAGGACGGCATCCCCTTGGATACGGGGTTCAAGCACCCATGTGTCAGCCCATTTTCATAGTGGTAGTGCCACAGCTTGCAATTCTGGCAATGCGGGTTTTGGCAATGAGTCTGGGTTGTTGGGGACCAGCTGGGTGGGGGTGGGGTGGTGGGATTGAGCATCTGTGTGGATGCTCTCCACCTCTGAGGAAGGTGGGTGACATTTGCCACCATGGCAGGTGACACCTGAACTGAAACTGCACCACATGCTATTTAGCTTAGGCAAGAAATGAGCATTGTAATGCTAGAAATCTGAGTAAAGGGAAGTTTGGAATGGTAGCCCTGGGTGGTCTGAAATGAAACTAAGCACAGACTCCAAGTGGTTGCAACTTGTTTCAGATAAAAAGTTATAATCTGAAGCTAGAAACAAACAGGAAACTGAATCCTAGTTGTTCTAAAGCCAATAATGAAATAATTTATTTAGGAACACAAGATCCTAAGCCCCTGAGGAAGCCCGGTGTTGGGTGAAACGTTGGACATACCAAGGGGATTACGGTGTTCTAAGAAAATATCAAAATAAAACTACATTTCTTATGATGAACTGAGTGGCTGGTCTCCAGAAACTTTTTTCACTAGGGTGACAGTTGCCACCATGCGAGCATGACCTGAATGACTGCGGATATAGCTGTGGCAGCACTGTTTGGGAGTGGGGATGTCGGCTGCCGCCATGCTTGCATGAGTGTGTTTGTGCATCCATAGCCGCCAACATCCTGAGGGAAATGGGGGCAGAAAATGAGTGAAAAGCCCTGACTGCTGAAGGATTAGGGCAATCTCCTACTCACTGAGGAAGAGGGAAGCCAAGCCACAATGCTGAGGAAACAGCCAGAGGGCAGATATGCAAGCTTTAAGACTGAAAGCATAATTGTATAGCACATATGTGAATACAGACGAAGAGCAGAAGCAGGAACACTCAGGACAGCCGGCCTGGTGGCACTGAGGGTTGAGGCACTGGAAGCCACACCTCGTGCCATGCCAGCGACCCGGGATCGGTAGTGGACTTGGGTTGCCTGGGGTTGGCAGGGGAGGGAGAGGATGGAGCATCCAGAGGACAGCTCTCCTCTCCTGGGGGGAGGTTAAGGGCAGCTCAGCATCCCAGTGCCCCCCAATGGAGATCGGGGGTACTGCAGGCCAGCCGGCCAGAAAGAGTGAGGCGAGCGCGACGGACGTCGGCAGGGTTGCTGTGCGCCAGGATGTCATTGCACGTCACACTCGAGGGGTTGGGGAAAAAAGGATATAAAAATCCCTCCAGAGGACAGCGGAGATGATGAGAACTTTGGTGGCATAGCCCACATCCCAATGCCGGCCCAGCACACCAGGATTCTCCCCAGGCGCCGACCCAACAGCCAGGTGGGCCCCTTGAGTCTGGAAGGTCACCAAGGGCAGACGAACCTTCTCCCGGGGGTACCCAGTAGCCAGGGAAATGGGTCTGACCTGGACTGATCAGGTGGGGGGATCCTGGCAGCGAGAGTTCAGGCTGGGAGTGAGGGGCCCTAGCCGTCCAAGTACCCCAGAAGGATGCCCTGCCCTCTGGGGTGCAGAAAACAGAGTTAAAACAAACAATAAAAGGAACACTCAGGACAATGGCAACTCAGTCCACCCTGAGGAAGGGGTCTCAACTCCCGAAACATTGGGGGGTGTTTGGGGCTATTATAAAGTTCTGAGTGACTGAAATAAAACACATTAAATTATTACTGTTAACTCTGGGGGAGTGGCCATTTGGTTCCTATTATCTGCCGGCATTTTTGATCACAGTAGGAGCGGACTGCTCCTTGATTATCAATATTTTTTGCAGTACCATAGGAGTGTGCAGATTCTGTGGTTCAGTCTCCCGCAGACCCTGTACCTTTAGCCTTGCTCCCTTCCTCTACCTGATTTCAGTCTTTGCGAGGGCTTGGATCATCCCCAAGGCTCCACTAGGGAGGGCAACCCTTGGGAAAACTGAGGTAGGGGTAGGTCCAGGAGAAGATGAGTGGCAGGGCTGGGGAGATCGTCAGACAGGGGCCACTCGGTGAACAGAGGCATACACAGTAACCAAAATAGAAGGGAGGGCTCATGCACCCCCAACATTTTGTGTTACCTAACTTTATTAGGTTTCTGGCATACCCCACCCCCAGACCCTCACTCTGAGTATATGTCCTTACCCTTTAACTCTGCTATTGGTGGTGGGGGACTAGAGATGCTGCTTCTCCAGGAACGCTGTCCTTGTGTCTGTGTGTATGTGTGTGTGTGTTTAACACAAACAATGGATCTCCACTGAGAATCTAACTTCTCATGTGCTTCCTTGTTGAGTGCCTGTGTGGGCCTTCTTCTTTGTGGAGACATAAAAAGGAATGTGCCTTTAGAATGGTGCAACAATAACCGCAAATATACTTTCTAGATCTTTTCCCCCTTTTGAATTGTTACTCCAGTTTCCAAATCAATGGTCTGGAGGACGAGTATATGCCGATTAGCTGAAAATCATAAAATCATAGAAACTGACAGCACGTAAAGGTCTAGCGGCCCATCCAGTCTGGCTGACCATGTCTGATCTAGGACTGTGCCATTCTCATTCCTCACTACCTCCCCCTTCAGTCTGCCCCCTTAAACACAGTTCCCATGTGCCTGTCCCATCCCCTTTTGAACCCTCCCACTGTTTTAGCCCAATGACCTGCTCTGGAGGCTTGTTCCGGTCCATCACCACTCTTTCTGTAAAAAAGTTCTTCCTGATAGCTTCCTGAACCTCCAACTCCCACCAGTTTCAGGCAGTTACCCCTGGTACCCGCGTTACCAATCACTGTAAATTGCTTGCTGCCGTTCCCCTTGTTTATTCCCCGGATGCAGTTAGAAATGTCTTAGTCATGTTTCCCCTTTGTCTTCTGTACATGTTAAGATCCTCAAAGCACTTCTCACAGTCCCCTTTGATTCCCCTTGTATCATTTTGGTGGCTCATGTCTGCACTGCCTCTAACCTGTCCCTGTCCGTCTGTCTTTTTGTCTGCCTTCCATGCTAGCCTCCTCTCCGAAAGTTCAAAACTGCAAAGAAATGGCATAAGCAAGGAAGGAGGGAGGGAGGGTAGCTGGAGGTTGCAGAGCTGTGAATTGGGAACTTCCTGGTTTAACTCCCACCACAGACACTTTCTCACCATGTGAACTCCCAGTGCAGCAGTTCCACCAGTTGTAAAATGATTTTGAAGCAAACCCTCCCCCCATCTCAGCTTCTTGTCCTGTGGAAAGTAGGTGGTTCCAGGATGCCCATCTCTTTTGAAGAAAACAGTGTTTCGTTGAAGGGAACACTTCTAGGTAGTGACATTTACAGCTAATTAATTCCAGAGGTTTCTTCTATTACACATTTTCCTATCTGGAAGGTGCTGTAGTTACAGCTTCTCGACACCAGTAGGTTCTTCTTGCGGACGGCCCCAGGGCGACTTGTTGTCCCTGAGGCAGTGCTGCCCCTAGAGAGACACTGACACCAGGGAGATGCCTGTGCTGCCCCCAGGGAGAGTTACTGCCCCAAGGCAGTGCTGCCCCCTTGGGCACAGTTGAAGGCAAAACACTTGCATCTGCGTTCTTCTGTTGTACATATCACATCTAGAGGGTGCTGCATTTACAGCTTCACAACAACAGACTTTTTTCTTCAACTCTTTTTATCACCTGGGATAACAGGCAGAGGAAGTACTCCCTATTCAGCAAATGAACCATCCTCCCAGCATCCCTCACCAGGCTGCCCGGACTGGGTGCCCGTAGCTTGTTCCCTATGATGGGGCTCCCTTGGGGATGGGGGGAACTGAAACCTACCGGAGGCTCCAGATGAGGCTTATGCCTGGGGTTTCATTTGGGAGGCAGTCCAGGGGCTACACAGAGCTCTATGACCAGGGGTTTCCTGTTTTTTGGTTCCTCAGTAGATAGGGAGGTGTAATGATGTGGAACTTTTGTAAAAGAACCCCTGGTTCAAAGGTATTGTAATCCTACTTATGAATGAATAAATAAATATATAAATTATGTCAGCGTGAGATGGGCGTGCTCCCGCATGTGCCCCACAGACATCCGCCATCGTCTCCGCAAGTGCCAGTCAGTCCTGGCTGACGAACACCAAGCCTACACTGGATGTCATTAGTACGCCAGGATACCATAACCCTCCCCCCCCAGAAGTGGAGAGCTGTCCATGGGAGCCTCACTTAACCTCCCCTCGGCCGACCCTCTGATGCAGCGTGTTCGCTTCTGAACACGGGTTGCCAGTGTCATAGACTATAGCGCTACTGCTGTGCCAGTGGGCCGGCCAGCAGATGGGTTGTTCTGTTGCACATTCTCACCTCTAGAGGGTGCTGCGGTCACAGATTCTCAACACTAGAGTTCTCTTCTACTGCACGGTCATACGTCGATCTAGATAATGCTGCAGTTATAGCTTTGCAACACTAGAGGGCCACTCAGTTCACATCCCTCTGCATAGAATTCCTCTCATCAGTGGGGTTCTGGGGAGTAAAACGGAGGGCCATCCCTCCTAATGTGGGGCCATGGAGAGGGACGGACAAAGGGGTTCTTTTTTTTTCCATCAAGGTTTTCATCCACTTGGCGCGTCACAGGCGGCTTCTCAGCCCTGGTGACTGACTCCCAGGCCACCAAGCCCCATAGCTTTTTTTTATTTTTAATTTAAATTTTTATTATCTTTAAAGAGATCATAGTCATCATACCGTGCAGTATAGGTACTTAAATAGAAATGTAGCAGCGATATATAGTAACATCTCATAGGACCATAGATCAATACGGTTTCCAAGTCAGCTTTCACATTGTGTAAATAAGAGGCGAGAGGTGGAGTAGAGGATGCCAAGAGCATTAATTTCATTCCCCACCACAGGCATGTAAGTGAGATTTGTGAGTTAGCATATTTTAGTGCATAGCAGCCCATTTCAGTTCCATCTTCAGCCCTATGTGACTCCAAGCCCAGGACTCTCCGAATCATGCTTTTGCATAAGAGAGATCGAATGAGGGAGATCGCTTGTATCCCCGCTATCATGGTAAGAAATCTGAGTATCGCTCTAACTGGAAGCGAGTCCATGGACTCCATCCGCTCATAAAACCCATCATACAATTCTTTAGTTTAGCTGCTATCTGTTCTAATCTATATGCTTCATAGGCCAGCTTTCGCCAGACTCTGATAATCACTTTTTTTGCTATCAAGACCAGAAGTACAGTAAGTTTATATTGTCCTCCATTCAACTGGAAGCCCATGGGAGGGGTCGTAGTCAGGATGAAGGTCGGTGTGAATAATTCTGGCATCTGAAATATATCATTCAACTCAGAGATAATCTCAGACCAGTATTCCCTTAAAAAGGGGCAGGCAGGGACGTAGCTACAAGGGTGCAGGGGGTGCAGTGGCACCCGGGCCCATGAGGTTTGTGGGGCTCAAATCATAATTCTGATGTTTATTCAAAACTGGGGAGGGGCCCTTTAACATCGCCTTGCACCCAGGCCCTCTGGGAATTTGCTACGCTACTGGGGGCAGGACCACAGGATATGTGTCTCCCTGGCTGGGAGGAAGCCGCATCCTCTCCAGCATTCCGCTGGGTCACCCTCCCTATATTTAACGGTAACAGCTGGGGTTCTGAAGTAGCATAGTCTGGTTTTCCAGGCAAACTCCCTCCAATATGTAGTAGTTGAGACCTTAGAGTAAGGAAGAATGGCCTTATTCCAATTCTCTTTATCGATCCCTACCCCTATGTCCTTTTCCCTATGTTGTCAGACAGGGTCCAAGGGGATAATACCATCTATTCAGAGTGCTTGGTAAAGTTGGCTACTAAGATGCTCCTGTGTACCACTGTTCAAGTGATGTCTAATAAGTCCAACCAAGAGGGAAGGGGATTTCGCCACTGAGGAGAGGGAGTCCTCCTGGGCTAAAAGGCACTGTCTAAGTTGTACACAGGTTTGGTACTGAGTGGAGGGTAGTTTATAAGTACCAAGCCCCATATCTGACCTCAGTGGTGGGTAAAATAATGGAGACATTGCTTGAGGAAAGAGTAATGAACTACCTGAAATCAAGTGGGCAACTTCACCCAAAGCAGCATGGCTTCACATCAGGACGCTCAAGCCAAGCAAATTTGATAGAATTCTTCGACTGGGTTGCAAGAGAAGTAGACCAGGGGGCAGCAGTGGACATGGTGTATCTGGACTTTAGTAAAGCCTTTGATACAGTTTTACATAGAAGACTAGCCAACAAACTAGAGCAAGCTGGCGTCAGTCACAAAGTAGTTAAATGGATCACGAGCTGGCTGCAAGGCAGGACAGAGAGGGTTATGATAAATGGCACCTTGTCCCAAGACAGGAAGGTGTCAAGTGGCATGCCGCAGGGGTCAGTACTAGGCCCCATCCTTTCCAACATATTCATCAGCGACATCAGTGAAGAACTGAAAGGGAAAGTCTGCCTCTTTACAGACAATATGAAGCCCTGCAACAGGGTAGACACACAGGAAGGGATCGCAGAAATGGAGGCATATCTCAGGATGCTAGAGGAATGGTCCAGGAACTGGCAGTTGGGATTCAATGCCAAAAAATGTAAAGTCGTGCACTTGGGTAGAAGGAACCCATGCATGAAGTATGTCCTGGAGGGGCAGCTACTAGAAGAAACAAAGCTGGAATGGGATCTTGGTGTCATGAACTCAGACAAATTAAAGGTAGGGAAGCATAGCGAATAAAGTGGCACTAAAGGCAAGCAGCATCCTCGGATGCATTGGTAGGGGTATTACCAGTAGGAAGCATGGTGTAATCCTCCCGCTCTACAGGCCCCTGGTGAGATCTCACTTAGAGTACTGTGTGCTGTTCTGGAGACTTCCCCTATAAAAGGACATAGACCATCTGGAAACCATGCAGAGACGTGCCACCAAAATGGTGCAGGGACTAAGTTTATTCTCCCTCAAGCAGAGGAGGAACAGAGGAGACATGATTGAGACATTTAAATTTGTTAAAGGGATCAACACAGTACAGGCAAGAAACCTCTTTCAGAAAAACCGGGCTGCATGTACTAGAGGACACAACATGCGCCTGGTGAGAGGTAAATTCAAAACAAATCTTAGGAAGAACTTTTTCACAGAAAGGGTGGTGGACCCGTGGAACAGTCTGCCAATGGAGGTAGTGGCAGCCAAGACAGTCATCGAATTCAAACAGGCATGGGATAAACAGTATAGTCACCTTAGCAAGACAAATTGATAGTGGTGGGTAGAAAACCCAGGCACACTAGATGGACCACACGGTCTCCTTCTGCTGGCAAATTCTTATGTTCTTATTTTCTTATATCCTGTATTGATTGCCCCCCATGGTGGGCTGGGGAAGGGGAAGGCCATCCTTCTCCTCCTCCCATCCAGAGGCCCAGCGTCCAGATCTGTGGGTCGGCGAACCGGTGGCAGCACAGAGCAAGGGCAGGCAGGACTTCATATAGACTGTGACCATCATTTTTCCCATTATTCTCCCCTTACATCCCAGGGCCTTAGCAACATGGATGCACATGTGCGTGGAGGCGCCCATGTGCTCGGATCCAATGACCCCATCTAACCACCTGGCCTAGCGCCCAGCCTTCCCATTTCCCGATGCTACTACCAAGCCTCCACTTGGTGGCAGCCAAGTGCCCCCCACTCTGGGGGAGGAGAGTTGCCTATTGGTTGCTCAATCCTCTCTCAGCCCTCCCTCCCCCCAGCCGACCTCTGGCAGCCCAAGCTCGTTACTGAACCCAGGTCACTGGCGTGGGAAAGGTATGGCGCTGAAAGTGCCTCAGCCCTATGTGCCACCAGGCCGACTGACAGAGGGATTTGAGGGGTTAAATGAGGGAAGTCCCTCCTTATATGAAGCAGTTGAGAGGTATAGACGGAGAGGATTTGAGGGTTAAAATGAGGGACGTCCCTCCTTATATGAAGCAGTTGAGAGGTATGGATGGAGGGGTTTTGAGGGGTAAAATGAGGGCCGTCCCTCCTTATATGAAGCAGTTGAGAGGTATGGACAGAGGGGTTTTGAGGGGTAAAATGAGGGACCTACCTCCTGGTATGAAGCAGTTGAGAGGTATGGACGGAGGGGTTATGAGGGGTAAAATGAGAGACATCTTCCTTATATGAAGCAGATCCAGAAGCAAATGATTTGATACCTTTTAATGGACCAACATAGATGTAATAACAAGAACAAAGTGCTCTAGCTTTCGGACCAACCAGTTCTTCTTCAGAAGCTCATGCAAGTATTATATGAAGAAGCATTATATGAAGCAGTTGAGAGGTATGAATGGAGGGGTTTTGAGAGGTAAAATGAAGGACATCATTCCTTATATGAAGCAGTTGAGAGGTATGGACAGAGGGGTTTTGAGGAGTAAAATGAGGGACGTCCCTCATTATATGAAGCAGTTGAGAGGTATTGACAGAGGGGTTTTGAGGGAAAAAATAAGGGACATCCCTCCTTATATGAAGCAGTTGAGGGGTATGGACAGAGTGGTTTTGAAGGGCAAAATGAGGGACATCCCTCCTTATATGAAGCAGTTGAGGGGTATGGACAAAGGGGTTTTGAGGGGTAAAATGAGGGATGTCCCTCCCATGAAGCAGTTGAGAGGTATGGATGGAGGGGTTTTGAGGGGCCAAATGAGGGACGTCCCTCCCATGAAGCAGTTGAGAGGTATGGACGGAGGGGTTTTGATGGATAAAATGAGGGACGTCCCTCCCTATATGAAGCAGTTGAGATGTATGGACAGAGGGGTTTTGAAGGGTAAAATGAGGGACATCCCTCCTTATATGAAGCAGTTGAGAGGTATGGACGGAGGGGTTTTGAGGGGTAAAATGAGGGACGTCCCTCCAATGAAGCAGTTGAGAGGTATGGATGGAGGGATTTTGAGGGGTAAAATAAAGTACACCCCTTCTAATGTGGGACTGGTGGAAGGTATGGACAGAAAGGATCTGAGGGGTAAAATAAGAGATGTTCCTTCTTTTATAAGGTAGTTAAGTAGTGTGGACTGAGGGGTCTTGAGGTGTAAATTGAGAGGGCAAACCTCCTTATATGTGGCATTTGAGTGGTATGTAAAAAGGGGTTTTAATGAATAAAACAAGGTACACCTCTACTAATGTGGGACAGGTGAGCGGTAGGGGCAGAGGGGTTCTGAGGGGTAAAATGAGGGATGCATCATCTAATGTGAGACAAGTGATAGGTATGGAGAGAGGGGTTCTGAGGGGTAAAATGAGGGACACAACATTGAATGTAAGACAAGTGACAGGTATGGAGAGAGGGGTTCTGAGGGGGTAAAATGAAGGGATGCACCATCTAATGTGAGACAAGTGACAGGTATGGAGAGAGGGATCTGAAGGGTAAAATGAGGGACACAACATTGAATGTAAGACAAGTGACAGGTATGGAGAGAGGGGTTCTGAGGGGGTAAAGGAGGGATGCACCATCTAATGTGAGACAAGTTACAGGTATGGAGAGGGGGTTCTGAGGGGTAAAACGATGGACGCACCATCTAATGTGAGACAAGTGACAGGTATGGAGAGAGGGCATCTGAGGGGTAAAACGATGGACACACCATCTGATGTGAGACAAGGGACAGGGATGGAGAGAGGGGGGGTTCTGAGGGGGTAAAATGAGGGATGCACCATCTAATGTGAGACAAGTGACAGGTATGGAGAGAGGGGTTCTGAGGGGTAAAATGATGGACGCACCATCTAATGTGAGACAAGGGGCAGGTATGAAGAGAGGGGGTTCTGAGGGGTAAAATGAGGGATGCACCATCTAATATGAGACAAGTGACAGGTATGGAGAGAGGGGTTCTGAAGGGTAAAATGAGGGACTTCCCTCCCAATGTGGAGCTATGAGAGGGATGGACAGAAGAGTTCTGAGATGTAAAATGAGGGATGAGGGGTAAAATGTAGTACATCCCACTTAATTTGGGATGGTTTGCAGGTGATGGAGCAATTGGTTCTGATGTATTCATAGGGCATCCCACCTAACATGGGACAGTTTAAAGATATGGATAGAGGGGTTCTGGGCAGTAAAATAAGAGGCATTCCATCTAATGTGAGACAAGTGACAGGTATGAGAGAGGGCATCTGAGGGGTAAACGATGGACACACCATCTGATGTGAGACAAGGGACAGGGATGGAGAGAGGGGGTTCTGAGGGGTAAAATGAGGATGCACCATCTAATGTGAGACAAGGACAGGTATGGAGAGAGGGTTCTGAGGGTAAAATGATGGACGCACCATCTAATGTGAGACAAGGGCAGGTATGAAGAGGGGGTTCTGAGGGGTAAAATGAGGGATGCACCATCTAATATGAGACAAGTGACAGGTATGGAGAGAGGGGTTCTGAAGGGTAAAATGAGGGACTTCCCTCCCAATGTGGAGCTATGAGAGGGATGGACAGAAGAGTTCTGAGATGTAAAATGAGGGATGAGGGGTAAAATGTAGTACATCCCACTTAATTTGGGATGGTTTGCAGGTATGGAACGGTGGTTCTGAGGGTACAATTCGGGGCATCCCACCTAACATGGGACAGTTTAAAGATATGGATAGAGGGGGTTCTGGGCAGTAAAATAAGAGGCATTCCATCTAATGTGAGACAAGTGACAGGTATGGAGAGAGGGCATCTGAGGGGTAAAACGATGGACACACCATCTGATGTGAGACAAGTGACAGGTATGAAGAGAGGGGGTTCTGAGGGGTAAAATGAGGGACGCACCATCTAATACGAGACAAGTGACAGGTATGGAGAGAGGGGTTCTGAGGGGTAAAATTAGGGATGCACCATCTAATGTGAAACAAGTGACAGGTATGAAGAGAGGGGTTCTGAGGGGTAAAATGAGGGACGCACCATCTAATATGAGACAAGTGACAGGTATGGAGAGAGGGGGGTTCTGAGGGGTAAAATGAGGGACGCACCATCTAATGTGAAACAAGTGACAGGTATGAAGAGAGGGGTTCTGAGGGGTAAAATGAGGGCTGCACCATCTAATGTCAAACAAGTGACAGGTATGGAGAGAGGGGGTTCTGAGGGGTAAAATGAGGGATGCACCATCTAATGTGAAACAAGTGACAGGTATGAAGAGAGGGGGTTCTGATGGGTTAAATGTAGTACATCCCACTTAATTTGGGATGGTTTGCAGGTATGGAACAGTGGTTCTGAGGGTACAATTCGGGGCATCCCACCTAACATGGGACAGTTTAAAGATATGGATAGAGGGGGTTCTGGGCAGTAAAATAAGAGGCATTCCACCTAATGTGTGACAGGTGAGAGGGATGGAGAGAGGAGGTTTTTTGGGGTAAAATGAAGGACATCCCTCCTAATGTGGGGGTGTTGAGAGGGGTGGGCACATGAGTTCTGAGGGGTAGAATAAAGGACACTGCTCTTCGTGTGGGTTTTTTGAGTGGGATGGACAGACGGTTTTGAGTGGTAAAGTGAGGGGCATCCCTCCAAATGTGGAATGGTTAAAAATGTGCTGAAACAGCAGACTGTAGTACTTACCAGCTTGCCAGCTCGATGAACTGCTGTGGTTTTGGACAAAGCACTCGTCTCAGCAGCAACCCCTGCCCCCTCCAGTCTGAAATACAGTTATCCCTTGTTAGCTCTGAAAAAGATTATACGTTCTGGGGCATCATTCCTCATGGAGATGACGTACAAGTTGCACATGCTGTTCTAATTCATGTCGTTAGAAGTGGCGTCTGGGTACATCAATTGACATTTAAAAAAAATCCCTTATGCTATCGATTGATCTCCATTCCCTAGGTAGAGGAGCTAGAATGATAAAAGTCAATATACAGACTCGTGTCATTAAAGGGCACGTGTCCCTGTCATCTTTCTTAGGACTGCTAGTGTTCTCCTCTCAGACATGGCAGTGTCTTTGCACTTAGTGGAAAAAATGTGTTTCCCGTGAAAATCGACCAGAAGGACTTACAGTGTAGGTAAGGTAACATGCTGGTTGCTTGTGGGATGAAGATATTTTTATTTTTATTTATTTTCTGTTGACCGGGTAAGTGCACTAGACAAATCCTGCCTATTTTCTGGCATGACCCGGGGGAGGGGGATACAGATGAATGCCAACTGACCTTGAACCAGATTAAGCTGTTGGTGGTATTTTTAGTGAATGAGGGAAATTTGGCCAGGACACGGGGGAAATTCCCCTGCTCTTTTCGAGAAGTGCCATGGGATCTTTAACATCCACCTGAACTACCACCAATCCAGGCAGATGGGACCTCGGTTTAACGTCTCATCCAAAAGACGGCACCCCAGAAGTGCAGCACCCCTCTCATGCTGCACTACAGTGTCAGTACTGGGATATTAACCCAAGTGTCAGATGTGGGAACTGAACCCACAGCCCTCTGATCTCCCGGCCTCATATTAGTAAGCCACACTGAAGTGGCATGTGGCAATGAGCCATCCTTCTTTAAAATCAATGCCATTTTTCAAAGCTGTGAGTTTTCTAAACATGCTGTGGCTTTTCCAGCGTTTCCATTAGGGTTCCTACACACACTTGTAGACTTCAAGCTCAATGTGGCAAATCACAGGAGCTGGCAGTATAGCCTTGCGGTTAGAGTAATGAGCTGTGAATGAGCTTTGTACACCCAGCAGACCTGGGTTTGATTCCCACAACCTTCACTTGCATACTGTGTGACTCTGAGCAAGTCACTTTGGTCTTTTTCTACCATCATGGTCTATGTTTCTATGTTTCCTTGGCCGACTGCCATATGTCCAGGCAGGGAGCGCGTATCTAATTTATAGGACAGGTGCATCACCCCCCTGTCCTTTAAATAAGATGCACGTTCCTTGCCTGGACATATGGCTGCTGGACGAGGAGGTGTGAGGAAGGCTGCATTGGTGGCTGTACGCGCACCCATGGGTTGTTTTATTGGACAGTCATTCTCGCTCCATCGCCATGCTTGGTGCTAGCTCATGTGCCAGTTTGCTGCGTTGAGTGCTACGGTGCGCAAGTGCATTAGAGAGCACAGATGCACTGACTTGTTTCATTGACATGATTTTTGGTGGAGTCAGCACACTGGGGGGTGGCCTAATTCTTCAGGGATGTGGAAGTTGGGGAAGGGCGCTAGAGGGAGAGTGATGCCTTTATTGCCCTATTACCCAATGCAACTGCACCTAATGTTATACAGCTCTGGAAATATTTCATCTGTGTATTTCATGCCTGTATAGTTGTTCCCTATATGTGCTTATTTATTAATATGTTTGCTATTTTTAGTTATTTGTAAGTTTGTATTTAGATGTTATATATTCGTTAATGTATTTTTGGATTCACTAGGATTAAGTGTTTGTTCGTAATATTGTATGGTGTTTGTACGCTCTCCGGGTCAAGCCTGTAAAAGGCCATGTGGCCCAGTGCTTTTTTTACCCGGTTAACAAACATTTTAAATAAAAAAAATACAAAGTGATGCAGTATGATGTGCTACTGAGAGTCTGGGTTAATTTAGTACATAGCTTTATAAACATGATGGTTTAGTCGTCAAGAGCAGCTCCACATTACAGTATGTACTTTCATAAAAGTAAGCCCCCAGTGGCCCTCAGAATGGACTAAGTATTACAGCAGACAGGTGATAACATTTTTTTGGGTCTTAAAAGCCTAATTGGGGGCTTTTGGTTTGTGGTGTGTGCTGGGGGGACAGGTGTTCTCCTTTGAATAGAACTCAGACAATGGGTTTCAAATAAAAGAAACAGTAGCATTTATTTAGGGACTGGGGCTCTAAATAACGAGAAAAGGGGGTGAGCAGCAATGAGGTAGTGCAGTATAATGCCCTGTGGCTGGTCTTTAGTGCCTTCCTTGGCCCAGTCCACTCAATCCCGGTCGCTCTTTAGTGCCCTCTAGGGTGCAAGAAAATGAAAGCGTTTCCCAGGCTGTAAATAACTGCCTACCCCCCCCCCCGGGTGGGGGAGGAGGGGGATCCTGGGATGTCCCCCTCCAGTCCATTAGTGTGTGTTAGGCAGTCTGGACGGTCCCCGAGAGCCGGGTTATGGTGTCTGGGAGCTTGGATCCCCGTCTACGCTGGCATCTGTGAGGTCCTTTTTCTGTGTTTCTGGTGCCATCCCCTGAGGACGTAGGCATGCAAGGGGGGGCCAAGGGGCGGAACACGTTGTGATGTGCAGATGCTCTGGCTCCCGGCCTATGTCCTCCCCTCCCACTGGCTGACCCAGCTGCACTGCCACCCGTGGTCACCCAGGTGGTGGTAGAGTAGCGGGACAGGCAATCCTCCCCTCCCGGAGAAGGAGTGTGGCCAATGGGCGCTCGATCCTTCTCCCCCTGGCCGGCCTTCCAGCTGCCCGGGTCCATTCCCTGAACCCGGTCACTGGCAATTGTGAGCAGTAAACGATCATGCACCGGCGGACCAGTGGGATTATGGACGGATTTGAAGGCAGACACCAGCACTATCCGATGGAGGGTAGTCGGAGCCACTAAAGCACTGTCTGAGCACCACTGCCCCAGACCCAAAGGCTATTTCATTTGAAACTTCCATTGAGGTACCTGTAACTCCTGGCTGGATGGCCAATTCCAGTAAATGCTTTTTCTGCTATTTCACAGGGTGCACTGCCGTGCAAGCTTAGGATTTAATCCCAGTTCCTGACCCTGAGGGATCTCACTCACTCACTGCGCAGGGCATTGATGTCCTAGTATGCAGTAATCCCTCTCTGGCAGACGTCCAGTTGCTCTCCGGCTCTCCTCTCGCACTCTTACTCTGGTCTGCAATGGCAGGTGGTGTCTCGGTACTTCAGCTGTCTTCCGATGCTGCTAAGGCCTCTCCTGGCTCCAGCGATTGGCAGCTCTCAGATCAGCTCCTCCTGTGTCAGACTTCACCAATCCACCCAACCACACACATTGTGGCATCCAGTACTGCAAGGGCAATAACAACCATCAGCTGGCAGTGTTGTTGTTCGGAAGGATACAGTCCCAGTTTAAACTGCTTTTCTGCAAAAGTCCCAATCTGAGCTGTACCTTGCAGCTTCAAATCATGCAGTGATCTGCACATGTTTACCTTTTTTGGTAAGCAGGGAGTCTGCCTCTGACTTCCCAGTTTGTCTACTGGTAGATGTGCAGTCTATCTTTGCAGCACACGTGGACAGCAGCTATCATATTTACACACACACAGTGGCATTACACAAGGGATACCAACTAGCTATATGGCACTAATTATATTTACTAACAGTGGTGTTACACGGGGGTACTAATTAACTATATGATGCTAATTATATTTACTTACAGTGGCATTACACAGGGGGTAATAACTGACTATATGACTAATTATAGAAACATAGAAGTTGACGGCAGATAAGGACCGCAAGGCCCATCCAGTCTGCCCATTTCTTTTTCTACCTTATAAATGTGCCATCGGCCTTTGCTCTGTCAGTGGCCTGTCTATTCATACTCATTTGTATTGCTCCCTTATGCCTATCCCATGCCTGTTTGAAGCCCTGCACTGTATTCATAGCCACCACTTCTTGTGGTAAGTCATTCCATGCATCCACCACCCTTTCTGTGAAAAAGAATTTCCTCACATTCCCCCTTAATTGGCCCCCCTCTAATCTCATGCTGTGTCCTCTTGTCCTGCTATTTTTCTTATATTTAAACATGTTAGACTCTTTCACCTTGTTAATGCCCTTAAGGTGTTTGAATGCCTCAATCATATCACCTCTCTCCTCCTTTACTCAAGGGTATACATATTGAGCTCTGTTAATCTGTCCTCATATGTCTTCTGATGCAGTCCCTGTACCATTTTGGTTGCCCTTCTCTGGACTGCCTCAATTTGATTAATGTCCTTGTGAAGATGTGGCCTCCAATACTGCATGAGTACTCCAGATGGGGCCTAACCAGTGTCTTGTAAAGAGGGATTATTACCTCCCTCTTACGACTTGTGATACCCCTACTAATACACCCTAACACCCCCCTAGCCTTACCTACTGCTTTAGAGGTCTGCTTGGATGATTTTGGGTCATCAGTGATGATGATGCCCAAGTCTCTTTCTTCCTTTGTGACTGCTAGCAACTCCCCTCCCAGCCTATAGGTGGCTTCAGGGTTTCTCTTCCCTATGTGCATGATTTTGCACTTCTTTGCATTAAATCCCAGTTGCCACTCTTCTGACCATTTTGCTAGTTTATCCAGATCTCTTCTCATTCTGCCCACCCCATCTGGATCATCTACTCTGTTGCAGATCTTGGTGTCATCTGCAAACAGACAAGCCTTACCCTCTAGTCCATCTGCAAGGTCACTAATGAAGATGTTGAAGAGGACTGGCCCCAGGACTGATCCCTGAGGTACCCCACTTGTGACTTGCATCTCTTCTGACTGTATACCATTTACCACCACTCTCTGTTTTCTGCCGTCAACCAGTTTGCCACCCAGTTGACCAACTTCTGACCCACCCTGAGTCTACCCAGCTTATTTATCAATCTTCTATATGGAACAGTGTCAAAAGCTTTGCTGAAGTCAAGGTAGGCGACATCAACTGCTCCCCCTTGGTCCACCACTCTGGTTACCCAGTCAAAGAAATCTATGAGATTAGTTTGACAGGACCTTCCTTTTGTAAACCCATGCTGTCTTGGATCCTGTGCCCTATGGATTCCAGGTGTTACACTGTCCTTTCCTTAAGGAGTGCCTCCATAATCTTGCCCACTACTGAGGTAAGACTGACTGGTCTGTAGTTCCCCGCCTCCTCCCTGCTACCACTCTTGTGGAGCGGGATCACATGAGCCCTTCTCCAGTCTTCTGGGACCTCTCCTGTGCTCAGAGACTCACTAAACAGTTCTGCTAATGGCTCTGCTAGTTCCTTTAGCTCCTTAAGTACCCTGGGATGTATGCCATCAGGTCCCATTGCCTTATCCACCCTGAGCTTAGCAGCTCTTGTAGGACCCTTTCTTTTGTGAAGAATAGTGCTCACCTCCCTCCCCTGTGTCCATGATGCTGAGCTGTGGGCCCTGCCCTACCTTCTCTTCAGTAAATACTGAGCAAAAGTATCTATTTAGGATAGATGCCTTTACTGGGTCCTCCTCCTCACATGCCCTTTTCTCCATTAAGCTTAGCAATACCCTCTGGACTTTCTCCTTTCACTAATGTATCTATAGAAAGTCTTGTCACCTTCTTTTACTGTTCGTGCTAGTGTTTCCTCAGTTTGGGACTTTGCCTGCCTTACTGCCTTCCCTGCTTCCCTTAGGGCAGTTTGGTATGCCTCCTATCTTCATCCGCTGTGTTCCTTATATTTCCTGAAGGCCAGCCTTTTGGCTTTGACCTTTCTGCTACTGTATTTGAGAACCAAAGTGGTTTCCTTCTTCTTTGCACTTCCTTTTCTGTCTAACACAATGGGATGTTGCTTCAAGTATTGCATCCTTAATGCTTGCCCACTTTGCCTGTACCCCCTCACCTGTGTTTCTTTTGCCAGGGCTAGCTTAACTCTGTTGGCCATCTTATCAAAGTCAGCTCCTCTGAAGTCCCATATTTTTGCCTTGGAATGGGATGATTTAGATGTAGTAATAACTTGAACCATACCATGTGATGGTCACTGGCTCCAGGTGACCTTCTACCTGGAGATCTGTGATCCCTTCCTTGTTAGTCAGTACTAGATCTAGGATAGCCCTGTCTCTTGTGGGTTGCTGTACCAGTTGTTTGAGGCCCTCCCCCTGCAGGGAATCCACTATGTGTCTAGTTCTGGCAGATGTTCCTGCTGGTATTGACCAATCTGTATCCGGCATGTTGAAGTCTCCCATTATCAGAACCTCTCCTTTAGTCGTCATGTTTTACTCACAGCAGTGTTACACAAGGGGTACTAACTACATGGCACTAATTATATTTACTCACAGTGGCGTTACACAAGGGGTAATAACTGGTTATATACTAACACATTAATTGCCAACAGATTAGGCCTTATGGTCTATCGAGTCTGCTTGAACCTCAGATCTCCTGTTGAGAAACGAGGCCCTCTCCCCCCTTGTGTGTCCCCTTTCAGTATCTGTCCCACCCACTCTTGAAGCCCTCCACATTGGAAATCTGGACCAGCTCGCTAGGCAGCATGTTCCAAGGATCCACCACCCTCTCCTTGAAGAACCTCCTCCTCCCCCCCCATCCTTCCCCCTTCTAACTTCAAAACATGCCCTCTGGTAATACCTCCCTCCTTTAGTCTAAAGATCACTCTCTGTGTTTACCCTATTTATTCCCTAGGCAGGAGACCTCGATCATGTCCCCTAGTCTCTCTCTCCTCTCCTCCAAAGTATACAGGCCGAGCTCCTCAAGTCTGTCCTCATACGTCAACTCCCCCAGTCCTCGAATCATCCTGGTAGCCCTCCTCTGTACCCTCTCCAGGAGCTGTTTGTCCCTCTTTAAGTGTGGTCTCCAGTACTGTACACAGTACTTGAGGTGTGGCCTCACCAGCCCATTGTACAGCAGCAGAATCACTTCCCTGCTCCTAGAGGTGATCCCCTTACAATGTATCCCAACATCCTGTTTGCTTTGCTAGCCGCTCTAATGCACTGCTCAGAGTTATTCATGCACGCATACACCATGACCCCTAGGTCTTTTTCCCCAGATGAGGCTGTCACTAATTGTATTTACTCATAGTGGCGTTACACAAGGGTTACTAACCAGCTATGTAACACTGATTATATTTACTGACAGTGGCATTACACAAGGGTACTAACTAGCTATATTACACTAATTATATTTACTGACAGTGGCATTACACAAAGGGTACTAACTAGCTACATGACACTAATTATATTTACTCACAGTGGTGTCACACAAAGGGTACTAACTAGCTACATGACACTAATTATACTTACTCACAATGGTGTTACACAAAGGATACTAACTAGCTATATAACAGTAATTATATTTACTCACAGTGGTGCTACACAAGGGGAACTAGCTAGCTGTATGGCACTAATTATATTTACTCAGAGTGCTGTCACACAAGGGTACTAGCTAGCTATATGACACTAATTATATTTACTCACAGTGGTGTTACATAAGGGGTACTACCTAGCTACATGACACTAATTATATTTACTCACAGTGGTGTTACACAAGGGGTACTAAGTAGCTATATGACGCTAATTATATTTACAGTGGGTGTCAGACGAGGGGTACTAGCTAGCCGTATGGCACTAATTATATTTACTCAGAGTGGTGTCACACAAGGGTACTAACTAGCTATATGACACTAATTATATTTACTCACAGTGGTGTTACATAAGGGGTACTACCTAGCTACATTACACTAATTATAATTACTCACAGTGGTGTTACGCAAGGGGTACTAGCTAGCTATATGACACTAATTATATTTACTCACAGTGGTGTTACATAAGGGGTACTACCTAGCTATATGACACTAATTATATTTACTCACAGTGGTGTTACATAAAGGGTGCTAACTAGCTATATAACACTAATTATATTTACTCACAGTGGTGTTACACAAGGGGTACTAACTAACTATATGACACTAATTATATTTACTCACAGCAGTGTTACGCAAGAGGTACTAACTAGATATATGACACTAATTATATTTACTCACAGTGGTGTTACACAAGGGGTACTAACTAGCTATATGACACTAATTATATTTACTCACAGCAGTGTTACACAAGAGGTACTAACTAGATATATGACACTAATTATATTTACTCACAGTGGTGTTACACAAAGGGTGCTAACTAGCTATATGACACTAATTATATTTACTCACAGTGGTGTTACACAAGGGGTACTAACTATATGACACTAATTATATTTACTCACAGCAGTGTTACACAAGAGGTACTAACTAGATATATGACACTAATTATATTTACTCACAGTGGTGTTACACAAGGGGTACTAACTAGTTATATTACGCTAATTATAGTTACTCACAGTGGTGATAAAAATGATAGGGTCAATTCCTTGCTTGGTTCCCTCTGCAGTGGGTTTGGGCTATACTGTCATGTCTGAACAGCACACTTGGGCCAAGATCTGTCCCTTCCTCGCTGTGATACCATGTGCAGTTACTTTTTTTTTTTTTTACTTCCTGCACTTTTTGGCCAGGACAGCTCCCCCATCAGCCCATGCACTGTGCTCGTGTCCACTGTTACAGCACCAAAGTCATCCCACCTGGTGTTCTTCCCTGACCTACCCACCCGGGTTGGGACTCTGGGGCCCCCCTTATCCCTTTGGATACCATGTCTGGTGTCCGGGCAGGGAGCCCCGGGCAGCTACTTGGTGGTGGCGGCACGATGGGGGCATAATTGAGCTCATCCAGTGGGATTTTTTTGTGTAACTGCGGGGAGGTATGGTGTGCAATGAGGCTGCAGCATAAGCATGCCATGCTTCTGGCACACCTCCCACTGCTAGCTCCCGCTGGGTCACCAGTGACAGAATGTCCTGTGGTCACCCAGGAGCCCTGCACCAGAGACACAACCCCCCCAACCCCCGAGGTGGAGAACATGCAAAGGCCACTCAATCCACCACCACCCCGGCCGGCCCTCTAGCAACCTGGGTCTGTTCTCGAACCCGAGTCACCAGCGGCATGAGCAGTAGCTCTACCACAGCACTGGTGGGTTGACCTTGTTTGCCTTTTTATGTTGCTTTTTACTCTCTCCGGTGAGCTCTTCAGTTTCTGTCCCCCCCCCCAGCTGGCAGCCACCTCCCCTGGATTGACTTTGGAGCTTGTTCCCCCATGGATTCCCCAACAGTGGGGTAGAGAGGGGAGGGCCATCCTCCCCAGTACTCCAGTCCAGCTTGGCTGCAGGCATCCATGTGATGCTGGGGTCAGGGTAGGTGTGTAGGACATCATCCTGCCTCGGGATCCCTTTTCCATTTTCTCCCAATCCACTGCCTTGGCTTCATCTGAGAAACATGCATGTGGACGTGTGCACATTCCACAGCTCTGCAGCCCTGCCCTTGAGCTGCTCAGTGCCTGCACTGCCACCGGGCTTCCATCTGGTGGCAGCCAAGGGACAGTAAGGTTGCCTCCCCTTCCCAAGGAGAGGAGAGCTGTCCCAGGGATGCTCAATTCTCTCCCACTCTGCCAACCCCTGGCAACCCATGCTCCTTCCTGAAATCGGGTCAACGGCGGGTAGGAGGTATGAGGTTAGATGCCTCAGCCCTCCACGCTACTATGCTGGCTGCAGTCATGTTTTTTACTTGAACGATGATCCATTTTGCATTTGCACATGCACATATGAGCAGCACGATGGGTTTCTCCTGTAATCCTCCTTGTAAAGCATGACCTTCCAGGGCCTCGATCATTAGGCTCTGGTTCTTCTCATCCCTTTTCATTCTGATCTTGCCACTGTTGGCACACTCTACATTATGAGGCAACACCAGTGCTACATAGTGTCCTGGCACCACATTAGCCATCTGGGTTCTTTTAGTCGCCAGGCATCTTCTGGGCCTGTCACTGGTAGGCCTGCCTCCCCAGTTCACGTACAGGTAGTGCACTTAGATTCTGCTGCACCTCTCATTCATTACAGAGCTTGCCAGTAACCCTAACATATGGGTGTTTGCTTCAGTCAGGACCAGAACACTGTCATACATTCCGGTCTGCTGGCATACCAATGCAAAGTTTCCACTGGTGCTCCGATTTCAGTCGCCTTCATGGAGAAAGCAATCCATGCCTTCACGTAGCTCAGTTAAGGGTAAGACTTGTCACTCATCCCTCCCAAGTTTTTTTTTTTATTTTATTTTATATATGAAACATAAACTATAGTAACAAGAACACTAACGGTAACAAGAAAATAGAAAATTAACAAAATTAAACATCAACTGCCCAAAATATAAACATACACCCTAATCCCTTAACACCCTAAAATACCCCCAACCCTCCATAAACTACTATAAAAAAGGACTATATGCCTGATATCCAGTGATAGAAAAAGGATTAGCAGGATTAAAAAAATCTAACGATATACAAAGTTCCTGTTCTTTATGTTAAGATGCAAAGGTAGCACACTAAAGGAAAGTTATAAAATGTAAGTGTTAAATTATTAAAACTTTTAAAATTAGTAAAAACCAAAAAATAGTAGAGAGGCTCGCTCCAGGTTATCACTGTGAGAAAGACAAATATAGCCTGCCCCACTTTTTGAAATATGAAGAACGATCATTATGTAGAATAGCTAACATTTTTTCCCGGTATAAATTATATAGAAGTTCTTGTAACCACTCTTGGTTAGAAGTGTCATGTTGATCTAACCAGTGGCTAAGAACAATTCTCTTAACAAGCATTGAAATCATAGCCAAGAAGAACCTGTGTTGATTTACAAACCCTGATGAGTTTAATTCCACCAGGGGTTGTAGTTCTTGATCAGACAAATGCTTATCATTCCAGTCTTTAAGGATGATTGTGACTTGGGAACCACTGTCCACTATGGCTCTGGTCGGTACTTCCTCGATGGTAATGGCCATCTCAGTGGAGGGACCCATCAGTCTGGCTACAGTAGCTGGCAAAGCTGCAGTGGGTTTGGCTAATGACTTAACAGCAGCTACAGTGGAGCATCTAACAGGTGGGGCTCCCGTGTTCTCCTTTACTGGTCTCTACGGATGTTTCCCTGTTTCTTGCCTCATTCCATTAACTTGTTCACTTTCCATAAATCCTCCCGGGATTGTCATTCTCTCTGCGGATGTCTTTCTTCCCCACAGTGGTAGCAGAAGATCCCATTTCTACTTGATCATTGTCTGGCAGCCCCATCTGGGGGGTTTCAGCTTCTGCCCTCTTCCTCGCGGTGGGTTCCACTTAGTGTGTTGATGGGGGCACTTGCAGTGGTGGGTCCTCACTCAGTAAGCCCTTCCATCTTTAGAACCACTTGCTGGGTATTGCTCCTACATAGAAACATAGATGTTGTCAGCAGATAAGGAACACTTGCTACACCTAGTCTGCCCAAAATTCCCTACCTATGCTGCCACCGGAGACCCTACTTGCACACCGAGTTACAGCCCCCCCTTCTTGCTTCTAGGATTCCCTTGTGTCTATCCCATCCATTCTTACGTCCTGTGACTGTTCTAACCCCCACCACTTCCTCTGGGAGGCTGTTGCAAGCATCCACCATCCTCTCCATGAAGAAGAACTTCCTCACATTTCCTCTGAGCCTCCATCCCTCCTCCAGCTTCATTGTGACCCCTTGCCCTTGAGCATCTTTTTCTTTGGAAAATGCTCCCTTCCTGTACCTTGTTTATTCCTGTGAGGTGCTTGAATGTCTTTATCATATCGCCCTATTCCCTCCTGTCTTCTACGGAGCACATATTTAAATCCTTAAGTCTTTTTTCATGGGGCTTCTGATGCAGGCCCTGCACCATTTTGGTTAGCTCAGACATTAGCTCTTGTAGCTCATACAGTTGGCTCTGGAAGTCACAAGGTACAGGGTTGCTTTGTGCTTGTGCTCTGGCACTTGGAAGGTTGTGGGTTCTAGCCCCACACCAGGTACTTTAACTGACACTGTACTGCGGTCTGGGGACAGTGCTGCACTGTTCAGATACCGTCGTTCAGATGGGATGTTAAACCGAGGTACCATCTGCCCATTTACGATGACTGTCCAAGTGGAGGTTAAGATTACAAAATTAATTAATGCCATGTCCATGATTTACAAATCCTGTATCCTCAGTCAAAGCAGTGTGATCCAGTGGTTAGAGCACAGCTTGGGAAACCAAGAAGTCACAGGTTCAAACCCCAGTATTTATTGTACGACTTAAAGTAAGTCACTTAACAGCCCTGTGCTCCAGACCACCCATTTGCCGAGAATGACTAGAAGCAGTACCCATTGACAGTGAAATGTGGCATCCCGGCTCTGAGCTATCCTGGGCAAATAGATTGTAAAATAGAAAGGTATGTGTTAATAGTCTTTTTTTCCACTATTACTTTCATTTTTTTCTAAAGTTTATCCTGTCTCTTTCTGCCAGGTTAACAATTATGTGGGTTTGATTACAATTATTTCTCAAATGTTGTTTAATGTAATTTGACAAGTTTAATCCTCCCCTTTCTAGACACATTTCTAATTTTTTTTCCCCATCAGTCTGTTTTAGCCCCAGCACAGCCTAACCCTCCACCGTCCCTCCCGGCCCCTTAGCCGGTGTCCAGATGCTCACATCACCCAGTCTTCCCCCAAGGCTTACCCCTGTGGCAGGATGTCAATGGGGGCTCGACACCACCGATGGACCGGATCTGGATTGCTAGTTTCCCCCTGTGGTGGGTCCGATGGCAGGGGCCACCTGCTGACAGTATGGATCCAGTGTGGGAGAGGGGCACTGCAGTCCAGTGCGGAGACTCTGGAAGATCATCTTCATCCATGCTGCAACCAGCCTGTTACTTCTAATTATTCATGGAGGGAAGGATGTGCAATGTCGTCCAATCGCCCCACGTACGCCATCATGCGTGGGATGTTGACGACCGCCAACCCTCCAGACCCCATTACACCGGTGTTGGCTGCCGATCCACAAACCTCTGCTAGGGACCAGACAGGTGCCGGGACCCACAACCCTCCCACCCCAGAGGAGGGGGAGGAAAGCCAACCACCGGATGCTTAAGCCCCACCTCTCGGCCAGTCCTCGGCAAACCAAGTCTGTCACTGAACCCGGGTCGTCAGTGCGGCAGCAGGTGAGGCAAAATGGGTGCCTTTGCCCTCTACGCCACTAGGCCGACCACATTTCTAATTTTTTAAATTTTATTCTTGAGTCCCATATTCGAACAGTGAGTACTGCACCATCAAGACTTGTGTTGCGCAAACTGGGTTTTGCACGCTGGAGAGCTAGATAGTGCTGATGTATTGCTGTAGTAGTTGTGAAACACCAGTGAAAAATCACAAAAGCTCCATGAGTTTTCAGAGACATCCCCAACTACTGCATGGATATACCCACTAGCATATGATTATAGAGCCATTTCTAATGTTTAAATTGTTTTCCAGGTCTTTTTCATTCCCACAGGAAGTCTCATAATATTGCGTGACTCTTCAAGTTTTTTTCCTTATTTGCGGTTGGTAGGGGAAGCATTCTAAACAGATACATTTAAGACGTTAATATTCTGACAGAGTTAGCATTACCAATTGATGATAATTCCATTTTCTTTCACCTCATAATCTTTATTTTCCAGTTCCACCATTTTCAGTGCTTTCATCAAGCCCCCCAAAGGTATCTTACCCTACCTGGACTTAAACACTCCAAGGGGCCCAATTCCAAGATGCATGGTGCAGCTCATGGGTGTATGCGAGTTGTGCCATGTGGCATTATGCTGGGGACCCTGCGCCATATTCCAAGACAGGCAGGGTCCCTGGCACCTACGTCCTGCGACTTGCAGCAGATGCAGGCTAGCACCACGGGCATGGTGTAATGGACCTGGATGCTGCGAGTTGCAGCCCGCTGAGAACTTCCCTGAGCTCCCCTGGAACACCTCCGCATGCAACAGGGGCATGGGGAGCTGGACAGGTGGCAATGGTGTTTGGGGGCACTGGAAAATGGACCCTGTGGGTCCCCGACATTTGGGGGGTGGAGGGCATGTCTGTGTGTTGGGGGGCACAGGGAGCACAGCTGTGTATGTTCTGTGGTGCTGCAGAGTGGGCATCCATCGATTGGCATGGACGGATGCCCCTTAGACCGTCTCCCTGATGATCTAACTCCACTGCACCATTGCGGCTTCTAGAATAGCGCATGTGGGTTATAGCAGCCGCCCTTTTGGAATAGGACATAGCTGCTGCCATAACCCACCCTTGTGCCATGCCGTTGCGGGTTGCAGGCGTAGTGGGTGGTGTAACCCATCTTTGGCGCAATCCACAGACAACATGGTGCAGGTCGTGACTTGGAATCATGACTTGCATATCTCATGGTGCAAGTTGCAATTTATGCCATGGGGTTTGGCGTAAATCGCCTTGCGCCATGTGTAAGTCGTCTTGGAATCCGGCCCCATATCTTTTTAGATGAGCAGTAGCTGTGAATTGACCCCAGAGGACTTCTAAACTACAACAAAAATCATTTTAAAACTCACCCCCATTGATTTCAGTGTGACACATCCCTCACGCTCCACAAACGACCACATCAAAAAATGTCAGCATGCGTGGACAGCACAAGGTCAGAGCTTTCAGTTAGCAGTACCAGGAAGGGATCTGACAGCTGGCTCCTCTGAGTTAAGAATCATGATCCCTTCCCCTTCATAATTTGCAGTTTTGAAAATCTCAGGATATGGGCTGTTTAAGTCCGTGTACGGTAAAGTGCTAGTGGGGGCCTTTGGGACTTAACTATTGCTCTACAGTATTCCATTCTAGTTTATTTCTATTACTTGTGTCAACTTATTTTGAAAGATGATACCTGGGTATTTTAAACTGTCTTTTGGGCAGGCACATTTTGCATCTTTTCACAACTTTTGGGTATTGGAAAGACTTCTGAATTTGCTCACAGTATGGTATTACCTGATACAGTGTTGTTTCACTGCTTTGTAACATCTTCTGTCTCCCCCCCCACACACACACACACATATACACATGTAATGTCATCTCCTCAGCTTGTGGGAAAACCTCTTCTGTAAAAAGAATTATTTTATTTTATTTATTAATTTATTTATGTATTTGTTAACGAGATAAGTACACTGATGCAAAGGATCATTTTCAGGTACGACCTGGACCATCTAGATAGCACCCAGTGCAGAGACATAATCATCATGACATTACAAAAGCAGTATTCACAAAGGCTACAGAGAAATGTCTGAGACGAGCACAGAGTTTTTACATATAAGTCCCACACAATGGGGTAACAGCTACACTTATACCTAACAGTCATCTAAAGCAAGTAACATATCAAGTGAAAGTTAGTATATGGTACACAGTGCTGTCATTATCGTTAGTTAGCAATCGCAGGTCACATCGGATTTTAGAGCATTCTTGAAGTGCTGTTTAAAGGTTTGTGGGGATTCCAAGGTGTGGAGTTATACAGGGGGGAGAGAGAGAGAGAGAGAGAGAGTTCCAGAACTTTGGGGCTGCCCAGGAAAAGCCCTTTGATCCATGACCGTTGATCGCCTAGGGCAGTCCAGGATTAGGCTATCAGAGGACATCAATTGGAGAGAAACCCTTTTGATGGCTAGCATGCCTGTAAGTGATAATCTAGGCAACAGTTGTGTAGTGTTTTAAAAATGAAAGTACCAAACAAAAGGTCCCTGTGCACCTGTGGCAATGGCCATCCTATTTATTGATACAGAGTACAGTGGTGGGTGCAATAAGGGGCAAGAGGAATACACCTACATATGCGGTTCTATGCTGTGTTTAGTCTATTAAGCACTTTGGGCGAGATAGGGTGCAAGATGGGAGAGCAATATTCTAGGATTGGAAGAAGGGTGCTCTGCCCTATCCCCAGCCTCGTTTCCGGTGTCAACAGGTGTTTCAGCCTGTAGCATACACCCAGCCACTGGTTAACCCTATTTACAACCTGGCTTATGTCCGAAGCTAAGGGAGGGGTCATGAGTCACCCCCAGATATTTAAACTTGTTGACCTGTTCTAGAGTAGATCCATCAATGTTTGAATAGTGAGTAAGAGCTGTGGGTTAGCTGAGTGCCTTGTAAGCTTCTGTTTGGAACCAGACAACATGGCTTTAGTTTCTTTGTGTTGACAACTATCCTGTGCTGAGCAAACCAGTGTTCAACAGCGACGAACTCTGTGGAGAGTGCCTGAGATAGTTTGGTGGTCGAGCTGTCACTGGTGAATAAGATGAGGTCATCGGTGTACGTGATCCTGCTGATCGAAGTGGTTTTCAGAAGTAGAGGGTTGACAAAGATCGAATAGAGGAGGGGTCCAAGGATAGACCCTTGGGGCACTCCCCTTAGCACTTGAAGTGGGCTTGATAGGCTTCCACCAATATGGACCATCTGTGTCCTGTCTGAGAGATAATTTACAATCCAACGAGAGTCGTGTGTACAGAACCCTAACTGAGACAGTTCATTTAGTAGTATGCCATGATCAACCATGTCAAACGCCTTTGAAAAGTCAATGAGTATGGTCCCTGTGAAATTCCCTTTATCCGCCTCCCTAAGAACATAGTCTGAGAACTGAGACAGGGCTGTGTTGGTACAGAGAGAGGTGCCCGAGTTCCGATTGGCTGGATGGGTGCCGTACCTTAGCAGGAGGAGAGTCCGGGCTAGGCGGCATGGTTGGTGGCTTCGGAATCACCGCCCAGCCACTGAGAGAGGTCTGGCCATGGAGTGAGGGCTTTCCCCAGTCACGGGGGGGGGCCGTTATGTAAGAGTGTGATCACCTGTGTCAGGCGATATGGCGCACTACTTGTACAGCAGCATAGGATTCGGGCTTAATTTCTGTATGTAATATTAGTCTTGTTTGTAAGTATGTTCCAGGACCTTCTTGCGAATAAGCTTGTTCAATGGCGCTGTTTTCCTGCAATAAACTTGAACTTGAGCTATGTCCCCTTCTGAAACCATGCTGGTCAGGGGATATTTTATCATGGGATGTGAGGTGGTTGGATATTTGTCACAAGACTTGAAACATTAAATGCTGGACCTAGGGATCAATCCTTGAATCCCTGGTCTCAGAACCAGCATTTCTAACCATTCAGTTAAAGGAAATGTTCCTTTTAGACAAGTTGTTAGACTGAAGTCTTATTCTCTGCATGGTACAATCTTCACTTTGACCACCAGGTGGCACTCTGCACAGTCTGGTTACTGATTCTGTAAAAACAATTACATAGAGAATAATGGATAGGTAGTGTGTGTTATGGATTTTTTTCACACACCCGAGGTGTGTAATGACCCATAAACTTCGAGAGCAAAGCTTGAGAGGTTTATGTGGTCATCGCGCACTGAGGGTGTGTGAAAAAAAATCCATAACACACACTTACCTATCCTTTATTTTTTGTAATTGCTGGTGTGGAGGTGTAGACTGTATTTCTAGCAGCTTGAAAGAAAAATACTTTTTTTTAGCTAGAATGCAGTTTTTTTAAGAAATTGAACTGTACATGAATAAAACACAGTTGAAAATACTGCAGTTGAAACACTTCTTGTGAAACAATGGAATGCATCAGTTTCTTTGGGGAATATCATATCAACTGGACCGAGTTATTATGCAGTGCCTTTGGAGCATAATAACCCCGAAATCTGACTGATATGCATTTTTAACAAAACAGTAATCTGGTTGATATTTACAGTCACCAGTAATTATAAAAAAGTGTCATCATTTTTAGCCAACCAGTATTGTTTATTTATACACATCCCAACACTGTTATAACTGTATGAGGGTCTCTCATGCAAACTTCTCTAAAATGTTGTAGATCTCAGCAAAGCTGGAATAGTCCATTCCCACTTTTAGGGGTTTCTCCAATTTTCAGTAAAGTAAAGCATTCTGATTTTAATTTCAAGTTCCATTTTTTTAAAAACAGAAGTTTTCAACATAATTTATAGTATGGGTATAGGTACTGTTTCTCCAAAAATTGTCTGTTGCCATATTGGTCCTCTTACAACAAGATGCACCAAATAGGTGACTTGATACCTTTTATTGCACCAACAGAGATTTACAGAATACTGCTTTCAAACTCACAGAGATCTTCAGAAGGGAAATGGCAGGTTTCTTAAAAAGAGCTCACTTTGAAATACCCAGAGCAATGTTAGAAAAAATACATTTTACACGTGAATGTGACAGATTAGAGAAGTAATTAGAAGGGAAACACTACCAGAGATAAGAAAACCTCCTTGAAAGTCTGGTAGTGTGTAGGTCAATGTCTCAGAAGGAGTGTTATGTAGATGTACAAGGTCTATAAACTAATGTTAAATGTCTTACTAAAGAGAAACTGGAGACTCTGTGTGTGTGTGTGCGTGTGCATGCGCACACACAAAGACACACTGCAATTGCATAAAATGAGCTTTTTACCACATATGTTCAATGCTAGCACTGTTTAAACATGTTTCTATCTGTAACTACGTGTTCATTTGTCCATATTATAGGCAAGTTTTGAACTGTTTAAACATGTTCTGTCTGTAACTATGTGTTCATTTGTCAATATTATACGTAAGTGTTTAAGCTTGCACTGTTTAAACATGTTCTGTCTGTAATGTTCATTTGTCAATACTATTTGTGACCTCTTGAAACCTTTTAATGCTGTTGTATAATAATTTTGATATGGTTTTAATGAGATGCATTTCATGCTTTAATTACCACTGTTTGTTGATTATTTATGTCCGGTGCCCAGAGCCTCTGGGATTGAGTGCCTAATAAATAAAATTGCCTTGTCTTGAACAATTAAACTGTAACCTGAAATGGGACCACCTTGTAAATAAGGATTTATTGCCCCAATGGTGTCGATGTACCAACATATACCTGTATAAAAACAACATTTTCTACTACTAAATAGCAGTTCTGCGTGTGTAAATCAAAAACCCATGGAATCACCACACCTCGCACCACGCCGGTGACCCGGGTTTGGGAGTGAACTCGGGCCACTAGGGGTCAGCCGGGGGGGATACAGGCTGGAGCATCCAATGACAGCTCACCTTCTCCAGGGGAGAGAGGATTCATCATCCTGGCAAGCAGCGACCCCTGGTGGAGATGTGACGGCAAGCTGGGGTCCCAGTGGCTTGATTGGTCGAGGGCGTAGGTCAGTGACCAATCAGCCATAGGGACTACTCCTTCATGGAAGGAGGGGGAGAGATGTTGCCGACGCTGATGCTCATCCCACGGAAATGCGGTAACACCCCCACTGGAGCCAGGAAGATGGAGCACCGAGGCGAGGTCTCGATGTGCTGGTGCCTGCCGTTAGCCTCTGGACCCTGACACATGCGAGATTCGGGGGTCCACCCCTACCCCGACCCCACCCGGGGGGGGGGGTATCCGCAGCAGGGATGGAGGGACCAAGACTAACAGGTAAGGCACCTGTAGAGACAGGTTTGATTGGCTACTCCCAATGGTGCAGCTCCAGTGGGATGGGAGGCGGATAAATAGCGGGAGAAGAAAAAAAAAACATGGAATCACCACTCACCAGTTAAAGACTTAGGTATTCTTCCTGTGTCTCTAATGGTTTTAAGAGAGTCCTCCCAAGTCCTTTGCCTACCAGAACGGGTCAGCTTTGCTTCCCAGTTCTCTCACCCAGAGAACTTGAGAAGGTACTCCTGCAACCATAAGAGATGTAGTAGCTGTAATAAAAAGTACAAAATCACACATGCCCACATAATGCAAAGCATCAAGGGCTGCATATGCAAATCACCACAGAATGTTATGCTGGTTCAACTTTAAGCAGAATTGCACCACAACATATCCAAGACACACTGTCTTAGGGTAGCTGGTCCATTCCACTGGGGTGTCAAACAGACGAGGCATACTGATGAGTCCTGGTAGGACGAAACACGTGTCTATGTCATCTGTTAGCACCCTTTGCAAACTGTGTGAGAGGCCTTTTGGCACCATGCAATTCTGCTTAAAGTTGGACCAGCATAACATTCTGTGGTGATTTGCATATGCAGTCCATGATGCTTTGCATTGTGGGGGCATGTGTGATTTTGTATTTTCTTGAAACTTGGCTTCCCGGCCAAATGCCCTTTGGGGTAACCCTTGCCTCAGTGTTTGCGCACAGAGGTTCTTTGTCTTGTAATAAAAAGTGTTATCCTGAACTAACATGAGCAAAATAAATGAAGATGGTCACTGAGCATGCTCAGAAATGTTTTCTAACGCATATAATGCTGTATAGTTTTTGGTCATTATGGATTAGCATAATAACCAAAAGCTATACGGCATCAGGTTTTGGATTAGTATCTATCGGTGTGAGCCACTGAACCGAGGGGAACAGTTTACATTTTGCATTTTTTACCATTTCTGTCACAAAAAAACTTCAGATCTCATGGTATACATAGGATAGCCCAAGAAGTAGCTCAAAACATGATTATTAGGTGTCAAATGTTGGTGTTATTGCTTCGTTAAGTTACTCACTGCAAGGGAACAACAGCACCAACAGTCCATACCAAATAGCAGTCATATATTGAGTTACTTCATGGGATATTCCTTATATACACCATGTCCTCCATGATGGCGGTTGATCTCACCTTGTTGCATCACTGCATTTGTTACGGCATGCGTCTGTTATGGAAAAAGTGCCAGTAAACAAAATAACATCAAAACTTTACTTCTGCAGAAACCCAAAAGGCAGTCCAGTTAATAGAAGAATGCCAGTCCCTGGCACAAGATCCGAACTTCAGGGCCCATGGGGAGCAACTCCTTGGGATATTTCAGAGCGACCTCTTCAAGGCACTACTCGGTAGGTCAGCTGTTTGTTTTTTGTTTTAATTTTCTTTTGTACATTTATCTGGAGGAGCACAAGATCACTTTGCATGCTGGTGATGTGCTCCTTTACCTCACAGAGCTCCAAAAAATCACGGGACACTGTCATGCCCTTAGTCAGAGAATTTTCCACATACTCGAGCTACACCCTAAACAAAGCAAAGACGGAAACCCTCACACTAAACTCCAGAGACATGCAAAATAAACATAAGATGAAATGGGGGCTCCCAAAATTAAAACATCTAGGAATTAACTTAGGGCCACCAATGCCATGCTATATCAAGACAACTATGTCCCATTAAATAAACACAAAATCACACATACCCCTATAATGCAAAGCATCATGGGGTGTATATGCAAATCACCACAACATTTTAGGCTGGTTCAGCTTTAAGCAAGAACGCATGGTGCCAAAGGGCCTCTCACACAATCTGCAAAGGGTGTAAACAGAAGACACAATGTTATACCAGTGCCCTTTGGGGTAACTCTTGTAGCACTGAGGTTTTTGCCTTTTATGTCCCATTAATACAACACATAAAACTGGACTTGTGAAGTTGGTTACTGCTCCGGCTTCCTATGTACCCTCATATTCAGGCCCTTAAGATGAATGCCCTCCCCAGGTTTTCACGCCTCTTTCAATGTGTCCCAGTCTACTTGACCAAGCAATGGTTTAAGGAGACACAAAGAAAACGATACAAATTCACATGGGCAGACACTAAGTCCAGAGTATGTAGCACACGTCTCTTGGCCCAGAAGGAAGGAAGGAAGGAAGGGAGAGGTTGAGCGCTTCCCTCAGTACAGCAGTACTGGCTAGCTGTGCATCTTAAAATGGCACTGTAATGGGACTCCCTAAACTATAATGCCCACTAGAAAAATCATAGCGCTGTCTATATATATGATGGGCCCCCGCTATCGACCTTACTGTACGATAACACCCTGAGAAAAAACAGAGTAATGTCTCACCCGAAGGCCTTGGAAACTACATTAAGAGCATGGGACAGGACTTCCAGTGGAGCCAATAACCAAGATGGCGGCTTAGTTGAGAGCTCTGCCATCTCCCCTCACTAAATCCTCTTCATTCATCGAGTTTTATTGCCTTTGGGATCAAGAAAGTAGTACAACTGCAGGGACTACGGCTAAAATGATTCAAAAATTGCATATTGGTACACAGTAGAAAGTGGGACAGTATAAAACCAGCAGCCGCGATGTTGGCCCAGGAGGCGTCCAATTCTGAGCTTTCAGTGGCCCCGTCCGAAATCTCCACTCAGACTACATCAGCTTGTAGTAAAATAAAGAATAAATGGGTTAAGCTTGATACAATACACAAGGAATTGCTTGCATTCCGAGCGGGAAATAAAAGACATGTATGGTGAGCTGCGTAGGGATGTGGCAAATCTAGAACAACGAACAGATTCCACAGAGAGGCAGATCACTGTTGTAGAAAATAGGGTGGATGACACCGAGGAGTCTTTACATGAATTGCAGGATCAATATGCCCTTCTCCACTCTGGACAAGAAGATGCAGAGAATAGGGCCCGTCGCAAGAATATACAAATCTACTGCATTCTGGATGGCTCAGAAGGCCAGGATCTCCCAGATTTCATCATAACTGTTCTGAGAACAGCCTTAGAATTGCCCTCGGATGTGCCGTTGGAGTTAGAGTGAGCCCATAGGGTGTTGGGCCCACGCCCCAATGATCCCAAATGCTAGACCTCGGTCAATTATACTCCGCTTCCTCAGTTATGCGGTAAAAGAGAAGACCCTGACCGTAGCATGGCGCAAGGGGAAGATTTTCTTTGGAAAGACATGAATTTACTTGGATAACGATTATGCCCCCCAAACCATGTGGAATCAGAGGGCTTATGCTGACTTTTTTCCAGTTTTGAAAGAGGCCAATATTAAGTTTTCCACCCCTTACCCTGCTTGTCTCATTGTGCAGCTCCCGGCAGGCAGGAAGACATTTCACTCTGCAGAAGAGGCCAGGAAGGAACTTCTCAAAATGGGGATCCAGATTAAGAAGAAGGCTGAGCTGAGACCTCCGGTTTTCGCCGAGGGTACCCAGATGGCAGACGGTGACTCCACGTGGAGAGGGTCGACAAGCTGGACAGCAGAGATTGGACAGTCTGAAGAGCTGACTTGCTACATTCCATAGACCTACCTATGGCAGAACCTGATATAAACCCAGAAAAACACGGAGAAGTACCTAGCGAACCCAGTCTACAGATAGACCTCTGGAGCTTTTAACTGCAGAGACTTTCTTATCTGGGGCTGATTCTTGAATTTGGGACGTTGCTCAGGGACAATTGTAGGCTGGTACAAATAGGCCTACCTTGGCACCCTTTTATTTCTGTTTTGAGCCAATATATATGGTTTTATAACCACAAGGAAAGTGTATGAATGGGAAAGAAGAAGGGTTTAGTGTACAAATAGTTGGGGATGCGTATGATAGCCAAATGTTTATTAAAGAAAGTAACAATCTGAAGCTAAGGGGGGAGCCTGCGATTGCCACCAGGTTATTAGGCTTATATTTGATTTAAAATGGCAGCAAAGTATTTTATTTTGATTTATTTTTGGAATCCAACTTAATATCCTGCCCATTTTTTGTTTTAACTTTGGAAGGAACGTATACCCTCTGGAGGCACAAGAGCTGTATGCACCTGGACTACCCCCAGTTCCTTCTGTTGGTCTGGAGGAACATATAGGGAGACTACATATAATCTCCCCTGCCTTGGAAGTTGCAGTCGATGTACATAGTTTATGTTTTGAGGTGTGGTTTCTCCTTGACTTATGGTTTATACAGTTAGTTATACAGTTCGTACAGACTAACACATTTAAAAAGTGTAAAAAAATTGTGTTTTTCTAGTTGCATTTACAGCTACAGCAGGATAACAGGGTTGACAGTAATGTTTATATTAAAGATTTACATGGGTGGACTCGCTCTTGGGGGAGGGGGGTGATGCAGAGAGGTAGGGGCCCAGAATCATCTCGAAGGAAATGCATTAACATTTTTCTTTGTTGCGGATCCATAATACACCCTTCTGTTCTGCAGGTTGAACGGATTGGGGGGGGGGGGTCCTATTGCAGAATAGTCTCCTATAATGGTGACCCAAATAATTAGGGAGTTGTTCCTTAATATAAATGGGTTGAATAACCCGATCAAAAGAGCAAGACTCTTCCAATATCTAAGGAAACATTTCTCTGATGTCATATATTTGCAGGAGACCCATTTGACAGACATCGAATACTCTAAATTATCGGGAGTGGGGCGGTATCAGGTTTATGCTTCATCTTTTCCTAAGGGAAAATGATATGGGGTGGCAATTATGATCCCTCAGACCTCCCCTTTCCACCTATCCTCACAGCTCACTGATCCCCAGGGATGGTAAGTAATCCTTAAGGAGACATTGTTCAGGAAACAGGTAACATTGGTGAATGTGTACTTCCCTCCAATGATGCCTGTAGCAGTATTGAAACAATTCTTTGACAAATTAATAGACAATCTTCAGGGATGTTTGTTTATGGGTGGGGATCTCAATCTTACTTTGAACCCCCATTTAGATTCATCCTCCCCACATAAACATAGATCTTCCCCGGCCCTGAAATATTTCTGGACTAATATGGAAGCAGTGGCCATGACTGATGTCTGGAGGTTTTTCTATCCATCGACAAGGGGATATAGATTTTATTTGCCTCGACATGACTCGCATTCCAGATTGGACTATTTTTTTATTACCCGGGAACATACGGACTATTTACAAGACCTGACAATTGGTCCCAGATTCCTTTCTGACCATTCCCCCCATTCTTAAAACTAGACTTTAAAATTCATAAGAAAACCACTGGGTGGCATCTGAATACCTTATTTTTAAGGGATGGCACCTTTAGCGATTGTTTCAAAGCTAAAACTGCTCAGGTAATTGCTGAAAACCCAGGAGGGGAGGTTTCCACATCTATGCTGTGGGACACACTTAAGGCGGTGATTCGTGGTGAGTTCACTGCCTATGCAGTGGCTAGCAAAAAAACCTGGGAAAGGCAATATGTTAGGCACCATGGTAAATTGAGAGACCTACAGTCTCATGTCCCCATAACTAAAGAGATTAGGATACAAATGAAGCAAGCAAAGGCTAGTCTGCAGAAGCTCTTAGATGAGAAAACACAACAGGCTTTGTTTTATCTGAAATCTTATAGGTTTGAGGGAGGTCCAAAAGGGGCTTGGAACCTGACTAGAAGATTAAGAGGGTAGAGAACAACCACATACATTTCACACTTAACTGACCCAACATTTAATACCCGAGTAACTCACAGAGCAAATAAAAGTTAGCTTTAAGAATTATTATTCCCAGCTTTATACTGCCTCTGTGCTGACTGATCCGGTTAACTTGGAGGAGTTTTTTCGCTCCTTCACTCTTCCCCATTTGCCAGAAGATGTGGCAGAGAGACTGAAGACCCCAATTAGGCTAGAAGAATTTAAAAGAGTGGTGACAGGCAGTAAAACGTTAAAAACCCCAGGCCCTGATGGAATGCCAGCAGAGTGGTACAAAACGTTTTACAAATAGATCGCCCCTGTATTGGTTAAGACATTCCAGGAGATACAGAAGGGAGGAACCCCCCCCCCTTGGGATTATACTAATATCTCTCCGGTGTTGAAACAAGGTAAACCCCCAGATTTAGTTACCTCATATAGACCAATATCCATACTCAATATGGACTATAAGCTGTTTATGTCTATATGGACTCATAGAATAGAGGAACTGTCCCCGAGCTAGTGAATTCAGATCAATCAGGGTTTATCCAAAACCGACAAACATCGGATAATATCCGAAGGACAGTGCATCTCCTTGATTATGTGAATCAGAGATGTATCCCGGCTGCCTTGGTCAACTTGGATGCTGACAAAGCATTCGACAGAGTTAGTTGGAGTTTCCTCTGGAGGACCCTGCCTGAGTTTGGGTTTCCAGGGGAGTTTATTTCCTTGCTGCAGAGGGTCTATGCTTCCCCAAAGGTGTATATCAAGGTGAATGGTCAGCTATCAGATAGGATCCATCTGGGCAGGGGGACCAGGCAGGGTTGCCCACTTTCGACACTTCTGTTTGCTTTATATATTGAACCATTGGCAGAGGCCATTAGGTGAAATCCTGACATTCGTGGGATACCTCTGGGGGGGGGGGGGAAAGAATTTACTCTCTTATTATATGCGGACGATATATTGCTGACCCTATTTGACTCCAAAAACTCAGTCCCGGCCACACTAGGGGTGATAGAGAGGTTCTCGGAAGTTGCCGGATATAAGATTAATACTCAAAAGACAGAGATTTTGCCCCTCAACTTTGTTCCATCCCAGGCTCTGAATACTCTATTACCAGCTAGATGGCGAAATAGCAGAATCCGGTATCTGGGAGTCATTATTCCCAAAGATCTTTTGAAGCTCCTGAATTAGGAGCCTGTGACTGTAGCCATAGAACAACTAATGGGAAGGTGGGACACCTGCATATATAATTTCATCAGCGTATTCAGACTATTCGAATGACTGTGTTTCCAAAGATTCTATATTTTTTTCAAACTTTACCTTTAATTCCATCCAGATTTTACTTTTCTTCCTGGGATAGAATATTCTCCAGGTTTGTCTGGGCAGGGAAAAACCCAAGGATAAAGTGGTCATCCTTACAATTACCTATAGTTAAAGGAGGTTTAAACCTTCCTAATTTAAAAGAATACCGCAGAGCTGCGACATCTAAGGTCATTCTTACATGGCTTAAAAGATATATAACGCCCCGGTGGAAATTAGTAGGATTTACCCTAAATGACCTTTATGACATATTCCCTGTTTTGTTCTCTCCATTAGACTCCATTCGATATTTAAGGGACTTCACTTGGGGGACTCGTAATATATTAAAAATATGGTATGAGCTGAGGTCAGCCCGGGAACTTGCAGAGCTCTTTTTTTACTTCCGGCTGGCGACTAAAGAAAAACAGTTCATAGCAGCTAGACAAGACCATACTTACGAGAAATTGCATAGACTAGGTCTTTCAATGCTTTACCAATTTTTAGATATACATGGGGTAATGCACTTCGCCTCCCTGCAGTCTAGATTCGGACTCCCTTTCACACATCACTTCAGATTTCTGCAGGTATGTTCATGTTTGATGGATCTGGACCCCACTCGAATGGTACTTCCTTCCCCGAAGCCCACTTTCATGAATTTGATTATTGAGGCAATAGAGTGAAAACTTCCAACACAATTAATTGGCCCGCTTTATAGAGCCTTGAGGAAAAATTGGCAACAGACCACCGAGAATGTTTTGACTAGGTGGAATAAAGAATTAAATACTCAGGTTACATATGATAAATGGTTGGAGCCGATTATTCCATCTATGAAGGCTTCTTCAGCTCCCGATTGGCTTGAATATATTTGGAAGTGTCGCATGCATTTCTTTATGTCTCCAGACAAACTGGCTAAATTCCTACCTGGAAACCCCGGACTGTGTTGGGAGAGAATGTGGGCAGGTGAGGGCTAATACTCCCCATATTTTTTGTTTGTGCCCGAAAGTTTCCCTTTATTGGAAATAAATAGCCAGGAGTCTCCAATTATTAATTGACTCAGATTTGGTCTTAAGAAATCAAATGATCCTGTTACATATTGGGGAGGAGGGTTTAGTAACTCCAAAAAAGAGCAAACTCTATTTGTACTTAGCTGCAGCTAAGAAGGTGATTACCCGCTTATGGCAGAAGTCCACAATCCCTACTTTGACTCACTGGCACTCTATAGTGCCAGAGATCTATTACCCGGAACGACTCTTTGCAAAAAGAGCTGATCGTATTCCCCAATTTGAATTATATTGGAGGTCTTGGGTCTTCTGTATTTCCCCACTAGATGATTCATTTATCCCCTGAGGAGATAAGTCCCTTGGTGTCTGTGTCTCTCTCCCTCCATGTATCTGGTAATCAATTATATATAGCCAATGGACGTTATTTGGCCGAAGTTGGTTTTATAAATGCTAAAAACAGGTTAGAGAGTCCTGTATCATATGAATTTCCACTGTATATGTATATCCTATACAATAAAATTGCTGTACAAATGTATTCCTGCTGTAATACTGACTTGAGAAATAAAGAATATAAAAAAAAAAGGAAAAGAGCATGGGACAGGGTCACCCCAAACCCCAGCATAGTGGCCAGTCAATGGAAATATAGGTGGTATGCCTGGAACAACACCCCCTCCCCCGAACAGGATAGATCCCTGGTGCAAGACACAGGGAAAGATAAGGTTGCGGTATCCCCATCTGTTTTTTATAGGGTAACACACCCAGGACCTTTGAGATGCTAAGAATAGACTTTAATTGGCAAAACAAGGACAGATTCTGGTATTTTCAAACAAGGGGATTTATTTATTTATTACTGTATTTATTTAGTTTTTGTTGACCGGGTAGATGCACTAAACAGAAACTATCTTTTTTCAGACACGACATGGGAGATTACAACCATGGGAAGAATATACAGATCACGGTATTCAAAGAGATACATAGTTTGCAAGGGAATGGGTTGCAACAGTTATAACAAGGGAGGAACATATCACAACATTCAGAGATACAATGAACACAGTGGTGATTATTACAGCAGTTAATACAAAATGTAATCAGTGAAAGGTTCAGCAATAGATGCCGCATGTATAGAGTAATCCACATTGGGAACACAGTAAAATTCACAACTGTCCATTTATCTCTTAGTGGGACATTTCACGTCAGACCAGCTCAGACAGAGTAATAAGAATAAACAGCTCCCCCCCCCCAAAGACAAGGTGATGTCTGAAACGCTAGTACACTCACTACAATAAAATGTGGACATGTTACTTATTTATAGATTCCTAACACAAGAGGCCATCACTCAAGACTACCCATATCAAAAATAGGCGGGGGAAGCAGACCTCTAACTAACCCACAGAGAGTGGGACAGAATGTGGAAACACTCTTTCAAGGTGACCTCCTCTCCCAGGTGTCAGGAATATTCATGGAAAATAAAAAAAAATAAAAAACACAGGTATTTTATTACCCCGGCCATCAAAGCCAAATGGGATCATACCAATAAATGGATTTGCTGGAGGGACTGCGGAGAGCCAAGAGGAAGTCACACTCACTTATTTTGGGCATGCCAGGCCCTCCAGGCATATTGGGAAGGGATGATGCTGCCAGGAGGTGTCACAGGTGCCCACCTGATGCTAGACCTCACACCAACTAACCTAAAGGAGAAGGAGACAATGTATCTTTGGAATGTCTGTGTTGTGGCAGCTTTAAAGGTCATCACATGAAAACGGCTACAGATAGAACCTTCCCCAATAAAGGACTGGGAAAGGGTGGTTGATTAAATAGCTGAGATGGAGAGAACTAGGGTTGCCACCTGGCCCATGCCGGTTTTTCCAGGGACTTGCCGGTTGCCGGTGAAACACATTAATGTGTCTTTTTTTTTATGACAGTGACATGCATGTTTCTATAGCTAGCAGCCAGGCAGCAAACCAGGGCACTAACTTCACTAACCATACTGCCACAACATGCAAGTGTAACCCCCAGGAGGCGCTATCCCACGGACTACTACCCCTGCCTGCTTTGCCACTAACAGGTTAAGGGGCCTGGATCCAATGGTGGGTGCCTCCACCCAGAGGTCGGGGTTGGAACAGTCAAGAACGACTTGGTCACAGCCCTCTGGGTCACTGCAACCCCCCTTTCCTTCCACTAGTGGCCCACAAACGCTTCCCACACCACCGTTATGACTTACACTTACCCCCAGGATGGATTGCCCAACTTGGTGTGGAGGATCCCCTGTAAAATAAGATGCAGTAACACAATAACCCATGCACAAGAGGGTGGTACAAACACTCAGTTCAGACAGTATACCTTGCAAACAACAAATCTGATTTATTGCAGGGGGGAATTAACAAGGACAGGGGAAATCAGGTTGATTAGCTTAACACTCTACTATATCAGGGCACTGTGCACAGGCCAGACCTATAAGTCACTGTCTCATAAGAGGCTAGTCTATTCGGTGCAGCTGATTGGGGCGCTGACAAAGAAAACAAGTATTCGATACCCAAATTGATTAAGCAGAGCCAGCAGGCTCAGTTCATGCAGCCAATGGAGCAGCCAGACAGATCTTGCCAGCAAATGAACATCTGACAGGGAGCTACCCTGATTTAGTACTCACGACTCCTGCAGAAAGATCCCTCTCACACCCTTGCAGGACTTAGCCTGTGATCCAAACACTTCTCCACACATTTATATGTAGCACAGAGGGGTACCATACCAGGCAGCTGCTTTAGACTCCTGATCACTTTCACTGCACAAACCGCGTGACGTGATGCAGCTTCACCTGTCCTGACAGACCGAGCGCGATTGAAGCAGATTCTCCAGTCTTCTACAGGGTGAGCCTGGTAGGTAGCTGTAATCGTACAGCCTCCTCTGCCTGCACGCCACAGCGGATCTTGTCCAGTTCCTTCTGGCAGTACTAATGCCCGACTCCTCGGCCCTTACACATGCACTTCCCATGCAAAGACTTTTACAGCTCAGGAGCCCAGAGCTCCTCCTCTCTTCATGACCACAATGACTCTGCCCCCTCCAGTACAGTTCAGGGCATTTCCCCTCGCTTCACAGGCTCCGGTTGGCTGATTCCTGCTGCCAGTCACAGCGTGCTCCCTCTATTGGTGCAAAAAAAGGCACCAGGGTCCAAACTACACTTCCCAGGAGCACCTGCCATATAATCCCCTTTAGGCAGGCTCCTGGTGGGAGTCCAAATTCTGATTGGCTCAAGCAGTCTCCATTTTAAGGACCCCCTTCCCCAATTGGCCCATCTCAGCAGTCTGGGTCCAAAATGAAGGGGCCAAACACACGGAGTCCCAGCTGTAACAAAGGCAAATTAGACAAACTACATTTTCACTGTAACGCTACATATTTCCCAGCAAACAGTTACATCCTTCAATTAGGCTCCCTCTGCGACTGCAGAAGCGGAGCGATTTAAACAGCAACTCGGGTGGGGGTCGAGCAGTAAACCCACAGCCTCCCTTATACAAACTAATCAAGCCTGCGACCAGGCAGCTCTTAAAGAGACAGTACCAGAGGCTCTAAACGCACTCACAGCACCCGCATTTAAGCGGCATTACGCCGAACACCAGTTAGGCAGAAAGCACTAAGGCAAGCTCCAGGAAGGCTTTTAGGAACCTCCATTTGTAGAGGGGGGTTACACAAGCATACTCATTTGGTGCCAGTGTTAGTGTAGCAGGAGAGTGAGGTGAGGGGAGCAGAGCTGAGGAGTCAGTGCGAGGTGCAGCATTTAAACTCGACTTTAATTAAGTTGCTAATGTCAACTGACAGAGTGACAAGGTGCCCGTGTGTAGCTAGCAGCCAGGAGAGGAGCAGGGGACATAGTGGTAGTGGGGGGGGGGGCAGGTGGCCAGTTTTTTTTTTTTAATTCCCACAGTGGCAGCTCTAGGAGAGACTGACACACCATCTCCAAGATAGGGGTGAAGCTTCTACGATGGGTCAGGTGGGAGTCTATAAAAAAGGGGAGAAGAAGTGGTTAATCAGGATGTAAATCACCCAGAACATAGGGGCCAAGACTCACTAGTCTCCATAGGGAAGATAACACAGCACAGTAAGGGCCTGTAAGGGAAGCACCTCGCTACACCTCCAGGCTAGCCAGGGTAGGGACAGAGAAATTCCAGGACAGAAAGAAAATTGTTCAGCTCTTCCTGCATACCAACATAGTCCTTAGTTTTGTATCATGATGTTGTGTGTTTAGCCAGCCCGGTGGTGCTGAGGGTTGAAGCGCTGGACGCCACACCTCATGGCATGCCAGTGACCTGGGTTCGGGAGCTGACTAAGGCTATCGGGGATTGGCAGAGGAGAGGGAGGATCGAGCATCCCATGACAGCTCTCCTCCCTCTGGGGTGGGCAAGGGGTCTACGTTGCTCTGCAGTGGCAACTGGCGGAAGTCAGGGGCACTGCGAGTATTGGCGTACAGTTGAGGGTTGGAGCATGGCAGGCATCAGTATGTAGTGTACTGATGCCATTGCACGTACAGCTCCATGAGGGGAGAAAAATCCAGGCGGAAAATTGCGGGGCAGTTGTGGCGACAGATGGTCATGTGCTGTGCCCCCGGATCTGAGAGGTGCACCCCCCAGGCATCAGGATCAAGGTCCCCATGGGGGGGGCACTGTGTGCCACCCAGCATGGAGGAGAGCATATCACTGACCAGACTGGGTCCAGGGGTGCTGGTGCTGGCGGCCGGACGACTGTCCGCTCGCTCTGCAGAGGTAGGAGAAATAAAGAATGGCATGATAAAAAAAAAAAAAAAATTATATTGTGTGTTTTGTGTTTTAATGTTTCATGGGGATATTAAAAAACAAACTAAAAATATGTTCATTGCCCCATAAAGCCGCAGTGTACACAGTAGATGGAAAAATTGCTATATAGTAACTGGGTATTGTTTTTTCCCAAAGGGAAAACCGGTTTGTAATTTGCCGTTAGAAAGAAGTATTTATAATGGCAAACATGCTCTGGGTCTCCCTTGTCCTGCTCATGCACCAGCTGCTGCGTTTCCCTTCCTCATTGCCAGACACCATGGCTTACTGCTGGAAACTACACCGCCACTCAGATTTGGTGGTAAGTCCAGTAAAAAAAAAATGCTGGGCTACAAATGCTTAAACTGGGCTACTTCTTTTAAAAAAATGAGAAAAGAATTTAAATGTTTCTTTCAGCAGCCGCATCCGACCGTGGACCCCTATGAAACCCGGTCAAATGACGGCTGCACAGAGAAGTCTTGTTATTTTATATAATTGCTGTGGTGAAAAAACGATACCCAGCAATTATATAAAATAAAACATGGGGTTGTGTGTGAAACTCAAATTTTACACACACCCTCTGTGTCAGGCACTTAATTAAACCCCTTGAGCTTCGCTCTCTGGGTTTTTGTAGCATCCAGCACCTCGGGTGTGTGTAAAATTCTTGTTACGCACACAATCCCATGTATTATTTTATTTGTATTTCTAGTATGTGGTAATACAAATTATTGTTATACACTGTTGCTTTTTAATAAAGTATATAAATATATATTTATCTGGACCCTAGAATGTCTATTATTGGAACTTCTGGTTCCATGCTCCTCCATGCGGTAGTAAGCACTTTGTTCTCCTGCTCCACGGCGGTCGAATCAAAAGTAATCCGTAGCTTCTGCCATCTGAAAAATGGTGCCACAGAGGCAGAACTGCCACAGTACAATGCCATCAAAATAAAAAGAAAGATACCAGTTCTCAACTGGAAAAAAAAGTCTTGCCTCACAGATCCTCCTGATACCAGGGCCTACAGCCGCAGCCATCTGGCTTCAGTCACTTCAGACCGGCGAGCTGCTACAGCCATGAGGAAACAGAGGGTCAATTCACAATCACCTCAAAACAGCTAGCTGTGTTTTTGAACTCAGAAGGTTGGACTGTACCATGGAGCACCTGGAAAAAGCTATTAGGGATACTAGAAAGGGCCTTCAAGAGGTACAGCAATGCATATTAGACCTTGATGGTTGGCTGATGGAGGCCTTGGCTGCCTTAGAACAGCAGGGCACAGTCCCATGTTTCCTGACCAGAAGGGAAAAATAATTAACAGAATAAAATCAATCAACGGAGCTTTGTGCCCGCAGGGACAACATTTGGATGCAAAGACTGCCTGAGGGCATGGAGCTGCAGACAATGGAGATGTCCATTGAATCTTTTCTGAGGGAACTACTAAGTTGGCTGGCCAAGGATTCACTAAACATAGTCCCCCCCCCCCCAAAGATCTTTGGGGCCAAAGCCAGGATCAAAGACTCACTCAAGAGCCATCATCCTGAAATTTCTGAACTACAGGTTGCAAATGAAAATACTGCGAATGGCCTGAGCAAAGAAGGAAATCTTGTTTGGGGACACGCGGTTGTCCTTTGAGCATAACTTTACGCCCTTAACCCTTCTAAAACTCCATGCCCTGCTAATGATTCTAAAAGATTTGACGGCAAAAATATCTGAGTGCAACTTGTCCCCCCTGCTGAATTCTGGATTTAAGGGCTGGCAGTATAACCTAGAGGTTAGAGTAATGAGCTGTGAACGAGCTTGGTACAGCCAGCAGACCAGAGCTGGGTTTGATTCTCACAATCTCTGCTTGCATACTGTGTGACCCTGAGCAAGTCAACTTAACCGCCCAGTGCTCCCAGGTCACCCTTGAAAACAGGCATTTGTGCCTAGTGGGCCTTATCTGGTTACCAAAGGCTAAAATAAATAAATAAATTTTAACACAGAAGGGCCCAGCTTTCTTCATACCCCCATCGATGCCCGTCCTCTTCGGTGGGTGTCTGCTGAACCCTTCACTGCACCAGTTCTGGGATTGGCAGTGTTACCAGATTTTCAGCCACAAAAAAAAATGTCACACAGTTGAGAAAATGCCAATACCACCAGCAGGGCATGGGAAAGGCTGCCCCCTACAGACCGCATGATGGAGTCTGTGCCCCAACCACTCTCATGAGATCTACATATGAACTAAAGGTGAACTGAGCAACCCCAAACTCAGGACAGCGTAAGCTGGTGCCTGTGTGGTGTGGTGGCAGATACTGTTTTGCTGTGCTTGGTGAGGCGAGGGACTTTAAGACTGTACACTCTTCACTATTTTTCTTCTCTGGCTGTAGCAGGTGCAATGACTTTGGAGATGGTGACATTAGCGGTGAGCTTGCAGCTCCTTTAGCACTTATCGAGCTAAACTGTTTCTGGTTTTTTGTCCCGTTATTTTGGACATTTACTGTTAATTTGTTAACGAGCTGGGAAAATCGTATTTTGGCTGGAGATTACACAATTTCAGCTTTTACATTAGGATACAGAGGTGGGGGATGCCAGGACTGGGTTGCCTCCCTGGGGAGCCCTGTATTCTCACAGCAGGAGCTCATCCTGCAGCATAGCAATGAAAACTGCAGCTGGCAACAGAGCCAGTGAGACAGAGGTAGGGAGCTGGGTGACTGTGAGTATGTGGGGGTGGGGCCCTGAGCTGCCCCTTCATTGCTCCGACCGTATGTTGAGGGGATGTGCGCTGCACTTTTTCCTGCAGGGATGCAGGCTGGCGGAGGGAAGGGACAATGTTTGGTTGTTGATTGGGGTCCAGAGCTCCAGTGGCTGAGACTCGGCTCTCCACCACAAAGCCAGTATGCTAGCCTGGGTCTGGCCCATAGTGGTGCCACATTAAGGCAAACACAAAGAGTAAGGCTACTGCAGAATAGGACAGGGGGTGACCCATGGGCCACAGCCTCTTTCAGGGTGTGAGGTCTTCATGACTTCCTAACAAAAACACTGATGTATTGGGAGAGCCAAGCACATTTGGTGGTTGGACAGCCCTGGCTGAATGTCCACCATCATAACAGATGGTGGAGTGTATTTGGTGGCAGGAGGTCCCCCTGCTCCATGACTGGCAGGTCTCAACCTAGGCGGATGATGTGCCCTCTTTTTCATTTTTAACCTGATTTACCTGGGATGCTGTCGGGCAGATGTGGTGGGGGGGACTTGTGATGGCCTCCATTCTTGGCATATACAGATTGGACATGGGAAGGATGTTTGGTGGCATTTCCCACTGATACAGTGGAGTGTTCCTGGGAAATTCCTACCCTTCTCTCTTGTTTTGAGCCCATTACACTTTAAAGCCTGCTCTGGGAGGAGAAAAGGAAGTGGGAAAAAAGTGCCTCCTTGCAGTGGGGGAGAGACTGTACGAGGCTACAGGTGGTTCCCAATATTTGCAAAGGTAACTGGGTGGCAGACAGAGAGGTCACGAGTGTCCTGGGTCTTTTTGCCCTCTGGATCACTGGGGGAGGGGGAAGTTGCACTGGTTGGGGGGTTTACTAGGAGAGAACTGAGACTGTTCATGGAGATAGGCATTTTTGCAGAACCGCCAGGAGAGAAAGGAAGGAGCATGGCTCCAATGCGTCAGTCGAGTGCCAGGTTGGCTGCATGTTGACGCCTCCCACTGGCTCTTGTTCCGTTGGAGGCTTTCGACACATTTGGAAGTTACATAAGTTTTGGTTTTATGATTTTTGATTTTTCTTCTTTGTTTCCAAACCTGTCCTGCCATTTTAATTAAAACAGAAAGTGTCTGGGAGGGAGAGGTGAGGTGGGCAGCAGCAGCAGGCGGCTGCACTTTATCAAATAGATTTTAGGGCAGTTACTTATAATGTCCAGGGCAGGAATAGCCCCATGAAATGAGCCCAGGTTCTACAGGAATTGAAATGTTATGGCACTAAGGGAGGTTTGTTAGTGGGTACAGGGGGAGAGAGGAACACCCCCATCTTTGCAACAGGAACAGATCATGGTCCTTCCAAAACTGGGAAAGGATGCCATGGTGTGTGGTTCCAATCAATGCATCTCTCACCTTAATGTACTCAAACTCAAAACTGGAGAAACTGTGCTAAGTAATAAGGATGTGTCAGATGCCTTCAATGAGTATTTTACAGATACAACCCAATACAAAAAAACAGACAGACCAAACTTTTGAGAATTTAAATGATATGACAAAAGATATAACCCTGAATTCAAATAGACAGAGCAACTCAAAAGATTAAATCAATTCACAAACTTTCAGTTTTTTTCAAAGTAAAAGAAAAATTTTGTCACCTTCTAAAAAAAATACATGGTAACAAAGGCCCTGGTGTAGATGAATTCTCTCCAAGGTTACTGAAATTAGTTGCAGATAAATTGACTTAGTCAATTACCTATTTATTCATTTATGTTTATGCACAAATACAGTACCAGAACAGTGGAAGATGGAGAATATGACACCAGTCTTCAAAACTTGTGATAAGCAGTTAGTCACCAATTATAGACCAATATCTATGTTGCCAGTACTGGCAAAAAAAATGGAAAAAAACTTATTTAAGCGACTATCAGGATACTTGGAGAAAAGTCAACTATGAAGTGAAGATCATTATGGATTCAGAAGGGGGTACGGCACATTAATGGTCTTGGTCAGGTTGACAATATGACGGTGTGGATAAAGGACTACTTACTGGAGGGATCTTTGTTGACCTGACCGAGGTCTTCGACTTGGTGGACCACCCCATTTTGATCCCTAAACTTAAAATGATGACTGTAGGTAACTATGCATTAGGTTGGTTCAAACACTATTTAACAAACAGGAAGCAATAGATTAAGACTGGGCCTGCAAGACCTGTGATGAGAAATATTCCCACCAGAGTACCACAAGGCTCAGTTCTAGGTCTGCTGCTGTTTTCCTTATTTATAAATGATTTGCCAAGCTTCTGTAAAAATTCATCTGTAATACTATATGCAGATGACACAGTGCTTTATTGCACAGGTGAAACAGGAGCGGCCCTAGAAGCAAAGATGCAGACTGTGTACTAGGACTTACAAAAATTATTTGTAGAAAACAAAATTTTGTTAAACCAAAAGAAGACAAAGATTGTGGTGTTTGGGCTAAAGTGTAGATTACAAGGAAATTGTATTAGAATAGTAGGAGAAAATGGTGTGAGTTTGGAAAATGAAGACGCGTTTAATTATTTGGGTGTATTGTTAACACACTGTCCTTTAATGAACACATTATAAAAGTAACAAAAAAAGTAAATAACAAACTGGGTTACCTATACAAAAACAACAAGCATTTGTCAATGCCGAATGTTTGCTTGCTGGCACTGGCGTTGGTAGTGTACAAGTTACAGAGCTGCAAAATAGGAATAGCAGCGAAGTATTGAACTGAAGCCAACCCCACCACCACCCTGCAGAGAGTGGCAGGCATTGGGTTTGCCTTTGGGTCGTCAGGCATAACGACCACACCATTTCACCACACCCTACCCTGCAGACACTGACAAGTGTCACGGTGTGCCTTGGGGTCTTTGGCCCTTATGCGCACCCCATTCCATCAGGATATACGGTGAGATGGCCGCGGTATAGGAGAATAGGGTGAAGTTTGGGTCCGAAGAGTCCGAGGCACACCTTGATGCCTCTCACTGGCTGCAGGGTGTGGGTGGGGGTGGAATGGCATGAGCATTACAGGCAAGAATCCCAAGTCACACCCCTGATGCCTGTCATACTCTACAGGGTGGGGCGTTATGGTTGGAAACCCTAACACCTCAGGCATTCATTGGTATTTTCACTCCAAATTTTCAACATTTTTTTTTGTGACCCCCACCTCATGAACAGTGGCAATATCAGTTTGTTAGCCGAAAACTGCTTTTGCACAGCGACTATGGCATTTGGCACCACAGGTGCAAAAACACATTCCAAACAGGATGTGAAAAATGACAGCGGTACTGTTCATGGGGAGGTGTAAAAAATGGCAATGTTGAAAATCTGCTGTGAAAATCTTAAAAAACTGGTGAAGTCACGGCGTGCATAGAAACACATGCAACGCTCACCCGTAATGTAACTTTAGTGTGGTAAGAACTACATAGCATCAAGCAAAAAAGTCATTTTTGGGAATTTTTTCACCAAATTTTCAACATAGCCATTTTAACACCTCTGCTCATGAACAGTGTCACTGTGATTTTCTTACTGTGTCCCGTACATTGATTTCGCACACCGACTGCGCCATTGTGCACTACATGGGTGGAAACACGTTTTGAGTGACATGTGAAAAATGACAGCTATACTGCTCATAAGGAAGTGTAATAAAATGGCAATGTTGAAAATCTGGAGTGAAAATATTGAAATTTTGCAAACTTACGAGCGTGTGTAGGAACTGCGCAACACATGCTCGTAAAACAGTCATTTTTAGGAATTTTTTCACCAAATTTTCAACATAGCCATTTTAAGACATCTGATCATGAACAGTGTCACTGTGATTTTCTTAATGTGTCCCGTACATTGATTTCGCACACCGACTGTGCCATTGTGTGCTACATGGGCGAAAACACATTTTGGGTGAGATGTGAAAAATGACAGCTATACTGCTCATATGAAGGTGTGGTAAAATGGTAATGTTGAAAATCTGGAGTGAAAATATTGCAAATTCGCAAACTTATGAGTGTGCGTAGGAACTGCGCAACGCACGCTCGTAAAACAGTCATTTTTAGGAATTTTTCCACCAAATTTTTAAAATAGGCTTTTTGAGAGCCCACCTTATGAACACTGGCACTGTCATTTCATTAATCATTCAGGAAAGGTGATTTCATGCAGTGGCTGTGAAATCACCCTTCTGGCCCGAGTAACGCCATGACAGTGCAAGAATTCATGAGGAGGGGTCCCAAAAACTCCATGTTGAAAATTTGGTGCAAAAATTCCCAAAAATGCCTGAGATATGCAACAAAGTTAAAAAAAACTCTATCTATCCCATTATACAGCTTACCAGCATTTCCTCAGTTCACGGTCAGCTTTGAAGAGTGCAGACGTGTTCCCGGTCCACCAAAGATCATCGCGCCGGAGCTCCGGAGGTAAGTATGGGGTGGGGTGTGTGGGAGGCAGGGTGCACAGTGGGTGGAGCGGTGGGTGCAGACATTGCAGAAGGACCATTTTTGCTTTTCAGGTTTGTTTGTTTTTTAACGGCGCATGGGGCGTTTGCCACGCTGGAGTGGGCTCCCGCATGGCAGAAGGATGGCTGGGGGGCGATGGAGCCAGCGGGGATTGGCCACCTGGCCATGGCATCTGTTGCCATGCTGGGTGGGCTCCCAGCGTGGCACCCTGTACTCGGGAGGGGGGGGACAGTGGAGCCGACAGGGGATTGGGCATCCCCATCAGCGACAGCATGGGGGGGAGAGAGACAGTGGAGCCGACGGGAGATTAGGCACCCCCATCATCCATAACATCATTTTGCCACACTGGGGTGGGCACCCAGCGTGGCACCTGGATGCTTTGGGGGTGGCGTGGAGCCAACGAGGGATTGGGCACCCCCGTCAGCTGTACAGTGTGGGGGGGAGGCACATGAGCACGCAGTGTGCGCGCAAGCGCATGTGTGTGTGTTTGGGGAGAGCTCTGCCTGCTCAAGCCGGAGCTCTCCCTTTCAACTGTATGCCACTGCATTTTCAGCTGTCATAGACAGCTGCAGCAGTGATTGGTTAACTGGGGCCGCGCCTGCAAACACACTGAATGCATTGGAAGAGGGGCTGACACACCTCCGAAAACTCGGATGATGGCACTATGTTTCTTGCACATGCGTGCAAGCAATCATAAAAATTGTTTGACTGCATGAGCTAAAAAGGTAATAGCAAGTCAAGTACTATTGCCAGCCTTTGAGTACAACTCAGTTCTTTTAATTAATGCATCAGATACATTGTTACAAAGATACACAGTAACATTTAATAATATTGTGAGAGTTGCAACACCATTGTAAACTATATCAAAATTGTGGGACTCTGCCACATAAACAAAGAATTATGTATACAGCACTTATGTTTATATATAAAACATTAGATACACGGACTCCAGTAACATTGTATGAAAGATTTAAACGATCGACTAAAACAAGAGCATTACATGCAACACCAACAAAACATTTTACAGGAAATATAATAAACACAAAAACTGCTGGACGCTCATTGACTAATTATGGACCAAAACTGTCAAATAATTTGATGCAAATGGGATTTGAGTTTCATGTAAAGAAATATTTTTTTTTCAGAACATCATAAGGAACTATTTGGAAGCACAATCCATTTGTAGTTTGAGGTCACTTAATCTTGATGGAATTTTGACTAAATCATTTCTACAGACATTGAGTGTGTGTTTTTTTATTGGTTTTGTTTATGTAGTAGATATTTCTCTTATTGTGTGTGTTTTGTACTGATTTTGTTTATGTATTAGATATTTCTCTTTGTACTCCTACTGTAGTTTACTCTCTGCCAGGCGTGGCTGAAAATGGGTTGTTGATCCAGTCCACTTTCCTGGTGAATCAAATAAAAAAATAAAAAATAATAAAAGTAAAACGTAGACCTAAAAATATTCACCTCACTGCTGGCCACCAGTCTTCACTAGTGGATGGGATCCATAGTTCACCCTGATCAAGTGGGCTTTATCAACTGACGACTTATTCATGACAATGTGCACCAACTTTTAAATGTCCTTTTGGCATAAAAATCCTCCCCCGATTTCATGATGGTGGTGTTTATGGATGCTTAAAAAGCATTTGACATGGCCAGCCCAGTGGCGCTGGAGGTTGAGGTGCTGGTCGCTACACCTCAGGCCACACCGGCGACCTGGGTTCAGGAATGAGTCCGGGCTGCTGGGGGTTTGCAGGGGGGGTAGAGGATTGAGCATTCAGGGGACTGCTCTCCTTTCTCGGGGGGGGGGGAGACTTGTCGTTCTGCTCACTGACTGCCCTCTGGCGGTAGCTGGAGGACAGTATGGGTCAGGAGGCACATTCTGATGTACCTATATCAGTGGGGGGAGAAGTGGAGGAAAAAGAGAGCCTGGTGGTGCTCAATGATGGCCACTGCACCCGAAGGCTGACCCTGGCTTCTGGATTGGGTCTCCAGGGGGGAGGTGTAGTGTGCTGCCTCCTTCCTGGCCATGCTGCAGCTAGCTTTCCATTAGCAGGTTATACAGACCTGCCACTAGAGGGATTCTTGTTCTTTCATTTAAAAAAAAAGAAAAAAGTCTACCCTCTGAAAGACACAGTTGCTTTACTTGCTATATACCTTCCTTCCTTCCCGCCCTCGAGATCCTCTCGAACCGGGTAAGATTTCCCTGAACCCTGAATCCTACCCTAATCAAGTGCCTCCACCGTTCTCTACCCCCTGTTCTATTTCTTCTTGCCTGTCTTCCTCCCCTACTGCATGCCCCAAAAGCCTGCCCTCCTCCCTCCTCCCTCCCCACAGCTTCCACATTCCTACATCCTTCCTCCACATAGGCACACTGCACAATGGTCACTGCCCCTTGCCCAGGGTCCATCCTACCACCATGAAACTGTCCTACACCCACACTGGTCCTAGCCCTCCACTCTGGTCCCCCCTGTCTATGCTTACCCTCACCCACTATCGTCAATGCTCAGCAACTTCCTGAGATGCTAGCAGGCGAAAACATTCCCTTAAAGAAATATGCTGCAGCTCCTTGAGGCTAGTCCTCCTCCTAATGCTGTCAGACAACGTGCACCCAAACCATGGCCCATTCTGCTCTAAAGCCACTAATCTGAGCAAGCCTTCGGGTGCCCTCTCACTCATATCAATCAGCATCTGCAGTCTTCTTCCTAAAATGAATTCCCTACAGGCCTTCCCCAGCCAACACTGCCCTGACATCCTGGCAGTTGTCGAAACCTGGCTCATGCCATCAGTACCGGACCATGCAATCAGCCTTCCTGGCTACACCATCTTTAGGCTGGATCGCCTCTCCAAAAGAGGCGGGGGCTGCGCGCTCTACCTAAAAAACTCCATACAAGGGCACCACATCATTACCTCAATCCAACCCACAACTGCTCAGATACTGCCAGTGAGAATCCTCCTCGGAGCCCAAAACAAAACCCTCACTGTTGCCACCATCTACATCCCTCCCAAAAAACAAGGAACTGGTCTAACAGCTGTTCTTGACTTTGTAAAGTCACTCCCACCGGACACCGAATCCATCCTCCTCGGCGACTTCAACATCAACCGGCCTGCAGCTGATGCTGGTGCACACAGGGATACCGTTGCTGCGGCGAACCTCACACAAATGGTTGATTCACCAACCAGGAAAAATTACAGGACCGGCACCAGCACACTCTTGGACTGGATCCTTACCAGTCACCCATCGCGGATATCTAACACTAATGTCCTCCCTGACTCTCTCAGCGACCAATCCCCTGTTAGCTGCACCTGGTCAAATAAATTCATCAAACAACCACCAAAAACTATCACCCGCAGGGTTCTACCCAGTGGTCACCTTCCTCGACTCAAATCCCACCTCCTCCATCAAGACTGGTCCTCTATCTTCAATGCAACCAACGTAAACACTGCCCTTGACCACTTCATAAACATCTTCACTGTGGCCTGTGACACGTATGCTCCTGTTAAGAAATGCAAAGTCAAATCACTCAGTAACCCTTGGCTCACAGGTGACCTCCCCAGGATGCTAAAAACAAGAGACCACCTATGGGAGCTGGCCAGAAACTCTGGAAGGCAAAACGACATCCAAAACTACAAACGTGCCTGCAATGACTGCACCAAAACCATCCAGCAAATGAAGTCCGCCTACTTTAAGCATGCCCTCACAAACTCCTGGGGCAATGGTCGGGAATTCTGGAAGGACATAAAGGAACTCACCAGGAATCCACCCAAAACCCCCCCATCAATACTCAACATCAACAGAACCACAACCCTCAACCCAAAAACCATTGCAGATACCTTTAACAAAGCCTTTACTGACCTCAGCGCCATCCTGCTCCAGGACTGCTTCAAAGATGGCGAAGCCCCTCTGTCCGCAATGAACACTACTCCCACCAGCTCCCCCTGCTTCTACTTCAAAGCAGTCAAGGCTCACAAAGTACGCAAATATGTTACCAAAGCCCTTGGTAAATCAAGATTCAGTAATGACTCCCTCGATCTCAAAATCTTGTCTCTCACACTTGATGAAGTGCTTAGTCCTCTGACCAGAATTTTCAACCTCTCCCTCAGCCCATTCCCGAACAGATGAAAATCTGCCACTGTCACCCCAATCCATAAAAGTGGTGACAAAACTTCCCACGATAACTACAAACCTATCTCCCTACTACCCCCACTCTCCAAGGCACTAGAACGTATCGTCTCGGACCAGCTCATAGAATACCTGGATACATACAACATCCTGTGCAAGCAACAACACAGGTTCTGCAAAGGTAACAGCACCTCCACAGCCCTACTTGAATTCACCGGCGCAATCCACAATGCACTTGATTCCGGTGAACTACTAGGCTCAATCTACATTGATTTAACTAAAGCCTTCAACACCATCAATCACCGCTTCCTACTTGTCCAGCTTCAGAACACTGGGCTGTCAACTGACGCCATTGGCTGGTTTAAGAGCTACCTTGAAGAACAGTCCCAAACAGTAAGAATCACTGATACACTCTCGGACCCTAGACCGGTCCGCTCGGGAGTCCCCCAGGGCTCCATTCTGGGACCCCTCCTCTTCAGCCTATTCTTAAACTCACTACCGGACAGCTGCCAAGAACAAATAATTCTCTACGCCGACGATGCTGTGATCCTCACCTCGGACCCTGATCCAATCCAATTACAAAATAAACTTCAGTGGGCCTTCTCCTCCATCGAATCCTGGTTCCTAAATCATAAACTGCTTCTCAATCAGAAAAAAAAAGTCTATGGTTTTCTGCAGCCCCCACAACAAAAACAACTCCACCTCTCCATTGCAACCAAACAAGGAGCCATCCTAGAGCAAACACAATCGTTCAAGTACCTTGGCATCACCCTTGATCCCCACCTCTCATACGCTGTCCATATCAGCAATGTGGCAAAGTCTGCCAATGCGAGGTTAGCATATTATTCCGGCACAAGAAACACCTAACCCCAGAAGCACTGTCAGTGACCGTCCAAAGCTCCATTGTCAGCATCATAGACTATGGTCTTATCATATATGGGTCTGCAACTACCACTGCTCTCAAATGTATCGTGACCTCCCTGAATAAGGCCTGTTGTCTCATCACTGGCTCACATCGCCATACCCACACGTGACCTTTATTGCCAGTCTGGATGGCTTCAACTGGACAAACGCATAAAATACCAAACCTGCATCATGACCAATAAAATTATAATGGAGCTTGCCCCACCTGGTGTCTGTGCCCTCCTTAAGCCTAGACATAGGAACGTCACTACAAGGAGATCCAATTCCCATCTACTACATATCCCACGATGTCACACGACCCAAGGACAAAGATCATTCGCCCATTGGGCATCCAACTGGCTCAACTCTCTTGGCAGTGACATAACGACTGCTCCTACACTCAGCCTCTTCAAGTCCAAGCTGTGCCTCTCACTGCTTCTATCCTGCAATTGTCCATTTTAACATTTCCGCCCTTCCAGCTGCACATGCCCCAGCACCCAGCACTTACAATCAGTCTTTGCACCCCAGCACCTTAGTTGTCATATTCCCTCAACAAGGCCCCCTGGCTGCACTGTCTCCCACCCTTGCCCACCTCCCCCCCTGTAACTCCACTCCTGTCCCTGCCCCCAACCACCTCCCACTCCTCCCCTTCCCCACCTCCTACCCCGATCTCCTACCCTCACTTCTCCCACCAAGCCCCTCCCTTTGTCTTGCTCTATAGCTCAAGTCTTTGTACTGGTTATTACATGTCTGTAAGTCAATGACTATATGTTTGTAACTAAAAATGATGACTGTGGCACACGCTGACGTGGAACCTTTGTAAATGAGCCTCGGCTCAAAGGTATTGTAATCCTATATTGAAATAAATGAATAAAAATAAAATTAAGTAATGTATTACAAAAGTTTCAGCAGGAAAGACATACTGCGCTGGTAACAGCTTGTGCATTCTGGGTGAAGGGGATATGGAAAATCATACAAAGTAGTTGCAATCTATATATATCTATGGGCCTGGCGGTCCTTTTCTGCAACACATTCTATGTTTCTATGTATATATATATATATATATATATATATATATATATATGTATATATATATATATATATATGTGTGTATATATATATATATATATATATATATATATATTGGGCCAGATATTCAAAAGGGTTGCGCATGCTCAAGTCCTAAATTGCGCCATTCTGCGATATTCAGCAGGAGGCAGTTGCGCCACTGAAAACAGGCTGAGCAACAGTGCAATGCAAATGAATGCATGCTCAACTGGAGGGGGAGGAACCATGCATAAACTGCACAGCCCGATATTCAGCCGAGCTGTGCAGAGTTGTGCAGGCGCAACCCCCAACCTGAGCCTGCAGGACCTTGAGCCAAAAAAAAAAGGCATAAGTCGAGGGCCACCCACAGATGAGCTGCTGTATTGCAGGGCGCAACACAGCAGCTGCCACCTGTGGCTGGCCCCCAACTCAGTCCCTGTGCCCCCAGCCCGATCGCGGGCATAGTGTACCCCCACCAGCCCGATCGCAGGCATCAATGTGGCTCCCCTCCCGTTCACATCCCTGGTGGTCCAGTGGACGAAATGCCCGATCGCGGGCAGAAGTAAGTGAACCCCCAAACATGTCCCTTGTGCCCGATCGTGGGCAGTAAGTAAGTGACCCCCCGCGAACATCTCCTGGTGGTCCAGTGATCGTAATGCCCAACGCGGGCAGAATGTACTGAACCCTCAGACATTCTTTCAGGGTCTAGTGATCGAATCGCCGATCGCTGGCAGAATGGGCTGATTTCAATATTTTCGGTGGTTTTGTCTTCATTCACTCACTTCTGAGAGTTTCACTACCCGGGCTGGCGGCGGCAGTATCTGCCGCCTCGCCGATCGATCGCTCGCAGGGCTGCACGCCATTGGTGCAGAGCAAGAGCCACGGGCATGCAGGCCCATACCGTATATGATTTTCATGTACGGTATGGGGGCTGCACGCCCATTGGCTCTTGCTCTGCACCAACGGGCGGCAGCCCAACTGGCAGTCAGTCGGGCGGGCGGCAGGCGGTGGATGTTGCCGCTACCGCTGCCGGGGAGCGGGGTGGTGGGCTTCGTGGGTGGGTGGGGTGGGGGGACACTAGCCACCAGGGAGATGTTTCGGGGTCTAATTTACATTCTGCCCGCGATCGGCATTTCCCGTCCACTGGACCACCAGGGAGATGTTCGGGTGGGGGTCACTTTACTTACTGTCCGTGATCGGGCACAAGGGACATGTTCGAGGGTCACTTTACTTACTGCCCGCGATCGGGCACAAGGGACATGTTCGGGGTCACTTTACTTACTGCCCGAATCGGGCACAAGGGACATGTTCGGGGTTCGATGCATTTTCTGCCCGCGATCGGGCACAAGGGACATGTTCGGGGGTTCAATTTACTTAGTGCCCGCGATCGGGCATTTCGGTCCACTGGACCACCAGGGATGTGAACGGGTGGAGGGGAGTTTTGAAACATACCGCCCGCGATCGGGCATTTCGGTCCACTGGACCACCAGGGAGATGTACGGGAGGAGGTGGAGGAGCCACATTGCTGCCCACGATCGGGCTGCAGGGTGCGTCGGTCCCCGACGGCTGCTGCCTGGCAGGGCGCCAGGCGCAAGTCCTCGGGGATCGCGCACCTACATGCTAATGGCATGCAAATGGGGCCATAATCAGATGCAAATGGCCCCCCCTGTGCCTTGCATGAATTATGGCCCCATTTGCATGTCACCTTTGAATATCGTGATTTTGCGCATGGCGCCAATGGTACTAGCGCCACGCAGGTTGAATGCTCCTCTGGCAACTTGCGGTGGCGCAAGTTCCACTCGCCATGCACAGTGGCTGTGGTTGGGGTGATATTCAAAGGAGTTGCTCAATACGCAACTCCTTTGAATATCACCGCCAATTTCCGCCAACTATTTTGGCGAGCGCAAGGGCTTGCGCCTCAGAATGGTGCAGTTTGAATATCCAGCCCATTGCATACATATATATATATAATGTATAGATATATATTTATATATATACTATACAGTAATATGATTTAATTGAAGAAATAGTAAACTTAAAATACAAATCAGAATAGCATATGCTTAGGTAAGGGAAAAACAGACTGCCAGGGCAAAGCTAGTGAGAGGGTGAAGGAACAGAGTCAAGGGCAGGTGCAGGAAGGAGAAAAAAAGCATGGAGGAGAAACTTTTTTGGCCTGTGTATTGAGCTGCTGTCAGTGGCAGTCCCTATGAATCAAAACATAAAGGGGAATGGGGTGGGTGATCGTGAACAAAAGGTATCACTATATGTTGACGACTCCCTGTTTTCTCTCTCCTCCGTCCCAGCTTTATTGGAAGAATTGGAGGAGTATGGAGCCCTGTCTGACTAGAAGATTAATTTTGATAAATCAGAGGCAATTCATGGGGGGGGGGATTGGCAGTGCCCAACACATTTCAAATGTGACTGTCCATTCAAATGGGCTTCCCATGTGGTAATGCGACACCTTGGGGTGAGGGTGTCCCCAAACTTACCCACACCATTTGCGCTTAATTATGAAAAACTGTTTCAGGAGGTGAAGGTAGATATTAGCAAATGGGAGCTGCTTCTGCTGAGCCTGGGGGAGGGGAGGCAAATTGCAACTCTCAAGATGAATACCCTCCCAAGATGTTTATTTTTTTCAAGTACTGCCCCTACGAGTCCCTGAGGAATACTGGAGAAAGCTGCAAAAACAAACGCTCTCATTTGTCTGGGTTGGTGGGGCACCACAGGATTAGCAAAAGATTCCTAACATTGCTGAGGGAATAGAGGGGCCTGGCTATGCCTGACTTCCAGTGGCATTATCTTGCAGCCCAATTAACACCCATTGTTACCTGGAAAACAAAGAATTGAGAACTCAGATGGCCGGGGATGGAGGCTAGTCAACCATTGCCTGCTCCACTGTTTGCACTGCCCCACATTTACGTAATGCCCCAGGTGCCATCTGCTGTTCCCAACCCATGGACCAGACATTCCCTTAAAATGCTCTTGAAAGATAGGACTTTGACGAAAACACCTAGTGCTGTAGGGCCCCTATTGTGGGAGACTCACAATTTCCCCCACAGAGACTGGATCTGATCTTCCAGAGAAGAAACCACCTGACACTCACTAGATACTATTATCTGGTACAAAATGCACAGTGTGTCCCCCTTCTGGATCTGCAGCAGAAATGTGGGCTACCAAAGAAGGTTTTTTATAGATATTTATATGTCCGACATTATCTGACATCCAGCCATTTGGTGACCCAGGTGAGCAGTGAACTCAACGCTTTTGAGAATTTCCTTTACTGGACTGCTATACTGGTAGGTACAGGGGGCACCATCAGCAGAGGTTAGTGAGGTCCTAATGGGAGACACACACCCAGAACTGTACAAGCTAAGAGAGCAATGGGAGAGGGAGTCAGGGACCCCTATACCCGAAGCGGACTGGGATGCCGCATTAGTGGTAGGCTTCAAAACTACAACTCTGCCTGGGCGGTAGGAGTTCCACTGGAAATATGTAACTCAGTTTTTTCATACACCCACCATCACAAGTCACCATCGTGAGGGCATCACCAACCTATGCTGGCAGGGGGTGTGGGGAGGCGGGCTCCCACTTTCACATAATATGAGCTTGCCCCCATTTGTAACCTTACTGGCAGCAGGCACATAGGGTTTTGCGGCGGATGTGAGAGACCCAGATTGTCCTCACTTTCAGACTGGATAACCACATGCAGCAACGTTTCTTTAGGGCGCTCTGCACTGTGACCCTGAAATGGGTAACAGTCCTCCGGCTGTAAGCCCTGGTGCCCACTATGGATGGCTGGAAAAGTAGTGTGGATGAATTATGCAGAATGGAAACGTTAACTGCCACACTTCAATTAACACTGGACAAACAGATAGGCCTCTGGCAAAGGCAGGAGGGACTGACACCCAGAGACACTCCTGTGGAGGGAGACACATAATTATATGTGGCCCCAAATAGTCTAAGGGCCCCCCTCATAATATTTCTTCTAGGATATATTCTAGCTACCTCAATAAAGACAGGAATGGAAGTTGTTTTGTTAAAGGGCTTCACGTTTCTATTTTGGTGCCATTTAATACCATGGCACGACTTTAAAAGGGTGATGTAGGGCTTGTGACAAGCCCTTCATCAGGCCCGATGTTTGGCGCAACTGCACCGAACGCATCTGCCGCAACTGCGCCCAGTTTTATAACATTTGGCACCGTTATGACAGTTTTCACAATTTACAGCAGTTTGTACCAAAGTATTGGCGCAACCCCCATAAACTGTCACCCCAATGGCGTAAAGTTAGACCAGGGGGGTAGTCAGTCTAACTTGGTGTATTTGACACAAGGGACTTGCACGTCCAGAGTTTGCGACGAGCGCCCTTGCAAAATGTGATCACAAGGATTGCTGCAGGTCGTCCCTTGCATCCGATTCCCGGATGCAAGTGAAGTCCCTTGTGGCGATTCAGGGCCATTCAAAAACCGGGCCCCATTTGTTCACAGCTAGTACCTGCATAAAAGGCTCACGCATCCTGGTGATCTCTGGTGGCCTAAACCACTTGTATTATATGATCAGAAGGAAGCCTGTCAGAAGCAGCCACTGTTTTTGTTATACGGTAGGGTGTAACATGTCACTTGACTCCTTCAACGCAGATATTGTGTTTCACTGTGCTGTACTTTCCCTTCTAACAAAGCTGAGTTTAAAAAAAAAATAGAATGTCACTTATAAAGATGAGTGGAACAGCTCTGCGTCAGATCAGAACCTTCTCCACATCAGCCCTCCATGCCCCAGATCTCAAACTCAGAGTATTTGTGACTTAAGTTGAATCTGACCCAGTCCAGTCCATTGGCCAGGTTTCAATCTGTCAGCGACCAAATTCTGGCAGGTTCTGGTAACGAAATTGATTTTGGCGATTTATTCCTGTTACAAATAAGAAATAAGTGGCCCCCCCATAATATAACTACATTAAATGGCATAAAAAAGCTTATTAAGTCAGAGTAAAATAAACGAGTTGAGTTGAGAAGGAGTAACCTAATTCAGTCATTTGACCCAGTCCGGATCTACCTCCAACCTAGTCGTGATCCAATCTGAGAATGTACCTATTTTGGCAAACCAGTGTAATTCAGTGGGCTGCCAGGACAGTACAGCCTAGAGGTTAGAGTAATGAGCTGTGAATGTACTTGGTACATCCAGCAGACCTGGGTTTGATTCCCACAACCTCCCCTTGCATACTCTGTGACTCTGAGCAACTCACATAATCTCCCCAGTGCTCCTGGGTCACCTCTGAAAACAGGCACTTGTGCCTACTGGGCCTTACCCACTCAGCAAAGAACAACAACAAACAAAAACAGACGAAACCACAGCATTTTGGAAAACAAGACTAGAATCAGAACCAAGTCATAGCCAACCCTTCCATTTCTAGTCTCTTACACCAGTAAGCGTGTCTTGTCAAGCATTTTTTTACCCCATTCCCCCAGCCCTTCTGTCTCCCCACTCCTCCAGGCTTGCCAAGGGCCCCTGTCTCCAGAACTCCCCCCCCATCACCATCCGCCACCCCCTCTCAACTGCCGCAACCCCACTGACCGATGTATCCCTTCGTCAAGGTGCCCCCGCTCCTGTGGTACTACTGGGAGAGGAGACTGGTCCAATGAGCACTTCCTTCAATGCTGGACTTGTCAGGGTTCAGCTCAGACACCTCCAGGCTTCGTGGTGGATGGGGGACCAGCAGCTGTTATCTGGCTGGCCAGGCATCCCATTTTCCTGTGTTTGCCCCCTGCCCACCCACCATGTGGCTGCACGATGCAGCATCCTTGGCAACATGCACAGGCGGTGCATGGTCACCCACACCGCATCATGTGTTGCCCCAACAGGCTGCCAGAAGCCACTCCAGAACACTGCAGACTTGTGTCATCCCTCTGGGAGGAGAGCATCCCACCGGATGCTCTGAAACCTCTCTGCCAGCCTCCGCTCCTGTCATCCTGGGCTCCGGCACAAACCCAGGTCGCCAGCATGCCAGGCGATCCCCCATCACCTGGCACCACAGAACCAGCTTCTCCTTAAGCATTTTTATGGTGACAGAATTGCAAATCAAAGGGAAGCATTTCTTGCGATTCAAGTTACAGTCTGGCTCCTGAGCAGAGGAGGGCAGGGTGAGTATGTGATAGCTTGACTCCTGATTTGATGCAGTGGTTGAGAGTGTGTGTGTGTGTGTGTGTGTGTGTCTGTGTGAGTGTTTGTGAGAGTGTGTGTGTGTGTGTGTGTGAGTGTGTGTGTGTGATAGCTGACTCTTAGTTAGATACGGTTGGTGAGTATGTAATAGCCTGCATCCTGGTTGGATGGAGGGGGTGAGTATGGGATAGTCTCACTCCTGATTGGATGGGGTGGGTGAGTATATAACAGTCTGACCCCTAGTTGGAATGAGGGGGTGAGTATGTCATAGTCTCGCTCCCAGTTGGATAAGGGTGGGTGGCTATGTGGTAGTTTGGCTTTTGGTATGATGGGCGTGGGTAAGTATGTGCTAGTCTCACTCCTGGTTGGTTGCAGTGAGTGAGTATGTGCCAGTCTCACTCCTGGTTGGTTGCAGTGAGTGAGTATGTGCCAGTCTCACTCCTGGTTGGTTGCAGTGAGTGAGTATGTGCCAGTCTCACTCCTGGTTGGTTGCAGTGAGTGAGTATGTGCCAGTCTCACTCCTGGTTGGTTGCAGTGAGTGAGTATGTGCCAGTCTCATCCCTGGTTGGTTGCAGTGAGTGAGTATGTGCTAGTCTCACTCCTGTTTGGTTGTAGTGAGTGAGTATGTGCTAGTCTCACTCCTGGTTGGTTGCAGTGAGTGAGTATGTGCTAGTCTCACTCCTGGTTGGTTGCAGTGAGTGAGTGAGTATGTGCTAGTCTCACCCCTGGTTGGTTGAAGTGAGTGAGTATGTGATAGTCTCTGGTTGGTTGCAGTGAGTGAGTATGTGCTAGTCTCACTCCTGGTTGGTTGAAGTGAGTGAGTATGTGCTAGTCTCACTCCGGGTTGGTTGCAGTGAGTAAGTATGTGCTAGTCTCACTCCTGGTTGGTTGCAGTGAGTGAGTATGTGCTAGTCTCACTCCTGGTTGGTTGCAGCGAGTGAGTATGTGCTAGTCTCACTCCTGGTTGGTTGCAGGGAGTGAGTATGTGCTAGTCTCACTCCTGGTTGGTTGCAGCGAGTGAGTGTGTGCTAGTCTCACTCCTGGTTGGTTGCAGGGAGTGAGTGTGTGCTAGTCTCACTCCTGGATGGTTGCAGGGAGTGAGTGTATACTAGTCTCACTCCTGGTTGGTTGCAGGGAGTGAGTGTGTGCTAGTCTCACTCCTGGATGGTTGCAGGGAGTGAGTGTGTGCTAGTCTCACTCCTGGATGGTTGCAGCGAGTGAGTGTGTGCTAGTCTCACTCCTGGTTGGTTACAGCGAGTGAGTGTGTGCTAGTCTCACTCCTGGTTGGTTGCAGCGAGTGAGTATGTGCTAGTCGCACTCCTGGTTGGTTGCAGCGAGTGAGTATGTGCTAGTCGCACTCCTGGTTGGTTGCAGCGAGTGAGTATGTGCTAGTCGCACTCCTGGTTGGTTGCAGCGAGTGAGTATGTGCTAGTTGCACTCCTGGTTGGTTGCAGTGAGTGAGTATGTGCGTGCTAGACTCACTCCTAGTTGGTTGCAGCGAGTGAGTATGTGCTAGACTCACTCCTGGTTGGTTGTAGCGAGTGAGTATGTGCTAGACTCACTCCTGGTTGGTTGCAGCGAGTGAGTATGTGCTAGACTCACTCTTGGTTGGTTGCAGCGAGTGAGTATGTGCTAGTCTCACTCCTGGTTGGTTGCAGCGAGTGAGTATGTGCTAGTCTCACTCCTGGTTGGTTGCAGTGAGTGAGTATGTGCTAGTCTGACTCTTGTTTGGTTGGATGGGTGTGTGTGAATATGATAGTCTGACTACTGCATGGAGGGCAAGAGGATGAGTATTTTTATTTATTTATTTTTACTTCATTTTTGTTTACCAGGTAAGTCCACTAGCCACAGCAGTGACTATTTTTAGATATGACCCGGGAGGGTACAGTACAACAATACAGGGAATGGTATAGTCTGACTCCTGATAGGACAGGGTGTGTGAGTTTGTGAAAGTCTGACTCCTGATTAAAGGAGGGCAGGGAGAGTATGTGATTGCTGACTTCTGGTTGGATGATGGTGGGTGAGTATGCAATAATCTGACTCCTGATTGGATGAGGGCAGAGAGAGTATGTGATAATCAAACTCCTGACTGGATGAGGGCAGGGTGAGTATGTGATAGTCTGACTCCTGGTTGGATGGGGGTAGGTGAGTATGTGATAGTCTGACTCCTGGTTGGATAAGGGTGGGTGGCTATGTGGTAGTTTGACTCTTGGTTTGATGGGGGTGGGTGAGTATGTGATAGTCCGACTCCTGGTTGGATGAGGGTGGGTGAGTATGCGATAATCTGTCTCCTGATTGGATGAGGGCAGGGTGAGTATGTGATCGTCTGACTCCTGATTGGATGTGGGTGGTTGTGTTTGTGATAGTAGCAGTTCTGTTCGTACCATCCCCACTACTCAAAGGCCATGCCATCTTGCCCCATGCTGAAGAAGGAAACATTTCTTCTGTACTGGCAAGAAATCTCTCCCTGCTTTCCCTGAAGCATTTTTCACCTCCCAGTTTTATTGTCAAGAAGGTTGAAATCAGCCATGAGAATTTAGCTGTTCTGCGAACAGTCACAGAAGAATGTATTTAGCTCTGAGAGATCAGCGGGACCTATTGAACCTCCCACTGCTGCAGCCCTTTTCTGGTGTCAGCTGCAGGGGATTCTGGGATTTGTAGTTACAGCAAATGACAGCTTGGATGTCAACAGAATCAGCCAGATACAAGCTACTACACTGCAGTAAACAGTCAGTAAAAACATGTTTTTGCACAGAAGGTGGAAATTGGAGCCAGACCCACACTAAGGTGTGGGGCTATTAGTGATGATTGTTATTCTTTAGTTCCTCAATAGTGAAGGTTTGTATCTGTCCTCAGCATGGGACAAGATGGCATGTGGTCTTCGAGTACCGGGGACAACATGTTCAGAATAGTAATGGCTAGGGAGTCACTGGGTATAAGTCAACATACCGTGCAGCCCACCATGATGCAGTGCTTTGTGGGAAGGACATCCCAACTTCCTGCATGACAAATGGAGTAATTGCCATTGGAAAACATTGTGTTCCTGCAGGACAGAAACATAGAATTTGATGGCAGATGAGGACCGCTTGGCCCACCTAGTCTGCCCATTTCCCTACCTACAGGATAAGCTGCAGATCCTAGTTAACCAACAGCCTATTTCCTCCTACCCCCCACAAGAATTGCCTTATGTCTGTCCCATGCATTCTTGAATTCTCCCACAGTTTTAGACCCCACAACTTCAAGAAGGCTGTTCCATGCATCCACCACCCTCTCTGTGAAAAAATACTTCCTCACACTGCCCCGAGCCATCCCCCTCTATCTTCAAATTGTGCCCCCTTGTTTTTGCACATCTCTTTTTCTGAAAGATGCTACCCTCTTGGACTTTGTCGATTCCACTGAGGTACTTGAAAGTTTCTATCATGTCCCCCCTTTCCCTCCTACAGTATATCTCTGGCAGAAACTCTGATAAGATTGTTTCATCCTGGGAGGCAATGCTAATTGGAGATGATGGGGGGGCAGCACGCAGCATGTGTGTGTGTGTGTGTGTGTATATAGGGGGAGCGCACATGAGCAGGCGATATCTGATCGCTGCTCACTGAAGCGTAGCTCCCCCTTTCAACTGTAAGCCACTGCATTTTGGAGCTGTCATAGACAGCTCCAGCAGGCATCGGAGAACTGCGGCCGTGCCTGCAAACACACTGACTGAATTGGAAGAGGCTGACACACCTCCGAAAACTTGGATGATGGCACTATGTTTCTTGCACATGCGTGCAAGCAAACATAAAAAAACAGACCGGCACACTCACTTTCAAGACAGCTGATTTCAGTAAGCTGAAAGAGAAGCTTGCGGCTGACCTCATAAATATACCATTCACCAGAAGGCATTAATGCCAAGCAGGATGCCCTGAGGCCTGATACCTGCGTATTATAGCTGCCATGTCAGTCTAAATAAAATCCGTGCATCCATGTACCAGTACCTAACTCTCTTTGCTGTATAATGACTGCAGTACATGTCTCTATGCAGTCCCTGCACTACCAGTATCTAACTTGTTGGTGTATAATGACTGCCTTGTCTATCTGTACACAATCCCTGCGCTACCAGTCTCTAACTCATTGGTGTATAATGACTGCTGTGTCTGTCTGTATACAATCCCTGCACTACCAGTATCGAACTCATTGCTGTTTAATGACTGCTGCATCTCGTCTCCATACAGTCCCTGAACTACCAGTATCTAACTCACTGGTGTATAATGACTGCTGTATCTGTCTGTATACAGTCCCTGCACTACCAGTATCTAACTCACTGGTGTATAATGACTGCTGTGTCTGTCTGTAAACAGTCCCTGCACTACCAGTACCTAACTCACTGGTGTATAATGACTGCTGCATCTTGTCTCCATACAGTCCCTGCACTACCAGTATCTAACTCACTAGTGTATAATGACAGCGGTGTCTGTCTGTATACAGTCCCTGCACTACCAGTATCTAACTCATTGGTGTATATTGACTGCAATGTCTGTCTGTATACAGTCCCTGCAGCACCAGTATCTAACTCATTGGTGTATAATGACTGCGCTGTCTGTATACAATCCCTGCACTACCAGTATCTAACTCAGTGATGTATATTGACTGCAGTGTCTGTCTGTATACAGTCCCTGCAGTACCAGTATCTAACTCACTGGTGTATAATGACTGCTGTGTCTGTCTGCATACAGTCCCTGCACTACAAGTATCTAACTCATTGGTGTATAATGACTGCTGCATCTCGTCTCCACACAGTCCCTGCACTACCAGTATCTAACTCACTGGTGTATAATGACTGCTGTATCTGTCTGTATACAGTCCCTGCACTACCAGTATCTAAATTTACTGGTGTATAATGACTGCTGTGTCTGTATACAATCCCTGCACTAATAGTATCCAACTCAGTGGTGTATATTGACTGCAGGGTTTGTCTGTATTCAGTCCCTGTAGTACCAGTATCCAACTCATTGCTGTATAATGACTGCTGCATCTTGTTTCCATACAGTCCCTGCACTACCAGTATCTAACTCACTGGTGTATAATGACTGCTGTGTCTGTCTGCATACAGTCCCTGCACTACAAGTATCTAACTCATTGTTGTATAATGACTGCTGCATCTCGTCTCCATACAGTCCCTGCACTACCAGTATCTAACTCAGTGATGTATATTCACTGCAGTGTCTGTCTGTATACAGTCCCTGCACTACCAGTATCTAACTTACTGGTGTATAATGACTGCTCTGTCTGTATACAATCCCTGCACTACCAGTATCTAACTCATTGGTATATAATGACTGCTGGGTCTGTCTGTATACAGTCCCTGCAATACCAGTATCTAACTCACTGGTATATAATGACTGCTATGTCTGTCTGTATACAGTCCATGCGCTACCAGTATCTAACTTATTGGTGTATAATGACTGCTGTGTCTGTCTGTATACAGGGTTTGCACTGCCAGAATCTAACTCACTGGTGTATAATGACTGCCTGTATATAACTCGTTGGTGTATAATGACTGCCGTGTCTGTCTGTATACAGTCCATGCGCAACCAGTATCTAACTCACTGGTGTATAATGACTGCTCTGTCTGTATAAAGGGTTTGCACTACCAGTATCTAACTCGTTGGTGTATAATGCCTGCTGTGTCTGTCTGTATACAGTCCATGCGCTATCAGTATCTAACTCATTGGTGTATAATGACTGTTGGAGCTATCTGTATACAGTCCCTGCACTGCCAGTATCTAACCTACTGGTGTACAATGACTGCTGTCTGCCTGTATGCAATCCCTGCACTGCCAGTATCTAACTCATTGTTGCATTACCAGTATCTAACTCATTGGTATATAATGACTGTAGCGTCTGTCTGCATGCCATCTCTGCACTAACAGTATCTAACTCACTGGTGTATAATGACTGCAGTGTCTGTCTGTATACAGTCCATGCACTACCAGTATCTAACTCACTGGTGTATGATGACTGCAGTGTCTGTCTGTATACAGTCCTTGTACTAGCAGTATCTAACTCACTGGTGTATGCTTTTTTTCATTATTTTGTAGCTAGTCAAGGCTAAATAGGCACAGTGCTTCTTTTTAGGGGTGATCCAGGAACACTGGGGAAGTTAAGTGAATTGCTCAGAGCCACACAGTATGCAAGTGTAGGCTGTGGGACTCAAACCCAGGACTGCTTGTACCAAGCTCATTCACAGCTTGTTATTATAACCTCTATGATGGTGCTGTCTGTCTGCATACAGTCCCTATCTCATTGGTGTATAATGACATGTGTGTCTGTCTGTAAAAAGTCCCTACACTACCAGTATCTAACTCATTCATGTATAATGACTGCTATGTCTGTCTGTATACAGGCCCTACACTACCAGCATCTAACTCACTGGTGTATAATGACTGCCGTGTCTGTTTGTATACAGTTCCTGCACTACCAGTATCCAACTCATTGGTGTATAATGACTGCTGTGTCTGTCTGTATACAGTCCCTTCACTACCAGTATCTCTGTTTTTGCAATTCAATATACTTTATTGAACACTTCTGCCAATACCCTGGATAACAATTAAAATAGCACACACACAATAACAAGTTATAACTGACTATATAAAAAGGAAAAAATGACTAAATACCAACCCCTCCTTCCACTAATCCCTATAACCCCCTTCCCCTGCTGCACACTTCATAAAATAAGATCAAGCGTGAGAAACTGCTAAGTTTCCCAGCACAATGAGCCAAGTTCCAGAGGAGAAAAACCTTATTAGCCAGGAGGGGGCACTACCAGTATCTAACTCATTGGTGTATAATGACTGTTGTGTCTGTCTGTCTGTCTGAATACCTTTTCTGCACTACCAGTATCTAACTCATTCATGTATAACGACTGCTGTGTCTGTCTGTATACAGGCCCTACACTATCAGCATCTAACTCATTGGAGTATAATGATTGCAGTGTCTGTCTGTATACAGTGCCTGCATTGCCAGTATTTAACTCACTGGTGTATAATGACTGCTGTGTTGGTCTGTATACAGTCGATGTGCTACCAGTATCTAACTCACTGGTGTATAGTGACTGCTGTGTCAGTCTGTATACAGTCCCTGCTCTGTCAGTATCTAACTCATTGGTGTATAGTATACAATGGTGTATGAAATTCCTGTAACCTCATTGGTCAAAACATGTCACATGACCATGGGTAAATCTTGCATAACCCATGGCTGAAGAATGGCATTTATAAAAAACATAATTAAACACATTTTAAATGTATTTTACACATGGGTTCATTATATAATCACAATAAGGCACTCCAGGGTGTGAGTTATTGGGTGATTTACCCACTTTTTTGGTTAAGCCACTGGGCTGCACCTCCTGAAACACCACACAAGGCATGGGTAAATCCCCAATAACCCACACCCTGCTGTGCCTTATTGCTTAAATGACTGCCGGTATCTAATTCGATGGTGAATAATGATTGCTGTGTCTGTCTGTATACAGTCCCTGCACTACCAGTACCTAACTCGTTTAAGCAATAAGGCATGACGGGGTGTGGGTTATTGAGGGATTTACCCACTCCTTGTGTGGTGTGTCACAAGGTGCAGCTGAGTGACTTAACCACACAAGAAGTGGGTAAATCCACCAATAACCCACACCCTGGAGTGCCTTATTACGATTATACAATGGACCCATTTGTAAAATACATTTAAAATGTGTTTTAAGTATATTTTTTATGAATGCCATTCCTCAGCTGTGGGTTATTGCAGGACATACCACGGTCATGTGATGTGTTTTGACCAATGAGATTACAGGATTTTCATATCCCATAGTATAATGGTGTATAACGTCTGCTGTGTCTGGCTGTATACAGTCCCTACACTGACAGTATTTAACTCATTGGTGTATAGTGACTGCTGTGTCTGTCTGTATGCAGTCCCTGCACTACCAGTATCTAACTCATGGGTGTATAATGACTGCTGTGTCTATCTGTATACAGTCACTGCACTACCAGTATCTAACTCATTGGTGTATAATGACTGCTGTGTCTGCCTGTATACAGTCCCTGCACTACCAATATCTAACTCATTGGTGTAGAATGACTGCAGCGTCTATCTTATACAGTCCCTGCACTACCAGTATCTAACTCATTGGTGTATAATGACTGCTGTGTCTGTCTGTATACAGTCCCTGCACTACCAGTATCTATATATGTCTGTATACAGTCCCTGCACTACCAGTATCTAACTCATTGGTGTATAGTGTCTGTTGCATCTGTCTGTATACAGTCCCTGCACTACCAGTATCTAACTCATTGGTGTATAATGACTGCTCTCTCTGTATACAATCCCTGCACTACCAGTATCTATATATGTCTGTATACAGTCCCTGCACTACCAGTATCTAACTTATTGGTGTATAGTGACTGCTGTGTCTATTTGTATACAGTTCCTGCACTGTCAGTATCTAACTCATTAGTGTATAGTGACTGCTGCCTCTGTCTGTATACAATCCTTGCACTACCAGGATCTATATCTGTCTGTATACAGTCCCTACATTGCCACTAAGTCGTTGGTGTATAATGACTGCTGTGTCTGTCTGTATGCAGTCCCTGCACTACCAGTATCTAACTCATTGGTGTATAATGACCGCTGTGTCTATCTGCATACAGTCACTGCACTACCAGTATCTAACTCATTGCTGTATAATGACTGCTGTGTCTGCCTGTATACAGACCCTGCATTACCAATATCTAACTCATTGGTGTAGAATGACTGCAGCGTCTATCTTATACAGTCCCTACACTACCAGTATCTAACTCATTGGTGTATAGTGACTGTTGCATCTGTCTGTATACAGTCCCTGCACTACCAGTATCTAACTCTTTGGTGTATAGTGACTGCTGCCTCTGTCTGTATACAATCCTTGCACTACCAGGATCTATATCTGTCTGTATACAGTCCCTACACTGCCACTATCTAACTCACTGGTGTATAATGACTGCTGTGTCTGTCTGTATACAGTCCCTGCACTACCAGTATCTAACTCATTGGTGTAGAATAACTGCAGTGTCTATCTTATACAGTCCCTGCACTACCAGTACCTAACTCATTGGTGTATAATGACTGCCATGCCCATCTGTATACAGTCCCTGCAATACCAGTATCTTACTCATTGGTGTATAATGACTGCTGTGTCTGTCTGTATATAGTCCCTCCACTACCAGTATGTAATGCATTGGTGTATAATGACTGCTGCATCTATCTTATACAGTCCCTACACTACCAGTATCTAACTCACTGGTGTATAGCCACTGCTGTGTCTGTCTGTATGCAATCCCTTCACTACCAGCATCTATATCTGTCTGTATACAGTCCTTGTACTAACAGCATCTAACTCACTGGTGTATAATGAGTGCTGTGTCTGTCTGTATACAGTCCTTGCAATACCAGTATCTAACTCATTGGTGTACATTGACTGCTCTGTCTGTCTGTATACAGTGCCTGCACTACCAGTATCTAACTCATTGGTGTATAGTGACTGCTGTGTCTGTCTATATACAGTCCCTTCACTACTGGTATGTAACTCATTGGTGTATAATGACTGCTTTGTGTCTGTATACAGTCCTTGCACTACCAGAAAGTAGCTCATTGGTGTATATTGACTGTTGTGTCTTTGTATGTATTTCTATCCCAATTTAATTTGGTGAGATTTATTTGTGCTCTTCTGTTATTTTTAAACACAGATATTCAAGAATTTTACGAGGTCACCTTGTTGGAAAGTCAGAGAGAAGGTACCCATAAAAGCAAGGTAGGAAAACGTGGAGTAGTTTACTGCTACAATGTAGTGATGGAGTGGGCATATTCCTGCATTTATGTGTTTGAAATTTGTTTACCAAGAAAGGCACCCTGAGCCAAGGCTCGTTTCCAGGTGTGACCGGGGGGAAGGGAACAGGAGTGGCAAACATAGCAGGGACACAGTACACAGTGAAATGCAATTACATAGCAGGGACACAGTACACAGTAAAATGCAGTTACATAGCAGGGAGACAGTACACAGTGAAATGCAGTTACATAGCAGGGACACAGTAAAATGCAGTTACATAGCAGGGAGACAGTACACAGTGAAATGCAGTTACATAGCAGGGAGACAGTACACAGTGAAATGCAGTTACAAAGCAGGGACAGAGTACACGGTGAAATGCAATTACAAAGCAGGGACACAGTACATGGTGAAATGCAGTTACATAGCACGGACACAGTACACAGTGAAGTGCATTTACAAAGCAGGGACACAGTACACAGTGAAATGCAGTTACATAGCAGGGACACAGTACACAGTGAAATGCAGTTACATAGCACTGACACAGTACACAGTGAAATGCAGTTACAAAGCAGGGACACAGTACACAGTGAAATACAGTTACATAGCACTGACACAGTACACAGTGAAATGCAATTACAAAGCAGGGACACAGTACACAGTGAAATGCAGTTACATAGCGGGGACACAGTACACAGTGAAATGCAGTTACATAGCAGGGACACAGTACACAGTGAAATGCAGTTACATAGCACGGACACAGTACACAGTGAAGTGCATTTACAAAGCAGGGACACAGTACACAGTGAAATGCAGTTACATAGCACTGACACAGTACACAGTGAAATGCAGTTACAAAGCAGGGACACAGTACACAGTGAAATACAGTTACATAGCACTGACACAGTACACAGTGAAATGCAATTACATAGCAGGGACACAGTACACAGTGAAATGCAGTTACATAGCACTGACACAGTACACAGTGAAATGCAGTTACAAAGCAGGGACACAGTACACAGTGAAATACAGTTACATAGCACTGACACAGTACACAGTGAAATGCAATTACAAAGCAGGGACACAGTACACAGTGAAATGCAGTTACATAGCGGGGACACAGTACACAGTGAAATGCAGTTACATAGCGGGGACACAGTACACAGTGAAATGCAGTTACATAGCACTGACACAGTTCACGGTTACAGTAAAGTGGAGCAGAGTGCACGATTAAAAACAGGAGGAAGTACAGGAAGAGCAAGCAGCAACAATTTCGGCCACAGCTACGCTGGAGTTAGAGGCAAGTACAGGAGCTGGGGGGAGGGAGTTTCAGCTAGCATCTGAGGGAAGCATTGTGGAGTTCGTGAAATGGAGGGACAGTGGGAATAAGGTCCCAGAGTGAAAGGAGATCATTTGATAGAAGTTCTAAAGGCCAAAGCCCATAATGAACTCGCCACTATTCAAAACTCAGTGGAAAGAGAGCTTCTTATCCCCCATATATTGATCAAGTCTTTTTTTAAACTGTTCTGCATTATCACATGTGACAATGGTATAAGGTAGGGAATTCCATATAGAAGGTACTCTCTGTGTGGAAAAATTACACCGTTTAGTCATTTTATTTACATAACCTTTCAATTTAAAATTATGTGATCTGATTAGATAAGTGTTTTTTTCCAGATAAATTGTTTCTAATGTTAAAGAAGAGGAATCAGCATTTATATAGTGGTTTTGATACATCCCAAAGCATTTTACAAGCAATGCTAGACTGGTAGTGAAGTGACTGAATGTGTGGTTGTGACCATATCGCACATCACCCCCCACACACAGCCTGGATAATTGCATGAACCGGTTTATGGGAAGGGGAATGTTGGTCAGGACACCAGGAATGTTCCCTACTCTTTATGATGAGTGCCCTGGGTTCTTTTACTTCCACCTGGACACCCACCAGGACGGGCAGAAGGGACCTCGGTTTAACATCTCATCCGAAGGACGGCACACCCCAGCAGTAGAGCACCCCCTAATACTGCACTCGGATGCCAGCGAATTTTAGGTGCAAGTCCAATCCCAGTGTGGGACGAGAACCCATGACCTTCTGGTCTAGAGGCGGATGTGCTACCAACTGAGCCACGCTGACACTTAAAGCATCTTGGAAGGCTTTAGAAGTCAAAATTAAGTCTCCCATAAGTGCTCTGTATTCCACAGAGTACAGGCCAAGATTTTTATGGCTACCTTCATAACCCAGGTTATTGATACCTTTGATTTTCCTGGTAACTTTTCGTTGGACTTTTTCAACCCTGACCTTCCCACCAGTTGAGGTGGGTGTACAGAATGGGGTGCAGTACTCCAAATGAGGTCTTATAAGACTTGAATAAAGTGAAATGATAACCTCAGATTTCCTACTTTTAATATGTTTAAGGATGCATCCCAAAATGCCATGACACTTTTTAATAATCTTTGTTTGTATGCATTTCAAATTTAAGGTTATCGGCAATTACAACACCCAAATCTCTCTCATTTGATGTCACCTATAGTCGCATACTGTTCAATGTATAGCTTTCCTTGGATGTTAGTTTTACCGAAACGCATCACCTTACATTTTGGATTCATTGAAGAACATTTTGTTTTTAGACGTCCCGCTGATAGAGAGGTAAAGGCTGATTGCTCCGCAGAGGAGTGGGGATGAGGAATGACGAAAGTGTGATGATCCCTGGGGAGGAGGGAGCAGGAGGCGGGGGGGGGGGGATGTAGGAGAGGCGTGAGGAGGGATTAGGGGTAAATGGTCCAAACCAGTCTTTGGAGATGCATGAGGCACAGCGGTTCTGGCAATGTGAAGGCAGAGGAAGACTGGATAGGGAGGAGTAGAGTGAGCAATGGTAGGTACAAGAGGGGGAGTTGGTAGGAAAATGAGATAGGGCATTGTAAATGGTGTCCAGTCTGGCCAGGGAGGTGGAGGGAGCAGTGTCATAGACCATGTCTGCATAGTTAAAGACTGGGAGCACCATTTTGGTGAGAAACGCATGGCATACCTGAGGAGACAGATAGTATTTGTTGCGGTGCAAAGCACCAAGTTAAGGGCGGAGCTTGGTGTGACTGGTATCATTGTGGACAGAGAAGTCAAGCTTGTTGTCTAGCCACACACCGAGCTACCTGAGTGAATGAACCACTTTAAAAGGGGTGCCATCGAAGGTGGAGAAAATAGGCAGAGCTGGGAGTTTGACCAATTTTTGTCTAGTGCCAAAGGTCATCAAAACTGTTTTTTTTTTTGTTGACCATGTTAAGTTGATACCAGTTCAAGACATTGTGGAAGTCTTGCTGGAGCAGAACTTTCACAGCTGTAATGGATCGACTGGAGGAGTAAATGACTGTTATCTGCATACATGTGGATATGCGAGTTGGTACAAACTGTGGGGAGGTCATTAAGGAAGATGGCGAATAGAATGTGTCCCAGGATGGAGCTCTGTGGGACCCCAGCCTGAATGAGAAGTGGAGGTGGAGGTGACAGGGTGCTACCAACCCATAGTGACTGCAGATGGCCAAAGAGGTACGAAAAGAATCAGTTTACAGCAGGAGCCGAGAGGCTAGAAGAACTCCGCTTATCCAGGAGGAATGGGTGGAACCCTGAGTCAAAGGCTTTGGCCAGATCGATGAAAATGGCAGCCGTGACATGCTCCTGATCCACCCCTGAGAAGACAGAAGCAGTTACATGCAGCAAGGATGAGACAGTGGAGTGATGCTTCCAGAAGTCACACTGAAACAGGGGAAGAAAATCAGTGGAGGACAGAAAATTGGAGAGTCTAGTGTAGACAAGTTTCTGTTGCAGTTTAGCAAGGGAAGGGAGGAGGGAGACAGGTCTGAAGTTACCCGGGGAGGAAGATCCCCCCTTTTGTGAATGGAAGAACTTAGTTCGACTTCCAGGATTGATGGACAGCACTGAAGAAGGAGAGGCTGAGTAGGTGAGCCAGTAGATGTGCTATGGCAGGTGCAGAGACTTGGAGTAGCTTAGGATCCAGTCCGTCAGGACTGGATTTGTGCGGGTTGGGTGCAACGGTCACTAAGGGTGTCCTGGGTAGTAACTGGAGTAAAGAGGAAAGCAGTGGAGGGCAGATGGGAGGGAATGTGAGGAGGAGCAGAGGAGGCTGAAGGGTGAGTGGAAGGGATGGCACAAGAAGTAAAAAACTCATTGAAATGATCAGCAATAGAGGAGGGTTAAGGCACTGGTAAACCGTTTATTTAATTTATTTATTTTAGTCTTTGGTAATCAGGTAAGGCCCACTAGGCACAAATGCCTGTTTTCAGGGGTGACCTGGGAGCACTGGGCAGTTAAGTGACTTGCTCAGAGTCACACAGTATGCAAGTGGAGGTTGTGAGAATCAAACCAAGGTCTGGTCTGCTGGATGTATCAAGCTCACTCACAGCTCATTACTCTAACCTCTAGGCTATACTGCCAGCCCATTTACTAAAAGGACCAGAGGGGCGGACTGGGTGGGAGAGTCAAAAAGGAAGTGAATTACTTTCCAGAGCTCTGAAGGGGTGTTAAGGTTGTTCTGAAGGTTGGCCTTGAAATATTACAATTTTGCAGCCCAGACAGCCTTAGTACAGGAGTTCCTGATCGTCCTGTATAACAGAAGGTCAGGAAAGGAGTGACATAGTTTGAAACCTGCCCGGGCGAGATCACAGGAGTTACACTGATCAATGATTTCAGGTGTAATCCAGGAGTGATAGTGATTTTTGACCCTGGATTTTCTGGCCGGGGCATACTTGTCCCATACAGAGGAGAATTTGGAATGAAACAGAGAGAGGGCAATGTTGACAGCTGTGGCAGAAGGTATGGCTGTACAATCTGCAGCCACAAGGTCACTGAAGAGAGCAGAGGTGTTGAGTGAGTGGAGGGTCCTGGTCCAGATGTATTTAGGTGAGGAGGGTGGATGCTAGATTTTCCTAATGCAGAATGTTATGCACTGGTCACTGAACGTGCCTGGCAGGATTCCTGCTTCTACAATAGGATAGGGGTGACAGGAGAGAACCCAGTCCAGGAGGCAGCTGTTGTGAGAGTGTGGGTTGAGCCAAGTGGGTTTAGTGATAATTTGCATGACATCAACAAACTCAGCCTTGTGGATGGTTGGCCTGGATGCAGGGCTAATGATCTGGATCCTCCAGTACTGTAGCGAGGGAGCAGAGGGGATACCCTCTTAATGTAGTGATGAAGTGGAGAGGACACCCCGGTAATGTAGTGCAGAAGGGCCTGGCAATGTGTTGATGAAGTGGACCTATTATGATGCTGGTAGACTTTGGCCCTGCGCCACCTGCCCATTCAACATGAAGGGGCCCCTCTGCTTCCAGGTTCGGCAAAGACTGTGGGGGGAGGAGACTGGCCCACTAGTGGTACTCAGATAGTGCTCGGTGGGATCTGAGCACTCTCCAATGGACAGCCCCGCTATCCATGCATCAGATCTGCTCCAATTCGACCAAGCCTACATGTTGGATCTCCACCCAGATTTGGAGGATCAGAGGTCGGATGGGGTCAGATGTCTGGATCCACTGGTTGGATCTTTGTATCCTGTTCTTGGACAGTTATGATCCAACTGTCAGATCCCTTGGATCCAATCTGATCCATTCTTGGAAGCTGCGGAGATCAGATCTATGGTCAGATGGCATCCATTTCCACTATCGTCCATCAACCAGTAACAATGGCGGCATCTGCTAGTATCCAACTCTGATGGATACTACCTGATCAGCACTACGGATCCCCCCCCCGAAGGCCCTACTGTGGAGGGGCTCCTCATGGGACAGGTAAGGGGAGCTCTCTATGTTCTGAGTCAGTAACAGGGCATGGTGGTAGCCGGGCAGATGAGGCTGAGGGGATAACCAATCACAGGCACAAAGACAAAAAAAATACAATGTGTTAATGTTTGGGGGCTCTGTGCCCCACACCCTGTTCAAAAAAAGGAAAAAAGAAGGTTCTGTGTTGCTCCACGTTGTCAGTCGGTAATCATTACCCCTGTTTCCAAAGGAAAAGAAAGAGGGATTGTGAACCCTACATTCTGGGAGCTCACAATTACCATATCCACACTTGTAACAGCCTGTTCCAAGAAAATTATTCTTAGACACTGAATTGATCAGGAAGGACTATCCTTTGGAGAATAGCATAATGAATTGTTATTTGCCCTCGAAGCTACAAAGATAATTACTAGGATGAGCAGCAGATTTAAATCATTCCAAAACTAGGGAGAATTTATTATATGAACTCCTGCAACTGGTTTAGGGCTGGCGGGATGCCACACAATGAGCTGAGATATCTTTTGGCTGACTCTGTTTCTGGAACCCTAATGTCTCAGTTACGCAAATGAATTTTTTTGTTGTTGTTAATGCATCCCACTATTATTCTGCCTGTTTTTCACGCCCCTTCGACTAATGATTTATTTGCTTTGGCTATATATAATACGCTGGAGGGTATGCCAGTTCACACCTTAACATGTAAGTGCTCCCAAGTTGGGGACACTGTTGTGGACTGTATTGTCAGTCTGTCTGTATGTTTGTTCAGTATGTTTGTTTCTGAAAAGTTCAATAAAGTACATTTAATAAAAAAAAAGAGGAAACTGGGTGTGATGGGGTGGAACACCCCAAATTAAGCATTAGAAAATAAATAAATTTGCAAGTGTGAAAAAAACAGTTGCTTTGCTTCACTTCCACTGTTGTCATGGCCACCATAGCATAACCCGCGTTACTCCATTTTTGTAAACACCTATTCAGGAACAATCTGAATGAAGGTCCTTCATCCTCCACTTGTTATAATGGAAAACCCATATAGAAGGTTCATACGGTGTGCTCTGAAATCAAAGTCAAAATGCAACACTGAAGCGTGGCCTGCAGCCGCAGCTACTGCACTACCACGTGTGGCGGTGACAACCTGAGTTTGGCTGGGGAGGAGGACTGAGTGTCCGAAGGACTGCTCTTATCCTCTGGGGTGGGGTGGGGTGAGGTGGGGAGCAGTGCCTGCTGTTTGGCTGGCCTCTGGCAGTGGCTGAGGGACAGACCACTGAGGCCGCAGTGCATGGGGGTGGAGGCACAGCAGACGTCCGGTGTGCTGCATGTAGAAGCATGCACATCACCGCAATTGATTTCTTTGCATGTCCACTCCTCTGCACCATGGGGAAGGGAGGAAAATGGAAAAAAGTCATCCTGGGAGGCAGGATAATTCGCCAGCCCCTTGCAGGTCCTGCAATAGCAACCTGACACTGTTCCAGTCAGATCCTATCCAGAGGGTTGAGCTCCACTCTCTGCCACCCTCTCATGGAGGATAAGTTGTAGGAGGATCTGGAGCCAGTAGGTCTGGGAAATGATGGGTGGTGGGGGTTGAAGTCAAAATGCCACTCTGAAATCCAGAAGTTAATTATAACTAACCATCCTTTGTTGAAACAGCAGTTTCAGGAAAGGTAGCATTTTATGGAAGAGAAGGGTCCATTGCGTTCCTGGTGACCAAAAGTTCTAAATGTGCCTCAGCAACATCCTCTCACCTCTTCGGATCTACCATTCTTATACTGTAGTGAATGGGGAAACTTAGCCTGTTGTTCAGGCTAACAAAATATTTTAGAATGTTGTTAGCCAATCAGAATGCTTTGTTGCCAGCCATTGTTTTATATGTAACCCCTAGATGGCGCTATCCCAGGGGCTACTACCCCTGCCTGATTTGCCACTAACAGGTTGAGGGGCCTGGATCCGATGGCGGGTGCCTCCACCCAGAGGTCAGGGTTTGCAATAGTTAAACTAACTTGGTCACAGCCCTCTGGGACACTGCAACCCCCCTTTCTTCCCACTAGTGGCCCACACAGTATATCAGAATTACCTTCACAGTATACACTTACCCCCAGGACTGGTTCAGGCACTGGGACCACCCTGTAAAATAAGCAGATACAGTGCAACAATCACAGTACAATACTTTAACGTAGACAAATACCTCAGGCAGTATAACTTTGCTGAAACAAGCAGCTCTGATTTATTTAGGGGGATATAACAAGGACGGGAAATCAGGTTAATTAGCTTATCACTTACTCATCTATTTATGGCTCTGTGCATTAGGCCTATCCCTACCAGTTACTGTCCCTGGGTACCCAAGCCCTAGTGGCTAGTCCAAACCGTGGCAGCTGGTAGGGCCCTTTCACACAGAGAAAAGAAAAGTTAGTTAAACAGTCAGCAGTACAGTAATTCCATTTGGATTCAATGTGGCAATTCAACAGGAGCGACCCTGAATTAGTACTCATGACCTCCAAACAAGATAGGGTCCTTCAACGTCAGCAGGGCTACTCTTGAGCTCCACGAGACTCCTCACACATTTATATGACAAACTGCAACAGGCAAAAGTCGTTTAATGGCAGCAGGATTCACTTGAGCTACACAAGCCTCCTCACACATGTATATGGTAAAAAAAAAAGTACTATACCAGGCAGGCTGCTTCTCTATCCCGATCGCAATTACTACACAATATTTATTTTATTTTTATTTATTTAGTTGTTTAACCAGGTATAGCACACTAAGCTGAAAGCTTTTTTACAGGAACAACTGGGAGCACATGGAGGTTAAGTGACTTGCTCAGGGTCACACAGTATGCAAGTGGAAGCTGTGGGATTCAAACCCAGGTCTGGTCTGCTGGATGTCACCAAATTTGCAGCTCAGAGCCTTAGACCACTGCGCTATACTGCCTCCTGCACTCGGGAGAACACACAGCAGATTCAGTTCCTGACAGACCGAGCGCATTCAGCAATTCTCCAGTCTTCTACAGGGTGAGCCTGGTTTCTACTCTTCAGATATCCTTTGATTCTCTTCACAGGATGGATTCAGTCCTAACAAGCAGTTACACAAGCTGCAGACCAGAACTCGGGGCCTTACACGCGTTTCCCAACTAAAACTACACACTGAAAAAGCACAGGGCTCCTTCCTCTTCACTGCCAGAGCTCAACTGAAACTCCAGCAGACAAACCGGCACTTCCTTTGAGTTCCTCCCAGTTCTTGGCTGGATTGGCTGTCACTCACAATAGACTGCCCCTGTTGGTTCGAAAAGGCACCAAGTCCAAACTACATCTCCCAGAGTCACTGCCCATACAATCCTCTTGTGGCTGGCTCAGATTACGAGTCCAAGTTCTGATTCGTCCAAGGCACCATTTTAGAGCTACCTTAACCCACACTGATTGGTCCAGTTCAGCAGTTCAAAACTAGAATGCGGAACTAGGCAAACACAGTTCTGACTGCAAAGAAAAGCAGGTTAGACAAACTATTTTCATTATTACTCTAAATGATTTCTGGCAAACAGTTACATCTTTCAGATAGGTTCCCTTTACACTCCTAGTGACTGCAAAAATGGAGTGAATTGGCAGCAGCTCGAGTGGTACTCAAGCAGAGAAACACACATTCCCCCCATACAAACTAATTATGTCTGCAAGCAGACAGCTCTTAAAGAGACAGTACCAGAGACTCTAAAAACACTCACAGATAAATGGCTTAAACGCCAAACACCATTCAGGCTTGGAGCATTCAAGCAAGCTCCTGGAAGTCTTTTGGGAACCCCCATTTGCAGAGGGGTTACATATAATTAAAGTGACACTGTCAACCTTTTTTGGCATCATATTATTTCTAGTTAAAAGCCCACATTTCATGATTGCTTACCTTCTCTAAAATAGATGGATGTTGCTGGTTGTTTTATCTGTGTCCTTTCTTAGTGGAACTGAAATGCATGCTAATTGTGTACTTATACACAACCTTGTTTTGTTTCACATCCTTGATCTTCTCACATTGCATACTTGTTGAATTTTAGGAAACCTGCCCCCCAAACAGTTTTGAAACTCAAGGTTCAACAGTCTCCTCTCCTCCCACTGCATCATAGGTGGCTAGACTGTGTTGGGGTGTTCTCAAGTCCAGGAAAGATGCAGTGGGAGCTGATCAAGGACTGTAAAAAGGTTTTTGCATGGTAACTCCAGTATGGTTGGCAGTCATTTTTTTTCTTCAGTTAAAAAATAAAAGAAATCAGAATCAAACTACCAACTACATCAGCAGTCTCTGCAGAATGGTGCATCCCTAATTCCCCAATCAGCCTGCATGCCGGCGCCATACCATGCGGGCGAGCACATCTAAGAAAAGGTCTGCTGCAATGCAAGCAAAGCTTGTCACAGGCAGTGGACCTCCCAATGTGCTTACCCTGCTGAGACAGAAAAAAAACATGGCAGCAGACTGCCAGCAATAATGCCGACTTTGGGGGTGCCCAATCCCTGTCGGCATGCCTACCCCAGTGTATGTGCGATGGGAGGCCACTCCCCATCAGCCTCCATCCATTTGTGATATGCGAGGGTGCTCAATCCCCTCAGCTCTTGCCACCCCTGTTTTCCCAGGTACAACAGGTACTCAATCCCCATCGGCTAAAGCACCCCAAAACACACACTTGGCATGCTGGGGTGGCTCCCAGCATGCCAAACTTGAAAAATAAAAACAGTCCCACAATGTTTTTTTAACCTGTGAAAAAGAAAACAGTCCTCGTCATCTCCCTGCCCCTCCCGCAACCTGCGCACCCTCTGCACACCCTGCCTCCCACACCCCCACCCAATACTTACCTCTGGAGTCTGGCACGATCTTATCGTGGACCGGGAACATGTCTGCACTCTTTAAAAGCCGATAGCGAACTGAAGAAATTCCGGTAAGCTGTAAAATGGCATAAATAGGGTTTTTTCAACTTTGGTGCATATCTCGGGCCTTTTGGGGAATTTTTGCACCACATTTTCAACATAGGGTTATTGGTACCCTTCCTCATGAATTCAGGCACTGTCATGGCGTTATTCAGTCCCGAAAGGTGATTTTTTTTGGTCACTGCGTGGAATCACCTTTCGGGGCTGAGTAACAAAACAACAGTGCCTCTGTTCATGAGAGGGGCTCTCAAAAAGCCTATGTTGCAAATTTGGTTGAAAAAAATCCCCAAAATGGCTGTTTTATGAGCGTGCATTGCGCTGTTTCCACGCATGCTCGTAACTTTGTGCATTTGTAATATTTTCACTCCAGATTTTCATAATTGGCATTTTTCCACACCTCCTGATGAACAGTACAGCTTTCATTTTACATATCCTGGCCAAAATGTGTTTTCACACATCCAGTGAAAAATAGCACGGTCGCTGTGCGAAATTAGTTTTTAGGACAGTTTAAGGAAATGACAGTGACACGGTTCATGAGCAGAAGTTCAAAAATGCCTATGTTGAAAATTTGGTGCTGAAAGTCCATAAAATTATTGTGTTACAAGTGTGCATTGCACAGTTTCCACACACCCTTGTAACTTTGCAAATTTGTAATATTTCCAAGACAGATTTTCAACACTGGCATTTTTTCACACCTCCTTATGAACAGTACAGCTGTCATTTTTGACATCCTGCCCAAAATGTGTTTCCGTACCTGTGGTGCACAGTGGTGTGGTCGCTGTGGGAAATCAACTTTTGGGACAGATTAACAAAATCACAGTGCCACTGTTCACGAGGGGAGGTCCCAAAATGCCTATGTTAAAAATGTGCCTAACAAACTCCACAAAATAATTGGGTTACGGATGTGTGTTGCGCAGTTTCTATGCATGCTCATGACTTCACCAGTTTTTCATATTTTCACTCCAGATTTTCAACGTTGCCATTTTTTTACGCTTTCTCATGAACAATACAGTTGTCATTTTCCACATCCTGCCCAAAATGTGTTTTCGTCCCTGTGTCGCCAAATGGCATAGCTGCTGTGCAAAACCACCTTTCAGCTAACAAACTGTGCCGCTTTTCATGAGGTGGGCTCACAAAAAGTCCATGTTGGAAATTTGGAGTGAAAATACCAACACAAGCCTATGGTGTTAGGGTTCTCAACTGTAGCACCCCACCCTGTAGAGACTGACAGGCATCAGGGGTCTGACTTGGGATCATTGGCTATAATGCTCCCACCATTCCAACCCCACCCCCACCCTACAGCCAGTGACAGGCATCGTGGTGTGCCTTGCACTGTTCGGCCATACAGTTCACCCCATTCTCCTATACTGCACCCACCTCAGCGCATTTCCTTATGGAAAGGGGTAAGTATAATGCCCAAAGACCCCAAAACACACCACAACACTTGTCAGTGTCTACAGGGTAGGGTGAAGTACAATGGCATGAGCGTTATAGCTGATGACCCAAAGGCACACCCCAGTGCCTGTCAGTCTCTACAGTGTGGGGATTGGGTTGGAGTCACTTCAATACTTCACTGTCATTCCTATTATGCGTCTCTAACTCCAGCACTACCAATGCCAATGCCAGCGAGACAACATTCGGTGTTGACAAATGCTTGTTTTTAAATTAGGGACACACTGAAGCCTAAAGTGGTCAACACTGTTCCTTTAAGCAATAACACATAACAAGGTGTGCGATTATCACGAGATATATATCATCCCACCTCGGGTGGTGTTTTGAGGCATGAGGCCATAAGCTGAGTGACTTTAACTACCTGAGAAAGGCCCATGATATTGCACACCTTGGAGTATATTACTGCAATTATAAAATGGATCCATTTTGATTTCGACGACCGATGGCATGATATACTTTCAGATCAGGATTACGCACTGAGATTTTCCAGCTGAAAAGGGGTCTCGGCCAATCACATTTGAGGATTCTGAACATCCATTTCATAATTATAAATCATGACATTTTTCTTAGCCAACTGGGATTGATTATTTCTAAACATTCCAGGTACTCTTATAACCATTCTAGATCGAAGGAGCATTCCCGACCAGTCAAAGCGCTCCTTTCCTCTGCTCCTGAGACACTCTTACTCTGTGAAGAGCATCTCACACACAGCTGCCCTGGAAATGGGAACATTTGGGTAAGGTTTTTTTAAAAATTAGTATATTGTTGAATGAGCTAGATCAATAATACAGTCCAACCCAACTAAACCGGACACGGTTAAAACATTTTTTTTGGATATATCAGCCATTTTTCAAAACTCCATACCCTGTGCATAGAGATCAATGTCAAAACGTACTGTTATAGCGACTGATATCCACCGTCTAAATCGGTCATTCCTGGGACACTATATGGCTCTGAAAGAGTTAACTGACTGTCTGGCTATAGGCAATGAGCAGTGATTATCAGCTACTTAACTCACTTCAGCATGCCACGATCAACGCTCTCCGATTTGCTGCAGATGTTTTTAACTGTGACAAGACCATGGTACGTTAACTTAGTATCACCTGCTGATGTTCGAGCTGCCCTCGTAACTCTGCGTAAGGCCATGGAGCAAAGAGTTGTGCCCAACTGTTCAGCCCTCAGAGCAGATAGTGCCCAAATAGAAAACAAGCACTTTGCATTATGTACTATAATATTTGACTATTCTGTTACACAGCTAGCAATTATATTTTTGGCAAATAAATGACTTACACAGTGACTATAAACTGCCTTCATTTGGTTGCTTTTATGGGCTAATTAAAGAAATTCAGAGAGAAAAAAAGAAACAGCCATATTTATCTGTTGCTGAACTAAATTACTCTGGCTACATTTGCCATGCATTAAAATGTTACACAATCAAATCAGATAACACCTATATATGTTACAGTATGTTCAGCCTTCAGAGCAGATAGTGCCCAAATAGAAAACAAGCACTTTGCATTAAAACAGACACTTGGTTATATCGCCAGTTTCGGCGATGTACCGAGCAGTCCATTATAAGTGGGTTGCACTGTATATTAATACCACCGCCGAGACTGTTCTTACAATTGTACGAGTCCTCTCACTTACATTCTTTTTTGGTCTCACATTCTTGGGGTATCAGAACTGCTCACCTTAGGCTCGCGGTTCTCTGACCCTAAGAATGCATGTGAGATCAACTTATATCCGTAAGAATGGTCTCAGAGGCGGTATTAACATACATAAGAGGGTCTCCCATGCACTAAAATTCTGAAGTTCTAAGTGCAGCTGGCACAATCCATTTCCCAGAAAGGGGATTATCTAACAATCTGCAAAATAAACAGTTTGATTTTAAATAAAAACATTTTTTTTTTTTTTAACAAAGGTGTTTAACTTGATTCATAATGGTTCAGTTCCCACATCTGGCACTTGGGTTAATATCCCAGAACTGACACTGTAGTGCAGCATGAGAGGGGTGCTGCACTTCTGAGGTGCCCTCATTTGGATGAGATGTTAAACCGAGGTCCCATCTGCCTGGATTGGTGGTAGTTCAGGTGGATGTTAAAGATCCCATGGCACTTATCGAAAAGAGTAAGGGAATTTCCCCGGTGTCCTGGCCAAATGTCCCTCATTCACTAAAAATACCACCATCAGCTTAATCTGGTTCAAGGTCAGTTGGCATTCATCTGTATCCCCCTCCCCCGGGTCGTGCCTGAAAATAGGCAGGATTTGTCTAGTGCACTTACCCGGTCAACAAAAACTAAATAAATAAATAATATGTTTACATGTACAGTTTCTGTGTCTCTTTAAGGGTTTCTTCTCAAGTCCTTTGTGTGGCAGAACTGCTCAGCTGTGCCTCGTAGTTCTTCCGCCTCTAGAACTCGAGAATGCACTCTTATTAGAATGAGCCACAGGAACGGCATGTATAAACACGCACGTTCTGTTTGGTTCTTTGTGTCATCTCAGTCGTGGTATCTCAGCTCAGTGAATTGTAAAATTAGCGACCTAGGCACAAGTCCCTGAGATGTAATAGGATTTTCATCCCTGCTTAATTCCCAGAAGCAGTTACTGATGTCGGTGAAATCATTTCCGGGGATCTGCACTAGATCAAAGACACCCCGCAGGGCTCTGTCATATTCCCTATGTTTGTGCTAATTTATATAATCAAAGTTGATCAAGGCATTTGAAGCCCAGCAGCTGATCTGTATGCCGATGCTGCTGCCCTCCGTGCCACTGGCCCTTCTCACACAGCCATTCAGGAAGGTTTCCCAAGGAGCGTTTTGTTTCATGTGTTACGGAGAGACTTCACAATGCATGCTGCCTCCTCTGAAGCTAACAGCTCTGTTTAAAAGGACCAGAGGCACCCACCGATAATTTTTAACACCAAACAACTTAAGAAAATGATACAGTTGAGCAGGTCGCCTCTGCCAAGTATGTCAGAATATGGTCTAGCCCTAACTTACTGTACTTCCTATAGATCAGCGAGGAAAATTCTATCGTATTTTGTCTCCATTTTTAAGCTGCAAGCTGTGCAGCTAACAAATGTTCACTGATGCATTCCTCCTCCTCAAAAGGAATTTGAGTATCAGAACATATGTCCCTTGATAACCAGATCAGAGGAAGGAATCTCATGGTACTTAAAGCAGCAACATTTGCTTTACGGCAAAATATGTTATCATATAGTTTATTAGCAAAAATGTATGTGTGACATCCTTATATTCGTCCTCAGTGTATTTTTCATTTTCTCAGATATTTTTAAAACAAATTTTAAGGCTGACCTGTCAATGCAGTGGTAGGACTTCCGATCATGACGCCAACAATCCTAGTTCGTGAATGAGCCTGGGTCATTGGGGGGGAGGATCGAGTGGCCCAGTGGATATTCTCCCCCTCCCAGGGGGGGTGCTATGTCCCACAGCACTACTGCCACCTGTACAGGTAGGGGTGGCAGAGTGCTCATGACACAGAGAGGGAGGGAGGGATGCCACTCTGCATATGGCGTGAGTGTGCTAATGCAGGCTCACGTCAGGGAGTACATTTTGAACACTGGCATCCCTGCATGGTCTGGGGTTACAAGGCTCATGAAATGAAAACGAGAGAAACTAGTAAAGAACCCCTCTGCCTGTAGCTCTGTGAGGTCTGGTATGTCCAGACCATCAGGCAGGTACATCCGCCACGCTGCAGTGGAGGGGACATAGAAACAGAAAATCAAAAAAAATGCTTTTAATAAGTCATTTTGGAATTAATGACTCAAGTCATTAAAGATGGCCGCAGTTCTTAGAGTCATACTGTTAATATGTTAGGATGGTTCTGCCACACGTCTCTGATGGTACACAGCATCGAACTACAACAAGATATTACATGTTTTCATGGTGGGAATGGCAAAAGAGAAGGAACTGTTAAAAATTTCAAAATCCTGTATGTCAGTTCAGGAGTGAAAGAAAATAAAAAGGAAAATTGGGTATATTGATGTTTTGCCAAAAAAACAATACTGCTGGAAAAAAAAAAAAATACACGGTGACTAACAAATACTGTGAGCTTATCACTTTTGAGAAAATCTTGACAAACCTTTTATTTCTTTTCAACCAAGCTTTTTACCGCCTCATTGTCCCACCTTGGTCCTTATTCAGCTGCCCCCCCCAACCCAGTCACTCACCTTCCACACGACCTAACCCCCAGTTGTTACGCTTATGACTTACCTCTAGTGAAGGCTTCCCAGAGGGGGCTCTTTTCAGGATCGGCAAGCAGGATCCTGTGACTGGGGTGCCTGGTTGGAGGTGTAAGGTTTGCGAGGATTGAGGGTCATCTAGCTTCAAGCAGTACTGATTTTTCTCCATCGCCCTTCCCTTAGAAGTCCCAGCATTCAGTGGGCCCACCTGTGCAGTGGTAATGCTGCCGTCTGCGGCGCCGACGACCTCGGTTCAGGAGCAAACTCGGGACGTTGGAGGGTCTGCCATGGGGGAGGAGGAGGAGGAGGATCGAGTATTCAAGGAACTGCTCTCCTTCTTTGGGGAGGAGGGTGGGATGCTGTGCCCAGTGCACTCCTGACCCTTAGTGGTGACTAGGGGTTGGGCACCCAGGGACAGCAAAATCTGGGGCAGGAGGAGCGGCGGTTCCCAACGACCTTCATGTGGGAATGTGCGTAAGGCCGTCTAGTTGGCACTGCACATCTGTCCTCCAAGCGGACCAATTAAGGGAGGGAAGGGGAAAAAGGGCCAGCCAGCATGACGGGAATGACCCTTCACAGGCTGCACATCCAGCTATATAGCGTGCCTCCTGCCTGAGAATCCATTTTGCAGCAGTTGTGAGCTGTTGGGAAGGTGGGACTTGGACTGTAAGTCCATACAGAGCTGGGGGTGGGTGGGTTGGTCCCTGGTGATGGAGCCAGGTGGTGGAATCAACGGCACTAACTGAAAAAAAAAGTCCCAGTATGCAATGAAGCCTGCGCACTTGTCTGTGCATGACACATCCACATCCAGCAAGCACTTCCTCCACATTAGAGGTCCAAACTGTGCTGACATCCAGCCCCTACTGGGTGTCAGTCAAGCAGCGGAACTGCAAGACACCCCTCACCAGGGGAGGAAAGTCGTTTCGAGGATGATCAAGTCTCCCTTCCCCAGCTGCGTCGCCAGTGTTCCAGGTCTGTTCCCAGACCTTGGTTGCCAGTGTAGCTGGCGCAACCAATCCAATATTTAGACACAATTCAGCTTAATACATATTGTCTGCAATGCTCCTCGCTTTGCACTTGGTTACTAAGTTCATTTGCATGGAAAATGGATCCTTGCCCTCTAGTGTTCACCTGCTACTGCTGCTTCTTCCTTTTCTGAAGTCATAATCCTCTTTCTTACATCATAGTCTTGTGCTATGGGAAATATTATGATGTCACACTGAGAACTGTGACTTCAGGAAATGGTTAAACTGCAGCAGTAGATCAAATAAAGTGGACAGTGATCCAGTGTCAACGTAAATACAGAAACATAGAAATTGATAGCAGATAAGGACCACTTGGCCCATCTAGTCTGCTCATTCTTCTCTACCTACACTACTACCGCAGACCGTACCTGATCTACAGCTCTTTTTCCCTCCCCCCTTCCTTTCCATTATAATTCCCTTGTGCTTATCTCATGCATTATTGAGCCCCACCACTCTTCTGGAAGGTGTTCCAGGAATCCACCACTCTTTCTGTGAAGAAGTACTTCCTCACATCTCTTCTGAATCTGTCCCCTTGCGCTTCATAGCATGTCCCCTTGTTCTTGAGCACCTTTTCTTCTGAAAAATACCACCCTCCTGGACCTTGTTTACCCCCATGAGGCAAATAAAGATCTCTTATATCCCCATTCCTCTGTTCCAGGGTGTACATATTGAGGTCCTTTAGTCTCTCCTTGAAGGACTTTTGATGCAGACGCTGCACCATTTTAGTTGACCTCCTGTGGACCACCTCCACTCTGTCTGTGTCCTTCCGGAGATACGGTCTCCAGAACTGGACACAGTATTCTAAGTGGGATCTTACCAGTGATCTACACAGAGGAACATCACCTACCTCTTTCTGCTGGTGATACCACTCCCTATACACCCCAGCATCCTATTAGCCCTCCTGACTGCCTTGTCGCATTGCCTGGCCACCTTTAGGTCATCTGATATGATTACCCACAGGTCTCTTTTTTGCTTGGTGGTCATCAGTACCACTACAACCATTTTGCATTCCACCCCTGGGTTTCTGTGCCCTATATGCATTATTTTGCACTTTTTCGCATTCAGTCCCAGCTGTCATACTCTTGGCCACTCCTCTAGTTTTCTAAGGTCTCTGTTAATCCTTTCCATCCCTCCCACCCTGGGGCGTTCACCCTATTACAGATTTTGGTGTCATCTGCAAAGAGGCAGACCTTCCATTCCAGCTCCTCTGCAATGTTTTTTATAGACATTAAAGAGGATCAATCCCAGCACTGTTCCCTGAGGCAGCCTGCTAGTCACCCTCCCTTCCTCAGACTAATCTCTGCTTACCACCACCCTCTGCCGCCCATCTCCTAACCAGTTTCTTATTGAGTTTACCACCTTTGGACCTATTCTTAAGCTACCCAGCTTTCTTACTAATTCTTCTATACTGAGCCATGTCCAAAGCCTTACTGAAATCTAGGTAGGCCATGTCCACTACACCCTGATTTCAATCCTTTGTCATTAGTTAAAGAAATCTATCAGATTAGTTTGACATGACATCCCCCCATGAACTCATGCTGCTTTGGGTCTTGTAACTCACTGGATTCAAGATACTCCACAACCCTTTCCTTCAGCAGTGATGCCAGGTATTTTGCCACCACCACCACCACCGCCGTCAGGCTGAATTGCCAGCCTCCTCCCTGCCACCACTGTTGTGTAGTGGGACTATATCTGCCCTCTTCCTGTCCTCCAGAATCACTCCTGTTTCCAGTGAGCTGATAAACAGAGCTGTCAGAGGTGCAGCCAGTATTCCCCTAAGCTCCCTCAATACCCTAGGCTATACCCCATCTAGCCCCATTGCTTTGTACTCATTCAGATTAGCAAGTCCCTTCAGGACATTGCAGCAAGTGGTCTAATTTCGGATTGTGTCAGTAATCACCACCCTGAATTTGAAATTTGGAAAGGTGGGGGAATAGCAGAGACTCCTAAAATAACAGAATTGAGAAATTATTCTAGAATAGATGTCTCTGGTTTTACGTGTAGGGTATCTGAAGTGGATTGGTCTTACTTAAAACTAATACCAGATGTAGACTGTACACCTGATTATTTTATTAGAACATTTAAGGAAGTAGTGAATATATATTTTATTAGAACGTTTAGGGAAGAAATGAATTTATATGCACCAGTTATTAAAAAAAAAGAGTTGGTGGGAGGAATGCTAAATGGCTTAACATGAATCTTTTTAAGATGATGAAAGATAGGCATATCGCTTGGCAGAAATATAGAAGGAGTAAATCCACTTTTGATTTAAACGAATATTGGAAAAGAAGAAACAACTGCAAAAGGGAATTAAAATTAGCTACAATTAATGACTGCAAGAAACAACAGATAGAAAATCTGTCAAACCCAAAAAAGGTGGAAGCACCAAGGGAGGTTGACAGTGAAACTGCCGACCTCCCACACAGCGACGGTACAATACCGACACAGGTATTGTGCCGTCCGAACAACGAGCGTTTTCTGTGGGGGACTGTGCCCCCCACACCCCCTCATGTGGGAGACTGTGCCCCCACACCCCCTGGAATTTAAGATTATCAACTCTTTCCCCTTTTTCTCCCTAATCACCCATCTTCCTTTCCTCCTCCACTCCCATCTAGACCCTCCCCGGTCAAAGTTTCCCTCTGATTTTTCTGTTTATTTTTCCCCTTTTCCCCCATCTAGATCTTATACCCTGGATCATGCTGTTTAACCCTGAAAAAAAACACACACGCACACACACACGTCTGCACTTACGACAAGAACTGCTCTATTCAAACATGTTTGCTTCTCTTCCCAACAAAATGATGTGCTTATTTTTGTTTTGATTCTGTAATCTTTGATTCTCTCTGTATGATTTGTAAAACAATGTTGGCCATTCATGTTCTGTACTTTGTCGCGGAACCTTTGTAAATGAGCCTTTGCTCAAAGGTACTTTTCTTTCAAGACCTGAAACAAACAAACAAACAAATAAATAAATGAATAAATGAATGAAATATGTATGGAGTCCCATAGAGCTCCATATTGCGCCCCTTGCCTTTTTCTCTTTTTTATTGACCCTGTCTCTAACACTACTTACAATTATGACTTCTGTTATACACAGGCAATGCTGCTTTGTTGACCAATAACTTATCTGTTTTAGAAATGAATTCCACTTTCAGTTGTGAATTGATTAAAGTTCAGGATTGGCTTTGTCAGAATAATTGTGCTCTAAATAAATCTAAAACAAAAGTTATACTATTTGGCTCATATCCCAAACGGAAATAATTTTCCAGTGATTTCAAAGTGCAAGCTCACGATGGAAGCCCAATTGGGATTGTGGACTCATTTAAATATCTCAGAATTATATTGGGTTCATCTTTAAAATGTAATATACACTTGGATAAAATCACTGCTAAGATTCACTCAAAGATTGGAACCCTTTATTCAATACATAATTTCTTAAACAAAGAAACTTGCCTGGCCATCGAGCAACAAAATCTTCTTCCTATTTTGAGTTATGCCTCCATTATTGCTAATTCTGCACCTGCTAGTGTTATCTCCAGAAAAGAAGCACTGTTACCAAAAATTGGTAAATTTGCTATCTTGGCACCACATTGAACTCATCACTGTCAAATATTAAATAAACTTGACTGGTTATCAGTCTAGAATAATTACAAACTATCCTTGTCATGATTTATATTTAAAATGATGAATTCTGGTGTTCTAGTTTCATTACGTGATCTTTTAGTCAATTACGCTCCCACTTACAAGTCACGATCCTCACAAAAACATCAGTTGGTCTTACCATTTGTGCGCAACCATGCTGGGAAAAGAACTTTTGCTTACTGTGCTGCTTCTCTGTGGAATTCTTTGATAGCTCATGTTAAACAACTTTCTTCTACTAAGTCATTTTCTACAGCTGTCCTCCACTATTTTAAAAGTGTAAACATATGCTCATGTAACCTGAATGTACTGACGCACTGATCTAATTGCTAAGTGTATTTATTTATTTGTCAGAGATCGGAATTACAATCCTTTGAGTCATGGACTCATTTCCAAAGGCTCCACATCATAGCACACATAAGGGAACACAATAATTACAAGTATGTACATTCAAGATATAGCATGAGAAACCGGCAATGTTACATAGCACAGTTCATGAGTACACATAAGGAAACACATTAATTATAAGTATATACATTCAGGGTATAGCTTAAAAATTGGCATTGTTACAAAGCATAGTTCCTGAATTACAACTGTTATAGCAGTATATACATCACAATATTGTAAGTGCATGAAAACAGTATATGCAGGGGAGGCAGTGAGCCAGAAAAGAAGCCTATACGGTGTTGTAGCTAATCATAGGGTCACATTGCTACAGGCATAGTACCAAAAGGATACTTAACAGAGGTAGTCTAGATAGTAAGACTTTGTCACTTTGCGCAATTGTTACCATTGTATTTTGTACTGTAAGTCTTATTTGTTATTACTTTTATTTTATTTATTAGAAAAGTCAGATTTACAACCTTTGAGCCATGGACTCATTTACAAAGGCACCTCGTTGCACTTTGACTTCAGGCTATACCTGACAAAGGAATGTATATTCCAGTGTACCTACTTGTAAATTCAAATAAGTGAAAAATGAAAAGATTATCTCTCCTCTAAAAAAGGGTAAGTGTCTACCTCCCTCCCCACAAAGCTTCGGTTTCTTTTTTGTGCCCCACCCCGTCTCCTTGCTCTGTGAACACTGAAAATAAGTATTTCTTCAGGATGTCTGCCTTTTCCTGGTCTCCCTCTACACAGTTTCCCCTTCCGTTTTTAACCTTACAATCCCTCCCCCAGCCTTCCTATTTTTTATTTACTTACCTAAACAATGTTTTGTCCCCTTTCGTTACTTCCTGGGCTATTCTCTATTCAGTTTGCACCTTTGCGCTCCTTACTGCTTTCCCTGCTTCCCTCTGTTTCCCCTGATACACCGCCCTATCCTCCTCCCTCTGCATCACCTTATACCTTCTGAATCCTACCCTTTTAGCCTTTATCTTTCCAGTCACTTCTTTCGAGAAACATAACGGTCTGTTTTTCCCTCTTACCTTTGCTCACTTGTTTGACACAGAGTTTTGCCCACTGTTCTTCCACCCCACCCAGGCCACCCCCGGCAGGTAATCCCTGAGACATTCACCCATCTTTATAAAATCTGCCCTAATAAAGTCCAGGATCCTCGCCCTTGTGAGGTTTGATTCTGCAGCCGTCCTTATGCTGAACCACACTGTACAGTGATCACTGGTCCCCAGGTGGTCTCCCACATTGACGTCTGCAATACTATCCCTGTTAGTGAATACCAGGCCCTGTATTGCCCCATCATGAGTGGGTTCACTGACTAGTTGCCTGAGGAATGCCCCCAGCAGAGAGTCAAGAATGTCCCTGCTTCTAACTGAATCCGCTGCTGGGTGGCTCCATTTGACATCTGACAGGTTGAAGTCCCACACAAGCAGCACCTCTCCCTTTTTCTGCTAGCTTGCTTATGGCTTCCACCAGTACCTTATCTAATTCCTCCTCCTGTGCTGGCGGTCTGTAGATCACTCCAGTGCAAATAGTGGCTCCATTTCCCATCTCCAGGGTGACCCACAGTACCTCTGCTTCCCCCTGTGTTCCCTGTATCTCCATTGTGTTTATACTTTTCCTCACATAAAGCACCACACCCACTCCTTTCATTCCCACCTGGTCTGTCCTGAACAGAGTATAGCCTGGTATAGCATTCTGTAAGGTATGAACCTAGCATGAAGAAATAAAGGACTTTGGCCATTTTTCAGTTGGGCAGCGGGTAGCACATGACAAGCCTCCCACTCGGTGTCCAAAAGTCCTTTGGACGCTTACTTCTTTATCCCACCATCAAGCCTATCTCCTCCAGTGTCACCTCTTTTGCCTTAGTGTTAGGCCTTCTTCCCTTTTGCCTTTGGTCTACGGGGACCTTGTCCCTGTGGCACCTGATGAGATGGAACCTTTTTCCTTGCTCTGGAAGTCAACGGCGTTGCTCTGGTTCCTTGAATTCTGCATCTTGAGGGTGGGTCCCTTGTCTTGGGCAGGATGCTTCTCTTTCTGCCATTCAGGTGAGAATGTTCGACCATCGGGGCAAAACGTTAGCCATGCAGATCAACTTGGTGGCACCTCTTTATGAAGCATTTAAGGCTTCAACTACGAGAGGGTGCGGCCTCTATGTCTTCAAGGGCTCCTTTAGCAGGGCAGACCATGTCGCAGCACCTTTGTAAGCAATTTTCCTCATATCTGCCTAAGGTTCACCTAGTCTCCAACTCTCTTTCCTCTGCCCCTCCACAGACACATAGATACATAGAATTTGTTGGCAGATAAGGACCGCATGGGCCATCTAGTCTGTCCATTTCTCCTACATTTTCTTATGCTGCAGAATGTAGCTGATCTGTGCTCCCCTTCCCTGCTTCTAGTATTCCCTTGTGTCTGTCCAACGCAATTTTTAATTTCTTTGCCGTCTTTACCCCTACCACTCCTGCTGGAAGGTTATCCTAGGCATCCATCACCCTTTTTGTAAAGAAGTACATCCGTACAGTGCCCCTGATTCTACCTCCCTCCAACTTCATATCATGCCCCCTAGTTCTTGTCCATCCTCTTTTCTAAAAGATGCTGCCCCCCGTACATTATTTATCCCTTTAAAATATTTGAACATCTCTAACATGCCCCCCCCATCTCCAGAGAATACATACTCTGAGGTCTTTCAGCCTCTCCTCATATGATTCAGCACCTGCACCATTTTGATAGCCCTTTTTTGGACTGCATCCACTCTGTCTATATCCTTCCTGAAGTGCGGCCTCCAAAACTGGACACTGTACTCCAGGTGAGGTCCCAATAGTGATGTCCCTTCCTATGCACCCCAACATCCTGCTGGCCCTTCTAATGCCTTGTCACACTGTCTGGCCACCTTCAGGTCCTCAGATATAATCACTCCCATATCCTTCTCCTGTTAGGTGGCTGACAGTGCCTCCCACCCACTCAGTACTCTTCCCTTTGGTTCCCGTGTCCCAAGTGCATGATTTTGCACTTTTCAGCACTGACTCTCAGCTGCCATACAGTTAACCACTCCTCCAGCTTGACCACGTCCCTTCTCATTTTTTCCACTCACCCCAGTGTGTTGACCCTGTTGTAGATCTTCGTGTCATCTAAAGGGTGAAGACTGAACACAACAGCTCAACCAGCTCTGCCCCTCATTGGCTGAGCTCCATGCCTTGCCTCTCAAAGGCTCGGCTTCCTATTCTCTGTGGGAACTTAGTTTGCATGCAAATTAAATTTCCAACATCCTTATTCTGGTGAATTTTTTTTCCCCAACAGATCTAGTGGAAAGGCTGATTTAAACAGCACAGAGGTGCCTGTCACAGTGGTACTGCCCCCTTATGTGGGAGACCTGGGATCAATTATTTTTTTTTTAACTTTCTATTTATGCTCCCCCCTGGCTCCCAGAGCCCCCCTCATCAGGAGTCACCAGTGGTGTCTGCCCCACTTCTCCACCTACCTGACCCTGCCAAGGAATCCCCCATGGAGCCATGGATATACCCCCCAGGTAGGTACTGGCTGGGGCCCTTCACCGCGAGATCCTTCTTGTTCTGTGTTCGGTGCCAGGCTGGACAGGCAGGTGGGAGTTTCAGGGGTCTGCACTTAGGCACTCCATTTTCTAGTGCTCCAGGAGCCAATTTTTCCCTTGTTCTGTGGGAGCGTGATGTGCGCCCGATATCAAGGCGTGAGCACCAACGTCAGTCACGTCCCCTGTCCCTCTTCTGCTTGGCACTGACACTTGCTGCATCCCTGGTCTCCGCCAGAGGTCAGCCAAACGCCAAGCCTCTATCCCCCCTCCCTCTCAGAGAAGGTGAGCAGTCCCTGGATGCTCAAACCTTCTCCCCCTGGCCAGCCCTCCATCTTCCCGGGCTCGTTCCTGAACCTGGGTCAACGGTGTCGCAAGCGGTAGCTTTACCACTGCGCCGGCGGGCCGGCTGGAATCAATTATTTATCCTTTCTCCCTTGTCTGGGCTAGTTGGGTCTAGAATGCAATGTTGACTCCAGCGAGCACCCCCTGCAGGAGGGGAAAGAGGGACTGACTTGATACTAAGGGTGACCACACAGCATCAGAAGCTCCCTGCTTACAGGCTAATACCATGGGAGCTCATTGGCTACATGCCAGGGAGGGCCTAATCATAAAAAATTCCCTGGAGCAAAGTAACATGATAGTCTGTGCCTTTCTCTCTGCTACCAGCCACTCTGACCCCATTGTTGGTGCCTCCCGCCACATTTGCAGGAGCAGTGGGGGATGCTGCTTGGCTGTGGACAAACCCCAGCATGGGGGATATGCTGTAGTATCGTGAAGTATGGAGGTAAGTGCGGAAGATTTGGGGGTACACAGCTGGACCTCTGAGGGGTGGTAATGGTGCACTGGTGGAGGGGGATAAAATGTAAGTTACAAACAGCACAGAGGTAGGTTAGAGAGAAATTACAGAAAAGTGTAATCCCCCCTTCCCCAAGGTTGAGGGCTTGCAGAGCGCTGTCTCCCTCCACCTGTTTGCCCACTGCCACCTGGTCCAGGTCCTTAGTGCCCTCTGAAGTCTCTGTCTGGCCCTGGCAATGTTTTTTTCCTGCAAAAAGGGTCTGGGGGAGCAAAGATGCATGACCGCCGAGCAGCCACACTGTGAATGTGTGAGTTGGTGGTCCGCGCATGTGCAATAGTGCAGGTTCATTTTAAAGCTGCTTTTGCGATGCAGCAAAGGCTCTCTCCATGCTCCCAGATCCCTGGATCAGTGAATTGGGGTTTGGAGACATGAAGGACGGACCAGAAGGGCCCCAAAAGTTACTTTTAAAAAGTGTTAATAAGCACATGTAAGTTTAACAGCAGCCGAGGCTGCTGGGGGATGTAGTCCCTGCACCACCAATGAACGGAGACTGCCTGCTGCCTGGGGGGATAGTGCTACAGCACCAGCAGCAGGACAGAGAAGATTCTGCTGTTTTGCCTCACTTTGCCACCAGTGGCACGAGCAGAAGGGCTGCTACCAAATGCTGGGAGCATTTAAGTTTGAAACACTGTTGTGTGCCAGTAAATTAGTGGACTTTTCTGCCAGCAGCCATATTTGCTACCTTTGACCTGCAGATAGCCAATAGGAAGTCAGAAGCCCTAGAGGACTTTGTCAGAGGGATTTATGGGAGAAGAAAAGGACAATGTCTTGGTCAGAACAGTGCACCAAGGGGGCATCGAAGGAGCCCATTGAATATTAATTTTGCAGAAGGACTGCCTCTTTGATCTACTGGATGCTACACTAATCCTCTGAAACCCAGAGGACAGACTGAGTTGAGTTCAGTTTGGCTGGGGCCCCTCCTGAGGGAGGGGGACTCTGGCCCTTGTTCCATGATGCTGCTGCAGTGAGTGAGAAGAAGGCCTGCCCGGGGGGGCTTCTACAGGCACCAAACCAGGGCCTTGTTGTTGCCTTTCAATGTCTGAAAGGGGTTTGCTTCAAAATCAAAGTGTTGAATTGCTGTCAAGAGGCAAGAAGAGCTGTTGAGAGGTTCCCAAGTGAGAGGAAGCCTTTCTGTGATCTTGGAGGGATGGAGATCTGTCTGGAGGCTTACGTACAGTAGCCACTGGCCCAGACGGTGCTCTACGTTGCCCTGTGTTGACTTCCAAGGGCTGGAAGGAGTGTGTCATCAGAATGAAAGTGTCGTTTGCTGGCCAGAGTCAAGGGAATTGTCTGGGAGTTTCCAGAGGGAAAGGAAATTTGCCCATGATGTCTGAAGGAAGTATGGAGGCCTACTTGGAGGTTTGCACAGCCAGAGAGCCAAGGGAAGCCTGCCTTTTGTATTCATGTGGTTTGAAAGTGAAGTGAGAAGATTTGTTCTTCTGTTTAGGTCTGCACTTGTGAAGTGAGAAGATTCATTCTGTTTAAGTCTACACCAGTGAGGTGAGGTGAGAAAATTCATTTTTCTGTCCAAGTTTGGGTTTTGAGGTAAGAGGAGATGACCCCATCTTCTGCCTTGAGCCTGCATCTGTGATGTCTGAATTTGACAGACTGTTTCTCGCTAATTGTCAGTGGGAAACTCAAATACTAGGTCCCATCAGAGTAAGAGCAATGGCTGCAAGCTGGCAGTGTGGCTGAAACTATCCACAGCCAGATGTTCCGGAGTACCAGAAAGAGAGTGCTGCCTTCTGAGGTCAGCCTGGGGAATCAGCCTGTTAGTGTCACTGCTAGGCATTACCAATGTGTCTCCCCCTGAGGGTTCTTGCCTAGATGTGGGGGTTGAGGTGTGCTGGTCTGTGTCCCCATCACTGGTCTTTCCAATTCTGTGATGCCACTGCAAAGAAGACACCAAGTTACCAGAGAAGCTGAGAGGTGCCCTGCCTGCTAAAGATGCAAGCACCTGCTGCAGAGAAGGCCAAAGCTGCAAGAAATGCAGAGAGAAGGTGTAAACTGTAAAAATGCAGAGAGAAGGTGCAAGTTGCACGATGCAGAGAGAAGGTGCAAGCTGCAAGTTGCAGAGAGAAGGCGCAAGTTGCAGAAAAAAGGTGCAAGCTACATGATGCACAGAGAATGTGCAAGCTGCAAGATGCAGAGAGAAGGTGCAAGCTGCAAGATGCAGAGAGAAGGTGCAAGCTGCAAGATGCACAGAGAAGGTGCAAGCTGCAAGTTGCAGAGAGAAGGCGCAAGATGTAGAGAGAAGATGCAAGCTGCAAGAGCAACAGCTGCAACAATGCAAAGAGTCTGAATAAAAATTGCATCTTTCCAAAAGTGCCAAAAGTGTACCAACACTGGCCAATCAGCTGCAACACATCAGGCATGCAACTGTTCCAGTTGGGTACCCAGATACACCGTGGGAGCTCCTGAAGTAGATTCTAAGGGTTAAACTGGTACCAGTTGGGGAGTAGGTAACATGTTAGAGTAAGAGGGCTAAAATTTGTTCCAGTGTATATACTGGCGGGAGGTGGACACTGTGAAAATGGTGTTGGTTTATAGCCTAAGTGATTGACGGTGTTATGAAAATACCAGTGCTGGAATGTTATTTAACTTCTACATCCATTTCCCTTTACCTAGCCCTACCCATGTAAATAAATTATTGGTTAACCTTTTTACATCTGTCTCATGAGCATATTATTAGCTTAAGTCAATAATTTGCAAGCACATTAAAACATGGTTTTGGTTTATGGTAATTCATGTATGGGGTGACTGTAAGGGGAGGTGGATAGATACAGCATCCCATGGGGTTGTACTGCTAAATATCTGACCCACTTATCCTTTTACTTTGGGTGGAGGCACTGCACTATTTTATTATACCTTTGGGAAAGAACCCCCTTTTCCACCAGAACAAAAACCCAGGCCTCTCAACTTTGTCAAGGCCTGCAAGGCAGGGGTAGTAGCCCGCTGGTACATGGCGCCCAGGTTACAGAAGGTTACATGATTGAAACCTTCAAATACCTTAAAGGTTTCAACAGAGTGAGAGTCTCTTCAACTGTAGTGGGAACAGAATCACTAGGGGCACTGCCACAAACTGGTGGAGGGAAGATTTAAGCGGGAAATGGAGGAGGAACTTTTTTACGGAGAGGGTGGTGATGAAATGGAATGTGTTACCAGAGGAAGTTATCTCCCTGAAGACTGGATAGGTTCAAAAGAGAACGGGACAGGGTGAGATGGAAAGTTGCATGTTGGGGAGGGAGCACCGGGGAAGGGGGTTATCCATGTGGAGGGAGAAGCGGGTAACGGAGAGAGGGGGAAGATCCCTCAGCAGATACTGAGGGGTCTGCAAACTCAAGCAGACAAGATAGACTGCAAGGCCTTTTTCTGCTGGCTCAGTTGTATGTTCACCTGTATGTTCGTTATGCACAGGTGAGTGTTGTTGATCCTTAACCAAGAATGTATGCCACTTGTTATACGAAACTCCAAAGGTTTCGCCACATGAATTTCTCTCAGTTGTATCAACAATATTTCATGAATTGGGATTTTGAGCCACTTGCTACCAGAAATACATTTGGGGGGGGGGAGGTTGAGAGGAGGGAATGGCATATATGTTTTGGACACCATGTATTAACTGTATGCTGAAGATGTCTCGGTTGCATATGTTATTTGTTCTTAAAATTCAATAAAATGTACCTATTTAAAAAAAAAGAGAGAGAGATGGTAACACACAGGGAATTTAAGTGACTTGCTCTGTTCCCACAGTGAGTGGTGGTTGTGGATTTCAAACTTATAACTCCAGTTTTGCCAGCTCCGTGGCGCTGAGGGTTGAGGCGCTGGACGCCACACCTCTCTCCATGCTGGCGACCCGGGTTCGGGAATGAGCCCGGGTCGTCAGGGGTCGGCAGGGGGAAGGAGGATTGAGCATCCCAATGGATGCTCTCCTCCTTTGGGGTGGGTTACCGGGGTGCTCTGTGCACCCGACGTCCTTGAGGGTCAGTGGGAGCACCGACTTTCGGGGGCATTGGTGGCTGCTATGGCACTGGAGTTGGGGAGGGGAGGATGCTGTTAGGCACTGGGTTGGTGTAGTGCATCAGCACGTAACCGGCCCAAGTCGGCGTCCTCAGGGGGATGGAAGGGGATCACGAGAAAAGGGGAAAACACCCCTTGGAGGTCCTAGATGATGGCCAGTCCGAGTAATCCAGCCACAAGATCCACGGTCAGACCCTGCTTCTGTGCCTAGGCACTCCACTGAGGTGGAGGAAGGTAGGTCCTTCCTCACCCCACCTGGGTGGTTATCCGGGCACTTGAAGGAACCAGTGGAGTAGCCGAGGGCACTCTAGGGGTAGACTCCAGGGATTGAGGCAGGGGATGGTATGAGAGGCCCGAAGGAGTGGAACAATGAGGGCAGGTCAAGGAGGGATAAAAAGAAAGTACAAAAAGACAAAAAAAAACTTAGAACTGCAGTTTTAATGCTCTGTGTTCTCTCTAAGCCAAATAGATGACAGTTTAGCCAAGGACAGGGGGTGGTACTGTCCACAGAAAAAAAAATTCTCCTTTGAAAACTGATTAGGCTAAACCAGCTACTGTCTGCAGGCTAATGGGAGTTAGTGGGTGCTAGTTCCCTATATAGCAGGATCCGCCAGTGATGACGATAACCGAGCAGATGACTAGGTGCCATAAACTACACAGTCAGTGATACCCTCACTGAGCGAACTTAATTGGAAAGGTAGGAACAGAAAGAGTTTTGTCATTTTGTGTCATCTGTGGGGGGTCCCAATTCATCACAGAACAAAAAAGTGTCAGAAGATGCACACAGAATAAATCCGTTTCTCTGCTATGTATGTCAAACTAATTACACATTCTGGGTAAGGGGAAGGGGCCCAAATGTTTCCCTTCTTTTATTTGTCCCTGTTACTCTCTTCTGCTTGTGTTCCTGCTTAACCTGAAGTTATTCAGCGTCTGATGTGCTGCTGTGTGCTCCACATGATATCTACTGGGGAGTGCTTGCTTCTGTCCTGCCTCTAGTAACAGAGGCAGTGCTGAGCTGCAGCCTTTCTCACATATACGTGGATCCCAGGGACAAGATGGCATCATAGTACGCCTGGGTGTGCACTGACAGTTTCCTTTCTCATCCACTTGTGCTCCTCCTGCCTGACTTGACATTCCTCTGCTGCTGATGCTCTCCTCTGTCCTTCGCATGATGCCCTACTGGGGTGTGCCCGCTTCCGCCCTCTCTCTGTTGAACAAGGAGCCCACGTCTACATGCTGCTGCCTGTCCTGCACGTGTGTGGATGTTGAGACTACGGACCAGGTAGCCTCCTGGAATCCTCCCCTGCTTCTCAAAGTGAGTGTTACAGTTTATGCTCTTGTACTTTCTGATGCTTTACCTCAGCTCTTCTCTCTTAGGAAGCAATGCCAGGGGTTGACTTTGTTCCACCCTATCCCAGAGTTGCATGAATGGTCCACAAAGCCCTGCTCTCTTTTTTTTTTTTTTTACTTGAAAGTTTTATGTAGTTTTTCATAGACATTCAGGTTCATACAATACACTTGAGGTGATGATGTACAGATGGTGGGCTTCAGATAAATACATGGTCAATGTGCATATACAGCTGGATGAGATAATATGAGATGATGCTTGTGTAACTTGATTTGCTTTGTGGCTTTCCGCCTCTCTATCCATGGGATGTACCACCCTGTAGGGGTACAACGCAAAGAACCCTATAGGAGGGTTCCCCCCTTACAGGTGCCGTGGGAATGAATGCATCGGCTAAAGGTAGGTTAGGAAGAAGCCCATATGTAAGAGAGAGGAGCCGCTGGAGGAGGAAGGGTGGATGGTGGGCAATGAAAAATGAATCCTGACGAGGCCCAGGATGTGTGACCTTTTAAGCTCGATGGGGGAGTGATGTTGTTGCTCCGCCCATCGAACCTCAGGCTTAAAGCCCTCCCATTGTCAGTAACACTGAAGTGTGTGAACCGGTGTGCTATTTGTCTAGAATTCACTGTCTGGACTGATCTGAGTAATAAAGTTTGTTATGGCCCTAACTTGGTCTGCCCATTTACACTTATGTTTTCTGGGACTGATTCCACCTATTTCTCCCGCCCATTTATACCTCTCACCCTGTTTAGGGTATTATATCTGGGCTGGTTTTCATAATATGACGTAGCCAGATGTTCCATCTATTTTGATGTTTGGGTACTGTGTTCTGTAGCTGGGCGGTGAGTTTCTCTATTCTATATATATATCTCAAACTCTGCCCTCCCAGTGGGGATATTGAAGGGGGCTCTGGTTTCAGCCATAATCTTGTATCTGTCTTTTTGACTGCTGTAAGAAAGATCCCTAGGAGGAGTACATGGATTTTTTTTTATGTGAGGGGGATAAAGTAGTAGTAAGATTGCCATTGGGGTGAGCTTACCATAGATTGTAAACATGGCATTCAGTTCCTGTTCTGCACGAGCCAAAAATGAAGCCAAAAGTGGAAAGGACCACAGTACATATGTGTGTTTGGTCACTTCACAGCTGTAACCCCTTCATCAGGAAGAATCATGCGTCCTGGGGAACTTAGAAGTGATTTGCAGGGCATGAAAGACCCAAATAGCTGTCTTCAACATGTATTCTGTCCACTGATACAAGCCTGTTACTTTGGGCTGTTTCAGACCAGAAACCACTCCTCCAGACCAAAGGTGTGATGGTTATCGTGAGTTCCGCCTCCTACGTATTTTTGGTGTGGTCAGGATTCGTCTGAATACCCATTATCGATGCCTGATAGCAGGCCGAGATAAAGTGCGCCAGTCACATCCCTCTCACAATATTTCTTACAAAATTTATCAGTGTGTGGAACTCGGCATTATCCAACATAAGACCGATGGATGCACCCATGTGATGTTGCTTTCGAAAAGACCTGTAACAGTCCTTCGTATCTAGCTGAAATTCTCTAGAGAATTGATCATAGGTCACACATTCATTTATTATTTATTTATTTGTAACCCCCTTGTTACCTGGGGTTACTAGAATCCCAGTAAGACCTAGTGGTAGGCAGGGAAGGCAGCTTGTGAAACTCCAGTTACATGGATTTCACACTGTCTCACTCTGTTCTCAGTCTCAGCTGAGACTGAGGGATGACATCACCATAGAACTGTCACAGCTGCATGAGCCACAATGGAATCTGCAGAAGGGAGTTGGAGTAGAATGTTGGGAGGTTTAAACAGTAGTCTGTAGGTCAGTTGGAGTTTGGAGCTTGCTGAGAGAGGAGCACAGCAGCTCTGTGTTAGGCTTTTGGAGCCTCAGCCCTGACATAGGGCTACAAGTAGGGAAAAGGTGTGTGTTTCCACCTAAAGAGAGACACAGAAGCTAGTTTTTAAAGTGGTGGAGACTGCTTATTCGGGTCTCAGTGCTCCATCCCTGAGGGGATGGGGCAGAAAGGTTTTCCTGCATATTCCAGGGGCAACCCCCCTGGCTACTGCTAGTGGAGAAGCTGCCTTATTTTGTCCAAGAGTCTGGGAATCAGGAAGATTTCGTGATTCGCCTGTGGGGCACCTGCAACCAGAGGGTGAGTTTCTGCTCTTTCTAAAGGGCCCATGTTTTCACCCTGGGACGTGTGTGATAGTAGGGATTGGACTACTGAAGTAGTGGGAGGCCTAGAGTAATAGGCATAGCCAAAAGTAAAAGTATGTTCAAGTCCAGCACATAGGGGAAGTCAAGACATGTAGAGGAGATGTGACATACGTCTACCCAGTAATCTACATTGGCAAGCTTTCAGAAAAGAGTTGTTTAGTTTCCAGAGAAATGGCCGGGTATGGATTGTGGGAGCTGGAGGTGGGAGACCCCCCCATCTTTAGTGACCAGGTCCACCTCTACGGATTTGCTCTGTGGATTTCTCCTTTGCCTCATGCACTTGGCCAGTGGTGAGGAAAGTACTCAGATGTGGGATTGGAGGAAATTCCCTCTAGGAGTCGAAGGCTCTAAGGTGGTTTGGGGAGCCACCAATTGGAAAACTGGTTCATTCCCATAATGGACCGCAGATCAAGTGGCCGGGGGGGGAGCCGGGCCAGTGGGGAAAACCCAAGTAGTGTACAAGTCGGGCTGTGTACCCAAAGCTGCATGCAGGTCCGGGCCGTGTGCCTGGTGGGTTCAGAGCCTGAGGGCTGAAATGTGAAGAAGTGTTCTGTTGTCTCTAATCTGCATTGCCAGGAATGTAGCCCCGTGGGAGTCCATCTATGCTTTGTGTGTTCAGCTTGGATGTGAATAAAAGCCACACTGTAGAATCCCATTCCTGGTTTTGGACATTACAGTTATTGCTTCCTGTGTTCGCATTTACTTGGGTGCCCCTGTGCAGAGTAGCAAAACCTAGGCCCCCTGTGTCGAGTAACCTAATCCTCCCCGAACCCAGTCCCTACCAGGTACTGCTGTCAGCTTCAACAGCATGCCACCTGTCATTTTGGCAAAAAGGCAGGGGGCCCGGGTTTACATATTTATTGAGTTCTCGTATTTACAACACCTTTGAGTCAGGGGCTCTTTTACAAAGGTTCCACGTCAAGGAGTATGAGCAACAGACAATACAAAACAATACAGTACGTAACAGTACACAGCAAGCAAGGTGAACAAGGATACATGAGTGAACAAAGTAACATTTCACCACAAGGGTACTAGACACCTGGTAGGTGGGGGTTACCATTGATGTAAGGAGGGTTGGGATGAGGGTGCTGTCAGAAGGTGACATTGTCAGTGCAGACAATGGGATAATAGATTGAGAGCGGTCCAAACGGGAAAGCAGGGGCCACTAAGGCCCAGTTAAACTGAGTGGAAAAACTGCAGTCTGGGTAAGGAAGGCATGGCTCAAACCCTTGCAAGAAGCCCTGCTCTGACTTGCTTGCTCAGCTGAGCGTTTTTATTTTCTGACTGTCAAATTGTGGCGTGCACTGCTTTGTTATGGTTTGGAGGATCTGCCTGTCTTTGAGACTGGTCTCGCCATCTCAGACTCCCAGGTGCATGATCTGAAGTCCTTGAGTCAGTCCGACAGCGCTCCAGTCTGACCTGTCACCCCTCTACTGCTGATGCCCTCCTGTAGACTTCCATGTGATGCCTTCACTGAGCATGCTCAGATCCCAGTTTCAGCTGCAGACCTCCAGAATATCACTAGGTCATGTGACTCCTGGAACACATCAGGCCCTGCTGCTGCCCATACCGCTCGACTGTCCATGAGTTTCAGGAACATCCTTGATTTTGATTCATTAATTTCCTTGGTACCCCCTAAATTTGACTTTTTTTTTTTTTTGGTATTACTTTTTTCTCCCATGGGGGTCCCAGCCGGCCTCATCGTCCTTGCATATCCTGTGATCCGGCCACCATCCAACCTGTACCGTCTCCTACTAGAGCAACCACCGATTACCCACGGCTTACCCCCCCATGGCGGGGGCAGCGGGGGTCAATCAACTTCCCCACCACACAATGGATCCACTCACGGTGGTCCTCGGAGCGGTGCAGGACATCGCGGATGGCCATCAAGCCGCAACAGCTGGGCACTCCCCTTTTTACATGTTCTGTTGGTGGCAGGGCATGCAATGCCGACAAGGGCTCCCTGTGCATGCGTCCGCATGCAGTGCGCCTGCCGGCTGCCCCACCTACCACCCCATTCTACCAGGCCAGACGTGCTGACACACAGCCTCCACTAGGTGTCAGACTTACGCCGGACACTGTACCCAAACCCACCCTGGGAGAGGAGAGCAGTCTATAGGATGCTCAATCCACTCCCTCTCCTGCCAACCCCCAGCAGCCCGAGCTCACTCCCAATCCCGGGTCGCTGGCATGGCGCGAGGTAAGGCGTCCAGCGCCTCAACCCTCAGCGCCACCGGGCTGGCCTAAATTTGACTTCTGTTTGTTACATAAGAGTCACTTTTGATATGTTTATATGTACAAATACCGTGACCCACATATTCAAACGGTGAGTGCCAGGGGTCTGGGGGGCGGGGGCCATATTTAGAAGCCCTTAGAGGCCTCTGGAGCATAGCGCTATCCCAACAGCACGACCATGTAGGGTATACTGTTATGCCTATGTAAATGAGGAATCCCTCATACATATAGGGTGCAGTGGTATATTCAACAGTTTCAGCAGGGCTAAACAGCCGCCCTCGCAGTGCTGTTTAACACTGTCAAAACCCTGTCCCTAATTGGGTACAGTGGCCGCGGTCACCCCTTATCACCCATGCTGTCAATATGCTGTCTATTCTCTGGTGGCTAGTGACTCCCCATCACCCATTCTGTGAATAAACGTTATTTTCCTTGGCATCTAGTCATCCCCCATCACCCGCAAACAGATGCCAATCCCCCCTTCCAACTTGCCCACTCCATACCCACTGCCGCGCAACCTCCCCTCCCCAAGGACAATGGTCCACACACACAGTCAGCAACAACCACTGGCACAGCCTTCTGCTCACCTCCATGGCCTCCACCGCCTGACTGTCCCTGAGCAATCATGCGTACCGTGATTGCTCACAGACAGATGGCGGCCAGTCATGGAGGTGAGCAGAGAGATGTGCCAGTCGTTGTCACTGGCCGTGGGCATTTGCACCAGTTTGGGGGGTTGGGAGACCACTAGATGCCAGGGTAAATAGTGTTTCTTCACAGCATGAGTTATCAGGGAAGGGGGGAACGCTAGCCACCAGGAAACTGCAGACAAACAGCGGTATGGGTGATCCAGGTGTGGGGAGATAACTAGCCACCAGAGAACTGAAAAAACCTAACAGCATGGGTGATTGGGGGGAGGGGGAACCCTAGACACCAGAAAATACTTTTATACATTTTCAGTTAAAAAGAACATAACATTGATGGCACTCAATCTATAATATATCAATATGTCCCATGGAGCCACTCATTGTGCTGTAAGAGTGGTTTCACTTGCGTTCTGTTAGAGTCAGAACAGCTCAGCTTTGCTGTTCTCTCTCGGGCAGAACGCACGTGAAACCTCTTATACCACATTGAGTGGCTCCGTGGGACATATTGATATATATGAGTGGTCTCGGCGGCCATATTAATATATTGTTGAGCAAGACAGATCAATAAGACTGGCCTGCTGGCACCGTGGTAGTGCTACCGCTTGCGATGACAGCGACCTAGGATTGGGAGCAATTTTGGGTTGATACAGGGCCAGCGGAGGGGAGAAGGATTGAGCACCTGATGGGCTGCTCTCCTTCTCCAGGGAGGGTGGGTTGCTCATCCCGCCACTTTACCACCACCTGGGTCACCACGGATGGAGGTGCAGTGGGACGGCAGAATCGAGGGAGGGGAGGATGTCAGCAGGAAAGCTGAAATGGTAGGATGTCCCTGTGTGCTCTGCCCCTTGGCTCCCATTGCACGCTGACATCTAGGGGGTGGAACAGAAACGAGGAAAAAACCCTGCACCCGACTCCAGTAGATGGGACCCAGCAGTCCCGAGATTCCTTAACCAGGCTCCTTGGGGGGCTGACAGGACCACCCAACACAGACTTACGGACTGGGAGGGGATAATGTGGGGTCCCCGCTCAGGGGGCAAACCGCAGCAGGATGGGGTGGATCCTCCGGTCCTCCATGGGAGTCACCCGGCATGGAACTATGGGAAGTGTGCACTGCCTAGGGATCCCTGTAGGGGGAGTCCAGTGGGGAAATAGAACGGGCATAAACAACAAATAAAAAAGAAAAAAAAGACAGATCAATAATAGATTAAAAAAAAAAAAAAAACTGCCTCGGATGTACCCGGTTCCAGGGCAACTGCATGTGAGGCACTCTTCACAGAAAACAAGGTCCTCATACACAGATGAAAGCAGCACTGCGATTGGTGGGGAGCACTCCTTCAATCTGGAATAAGCTTTGTCCCTCATTTGTGGGGCATGGTTAAGACGTATGCTTCTGCCTTTTAGGTTTCGCTGGGCTTGGACATATTGTAGGGGCGTGGTAGCACCCCTATAGTTCAGGTTGAGTAGACTGTGTAATGTTAAACCCCAATTTTTGGCACCTTAATGACTTCGGTATCATTTGACGAAATAGCCCCAAATTTGTCATGTACAGTCAGGCTGCCAGAGTCTTAAGACTTGAAGAGTTTGGTGATGTCATCTTGTTCAGTTTTTGAGATATGAAAAATACCCAGTGTTTGTTTATTTATTTATTAGCTTTTGGTAACTGGGTAATTTTTGCTCTCACCTAGAGCCTAGATGGTGTGGTATTTTTTTCATGAAAGTTTCAGGGTTGAAGGGGTCCATGCCCAAGGTATGCCTGTGGAAGGTTTTGTGAAAAAATATTATATAGTTCCAGAGTTGAATGATTTTAGAATTAACGTCCTGACAAACAGTTAAAAAAAAAAAAAAAATGATCGCGACTGCTTATTTCATGATTTATCTCTTGTGCTGAAAAAAACACTGATTGTGACGGCCGCCATCTTGGAGCAGGATATTCAAACCGTGCCCAGAAAGGGCACAAGTGGCTGCTCCACGCAACTTAGATGCGCCGGGCACAAAAGTGTATATTCAAGCGAGGCAGCGCGCAGCGTCTCATCTGAATATAGCAAGATATGTGTGCAGCACAAATGGGGGCTGCTGACGATGCGCCGGCGCTTCCCCCTGCCAGGACTGAATACCTGGAACGGGAATGCACAGTGCACCTTACGGATGCGCTGAGAGCACATTCCAGATATTCAGACCGAAAAATGCAAATGGGGCCATTAGCCATGCAAGGCGCAAATGGGGCCATTTGCATGTCATTATGGCTCCATTTTTATTCATTTATTGAAACATATCGGAATTAAACCCTTTGAGTCAGAGACTCCTTTACAAAGGCTCCACGTCAGAGTGAGTACAGAGATACAGACACAGTTAACAACGACTAAATTGTTGGGTCAAAACTAAGCATAAGGAAGGTAACATAGCAAATAGCGGCAATTAAAGCAATTGCCTGTCTAGGGCAGGGATGCAGCCGGTAGAATGCACTGGGCACCCTGCAACTTCTGTGTTGCACATCAGCATCCCATGGCATACCCTGGTAGCCTAGTGTCCCTCCCACCCAACCACAATCATATAATAGAAGAAATCTCCTTATCCCTGGCAGTCTAATGGTCCCCCATCCCTTCCCCGAACTATGTCAGAATATTAAGCTGTCCGCGAAACACCCAGGTAGTCTTGTGGTACCCCCCACCCATCCCCGGACCATGTCCGATGAATGATAGTTCCCCGTAACACCTTGGTAATCTAGTGACCCACCTCCCTTCCCCGATCGTAAATTAGAATCCCATCCCTAGACATCCCTGGTGGTCTAGTGGACCCCCCACCCACCCACTGAGGACCCCCCTGCTCCATCTCGCTCTCCCTGTCCCAGCATGTCCGAAAAAGTTGTTGGGCAGCACAACCCATCTGCACATTGCCACGGCTGCCCACCAAGTGAGCTGTCAATGAATGACAGCGTACAGTAACCCGGTAAGGCCACTGGTCGACACTGTCGACCAATGGGCTTGCAGTGTGTACTGTACGCTTTCATTCACAACTTCGTGCCATTCACAAAGTTGTGAATGAAAGTGTACAGTACACACTGCAAGCCCATTGGCTGACAGTGTCTACCAACAGACTTACAGGAGTACTGTACGCTGTCATTCACTGACAGCTCAGTCGACGGGCAGCTGTGGCAGTGTGCGGGTGGGTTGTGCTGCCCGCTGACCTTTCAGACAAGCTGGGACGGGGGGAGTGGGTGGAGTGAGGGTTCCTTAGTGGGTGGGTGGGGGTCAACTAGACCACCAGGGATGTCTGGAGACAAGAGTCTAATTTACGATCGGGGAAGGGGGGGTCACTAGACTTCCAGGGAGTTACAGGGAGCTATCATTCTTTGGGCATCATCTGGGGATGGGAGGGGGTACCACAAGACTACCTGGGTGTTTCGGGGACAGATTATTATTTGGACATGATTCGGGGAAGGGGGGTACCACTGGACTACCAGGGTGTATTGGGGGACAATTTATTATTCGGATATGGTTTGGGGAAGAGAGGGAGGGTACCACATGGACTACCAGGGTGTTTTGGGGACAATGTATTATTCACACATTATTCGGGGAAGGGAAGGGGGCCACTAGACTACCAGGGATAGGAGGATTTCTATTATTATATGATCTGGGATGGGTGGGGGGACACTAGACTACCAGGGGTGGCTGCCTATTGTTTGGCATGTGACCGGGGGATGGGGGGTGTAGCCACCCTGGGGCTGGGCTGCTGTGTTGCGCTGTGCAGCCAGCAGCCCGCTTGTGGGTGGCTACGGCCTAGGCATGCGTTTTCCATGCTTATCTTTGCGCGGCACATCTCCATGATGTGCAGGCAGCTGTGCAGCACATCTCGGCTGAATATGGAGATGTGCCACATATGCAGGGGAATGCCCCCTCCAGATGCGCCGTATACATTATCTTTGCACTGCTGGCGCATCTGGAGTTGCACAGTGCATCCTCCCCTTATGAATATGGCCCATGGGCGCTATCTGGGCCTTGTTTTTTTTTACAATTTAAAAAATGGTATTAAGAAGCTAATATTGATGTAAAATTAGACCCCCAAACTTGCATCTTGCTAAAGGAGAATTTTTTTCGTTTGATTCTAAAATTAATTTGAAAAATTATTCCCCCCAAACTATATTTAACCATCGTGATTACCTTCACTTGTTCTTCAGAAATTTACCAATCTCAATATGTAATTTCACTGTTCATGCAGAAATTTACCAGATGTGACATATAATTTTAACATTTATGCATAAATTTACCGGTCATCACATATACTTTTAACATTCCTGTAGAAATTTACTGGTCACAACATATAATTTTAACCTTCGTGCAGAAATTTAACAGTTGCAACATATAATTTTACTGTTTGTGCAGTAATTTGCAACAGGTTTTCCTTATTTACTGTTCAAGCAATAGTATTTACCAACTGCATTGTTTTTTTGTTTTTTTTTTAACTATTTTTTTCTCCTGCCTTCCAGGACCTCTCTTAGGCTTCCTCACTCAGCCACAGCTCCTGACCACCTGCCTGAACCACTCTCCCTGATGACCGCATCAGGATCAGGACCCCAGCTCTCCTGTCCCTTGGAGAGGCTGGAGCGTCCCAGGGGTAGAGTCAGGGAGTGTGGCTGGCATTGGCGTGGGCAGGGCCCTCAAGGTTGCCCCACCCCGGCCGATAGAGGCTTCTTTCCATGCTTTTTCTCCCTGTCTTCCTCCCTCAGAGTTCGTATGTGCAATGACGTTGTGATGTCTGCTACAGCTCCACCCCTGCGACAGCATTGCGCCACAGGTACCATAGCGCGCCTCCGACTGCTGCCAGGAGCTGCTCAGGAGCAGCACATACCCCTACACCCTCCCCTGGAAGGGAGAGCAGTCCTCTGGATGCTCGATCCCTTCCCACCCCTGGCAGCCCATGCGCATTCCAGAACCCGGGTCGCTGGCGTGGCGTGAGGTGTGGTGTCCAGCGCCTCAACCCTCAGCACCACTGGGCCGGCATTTTAGCAACTGCATTGTAAAACATCATAATAAGCAAATACTGAGGTACGCTCAGGCCCCCAAACCTGTATCTTGGTAAAGGACAGTTCTTTAGCTCAGTTCAGGAATTTAATTTTAACAACTACCCCCCAAAACCTATCTTTACCATCGTGATTGCCTTCGGTCATTCCTTGGAAATTTACCGGTCGCGGCATATAATTTTACCATTCATGCAGAAATCTACCGATTGTGGTATAGAATTTTACCTCACACCTGAATACTTTTTTACAGGTGCAACCTGGGAGCACAGGGAAGTTAAGTGACTTGCTCAGGGTCACACAGTATGTGAGTGGAAGCTGTGGGATTCAAACCCAGGTCTGGTCTGCTGGATGTCACCAGATTTGCAGCTCAGAGCCTTAAACCACTGCGCTATACTGCCTCCCCACCTATTCTAGTGCACCTAGACTACTGCAACTCCCTGTACTTAGGGCTACTGGGGGTTGATATCCGCCACTTGCAGCTAGTGCAGAACACTGCGGTGCAGTTGCTGATGGGGACTCCTCGTTCGAGTCACATCACACCAGTGCTGTGCAAACTGCTCTGGCTGCCTGTTCAGTGACTGATCACCTACAAGGTCATGCTTCTGATACCTTTAAGGCCCTGCACGGCCTGGGTCCAGGCTATCTGCAAGAGCTCCTGAAGCCTTACTGCCCCGACCAACCTCTCCGCTCAGCTGATGAGGGGTCGTTAGGGATTTCCAGGGTACGACTTAAAACATCAGGGGCCCGTGCTTTTATGTATGTGGCTCCAACCCTGTGGAATCCTCTACCTCATCAGATTTGTGAGTGCATGACTGTGGAGAGCTTTAAGAGGGCCCTGAAGACCCATCTATGGCATCTTGCTGAGGATGTTTAAAATGTTATATTCAGACTGGTATTTATTGCCTGCTGTACTTGAATTTTTTATGCTTTTTATTCACTTGATTTTGTTTTTAAGTTATACACCGCCTTGATTAAAGAAAGCGCTTCATAGATAAAGTTATTATAGTAAACACCCTTTCAGCTTAGTGTGTCTCTACTGGTAAAACAAAGATAAAAAAAATTATTATTATTATTTACTGTTCATGTGGTAATTTGCTACAGGTTTTTCTTATGTATCATTTGAGTGATACTATTTACCAACTGCATAGTAAAACGGCATTGTAAGCAATACTGAGGTACAGTCAGACCCTAAAACCTGAATTTTGGTAAAGGACAGTTGTTTAGCTTGATTCTGGTTTTTAATTTAAAACAACTACCTCCTCAAACGTATCTTTATGCGTCAGGATTGCCTTCAACCGTTCCTAGGATGTTTATCATTTGTGACATGTAAGTTTTACCTGTTGTCATTCGGCCCGGTGGCGCTGAGGGCTGAGGTGTTGGATGCCACACCTTGCGCCATGCCGGTGACCCGGGTTCGGGAATGGACTCGGGTCACTGGGGGTCGGCAGGGAAGGAAAGAGATTGAGCATCTGGAGGACTGCTATCTCTTCCCCGGGTAGGGCTCTGGGGACGCGTCGCACAGGAGCGGCCTCTGGTAGCGGTCAGAGGATGGCCAGGACTGTGATGCCACACAATAGCCAGGGTCGGAGCTGCGGCAGGTGTCAGCACCCTGTGCCCAGATGCCAAGGTATGCCCAAGCTCCAGGGGAAACAGTAAGCAGAACCACCCCCCCGGAGGATAAGTGAAGGCACCACCTCCTGTTCCACACTCCCAACGCTGGGCACTCCACTCTCTCCACGGCCAGTCACTCTGGCCAGCACTCTACACTCTAGATAGAGCACCCTGGGAGGATAGGGCAGCTCTTCCCCATGAGGGTTCAGATCCGGGGATTTTGTTGATCCGAGTGAGGAGAGCAGCCACATCACCACAGCGGGAGGTAGAGAACAGGTACGGTGGATGCTGGAGAGAGTTCCTCTGGATAGGGGTGAAGGAATAAAGTTAAAAAAGTTTTACTTGTCGTGCTCTAATTTGTGACATATATTTTTAATAACCACTCGAGTGATACTATTTACCAACCACATTCAAAATGGTATAAGAGGTAAAATCAGAATCCAAAACCTGTATTTTGCTAAACGGCAGTTGTTTAGCTTGATTCTGGTATTTAATGTGAGAAAATACCTACCCAAATCTGTCTTTATGTATTGGGATTACCTTTGGTGTGTCTCGTATATTTACTGTTCACAATGTAATTTTTATCTTTCGTCCAGTAATTTGTGACATGGAAGCAAAGGGCCCTCTGGGCCCTGTGGTTCCACAGCCACATGGATGAAGATACGATTCTACCATCTTAAAAAGAAAGAAAATTCTTTACAAAAGTCAGGGTGACTCAATTGGTAGCACATCTGCCTCTGGGTCAGAAGGTTGCTGGTTCCAGTCCCACACCAGGACTGGGCTCATACCTAAGCACTGGCATCTGAGTGCATTATAAGGAGGGTACTGTACTGTTGGGGTGTGCCGTCCTTCAGATAAGTCGTGAAACCGAGGTCCCTTCTACCTATCCTAGTGCTGTCCTGATGGGTGTCCAGGTGGAAGTAAAACAACCCTGGGTACTCTTTGCAAAGAGTAGGGAACATTCCTGGTGTCCAGGCCAATATTCCCCTTCCCATAAAACTGATTCATGCAATTGTCTAAGGCTGTGTATGGGTGCTGATGTGTGATACGGCTGTCACTATACATTCAGTCACAATACAGTATGTATAAAATGCACGATATAAATGCTTCTTCTTAAAAAAAAACAAAACTATTTTAATGCACCAGTTAGCATTCAGATTAAAGTGACAAAAGTAGGGAAATGTGATGTTAGGGTTTCCAGCACCAACTCCCCAACCCCACCCCCAAGATGCAACAGCAAAAAACATTACGGCAAATCACTGCTGGGGTCTTCCTTGGGGTTCTCAAACAGGATGTGGCGATGCCGCTGTACAGGCAGTTGGTGAGGCTTCATCTGGAGTACTGCGTGCAGTTCTGGAGACCTCATCTCCGAAAGGACATTGACAGGGTGGAGGCAGTCCAGAGAAGGACAGTGGAAATGGTGCAGGGGCTACACCGGAAACCATACGAGGAGAGACTGAGAGAACTCAATACGTATACTTTGGGGGATAGGAGGGAGAGGGGAGATATGATAGAGACATTCAAATACCTCAAGGGGATCAGCAGAGTTCAAGAGGGCAGTGTTTTTCAGAAAAGGAGATGGGCAAGAACAAAGGATCACAATGTGAGGCTGGAGGGGGAAAGACTCTGGGGCAACGTGAGGAAATATTTCTTTACAGAAAGGGTGGTGGATGCATGGAACAGCCTCCCGGAGGAGGATGTGGGGGCCAAAACGGTTGGCGAATTCAAGAATGCATGGGACAGGCAGAAGGTAACACTAGAGGGAGGAAGGAGGAGGAGGAGGTAATGGCAGACTAGGTGGGCCAGGAGATCCTTATCTGCTGTCAAATTCTATGTTTCTATGTTTCAATCCTAATGCTCATCCCACTCTCACATAAAATATAGAAACATAGGGTTCGATTCTCAAAGGGCCCTTAGCCTGACACAAGCTGTGGCAAAAGGCAGCTTGCGTTGAAGCCCAGTGCGCCAGGGACCCTGCACCCAATTCTCTATTGGTTAGGGTCCCAGCGGCAAAGTCTGGCAGCTTGTGGCAAAGGTGGCAGTGCGCCCAAAAGAGGGTGCACCAAAGAGGTGTACTGCAAGGTGCTGGCATGGTCAGGTTGCAGTTAGACCAGTGCATACTATGCAGTTCCTGGTGGTCTAGCACTCCCCCTGAGCTCTGATCCCCTTTATAATAAATAAATTCCCATCCCTGGTGCTAACGATCCTCTCATTCCTGATCCCCATTTTAAATCAGTAATTCCTGTACCTGGTGGTCTAGTGGCTCCCCCACCCTGATCCCCTGTTATGGTTAATTACAACATCACTGGTGGTCTAGCAGACCCCCCAAAGCCCCAATCCCCTTTATGATTAATTAAAACATCTTTGGTGGTCTAGCGAACCCCCTCAAATCCCCGATCCTCTGTATAATAAATAACTTCCCGTCCCCGGTGGCTAGCGGTCTCCTTCCCAGTCCTGATTCCCCGTTACGGTTAATTACAACATCCCTGGTGGTCTAGCAGACCCCCCCAAGCCCTGATCCTCTTGATGAATATTCAAAACATCCATGGTGGTTTAGTGGACCCCCACTCCGGCAGGCAGTGTCCCACCACCCCTGGGTGGTGGGACAGCAGCAGAAAACAGGAAGTTGTTATCCCTCTGTACAGACAGTCGGTGAGACCCCATCTGGAGTACTGCGTCCAGTTCTGGAGACCCCATCTCCGCAAGAACATAGACAGAATAGAGGCAGTCCAGAGGAGGGCAACTAAAATGGTGCAGGGCCTGCAAGAGAAGCCATATGAGGAGAGACTAAAGGGGCTTTTATGTATACCCTTGAGGAAAGAAGGGAGGGGGTGACATGATAGAAACTTTTAAGTACCTCAGTGGAATCAAAGTCCAAGAGGGTAGCATCTTTCAGAAAAAGAGACGTGCAAGAACAAGGGGACACAATTTCAAGATAGACGGGGGGGGCGGTTCAGGGGCAATGTGAGGAAGTATTATTTCACAGAGAGGGTAGTGGATGCATGGAACAGCCTTCCTGAGGAGGTTGTGGGGTCTAAAACTGTGGGAGAATTCAACAATGCATGGGACAGACATAAGGCAATTCTTGTGGGGGGTAGGAAGAAATAGGCTGTTGGTTAACTAGGGTCTGCGGCCTATCCTGTAGGTAGGGAAATGGGCAGACTAGATGGGCCAAGTGGTCCTTATCTGCCGTCAAAGTCTATGTTTCTATATTTCTTCCTCTGTCCTGAACCATGAGCCGGTGATCGGCACAGCCCTCCTCTCACCACTACGGCTGGCCGCTGACTGAACTGTCACTGAGCGCGTACTGTATAGTGTAGGTGCTCAGTGATTGACAGCTGTGTTTGTGAGTCACTCCCGGTGCATCTTTTGGGGGCAAGGAGCACTTTGCGTCATTCTTTCTGGTGCAAGCCCCTTGCGCCATGCCGGGAGCTTTGAGAATCGAGCCCATAGACTTTGAAAAAAATATAGTCTTTCCTGCCTGAAGAACAAATGGCACATCTGACCTTGTTAGCTCAGGGAATGAGGTGAGCATTAGGGTTGAGAACCTCCAGAAAGACCCCAGCAGTGATTCGCCATAATGTTATTTGCTTTTGCTGCTTGGGGTGTGGGGGTGGGGAGTCAGTGTTGGAAATTCTAACATCATATATTCCTATTTTTGTTGCTTTAATCTGAGCCCAAACTGGTGCATAAATGCAGTTTTTTTGCAAAGAATAAATGATATAAGTAGCGGAATATAACAGCAGCAGGAAACAAATGCGCACTGGGTACAGTGGTGCCTTGCCCAAAAGTTCAGTCAAGTGTAAGTGCAGAAGACAGCACTCACCTCCTGTATTCAGATAAATATAATACGTGTTGTCAGTAGCATTAGCATACTGTTATCCATGTAGTTGGTGAGTAGGCGAATAATAGCCTAGACATTAAGGTGGGACGCAGATGTGGATAATCCAGCAGAGCAAATAATGCATTTTCTGCACAACCCTTAGTTTGTTCTATGTGTGAGGTTTATTTTAGTTGAACTTAGTTTTTCTACTTTATAAGTGACGACCAAAGTCACACCTTTTGATTGGCTGGCTATAGTGTTACTGACGTAGAAACAGAATTTGTCGGCAGATAAGGACCTCTTGGCCCACCTAGTCTGCCCCTTTTTCCCCTGCCTGTTCTGGCACTGCAGACCCTACATGATCTCTGGCTAACTCCCCCCCCCACTTTCTTATCAAGATTCTGTTGTACCCCTCCCATGCATGCCTGAAGTTCACCACTGTTCTCACTCCCACTGCCTCTGCTGGAAGACTGCTCCAGGTATCCGCCATTTATTCAGTGAAGAACTACTTCTTCACATCCGTCCTAAATTTCCCCTCTTCCAGCTTCATTGCATTCCCCCTTGCTCTTGTGCACCTTCTCCTCTGAAAAATACTCCCACCCTGCACCTTATTCATCCCCATGAGGTATTTAAAGGTCTCTGCCATGACCCCCCTCTCTCCCTCCTGTCTCCCAGGGTGTACATGTTGATATTCCTCAGTCTGTCATCATAGGGCTTCTGACGCAGCCCCTGCACCATTTTAGTTTCCCTCCTCTGGACAGCCTCTGCGCTGTCCATGTCCTTCCTGAGATGTGGTCGCCAGAGCTGGACACAGTACTTCAGGTGGGGCCTCACTAACTATCCACGTGGCGGTGACACCGCCTCTCTCTTTTTCTGCTGGTGATACCCTTTTTTATGCACCCCAGCATCCCACTGAACCTGACTACTGCCTTGTTGCACTGCCACACCACCTTAAGGCCATCTGATATAATTACTCCAAGGTCCCTCTCCTGTTTAAACAATGTCCCCTTTTCCTTTCCCCTTAGCAGGCAGTACAGCGCAGTGGGTTAAGGCTCTGAGCTGCAGATCTGGATACCTGGGTTTGAATCCCACAGCCGCCTAGGTGCATACTGTGTGATCCTGAGCAAGTCACTTAACTTCCTTGTGCTTCCAGGTTGCATCTGGAAACAAGCTTCGACTTAGTGTGCTACTCCTGGTTAAACAATGTCCCCCCTGTCCCCTGTTTAGTGACTGTCAACATCTCATCCCCCATTTTATACCCCGTGGGTTTCTGTGCCCTAGGTGCATGATTCTGTACTTTTTTGCACTGAAACTCAGTTGCCATACCTTAGATCACTCCTCGAATTTCTCAGGTCTTTGATCATTTTCTTCACCCCCCTCAGGATTGTCCATCTTATTGCAAATTTTGGTGTCATCTTAAAAGTGGCAGCATAGCCTAGAGGTTAGAGTAATGAGCTTTGTACTTCCAGCAGACCTGAGTCTGATTCCCACAACCTCCACTTGCATACTTGTGTGACTTTGAGCAAGTCACTTAACCACCCAGTGCTGCTTGGTCGCCCCTGAAAACAGTCACTTGTGCCTAGTGGGCCTTACCCAGTTACCAAAAGACTAAAATAAAATACCTTCCCTTCCAGCTCTTCTGCAGTGTCTCTTATAAATACATTAAAGAGGATTGGCCCCAATACTGAGCCCTGAGGTACCCCGCTTGTTACCCTCCCCTCCCCTTCCCGGAGCGAGTGCACTACCCTCTGCTGCCTCTCCGTCAGCCAATTTTGTATCCAATTTACCACCTTAAATCCCTTGCCCAAACTGCCAGTTTATTTATGGGCCTCCTATTCAATAGGAACACTCCATCCAGGTGAGAGAATGACGGCATCGCCCCACAAACCCTGAGCACAGGTGCCCATGCCATGGTGGCTCTCACTGCCCACATTTTTAACCAGTCCCTCGCAGCAGGCACCTTCCCCCATAACTGGAAGCATGTGTTTGTCATCCCTATCCACAAAGGTGATCCTGTGGCTGCTCCCTCCAACTTCCAACTAATTTTCCTCCTACCTATCATTTCCAAGCTCTTTGAGAGGCTAGTGAGCAGACAACTCGTCAACTTCTACTCCAGCTTGGGCTTTTTGATCCTGTACTAGTCTGGCTTCTGCCCTGTCCACTTCACCTCCACCTACCACCTCTGGATCACTGACCACATTCATTCCAGCATGGACACTGGGGCCTTCTTTACTGACCTCGCCACCATGGACCACAATCTACTCCTGGAAAAGTTGTTGGCCTCTAGCATCTCTCCCCTTCTCTAGCATGGTTCTGCTCTTACCTAACCAACCATGAACAGTCAGTTAAGCTAGCTGGAACCATGTTCCCCCCAACTGGTCACCCTTGGGGTCCCCCAAGGCTCAGTCCTGGGCCTTGTGTTATTCACAGTTTTCATAAACGATCTCCCCCGTGCTCTCTCCTCTTGTGACATGCACATGTATGTCAACAGCTTTTTACAGGATGAATTTGTGGAATTGGGGAGGGGTCTCAGACAGGTAGCAAGCACAGTTACCTTCTCAGAGGTGCTGCCATTCCATGGCAAAGGTGAGGCTAGGGTACTGCACACCATGCAGTTTAATGAATAGTTGTAAAACTGGTGCAGAGCACAGGACTTTGGCTTCACTGGGGACAGGGGGTACACCTGGAGAGAGGAAGGTCTATACTGGCACGATGTATCTGTCCACGAAGGGAAACAAGCTCCTAAGTGACAGGTTTAAATGCTTCCTTGGCAAGCTTTTAAACTAGCCAAGGGGGGAGGTGCTGATAAGAGGCAGAAAATTTCAAGCCTCCCCCCACAAAACATGGCAGGCAGTAAGGTAAACACTGAGGTACAGAGCTCAACAGAGGGCAGGACAGGGGTAAATGGAAAAATAGACAAGGGCAATAAGAGCAGGGATGGGGGAAAAAGGATAAAGCCAACATTAAATTGAATGCAATAAGTACCAATGCCCGTAGTCTGGGAAACAAGCTTCCTGAGCTAGTAGCCCTGATGGAAGATGAATAATTGGATATTGTGGCAGTCATGGAAACATGGTACACGGAGAACCATGACTGGGATGTCAACATACCAGGGTACACAGTCTATAGGAGGGACAGGGAGGGTAAAAAAGGAGGTGGAGTAGCTCAATACATAAGGGAAGGGATCAAAGCTACAGAACTAAAAAGTAAAGGGGGAGGACAAGAGGCACTCTGGGTCACCTTGGAGACAGGGAATGGCATCACAATCTGCATAGGGGTTGTATACAGACCCCCCGTCTCAAGGGGAGGAAATGGACAAGAAAATGATAGAGGACATTCTCAAAATTGTTGAGAAAGGGGAGTTACTGTTGATGGGGGACCTGAATATGCCAGATATTAACTGGATGACATGTACTGCAGCCACATCCAAGAGCAGGGTCACTCTCGATGCCCTGCAGGGGGCAGGCCTTAGACAGCTAGTATTGGAACCCACTCGGGAGGGAGCAATGCTAGACCTGGTACTCTCAAATGGAGAGAGGATCACAAATTTAGAAGTCAGTAGACATCTGGAACAAGTGACCACTGCACAGTGCTTCACAATAAGCACAACCATGGAGACAAGCCATACAAAAGCAAGGATACTGGACTTTAGAAGGGCTGACTTTGGCAAAAAGGGTGAATACCTCAGGAATGCACTAGCAAATGGCCAAAAAGGAGGGGTGGAAGAACAATGGAGAAAAATCAAAACTACCATCATAGAGGCAACAAGCCTTTGTGTGAAGCAAATAAAGAAAACAAACAGGAGGAAAAAACCACTATGATTCTCAAAAGAGGTGGCAGGGAAGGTTAAGGAGAAAAAGGCTGCATTCAAAAAGTATAAGGAATCACAGAAGGAGCACGACAGGGAACTGTATCAATTAAAGCAGAAAAAAGTGCGGAAGGCAGTCAGAATAGCAAAGGCCCAAATCAAGGAAAAAAATAGCCAACTCAGTTAAGAAGGTGGATAAAACCTTTTATAGGTACATTAGGGAGCATAGAAAGGTTAAAGGAGGAATAGTGAAGACTAATAAAGGAGAGGGGAGGTGGGCAGAGGGAGACAGTGAAAAGGCAGAGATACTGAATGAATACTTTTGCTCAGTATTCAAAAATGAAGAAGAGGAGGAGTTACCTAAACCAGACAAAAGAAGCACTCTGGGTAGGTGGGTGGGTTGACACCAGTCCATTTACAGAAGAAAGAGTCCTGAAAGAACTCCTAAAACTCAAGGTGGACAAAGCAAAGAGACCTCACGGGATTCACCCCAGAATCCTAAAAGAACTAAGGGAGGACCTAGTGACACCACTGACCACACTTTTTAACAAATCATGGGAGGATGGGGTGGTACCTGAGGACTGGAGGAGGGCAGATGTGATTCTCCTTCACAAAAGTGGGAGCAAGGCAGAAGCAAGAAACTACAGACCTGTAAGTTTTGACCTCAATGGTAGGGAAAATGAAATGATGGAATCACTTCTGAAAGAAAGAATTATTGAGTACCTAGAGGTCAGCGGGGCACAGGACCCAAAGCAGCATGGATTTACAGCAGAAAGGTCATGTCAGATGAATCTAATTGATTTATTTGACTGGGTGACCAAAGTAATAGACAAGGGAGGGGCTGTGGATATGGCCTACCTAGACTTTAGCAAGGCATTGACACAGTCCCGCACAAAAGACTAATAATCAAGTTAGCCAGCCTGGGAGTGGGTTCCAGGGTGGTAGCCTGGGTAGCAAACTGGCTGCACAACAGGACACAGAAGGTAATAGTGAATGGAACACATTCCGAAGAAAGGGGGGTTACTAGTGGAGTACCTCAGGGCTCAGTACTGGGTCCAGTCCTCTTTAACATCTTTATAGGTGACATTGCAGAGGGTCTGGAGGGAAAGGTATGCCTCTTTACAGATGACACAAAGATCTGTAACAGAGTTGATACACAAGGGGGGTAGAAAGGATGAGAAGGGACTTGGCAAGGTTGGAGGAATGTTCAGACATATGGCAACTTAGATTCAATGCAAAGAAGAGCAAAATAATGCAGCTGGGAAATAAAAACCCAGGAGAAGAGTACACAATAGCAGGGGAGGTACTGACAACAACAAAAATGGAAAGGGACTTGGGGTAGTCATATCAAATGACCTAAAGGTGGGTAAGCAATGTGAGAAGTCAGTAAGGAGAGCCAGGGGGATATTAGGATGCATAGGAAGGGGCATCACAAGTAGAAAAAGGGAAGTGGTTATCCCTCTGTACAGACAGTTGGTGAGACCCCATCTGGAATACTGTGTGCAGTTTTGGAGACCCCATCTACGCAAGGACATAGGCAGGATGGAAGCAGTCCAGAGGAGGGCAACTAAAGTGGTGCAGGGTCTGCATCAGAAACCATATGAAGAGAGACTGAGAGAGCTTAATATGTATACCCTTGATGAAAGGACGGACAGGGGGACATGATAAAAACTTCCAAGTACCTCAAGGGAACCAACAAAGTCCAGGAGGGTAGCATATTTCAGAAAAAGAGATGTTAAGAACAAGGGCACAATTTAAAGATAGAGAGGGAAGGCTCAGGGTAATGTGAGGAATTGTTTTTTTCACGAGAGAGTGGTGGATGCATGGAACCACCTTCCTGGGGAGAAGGTCTAAAATGGGGGAATTCAAACATGCATGGGACAGACATAAGGCAATTGTAGTGGGGGGTTGCAGGAAGTAAGCTTTTGGTTAACTAGAATCTGCAACGTATCCAATAGGTAGGGAAACGGGCAGACTGGGTGGGCCAAGTGGTCCTTATCTGCCGTCAAAGTCTATGTTTCTATGTTTCTATGTATGCATCTGGCCCTTCTGCCCCCTCCATTGAAGAGCCCCTGCAAAAGGACTTCTCTGCTGTTCACAAATGGTTTCATGATAACCGACTAGTTATGAACCAGAAGAAAATTATATCTAGCTGTTTGGATCCAGCTGCTTGTTAAGTACAGTTCTTGACTTGCTAAACCTGCACTCCATCCAAGGAGAACGTCTTGACTCGGTATCAGGTAGCGAATACGGGCAGACTGGGTGGCCCTAGCGGTCCTTATCACCTCAGCCAATTCCTTTACGTTATGTAAGCGGCAAATCAAGGTTCATTGTGCCTCCTGGATTTCATGCCCCAATCACGCCTCCTCTGGTTGCAACTGTTATAGTCCTGATACTAAATAGTGAGACTGCAGGGCCTCCAGCTATCTTCCTCTGCAACCCAAGCCTACTTGGCACACTGCCTGCTGTATGCTATGTTTGTGACATGCTCCGTAGCTAATGAGAGTCTCTACTGAAAAGACTCGAATTGCACCTGTTACTGTATTCTTACATTATGTACTGATGCTATTTACTGTATAAGATCCTTGTGGAAGACGGCACCCCTGGATGTTTGCAATTTTGTTACGTGTATTTTGCTGCTCTCAAGACTCCTTGTATGTATTCTTCCCTTTAACCTTCTTACCCCTCCCACCCAGGTCGCAACTGGAAACGAGTCTTCTGGGCTCTGCTTGTTGGTATACCTTTAGATGGGTGACTTCATTTGGGTGCCATCATTGGGCACCGCAACCAGTTCACCTGTCATGCTGGTGAACTGGATTTCATGATGCTCGGCAGAGGCAGTGCCATAGGGGTGTTACGCCCTTTGCCCCATTCTCCTCTGACCTGGAGGTGATTATATAATAAAGTACAGGGGTGTTGGGGTGCAACCCCCCTGAAACAGCCTGGATGTGCCCTAGGGATGTTGGTGTGATGGGGGTTAAGTGGCACAATGGCTGGCGTCCTAATGACGGTCACCCTTTTCCTTGTCGCCATGAGATGGGTGAACCCTGCTTGTTTACCTAGTAAAATATGCTTCAATAAACAAACAAACAAATAAATAAATAAATGTGGTACAATGTCAAAGGCCTTGCTGTAGTCTGAGTAGGCCATGCTAATCGTCCCACCCTGATCTATTTTCCTGGTCACCCAGACGAAGAAATCAGTCAGGTTCGTCTGACAAGACCTCCCACCTGTGAATCCATAGTAGCCACACGGAGATCACACATTCTCCTTGCTGTTATGATCATATAAGGTGACAGCAGCAAAAGACTTGGAGTTCATCTAGTCTGCCCTTAACTTTTACAATTGTCATTTTTTAACGCATGAATGCTTAGCACCTATATTCCTAGTATTTCCACTCTGCTCCGCTGGTCCCCTCCTTTGTATTTACTAGTTTTTAAATCGGTCCCACCCACTCTTGACTGCATTTATTGTGTGTGCCTTTATTACCTCCTTTGGTAACATGTGCCACTGTTCCACCACTCTCTGTGTGAAGTAATACTTCCTGATATCTCTCTTTAGTCTTCTTCTTGTTAGTTTCCATTTGTGTCCTCTAGTAACAGTACCCTGAGTTCTAGGGAAAAAGTCCTCATTTGCACCCCCCATTAATACCTATGAGAAACGTATGGCATATATCTCTAGCATAGCTCCTCTCTCCCTTCTGGGTTACAGTGAATACAAATTCAGATGTGTGTACTCTGCCTCCGCTGAGATGCCGTCGGCGTTCTGCGTGCGGTCCCTTCCCCTGCGTGACCCCCACTGTGCTGTCACTTGCATTCCTCCAGGTGGCAGACGAGCAGTGAGATGTAGTAAACCACCTTCCCACCCCACCCAGGGAAGGACAGGTGTCCTGTGGATTCTCAATCCTCCTTCCCAGTCGGCCCCCAAGTGACTCATGGACTGATGCCTGTTTCCAAACCCAGGTCATCAGCATGGTGGGAGGTACGATGCCCAGCGCCTTAGCTCTCCACACCACTGGGCCAGTATAACAAACTGAGATTTGCAAGCCTTTCGCGATTTTGTATCATCTTAGTATCGCTGACCAGCTAGTCAGCAGGATTTGGGAAACTGGAGGCCCAAGTATGACTGGTGGGGGGTGGAGGGGTTTGTGGCATGGGCGTTTGGAAACCCTTTTAAACATTTGTACATTCAAATTATTTATTGTTTCTTTTGTCATCATATTTAAACAATTATACCCCACACAGGAAGGCATTTCCTGTGGATAAACCCCAGCCCAGGCATTAAGACTCCAGAAATGCTCTCTTATAAGGATGCTTTATGATTATAAGTCTAATCACATTTGCGAATGTTATTTTTTTAGTTTTTTTACTTTTTTTTTCTTTCTGTTTTATGTGAGTTAAGTACTGTTGGTTTTGATTGACCTGTAGCTGTGCTGGGGAGACTGTGTATTTAATCAGTTTTCAAAATTGACGTTATGTACCAAGTTAAACACAATGAAATGCTTATGTGCATTTGTGACGTCCTTTGTAAGTGGTTTTGTTAGCTTCGTATTTATGTAATGGGGGGATGGTGATTATCACTGGTGGTCAGGACTGTCAGTGGTGTTGTCTAGAGCTTCAATGTAGATCGGGTTTCTCAGTTGGGGTGGGTTTACTGACAGTCGGGGCTGTCAGTGGGGTTATCACGGGCTCTCATTGAGAGTTCTCAGCTGGGGTTGAGGGTTCTCACTGTCAGGGCTGTCAGTGGAGTTGTTGAGAGCTCTCAATGGAGTTGGGGATTCTCAATGTCTGTCGTGGGTTCTCAGTGGTGTGTTGGAGATCTTGGTATGGTTTACAGTTTCTCATTTAAGGGTCAGGTTGTTGACAGGGGTGTGGGGATCCTCAGTGGAGGATGGGGGTGTCAGTAGGGGAACGGATTGTGTATAGGGAGGGGGTCAGGGTCCTTAATAGGTGACAGTGGTTCTCAATTGGGGTTCAGAGTTTTAAATGGAGGGTTGTCAATGGGGAGGCTGGGGGTTCTCAAGAGGGAGGTCGGGTCTTCAAAGGGGCAGTCAGAGCTCCTCAGTGGAGGGTCAGGGTTGTCAATTTTGGGTCACAGTTGTCAGCGGTGGTCAAGGCTGTAAATGGGGGCAAAGTTGTCAATGATGGTCAGAGTTGTTAGTGGGGGTCAGGAGTTGTTTATGGGGGCTGGGGATTGCGAACAGAATTCAGGGACTATCAATGGAGGGGTCCAGATACTTAACAGCAGGGTAAGGGATGGTGAGTGGGGGTCAGGCATGGTAAGTGTTGGAAGGGGATGATCAGTGGGGGTCTGGAAAGGTAAATATGGATGAGAGACTATCAATGGGCAGTCGGACACTCAGTGGGAATCCAGACGATCAGTGGAGTTCAGGGACTGCTAAGTGGGGTTGGGAGCTGCCAACTGGTGGTTAGCGCTGTCAGTTGGGGGTTCAGGTGCTATCAATTGGGTGTTATGCTGGTCAAATGGGGAGCGGGGATGGTCAATGGTGGGGGACTGTCAGTAGGGTTCAGGGATGCTAAATGGGTGTTTGGATGGTCAGTTAGGATTGGGACAGTAAGTGGGGGTTGGGATGGTGATTGAGAGTTGATGATGGTCAATGATGGGGTTAGGGATGGTGAATGATGGTAGCAGATGGTCAGTAGGGGTTGGTGTGGTCAGTGGTGGTTGGTAATGGTAAATGGGTGTTAGGGACAGTCAGTGGGAGTTGGGGATGGTTAATAGCATGACTGGGGATGGTGAGTGGGAGTTGGAATGGTCAGTAGCAGGGTTGAGGATGGTGAGTGGGAGACAGGATGTCACTGTGGGCTGGGCTTGTCACTGGGACCTGTGATGATAAATGGGAATTATGGAGTGTTAGTGGAAATTGCGGATGATCAATGGGGTTCAGGAACTGTCAGTGTGGTGTTGGGATGGTCAAAACCTGGGTTGGGGATGGTAAAACGTACTCTTCTCTGTTTTCCTAAATGACCTGCCCTCTGACTGATCCTCTGCATCCATCCATATGTACGCAAATAACACTGTGCTGTTTGCTTCTGGCTCCTCTGCTGCTGACTTGACTGCCCATCTGCAACAGGACTTTGACAGTGTACAGCACTGGTTCCGTGCAAATCTTCTGTCCCTCAATGCCACAAATAATGGTCTCTATGACCTCTGACACCCAACAGAGGCTTGCCAGACTTTCTCCTCCCCTCCTTCCACACCTTTGATGGTCCTACGCTTGCCGATGTCCCCTCATGTCTGGCTGGATTGGCATCTCGTCGTCTCAGAGCACACTGATGCCATTTGTTGCAGGCTTCATCCCAAACTGGGTGTGCTGTATAGAAACAAAGCAAGCATCTCTCTCCCTGCCTGCAGGGAGCTGGTCACGGAGATGACCCTTCCCATCTTCAACTACAGCGACATTGTCTACAGTGCCGCTCCCATGTCCTCACTTGTGAGACTGGACCCCCTGTTCCACTCCTTCTGCCACTTTACCTTGGACTGCCTGCTCGTACACAGCTCTGCTCTCTCCTCTCCTCCCTCTCCCTTGCTTCCCTTGCAGCCAGACACTTCATTCACTGTGCAACCTTCACTTCCAAATTCAGGTCTAGCTCCCCCCCCCAATCCACTACACTCTTTTCATCCCTTCCTCCTTCTTTTAACCCTTTGGAACACTGCCTCCCCCTCACCCTCCCTCACCCCCTTGAAAACTTCTGAATGCCAAGCTGTGCATTCATATCTCTTTCCTAAGTTCTGGCTCTCCTCCCTCTCCCTGTCCATCCGCTCAGTCTCATCCTTCTCCTCCCTCAAAGTCCTTCTTCAAGACTTTGCCACCCCCCTGCAACTGTTCCTGACCATTGACCCTGTATTGCTCCTCCCCTGTTTTTGCCATCCCCCTTTATTCCCTACTCCTGTGTTCGTTTAATGTTCCCCTTTTTCTCCCCCCCCCACTACGAGCAATTTCCTGCCTCCCACACCTGGGCTAGCTGTGCTTTGATATCTATGTTGTTATCTGTGTCCCTGATTATACCTCTGGCTCGACCAGGTTGTGTGCAGCCTTTAGTCTGGGTGGTAACATCCTATTACCATCTGGACTGCTCCCTGCACCGTTTCACACTTGTTACTCAATGTGCATGGTATCGCATAACTGTGACGGAGCACTGTTACATATTTAACACCCTCCTAGACATCACTGTCTCAAACTGACCCCAAAAGGTTCAAGATATTCAAGTCCTCCCAGATTCCTTAAGCGACCACTCCCCTCTCCTATTTCTCTTGTCTACCCCCACCCCCAAACCCGTAGCCCAAACCACTCACCACAGACGCCTTTGCCCAGAAGGACTGCAAAATCTCAGGCAGTTCCTCGCACACATTGACTGGTCTCCCATCCGCCAGGCAACGAGCGTTGACACTGCCCTTGACCTGTTCTCACAGGCTTTTACCAAGGCCTGTGATCTTTTTGCACCCTTCACCAAGATCCGCTCCAAAAAACAAACTGCACCCTGGGTCACCCCTGCCCTACTCCAACTACTCAAGGACAGGGATAACCTTTGGCATATTGCCACCGAGACTGGTCGGGCTCCCGACAGACAGGCATATAACGCTGCCCGGAACAGGTGCACATGGGCCATCCACAAAGCCAAGGCAAACTACTACCAGACCACCCTCATCTCCTCATGGGGCTGCGCCCAGAACGTCTGGGACAATGTAAAAGAAATAACTGGGAAATCACGCTCCCCCCCAGCACACCTTACAGTCAATGGCACCACCATCACTGACCCCATAGACATTGCCAACTGCCTTAACTCCTCCTTTACTGATCTTAGCCCTGTCCTCCCAAGTAACTTTTTTGGCCCTACTCACAACCCACCGCCTTCAGATCCACAGCACCCCCGGTTCTACCTACACAAGGTATCCATTTGGGAAGCCAAACCACTCCTGCTTAAAGCACTAAAAGGCACCAGTCCTAGCAGCGTCCCCCTGGACCCAAAAATACTCTGGCTGGTCCTGGATGAGGTCCTGGTCCCACTTACAGAACTACTGAACTGATCCCTCTATCTGGGGCAATTCCCCACAGCATGGAAAACTGCAACAGTCACACCTATCCACAAAGGTGGTGACCAGTCCGCCCCCAGCAACTATCGGCCAATTTCCATTCTCCCCCTCTCCCAAGCCTTAGAAGAAGTGGTGGCCACCCAACTCATGGAATACCTTGCGACATATAACATCCTGTGTCCAGAACAGCATGGCTTCTGTGCTGGTCACAGTACAGGCACAGCTTTAATGAAGTTCTCCAACTTCCTACATGCCTCCCTGGACCATGGCTCACTAGTTGGGGCAGTGTACATTGACCTCTCTCAGGCCTTTGACACTGTCTCCCACCCACTCCTACTAAATGCCCTCAACCATACAGGTTTCTCCACTGGCCCCCTCTCCTGGTGTGCGAGCTACCTATCAGCCCGCTCCCAACATGTTAAAATCAATGGAGTGCTCTTAGAAACCCGTCCCATCTGCTCAGGGGTTCCCCAGGGCTCTATCCTGGGCCCACTACTCTTTAGCCTGTACCTAAATGCCCTGCCCAGCGCCTGTTCTGGCAATATTCTGCTATATGCTGATGACGCCGTGATTTATGCATCTCACAAAAATCTCACCACTAGTAGTTAACCTCAAAAAAACTAAGACAATGCTCTTTGCCCACCCCCAGAACAAAGCCAGCAAAAGTCCCCTCCAAATCTTCCCGAGCACTTGTCAACCACTCGAACAAGTTTACTCGTACAAATACCTTGGAATCACATTTGACTCGGCCCTCACCTTTCATGCCCACATTACTGCCCTTGCTTCTGCCGCAAACGCGCGCCTTGGCATCCTCTACTGGCACAAGGACTGCCTCCCACCTGATGCCCTCAGGCTCGCCATCATGTCCGCAGTAACATCCCTAATTGATTACGGCCTCCCAGTATATGGTGCTGCTGATGCCACTGCCCTCAGCAAGATTAGACTCATGCTAAATAAGACTTGCAGGCTACAGACCAGTGCCCCCAGACTCACCCACACCTGTCAACTCTATGACATGGCCAAACTCCTAAACCTCGACGAACGCATCCGCTACCAAACCAGCCTGCTAACCAAGAAGATCCTACTTGGGCTCTTCCCCCCCCCCGGGGTGTCTGCCTCCATCCAATTTACACACCCCAGAGCCACCACCCGAACTTCAGACAAGGTCACTCTACTAGTGCCCAGAACTAGGACCTCCCGGGCTCAGAGGTCACTCAGCTACAGAGCCCCCCACCTGGTTCAACTCACTCCCCGCAGCCATTTCCAACACCACCAAAATTGCCCCCTTCAAGGCTGCCTTATGAGACCTGCTGTTCAACACCCGCTGCTGCACCTGTCACTAAAGATACTCTGCTGTTTTCTCTGGCACTACTGACATGGCCCACTGGGCTGAACAGCCACCCACCACACCTCCCATCCCCCCTGGGCCCTTTCTCCTCTGCCAGTACCCGCTGGTACCACTTGAAATGTTTATTTATCTACACATGTTCAAGCAATTGTATGTAATAATATGTATCGATGTTCATGCAACCTGTGTAATACTATGTTGACTCTGTATGTCTGTATTCTGTAAACATGTAAAAATCTGTTACTTTGTCTTGACTGTACTCTATAAACTATGTTAACCATGTGTGTCCTCTATGTGACGAGGTACCTTTGTAAACTAGCCGCTGGCTCAAAGGTTGTAAATTCGATTATACAATAAATAAATAAAATAAATAAATTCATTATATGCATTTTTATTGTGCTTGTTTTATTACTACAGCACCTTAAAGATTGTTTTCCTGTTGCACCTTCTGCTGTTTACGCCCCTTCCCCATCCCCCCAGGACACATCTGTAAAATGAGCTGTTTACAACACAGTATGTCTTTCCTGCTGAAACATTTGAAATAAATAAATACATAGGTGGTGATCAGGGATGGTGGCTGGGGGTTGGGGATGTGGGTAGGGGATGAGGATGGTGAGCAGGGTTGAAGATGGTGAGTGGAGGTCCAGGATGGTGAATGGAGGTTCAGGATGGTGAATGGAGGTTCAGGATGGTGAGTGGGGACTGGGGATGGTGAGTGGAGGTCCAGGATGGTGAGTGGGGACTGAGGATGGTGAGTGGAGGTCCAGGATTGGTGAGTGAGGGTCTGGGATGGTGAGTGGGGACTGGGGATGGTGAGTGGAGATCCAGGATTGGTGAGTGAGGGTCTGGGATGGTGAGTGGGGATTGGAGATGGTGAGTGGGGATTGGGGATGGTGAGTGGAGGTCCAGAATGGTGAGTGGGGACTAGGGATGGTGAGTGGAGGTCCAGGATGGTGAGTGGGGATTGGGGATGGTGAGTGGAGGTCCAGGATTGGTGAGTGAGGGTCTGGGATGGTGAGTGGGGATTGGAGATGGTGAATGGAGTTTCAGGATGGTGAGTGGGGATTGGGGATGGTGAGTGAAGATCCAGGATGGTGAGTGGGGATTGGGGATGGTGAGTAGAGGTCCAGGATGGTGAGTGGGGACTGGGGATGGTGAGTGGAGGTTGGGGATGGTGAGTGCAGGTCCAGGATGGTGAGTGGGGACTGAGGATGGTGAGTGGAGGTCCAGGATTGGTGAGTGAGGGTCTGGGATGGTGAGTGGTGACTGGGGATGGTGAGTGGAGGTCCAGGATTGGTGAGTGAGGGTCTGGTATGGTGAGTGGGGATTGGAGATGGTGAGTGGAGGTCCAGGATGGTGAGTGGGGATTGGGGATGGTGAGTGGAGGTCCAGGATTGGTGAGTGAGGGTCTGGGATGGTGAGTGGGGATTGGAGATGGTGAGTGGAGGTCCAGGATGGTGAGTGGGGATTAAGGATGGTGAGTGGAGGTTCAGGATGGTGAGTGGGGATTGGGGATGGTGAGTGAAGATCCAGGATGGTGAGTGGGGATTGGGGATGGTGAGTGGAGGTCCAGGATGGTGAGTGGGGACTGAGGATGGTGAGTGGAGGTCCAGGATTGGTGAGTGAGGGTCTGGGATGGTGAGTGAGGACTGGGGATGGTGAGTGGGGATGGGGGAAGGTGAGTGAAGGTCTAGGATGGTGAATGGGGATTGGGGATGGTGAGTGGAGGTCCAGACCGGTGTGTGGGGATTGGGGATGGTGAGTGGAGGTCCAGGATTGGTGAGTGGAGGTCCAGGATGGTGAGTGGAGGTCCTGGATGGTGAGTGAGGATTGGGAATGGTGACTGGAGGTCCAGGATGGTGAGTGGGGATTGGGGATGGTGAGTGGAGGTCCAGCATGGTGAGTGGGGACGGAGGATGGTGAGTGGAGGTCCAGGATTGGTGAGTGGGGATTGGGGATGGTGAGTGGAGGTCCAGGATGGTGAGTGGGGATTGGGGAAAGTGAGTGAAGGTCCAGGAAGGGGAGTGGGGATTGGGGATGGTGAGTGGAGGTCCAGAATTGGTGAGTGAGGGTCTGAGATGGTGAGGGGATGGGTGAGGGGATTGAGGATGGTGAGTGGAGGTCCAGGATGGTGAGGGGATTGGGGATGGTGAGTGGAGGTCCAGGATGGTGGAGGAGGATTGGGGAGGAGGGAGGTCCAGGATGGTGAGTGGGGATTGGAGGATGGTGAGTGGAGGTCCAGGATGGTGAGAGGGATTGGGATGGTGAGGAGGTCCAGGATGGTGAGTGAGGATTGGGGATGGTGAGTGGAGGTCCAGGATGGTGAGTGGGGACTGAGGATGGTGAGTGGAGGTCCAGGATTGGTGAGTGAGGGTCTGGGATGGTGAGTGGGGATTTGGGATGGTGAGTGGAGGTCCAGGATGGTGAGTGGGATTGGGGATGGTGAGTGGAGGTTCAGGACGGTGAGTGGGGACTGAGGATGGTGAGTGGAGGTCCAGGATTGGTGAGTGAGGGTCTGGGATGGTAACTGGGGACTGGGGATGGTGAGTGGAGGTCCAGGATTGGTGAGTGAGGGTCTGGGATGGTGAGTGGGGATTGGAGATGGTGAGTGGGGATTGGGGATGGTGAGTGGAGGTCCAGGATGGTGAGTGGGGACTGGGGATGGTGAGTGGAGGTCCGGTGGTGAGTGGGGATTGGGGAAAGTGAGTGAAGGTCCAGGAAGGGGAGTGGGGATTGGGGATGGTGAGTGGAGGTCCAGAATTGGTGAGTGAGGGTCTGAGATGGTGAGTGGGGATGGTGAGTGGGGATTGAGGATGGTGAGTGGAGGTCCAGGATGGTGAGTGGGGATTGGGGATGGTGAGTGGAGGTCCAGGATGGTGAGTGAGGATTGGGGATGGTGAGTGGAGGTCCAGGATGGTGAGTGGGGATTGAGGATGGTGGAGGAGGTCCAGGATGGTGAGAGGGATTGGGGATGGTGAGTGGAGGTCCAGGATGGTGAGTGAGGATTGGGGATGGTGAGTGGAGGTCCAGGATGGTGAGTGGGGACTGAGGATGGTGAGTGGAGGTCCAGGATTGGTGAGTGAGGGTCTGGGATGGTGAGTGGGGATTGGGGATGGTGAGTGGAGGTCCAGGATGGTGAGTGGAGATTGGGGATGGTGAGTGGAGGTTCAGGACGGTGAGTGGGGACTGAGGATGGTGAGTGGAGGTCCAGGATTGGTGAGTGAGGGTCTGGGATGGTAACTGGGGACTGGGGATGGTGAGTGGAGGTCCAGGATTGGTGAGTGAGGGTCTGGGATGGTGAGTGGGGATTGGAGATGGTGAGTGGGGATTGGGATGGTGAGTGAGGTCCAGATGGTGAGTGGGGACTGGGGATGGTAAGTGGAGGTCCAGGATTGGCTGAGTGAGGGTCTGGGACAGGAGGGATTGAGATGGTGAGGGAGGTCCAGGATGGTGAGTGGGATTGAGATGGTGAGTGGAGTTTCAGGATGGTGAGTGGGGATTGGGGATGGTGAGTGAAGATCCAGGATGGTGAGTGGGGACTGGGGATGGTGAGTAGGGACTGGGGATGGTGAGTGGAGGTTGGGGATGGTGAGTGGAGGTCCAGGATGGTGAGTGGGGACTGAGGATGGTGAGCGGAGGTCCAGGATTGGTGAGTGAGGGTCTGGGATGGTGAGTGGGGACTGGAGATGGTGAGTGGAGGTCCAGGATTGGTGAGTGAGGGTCTGGTATGGTGAGTGGGGATTGGAGATGGTGAGTGGAGGTCCAGGATGGTGAGTGGGGATTGGGGATGGTGAGTGGAGGTCCAGGATTGGTGAGTGAGGGTCTGGGACAGTGAGTGGGGATTGGAGATGGTGAGTGGAGGTCCAGGATGGTGAGTGGGGATTAAGGATGGTGAGTGGAGGTTCAGGATGGTGAGTGGGGATTGGGGATGGTGAGTGAAGATCCAGGATGGTGAGTGGGGATTGGGGATGGTGAGTGGAGGTCCAGGATGGTGAGTGGCGACTGAGGATGGTGAGTGGAGGTCCAGGATTGGTGAGTGAGGGTCTGGGATGGTGAGTGGGGACTGGGGATGGTGAGTGGAGGTCCAGGATTGGTGAGTGAGGGTCTGGGATGGTGAGTGGGGATTGGAGATGGTGAGTGGGGATGGGGGAAGGTGAGTGGAGGTCTAGGATGGTGAATGGGGATTGGGGATGGTGAGTGGGGATTGGGGATGGTGAGTGGAGGTCCAGACGGTGTGTGGGGATTGGGGATGGTGAGTGGAGGTCCAGGATTGGTGAGTGGAGGTCCAGGATGGTGAGTGGAGGTCCTGGATGGTGAGTGAGGATTGAGAATGGTGACTGGAGGTCCAGGATGGTGAATGGGGATTGGGGATGGTGAGTGGAGGTCCAGGATGGTGAGTGGGGACTGAGGATGGTGAGTGGAGGTCCAGGATTGGTGAGTGAGAGTCTGGGATGGTGAGTGGGGATTGGGAATGGTGAGTGGAGGTCCAGGATTGGTGAGTGGGGATTGGGGATGGTGAGTGGAGGTCCAGGATGGTGAGTGGGGATTGGGGAAAGTGAGTGAAGGTCCAGGATGGGGAGTGGGGATTGGGGATGGTGAGTGGAGGTCCAGAATTGGTGAGTGAGGGTCTGGGATGGTGAGTGGGGATGGTGAGTGGAGGTCCAGGATGGTGAGTGGGGATTGAGGATGGTGAGTGGAGGTCCAGGATGGTGAGTGGGGATTGGGGATGGTGAGTGGAGGTCCAGGATGGTGAGGAGATTGGGTTGGTGGATGGTGAGTGGAGGTCCAGGATGGTGGATTGGGGATTGAGGGATGGTGAGTGGAGGTCCAGATGGAGAGGGGATCGGGATGGTGGAGTGGAGGTCCAGGATGGTGAGGAGGATTGGGATGCAGAGTGGAGGTCCAGGATGGTGGAGTGGGGACTGAGGATGGTGAGTGGAGGTCCAGGATTGGTGAGTGAGGGTCTGGGATGGTGAGTGGGGATTGGGGATGGTGAGTGGAGGTCCAGGATGGTGAGTGGGGATTGGGGATGGTGAGTGGAGGTTCAGGATGGTGAGTGGGGACTGGGGATGGTGAGTGGAGGTCCAGGATTGGTGAGTGAGGGTCTGGGATGGTGAGTGGGGATTGGGGATGGTGAGTGGAAGTCCAGGATGGTGAGTGGGGATTGAGGATGGTGAGTGGGGGACCAGGATGGTAAGTGGGGATTGGGGATGGTGAGTGGAGGTCCAGGATGGTGAGTGGGGATGGGGGATGGTAAGTGGAGGTCCAGGATGGTGAATGGGGATTGGGGATGGTGAGTGGAGGTCCAGGATGGTGAGTGGAGGTCCAGGATGGTGAGTGGGGATTGGGGATGGTTTGTGGAGGCCCAGGATGGTGAATGGGAATGGTGAGAGGAGGTCCAGGATAGTGAGTGGGGATTGGGGATGGTGAGTGGAGGTCTGGGATGGTGAGTGGGGATTGGGGATGGTGAGTGGAGGTCCAGGATGGTGAGTGGGGATTGGGGATGGTGATTGGAAGTCCACAATGGTGAGTGGGGATTGGGGATGGTGAGTGGAGGTTCAGGACGATGAGTGGGGACTGAGGATGGTGAGTGGAGGTCCAGGATGGTGAGTGGGGACTGAGGATGGTGAGTGGAGGTCCAGGATTGGTGAGTGAGGGTCTGGGATGGTGAGTGGAGGTCCAGGATGGTGAGTGAGGATTGGGGATGGTGAGTGGAGGTTGGATGTGAGGGGATGGGATGGTGGTGGGGTCCAGGATGGTGAGTGGGGACTGGGGATGGTGAGTGGGGTTCAGGATCAGAGTGGGGACTGGGGATGGTGAGGGAGGTCCAGGATTGGTGAGTGAGGGTCTGATGGTGAGGGGATTGGGGATGGTGGGAGGGAAGCATGTGAGGTGGGATTTGAGGATGGTGAGGGGGACCAGGATGGTAAGTGATCAGATGGTGGGTGGGGTCCAGGATGGTGAGTGGGGATGGGATGCAAGTGGAGGTCCAGGATGGTGAATGGGGATTGGGGATGGTGAGTGGAGGACCAGGATGGTGAGTGGAGGTCCAGGATGGTGAGTGAGGATTGGGGATGGGTTGTGGAGGCCCAGATGGTGAATGGATGGTGAGAGGAGGTCAAGATAGTGAGTGCATTGAATGGAGTGGGGTCTGGGATGGTGAGGGGATTGGGGATGGTGAGTGGAGGTCCAGGATGGTGAGTGGGGTTTGGGGATGGTGATTGAAGGTCCACAATGGTGAGTGGGGACTGAGGATGGTGAGTGGAGGTCCAGGATTGGTGAGTGAGGGTCTGGGATGGTGAGTGGGGATTGGGGATGGTGAGTGGAGGTCCAGGATGGTGAGTGGGGATTGGGGATGGTGAGTGGAGGTTCAGGACGATGAGTGGGACTGGGGATGGTGAGTGGAGGTCCAGGACAAGAGGGGACTGAGGATGGGGAGGAGGCCAGGATTGGCGGTGAGGGTCTGGGATGGTGAGTGGGGGATTGGAGATGGTGAGTGGAGGTGCAGGATGGTGAGAGAGGATTGGGATGGTGAGTGGAGGTTCAGGACGGTGAGTGGGGATCAGATGGAGGGGAGGTCCAGTTGGTGAGTGAGGTCTGGATGGTGAGGGATTAGGGATGAGAGGGAGGCCAGGATGGTGAGTGGGGATTGGGGATGGAGTGGAGTCAGGATGGTGAGTGGGGATTGAGGATGGGGTGAGGTCCAGGATTGGTAAGGAGGGTCTGGGATGTGGTGGGGACTGGGATGGTGAGTGAGGTCCAGGATTGGGTGAGTGGGGTCTGGGATGGTGGTGGGGATTAGAGATGGTGAGTGGAGGTCCAGGATGGTGAGGGGATTGGGATGGTGAGTGAGGTCCAGGATTAAAAGAGAGGGTCTTGGATGGTGAGTGGGGATTGGAGTGGTGAGGAGTCCAGGATGATGGGGATTGAGCTAGAGTGGAGGTTCAGCATGGTAGTGGGGATTGGGACAGTAGTGAAGATCCAGGATGGTGGGGATTAAGGACGGCAAGGAGGTCCAGGATCGCAGTGGGGACTGAGGATGGTGAGGAGGTCAGGATTGGTGAGTGAGGTCCGGGATGGTGAGGGGACTGGGATGCAGTGGAGGTCCAGAATTGGTGAGTGAGGGTCTGATGGAGGGGTCGGAGATGGTGGTGGAGGCCCAGGATGGTGAGTGGGGACTGGGATGGTGGTGGAGGTCCAGGATGGTGAGTGGAGGTCAGGATGGTGAGGGTATGGGGATGTTGGTGGAGGTTAGGATGTGAATGGGGATTGGGGATGGTGAGGAGGTCCAGGATGGTGAGGAGAATTGGGATGGTGATTGAGGTCCACAATGGTGGTGGGGACTGAGGATGGTGAGGGAGGTCAGGATTGGTGAGGAGGGTCAGGATGGTGGCGGGGATAAGAAGGGTGGAGGTCAGGATGCAGAGGGGGATTGGGGATGGTGAGTGGAGGTTCAGGACGTGAGTGGGGAGGGGATGCAGAGGAGGTCCAGGATGTGAGTGAGGACTGAGGACAGGAGGATCCAGGATTGGTGAGGAGGGTCTGATGGTGAGGGGACAGGGGATGGTGGTGGAGGTCCAGACTGGTGAGGAGGGTCTGATGGAGAGGAGATTGAGATGGTGAGTGGAGGTCCAGGATGGTGAGTGGGGACTGGGGATGGTGAGTGGAGGTCCAGGATGGTGAGTGGAGGTCAGGATGGTGAGTGGTAAGGGGATGTTGGAGGAGTCTAGACAGGAATGGGATTGGGATAGAGTGGAGGTCAGGATGGTGAGTGGGGATTGGGGATGGTGGTGGAGGTCAGACCGTGTGTGGGATTGGGATGGTGAGGGAGGTCCAGGATGGTGAGTGGGATTGGGATGGTGAGGAAGATCCAGGATGGTGAGTAGGACTGGGATGGTGAGGGGACTGGGATGGTGAGTGAGGCTGGGGATGGTGAGTGGAGGTCCAGGATGGTGAGGGGGGACTGAGGATGGTGGCGGAGGTCAGGATTGGTGAGTGAGGTCTGGGATGGTGAGTGGGGACTGGGATGGTGAGTGGGTCCAGATTGGTGTGAGGGTCTGAGGCGGTGAGTGGGATTGAGATGGTGAGTGGAGGTCCAGGATGGTGAGGGGATTGGGATGGTGAGGAGGTCAGGATTGGTGGTGAGGGTCTGGGATGAAAGAGGATTGAGATAGTGGTGGAGGTCCAGATGGTGAGTGGGGATTAAGGACAGAGTGGAGGTTCAGGATGGTGAGGGGATTGGGGACAGGAGTGAAGATCCAGGATGGTGAGTGGGATTAGGGATGGTGGAGGTCCAGGATGGTGAGTGGCACTGAGGATGGTGAGGAGGTCCAGGATTGGTGAGGAGGGTCTGGGATGGTGAGTGGGGACTGGGGATGGTGAGTGGAGGTCAGGATTGGTGAGTGAGGTCTGGGATGGTGAGGGGATTGGAGATGGTGAGTGGGGGATGGGAAGGGCAGTGGAGGTCTAGGATGGTGAATGGGGATTGGGACAGGGGGATTGGGATGGTGGTGGAGGTCCAACGTGTGGGGGATTAAGATGGTGGGGGAGTCAGGATTGGTGAGTGGAGGTCAGGATGTGAGGGAGGTCCTGGATGGTGAGGAGTTAGGAATGGTGACTGGAGGTCAGGATGAATGAGGATTGGGATGTGGGGGAGGTCCAGGATGGTGAGTGGGGACTGAGGATGGTGGCGGGGCCGCCATCAGGAGTGAGAGTCTGGGATGGTGAGTGGGGATTGCGAAGGTGAGTGGAGGTCCAGGATGGTAAGTGGGGATTGGGGAAAGTGAGAGAAGGTCCAGGATGGGAGGATTGGGATGCGTGAGGTCCAGAATTGGTGAGTGAGGTCTGGGATGGTGAGAGGGGATGGTGAGTGGAGGTCCAGGATGGTGAGGGGAGGAGGATGGTGAGTGGAGGCCAGGATGGTGAGTGAGGGATTGGGATGGTGAGGGGTCAAGATGGTGAGGAGGATTGGGATGGTGGTGGAGGTCCAGGATGTTGAGGGATTGAGGATGGTGAGTGGAGGTCCAGGATGAGAGAGAGGATGGGGATGGTGAGGAGGCCCAGGATGGTGAGTGAGGATTAGGGATGGTGGTGGAGGTCCAGATGGTGAGTGGGGACTGAGGATAGTGAGGAGGTCCAGGATTGGTGATGAGGTCTGGGACAGGAGGGGATTGGGATGGTGAGTGGAGGTCAGGATGGTGAGTGGGGATTGGGATGGTGGAGGAGGTTCAGGATCGTGAGGGGACTGGGGATGGTGAGTGGAGGTCCAGGATTGGTGAGTCAGGGTCTGGGATGGTGAGGGGAGATTGGGATGGTGGTGAGTCAGGATGGTGGGGGATTGAGGATGGTGAGGGGACCAGGATGGTGGGGGGATTGGGATGGTGGTGGAGGTCCAGGATGGTAGTGGGGATGGGGACAGGAGTGGAGGTCAGGATGGTGAATGGGGATTGGGATGGAGTGGAGTCAAGATGGTGAGGGAGGTCCAGGATGGTGAGTGGGGAGGGGGATGGTTATGGGCAGGATCGTGAATGGAATGGTGAGAGGAGATCCAGGGATAGTGAGAGGGGATTGGGATGGTGGAGGAGGTCAGGATGGTGAGGGGGATTGGGATGGTGAGTGGAGTCCAGGATGGTGAGAGGGGTTTGGGATGGTGATTGGAGGTCCACAATGGTGGTGGGGACTGAGGATGGTGGTGGAGGTCAGGATTGGTGAGTGAGGGTCTGGGATGGTGAGGTGGGGATGGCAGAGTGGGAGGTCCAGGATGGTGAGTGGGATTGGGGATGGTGAGTGGAGGTTCAGGACGATGAGGGAGGACTAGGGATAGGAGTGGAGGGTCCAGGATGGTGAGAGGGGATTGAGGATGGTGAGCAGAGAACCAGGATAGTGAGGAGGGTCTGGGATGGTGGAGGGATTAGGATGGTGGGAGTAGAGGTCCTAGGATGGTGAGTGAGGATTGGGATGGTGAGTGGAGGTCCAGGATGGTGAGTGAGGATTGAGGATGGTGAGGAGGTCCAGATTGGTAAGTGAGGGTCTGGGATGGTGGAGTGGGGACTGGGGATGGTGAGTGGAGGGTCCAGGATTGGCAGAGTGAGGTCTGGGATGGTGAGTGGGGATGAGAATATGGTGAGTGGAGGTCCAGGATGGTGAAGTGGGGATTGGGATGGTGGTGAGGACCAGGATTGGTGAGGGGGTCTTGGGATGGGTGGAGTGGGGGACTGGATGGGAGGGGTCCGGATGGTGAGTGGGGATTCGAGCTGGTGAGTGGAGGTTCAGCATGGTGAGAGGGATTCGGGGATGGTGAGTGAAGATCCAGGATGGTGAGTGGGGATTGGGGATGGTAGAGTGGAGGTCCAGGATCGTGAGTGGGGACTGAGGATGGTGAGTGGAGGTCCAGGATTGGTGAGTGAGGGTCTGGGATGGTGAGTGGGGACTGGGGATGGTGAGTGGAGGTCCAGAATTGGTGAGTGAGGGTCTGGGATGGTGAGTGGGGATTGGAGATGGTGAGTGGAGGTCCAGGATGGTGAGTGGGGACTGGGGATGGTGAGTGGAGGTCCAGGATGGTGAGTGGAGGTCCAGGATGGTGAGTGGGTATGGGGGATGTTGAGTGGAGGTCTAGGATGGTGAATGGGGATTGGGGATGGTGAGTGGAGGTCCAGGATGGTGAGTGGGGATTGGGGATGGTGAGTGGAGGTCCAGACCGGTGTGTGGGGATTGGGGATGGTGAGTGGAGGTCCAGGATGGTGAGTGGTGGTCCTGGATGGTGAGTGAGGATTGGGAATGGTGACTGGAGGTCCAGGATGGTGAGTGGGGATTGGGGATGGTGAGTGGAGGTCCAGGATGGTGAGTGGGGACTGAGGATGGTGAGTGGAGGTCCAGGATTGGTGAGTGAGAGTCTGGGATGGTGAGTGGGGATTGGGAATGGTGAGTGGAGGTCCAGGATGGTGAGTGGGGATTGGGGATGGTGAGTGGAGGTCCAGGATGGTGAGTGGGGATTGGGGATGGTGAGTGGAGGTCCAGAATTGGTGAGTGAGGGTCTGGGATGGTGAGTGGGGATAGTGAGTGGAGGTCCATGATGGTGAGTAGGGATTGAGGATGGTGAGTGGGGATTTAGGATGATGAGTGGAGGTCCAGGATGGTGAGTGAGGATTGGGGATGGTGAGTAGAGGTCCAGGATGGTGAGTGAGGATTGGGGATGGTGAGTGGAGGTCCAGGATGGTGAGTGAGGATTGGGGATGGTGAGTGGAGGTCCAGGATGGTGAGTGAGGACTGAGGATGGTAAGTGGAGGTCCAGGATTGGTGAGTGAGGGTCTGGGATGGTGAGTGGGGATTGGGGATGGTGAGTGGAGGTCCAGGATGGTGAGTGGGGATTGGGGAAAGTGAGTGGAGGTCCAGAATGGTGAGTGGGGATTGGGATGGTGGTGGGCCCAGGATGGTGAGGGGATTGAGGATGGTGGAGTGGAGGTCCAGGATGGTGAGGGGATTGGGGATGGTGAGTGGAGGTCCAGGATGGTGAGTGGGGACTGAGGATGGTGAGTGGAGGTCCAGGATTGGTGAGTGAGGGTCTGCGATGGTGAGTGGGGATTGGGGATGGTGAGTGGAGGCCCAGGATGGTGAGTGGAGATTGGGGATGGATGTGGAGGTCCAGGATGGTGAGGGATTGGGGATGTTTTGTGGAGGTCGTAGGATGGTGAATGGGAATGGTGAGAGGAGGTCCAGGATAGTGAGTGGGGATTCGGGATGGTGAGTGGGGATTGGGGAAAGTGAGTGGAGGTCCAGGATGGTGAGTGGGGATTGGGGATGGTGAGTGGAGGTCCAGAATTGGTGAGTGAGGGTCTGGGATGGTGAGTGGAGGTCCAGGATGGTGAGTGGGGATTGAGGATGGTGAGCGGAGGTCCAGGATGGTGAGTAGGGATAGGGGATTGTGAGTGGAGGTCCAGGATGGTGAGTGAGGATTGGGGATGGTGAGTGGAGGTCCAGAATGGTGAGTGGGACCTGAGGATGGTGAGTGGAGGTCCAGGATTGGTGAGTGAGGGTCTGGGATGGTGAGTGGGGATTGGGGATGGTGAGTGGAGGTCCAGGATGGTGAGTGGGGATTGGGGAAAGTGAGTGGAGGTCCAGAATTGGTGAGTGGGGATTGGGGATGGTGAGTGGAGGTCCAGGATGGTGAGTGGGGATTGAGGATGGTGAGTGGAGGTCCAGGATGGTGAGTGGGGATTGGGGATGGTGAGTGGAGGTCCAGGATGGTGAGTGGGGACTGAGGATGGTGAGTGGAGGTCCAGGATTGGTGAGTGAGGGTCTGGGATGGTGAGTGGGGATTGAGATGGTGAGTGGAGGTCCAGGATGGTGAGTGAGGATTGGGGATGGTGAGTTGAGGTTCAGTACTGGTGAGTGGGGACTGGGATGGTGAGTGAGGTCCAGGATTGGTGAGTGAGGGTCTGGGATGGTGAGTGGGGATTGGGGATGGTGAGTGGAGGTCCAGGATGGTGAGTGGGGATTGGGGATGGTGAGTGGAGGTCCAGGATGGTGAGTGGAGGTCCAGGATGGTGAGTGGGGATTGGGGATGGTGAGTGGAGGTCCAGGATGGTGAGTTGGGGATGGAGATGGTGGAGGAGGTCCAGGATGGTGAATGGGGATTGGGGAAGGTGAGTGGAGGTCCAGGATGGTGAGTGGAGATTGGGGATGGTGAGTGGAGGTCCAGGATGGTGAGTGGGGATTGGGGATGGTCTGTGGAGGCCCAGGATGGTGAATGAGAATGGTGAGAGGAGGTCCAGGATAGTGAGTGGGGATTGGGGATGGTGAGTGGAGGTCCAGGATGGTGAGTGGGGATTGGGGAAAGTGAGTGGAGGTCCAGGATGGTGAGTGGGGATTGGGGATGGTGAGTGGAGGTCCAGAATTGGTGAGTGAGGGTCTGAGATGGTGGGTGGGGATTGGGGATGGTGAGTGGAGGTCCAGGATGGTGAGTGGGGATTGAGGATGGTGAGTGGAGGTCCAGGATGGTGAGTGGGGATTGGGGATGGTGAGTGGAGATCCAGGATGGTGAGTGAGGATTGGGGATGGTGAGTGGAGATCCAGGATGGTGAGTGGAGGTCCAGGATTGGTGAGTGAGGGTCTGGGATGGTGAATGGAGATTGGGGATGGTGAGTGGAGGTCCAGGATGGTGAGTGGGGATTGGGGATGGTGAGTGGAGGTTCAGGACGGTGAGTGGGGAGTGGGGATGGCGAGTGGAGGTCCAGAATTGGTGAGTGAGGGTCTGGGATGGTGAATGGGGATTTAGGATGGTGAGTGGAGGTCCAGGATGGTGAGTGGGGATTGGGGATGGTGAGTGGAGGTCCAGGATGGTGAGTGGGGATTGGGGGTGGTGAGTGGAGGTCCAGGATGGTGATTGGGGATGGTGAGTGAAGGTCCAGGATAGTGAATGGGGATTGGGGATGGTGAGTGGAGGTCCAGGATGGTGAGTGGAGATTGGGGATGGTGAGTGGAGGTCCAGGATGGTGAGTGGGGATTGGGGATGGTTTGTGGAGGCCCAGGATGGTGAATGGGAATGGTGAGAGGAGGTTCAGGATAGTGAGTGGGGATTGGGGATGGTGAGTGGAGGTCCAGGATGGTGAGTGGGGATTGGGGATGGTGAGTGGAGGTCCAGGATGGTGAGTGGAGGTCCTGGATGGTGAGTGAGGATTGGGAATAGGAACTGGAGGTCCAGGATGGTGAGTGGGGATTGGGGAAAGTGAGTGGAGGTCCAGGATGGTGAGTGGGGATTGGGGATGGTGAGTGGAGGTCCAGAATTTGTGAGTGAGGGTCTGGGATGATGAGTGGGGATTGGGGATGGTGAGTGGTGTTGGGATTGGTGAGTGGAGGTCCAGGATGGTGAGTGGAGGTCCAGGATGGTGAGTGAGGGGTCTGGGACGGTGAGTGGGGATTGGGGATGGTGAGTGGGGATTGAGGATGGTGAGCGGAGGTCCAGGATGGTGAATGGGGATAGTGAGTGGAGGTCCAGGATGGTGAGTGAGGATTGGGGATGGTGACTGGAGGTCCAGGATGGTGATTGGGGATTGGGGATGGTGAGTTGAGGTCCAGGATGGTTAGTGGAGGTCCAGGATTGTCGAGTGAGGGTCTGGGATGGTGAGTGGGGATTGGGGATGGTGATTGGAGGTCCAGGATGGTGAGTGAGAATTGGGGAAAGTGAATAGAGGTCCAGGATGGTGACTGGGGATTGGGGATGGTGAGTGGAGGTCCAGTATTGGTGAGTGGAGATCCAGGATGGTGAGTGGGGATTGGGGATGGTGAGTGGAGGTCCAGGATGGCGAGTGGGGATTGGGGATGGTGAGTGGAGGTCCAGGACGGTGAGTGGTGATTGGGGATAGTGACTGGAGGTCCAGTATGGTGAGTGGGGATTGGAGATGGTGAGTGGTGTTGGGATTGATGAGTGGAGATGTAGGACTGGTGAGTGGAGGTCCAGAACGATGAGTGAGGGTCTGGGACGGTGAGTGGGGATAGAGATGGTGAGAATAGGTTGGGGATTGTTAGCGGAGGTTGGATATGGTGAATGGGGGTTGGGGTTTGGGATGGTGGACAAGGATGGTCAGTGGGGTGTCGGGAACTGTCAGTGGAGGTCAGGGACTGGTAGTGTTGGTCGGGATGGTTAATGGTGGCTTGGAAACTGTCAGTGAGGAGGCGAGATGGTCTGTAGGGATAAAGACAGTCTATGGGGGTTGGGGTTCTCAATGTGGGTCAGGAAGGTTGAGGGGGTTGGGGATTATAAGTGGAGGTTAGATGTCTGTACTGTATACAGCATTAATAACCAGATTCATTGTGCCATCTGGCTGAGAAAATAAAGAGATTGCAGCATACAAGGACACAAGCCAGTCTAGCATCTTGGTTAAAAGGAAGGTTCCTCGAGGCTGGCCCGATGACGCTGAGGGTTGAGGCATTGAATGCCACACCTCACGCTACGCTGGCGACCCTAATTCAGGAATGAGTTTGGGCTACCTGGGGTTGGCCGGGGGGGGGGACTGGATAGAGAGGCCACATGGCAGCTCTTCTCTCCAGGGAGGGATGTGGGGGTTTCCCTGGCTCTTGGCTGCCACCCAGTGGAGGCTAGGTGGCAGTGCCTAACCAAGGGAGGAACCTGGCGCTAGACTGGGTGGGGGAAGGGGCCATCACTGGATCCTCGGAGCGCATGCGCACCTTCACGCCCATGTGTATCTGTAATCTGGGGCCCCGGGTAACGGGGTGAAAAAACAGAAAATCCATTACTCTCCCCCCGCTGCCATACAGATGCAGGTGGCAATGGTGGGAGCATCTGAAGCTGCTGCATCTGAGACCAGGGATACAAGGACTGATCCCTGGGTCTGGCATTTAATGGTGCATGTCTGTAATTTAGTTTACAGAAGAGCCCCCCATGAAGCTGGAGTGAGGACAATATGGTGTGGAAGTTACACTTGTATGGGCTCTATATAATAATTGTGCACTCCCTCCACCAAACCTGATCACTAAATAATGTTTAAAAAAGAACAAGCATTTCTTTGAAATCTAAGCCTATTCTGACAGCCTTTCCCTAACTAATTGAAGATTTTTAGGAGGCTGTGTGGTCAGGTGATTGGAATGCGGAATTCTGAACCGCAAGATCCCAGGTTTAAATCCCGACACAGTAGGGGTCTGCAGCTATACATTAATTTGAATATTTGTTTGAATATTCATATTCGGGGGCCAAATATTTGGATATTCATTATTCCTTATTTGTGATAAGCAAAATGTAGAAAAAAGATTTTAAAAAGCCAGGTGGTCAGGGCTTGTCCTGTCACCAACCCACCCTCTCAGTGGTCTCTGCCCTCCCCTCCCCCTCCCCCTCCCCCCATTCTTTCTCATATTCAGCATGATGTATCTGTATTTTAAAGTGGAGTCAGAACTAACCTGTCAGTCCTTATAACAATACTTGATGCAAAAACCACTTCTCGCTTGTGCTGCAGCTGTCCGTTCAAAAAACTGACATTAAACTGAAGGCAGCAAGCTGCGGGTTAGAGAGGGGCACTGTTTCTGTTATCTCTGACTTACCTAGATATACCAGTGACTGTATTATGCCTCCCCTAATCATGGTTCTCGCTCAGAAAATGGGAAGCTAATCAAGAGATATGCGGCTCGATTCTCCAAAGCCCAAATTTGACGCAAGGTGCCTGCGTCACATAGCAGTGGCGCAAGGGGCACCTTGCATCAAAACATGCAGATTTTGCACTTCTCCAAGGCCCCTCCACCAAACCGGGACCCAGTGTGCCAGACTTGCCCTGCGCCTAGTATGCACCAAGCTACGGAGTGCATCGGGGCGACTGCAGTAAATGCAAGCTGCCTCAGCATCAGGATTCTCCAACCCCTCCCAGAGGGCACCCTTCTAAGTACCGTTAGACCAGCCAGATCTGGTCTGACGATCCTCGTGCCACCCCTGGGGCCCTCCCTGGGTGAAGGGAACATGTGTCACCACCCTCCCAACTGTATGTGGCCAGTGCACCGACCCGGTAAACACACAACCTAATGGAAGGGCTCCAGTGCCCTTTTATGGTGCGGTGCCCACAGCAGCTCCCCCCCCCAGTGCCCAGCATGTGCACAACCCCCCCAACACATTGGCACAGCAGCAGCCCCTCAGATGCTCCATCAAGATGCCGGTCCCACCCCTTCCCCCACACATGGTGCCACTCTTCAGCGCATGTGCTAGGCCGCATTTGGAAAATGCATCACAGCTTTGGCGCCCGTGTAGAAAAAATGATCACAACTTACTGGAAAAAGTGCAGAGAAAGTTTACAAAACATATACATGGTCTTCAACATGAACCTTATGAAAACAGACTTCGATCTCTTAGTCTTATGACCCTTGCTACCCGTTGTATTAGGGGGAACCTTCTGTTCTTGTTTGACTTAATCCAGGATCCCTATCTCATGACAGAGCTCAGTCTTGAATTCAAGAATGATGCTCACAATACCAGGGGGGCACCCCTTGCAGCTTGCTGAGAAACCATTTCATTATATAAGTAGAAAATTCTTCTTTACGCTTAGAACTGTCAGACCATGGAATAGACTACCCTTTGAGGTAGTCATAAGTGAAACCTGTGTGGTTGCAAAGAAAATCCAGTTGGGAATTGCCCCTCCCGGGGTCTGTTCACTCCTTCAAATGAAAACTAGCTCCATAAGCACCAGGGGATCAAAGCCACGACTGTTTCGCATCCCCCGCTGCCGCACAGCCCTTGGCCAGCACTCATTCACTTACAGGGCACCCACTTGCTTCAACGGTCTTGCTTATGGTACTATCACTACCACCGGGCTAGGGGCTTTCAAATTCAGGCTCCGAAACACCTTTGTCGCTTCCAGCATCTGCGACTGCCATGGTTAATGCTATGCAACACCGCTCCTCCACTGCTCTCCCATACCAGCTCCTTTACACAACGCACTTGCCCTGGTGGCCTCTGCCCCACCCACACTTCTGCATCTGACAATGCCACCAGCCTGGCTGCCTCTCATCCATCTTCCCCCCCTCCATATCCCTACCCTACCCCCTCCTCTCCTCTCTCCTCATTCTTTGACCTCCTGTATTCTGCCCCTCTTCCTCATCCTACCACCCCCCTCCTTTTCTCTTTTTTTTTTCATCGTACCTACACCCTGTCTGTTCCTAGCAACATGTGTTCCTGTACCCTATTATGTGAAACAAATGTCTATGTTATATGATACCAATGTTTTGACGTGGAACCTTTGTAAAAGAGCCCTGGGCTCAAAGGTAACTTGTAATCCTAGAATTGAAGTAAATAAATAAACTGAAAGCATATTTAAATTCAGTCTTGATAATTTGATTAATTCAGGGTAGGTTCTCTCCTACTGTACCTTATAATAGCATAAGAGCTACATGGCCTATTGGCCTCCTTGCTCTTCAACAACCTTAGTATGAACATCTGAGTACTGGCTGCCCCCCATGCAGTGCCCCACCCCCCACCACTGCGGCAGCCTACCAGGCAGTCCCTTTTCGTGGGCACGGATGCTGCCTGCCCACCCCGCAGCTTGCACCAAACCTCACAGATGCACCATCTTTTTTTTTTGCTTTCTTTATTTATCCACCTTCCCTGCCTTCGGCCCCCCCTCCTTCAGACTGCTCTTTCCTTTTTCGGACCCCCTTACCTCCCGGATCTGCTCCTAGAGTGCCTCTCATCCCTCCTCTTCTGCACAGTGGCGTCTGTCCTGGGGATCGGTGGTCTCTCTTGGATGGAGCCGTCTTCATGTAGGCGCCTGAAGGTTTTTCCGTTTCTGTACTCCCCATAGCCCGCCCTGGGGCGTGAGCTGGGGCATAGGCGTCAGAGGTGGCGATGCATCACGCCCGTCTCTCTCCAGCGCCTTCAACGTCCCCTCCCCGGATCCTAACCGAGCGACAAGCCCCGAGTGCCAGTGCCCCACTGGCATTCTCGGGCTGGCTGCCCACCCCTATGGGAGGAGAGCATCCGTTGGGACGCTCAATCCTCCTCCCCTGCCGACCCCGCCCGACTAGAGTCCATTCCCGAACCAGGTCACCGGCGTGGCGTGAGGTGTGGCATTCAGCGCCTCAACCCTCAGCGCCACCGGGCCGGCTGCACCATCTTTTTGCCGCATGGCCCCCTTTGCCACAAGCTGTGGGACTTTGGCGCTGGGACCCTACCTGATAGTGAATCAGGCACAGCGTCCCTGGTGCACGAGCGATCGGCACAAGCTGCTGTTGGCGTGGCTTGTGCCGATCTTTGAGAATCAGGCCCATGGTCCTTTAGGGACAGGAAGGGGAGGTTGGGATATGGGGGAAGGCATCTTAAAAAGTCATACACGGTGCCTGCCCGTCAGGACAGTGGCAGGGGCTGCTGTGCTTCATGCCGGTGAGCCCTGTTCAGGAACAATCCTGGGATGTCTGGTGCCAGCCATGGGAGGAGGATAGAGCATCTCGCTGCTTTAACACCACCTGGAGGACCACAGGTGTTAGTGCATCTGTAGCAGGGAAGGGGAACACCAACAGTCTCCAGCACACAGGGCACGCTGTGCGTGTGCTATCTCACCACTGAGCCATCTCTCTCACTATCCCGAGGGCAGGGGGAGAAACTCTGGTTAGTCACAAAGCACAGCAGTATTAGTGCTTTCGGGTGCCCCAAAACTGACTGCCCGCTCCACTACCCAGAACTTGGCTGTCATGTGGAGATTAGTCCAGAGGCCCCCAAAGGGTCCACCACAGAGGGGCAACTCTGTGGTGAGAGATGTTGGGGGTAAGTGACAGAGAAGGCGGAATGGGGATGAGTAAGGCCACTCCACAAGAAAAGAGCCCAAAAAAGGCATGCAAGGCCAGGTCAGTGGCATTGAGGGCTGAGGCGTGGGCACCTTACCTCCTGCCGCACTGGTGACCCAGGTTGAGGAGTGGACCAGGGTTACTCTGGGGGATGGCCAGGGACAGGAGGATTGAGCATCCATGGTCGGCTGTCTTCCTTTGGAGAGGAGGGACACTGCATGCCGCTGCTTGACTGCCACCCAGTGGTGGCTGGGTGGCATGGCAGGTGGCCACCTCCGTAATGGCCAGGCGCAGGCATTCGAGTATGTGCAACATCTTCATGTCACCCGTCCATGCAGTTTCACACGTGCCGATCTTGGGGCAGGGACTAAATAACTGGGGGAAAGTCGGGGGCTGTGCACTGAGGAAGCCCTGCTTTCCCACCTCGACCTGGGCTATCGCCCCAGGCCCTGCCAACTCTGTCCGGACTCTGGGGTTGGGGAGGACGGTTCTCCCTCCCCCCCTCACCCACCACAAGGGGTAAGCCAGGTAGGGGGGAAGAACAAGGCAGGTAAGACCCGGGGGAGAGGATTGCCAGTCGAAGCAGGGAGTAGGGGCTGAAGAGTCAGATAGCACCCCGGCATATATGAAAAAGCTGTATGGAAAATTAAGGCACGTATGCGGGAGCAGATACTATGCCAGCTCTACATTTAAACACAGCTATGCCAGGCTGCCCCAGTGGTCCAATTGCTGTGTAGCTGGGCAGAGTTCAGGAGCAAACTCCAGTCACCATTTTACGAAAAAGAAGGCCAAGCTGTAGGTAGTTGCCGGAGGTCAAAGCGCCTTGGATGGGGTGGGCAGGCAGCGGGTTCTGACATGCAGCAACCCTTGTGGGTGGGCCAGAGAGCTTGCTCCTTCCATTTACTTGTGCTGTCACTTTGAGGCTGACAGGAATGGTTCATGCCAGGGGGGAGGAGAGTGTCACCAAGGGAAACACTTGGGGAAAATCCTCTGCCATCCAAATAATGGCAAACTTGCCTCAACAGGGTGCATCCCTGATTAACAGGGTACATCCCTGATTAACAGGGTATGTCCCTGGGCAATGGCTAGGGTGGGGATAAAAACCTAAATGGCAGAAAACTACAGCTACACGATTCGAAATATGGGTACGGGATGGTGGGGAAGGGTGGAGGGTGATGGAGAGTGGGAATTCACTGAGGGGGTGTGAGAGTGACTGAGGAAATAACCTTGACCACTTAGGGCATGCTACAGTTTTTTTCCCCCTTCTGTCCTGTCCTACCTGCCATCAGCCCTGCCTCACACCCATCCCCATCAACCGCCTTCTCCAGGACTTACTTCCCCCGTGTTCCTCCCTGGCTTATCCCCAAGGGCGGGTCCACTTGGGGGATGGGGAACAACCCCAGCAGAGTTATAGCCTAGCATCAGGAAAGTACCTTGGTTGGTGGTGCATGGCCTGTGAAGTGATGTGAAGTGGGCATCATCCTTCAGGTCGGGGTGGTTCCTCTTCTCTCCCTTCCCCTCCTTTGATTCCCCAGGATGCCCATGGAGCACTCACTACACATGTGCACACTGGTGCGTGAAATGTGCTTGAGTATGCCGGCATCTGTCTTCCCTGAGCCTTAGCTCCTGCCTGTGCTACAGAGACTTTCTTAAATATATACCAGTATAGATTTTTTTTTTCATTTAGGACTCCCCACCTCAGCCTGATCACACCACATTCCCCAGGATTTACCTCTCCACCCCAGTCAGGGTACCAAGGCTTGCCTCCCATGGGAGGGTCTTCAGGGTTCCTGAAGCCCCTTGGACACCTATAGCATCCAGTCGATGGGGAACACTAGCGCCTCAGTTGGTGGGTACAGGGCTTGCAGGCTTGGGACATTCTTGTCATGCGGGTGGGGATTTATCACACCAGTTCCTTCCTTCCCCTGAGGACACCACCACCAAACGATGTTGGACGTGTTTGCACACGTGTGTGCACGTGCACGTTGGTACCAGTGGTGTCCTCCCCTCCCCATCTCATGTCTTCTGCTGCATCTCCCCTGTGGTCACCCATCCCAGCGAAGCTCTGTGCCCTCCCTCCCCAAAGGAAGGGAGAGTCCTCTGGGACCTTCAACCTTCCTCCCCTTGACACCCCTCTGATGACTAAAGCTTATTCCTGAACAGAGGTTGCCAGCATCATAAGCTCTAGTCCTACTGCTGTGCCAATGGGTCTGCATTTTTAAAATATATTTTTAACTAATTTTGTTTTATTTTCCCAAATACAGTTACCATAAACAGTAGCAAATATGCATTATTCAGTCTGGAAAAACTAATCAATAAGACATGACAGGGCGCTGGTCATCTGGAGTTAATTCTTGCCTAGGCATGTAGTAAGGCATGAAGGGCTTGTGCCGAGTGCCTTTGGCAATTGGAAGTGCATTAACCCCAGATAACCAATGGCCCGTAATGTCTTATTGTGCTCATAAAAATGGGTAAACTGAGAAATCATTGTAAAAACAAAAAAAGGCCAACTTTTTAAAATTAAAAACAGGTATTTCCTTTTGTTAAACGTAACTAGTAAAAAGTAGTTCTTCCCCAGCTGTCAATCATCTGTCTTTCCATATATTCAGTAGAGGGAATGTTTCTCTGTCATGAAATACAAGAGTTCAAACTTCTGCAGAATTCCTGAGGCAGAATGTTTACCCCCTCACACACAAGAGAAGGCATTATATGGAGTCATATGGTCTCAGTTTTATCTGTGGCAGCATAAGCTGCAGGGATTGCCTTGGCAATCGATAAATTAGGAAGAGAATTTTTCATCATCCTCAAAGAAACACCATGAATTAAAACTGTGAATAGTACTTTTCTTTTAGTTTGTTTACATGTGTGTGTGTTGTGTTGGGGGGGGGGGATCATGACAGGAAATATATTGATCTGTTCATTCTTTGGTAACGGGGAAAAGGCCTGCTAGGTACAATACCTGTTTACAGGGGTGACCCAGGAGCACTGCAGAGGTTAAGTGACTTGCTTAGAGTCAGACAGCATGCAAATGGAGGTTGTAGGAATCAAGCCCTGGTCTGCTGGAGGTACCAAGTTCATTCATACCTTGTTATTCTAAAATCTATTCTACATTATTTTTAACAAAATTGCAGGGAGTTTTCCTTTTAGGGCCTTGTTGAAGGTTTTCAGTATAAGGTGGCAGCCATGTTTGTTATGGCAATCAGGGTTGACTGAAGTAGCTCATGAATTCTGTATGTGATGTGCCCAAATTCCAAATACCCAGCCTGAACTTGTTCCAGCCTCTACATTTCTGGGGAACTAACATATGGGTCTCAGAACTATATAGTCAATCAGAAAGCAGGACATTTCTGACTCATTTTATAACCAAAATTACTGTTATTTTGGCCATTCTGTCGGCACAGTAGTAGTGGTACCACTTGCAATGCCAGTGACGTGGATTTGGGAATGAACATGGGTCATCAGGGCCCAACTGGGGGGGAAGGAGGACTGAGGGTCCCAGCGGATACTCTCCTCCTCCAGAGAGGAAGGAAGGGCAGCTGACTCCGGTGCAGTACTGCGACATTGGTGACCACAGGTGGCAAGGCATATGAAGCAGCTTAAGGGGCAGTGGATGCCAACTGTGTTGCGCTCTACATGCTTGCTGGCATAGAGCCTGCACATGCCTAATGTTGTCATCCCATGGGGAATGGGAGAAACTGGTAAATCCCCAACCAGGGCAGGAGGAAGGTTCGCCCTCTCACAGGCCCCACTTCAGTGATGGGGCCGTTCCCATTGGATCCGGATCTGCGGCAGCTGGGAACCCTGCCACCCCCACTGGGTGGGAAACCCATGGAGAAAAGCAGTGTCAAGTGGTATGTCCATGAGAAGGCAGGTGATGGTACTGGGAGGCTGATCAGAAGGGGGCATGGTCAGAGTCAAGGGGACATAAAGAGATTAACATCAGAATTACCATTTTCATATGCATACATACAAATCTGCCAGCAGAAACTAGTCTTATGGTCTACCAAGTCTGCTTGAGTGCACAGCTAGTGCCCCTAAATCGCAGCTGCCCCACCCTCCCCCGCCTCTCTCCTCCGGCAAATCCCTATTACTATTAACCCAGACACTCCCCTTAGCTCTGTCCCAAGCCCTTTTGAAAGCACCCACCATCCTACATGATACTACCTCCTCAGGTAGGGTATTCCATTCGACACCACCCTTTCCATGAAATAATGCCTCCTCATCTCTTTCCTAAATCTGCCCCCCTCAAATCTTAGCCCATGTCCTCTTGTGTCCCTTTTCTTCCTCAGCTTAAATAACCCATCAATGCCAGCATTGTTGATCCCTTGTAGATACTTCAACGTTTCAGTCATATCATATTCACTACTTGCCCAGCCCTAAACCTCAGCCACTGGACGACTCTGACCTTGAGCAAGCCATTTGACCTTCCAGTGCCTCAGTCCCCCCCAACAAAATCAAAGTGTTATACCTTAGCTGAGCTAAGCCGGGTTAATAAATGGTTAATTGTAATCCGGCAGAATGTGACATCACAGAAGTTTTAACAAGACTGACAGCTCCATGTTTCCATGGTGACAGAAAATGAAACTGCGGGCTCAGTGGTGAAAAGTTCGTGCTGCTTCTGTTATATTTAGATCATGTTTATTTAAAGAGCATGAATTATTAAAAAAAAAAAAAAGAATAAAACAACCAAAAGTGTGAATTGGACAGCTGTAATTCCATTTTTGGGGTTACAGAAAGGCACGGATAAACCACCTGATTCCTGTCTCTTGTACTTCATTCCATAAAAAAAACCTGATGAAAAATATACATCAGAAAGAGGTAACTGAAAAGTGCAAGAGTGTTGATCCATCGAGGGATTCTAATAACATCATGAACCCCACCTCAGATTCTACACAATGACCACAGAACCCTGGGGTGATATTACCAGCGTTGTTTACAGATACCTCTTCTTTTTTTTATCAAGTAATACATGGCTGTAAAAGACCAAACAGTGATGGGGAACATGTTTAATAAGATGAAGAAGCATTGCACGAAAGCACTGGGGCAAGGGTTACCCATGTTTAATAAGGACACTGTAAACCGTTAAGCTATCACAACGAGACAAACTTCTGCAGCTTTTTCAAAGGGGTTAACTTGCTGACCTCCAGCTTCCTATGCCGCTGGGTTTTTAAAAGTGTACACGAGCCAATCTGCCAGCATCACGTTAGGGCTACCGCTAGCAATGCCAGCAACCTGGGTTCGGGAACAAGCTACGGTTGCTGGAGGGCCGGCCAGGAGGGGGGATGGTTGAGCTTCCCGTGGACACTCGCCTTCTCGGGGAGGGAGGGCTCCTGGTCTCTGCCACAATACTGCCAACTGGTTGGCCACAGGTGGCAGTTCAGGCTGGAGCTGGTATCAGGGAGGGGAGCGTCATTGTTCTGACATCATGGCGTCAGTCGCATCGCATCACTGCGCTTGACGGCGGGGCAGAAAAGCAGAAAATCCCAGACTGAGCAGGATTCTGTCCACTACTTTGCCACAGGTTAGCACCACCAACTGAGACGCTTGCTCCACTGCCAATGCCTCAACTCTGTCTGGACGTGTAGGGTGGCCCACGGTCATCCCTTCTAATGGGGGGGTCAGCTGTGGGGGAACAAGGAGCGAGGTAAATTCCAAGGACTGGGGCATGCCGGGGCTGGGCAAGGGCAGTGGACTGAAGAAGGCCAATCAGGAGCACAGGGGAAAAGAAGCAGAAATATAACAAAAGTCTACACAACAATGTTGAAAATGTGACTTATAGTGACATAGTATTTGACAGCAGATAAGGACTGCTAGGCCCACTCAGTCTGCCTGTATTCCTTTCCTGCATCAGTGGTCGCTGAGCCTACTTGGTCATTGGCGTTAGCCTTTCCTACCCACCTCTAGGGTTCCCTTGCACCTATTCCATGCATGTTTGAATCCCCCCCCAACTGTGCTAGCTCCCACTACTTCCTGGGGTAGGCTATTCCATGCATCTACCACCCTTTCTGTGAAGAAAAACTTCCTCACGTTCCCCTTTATCCTGCCTCCCTCCAATCTCATATCATGTCCCCTCATCTTTGTACACCTCCTGTACTGAAAAATGTCGCCCACTTGCACTTTGTTTATGCTCTTAAGATACTTGGTTTCTATCATATCTCCCCATTTCCGCCTCTCTTCCAGTGTATATGTGTTGAGGTCTTTTAATCTCTCCTCGTATGTCTGCTGGTGCAAGCCCTGCACCATCTTTGTTGCCCTACTCTAAACTGCCTCGACCCTCTCTATGTCGTTACAAAGATGTGGCCTCCAGAACTGTACTCCAGAAGAGGTCTCACCCGTGTTTTTTATAGTGGCATCAAATCCCTTCTTTTGCTAGTGATACCCCTTCCTACACACCCCAACATGCTACTGACCCTCCTCACAGCCTTGGTACACTGTTTGGACACCTTTAGGTTATCTGAGATGATTACGCCTAAATCCCTTTCTTCCCTGGTAACCGTCAGCAACTCTCCCCTCATCCTGTAACTGTCCCCAGGGTTTCTGCACCCAAGGTGCATGATTTTGCACTTCTTTGCATTCAGTTTTAATTGTCATACATTGGACCAATTTTCCAGCTTTCCTAGATACCTCCTCATTTTCTCGATAACCCCAACCCCCCTGAGTGTGTACCCTGTTGCCGATCTTGGTGTCACCTGCACATAGGCAAACCTTCCCCTCCAGCCCTTCAACAATGTCACTAAAGTAGACATTAAAAAGGACTGGCCCAGGCCCGGTGGTGCTGAGGGTTGAGGCGCTGGACGCCACACCTCGCGCTACGCTGGTGACCCAGGTTCGGGAACAGACTCAGTTCGGCTGGGGGAAGGAGGATGGAGCGTCCCAACGGATGCTCTCCTCCCTCGGGGTGGGATGCCAGGGGTGCTTTGGAGTGCCCGACGTCCTGAGAGGGTTGGTGGATGCACCGACTCTTGAGGGGCTCGGTGGCTTCGTCTACCAGAACCGGGAAGGGGGGATGTCGTTAGGCGCTTGAGAGGAGCATGTGTCAGCATGTAGACTCTCTGCGCCGGCATCTCAGGGAGCAGGGTTAAGGGGGAAACGAACACTACTTGGAAGAAAAATGCCCTCCAGTCGCCTAGATGAAGTCTTCTGGAGCCGGGCTCACCACCCACCGACCAGAGGCAGACCCCAATGTGCAGCTTGCTGCAGGGGAAAGAGGGGGGTAAAGGGGGGTTCTCTCCTCACCTCGCCCAGGGGGCAATCAGGGCCATCAAGGACCCCAATTGCAGTATGGCACTCTAGGGGCAGACCATGCTGGTCAGTAGAGGTTGGGAGGTTGTCACTCTTTGTAGGATGGAAGGAGTTGTGGTTGGAAGGGACAGTAGGAGTGGATAAAGAATAAGTAGGAAAAAAAAAAAAGGACTGGCCCCAAAATTGATCCTTGAGGCACCCCACTGGTCGCCCCCCTTTCCTTGGACTGGATCCCATTAACCACCACCCTCTGCTTTCTCTCCCCCAACCAGTTTCCAACCCAGTTCTCCACTTTGTGGCCCACCCCCCTGGCTACTCAACTTGTTAACCAGAGTTCTGCATGGAATGGTGTTGAAGGCCCTGCTGAAATCGAGGTAGGTGAGATCCACCGCTCCCCTCCCGAGCCTCCTCCTCCTTTGTCACCCAGTCAAAAAACGTCTATCAGATTTGTTTGACATGACCTTCCTGCTGTGAATCTATGCTGCCTCGGATCCTCTGGATTCCAAGTGTTCCACAATCCTTTCCTTAAGCAGCGCTCCCATAATCTTGCCCACTATTGAGGAGAGGCTGACCCGCCTTTAGTTTTCCTGCTTCCTCCCTGTTTCCACTCTTGTGAAGAGGGACTACATGTGCCCTGTTCCAGTCCTCTGGAACACCTCCTGTACTGAGTGTCTCACTAAACTTATAACTTTCTTTTTTTCTTACTTACAATTTATGCCCTTGTATTGTCTCCAGCCCCCAAATCTCTCCAGAATCCCCAGGCACACCTGACTGTCATACTCCACATCAGTGAATGTCCTTCCTTAGAGCCATGGTTTGCCCTCCTAGATAGGGCCAGGGCAGGGGGACTGACCCTCTAACTCATCAGGTCCGGCAGGTGGATTTGCGGTGGATGTACAAAGCCTGAATACACCAGGGCCCTTCATCTTGGATGCCGGGGCCATATTCCTAGTTTTTTTCCACCACATCAGATGTCGAGGCATTATGGCACAGTGTGAGAACACACATTGGTGGAGCGCCACCTGCACACTTGGCTGACATCCAACCTTCCTCCCTAGAGTAGGACAGCATCTTCTGGGACACTCCATACCCCCCCCGGCCTGCCCCTGACAACCTGGGCTCGCTCCCAATGTCTGGTCACCACTGTCTAGAGCAGTGGCTCCATTGCTGCACTGACGGGTCAGCTTGTGACTTCCGATGTCTTGACTGTAACTGCCGCTGCCACTCATAAGTGAATGAACACGCTCAATAGTTTATTTGTTTCAGTTTTGCCTATTTTCAGGTGCAGCCCAGCAGGTTACAGTAGGATTATATAAACCATGCACAGTACAAAGATGACATCATTTAGGCCAACTTACCCACAGTGTATGGTAGAATGCTGTTCTGCATGGAAATCCATGCTTAGAATGGCCCTGTTGGGTTGCACTGGTGACATCACGATGTTGTGCTGCACTGAGTACATCACTAGTGCAGCACAACAACATTGGACGTTGTTGCGCATGCGCGATGAAACAGCCACGGCAGTGAGGAAGTGAGTGGCACTGGAATGAACCACTGCAGCTGCGCCGAAGTAAGACTTTTTTTTGTACTGGAGGACCCATTTTGTGGCCAAAGAGTGCATTCATGGTTGCCCATACACTATAAAAGATTGTGTATGAGTAACCATACACATACAAGGCTATTTTAAAATCTCAAGGTTTCCATGATAACAGACTTCTCGAGTCGTGCTCTCGAGGTCTCCTGTCACCACGGAAACCTCTCGATTGAAAAATAGCCTTGTTGTGTAGGATTGCTCATGCACAATCCTCTATGTAGTGCAACAAAATGAATATGGTACAAGAGTATCACAGCTAAATCCATCAGTAACAACACAAGGTGAACAAACAATAGTGTAGCAGAGCACAAATAGTGGAACAATTATCATTAGGCTTAGCGATAGGTGCAAGTGAAAGTTGGCAGGAGTGGCCCAGTCTCTAGGCCTTTGGGTGAGGAGCACCTCAGTCCAGGGTGGCATCGAGACTTGGGTGTATTTATTTCTTTATTTTCTAACTGGGTCAGAACTCACTGGACAAGAGTTCCATTGACTGGCATAACCTGGGATGTCTAGAAGTGCAGTACAACTCATGACAATCTGACACGATGACCCAATGCAAAAAACGGTTCAAAACATACAGAATAATTCATGGGCAACCATGAACAACAAGGCTGTGTTTCCATCGATGGGTTCTGATGACATCATAGGGAGCTTAAGAGTGAAGCTGAAGTAATGTGCAAAATAACGCATGGGCAGCCATACACAACAAGGCTGTGTTACCATAAAGGGGTTATGATGACATCATAGGGAATGCAAGAGAGAGAAGCTCATGTGATATGAAGAATAATGTATGGACACCATGTACAACAAGGCTGTTCTTCCATCGGGTGGTTCTGATGACATCACAGAGACCTTGAGAGCGAAGCTTGACTAATGTATAGAATAGAGTATATGCAACCATGAACAAGGCTGTGTTTCCATCGAGGGGTTTTAATGACATCATAAGGAGTTTGAGAGTGAAGCCCATATAATGCACAGAATAATGTATGGGCAACTGTGAACAACAAGGCTCTGCTTCCATCGAGGGATTCTAATGACATCATAGGGACTGCGAGAGTGAAGCTCAGGTTATGTACAGAATAACATATAGGCAACCATAAACAAGGCTGTGTTTCCATTGATTGGTTCTGATGACATCACAGGGAGCTTGAGAGCAAAGCTGAAGTAAATGTGCAAAATAACGCATGGGCAGCCATACACAACAAGGCTGTGTACCATCAGGGGGTTGTGAAGACATCATATGGACCTCAAGAGCAAAGCTCAAATAATGTACAGAATAATGTATGGGGATGATGGACAGCAAGACTGTTCTTCCATTTGGGGTTCTGATGACATCATAGGGACCATGACAGCAAAGATTGAATAATGCTCAAAATATTGCATGGGCAACCATACACAACAAGGTTGTGCTTCCATCAAGGGGTTGTGATGACATCATCACGGCTGAGGTGGATCCCTATGGAGCAAGGCCTGAGGTTCTCAGCAATCACCATTTTGACCATTTGGTGCATGTGATTTTTTTCCAGCTTTATCTCCACCCAAAGTCCCTCCTGCCACCCCATGGCATAAGTGCTTTCACTGTTGACCTGGCATGTACACAGTGTCCCTGTGGCAAGAGCAAGCTCCCAGACCCAACCAAAGGCGGTCACTGTGGCACCAGAACATGCCACCAATGGTGCCAACCCTCCCCCAGCTGAGCTGCACTGCCACTCAACAGCCACCTCAACGTGGCCTTGCTCCTGACACAGTGAGTCGAGTCCGCTTCTGAATTGGGGTCACCACAAAAGGTACCGCAACATACTGTGGCTTGGTTATGAGGGCTGCCCTGTTCCGTGAGAATCTTAATGAAAATACACAAAACAGTTTTACCAAGCAATAAAATGTGCAAAATGTGTGCGCAGCCATATTTATTAGTCAGCAAAAAATGTCATCTGTTTTTTTTAGCAATAATGTATGTCTTACAACCTTAGATTTACCATCCACGTATTTTAATTACCACAGAATGTTGTTAAAACAACTATATAATGAATTTTGCGAATGGCTCGAGTCTTTAAAGATTGCCACCACTCCCAGTTTTTAGAAAGGTCTTCAGTAGAGGTTCCTTTTTGACTTTACAAATTAGAGTCACATTTCAGCTGTAGTATGATGACTCTAGCACTTGTTTCTGATAGCAAGTGGCATAGCACCACACAAATTCTCTTTCATGGTGGGTGTGGCAAGAGAGACATAGCTTTTATAAACTTCAAAAGCACTTATATCTGTTCAGTTATGAAATGCAATTAAAAGAAAGTGGATATATTGATTTTTTTTTGCCAGAAATGCATTATTACTATAATTAAATTTATTTTTTTAAATCAGTTAAGTACACTAGACAAAGATAAAGTCTATTTTCAGATCAGGCATGGAAGGTTGAGATGAACATTAGGGCAGGGGGCAGTAGGGGTAGGTGGAACAGGTCCAGACCACAAGAATCCAATGGGATGCCCTTGCTGGTCTGCAAGTAGATGCCTTCCTTCGCAAGGTACCGGTCATGGTGGGATACGTCAGCCTTCCAGGACCACCATATCCCCCCAGCACGTACATAAACGAGCAAGAGAGTAGAGCGTGTGCAAAGAAGGTTTACTAAGAGAAGAGGTTTAGTAAGTACGCAGGGGTATGGTATTAGATTGGAGCATTTGGGTTTATACTCAATGGCATACAGAAGGATAAGGGGGGACCTTTGTTATGTTTACAGATCCTTGAGTGATGGTATGTTATGTGAGGCAGCAGGATTAAACTGGAAAGAACGTCTTAGGATGTGTGCAAGGGTTCACGATAAACAGTCGAAAGGTAAATTATATGGGACAAATAGAAGAGGACAATGGTTTGATCAGAGGGTGGTAAATGTCTGGAACGGACTCCCGCTGGAGGTGGTGGAGCACATAGTTTGGGAGCATTCAAGGACCAACTAGACAGACACATGGGAGACAAAAAAATGGAGTTATGTCCATTAATTTAGTGGCGGGTCCTTTACATGGCACTTGTAACTCGTGGATCTGAACTCAGCCTATGAACCTATGAACATAAAATCTGCGTAGCTCTAAGGATTAGGATATCTGCCCCTTAGACACTCAAGGTGCTGGATGCAGGGTGAATTAATCAGAAAAAATGGGCAGTCCTACAGATTATTTCATCCGCACACTTAACTGAATAAAGGCGCTTAATTCCTGCTTCCTTTATTCAAAATATTTATTGAAATAGAGACAATATGGCCACTTCAACCACACATAGCAATCTTAGTGCAAATAGTAATGGGCAAACGTGCAAGAAAAAACCTGATTCAGTGCTTAGTCCCAGATGCACAGTCCCGATTTCTGCAAACCCAAGAACAATTTCCTTTCTTCTGGCTCAATTCCCTAAATCCAATATTTACTTTTGAACTGGTGTGTTGGTATTACTTTCTTGGGTACCATGAGATAAGAGTGCCAGTTTAATGGCACTGACAACAACAGCTACTGCACATCACTGAAAAGCAAAATGGTGATGTGCACCACAGCGCCAATCACAAATAACGAGAGTACCACTCAGTCGCTGAAAATGACAATGCTTCTCTACTTTTAATGCAGGGGCTATGCCCCCCACCCCCCAATCATTAAATAATCAACTCCGAGGGGTGGCATGTCAATGGGGGAGAGTGGAAAACTCGGGCGGAGGGTGTACTTTGGGGGACAGATGGTGGAAGGGGGAGAACATTGAGGGCAACCTATAGGTGGAGGGGGACAAAGTCAGAATGGCGGGGTACGTGACTAAAAAAAAACAAACACGAGTACCAGTTAAGAAACAAAATATTTTCTGCAGCATAGCCAGTCCTGAACCCGGGTTGCCAAAGGCGGTCACGTTAGCCAGCACACCAGATGGCTGGCTTGAAACCAACCAGAAAACCAAACTTACACATATGCTCCAAAACAACCGTGGAACGTAGCAGCTGAAATTATGATGTGCTCTTATTGAGCCCTATGCACTGATGGGCGAGTTATACTCACCTGAGGCACGTACCCCGCCCCACGCACCTATGCAGCCCCGGATAGCGGCATGCACGACCGTGATGCATCCACGGGGCGCCTGTCTGTGGCCACACCCCCTCGGTGCACAGGATCACACAGGCAGTTAGGGCGGAGTTGCAGACCAGGGCAGGCATCCAATTGGATGACCATACCAGGTCCCACAGTGGATCCCTTGTGCCCATGCGGCAGGCGTACAGAGTAGGGTCCTGTCGCATAAAGCAGCAACACTAGTACACATTCCAGGCACTCACCCGAGCAGCTGCCCCAGCCGTCCTCTGCAGCCCAGTGGGCTAGGGCAGCATGTCTGTCCATTGGCCGGTGCCACTGTGCCCAGCGGATGCGGAACATGGGGGCGTGTACCGGGTTACGCCTGGTCTCAGCTGGCATACCCAGTGCCCCCTGTGCCTGGCACTACATGGCTTAGTGAATGCCGCATAGGGCAGGCACGCCCCTGACAAACCTCCGCCGTGGTGCTCCTCGTGTGGCTTGGGTGGCTGGTGTGCAAGTGCATTGCACGCCCAGGAATGCAGCAGGGTCCGCGACCCCCCGCTGCATGGCATTTGCACTTAAGGCTGCCTATGCACCTCAGATACGCAGCGCGTAGGCAACTTTTCCCTTAGTGCATATGGCCCAACAGCCACAGCTATTCAGAACACATCGCCAGATTTACATTCGCTATTATGACTCCACCCATATTCAGTCGCTCATATGGAGTCACTCTATTCACGGGTTACCTTTTTTCTGCACATTCCTGCTGTGCTTTTGGTCCACCTTTTTTTTTCCTTTTAGTCAAGGACCACATCTTACTTCTTGTTGCTGCCAAATGACACACACCCACTCCCCTGGCGAGGGGCAGGTACAATGAACAGTGTTGGCTTAGGTTTTGGTGTCCGGTTGCTCCAACTTCAGAGCACATAATTCACGGGTTGGTGTCAGTGATGCCCCCGGCTCTCCCTGGAGGCCCCCTAGGACTGGGGCTGGGGGAGAGAGGGCCAGTTGGTCCCCGAATTGGTGGTATTTGGTGGACGGAAGGTTTCCTCAAGCAGACCTCCTACGCAGCCATTGGGATGGCGGAAAAAGAGCAAGGGTCAGTGGCTGGCCTGGTCACAAAAATGCCATACTTAAACTGCGACTTGAAACCCTAGAAAATGGTGCCAGAGAAACACACATCAGAGTGATAGGGCTGCCATGCCAGCGGAAGTTGAAGGCCCTGATCTCAGAATATTTTTGCACTGATGGTTTAAAGCAGATCTTTGGGGGACCTGGGAGAAACAGGAACTGATTCACATCATAAAATCTTACACGATCACTCCAAGAAGATCGGCAGGAGAGGACCTGCCACCACAGACTATTCTTGCTATATGGAGGTCTGTAGCAGAGCAGGACAAAGTGTTGACAGTGGCCCATAGACATGGGGCCCTGCAGGATGACGGATCTGCAATGCGACAGTTTCCAGACCATGGCTTTGCCATATGGCACTGAAAACGGTCCCTTGATGCTGTCTACAAGAAATTAATGACCCTGGATGTCCCTCACTCTCTTCCCTTTCCTGCTAAACTCCAAGTAAACCACGGGGAAACAAAACTTGTACACAGACCCGGTGGAAGCAATCAAGCTGACAGTTAAAATTAAAGCTGCCTGGGTGGCGGTGCAACAGAATTCTGAGCTGGAGAATTAATCATAAGTTGAGCAGCTTTCTTTCGATTTGCTTATTCCTGCCAACAGTATAAACATTTCTTCATTCCCCAGACTGTGTAAAACTGAGGGACTTTCTGGGTTGTTATAGCAACTGTAAATAAATCTATGGCATCACATTCTTGCTTCGTTGCTGAGCGGAGTGGTCCACGTCACTGAACTTGTTATGTTTTATAAGTGATGAGTCCATACAGTGCTTATTTGTGGACTATTTTCAGTCCTTGCTTTTCTTTATCGTTGGTGCCAAATGACAGTTGCTGTTATGACTTCGTTTACTGACTCCCTCTTTTTTAAATGATAAATATTTATTGAGAAATCTTTTCTACATAATAACATGTAATACAATCTATAAAAAGACAATTCCCAGAAAAACACACACATTATTTAAGTATTTGAATCTAACAATTCTTTCGGAAAAAAAAAAAAAAATTTCTAACTATAGTAGGCTTTATTATGGAGATAGAGGAGAGTATCGGACCATCAATGCACCTACGCTGTTAGCGTGGGAGCAAGTTATGCTACTGTCTTAAATCAGTCGTTGGGTTATTTTAGTAGTTTATTGAGTTGGTGGGCTTCAGTCCCAACACCCCGTTAAAAACGAACAAGGGGGTGTGGGAACCCCAACTCAAACAAACTGACACAACAACATCAACAATAAATGCAAGCACGCCGCTTGTATTCATGAAAGTTCATTATACTAGCAGGATGGTCCATACTCCACCATCGCCTTTATTACTAACGCATATTATTCCTTTATTAATATAGTTCCACTAACTCACACTAATTCATACTTCTCTATATGTATAAAATTGCATGCGTTTATATAAAGAAGGGGCTATCTTTCTAGTTCTCGTTTTATCCTGTCACACCCTTCAGCTTCTTCCAGTCACATAGTTCATATAAACAACACACTACCGGGGGGAGAGGGGAAGACACAAAGGTGGTGGGGGGAGTTTTCCTTTTCGTAAAAAACACAGTATACAATTGCATCTTAAAGTTAAGATTTAAGTGTAAAATAAAAGCGATGAATTATTTTCAGCTTCTTTTCAGTTGGTCCCATTGATATCATCCCTACCGTCTTCCATATTGTAATAACGTTTTTCAAAACCTGTACCCAACTCCCTGCTCTGTTACAGTGTGTCCTCATTAAGTCATGTACCAGTGTGTGAGGTCTCCTTGCATGACAATATGGTGGAACTACATCTGTTAAAATGGCGCTTATGGGGCATTTCGTTTTGTTTGGAGTATGCCAGAGGTTCTAATAAGTACTCTTTGGGGGGGGTGCAGGCCTTTCGCCACCCTGGAAGGTTTTAGGCACTGTTCACACTGGGCGGTCTGAAATGGTTCTGGGGCATTGAACCATTTTAGATCCGTGCCAGCACCTTCCCCATCCACATCTATTTCACTTCGGGACAAGTTTTAACGAACTGTGCTAAAACCCTGATTGGACCTAGGCTATAGCACGGTTCATTAAAATGTCTGAGTAAGAAAATCGGTTTACCTCACAGTGTGAACAGTATCTCCGGTTAGTCAGTGTTAGGTGGATCCATGTTGTCTAAGCATAGAAACATAGATTTTGACGGCAGATAAGGACCGCTTGGCCCACCCAGTCTGCCCATTTCCCTACCTAATGGATAAGCTGCAGATCCTAGTTAACCAGCAGCCTACTTCTTCCTACCCCCAACCCCCTAGAATTGCCTTATGACTGTCCCATGCATGCTTGAATTCCACCACTGTTTTTGACTCACAACCTCCGGAAGGCTGCTCCATGCATCCACAACCCTCTGTGAAAAAATACTTCCTTAGTTACTTGAGCCGCCTCTTCTATCTTCAAATTGTGTCCCCTTGTTCTTGCACACCTCTTTTTTTGAAAGATGCTACCCTCTTGGACTTTGTTGATTCCCTTGAGGTACTTGAAAGTTTCTATCATGTCCCCTCTCTCCCTCCTTTCCTCGAGGCTATACATATTTAGCTCCTTAAGTCTCTCTTCATATGTCTTCTGGTGCAGACCCTGCACCATTTTAGTTGCCCTCCTCTGGACAGCTTCCATCCTGTCTATGTCTTTGCAGAGATTGGGTCTCCAGAACTGCACGCAGTACTCCAGATGGGGTCTCACCAACTGTCTGTACAGAGGGATAATAACTTCCTGTTTTCTACTGGTGATGCCTCTCCCTATGCATCCCAGTATCCCCCAGCCCTCCTTGCTGCCCTCTCGCATTGCTTGCCCACCTTTAGGTCATCTGATATGACTACCCCAGGTCCCTTTCCATTTTGTTGTTGTTAGTATCTCACCCCCATTGTGTACTCTTCCCTGGGTTTTGTTTCCCAGGTGCATTACCTTGCACTTCTTAGCATTGAATCTAAGCTGCCATACATTTGACCATTCCTCTAACCTTGCCAAGTCCCTTCTCATCCTTTCCACCCCACCTTGTGCATCAACTCTGTTGCAGATCTTTGTGTCATCTGCAAAGAGACATACTTTTCCTTCCAGTCCCTCTGCAATGTTGCTTATAAAGACATTGAAGAGGACCCAGTTCGGGTGAAACACGCTACCGCACCATGCCACACGGACCTGGAACACTTCTGACAGTCTGAACTGCACAGCATGATCGATGTGACACGATTTGAAAAAACGGAATGGACAGTGTGAGCCCTATAGCACGGTAAGGCTTAATTTGTTTTAAAAAAAAGTTTCTCCTTACCATGCTATAGTGTGAATGGGGCCTTAGACTTCATGTCCTGAAGAGCCCGGATTCATCTTTTCTGTTTGAATGTTAATTGTTTAGGCTGTAGATCAGTTTGATCCTACTTTAGAAGCAGTCATTTATGGAATTTTCTTATTTTAACGGGGAAACCTTGGTAGACCTTAATGGTCTCCGTTCCATGCTGGTGGAGGGAGCTTCTGAAGCCCAGACATTACATGCACACACTGTGAAGAACTCACTGACGTGAGCAGTTACAGAGGGAAGGCCAGAGACAGGTGAACCATGTACCATAAGGACTTGGGGAGCAGATTAGGCGGTGGGGGGTCAAAGAGGGAGCAAATCACCTTTCTGGGTTTGGCTGGTGAATTAAGGTTGTTCTGGGGTTGGTCTTGAAATAGAGGGATTTAGTGATGTGGACTCATTTTAATGCATGCATTTCTAAGCATCCCGTAAGCGATGACGTCAGATAGGGAGTGGGATAATTTAAACCAGGCCCAGACTTGATCACAGGAATTGTACTTTTCAATGAGATCTGGAGTAATCCGGGAGGAAGACCTAGCCCTGGACTTTCTAAGGGAGGGTGTGTTTGTCTCAGATGGAAGTAAATTTGGAATGGAATAGGGAGAGGGTCATGTCCATGTAATATGCAGAGAAGATGGGGGACCAATGAACTCTTCACGCATACACAGTAAAGGGTTTTGCTCCAAATATGCAGTCTAAAGGTTTTAATTCCACTCTGCACAACAAGCTCCTGTAGAGAAACTATTATCACTTCACAGTGCTGTTGCTCCAATGACATCATTACATTACCATGTAGCAACCATCTTAGGGTACTACTGCAGTGCGAAATTTGAAAGCTCTTCCAATTTGTTACTTTTTTATGAACACGACGAAACTGTATAAAGTCGCGATTTTGGACTGCAAGACGCTCAGCACATAAAAGGTAGGGGATTATACTACACTCCTATGTTTTCTAACTTTGGCAACTTCTTTTACCAAATAACTTGTCTAGATGTCCTTTAACGTAGCCCTGGGAAAGCAGCAGGACCATCACACAGCTGATCAAAGCTTATAAAAGCTCTACCATGCGGGCTACTGAATCTCCCACTGCTGCAGCCCTGCTACTAGCCAAGCAGGCAGGGGTAGTAGCCCTTGGGATAGCACCACCTAGGGGTTACAAGTGTGTTACAGCATGAGAGGATTATTGCTTTTGTTTTGTTTATTGGGACTCGTTTATCAGGAGACAAAGCCCCTTAAACCTCTCCATCCAAAACGCCCAACATCCATCACCCCACCACCTCACCTCCCGACCGCCCCGTACCTGTTTTGCAGTTTCACTAGTCCTTTCCTGTGTTCTCCTACTTTGTCCTAGTATAGTGTAGTATGACACAGTAGTCTCACTGTGGCGCAGCAGCCAATCTAAGTGTAACCCCTAGGTGGCGCTATCCCAAGGGCTACTACACCTGCCTGCTTGGCTAGTAGCAGGTTAAGGGGCCTGAGTTCTGAAACGGGTGCCTCCACCCGGAGGTCAGGGTTGGTAGTGGTCAAGCTAACCTGGGCACAGCCCACCGGGACACTGTAACCCCCCTCCTTCCTTACTAGTGGCCGGAACAATACACAATAATCACTTTAACAATACCCCTGATACACCACACAGGTACCCACACTGTTTGCACTTACCACCAGGACTTTCCTCTGGCTCGGCCCTGGGGACCCCCTGTAAAACAAGGTTATACACAGCAAATAACAGCAGTACAGTACTCTTGCACAAACTGGAACCACAGTCAGGGTAAATGCAAAAAAAAGAGTTAGATCTGATTTATTTAAGGGACTTGAACAATGGAGGGGCATAATCAGGGTAATTTGCTTAAATGCTCTATCAGTCAAACCCTTATGCATGCATTCAGAGTCCCTAAGCAGTCACACCTTCTGGGTACCCAGGTGGAGAAGAGATGGGCTAGCCAGGACCATTGCCCGGGGTAGGCCGGCGTCGCAGCTGGTTGGGGCCCTGTGATGGAAAAACAACATGCACAATACACACTATTTGTAATCTGGAGCCGGATGGCTCAGTTCGTGAAGAAAGAGAAACAGCAAAGAAATCAGATGACACACTTAGATTAAGCTGTTGTTGCAGGGAGCTACCCTGATATTTACTCACGATACCCAAGACTGGACACAGGCGGGACGAAAATCGAGACAGCAGGTGGTTGATCTATAGTGCCAGGAGAAGCAGAGCCCACATGATTCACCGAGGCGGCATTCCTGTTCAAGCGTGGAGCAGGGGGCTAATTCCCAGGCAGGTCTCTCGTCAGTGGCTTTCTCTGTGCAGTGGAGTAGTCTGGCAGGGCCAGTGTGGCATGGCCTAGGCCAAATGGAGATGAACGCGGATTCAGTCCGATTAGGCTGGATAAAGCTTCCAGCAAGCAGAACACAGTTTACACAGTGGAGAACCAAATCACGACCCTCTTTCAATACACAGCATATTTACATGTAAGGAAATTCTACTGTAACAGGCAAACTGCTCTCTGGTCACAATCGCAAAGTCTCTGCACAAACCAGGGATTCAAAAGCAGCTGGAAATCCTGACAGGCGGATCGCATTCAGCAAAATCTTCGGTCTTCTTCAGGTATGAGCCTGGAAAAAAATCAGTGGCTTACTTCTTTCTCATAAACTTGGATTTACTCCGAAATTATTCCCTTCTCTCCCTCTCAGGGGCAGCAGGCAGACATGCAGGCCACAACTCAGGCCTTTCCACAGTTCTCCCACACGAAACTACTCAGACGGCTGCTTGACTGTCTCAAGCTGTTGCTTCTTCAGCTCCCAACTTAGATCTGACTACTGCCAGCAAGCCTGGGACTTTCCCCAGAATTCAAAAGGTTCGGTTGGCTGATCTGTCTGCCAGTCACAACAAAGGCTCCCCCTTCAGGTGCAAAAAGGCGCCAAAACCCCAAAACTACAATTCCTAGAGATTTTGGCTCCTGACAGCACCTGTAGTCCGGCTCAATTTTACAGTAGGTCCCACCAGTACTGATTGGTCCAATTCGGCAGTCCAGGACCAAGACAGTGGAGATAGATAAAACAGTCCTTGCTGCAAAGAAGGCAGGTTAGACAAACTACATTGTCATTATCACTCTAAATGATTTTCAGCAAATACTTACATCTTTCAACAGAGCTCCGTCTCAGATTACTAATGACTGCAATCCAGGCAGCTCTTAAAGAGACAGTACACAGAGACTATACAGGCACTCTCTGGCAATCACATTTAAACCAGACACCAGACTGGCAGTGGGCATTTAGGCAACCTCAAGGAAGACTTTTTGGGAACCCCCATTTCTAGGGGGGTTACATAAGTCTTACTAGGTCTCATTGTGAGTCAGTGTCTAGAATCTACCTGGTTGTCCTCCCCACCCCCTGCCAAGATCCAGTTGCGGGAAGCAGGTTGGCATGGTGTGGGGCATGGATGTACTGCCAGCCATCATCCTCGGTGGGGGGATTGGGATTTTCTGCTGTTTTCTCCTCAAGTCCAATCTCCTCACCTTGGCATGTGCATCGCAATTTGGTAGCCTCTCAGGTGAAAGCTACCTGCCCAGGCCGCAAGGGTTGCCATGGTCCTGAAACCCCACTGTCAGCCCTCCCTGACTGAGACACGTGGCTGAGCAGCAGCTGTCCCTGCCTTCGGTTCCTCAGCCGAATGATGAATGGTCACCTCAGAGAGCACTCTCAGGGGCAGGATGGTTGAGATCAACTACAGGAACTTGGATCCTGGATCCTTCATGGGACATCTCATTTTCACAGGCTATGGCAGAGTGGAAGCCTGGGGTCTCCTCCAAGCCTTTACCCATTTCTTCTGAAAAAAACAGCTCTCAGACCTCAAGCATACCTAAGGATCCCTTACCTATTTCAAACGCTCAAAACCCGGACTCACAGACTCTTTCCCTTTAAATCCAGGGTCAAATACTGTTAGGGGAATCCTCCTCAGTCTCGGAACATTCTCAAGACCCTAAACCTTTACTATCTGAACTTTTGCAAACTCGAAATAAATAGCTGCTCCTCGTAGAAATGCTGTTAGGATAAGATATGGGGGTTGGAGGAAAGGCCTGATACACATTATGTAGTCAAAATTCTGTTAAAGGACTCTCTACATTTTTCTCCCAAAGAAGTCTATGCATTTATCAACATTTCTGGCGAGGATAATTATGATGTCAGTTTTCGAACCTCATATGCGCTAGACCTGTTCTGGGAACAGTATGGGCTGGTGAAGATATCGCCAACATGGACCCCTTTTGTAGTAATTCCTTTAACAAAACCTTTGATAAAATATGTCACCATCATGTTTCGCAATGAGGGGGTCCATGTTGAAGATATCTCATACTGGTTAACACAAAAATGTGAGGTTCTTGGTACACCTGAGGCCATTCTTGACAGTGAACATTTCTGGATGGGGGGTTGGAAATACAAAGTAAAATTGCGTCAAGGGGCAACAGGTATTGAACATATACCAAATTCCTTCCTGCTAGGGAAAGATCGTGGGGTCTGTTTTTATGCGGGCCAGCCTCGAGCCTGCTACAGATGTGGGTCCCACATGCACCTCTCCAGTACCTGTGATACACCTCGTTGCAACAACTGTGGTGAAATTAGTCACAGCACCATGCAATGTGCCAACCATACTCGCTGCGACCTCTGTGAGGAATATGGGCACAATTTTGGCGAACGCCCTTGGGCAGCATGTAATAAGGCAAGCTGTATAAGCCCTGAGCTTCTTATTCAGCAGACATAAGACTTGGTTGAACCTGCTTTGCCAACTCATGACACCCCAAATGAAGTTTCTCAAGTCTCTTCCTCGCCCCTCCTTCTCCCCCCCATGCCCTGAGCCCCCCTCCAACTGAACCTCCCCCTCCTTCCTCCTTAAACCCTCAGACCTCTCCTACAGGTCTTTCCGTGATCCCTGTTGATGCAGAATCAAAAAAATGATGCTCCCCAGAACCCAGTTCAACAAATTCTGGAACCAGACGTGCTTACCCCCGTCTGTTATACAAACTCACCCACTCCCCAAAAGGAGGCTGCTAATTTACCTTTTTCTGACCCTGTTCCCTGTAGAAGATCCTCCAGATTTTCGAAATCTATTTCCTCAGACCCTCCCACCCCGGTAGAATCCAAAAATTCTTATGCTGCCTTATTTACCCCCTGGGGACGGGGTGATTCTGAAATGGAGGTGGGGGATTCTGACTCCCAAAAATCTATGAATGATCAAGGGCAGCAAAAGAGTTTAGATGGTGATTATAAGGGGAACAAAAAGAAAAAGAGGGAAAAAACTTAGTCAGTTAGTCATCAGGAAAAGCTCAAAATGGCGAAGGTTTGATTTCTTCTCTCAATGTACATAGTTTATTGAATTATGAAAAAAGAAGTGTGTTTTTTCAATTTTTACATGACAAAGTCTTTGATGTATGTTCATTACAGCAGACTTGGATTTATACTGAAGAACAGGTGCACCTCCTTCAACGAGAATGGGTTTGGGGTCCATTTTACTGGTCCTTCGGCCGAGTTTTGGCTGATGGAGTAGGGATTCTTTTTCATTCCTTCAAGTTTAAATTACGTAAATTGTATGATCTAATACCTGGGAGGGTTTTGATCCTAGATGGTCTATGGAACAACATGGATTGTTGCTTCATTTAGGTTAACCTTATACATGCAATCCAACCTTTTTTAGTTACACATTATAGAATATTTTTGTGTGGGGATTTTAACTGTACCCTACCCACAGGCAATAAGCGCAGACAAGGGGACAACAAAAAAATATATTGCGATTCTAATGCTCTGTCTCAAATTACTGTCACTGCTGGGTTATATAATTGTCATCTGCTGCATACTAAAGGTCCTAAATTTACTTATAAGCGCAATAGCAATACATCTATTATTGATTATATTTTCATTTCCTCAAATGTCCCCAAAGGTTCCTTCTCCATTATTCCCGTCGCTTTTTCAGATCATTTACTTCTATTTTTCTCTATACATCATTTTGTTCCTAGGTCTACTCTACATGGTCAATGAAAACTAAATATTTATATTTTAAAAGAAGAATGGGTCATTCAGGAAATAACGGCTTTGTTTCAGGCCAGATTATCGGTTGAATTTTTGTATACTGATAAAGGTGAATGGTGGGTAGACACTAAAGCTGACATTAAGAACTGGTTTTCTAAATATGGGAAGAAAAAAATGGAATGCTGATTTCCTGCAGTATTTATATAAACTAATCACTTTGGCAGATCTTTCTAAATATAATTATACCTCTCAGATCTGTACTATAGAAGAAGCTATGAAATTGTTTGAAAATGCTAGAGCAAAATCTATACAGACAATGTTATATCATAATACTAAAACCTCCCCCATAGGTGACCCCTACGAGGCCTGTAAAACCTTAAAACATACAGTCTCTTTGGAATCCTTAAATACCCCTGACGGCAGAACTGTCTCTTCCTTAACGGACTTAGAGGCTGAAATTCGGCTGCATTACTCTGCCCTTTCAGGCTCTCTCCTCTCAAGCAAACTGCATTCTGCAGTTTGGTAAGCAGAACAAAGAGACGCTGCCCGACGCTCACCCTCCAAGCAAGGTATGGGTTGGAACCCTGAATTTTGGCATCTACCCCCTGGAGGAATATCACTTGCCCCTGTTTGACAGTGTTCTCACACTTTGTGCAGCAATCCAGAAGTCTTCTAGGAACTACTGCCAAGAAATTAATGCAAGGACTGACCTCTGCTTGACATGTTCTTGATTTCTCACTTTAAGTAATGTTTAGTCTGATGTAGAGATTTCTTAAGAGTTGATTTAAGTTTTGAGAGAGGTCTTAAGGTACTGTGATTTTGCTATCTGCCCTGAGCACTGTGCCCCTTCTCTTAGAGCTGTAAGTCTGTGGGTTGCACCCTTGACCTCAGTGTCCCATTGAGGCTGCTGCAGTGCCCCAAAAAAACTTGCTTCAGAACCTCCCTGCTGACTTTTCCTCTAGCAGATTATATCCTTTAGCCACTAGAGGGCCCAGTTATAAGCACACTTACCCAATCCAACACAGTATAGTTCCTGTCTCATTTCACTTATCGTGTGGTCAGTTTATCACTATTCATCTGTCTTTGCCCCTCCCTCTCCTACTGATTGATACTGATTTTTCCCATTTGCAGCTTATAGTCTTTTCGCCCACTAAAGGGGTTTTCCCCCAACCATTCCAAAGCTGCTCTACATCTCCTTACTCTCTCCTGGCACTCATCCTTTACTGCTCAGCTGCTATGGGTACCTACACTTCATTACTAAGTCTGCCCTCCTTCACCCTCTTAGTACAGACCTCACACAGACTGGAGCACCTTTCCTCCACACTAGGCACCTCATCCCCAGGTTACCGCACAGTGACTCGGCCCTCCCCCACCCTCGACACACCCATGACCCCCCCAACACCCCCACCCTGCCAACACCCCCACTCCCTCTGCCCTGGACCCAGCTCTCCCTGCCATTCCACCCTTCGCACTTTATCTATCCCATGCACCCTGATTCTAAAGTCTTCAGTTGGGTGTCTACTCAAGGGTCTCCATCGCCACCGGCCACTAACCAGAATAATTACACTGCTATTATTATTATCTGGTAATGTACCACCACCCCAGGACCTATTGCTTCCAGCCCTTCTAAATCCTGTACTGCAACTGGCCTCCACTTTGCATCCTTAAACATTTGCAGTCTCCTGAAGAAATCTGCTGCCCTCCAGTGCTGGGTCGTTCAACATCAACCTGACATAATTGCACTGGTAGAGACTTGGCTCTCCAAATCCACCCCTGACTCCGCTATCACTCTCCCTGGATATACCATCTACAGGGAAGACTGAGTAGGCAAACGCGGTGGTGGTTGCGCACTACTTGTATGGGACTCCCTTAGAGGTCAGGCACTCCCAGCTCCTAAACTTGATTACGGAGCCCAAGCCCTCACCTTAAAAATCACACCTGATCCCACCCGAGGCCCTGTCTTCCTCACGGTCTCCTACGTACTCCCGAGGAATCAAAACCAAGCGGTCCAGTCCCTCATTGACTATCTCACATCTCTCCCTCACAAAGTGAAGCAAGTCATCCTAGGCGATCTCAATGTTAACTGGCTTGCCTCCACTGCCTCCCATATAAGGGACTCCTTGGCTGCCCTGGATATGTCCCAGTTTGTCACCCAGCCCACCAGATTCAACCACTCTACTGGCACCAGCACTCTCCTAGATGTTGTTATATCTAACCGCCCCTACAAAATCCGGGATGTCACTGTCCTCCCCAACTCTCTTAGTGATCACTCCCCAGTCCTCTGTTTCTGGTCATCCTCCACTCTGAAACCAGTGTCCCAGGCCACTCTATGCTGCCGTTTATGCCCCGGAGGCCTCAGAAAATTAAAACAATACCTAGCCCAGCTAGACTGGTCCCCTGTCCAGGGCACCCCTGACATTGACTCAGCTCTTGACCACTTCACAAATGCCTTCTATAAGGCTTGTGACCTTTTCGCCCCCTCACCAGGATCCGCTCCAAAAAATGCAATGCCCCATGGATCACCCCACCCCTCCTCCAGAGACTCAAAAACAGAGATAATCCCTGGCACATTGCTGTAGAATCTGGAAAGGCACCTGACAGACAGACCTACAACGCAGAACGCAATAAGTGCACTTGGGCTATTAGGCGGACCAAGGCAGAGCACTACCAGACCACCCTTACTTCCACTTAGGGTTCAGCCTGGAACTTGTGGGATAATATGAAAGAGCTAAATGGGAAGTCCCACTCCCCTCACCATCTCAGCTCTCCATCAATGGTACCCCACCAGAGATCCACTCCTCATAGCCGATTGCCTTAATTTTAACACTGCCTTCTCTGACATAAGCTCGGTCCTCCCCAGCAGCTTCTTTGACCCAATCCCGACCTCTCTCCCTCCAGTCCTGCATCACCCACCATTCTACTTTCGCACCCTATCCCCCCAAGGAGCCAAGCCACACCTGCTAAAAGCCTTAGGCAGCAATAACCCCAGCAGTGACCCCCTCGACTCCAGGATCCTCTGTATGGTCTTGGACGAAGTCCTAGTCCCCCTGACTGACCTTCTAAACCGGTCTCTATCCCTGGGTCAGTTCCCAAGTGCTTGGAAAACTGCTGAAATCACACCCATACATAAGAGTGGGGACCGATCCACCCACAACAATTACCGTCCCATCTCCATCCTCCTCCAACTCTCTAAAGCCCTTGAAAAAGTGGTGTTGATCCAGCTCTCTGAATACCTAACCAAGTGTGACATTATGTGCCCAGAGCAGCACGGTTTCTGCCCAGGACACAGTACAACCACGGCTCTCCTGGAATTCTCCCAACACCTGCATGCTGCTCTCGACTCTGGCAGCCTTGCAGGAGCAGTGTTCATTGACCTCTCCCAAGGCCTTTGACACTGTCTGTCATCCCCTTCTACTCGACTCTCTCCACCAACTTTGCTTCTCTGGTGGTCCCATTTCCTGGTTCTCTAGCTACCTCTCTGCTAGATCCCAACATGTCAAGATCAGCGGCTCCCTCTCCAGCACTCTTTCCGTTCGCTCCGGCATCCCTCAGGGCTCCATTCTGGGTCCAATACTTTTTAGTCTGTAACTCAACACCATCCCTAGCTCATGTACTGGTAAAATGCTCCTCTACGCCGATGATGCAGTCCTCGTTGCCTCACATCTCAATCCCACCTTCCTCCAATTATCCCTCCAGCAAGCTTACAACCAAGCCGAAAGGTGGTTCGGAGACCACAGACTGGTCATTAACCTAAAGAAAACCAAATCAATGATCTTCTCCCACCACCAAAATAAAGCTAAAAATACCCCCCCCTCTTGATTATCCCCAGCACTCTGCACCCGCTAGAACAAGTGACCACATACAAGTACCTAGGCATCACGTTCGATACTGTCCTCTCCTTCCACACCCACATTAATGCCCTGTCAGCTGCCATTAACTCTCAGGTTGGCCTGCTATACCAGCACAGGGACTGCCTGCCTCAGGTTGCCCTCAGGCTGGCCATCACCTCCTCCGTCTTGTCCCTTGTGGACTATGGCTTGCCCATCTACACTGCAGCTGACAACACTGCCCTCTCCAAAATCCAACTCTCCATCAGTAAGGCCTGTAGGCTCCTGACCGGTGCCCCCAGCCATACTCACACCTGCCTTCTCTATACTACCACCAATCTTCTCAACTTTGAGGAGCGAGTGCTCTACCAGACCTGCCTTCTCACTAAGAAATCTCTGCCAGGACTCTCCCCCCCCGGGGGTTTCCATCTCCCTACAGCAGCCATCTTTGTCCATCACCGCCCATAGCTCTGTTAAGGCCACTTTCAAGGTGCCCAGAACCAAGACCTCTCTTGCTCAGAGATCCTTCCTCTACCGAGCCCCCACCTGGTTCAACTCCTTCCCTAGCTGCATCTCCAACTTACCAAAAGTTGGCTCCTTCAAAACAGCCCTACGGAACCATATCTTTAATACCCGCTGTTGTAGGTGCAACTAACCCCCTGTTGTAACCTATGGTTCCCACCCGCCTTGCCCCCCCGGCTCGACAACGTCCACTAGACAGCCTCTCCTTCCCCCAGACCTGCCCCTTCCCTACTAGGTCCAAACAGGGATGTAACCCACTGTCTTCACTGAGGACCTGCTATATCCATGAGTGCAACTCACAATTTTGTAACATTCTGTAACCTAAGTAACATACAAACTACTACATTATGTAACCTAAGTGTATCTATGTTAAATGTTCCTTTTACTGCACTTGTAATGTTATCCTCTGTTTTAATCTGCACTGTAATAACTGTCTTGATGTCTGCCCCCCCGTGACAAGGTGCCTTTGTAAATGAGTCTCTGACGCAAAGGTTGTAAACCCGATTTGTAATGAATAAATGAATAAATGAGTCAATTATGGTTCTCTAAGGTCAAATATAAATGTCTCATCGGCCGAGATAACAACGTTTTTACAAAGAGTGAACATTCCTGATTTGCCAATAGAAACACAAAAATTACAATCCCCTATTACTAAAGAAGAAATTTCACAAGTCATTAAAGCCTTATGGCTTCATCCTGCACCAGGTTTGGATGGCATCCCTCAATGATTTTATAAAATTTTTATTCTTCAAGTAGTAGAATGCTTATTTTTAACCTACACTTTTTTGGTTCTCTAACAACACTATACATCTGGCTTTCTCTGAAGGACTGTTGGTTTACCTCTTTAAAAAAGGTGATCGCTCCCAAGTACAAAATTGGAGGCCAATTGTTCTCATGAACACAGATTATAAGGTGTTAGCACATATTTTAAATACCCATTTAAAAATGTATGCCTCTTTGGTGATTTCCCCTATTCAGTATTGTGGTTTGTCAAACAGAAACATCCAACAGGCTTTACGTACTATGAGAGATGTAATTTATCATTGTAATGTTTCAGGACTTCCAGGTTGTATAGTGACAGTGGATCAAGAGAAATCCTTCGATAGAGTCCGCCACAATTATTTATTTTCAGTGTTACAATCCTACAAAATACCTTTGGTTTTCATAACCAAATTATGGTTGCTATATTCCTTTTTCACAGTCCGGCCTATGATAAAAGGTATAGTAGGTCATAGCTTTTCAGTGCATTGTGGGGTCTGTCAAGGGTGCCCCTTAAGCCCTTTGTTATATATTTTTTCCCTCGATCCACTACTTCAGTCAGTCATGTCATCCCCGAAATGGACAGGTCTCACTGGTCTTGGTGTCCCACAGGCCTTATATATACAAGCTTATGCTGATGATATCTGCGCTTTCTTTTCAAATCCAGAACAGATTAATCAATCAATCAATCAATCAAATCTTTATTTATCCAGGCAAACATCATTGAGCACAGCTCATTTGCAAGATGGACCTGGTAAGGTCAAGGTTCAAGTTACATAGTTATACAGATATACAACGCATACAAAATGATCTATTATATACAGGTTCAAAAAACCACACTGTCTAAACATACATCCTAAGCATATTAATCAGTACTTCAATATTTAACATAGATAATAGAGGACAAGAGGAGGGGGAGCAGGAGTGGAATTGCCTAGTTGGTGGGGAACGTAGAAGGTGATATTAGTTATAAAGTGGATGGATAAATGATGCCTGAGAAAGGGCTGGGGCCTGTACTGGGGGTTGAATGACAGGGGTATAGGGCTATGATGTATATAAGGAAGTACTGGGAGCTGGATGAAGGGTGGGGTGTAATACATCTGAGGGGTGGAGGCACTTGATAAGGGTGGGTTAATATTTTCCTACATGAAATTGAACTGTATCAGTTGGTTTCTAATGCCAAATTGAATATGGACAAGAGCAGAGGTCTTTTTATTGGACCTGAGGTACAGCCAGACTCCCATTGGTATGGACTCTACATTTCTTCTGCTCCTTTGGAAATTTGGGGTATTACTTTTGGACCACAAAATCTACCAGAAAGGAATTGGGAATTGGGAATAATTAAGGCAGAACAAAAAGTAAACAGATGGCGTCAATGGAAAATTTCCAAACTGAAACGAATAGCCATTCTAAAAAAGTTCATTTTGCCACTTTTACAATACACAGCTCTATTATACTCATTACCTACTAAACTGGAAACAAGAATATATAGTTTGTGTTTCCAGCTGTCGTGGGGCTCAAAACTGAACCCCATTAAAAGACATTTCACCTATTTGGAAAAAAAAATGGAGGACTCAACATGATAGAACCTGTAGTATATCTTCACACTTTATTTTTTAAACACTCCATTGGTAACTTACTACATAACACTGATACAATCCCTAATGCCTGGATGGGAAAAGTCTTAGCTGTATATCTCAAATCATGGTTACAGTCAGCACCTAAACCACATCCCCGCCTTCAGATCCCCCCTTATTTTTTGCCGGCCTCCCAGAAATTATATAAATGGGGTATGACGAAAAACAGTCTCACCACACTTTCCACAAAAATCTTATATAAGGACATAATGTCTAGAAACTACCCTTGGGAACGTAGTTTCAAAAACTGCTCCACAACTGAGAATCATTACATTTTACATCAGCTGACTCTTTTAAGGATACCACAGAAAATGTGGGGAAACCTTTGGCTTACGGTTTATGGGAGGTTATATTTGAGGGGTAATGCCAAACATAAGAGTTTAATTGAATGAAACTGCCCCTATATGGAGCGCATAGCACAGACGGAAACTATGGAGCATTTTTTGTTACATAAGCATTAAGACATGATGGGATGTGCATTAGACAGTTCTAATGCATGGCTAGGGGGACGTAGTGAGGCACGAGGCCACAGGCTGAGTGCGTCCAGTCCCCTAGCCGTGCATTAGAACTGTCTAATGCACATCCCTGGAGTGGCTTATTGTGCTTATAAAATGGGCCTGTGTATCCTAAATGGGGGTTCTAGTTTTAGCTGTGCATTAGACTCATCTAATGCACAGCTAACAACCAATCAGATTGCTTGAAATCCTTTGCCCATTTTATAAACTGCTCTTATACCACTGCTTTATGGGATTATTTGGCAAATAAATGGCAATTAAACTGGCTTCGATTCTTAAAGTATGATATACTCGTAGTGGGAAAATATGGAGCAGGTTTTTCTCAATTCCATCCTGACACTCTGATTATTTTTTTCTGTTGCCTTAGATTTTATCTATGGCAGGCCCGATGTCAATGGGTATTACATCAAAACAGGATGTCTTATGATTGTTTAAGCATTTTAGTCAGCAATGAGCTCTGGAATATTTATGAATCAGATTGTTTGTTGTATTCTGCATGTCAGGTGTTGATTTGGTGGAAGGGTTTCACTTTTTTTATCAAATATAAATAGAGTAGTTGGTTCAGAGTTTTGAACTGTACTTTTTCTGGTTTTTTATGATCCCCTTTGGTTTCTGATTAGCTCATCACTTGTGTTATTTTTTCTCAGTACAAATGATTAATGTGTTTTGTTATGCTTTTCCTTCTGTGCTTCTTATGTGTTTTCAATAAAAATTTCCCCTACTCTTTTCATAAGTGCCGTGGGATCTTTAACATCCACCTGAACTACCACCAATCTAGGCAGATGGGACCTCAGTTTAAAGTCTCATCCGAAAGATGGCACCTCAGAAATGCAGCACTCCTCTCAAGCTGCACTACAGTATCAGTACTGGGATATTAACCCAAGTGCCAGATGTGGGAACTAAACCCACAGCCCTCTGAACTTCTGGCCTCAGAGGTGAATGTGCTACCTACTGAGCCACTGACACTGGACATCAGCCAAGTGCCATTTACAGGTGTAGCAGGACTGGAGAAGTAGGGTGTCATTCTTGAGGCCATCATTTCTTGCTCGTTTTTCTGACTGGAGGCGTGGCATACACTGACATAGGGTGCTGACGCACCAAGATCTGGCATGCTTCCCCACAACACAGGCTCCAGCAGCTGCCCACCCCCCCCCAGCCTCTGCCAGAGGTCAGTCATGCGATGGATGCTCAACCCCCCCCACTCCGGAGGAGGTCAGCAGTATCTGGGATGCTCCATCCTCTTCTCCCCGGCTGGCCCTCTGACTCCTCGGGTCCGTTCCAAAACCTGGGGCATCAGCATTGTGCCAGCAGGCCAATCACGCCCTGTTTAACATTTCTAGACTATGTTAAGTGAGTTAAACTGAGATCAAAACTACATTTTCCTGCATGAAATGCAGATGGATCTGATCTTTGAAACAGCAACATCCCGCCAGTTTGTGTACCCTTGATGGTTTTCTTGTACAGTCATGAATGTCGGGAATAAATGATCATTTAAAAGAGAAAGGCTGACATTTTATTTTGCTGGTTAATTAGTACTGCTGTTTTAAATATTTAAAATGTTTGCTTATAGTCTGTTAATTGCCAAATGAATAGAATGTTATACTAAGAGCCCGATCCACAAAGCAGCAGACAGAATGCACAGTCTTCCATATGGGTGGGGGTAGTGGAAGTCAAGAATCAGGAAACAGACATCGGGATCGTCCTATATGACGATCTCAAAGTGGCAGGGCAGTGTGCAAAAAGCAGCGGGTAGTGGCAATAGGATGCTGGGGTGCATAGGGAGGGGTATCTCCAGCAGGATAATGGAGTGGGTGTTGCCACTGTATTGCTCGCTGGTGAGACTCCCCACCTGGAGCACTGTGCACAGTTTTGGAGGCCGCACCCAGAAAGATGTAGACAGGGTGGAAGCAGTTCAGAGGTAGACGATTAAAATGGTGCAGGGGTTGCGAAAGGAGCCCTACAAGGAAAGAATAAAGGATCTCAACATGTACTCCCTGCAAAAGAGGAGAGCCAGAGGGGACATGATAGAGACCTACAAGTACAGTGTCAGTGGTTCAGTAGGTAGCACACTCGCCTCTGAAGCCGGGACATCAGAGGGCTGTGGGTTCAGTTCCCACACCTGGCACTTGGGTTAATATCCCAGAACTGACACTGTAGTGCAGCATGAGAGGGGTGCTACACTTTTGAGGTGCCGTCTTTTGGATGAGATGTTAAACCAAGGTCCCGTGTGGCTGGATTGGTAGTAGTTCAGGTGGATGTTAAAGGTCCCATGGCACTTATCGAAAAAGAGTAGGGGAACTTTTTATTGATGAAAATATAAAAGCATGATACAACCAAACAGTAATATAGCACATGAAAGTATAAAAAACAGGAAAGAAACAAAAATATGTATTACATCATACATGTAAACAAGAAGTAAACGAAACAGAGTATCTCTACCTGGAATCAGAGAAAAGAACAACATAAATGAATAATGATCATCGTACAGCCAATAAAACAGTTGATAAAGAGCTGTAAAACCCCAAAATAAAGCAAACCCCCATCCCCACCCCACTCCCTCATATGAAAAGATTAGAGAAATGTTTGGTGAAATCATATCAAAACAAACATAAAACAGCATTTACATCATGCAAATCCAGAAAAAAAAGAAAAATAATCAAGAACATAAAAAGTATTAGGACACACAGTAGCCCCAACCCAAAAGAAAACAACATAACCCAACCCCCTTCTCCTTCCCACTGACTAAGTAGGGGGAATCACAACAGAATAACAGCAAAAACAAAAAAAATACAAACAGTGTTAAGCCACACACAAAACAAGATACAAAGTAGAGAACAAGAGAAATCCAAATAAAATACAAAGTGTTAAGTCACACAAAAATTACACAAATCAAAAGGAAGGCAAATGAGTAGGACATGAATACAGGTCCTAACAACCTAAAAAAGAAATCAAGAACAAAAAATTGTACAGAACACAAAAAGGAAACCCCCCCCCAGAAGAGCAGGAGAGATAACAATGGAAACCATAAGAAACAAAAAAATAAACAAGCACATTTCAAAACCAAAGAGGAAAAAAAAACAGAAAAGAGTATATAAGGTCAAACTCTCAGTAGAAACAGCAAAAAAACGAAAGTGAGAACAAAAAGTCCTCCCAACCCCCTAAATAGAAAAGTCAGGGAGACAATGCAACAAATCAACAACAGAACAAAGAACAACAAACAGTGGAAAGGCACAAGAAAAGAACAGACTAAGCAGAGGGGAAAAGAAAAATAAAGCTGGAAAAAGATATATGAATATTAGAGAAAGTAACAGAAAGAAGAACAAAAGCAACCACTCCAAAGGAGACTCAAGTCTAAACGAAGCACAATAAAGGACACAAGGACAGAAAAAACTGCAACACAGACTAAAAATCAGGGACCCAAAACAAAACTGGCTATCACCCCCAAACCAAAACCAAACATGGACAACATCAAGCAGCAGAAAGCCACTCACATGAAGCCCAGTAGAGCCGGTATGTATCACTGGGCAGAGAAGCACGCTCCCTATCTTGAATAGAGCGGAAATCTGCAAAAATCTGATCCATAATATGAGTGCTAGTATAAGATTTCTGTTGCAACAACACAGCACAATGGGCCTGCCATAGAAAAAACCTACAGAGGGCAAAGACAAGACGGAGGGTACTAGGATTATAATGAAAAAGGGAGGCAGGAAACAGCCCATACACAAGAATATCATGCAAAATTGATGTGAGATGCTTCTCCTTCCATTTATGGAGCTACAGAGTCCAAAAATCCTTACTAAAAGGACAATCCCCCCAAAACATGACTCATGGTTTCAAGCACACCCAGACAAGTATCCCTAAAACACATACGCTCCTCCAAAGGCTTATGCAAGTGATTACCACGCACCCCCAACCTCCCATGACATGACAACCAAGTAACATCTCATAACTTTGCAGGAAGTCTAGCGTCAGTAAGCTGGCGAAAAATCACAGCAGTATCCAGTTCGATACCAAGAGCATTAAACAGCCTAGGAGTATCTGAAAAAGAGGAAAGCAAAACAGTATGATACAATTGCTTCCTAGACTGAGATTGCAGAACCTGAGGGGTCAAGTGTCATTGCCGAATTTTAAGAAAAGTGGGAAACAAGGAGGGAATACCAAAAGTCCTAAAGTTCCAAGGGATTTCCAAAGGAGGACTAAGCCATTTCACACACAAAGGAGTCACCCAGGCAACCAAAATAGAAACCCAAGGAGGGGGGAAGGCTGTAACAGAAAAGGAAACAAAAACTTCAAAAACAGGCAATGGAAAAAAAAACACAGGATTCAACATCCGAACACCCCCCTGACAATAATCATGATATAAAAAAAAACTCCGGACAGGATTTAAATGAGAACCCCAGAAACCTTGAAAAAAAACACTATTGACTTTGGCTTCCAAAACAAAAGGAAGAGGGAAAACAGTAGCCATGTGTAAAAATAAAGGAAGAACTAACATCTTCAAAAGCAGAACACGTTTCTTCTTGGCAATAGGCCGACCCTTCCAAGAGGTAACAAGCTGGAGACCTTTATCAATAGCCAAATTCCAATTATACAGAGAATCATCAGGACTACCAAAATACAGACCCAAAAGTTTAAGTGGATCAGAAATAACAGGAATCCCAGCTACAGAAGTAGTAGTAGAGGAGGGCACAGAGCAGGGAAAGGTCTTAGCCAGAAAATTCAATTGAGAACCGGAAAAAGAACTAAAGTCAGAAAATAGACATGTAAAACCCGCAGCAGAAAGAGAGGATGTGGTACAAACACATAAATCATCAGCGTACGCAAAAACAGTTGGTACAGAGTGACCACCTGGAAGTAAGGGAGGGATAGCAGGACAGGAGCTCAACTTATGTAACAAAGGGTCAATCTGGAACAAATACAAAAGGGGACTCAAAGGACAACCCTGCTGCACTCCCCATTTACTCAAAAATGCAGCACCAGGAGAATGGTTGACATGAGGAGTGATCCAGGCAGTGTTATATAAAAGCTTAAGCCAAGAGATAATACCAGAAGGAATATGGTAGTGTGCCAAAACAGAAAACAAAAAGGAATTTTCCACCTGATCAAAAGCCTTTTCTTGATCCAAAGAAAACACAACAGCCCTACTTACATCAGTACAAGAATACACCACATCCCGAAGATGAGACAAAGTATGTAGCATGGAACGACCCGGGATAGCACAAGTCTGAGCTTTGGAAATAACGACGTCCGCTATAGGCAGGAGCCACCCCAAAAGAATGACAGCCAGAATCTTATAATCCACATTAAGGAGGCTCAAAGGTCTCCAGTTCCGTAAATCAGACCGGTCGCCTTTTTTATAAAGCAAAAGCAAAACAGCATCCGAAAAATGTCGAGGGAGCGAAAATGAAGCCAAGACATCATTAAAAATAATAGTCAGGGCAGGGGCAAAAAAATCAATGATAGAGAGGTAAAGCTCAGCTGTCAAACCATCCAACTCCGGAGAAGTATGCTGTTTCTGTTTCTTAATAGCAGTTATCATTTCCAAAACAGAAATGGGATGCACAACAGCCAGAAGCAGGTCCTCAGAAACCTCAGGAATGACCAAATCAGAAAGATACCCAGCTGGATCCAAAACAAGGGAGACAGTACCAAACATCCCTTCCACATAAGATTGTACAATGCGCTCCAAAAATGGAAGAGAAGTATGGTGCACTCCTGTAAGGGGATCAACCAGACCGTCTATAATCGTGGAAGAGATCTTATTAGAACAACTCCTATATGGATCAAATGCAGCTTTAGAAGCCTGCATGCCACACTGAGCTTCAATCTTAAAAGAGAGGGCACGATCATACTGATATCGTTCCCTAACAGACTTCAAAGCTTGAATTTGGCTGGAGAGATCAAGATGGAATTCAGAAACCCTGGAATTAGTATCCAAAAGCTGCTGATGGAGTCGGGAATACCGAAAAATAAGTAGAGCGGGACTGAGAGCCAGCAGATTTTATAAAAAACCGACAAAGATCAGTTTTAGTATCCTCCCACCAGAGGACAGAAGAAGAAGAAGGATAAGCATCCAACACAGAAACCGTAGCTCGTAAAAAATCCAGACAACCCTGAGAGATAAGAGAATCAGTCAACAAAGAACTATTTAACTTCCTTCGTATACAGGAAGCAAACGGATAAGGTCCAGCACTAGGAGAGAAGAGCAAAGCAACTGCCAAATGATCAGATGTCTCACAGGGAATCACAGAAGCCTGGGAGACCAAAACATTCCTGGAAATGAAGAAAAAATCAATCCGTGTTGCAAGAGCGCCCTTACAAAAGGTTTTTGCACCCTGCTGGTGAACAGAGGTATAAGCATCCACCAAATGGGCTGAAAGAAGGATTTTAGACAAGGTAGCAGTGTCGCTAAAAAGCTTGTGGGCATTACTAGGTCTATCAGAAACAGAGGGACCACAATTGAAATCACCCCCAAAGTAAACTTGTCGAGTGGTAAATAAATAAGGTTGGATAGTAAGAAACAATGCAGACCGTGCCGCAATACTCTGCGACGCATAAGTATTAATCAAACGAAAAGGAACAAAATCAACGGAATCATCAATAAGAAGACCCTTCCCTGGAAACACATCGAGAACCCTGGAAATCTTAAACCGATGGCCCAAAAACAAAATGCCCACCCCATCACAGAGATCCTCCCCATGTGACCAAAAGGAGGGCCCCACAGTCCATCGATGTCGCACCTGTGCAACCTCAAACCAAGATTTAAGCCTGGTATCCTGAACAAAATAAACATCCTGTTTCAAGGAAAGCAAGAAACCAACAGTAGAAAGCTGTTTACAGAAAGATTTTGTACTGCACACATTCAAAGTGCAGCACCGCAGAATAGGTTGCTGAGGCATGGGCAAAAAAGGTCAAAAGAGATGCAGAGAACTGCAATGGGCATCGGGGGCAGGAAAAAGAAACAAAAACGAAAGAAAAAATCTGACCATAATAGAAAGTCCCCAAAAAAGAACCCTCAAAATCACCTATGAGGGAACTGCGTTCTCTGCATCTTTCCCAACCGAGGATTTTCTCTACCAGGTTCCGAGGAAAGGTCCATATGCAAGGAAGAGGCATGAGAAGAATCAGAGTCCTCTTCCTCACCTTCAGTATCCCCCTGTTGTCTTCTCTTAGCTAGCAAATGGAACTTATTTCAGGTAATAACAGTAGTAGCAGGGGCACGAGACTCAGACTTACGCTTACCCTTCCCATGTTTAGCAGAAGGGACAGTAACAAAGGGCAGATCAGTTTTGGGAGGGGGCATAACATCTATCACAAGCGGGACTGGAGAATGGATAGCAGCAACCACAGGAGAAGCCTGGACAGACTCCAGAACCGGAGTAACAGTCTGTGAAAGAGGGGGCTCCTGGGGGGAAGAAACCGGGGCACACACAAGGTCCAAACTGGTAGTAGGCACTGGGTCAGTAGGCACCAGAGATAGCTCCTGCTGCCACTTCTGGGCCCATAGCTGGGAATCAGAGATAATGGTAGAATGGTCCCGTGGGACCCTATCAACCCTATTATGTTCAGCCCAGGGACATTGGGGATAGTTATGACTGCGATCCTCACACAGATTACAAAACTGAGCATTAGGACAACCCAAGCTAACATGGCCATAAGCAAGGCACAAAGTGCATCTAGGCCGATCACAAGTGTAACTCAGGTGAGTCCGTGAACCACACTTATGACAGGTGCGAAGCTGGCCAGGGTAGAAATAGATACCCCTATCCCGACCAATGTAAAAGCTACCAGGAATATGCATAACCCCCTGCTCAGTTTGCTTAAGCTGAACTGTCATCTTCCAGCCACCCGTCCACACCAAATCTTCATCAAAAATAGGCCGGGGAGAATCTAACAGGTCACATCTCTGGCGAAACCAAAACTGTACATCATGGATATTCACGCCTTCACTACAAAATAATAAAGTACTTTCACCAAGGGTTTACTAAGGGGTATGATTAAGAAAGAGGCCCAAATCGGAGTGTTCCAAAGTCTGAGCAGTCTTGAAACTAACATCGTACACAGTTTCCCCCTTGATATGAATGAAGGCAAAGAATGCCGAAGGGCTAATTCCCAGAGAGTCTCTAAGCATACCTTGGAGAACAGTACGGCTTGTGGGGGCCGCAGAAGAATCACCCAGGAACTTCAATCGAACTGCGTTTTTCTGCTGAGCTGGTTCCCCAACAGACTTAAACAAATCAGGCATTTTGAAAGAAGGAGTCGAGTCCTCAGGGACAGGAGCGGAAGGAGAGGATTGGTGAGCAGGAGAAGCACAGTGTTCTTTCAGTACCTGTGACTGGACCACAACGTTCAAAGAGTCAGCAGTGTTCTCAGTAGCAAGCGGTGAAACAGAAAGATTTGTCTCAGGTTCCACAGGGGGAGAAGATCGAGGAGAAACCAAAGCTGAAACAGTAGAAGAAACATCCGTAGGCATTCCAGTAATAGCAGCAGCAGAAACAGGTCCAGGCGAAGTCCAGGGCTTCCCATCCAAAGATCTCTGCCAGCCAGCAGCACGCAGAGCAGTGTCCAGAGACCAAGTAGCACCCGATTCAACAGCGGTCCTTGAGGTAGGTCTAAGGTGCAAATGGGAGGGTGGGAGGAAGGCAAATCAGCAGGGAGGGCTTCAGGGGTCTGTTGAAGCGGAGTCTGAGGAGCAGAAGACACAGAATAATCGGCGTCAGGCAAAGTGTCTTGTGTAGAAGCATCATCACGTATCAACTGTAGAATAAACAGTTTATGCTGAGAGAACATCTGTCGCAACATAGCATCAGGAATCACAGCAGCTTCATGGCTGTCCCATTTAGCAGAACTCTCTATGTCAGATAAACCAGAAGGAACAGTAGGATCCTTATCAACAGCAGAAGCAGAAGGAAACACACCGTCAACGTGAACTTGTGAAGCTCCAGCAGCAGGAACACAAACAGGCTCAGACACCAAGATAGGATCCAAAGGCAGAGCAGAGCCTCCACCACCAGCTCCTCCATCTCCTGCAGCAGGACCGTCGGCCATCTTGGGCAGAGGGACAAAGGTTCCCCTGCTGACCGAGTAGGGGAATTTCCCCGGTGTCCTGGCCAAATTTCCCTCATTCACTAAAAATACCACCAACAGCCTAATCTGGCTCAAGGTCAGTTGGCATTCATCAATATCCCCCTCCCCCAGGATGGGGCTGAAAATAGGCAGGATTTGTCTAGTGCACTTACACGGTCAACAAAAACTAAATAAATAAATACCTCACAAAGGTGAACAGGGTGCAGGTGGAGAGTCTCTTTCAAATAAGTAAGAGCGCCAAGACCGGGGGACATGCGATGAAGCTGGAGGCTTGGAAGTTTAAGAGAGAAGTGGGGAAATACTTCTTCACTGAAAGGGTGGTAGACACCTGGAACAGACTGCCAGTGGAAGTGGTGGAGGTGAAACCTGTGCGGGGCTTCAGGCATATGTGGAATAGCCATAGGGGCGTATTAAAACAAAGCAGGGAGGCAGTAGGGTTGCCAGAAACCAGGTAGGATCTGTGGAGACAGATTAGGCAGGGAACATCTGGGCAGACTGGGTGGGCCAGGCAGTCCTTTTCTGCTGACAAAGACCACATTGCTCTGTAGCTCAGTGCCCATGTGCAGCAGATGGCATCCACAGCCCCCGCCTACTGCTGTCGGTGAGTGTAGGGTATGTCCTGGGGAAGGACACGGAGCATAAAATCAGATGCCCAGGTTGGCACTGCAGTGAATTCCCCATTCCGGACCAAGCAGGGAACCAAGAGGTACAACTGTCTGGTTCACCCCCATCAGTGTGACAATCATTTTGTTGACACTGATATGGGAGCAGGCAATACACAGCCTGTTTCCACAGTGGGAGGCATTGCAGCTTCCTAGAGCCAGAGCACCAAAGCTTGTCCTGAAAACATTCCTGTTTTTTGGGGGGCTTTGCCCCCCGCACCCCCCCCACAACAAAATATAACAAACTCTGGGGCAGGCATGCTGTCAAAGGGAGGAAAATTGTTCAGGCGCCAAAGACAATGTGAGCATGGGATGTCAAAAGTCAAGATCACCCCTGTCTCTCACGCCCTTGTTGTGGTGCCAAAATTTAGTTGGCACATTAACGAGGTACCCAACTGTCTTCCAAGGACTGCTATGCCCCCATATAGGATGCCACTGGTTTTCTTACAGAACTAGAATGTGCCACAAAGACTCTGTCCCTCCTTCCCATCTCAGAAGGCCGAGGGAAGAGGAAGTAAAGGCTGACGGGTCCCCGGAGATGTCCTGCAGCCGGGTGGAGAGGAATGTGTAGTTGGCACAGCAGGGTCAGGCTCATCATAACCTGTGCCCCCTCTGCTGGCAATCCACACCATCGAGATTCATTCAAGGGTCAGCTACAAGTAGGCCCACCCCTTGTCTGCCCACATAACCGCATGAATGGCTTGGGATTGAGTGTGGGGGGGGGCATACATATAGGGCTGTGGATATGCAGCGGTGTCTGTGTATGGGGAGCATGACATTACGCTCCCGTCATTTCACTCTGCGTAATTACACTTCCCATAGGGTGCGAGTTCTGTGCACTGCGAGTCCATGCAGGCATCACTGTGAGTGTGTGCATCCCTCATTGGGGGTCAGATGGTAACAGTGTCAGGGGTCGGGAACTCCATAATGGGCATCATTCGTAGGGCTGGACAGGTGATAGAGTGGCACAGGATGCAGAAGGGTGAAGCACAGAATGTCAGGTTAAAATCCCACTATCACTTGGCCCGCCAGCGCAGCAGTAACGCTATTGCTTGCGGTGCTGACCTATGTTCAGAAGCAAATCTGAGGCATTGGAAGGTCAGTCGGGGGGGGGGGAGAAGGATTGAGTGTCCAAGAATCATTCCAAGACAGGCCTGCACTTCTCAGTTAGCAGAGTGCAGGTGCAACTGCTAGGGCTGGCTACCCTAAGCACGGAGAAGACAGACAAAGAAGCGGTGCACACTGTGCAGACTAGTTTGCTTTGCTAACAAAAATGTTATTGAGTAAATTACTCAGGCAGGTGTTGGACAGAAACAACAAGTCACTACACGCCCTGCGCCCCCCAAAGGGTAAATGTAACAATAAACATATTTTTTTCAGCCTGGATTGGCAACTTATTATTTTGATTTCAAAAGGAGTGGGGGTCTTTTGGTATTCACCTCAGGGCCCTGCTGTGAAGTCACCCAACTACCAATGTTGAGGTAGACCACCTGTCAGCTGGGTCCCTACTCTAAACTGCATCTGCCTCAAATGGCTTACCCTTATAGGGTGCATGAGCCTAAAATTGGCTTAATTAAGGTGTGATCCCTAGCCAATGTGTGCAGTTAACTGGTGGGGAGCTAGCTAAATGAGAAAGACGTACTTCTCCATTTACAAACTATCTGAAGTTAACTGCTCACCCTTGCTCATTCACAGACTATAAATGGGATTCTAAATGAGGGGTGCTAGCATATATGGCTTACTTCACAGCAGGGCTCTGAGGTGAATACCAAGAGAGCCCCACCCCTTTTGAAATCAAAATAGTAAGTTGCCAATCCAGGCTGAAAAAATATGTTTATTGTTACATTTACCTTTTGTGGGGGGGGGATGTCAGGGCGTGTTCGGACTTGTTGTTTTTGCTGATGTACAACAACTGCAAGATGCCCCAGCACATCGCTCCTTGGAGTTTAGTCAGGGAGCCGTCCAAGAGACTGCTCTCCTCCACTGGAGTGGGGGGATGCCTGGTGTATGCCTGGCCCCTAGATGAGGCTGGCAGAAAGGCACCCTAGGGCTGCCAGAAGTGTAGGGAGCTGTGGGAGCTGTTGACACATGTCACAGGGGAGTGCGCGATATGCGTCACAATGGAACTGCATGTTCAGACCTCCTCGGGGAGAACACAGGAAACTCCTGTTTGGCAAGATGACACTGGTCACCCGCAGACCGCACACCTGGCTATCCAGGCCCTGCCCAGTGTAACTGGATCCTGTTCTATAGTGGGGGGTTGGGAAACCTTGCTGACCCCACCGGGGTGGGGTGGAGGTGACAAGCCCTAGGGCAGACAGGGGTAGGTAAGCCCTGGAGTATGGTGTGGTGTTGGGGCTGGGGAGATGGGTGGAATGGTTCCAGTCCGATGGGAAGAAAAAGAGCAACAAAAATCCCACTATCAGCATTTGCATGCTGTGTGACCTTGATCAAGCTCTGTGACCTCCCTGTGCATTAGTCCCTCCCACCTGTAAACTTGGGTAAAAGCAGAACCCCCCCAAACTGGAACTTGAAACACATTGGATGCTGGGAGTACAGGTAGAGTTGGACTACAAAAGCTCTGAAGTCACATGTGCATACACCATCCTATCAGGGAGTGCTGTAAAAATATACGTGTTACAATAACATTTGCAGCTTAACTCTTTGTGCTCCACCAACGCCAACGCATCACTGTTTATCCTACTTGAGGCTAAGTCGGCTCTCCCCTGCTGCACTGAGCACCTTCAGTCTCGGATGGCTTATTAAAAAGTTCCGCACCCTCAGACACCCTCTTCCTTAGCCACATTCTTTACAAAAACGTCCTGTGCCTACACCATGAGGTCCTCAGATCAGGCTGCATTGTCAATCTCAAAATGCCATGCAAAATCGAGGGAGCTTGCGGCTTCCTTCTTTGCACCTAAGCTTTGGAATTCACGTCCCGCTCCAAATTTGTAGTGCCCCTGCACATCAACTGCTCAAGAATGTCATTAGGAAATATTTATCACTAGAAAATTCCTGCTGCTGTGCCTAACCCTACTTTCCAGTATTACTTGTAGGAGCACTCAAAGAGAATTAGCGTCTCCAAACCCGCAGGTACACCTTTGAAGAAATATGATAAGTGCACAGAATATCTATAAAATTTCATACGCTTAGCCTCCTAGCCTCCGCTTGTACTTACTTACTAACTTAATGCAGCCATATTTGTTAGTTGGCAAAACATTTCATTCACTAGATTTCTAGCTCTATTTCTGACATATTTAGATTCACCATCAGTAGAGTTTTATTTCTCTCTGATGTTCTAAAAGCAGCGTTTATTATGCTGGCCCATCAGTGCAGCGATAGCACTACTGCTCACGATGCCAACGATGACTCAGGTTCGGGAATGAGTCTGGTTGTCAAGTGCGGTCAGGGGAGGAGGCTTAAGCATCCTCGAGGAAGGAGGGAGGGAAGTCAGCTCGAGCGCAGTACATCAGCCTGGGTGGCAAGAAGTGACAGTGGCTTTCTGGGCAGGGGGACGCCAGCAGTAATGTACTTTGCATGCTTGCACGTGAGCATGTGCACATACCCCAGAATTTAGATATGAAGGAGGCACAGTGGGATAAGACGGTATATAATTAAGAATTTATAACCAATGACTCTGCATTAAAGGTGACTGCCACTAACAATTTTTAAATATCCCTTCCCTTGATGTTACTTTCTCACTTTACATGCTGTATTCGTACTGTGGAAATATTAAGAAAGAACTAGCACCCATTCCTGATCGTAAACATCACCACACCACACCAAGCTGTGTAATGTATTCATAGTGGGCATGGCCAGTGAACAGTTACACTTATTTATTTATTGAATTTTGATGACCGGGTTGGCCCACTGGGCCCTCGAAGGTCCCTTTTTCAGGGGCGACTCGGGGAACAGAAGCAATATAATACATACAATCAGGTGATACAGAAGCAATACAATACATACAGTTAGGTGATACAGGGTTATGAGAAGTAGACAAGATAATGAGGATAACAGTATAGGCAATTATTCAAATCATAGACCATAAGTGCAACACTTGAAAGATTTAAGGATTGAAGGCATGATTTAATGTAGGTTAAGGTGAGAACAGAGGTGGGGATGGGTGTTGTGATTAGGATCAGGGGTGATTATCCTATACCCTCACAGTGGCATGAGCTTGTCTCAAGTAAATGGGACTTAAGCCTAGTGTGAAACATTGGTACCGAGGGGGCTTCCTGTACTAGAGGTGGGAGAGTGTTCCACAGTTTAGGGGCTGTGAGAGCGAAGGAATTGCCTCCCTTGTGAGTCTTGATTCTGGGGATTGCCAGTAGGGACCGACCCGAGGTCCTGAGCATTCAAGGGTTAGGCTTAGCCATGATTATTCCTGTTAGGCTTGGTGGGGCCACCAGGCTCTACAATTTGTATGCATGGCAGAGCTGGGGATACTGTAGATGAGCCTCGAAAGAAGGCCATTCCAGCTGGGCTAGTGAGATGCAGGGGTGGCTTCTTGGTTGACACAATGTCACAAACCTCATGACCTAGTTGTACAGGACCTGAAGCCTGCTAACCTTGCCCTTTGCCATGCCCTGGATTACTGGGGCAGCATAGGTTAATGTGGGTAGGAGGACACTGGAGGCGATTGCTCATCTAGCCTCTGGGATAAGTTGGTTTCTTAGCCTGTACATGGTGCCAAGTTTAATGTGGATAGACCTTGCTACCTGGTCAACGTGGGGCTTAAAGGTGAGACCCTGATCAATAGTTAGCCCTAGGTATTTTATGTTGTCAACTACGTCTATTTGTTTATCCCCAAAGATAGTAAGTTTTAGAGAACTGGTCTGATCCTGGCCAAGGGATCTAGGACCAAACAGCATGGCTTTTGTTGCTTTGAGGATCATTCTGTTTGATGTGAGCCAGGCCTCGAGTGTGTTTAGGTCCCCTTGTAGGAGAGGGCCCAGATCATGTGGTGTGGATCTGTCTCGGAAGATGACAGTATTGTCTGCGTATTGACCTACTGAACTATCCCCACAGTGCTGGTTTAGGTCATTTGTGAAGAGAGAGGACAGGGGGCCAAGAATTGAGCCCTGAGGCACACCCTCCTTGATGGGTAAAGGGGCGGAAGGCTCTCTCTTCCAAATGACCCTCTGGGAGCGACCTGAGAGGTAGCTCTTGAACCAGTTTAGGGCCTGGGCATCAAGCCCAATGCCTTGAAGCTTAGTAAGAAGAAGGTTGTGGTCCACAAGGTCAGATATCTTGGACAGGTTTATGAAGATGGCACCTGTCGACATGCCCTCACCATTGCCCTGAATAGGTCCAATGTGAGTTTGATGAGTGCCGTGTCTGTTCCATGGTTTGCTTGAAAGCCATGCTATGAAGGGGCTAGGATTTGGTGGCGCTCCAGGTAGTCTCTCAGTTGCCCATAAACTAGCCTTTCTTGCAATTTGGCCAGGGTACACAGCAGGGAGATGGGCCTGTTATTGCCAATTTGTTCACGAGAGCCACCCTTGTAAATGGGGACCATGTTGGCAGCTTTCCACTAGTATGGAATGTACCCTTCAAGAAAAGACCTGTTCATGATCCAGGTCAGAGGTTTGGCCAGGGACAGTGCACCTTCCTGGAGTAGCTTCGGGCTGATTCCATCTGGGCCACCAGAGCCTTTGTGTTTGAGGGCTATCAGAAGTTTATGGACCTCACTCACCTTGACCATTCTCAGGTGAAATTGGGGTCTGTTCAGACTGGGGGATTCATCAAAGGTCTGTACAGGCATGGGTGTTGGTAGCCCTACCTTGTATGCATCAAGGTTGGTGAAGTGGTGGTTGATTGCTGAGGCTATTAGCTGGCAATCACTGATACACTGTCCTTGTACCTCAATTTGACCTTGTGCCTCCTTGGAGTTGCCCTTAAGTAGTTTGTTGATTTGTGCCCAGAAAAGCTTAGGGTTCCCCAGTGTGGAGGAGGTGGGTGACATACTCCTTTTTGGCAAGTTTGATGTTTAGCTTACATTTATTTCTTAGGGTTTTGTAAGTAACCAGGTCTGCAGGAAGGTGGGAGAGCCGGAATTTCTTCCAAGCCTTGCCCCTTCTTTTCATCTGAGATTTCACAGAGTGGGAGATCCATTTATGGCAGCCTCCTTTTGTACGAAGTTTTTTAAAGGGGGCAAAGAGATATGCCGCATTGAGGAGTGAGTTTTGGAAGTAGGTAAGGGCCTCGTTCAATGTTGGGAGAAGCCTAATCAGACTCCAGTCCAGGCTACTTAGGTAGTCATTAAATTTTGCTGGCATGAAATTGGAGAAGTCACGTACTGTGAGTATCCTGGGGGAATCTTTGTCGCTCTGTTCTTCCAAATACAGAATACTGGAGAGTGATCACTAATGGTGTCAGCCAATATCCCTGTTTTCTGTATGTTGAGGGAGTTAGATACCAGAGCCCAGTCAGGAGTAGTATGGTTCCCGGTTTTATAATTAAGCCTGGTAGGTAGAGAGATGACCTGTTCCAGGTTTGCATCTTGGATCGCACCCTTGAGGACCTTGTTGGGGCCAGTGGCCCAGTTCAGGTTGAAATCTCCCATTATTAGGAGTCCACTTAAAAACTTTAAAACCCCATATTTCATTTCAGGAATGGAACTCAATGAAACGAAAAGTGGATATATTGATCTTTTTCCCAGAAATACAGTATTACTAAAAAAATGTATGATGAAATTTGTTCCGCTAGCAAATACTGTACTGCGGCTTCAAGAAAGTTTCATGAAAGTAAGATTCCTACCACTTGGACTTCATTGGCTGTTACTATTTGTCTACAAGTGACATCATAATCCCATTCTAGATCTAAGGGCATACCTTACACTCGGGGTGGGTGGATGGGGGGGTGGAATTAGGAGGGTAATTTAAGGTATAATATTTTCACCCTGAGAGTCATAATCCCTCTGGAATAGGCTCCCACAGGAAGTGCTGTGGAGTGGGAAGGGGTTGAGCTTTTTAAATTCAGGGTGGATCATATCTTTATGGAGAATAACATTAGAGGGTACAGCATTTAGTTCATTGAGAAGGGGAACATCCTCTCAGGTTTCTAATTTATTGTTTTACCTAATTTTGAGAGCTGCGGCTGCCTGGACCAAAGGAATTGACCGGTTTGGTACTTTTTTGTCAGCATTTCCCATGCCCCTACTGTGGTACAAAAGAAGAAAATTAAGGCAGATTATTAGTCTGTCTGGATGTTGGCAGCAGGATGCAGAAAACAGGGAGACCTGCACAGATCACTGCTTCCCCTATACAGAGCGCACATCAAGACCCCATTTTGACTACAGTATGTCTCACAATATGGAGCCCCCCCTACATGCAGAAGGATACATTTAGATTAGAAAGACTTCAATGGAGAGTTACAAAATCAGTCTGCCCTGATAAAAATCTGACAGCTGGCGGAATACTTTCTAAATTTAATCATATGTCACTGGAGCAACGTCGGCTTAGGGGAGACCTCTTATTTACATGGGACATTATAAATGATCCTTATTTAACAACACAGTGAGGGGTTGATTTTAAACAAACAGCTATTACTACCAGAGGTCACCCACTTCAATTAAAGAGGAAAAAAAGAGCTTTCTTCTTCTCACAGAGGATCGTGAGCCCATGGAATGATTTGCCAACATTAGTTATCATTAGTCATAACAAAAATGTGTTTAAAAATAGACTGGATAGATTCTTGTTTGCACATAATAATTTATCTTACTATATGTAGTTTAGGGTGCTTCTATGAGCATTTTGTTTTTTGCTCCAAAGTCTTCCTTAGTATGATCCTTAGTATGATCACAGAAGTGCAGACACGTTTAGAGTTTGCGGATATTTTAAAGCAGCAGTGCAACAAAATTGGACAAAAAAATTTGACCCTAACCTTTTTCACTATAAAAGATTTGAAGCATATTTTAGTTTTATTTGGTGGTACAATTGTCTAATTACATTAAAATCTTTTTATAAATGTTTTAATTTTTTTTTTCTCAAGAAACAAAATGGCTGCCACATTTGGCTTAGAACTAGCACTGTAGGCCTGGAAAAGGTTAGTATCAAGAACCCCCCCTTAAAAAAATGTAATATGTAGCATAGGAGTTGCCCAGAAAAATAGATTTGACAGGTATGCTAATGTTTTTATTAACTAAAGAAGAAACTAGCTTTTTGGGAAAATAATTTTCGTCGCACTGCTGCGTTAAATAAAAATCCCATAGATCCCCCACCCACCCCCGTAAAAGAGTGTTCTTTTAAAAGCTACCCTGTGAATTCAAAGTCAGCTTCCCAGATACGTGTAACAAATTAAATTCTTTTTGTTCACCAGGTTGACATCAGGACACAATTAATTGCATGTAAAGTATCAGGGGGTTATCATACGATCATGATGACTGAAACTGAAAACTGTGAAAAGAAGAGCTTTGAGACACTAACAGGTCCACTGTTAATCAGCAGTGGGAACGGATTAGGAGCTACAGGAACTCGGTACTGGGAGAGAAATTAGAAGACTGAGTCAGATAATTCCAGGAATAAAGTGTGTGTGGGGGGGTTTGCTTCTGTGGGAAAGCATTAAAGTGCATCATGTGAAGCATAAAAATAACCATGTCCATCCCTAGACCTATTTAACATGGGCCGCCTCCAGCCCAGGCCGTGTTCAGCTGGACCATGTGCAGCCCAGAGCTGATTGGAATAGCACTCATTTGACACAGGGCAAATCCTCTAGGGGGCTAAACACAGTAAGTAAGGACAAAAAAAGGCTCTGATGGGACAATCAACAAAGGCATCCCAGATACGTGTGAATGGCACACATCTGATGTGCTTACTGATAGCTCCGCTCCCTGGGATGCCAGCACAAATTGTGGCATTCACATCCCCTCAGGATCTGTGCATAGAGCGCACAATTAAGGACCATATTAGGTCAGGGCGAGATACTGCACTGGATATCAGGCTTCCAATCGGTGTCCAGGACAACTCCATAGCGGAATCGCTTGCTCCACATGGAGCAGGGGCAGGTTGGTAGGATATGGAAGTCCTCCAAGGTCTGCCATGTCCCTGTTGGGACCACTGTTTGTTTGCTGTTAACAATTAACCTGTGTCAGAATAACCCTCCAGCCCTCATTACCTGCCCAGAGGGCTTGGGGGCAGATGAAGGAGGGGCAATAAGGCACCAAGGAATGTCCTGCAGAGAGGGGGGTACATAAGCACTATGGTAGCCCCTCTGGTCATATATCCTCAGACCCCTCTGCTGTCCCTCATGCACCATGGATGTTCTTTTGCAACTTGGGCACTAGCATACCCCTTCCCCCTTGCCTGCCCCTAACCCAGCCACCCATGTAGCTGCAGAAATGGCCAAGGATCATGCATTGAGGAAGCATGCATCCAGTGCTGTGGACGCATAGAGGTCTCCACACGTGCGGAGGAGGATCTCCACACAGCACAGACCCACACAGGCATCCCTCAGCTGGTGTGCATCTCTTTGTGGATCAGGCCCTTAGCTCATTAGGTCGGTTCTGAATCCCTACCTCACATTACTCATTGTCCGCCATACTTATCCCATCCCCCAATCCCCTCCCTCCAGTATTTACTGTCCCTTTGCAAATGATGCTCTTGGAATGATCTCACTGAGCCTTGAAACCACTTATGGTCTTTGAATAACTGCAGTGCTTGGTAAACTGTTCCATCTGTCCACTGCCTGCCCTCTCCCCTTTCTGTGAAAAATATTTCCTGTCCTAATGTCCTTAAAGATATTTCCTCCCACTGCCAGCCCATCAGCGCAATGGTGGAGCTACTGCTCGTGATGCTGCTGACCCGGGATTGGGAACAATCTCAGGTGGAGGGATCCGGTTGCTGCCGCATGACCATCATGTGGGGGTTCCTGGGTGTAGCTACAGGCAGCAGAACCATGACGGGTAGTGTGAGGTGCTGATGGACTAGAGGGGTGCGTGGTCACACTCTGCACCCATGCTTAGCCTCGCCTGTTGTCTCCCAGGGAGCGGGGTCAGGAAGTGGAAAAAGCCCTAGCACAGCGGGATGATGTGAAGCCAGCGTCTCGGGTCCTGACTTGCCGACTACCCAATTGCCTCCCCCAGAACTGTGTAGTTGGTGGGGAGCTGGGGCAACTCCCTACCACCCTCCTCACAGAGGGGTAAGTCTGCAGGTAATGGGGGGCAGGGTACGTGATAGAGATGGCAGGGATGGGGCTGGGAGCTGGCTCAGTGCACAGATGGGGGCAGCTGTGAGAAGTAAGGGGGAAAATAAAATCCCCCCCATATTCAAGATTGTTCCCCCCGGAGGTTAAACTACTCCTTATTTTGAATAGTACAGCGTAATCCACCTTGTCATATCCCTTAATCTACTCACATGTCTCTCTCGTATCACCCCTCTCTTTCCTGACATCTACGGAGTACATATTGAGATCCTGTAACTTCTTGTCATAGGTTGTACCCTGCATTCCTTAAATCATTTTTGTCACCCTTCTCCGTGCTCTCTTCAATTTATCCTGGTTCTTTCACAAATATGGGCTCTAAAACTACACATGTTACTCCAGATGCCCAATTCTGAAAGGGTCTGGCATGGACCTGGGATCAAGTACTAGTGCACAACTCGCTGATACCAGGACAAAATCCTTACACCAGCGAAAATGCTGTTTTCAGCATTTATTTACGCATGGGCAGCTTTTTCCATTTCTTGCGCTGACGTGCAAAACTTACTACACCTGGTAATGCCAGGTGTAGCATTTTTGCACAGTTGCATAAAACAACCTGCACAGACTGCTGTAAAATGTGGAACGGATCACAAAAAGGCAACCTTTTTGAAAACTGCATGCATGCAGTAAATAATACTTTTTTGCAGCACTTGCATAATTTCTCTTCTGTCGAAATTCCAGCCCCAGGTCACCAAACCAATAAGCCATTTCCATTCTCCTAATTCAGTGACTGTTTCTTGTTGTGAGTCCCCACAGTATTGTGGACTGGTTTAATTTACAGTATTTCATTTATTGATTTTAAATCTAGTATTTATTGAAAATGTTCAATACAGTATTCATTAAATGATTCCATTTTACAAAAAAAATTAAAGCAGCAGTGCTGTGAAAAACTTTGTCCCAAAAAGCTAGTTGCCAGCTTCCCGTAAAAAAATATTGGCATGCATGTTAAATCTGCTTTTCTAGGCGATTCCTGCTCTGTTCGCCATATCCGTTTATTTTTTATCCTAACCTTTTGTCAGTTTTACAGTGCTTTTACTAAGCCCACTAAAGCGGCCATCTTTTTTTCTTGAGAAAAAAAAAAGTAATTTGAATAATTTATAAAATACCAAAAATTCTGGTAGAAGTAGACAGTTTTACCAATAAATGACATTTGAAGATGTCTGGAATGTGTTACAGTTAAAAAAAGGAAGGGACATTTTTTTTTGTCTGATTTCATTGCACTACTGCTCTCAGTACATGTGTCTTTGCATACATAAAAAAAAATAATACTTGTATATTTCATTTTAAATATTATCACGCCCGTTAAACTGTAATGTAACAAGGCCATAAGATATGCTTTCAGTTAAACTTTAGTCATCTTGCACAATAAATTTCTAATCAAAATACTGCTGTGGAGATGCCCTTAATAAAAGGGTTCCCACACTGAATAAAACAGACCTAGTTTATTTATTATTGAGTGAATACTTTTTTTCATTAAACGCCGATTTACTCATAAACATGAACCATTCCTGTACAAATGTAAAAAGACCTATTTAGATAGAATTAGTTTAGACACACCAATAGCATCCAGTACAGTGGCTGTTTTGTTAAGGAATTCAGTTTAGTACAGTTGTCAAGTATTATAATATTTGGAGAGAATACAACATTTTCCTTAAGAGTCTTTGATATAACTGGTACATCTTTTCGAAGGCAAGAGATAAGGCTTGGGTGGGGGAGGGGTCTTTAAAACTCTGGTCTCGCGTCCGAATGGAACATATACAGGGAGGTCTGGAATGCCTGTAAAAAGCACCTGAAAGCTGACGAAAGAAAATACCAAAGGCACCTACAGAACAAAAACTTATCTGATCCGAAGTCAGTGGCGGAGCTAGAGGGGGTCTGGGTGGGTGGTCACCCCTCCTGGCTGCCTCAGTGTGAGTAGTGGCGCCCCACCACCATCTTTATTCAGTGTTTAGTGCCCATTGTGGAGCCCGTGATTGACTGAATGCCTCCAGCCGGCTCCCAAACCTGGCTCCGCCACTGTCCGTAGTGGTTCTGGGTGCAAATTAATGTGCTTCTAAAAGGTCACGTCGGCTCAGTGAAATGTGATACTGTGGCTGATGGAGAAATTTACCAAGACCCTGTGGCTACTGCCAGTGCCTTTAACAACTTTTTTGCAGTCTGGGAAGGTTCAGACCCCTCTCCCTTGGGTCTCCTCCCCACTCCCTTTATCATTCTAATATTGAGTGCCAATACCCAGAATTCCATTTCCGAATGATATAAAGAAAAAGAGGTGCTGCCCCTCTTAAAACAACTAAAGGCTAAAGGCTCAACTGGTCGTGATAAAGGGAAAGGGGGAATTGTTTAACCAGGAGAGGCACACTAAGCTGAAGTTTGATTCCAGGTGCGACCTGGGAACACAAGGAAGTTAAGTGATTTGCTCAGGGTCACACAGTATCCAAGTAGGGGCTGTGGGATTCAAACCCAGGTCTCCAGATTTGCAGCTCAGAGCCTTAAACCACAATGCTATACTGTCTTCAGAAACTTGAGCCTAAGTTACTAAGGACAACCGCCCCTCTTATTGCCTCCCCCGTTGCGATGTTGTGCAACAAATCTTTAATTGAAATCTGAGTTCAGGGCAGCTGGAAAGTGGCCGTAGTGGTTTCAGTACACAAGGTGGGGAAGGGGTGTTCCAGGGAACCAGTGGAAATGTCACTCCATATCCTTGCTTAGTTCCCAGGCCAAGATTCACGAGAGGCTAGTCTACAATCAGCTACAGGAGTATGTGTTGCAGCACCAACCGCTGACAGCCAGGCAGCATGGCTTCCAAAAATATCACAGAACAGACTGCACTGGTCAGGCTGTCCGCAGATATACTCGGGGCAACGGACAAAGGACTAGCGCATCAAGAGTGCAAGGTGCATATCACTGTCATATCCTCTCTAGCACACTGCACTGACAATATAAGCATATGCATTGTATAATATATATATTTCTATATAACCAATCACACACGCACACACACACAAAAACAAACAAACAAAAAAAGTAGATAAACATGTGGGGAGTAGTGCAATGTAATGGCTGTGGGGCAGCAGTCTTCCGGGAGTCTTTCTGGAGGCTGAGATGCTGCCCTGTTGCAGACAACTCTCTGCCCTGAGGAGGAAGTTGTCCGTCTTCAAACGCACTGGACAGGAGTAAGAAACTCTCCAGGCCACTGGACAGTAGGAAGGGAACCTCCCCATCCAGGAGCACTAGGGCCACCACCACTACCTCAGAGCTTGAAGAAAGCACAGCAGTTGGACCACAGTGGCTCAGGGAGGGTGAGGATGGTGGAACAGAGGCACACCCAGTCAGTTGTTTCACTCCACAATCCATACACCATTCTGGGGGAGCATAGCTCCCCTATGGATGCACCCACAGAGGAGACTAAGGAGGCTGAGGACAGCTGTCACAAGGGAGGCCCACAGGAAGGAGGCAGAGGACACCACAGGGAAAGGAAGCAGCTCCTGGTGGGGGACTCAATTATTAGGGGTATAGAACTGGGGGGAGCTGAGAAAACTGAAGTAAGGTGCCTGCCTGGTGCCATGGCTTGGAGGGACAGGAAGCGCATCCTCAGGATCACGAGAACAGCTGCAAGGGAGTCTGAGCTGGACGTAATTGTTCACCTAGGGACAAATGACTTGGCTCATCATGAGATTAGAGCAGTGCAGGAGGACATTGCAGAGTTGGGGAGGGCCTAAGACGAGTAGCACACAGTATCCTTCTCAGAGGTGCTGCCTGTCAAAGGCATGGGGAGGCAAGGGTAATTAGCACCATGCAGTTTAATGAATGGTTGAAAAATGGTGTGAGCACAGGGGTTTGGCTTCATTGGGGACTGGGGTTCCACCTGAGGGACACCAGCCTATACTGGCAGGATGGTCTGCATCTGTCCAGGAAGGGAACAAGTCTTTTGAGCAATCAGTTTAAATGCTTCATTGGCAAGCTTTTAAACTAGTCAAAGGGGGAGGCACTGACAAGCAGCAGGAAAATCCCAGCCTCTCCCTACAAAACAGGGTACTAAATGAGAAAAAGACCGAGGTAGAACGGTCAGTGGGGGATGCTGCAACAGAAGGTAAAGCCATCAAAAAATGGAGAGCAATGAGTACCAATGCCCGTAGTCTGGGTAACAAGCTTCCTGAATTAGTGGCCTTGATGGAGGAGGAACATCTGGATATCGTGGCAGTCACAGAAACATGGTACACACAAAACCATGACTGGGACGTAAACATACCAGGATACACTATCTACAGGAGGGACAGGGAGGGTAAAAGAGGAGGAGGAGTAGCTCTTTACATAAGGGAAGGAATAAAAGCAACAGAACAAAGGGTAAACAGGGAGGAGAAGAAGCACTGTGGGTAAATTTGGAGACAGGCAATGGCACCACAAGCGCACAGGGTTAGATATAGACCCCTCTCAGGGGAGGAAATGGACAAGGAAATGATAGAAAGTATACTTAGAATGGCAGAAAAAGGGAGATATTGCTGATGGGTGATCTGAATATGCCAGATGTTAACTGGAGTGCAGTTGCAGCTGCCACTTCGAAGAGTGGAGTTATTCTAGATGCCCTACAGGGGGCATGCCTTAGACAACTAGTATTGGAGCCCACTCGAGAGGGAGCAATATTATACTTGCTTCTCTCAAATGGAGATGGAGAGAGGATCACAGATGTAGAAGTGGGTAGCCATCTGGGAACTAGCGACCATCGAACAGTATGGTTCACAATAAACACAGCAATAGAGTCAAGCCATACAAAGACAAAAGTACTGGACTTTAGGAGGGATGACTTTGCCAAAATGGGTGAGTGCCTAAGGAATGCACTAGCAAATGGGCAAGAAGGAGGGGTGGAAGAACAATGGGGAATAATAAAAACTGCCATCACAGCGGTAACGAGCCTTTGTGTGAAGCAAATAAACAAAACAAAACGATGTAAGAAACCACTATGGTTCTCAAAGGAAGTGGCAGTGAAGGTTCAAGAGAAAAAGAAAGCATTCAGGAAGTACAAGGAATCGCAGAAGGAGCAGGACAGAGAACTGTATCAGTTAAAGCAAAAGGAGGCTGGGAAGGCAGTCAGGACAGCAAAGGCCCAAACCGAGGAAAAGATAGCCAACTCAGTTAAGAAGGGGGATAAAACCTTTTATAGGTACATCAGGGAGCGAAGGGAGACCAAGGGAGGGATAGTGAGGCTTAATAAAGGGGAGAGAGGGTGGGCAGAGGGAGACTGTGAAAGGCAGAGATATTAAACAAATATTTTTGCTCAGTATTTACAAATGAAGAGGGAGGTGCATAAAACAAACAGTAGAAACACTCTGGATACAGAAGTTGATACCAGCCCATTTACAGAAGAAGGGTTCTGAAAGAACTCTTAAAACTGAAGGTGGACAAAGCAATGGGGCCTGATGGGATTCATCCCAGAATTCTAAAAGAACTAAGGGTAGAACTAGTGACACCACTGACTACCCTTTTTAACAAATCATGGGAGGATGGGGTGGTACCCGAGGACTGGAGGAGGGCAGATGTGATTCCCTTTCACAAAAGTGGGAGCAAGGCAGAAGCAGGAAACTACAGACCTGTTAGTTTAACCTCAGTGATAGGGAAAATGATGGAATCACTTCTGAAGGAAAGAATTGTTGAGTATCTAGAGGCCAGAGGGGCACAGGACCCTAGGCAGCATGGATTCACAGCGGAAGGTCATGCCAGACAAATCTGATAGATTTCTTTGACTGGGTGGCCAAAGTAGTAGATCAGGGAGGGGCTGTGGACATGGCCTACCTAGACTTTAGCAAGGCATTTGACACAGTCCCACACAAAAGATTAATATACAAGTTAGCCAGCCTGGGAGTGGGTCCCAAGATGACAGCCTGGGTAAAGAATTGGCTGGACAATAGGACACAGAGAGTAATAGTAAATGGAGTCCACTCAGAAGAAAGGAAGGTCACTAGTGGGGTAACATGTAGGGTTCAGTATAGGACGGTCCTCTTCAATGTCTTTATAGCTTACATTGCAGAAGGACTGGAAGAAAAGTATGTCTCTTTGCAGATGACACAAAGATCTGCAACAGAGTTGATGCACAGGTGGGGTGGAAAGGATGAGAAGGGGCTTGGCAAGGTTAGAGGAATGGTCAAATGTATGGCAGCTTAGATTCAATGCTAAGAAGTGCAAGGTAATACACCTGGGAAACAAAAACCCAGGGGAAGAGTACACAATGGGGGGTGAGATACTAACAACAACAAAAATGGAAAGGGACCTGGGGGTAGTCATATCAGATGACCTAAAGGTGGGCAAGCAATGTGAGAGGGCAGCAAGGAGGGCTGGGGGGATACTGGGATGCATAGGAAGAGTCATCACCAGTAGAAAACAGGAAGCTATTATCCTCTGTACAGACAGCTGGTGAGACCCCATCTGGAGTACTGTGTGCAGTTCTGGAGACCCAATCTCCATCAAAGACATAGACAGGATGGAAGCTGTCAGAGGAGGGCAACTAAAATGGTGCAGGGTCTGCCGGAAGACATAGAAGAGAGACGAAAGGAGCTTAATATGTATAGCCTCGAGAAAGGAGGAGAGGGGACATGATAGAAACTTTCAAGTACCTCAAAGGAATCAACAAAGTCCAAGAGGTAGCATCTTTCAAAAAAGTGTGCAAGAACAAGAGGCACAATTTGAAGATAGAGGGGCGGCTCAGAGGTAATTTAAGAAGTATTTTTCACAGAGGGGTTGTGGATGCATGGAACGGCCTTCGGAGGAGGTTGTGGAGTCAAAATCAATGGTGGAATTCAAGCATGCATGGGACAGTCATAAGGCAATTCTAGGGGGTGGGGGTAGGAAGAAGTAGGCTGCTGGTTAACTAGGATCTGCAGCTTATCCAGTAGGTAGGGAAATGGGCAGACTGGGTGGGCCAAGCGATCCTTATCTGCCATCAAATTCTATGTTTCTATGTTTCTATTAACAGGAGCTGTATTTCTAGACCTCACTAAAGCCTTTGGGCTGGTAAATCACAGCCTCCTGCTTGGTCTGGATATCCTGTCTTGTTAGTGGTTCTCCCATTACCTGACAAACAGATCTCAGCAGGTTAAGTGGAAAGGTGTACACTCTAATTATAGACCCATAACAGACAGTGGTCCCCATGGCTCCTTTCTGGGTCCTTTGCTGTTTTCCCCTAATTAGCAACATGCCTGGTAACTGTGTTGGAGGAAAGGGCTGTTGGGATCTGGCTGCTTAACCCTCATAGTTTATGTGCTTGAAATCATTGCTTTGTTCTTACTTGGTTTATTTTTTTTTTATTCCAATGGCATTTTTGCTGCACTATATGTACCTGCTGAACTATCGGTTGCCCCCTCCAGCACGACACCCCGACAGTGAATCCTGAAAACAGACCATTATAGCGACTGTTGCTGTAATGGTCTGTTCTTGGGTTCTGCCTTTCTCCCGGTGTTCTGTCCCCTTTCCGGAACAACTCCGATCTGGAGCTGATTATATAGAAATCTGGGGAGTGTGGGGGGCATAGCTCCCACAAAATACACTTCATTTTGGGATGGCACAATACCGGTGTTGGTATTGTGCCATTGCTGTGCGGGAGGTTGGCAAATTCACTGTCGCCCTCCAGTGATGCTTCCGTCAACTATTACCTATGATCTATCTATATGCTTTCTCCTAGGTGTAACTCAACCAAACTTTTCGTTTTTTTTGTAGTTTCTTTTTACTGAGCTTTAAAAAGACTGAACAAACCAGTAATAAGCACATTACTAGATCCCAGATAGATCATAACATTTACAGTCATGTTAGTATTCAGATAGAACAATCTATTACAGCCAATACCACATTCGGGGAAACTGTCATATACAATTAATACTAATTGTCAACAGATATGTGGAAAAATAAGGTGTCATGTGATAAAACAGAAGACAAATGTGACCTAACAATAGTCACTGTTTCCACTTAACCAGGTTTATATAATAGAGGAAATATGTGTTTCACTTTCAAGCCCCAACTAGAAAAAAGAATGACATGTGACTCTTAGCCCTTAATTTAAACCTTAAGCCTCCTACCACCCCTGGGTTTAAGATATCAGCTTGGAGCTTAAAAAGGATATTTGGGTGGGGGGGCTTCCCTTATCTTTTCAAATAGAGAGATTACCAATCCACAACAACAGAAAACCCTTGTGAAACTCAAGCTTGTAAGATATTTCTCCAAAGGATAGAGCTTACATAAGTCCATCAACAAGTTCACGAATATCAGCCAGGTTGAAACAAATAAACAGAGTTCCTTATGAAGCCCTAGGTATCCGTTTCTGACTGGAGTTCCTCCTCTCTAGGATCCTGGTGCAGCTGACCAAAAGTCGCCCACAATCTTATCCACACTTTTTTTTTGCTTCATTAGGATCCGAAAAGTGAAATGTTTTCCCACTATAGGTTATGCGAAGCCTCGCAGGATCAAGAATCGAGTACACTACTCCCAAAGCTTTCAGTTACTGCCTTAGTGGGTCAAACATCTTCCTGCAGCTACGGGTAGCAAAAGACCAGTCCGGGAAAAATCTAATATCATAGCTTTCATACTGGAGTGGATGATTCAGTCTAGCCCAATTTAGTAGCTGATCCCGCACTTCCATTCCAGCTGTGACAATTAGGATAGGGCATGGAGTGTCCTGATTTAATTGGCAGGTTCTAAAGTTAACGCAATAGGCTTTTTGAATGTCTGAGCCATCAAACCCCACAACCTCTGGTAAAGTGTCCATAAGCCATGCCCTCAAGAATGTGACCAGGTTCTCACCTTCCGTAGTCTCCGGGAGGCCGATCATGTGAATATTCATGGCCCGAGCTGTATTTTCTAATGTCTCAAGGCAGGCCTGGTGGTGCGATTTCTCAGTGGTAAGCTGGGCAACCACTGTCTGCATATGCATGGATCTCCTGTCCGCATCCTTAGCTGTGGTTACTGCCATTTCAATCTTCTTATCCCGCATTCCCAATTGCTCCAGAATATTTTCAGCTTTCTTATCTATGTCGTCCACTGCCTTCAGAACTCATTCCCAAGGCGGCGATTCTCCTGAGGTACTAGCAGGGACCTGGCCTGATTGCTGCATCTGAGTTTGGGACTGCTGCATAGTTTTTGAAGTTTGCCTGCCAGCCGCTCCTTTCTGGTGCCCCATGTTGAAGTTTGGGATTGATCTGCTGCTCCTAAATAGCTGAACCAGAATTTGTGAAGGAAACAGGGGAAAAAAGGCCAATTTTACTAATATATTAAGACCAAAAGTCACGTTCTAGGAGGAGCCGATGTGAAACACAACTGGACTGGTGCTTGGCTCTCTAGCACCCCTCAAACCAAACTTTTCTAACCATGTGACCCTGTGTTTATGTTGATTATGTTATACCCTGTATTGCTTACTGATTTCCTGCTTTTATTGTGTTACATTTCCATTAGTGTTGCTCAGACAGTATCCTACAAGGTCAGATACCATCATTTTGGTCAGATATTGGTTAGCTTCAGATGGCACACACATCCGACCAAGGATCCAACCTCCTAGGATCCACTGTAAGGATTCGAGGTATCCATGGATCTGACCTGGATCCGATAGATTCAACCATTGGATCCAACTACCCAAGGCTTGATCCGATGGATCTGACCACTGGATCCATTGGCCGGATGCTAGGTCGGATACCAGCATTATCCAACAGAGGATGGTCAGATCCACAAAAGCACTCTCTGAGCAACACTAGTTTCCATCCATGTAATAAATTCTAGGTCACCCTGGAACTTTTAGTCTCAGTGGGTATACCCGGTCAGCAAAATTCCATAAATAAATGAATAAATACCTCACTACCAAATCATCTGGCTAGAGAGCCATGACAGAGTGTAGGAGTCCAATTTGCAAGTCTTTTTGGGTCTCTCCAAGAGGTGCCACTACTTTACAAACCAACAGTTTTTAAAAAAGCTTGTGTCCAACAGCAGTGATGTACTAGCTTAAAATAGCAAAGGAACCTGCACTTGAGAGCCTGGAAAAGACCACGCTTAGCTGAACTGATTTCAAATGCTTTAAATGCAAATCAAAACAAAGTGTGGATATGGACATTCACTGCACACCACTGAACTACCCCAACATTTCGAGTCTGAACTCTTCATCGGGGGTGTTCCTTTGCTATTTTGAGTATTTTGGTCTAGCCACACCTTACCTGCACTGACCTGCTTCAAGGATTCACAGCCCTTACTTTGGAGTTTGGACGTACTAGCTTAAACTGGATGAAGTGCCCGAGTGTCTCCAGTACTCCTGTGCACATTGGTCCACAGTTTGGTCCAGACCTTAGATGAAATTGCATGTTAAAAAGAGCTGAAGCCTTTGGTAGAACTTTGGAAAACATAATATTTAGAGACAATTCAGCTTCAGTTTCATATATCTTACATAGATTTCTTCTCTCCACTTTTTATTACAGAAGGTCCAACAAAAAACAATATCTGTATTCCTTAGAGTTCCTCTGCCTCTGTAGTTTATTCCATACTTGAAATTACAATGCTCTGCTGTGACATCACAGTCTGTTGCCATGGGAATAATTGTGATGTCACAAGCAGAGTATTATATTGGTGTAACCCCCCTACAAATGGGGGTTCCTAAAATGTCTTCCTGGGCTTGCCTAATGCCCACTGCCAGGCTGGTGTTCTGGGTCTAAAACGGTTTTGAATATGCCTGCATGAGAGTGCCCTGTTAGCCTCCATGCCTGTCTCTTTAAGAACTATCTATTTCGTAGGATATAAATAGTTTGGGTGGGGGCTGAGTGGTTTCAGGCTCGAGTCCCACCCGGGCTGTGGTATAGCTGCTTCATTTTGTCATCGCTAAGTGCGCAGAAGGAGTCCTTTTAGGATCTGTGATTGTTTGCTGATTATCTGCTTTAATAATAATAATATAAGAGTTTGTCTAAGCTGCCTTCCCTTGCAGCATGGACTTTCTGCCAAGACCCACCACTTTGGTTCTGGACTGCCAGTTTGTACCAGTCGGTACCTCAGGGGACCTTAAAATGGAGACTGTCCCCAGAGGTCTTGTGGGAGTGAATTTCTGTAGGAATTGTAGTTTTTACTGTTTGGCACCTAAATGGACCTGGAGGGGGAGCCCTTCCGGAGACAGACAGATGGATCGACCAACTGGACCTTTTGGATCACTGGGAAGTCCCAGAACTGCCTGCAGCAGAGCGTCAGTTGAGAGTTGGAGTTTGGAGCAAATTGAGCAGCTGCTCCTGAGTGGTAGAGTGGGGATTTGGCTAGAAGGCTGTGTCTAGCCTACCTTTACCATCTTCCAGTGTGAAGAAGTCTGTGCAAATAAAGTTGAACTAAATCTGAATGCCTTGTTTGAGATCTGAATCCTGAATTAAGAGAGAGAGAGAGAGAGAGTGAATTTTGCCTGAGTTTGGACTGCAGATTTGCTCTAGAAGCGATCGGCCTGTTGGGTACTGTAGAGAGCTGCAGAATGAGAGGTTTGCGGAGATATCCTGTTATATTGCAAATGGACTTCATCCGTATTGTAGCTGAATATTGGCTTACTTATAAGTGTGCTGAATGTGTTGTGTGGGCAGCGACTGGTTCCCCACGCTCAAGTGTTATGCTAGCTGGAAGCTGCTCTGGCGCTTTCACAGACTAAAATCCAAACTTTCCACCTGGTCTGGGCCTCACAAACTCAGCCTAGACTGCTGCTCCCACTGCAGAGACTCATCCAATGAAAGACCCACTCGGGATTCGGCTCCCTGCTCAACACCATTGAACAGGCATCGACCACCACGGTGCATCGTGTGAGCCCTGCCTCCATTGGCAAGCAAGAACAATGTCCAGAGGTCTTCATCTCATCAGTCCTACCTCCTGGTCTGGGTAGCATGAGTAACAAACAAGTAGCTTCCTGCAACAAAGCTGCAATCATTGTGTGTCATCTGATTTTATTTTTTGGGTTGATCACAATAGACTGAGCCATCTGACTCTGGAATACAAATTTGGGTTGAAGTGCATGTGGCTTGTTTTCTTTCCTAAGGGCCCCAACAACAGCTGCAACACTGGCCTACCCCAGGCAATGCTTCAGGCTAGCCTGAATAACAACTGGGTACCTAGAGTGTGTGTGACTGTGCCAGAGCACATGCACGCATGCTTAAACTGACTAAATCAGATCTGAAATCAAATGCTAAATTATTGCCCCACCCTTGTTCACGCCCCCTGAATAAACCAGATTGTATTCTATCTGCATTTAACTTGGCTAGTGTGTACCTTTGTGGAGGGGATACTGCATTGACACTGAACTGTTATATTGCAGGTCTTGTTTTACAGGGGATCTCCAGGGCCATTGCAGCTGATCCAGCCCTGGTGGTAAATATACCAAGTATGGGTTCAATATTGTATTCCTATGTCATACGTGATTGTTCATCTGCTGACCTGTGTAAGACATTAGAGGGGTTAGAGGGGGGTATTAGTGTCCCAGAGGGCTATACCCATTGCAGCTACGCTACTCTTAAACCAACCCTCTGGGTGGAGGCACCCATTCACCGAGCTCAGGTCCCTCAACCTGCACCTAGTCATGCAGGCAGGGGTAGTATCCCTTGGGATAGCGCTACTTAGGGGTTACATCTTGGAGGCACCGCTGGCATATGCTAGTGGTCAGAAGTGGGAACTACAACCCAGAAATATAAATTTTGTCAGAAATGGAGGTGCTTACTATGCCCAAGCTCAAGATTGCCCCCCCATAAGCTGGTTGTGCATCGCATGATGGGGTGGAGTGAGGCTGAGGGGTAGATCCCCAACATGCCATATTACTACTGGATATCCCTTTAGAGAGCACTAATGATACCATTGTAGAAACTGTAGAGAAACTAAAGTGTTTGGGAAAGGTTGAAGTGAGAGGGTGGGACTCAGATCTGTTTGATCAAACCCTGGTGGCCCTTCTCTCATGCAGCCTCCCTACAGACCCTGAGAGAGTGCCCTCCATCATCCTGCTCGAGGGGTCCCAGAAGGGGGTGGCGAGTTATCCATTTACACAGTGGCCCATCTTCTCCTGGGGGATCCCCAAAAGTGGAAGGTTTTAAAGATAAACTGTTAAGGTTATTAGCCACTGAAGGATGAACTGCCAAAGAGTTGTTAAAAATGTTAGACATATCAGAGGAGACTACTCCTCTACAGTCTCCCCCAGCATCTCCGTCTACCCATAGAGCTTCCCCTGTGGTAGCATCCCCCATTGTGATACCGCCTGTACACCTAGACTCTCATCACAGGCTCAGGCTATTTTCTGGTGCAGTGCCGGTACCTGTGGGGGAGGATGATTTGGAAACCAGGATGGACTATGCCACCCCCTATGTCCAGGAATGGCAATGTTCAGAGGGAGAAATGAGAAAGAGACTTATGGAAAGCTTAAGGGCACTGCACTGGAGGCTACCCACTTTCTTCAATCCACTAGCCCAGAAGCCACTGCGGCTGAGTACCTCTCTGCCCTAGAAGGGGTGTTTGGCAGCACAGAATCTGGGGAAGATGACTTTATGTGAAAATTTAAGTCCACCAAACAGTGGAAGAATGAGAAATTGTCTGCTTTTATCACCTGAACTGAGTGGGCCCTGCAAAGGGACCATAGAAAAGGAGGGGTGCCTGCTAGTGAACGGAATCGAGTCAGACTGGAGCATATCCTCAGATCTGCTAGATATTCCAGTGTGCTCATGCTGAAATTGAAATTCCAGGATCGTAAAGCCAACCCTCTCGAATATTGCTGGCTCATGAAGGAGATTCGAGAGGCCGAGAATGACAAGGAGGGAGAGATGGGAGCCCTATGCCGGGGTTGCCCCTACCAGCCAAGTTGCAGACCAGTCTGATGAACGAGATGACAATTCCGAACTTCAACAAGTAAGAGAACTGGTGAAGGAGACACGGGCCAATCAACAGGCTGCAGCTGAAGCGGCTAGGAGCTTGCATCCTTGCCAGATGGCAACTGAGAGTCAAAGTGAGGCTTCACCTGGTGGTGCAGGGGTTCTTGCCATTGTCCCTGAACCCTGGGTTGAAACTCAATTAATGGAAGAAGTGAGAGAGTTGAGAGCCCTGGTTGGAGACCTTATTCAAGCTATTCATACTGCTGGCCATTGAGGAGGCTATTAAAGATAGGGAGACCGACTTCAAGCCAAAAGAGGACTCTCAAGCCCCTTCTAACCAACCCAAAGTGAGGGATGAACCCCCACATTCTCGAGATCTCAAGGAACAAATGTTTTGCTATCTCTGTGGGGAGGACAGACACTCGGCCAAGCTGTGCCTACCCAGAGAACCTGTGAAAGGTCATCCCGACTGCTAAACCAAGTTCATTGGAGTAACATAAAGCCTCAGACAGGCCCAACAAAAAAGTATTATTCCTCAAAAAATGGCTGTGGGACAGACTGCCAAGCAAACTTCCCTGGACTTTTGGGATTCTTCGGCTATTATCACCGGTTCATAAAAAACTATTCCAAAATTATCCGCCCTTTGCTCAATCTCACTCAGGGCTATCCTCCCACTAACCGAAAGCACAAGAAAAACTCCATCAAGGAGTAAGATAAGGTCTGTTTCAAAACACATGAACTCTTCGGAGCCAGGTGGACTCCTGAGTGTGAGGATGCTGTTTATGATATTATTCATCAACTCTCCCACGCACTGCTGCTCGCATATGCTGACCCCACTAAACCATATGTACTGCACACTGATGCCAGCCTGAAGGGACTGGGGGCTGTTCTGTATCAAGAGTATGAAGAAGGCCTGCACCCAGTTGCCTTTGCCAGTAGAAGCTTAACACCTTCTAGGTGTAATTACCCAGTTCACAAACTTGAATTTCTCGCCCTCAAATGGGCTGTGGTGGATCAATTTCACGAATATCTTTATGGGGCCAAAATCTTAGTAAAGACTGATGATAACCTGCTTACCTATGTCCAGACCTCAGCTAAACTAGACACCGCTGGGCACTGGTGGTTATCCGCCCTTTCCACATATGACTATGTGGTGGAGTGCCAACCTGGCCTGAACCACATTGAGGCAGATGCCCTCTCAAGGAGGCTGAACCCCAGAGAAAACTGGGTGAGGTTGTCTGAACATTCTATCAAAGCTTTGTGTCAGAAGTTTGATAAAGATGAACACCCTTCTGCGGACACTGTTGATTGCCTAGTGGACTGCCTGGAGCCCCCAGAAACCTGTGTCCCCGCAGCCTGCTGCCACTTTACAGCATTAGACCTCTGTGCCTTACCTCAGTTTGACAGTGAAAATATCCAGTGGGCCCAAACCCAAGATCCTATGATTAAACCTATGCTCGATGCCCTGCATGCTGGAAAAGATGTGTCTAAACCTTCATTCTTCTGACCCACAGACTGCATTATTGTTTAGAGAAGGCCCCAGACTTAAGTAACGTAATCAGCTAATGTATCGAGAGACAGTAAACCATCAAGGCCAACTGGATAAATAGCAGTTGGTACTGCCCACGGCCTGCAAACATTTAGTACTTCTGGCCCTCCATAATCAAATGGAACACTTAGGTTGTGATCGGACCCTTGACTTGGCCCGTTCCTGATTCTACTGGCCGAAGATGGGAGCTGATGTTGAAGCCCATATTTGAACGTGCAGTTACTGCCTTCAAAGAAAAGCCCTGCCTCAAAGAGCTGCCCCACTGCTCAATATTTCCACCTGCACCCCCATGGAGCTGGTCTGTATTGACTTTCTGTGTCTTCAGCCTGACCTAAACAACATTGGGAATGTGCTAGTTGTGACAGATCATTTCACAAGGTATGCCCAGGCCTACTCCACCAAAGATCAGAAAGCATCCACAATGGCCAAGGTTCTGGTAGAGAAGTTCTTTGTCCATGTGACAGAAATGGTAAGGAAAGAGTTAATGGTTTGGATTCTCTAGCTGGTGTTTTTTTTAGCAGTTTGAAAAAAAAAAAAAAAAAAACACACACAGGCTAAAATCCACTGTCCAGCAGCATCCACAAGCTGGAATTTGCAGTCCTCCCTAGCTGCTAGATAAGAGATGGGTCATAAATCTCAAGTGGACATCTCCACACACACACACACAGACCTGCAGACACATCCACAGGGCAGTTTGAATGGATTGAGTCATTCAAATATAAACTGAAAGTTTAAAATGGAATATAATTGGTCACTGATAGGTGTTCAGTCTGATTGGGACAATTAAATACATACATGTTAGATGGTTGGTGCATTCAAAGAGGGAATAGGCATTACCTATTCCCAGGAGAATATATAAGAGGCTGAAAGACAATGAAGTGTCTCTTTTGCTTTGGAAGCTGGAAGGGGAAACATAAGTTTGGAGCCTACCCTTGTAGCTATGTCTGTGGGAGCTGGCAGTTAGAATAGGGTCCAGTGTCTCTTAGAAGGACAGGAAAGAGTAAGTTTAGTGCTAGCATATTTCAGTAATAGCCTTCTTCTTTTGCCATCTGTTATTTAAAAACATTTGTTTACTTTTCCTGTATGAGTGTTATTCTCTAGTGTTGTAAACATATATCCTGTAAATGCTCAGTGCACATTCTGTTAAGTAAAAAGCTATTTATTTGATTAACAGTTGTGACTGTGATGTCATTTTTCTAAGGTAATATTTGGGTTCCACTGGCTGAGGTAAACTCTGTGTAGCATCCGCCACCTGAGAGAGGCACACTACCAGACTTTAACTTGTGTCATTGCACGTTTAATTATTCAAGTTTGTGAACTTGAAGGTTGGCGTTGGCGACTCCAGCTGGTGGCAATGAATACCCGAGGACAGACACCTCTCTAAAAGCTGTTTCAGCCCAGAGGGAGAAGTGGGTTGTCACAGTCCATTATGTCACACCTCAGAGGATTCACTCTGACCAGGGGAGAGACTTTAAAAGCCAATTGATAAAGGAAATGCTCTCTTTGTGGGGGGTGAGGAAGTTCAGAACTACTCCTTACCACCCTCAGGGGGATCCGCAGCATGAACGCTTTAACAGGACCCTCCTGGACATGTTGAGCATGCTTCACCCTAAAGACAAGCCCAAGTGGAACCAACAGATTAGCACTCTGGTACAGGCCTATAATTGCACCAAAAGTGATGCTACCAGGTTTTCCCCTTACCGTCTAATGTTTGGCAGGGAAGCGTGGTTGCCTGTGGACATCTGTTTCGAGGTGTTCCCGGATGTAGTCCGAGCTGAAAACTACTTGCAATATGTTCAGAAGCTAAAGGCCCAGCTAAATCATGCCTTCCAACTGGCACAAACTATGGTGGCAAAAAGAAATCTTGCAAACAAAGAGAGGCATGACAAGCATGTAAAAGCTAAGGAGTTGTTACCTGGAGATCCTGTTATTGCACAACTTGGGACTGCATGGAAAACATAAAATTGCAGATAGGTGGCATCATCTTCCCCATATCATAGTCAGCAAACTGGATGATCTGCCAGTATATAAAGTACGTCCTGAAAATGATCTTCGAGCCATCAAGACCATGCATAGGAACCACCTGCTGTCCATTGGTCAAGTAATTATTTATTCTGAACCTTCAGATGCTGCCCCTCCTGGGCCTGTGACTCATGCTGCTGCCAAAAAGAGACAGAGTCAGCCTTCTCCAGTTGCCCAGGACTCTAGGCCTTTCCTCAGGCAGGTCCAAAGTGACAGTGACTGCCAATCTGAATCTGTGAAGCTTCATATTATCCTTCCAATGAACTGAGTCAATTATTTCAAGAACATCCTATGTGCAATTATGGAGATGAAGCTGGACCTTCAGGACTGTCTAACCCTCCAGTTTCCTCCTCAAAACCCATGCCCCCTGAAAGTGAGGTGCAATGTGTGACTTCGGAAGTAGCTCATTCATTGTGTCTAGTTGAGGAAGAGCCTGATAATGCAAGCTCTTCTGGTGACATATCAGAAACTAATGAACCATATGAACATGACGATTCTGACCCTGCTATGATAAATGACCATAGTGAAACCCCTGTGGTTGAAAGTATCAGTCAAGTGTTGCAAGATCAAAATGTTTCAGAGTTTTCCCTGGGTGATAAATCTGGGCCTTCTTTAGAATCCAATGATGAGTAAAATGTTGTGGAAACAGAATCAACAGAGCCTGGAGCAGACAGTGTTCCTAATCTGGAACCTTCAACTGGTGCAGAGGTACACCTCCCCACAGGAGAAGAATCCAATGCCAATGTTGACATCCCAGAGCCTGTGCCTGTTCCTCCTTGAAAGTCTGGGAGAGCTACTAAACCAGTGATACATCTCAGTTATGACTCCCCTGGGAGGCCCGTGGACCTTCCCTTACATGATGTCTATAAAGCAGTCTCTATTTCTGAAAGCTCACTTCCCAAATTGGGTTTGTCTGCTACATCTAAGCTAATTGTTCACCCATCAGAACATGGTGCCCCTGCCCCATCTAGCCCCACTTTAGCTGATAGGGAAGGGCCCCCATCTATGCTATTTAGAGTACAGGAAACAGTACAAACCTGAATGAGTAAAGTAACGTTATTATCTTATGAATCATAGTTAAATCATTTATCTGTATGTCAAATGCATAAATGATGTTACAGAGTATGGAATATATCATGAATAAGTATAGTAATATTATAAGCTTACGTTTACTGATGCATCAGTCTTTATTTTTGGTATGGTATACCAATGAAACATAAATGTCTTGTATAGTGTAACCCCCCTACAAATGGGGGTTCCCAAAAAGTCCTCCTCGAGGTTGCCTAAATGCTCACTGCCAGGCTGGTGTCCTTCGTTTTAGCAGTTAAATGTGATTGCCAGAGAGTGCCTGTATAGCCTCTGTGTACTGTCTCTTTAAGAGCTGCCTGGATGACAGTCATAAGTAATCTGAGAGGGAGCTCTGTTGAAAGATGTAACTATTTGCTGAAAATCATTTAGAGTGATAATGATAGTGTAGTTTGTTTAACCTGCCTTCTTTTCAGCAAGGACTGTTTTGTTTATCTCCACTATCTTGGTCCTGGACTGTGAATTGGACCAATCAGTACTGGTGGAACCTAAAATGGAGCTGGACTACAGGAGCTGTCTGGAGTCAAAATCTGTAGGAATTGTAGTTTTGGGCTTTTTGCACCTGAAGGGGGAGTCTTTGTTGTACTGACAGGAGGATCAGCCAACCGAACTGTTTGGATCTTGGGGAAATTCCCAGGCTGCTGCAGCTAGTTTTCAGGTTTGAGCTAAGAAGTGAAGAAGTAACAGCTCAAGTGATTTTTGAGCAGCCATTCTGTATAGTTTTGCATGGGAGAACTGTGAAAGGGCTGAGTTTTGGCCTGCCTGTCTGCCTGCTGTCCCTGAGAGGGAAAATAGAGTTTATTTGGACTGAATCTGAGTTGTGAGGACTATTTAAGCCACTGGACTGTGACCAGGCTTTAACCTGAAGAAGACCTGAAGATTTGCTGAATGCGATCGGCCTGTCAGGATTTCTAGCTGCTTTTGAATCCCCGGTTTGTGCAGAGACCTTGCGATCTTGACCGGAGAGCAGTTTGCCTGGTACAGTAGAATTTCCTTACATGTAAATGTGCTGTGTATTGAAAAGTGGGTTGTGATTTGGTTCCCCACTGTGTGAACTGTGTTCTGCTTGCTGGAAGCTTTATCCAGCCTAATCAGACTGAATCCACGTTCATCTCCATTCGGCCTGGGCCATGCCACGCTGGCCCTGCCAGACTACCCCACTGCACAGAGAAAGCCACCGACGAGAGACCTGCCTGGGGATCAGCCCCCTGCTCCATGCTTGAACAGGAAAGATGCCTCGGCAAATCGTGTGGACCCTGCTTCTCCTGGCACTCCAGATTAATCACCTGCTGTCTCGATTTTTGTCCAGCCTGTGTCCAGTCTTGGGTGTCGTGAGTAATCATCAGGGTAGCTCCCTGTGACAAAAGCCTAATCTAAAAGTGTGTCATCTGACTGTCTTGTTGTTTTCTTTTCATGAACTAAGCCCCCTGGCTCCGGATTACAAATAGTGTGTGTTGAGCATGCTGTTTTCTTTCATCACAGGGCCCCAACCAGCTGCAACGTTCCTGGCTAGCCCACCATTCTCCATCTGGGTACCCAGAGTGTGTGACTGTTTATGGACCCTGAAGTGCATGCATAACTGTTTGATTGATAGAGCCTTTAAGCAAATTAACCTGATTACACCCCTCCCTTGTTCAAGCCCATTAAATAAATCAGATTTAACTCTTTTTTGCATTTACCCTGACTGTGGGTCCAGTTTGTGCAAGAGTACTGTACTGCTGTTATTTGCTGTGTATAATCTTGTTTCATAGGGGGTCCCCAGGGCCGGGCCAGAGGAAAGCCCTGGTGGTAAGAGCAAACAGTGTGGGTACTTGTGTGGTGTATCAGGGGTATTATGAAAGTGATTATGTATTGTTCCGGCCACTAGTAAGGAAATAGGGGGGTTACAGTGTCCCAGAGGGCTGTGCCCAGGTTAGCTTGACCACTACCAACCCTGACATCCGGGTGGAGGCACCCGTTTCAGAATTCAGGCCTTTTAACCTGCTACTAGCCAAGCAGGCAGGAGTAGTAGCTCTTGGGATAGCGCCACCTAGGGGTTATTATAGTATATGTCTTTATATAATGTTATAGCAAGCATGGATGATGCGGACGCCAAGTTCTTTCCAGGCAGGGAAGGGTAACCCCCCTACAAATGGGGGTTCCTAAAAGGTCTTCCTCGGCTTGCCTAATGCCCACTGCCAGGCTGGTGTTCTGGGTCTAAAACAGTTTTGAATATGCCTGCATGAGAGTGCCCTGTTAGCCTCCATGCCTGTCTCTTTAAGTGTTATCTATTTCGTAGGATATAAATAATCTGGGTGGGGGCTGAGTGGTTTCAGGCTCGAGTCCCGCCCGGGCTGTGGTACAGCTGCTTCATTCTGCCATCGCCAAGTGCTCAGAGGAAGCCCTTTTAGGATCTGTGATTGTTTGCTGATTATCTGCTTTAATAATAATAATATAAGAGTTTGTTTAACCTGCCTTCCCTTGCAGCATGGACTTTCTGTTAAGAGTCACCATTATGGTTCTGGACTGCCAGTTTGGACCAATCGGTACCTCGGGGGACCTTAAAATGGAGACTGTCCCCAGAGGTCTTGCGGGAGTGAATTTCTGTAGGAATTGAAGTTTTCACTGTTTGGCACCTAAATGGACCTGGAGGAGCAGCCCTTTCTGTGACAGACAGATGGATCGACCAACCAAACTTTTTGTAACACTGGGAAGTCCCAGAGCTGCCTGCAGCAGAGTGTCAGTTAAGAGTTGGAGTTTGGAGAGTGAACAATTCGAGCAGCTGCTCCTGTATGGTAGCGCAGGGATTCGTCAAGAAGGCTGTGTCTGGCCTACCTGTTAACATCTTCCCGTGTGAAGAAGTCTGTGCAAATAAAGTCAGACAAAATCCAAAAGCCTTGTTTGAGACCTGAATCCTGAATTGAGAGAGGGTGAATTTTGCCTGAGTGTGGACCAAAGACTTGCTCCAGAAGTGATCAGCCTGTCGGGTACTGTAGAGAGCTGCAGAACAAAAGGTTTGCGCAGAGATCCTGTTATATTGCAAACGGACTTCATCCGTACTGTAGCTGAATATTTGCTTACTTATAAGTGTGCTGAGTGTGTTGTGTGGGTCGCGATTGGTTCCCCACACTCAAGTGTTATGCTAGCTGGAAGCTGCTCCAGCGCTTTCATGGACTAAAATCTGAACTTTCCACCTGGTCTGGGCCTCACCATCTCAGCCTAGACTGCTGCTTTCACCGCAGAGACTCATCTGACGAAAGACCCACTCAGGGATTCGGCTCCCTACTCAACACCATTGAACAGGCATCGACCACCATGGTGCATCGTGCGGGCCCTGCTTCCCCTGGCAAGCAAGAACAACATTCAGAGAATTTCATCTCATCAGTCCTGCCTCCTAGTCTGGGTAGCACGAGTAACAAACAGGGTAGCTTCCTGCAACAAAGCTGCAATCATTGTGTGTCATCTGATTTTATTTTTTGGGTTGATCACAATAGACTGAGCCATCCGCCTCCAGAATACAAATTTGGGTTGAAGTGCATGTTGCTTGTTTTCTTTCCTAAGGGCCCCAACAACAGCTGCAACGCCGGCCTACTCCGGGCAATGCTTCAGGCTAGCCTGAATAACAACTGGGTACCAGAGTGTGTGTGACTGTGCTAGAGGGATTCTTGGTGCACGCACGCTTAACCTGACTAAATCAGATCTGTAATCAAATGCTAGATTACTGCCCCACCCTTGTTCACGTCCCCTGAATAAACCAGATTCTATTCTTTCTGCATTTAACTTGGCTAGTGTGTACCTTTGTGGAGGGGATACTGCATTGCCACTGAACTGTTATATTGCAGGTCTTGTTTTACAGGGGATCTCCAGAGCCACTGCAGCTGATCCAGCCCTGGTGGTAAATATACCAAGTATGGGTTCAATGTTGTATTCCTATGTCATACATGATTGTTTATCTGCTGACCTGTGTAAGCCGTTAGAGGGGGGTATTAGTGTCCCCGAAGGCTATACCTATTGCAGCTACACTACCCTTAAACCAACCTTGTGGGTGGAGGCACCCATTCACTGAGCTCAGGCCCCTCAACCTGCATCTAGTCACGCAGGCAGGGGTAGTCTCCCTTGGGATAGTGCCACCTAGGGGTTACATTGGGAAAAAGAAATAGGGAACCAGTGAACCCTCAAGGAACATCTATCCTGTTTTCTTGAATATGACCTCAATAATAAATAATGGGGATGAGAAATACAGAGCTTGTGAGAAATATAAGTTGCTTTGTGGCCAAATTACATGTTTTTCAAAGATCTCGAGGAGTTGGTAGCTCTTTAAGCTAATTTATTGGGCAACTGGGCTAAGAATTTGCCTGGTTTCAGGTACCACCAAGCCACATTGGCAATAACAGTTACAGACAAGGGTGCAAAATTATTACATGGATGTTTGAGATTCTACAACAGTAATAAATATACTACAAGCAGGGCTGCAGCTGTGAATTTTGGGGCCCAGGACAAGTCAATCAAAATGGGCCCCTGTTTCCCAAACCAGCTAATGCCAGGGTAATGCCAGCTCCTCAGGTGGGACCCTCCTGAGCTTGGGGCCCCGGACAACTTTCCCACTTCCCCCCCATCACTGCGGCCCTGACAACAAGGAGTCCTGACTGCAGTTTGAGTGGATAGGGCACACGTACACAGTGCGGATAATAGTTTAATTGCCAGCAGTTTTACATAAACAATGACTAAGTTACAGTTCAGGGCAGAAATCACAAATAAATAGATATCAGCACTGAGATTTTTACGTAAAGTTGGGGGGTGGGCATAGACAAGAGGATCTCCAATTAGGGTAATTGGGACCAAATGGGTAGACTGTTCAGATCTGTTTCTGTCTGTCACTTTTATATGTTTCTATGTATGGTACAAGGTGGAACTGTCCCATCTCAAGTATGGAATTTAATTCAGTTCAGTTTAATTCAAAATCAAGGAATATAATTTGATACATGGATCTGGGCAACTGACTCTGAAATTCCCAGGGTACCTGTTTGTGAGAGACCAAAAGGAATTTGGGGTATTTTATCTTGTGCTCTGTAGCAAAGAGAGCTGTCAAAGGATGGTTGGTAGACATACGTGGGACCCACCATTTTGGGTCAAACCTAAGAGCCCCGTCAGAGCTGAGAGGGGATTCATGGGGTCTTTCACTGTTGACTGACATCTGAGATGAAAGCCAAGCAACACAGAACCCCCCCCACCTACCTTCTCTAGGCCCTTCCCAAAGATGGCGGTGAGGGGGCACTGAGTAACTGGCTCCCACTTTTTCTCTGAATTCACTGACATCATAGATGGGACCCTCACATCATTGAGCTTGATACCCCTTAACTCCCATAGCTAGGCGGGCGTGTTACCATCCCAGAGCAGAGGGCCTGACTCAAACAGAATGACAGGTGGCAATCCATCTGTTACAGTGCTGTAAATCCATTGAGGGGTGTCTGTGCCTCCATTAACCTCAAGAGTGAAGCTCGAGAGGTTTCTGATGTCACAGGAATCCCACAGTGGATTTACAGCAACTGTAAAAGATGGATTGACATCTGTTATTTTTTGTAACATTTATGTTTTTTTAATACAGTTTCCCAAATAAATGCATAACCTGCCCACAGTGATAAAAAAAATGAAAATGAACAGTTTGCCAAACAAATGCGTTACCTGCCCGCAGTGAGTAGCTGAGAGTAACAGAGATCACTTTCCGGCTTACCGACTGCGTTGTCCATCCTCCCTCAAGTCATTAAGCTGATTGAGAGTGTGTGAAGCGTTCCTATCTGTAATACCATTGTTTTGACATCAGATCAGTAGTATTATGGATTCCTGACGTCAGAACCATTGTATTATGACTCTCAGCCACTGTCGATTTTTTATGCTAAAAAAACAAAAAACATATGTTACAAATAGAATAATGGATGGCTCTCACTGTTATAGAGCAGTAACTCCAACGAGGTAAGCTCGAGAGATTTAAAGTCTTCAGAACCCTGATATGCAGTTGCTGCTCCATAACAGATAGAGAGCCATCATTTTTTACGTTGTCTTGCACGCAAGTGCAAACAACGTATTGTGGTAGCTTCGAGTAGCAGGTTTTGGACGTGCGGTTGTGTTGTGGCCAGTGGTGCCACTGCTTTTTCGGGCTGGGCTCTGTGGCACCAATGAAATAGCATGCTGTCTATGACAGTGCAGCAAAAGCGTGTCACTAACTTGAAACAATTTCGCCGCTGCAATGAGGGAGCAACCCGTTACTGCAGGGCATGTCTTACCTGGTGTAACATTTCAATAAACATGGTGGCAGCTGTCGCCGTCCACCTCTCACAGTCCTGCCTGAAAGCCGATGTCGGGTGGTGCCCAATCCCCCTGTTGGCATGCCCCCTCCCCAGTTCATTTGCTGATGGGGGAGCCCAGTCCCCGTCAGCATAATGTCCCCCTATTTTAATTTGTCTGCTGAGGGGGAGTGCCCAATCCCCCTTGGCATCATGCGCTCCCCACAAACACAGATCCGTTTTCTGTGCTGATGGAGGGCCGAATCCCCATTGGCTTCAGTCCCCCTCCCCAAAAAACACAGGTGGCACACTGGGAGCCCACCCCAGTGTGCCAAGACAAACCTGTAAAAAAAAAAAAAACTTCCTGTGATGTCTTTTTTTAACCTGTAAAAGAGAAAACGGTCCCTCTTTGTCTCCAGTGTCCCTCCCCCAACCTGCACCCCACCTTTCTGCACCCCCCCTCACGCCATACTTATCTCCAGAGCCCGGCACAATGATCTTCGGTGGAGCGGGAACACGTCTGCTCTCTTCAAAGCCGACCACGAACTGAAGAAATGCCGGTAAGCTGTATAATGGCATCAATGGGGGGGGGGGGTGTCCACTTAGGTGAATATCTCAGCCATTTTTGTGACTTTTGGCTCCAAATTTTCAACATGGGGTTCCTGGGACCCCACCTCATGACCTCAGTCACTGTCATGTTGTTATTCAGTCCCAAAAGGTGATTTTGCGGTCACTGCACGGAATCACCTTGCGGGACCAATTAACGAAACGACAGTGTCACTGTTCATGAAGTGGGCTCCCGAAAAGCCTATGTTGCAAATTTGGTGAAACAATTCCAAAAAAAATGACTGTGTTACGAGCGTGCGTTGCGTAGTTTCCACGCACGCTCATAAGTTCGAGAATTCTTAATATTTTCACTCCAGATCTTCAACATTGCCATTTTTGCACATGTCCTAATGAACAGTACTGCTGTCATTTTTCACATCCTGCCTGAAATGTGTTTTCACACATCTGGCGCACAATGGCGCGGTCACTGTGGGAAATCAATGTTTGGGACAGATTAAAAAAATCACAGTGACACTGTTCATGAGTGGAGGTCCCAAAATGCCTATGTTGAAAATTTGGTGACAAAATTCCAGAAAATGACTATGTTACGAGCGTGCATTGTGCAGTTTCCACGGACACTCCTAACTTCGAGAATTTTTAATATTTTCACTCCAAATTTTCAACATTGCCATTTTTGCACACCTTCTTTTGAACAGTACAACTGTCATTTTTCACATCCTGCCCGAAATGTGTTTTCGCACATCTGGCACACAATGGCGGGTCGCTGTGGGAAATCAACATTTGGGACAGATTAAGAAAATCATAGTGACACTGTTCATGAGCAGAGGTCCCAAAATGCCTATGTTGAAAATTTGGTGAAAGAATTCCACAAAATGACTGTGTTACCAGCGTGCGTTGTGCAGTTTCCACACACACTCGTGACTTGGAGAATTTTTAATATTTTCACACCAGATTTTCAATATTGCCATTTCTTCACACCTCCTTATGAACGGTACAGCTGTCATTTTTCACATCCTGCCTGAAATGTGTTTTCACACATCTGGTGCAGAATGGCACGGTTGCTGTGGGAAATCAACATTCGGGACAGATTAACAAAATCACAGTGCCACTGTTCTTTAGCAGAGGTCCCAAATGCTTTCATGAGGTGGGGTCACAAAAAGGCCATGTTGAAAATTTGTAGTGCAAATACCAACAAACGCTCAGAGCATTAGGGTTTCTAACCATAACGTCCCACCCTGTAGAGACTGACAGGCGTCAGGGGTGTGCCTTTGGATTGGTGGCTGTAATGCTCACGCCATTCCACCCCCACCCTGTAGCCAGTGACAGGCATCAAGATGTGCCTTGGACTCTTTAGCTCCAAAGTTCACCCCATTCTCCTGTACTGCACTCATTTCAATGTATTTCCTTATGCAATGGGGTGAGCACAAGGCCCGATGACCCCAAGGCACAACGTGACATTTGTCACAGTCTGCAGGGTAGGGTGAGGTGAAATGGCATGAGCGTTATGGCTGATGACCCAAAGGCTCACCGTAATGTGTCAGTCAGTCTCTGCAGGGTAGGGTGGGGTGGGATGGAGTTGACGTTGGTTCCATACTTCACTGCCATTCCTATTATGCATCTCTCTAACTCCTGCTCTGCCAGTGCCAATGCCAGCAAGGCAATATTCGGCATTGACAAATGCTTGTTTGTAATACATGGCTCTCTATCTATATTCTGTTTTTTTTTTCACCAGAAACAGCAAAAAAAAACCAACAACAAAACAAAAAAGCACTTCCAAATCACTTACTCATCCCAACTGCCACTGCTCCGTCTTTCAGCTTACTCACTCTGTCTGACTGCCACTGTTGCAATTGCAAATGTGATTCACACCTTCACAGTGTGGCACGCCCCTCCCCCCCCAGTGCAGGCTACTCGCTGTCACTCTTGCCAACAGCTCCCCCCATTTCTCTTACCTATATAACGACAAAAATTCTGCTGAGATTAGTTGTAACACTGATGTAACTGGGATGCACACTTGTCAATGGCATAGTTTTTGATACTCTTATTTGAAAATAATGATAAACGCTTTGGCTTGCATGCAGCGCTTTATTCACTGCACACTCCTCAGTTCCTAACATACAGAAGGCAACTGTGTACTGAGTACTGAGTACTGCTGCAATTGATGTACACCATACTATCAACTTGCTCCAAACTAACTAACTGCTGCAAAACCTAGTGCTGCAAACCAACTAAGTGCTGCAATAATAACTAAGTCCACTGGGTGGTTCTGTTGATTGATACCGATTACAAGATTACAAACAGCTCCCCCCATGATTATCTCCACTGCTTCTGTCATAGTTTCAAATACCAGTGTAAGCCACCCCTCTCAGACCTGGCTTACTAGGCCGTATTCTCCCTTTGATTAGGTTCCCTTTTATGGGCATTTCCATGTTCTGCCCCAGGAGGGCATTGCTCTTGACCCAGGTTTAAGGGGGGGGAGTTTCTGGCAGAGAAGGGGGGGAGCTGGCAGGCTGTATATAGGGCTGGTTGGGCTGGGGTTTCAAACACCCAGCCTGGGAGGTACCAGCTGTTGCTAGTGTCAATGGCTATGCGGTTTCAACTCCGATGGGAGACTGGTAGGAGTATGGCAACCGTTGGAAACTTGGGTCCTGGTGAGATCAGTGACTGGGTGGAATGCAGCCTAGAGGTAAGCCCATCGACATTTGGGTTCGGGAATCCCTGGCACCCTTGAGAAAGGTATGGCAGTGGGGCTGTCGCGGCAGTGGCAAGGCTGTGGCAGGGCCCCTTGGAGGTGGCAGCTCTGAGGTGGTCATTTCCCCGGTGTGGCACGCTGCCAAGGCGATCTGGGTGGATTGCAGTTCCAGACCTCGTTTTATCAGCCCTGCCCTGCCCATGTCTGGAGCAGGTCCCGTGTTAGGCCCATTATAGAAATGCAAAGTAAAAGTACCTGCAAGTAAGAAGCCCAGTCGCACATGCTATAGTTTAAGCAGCATCCAGTCTCTGTTGGAAGAGGGTTACAAACTGGTTGGTTCTCTGGCAAGGTCTTCAGGGCAGCCGCGGTGTGTTTAAATGCCACTTCCCTGGAATTGGTTACTGCAGGGTGGGGAGTAAGGCACTCTCCGAGTACGGGTTTAGGTCATGCATTATACTCTGTTAGGTCTGAGCTTTACTCTGGCTCTGGTTATCTGTGTGGAGTCTGCACCTGGTCTATTGCTTCAGGCCTGTTTTAAGCAACGGTATCAGCCTGGTACTGTTTGTACCTCCCATGAATGACCGCTGGCCTGTCTTGGCTTCATAGAGCTGCGCACTCAAGTTACTTATTTATTAATTTTAAATAGAAACCAAATAAAATTTAGTTATTTGTTCTTTACCTTCGTGTGTGCTGGGATTATTTGAATGAACTAACTATATTGTAAAAAATACTCTGAAAAAGAAAATCCAGCCTCTGGCCACCCTGAACTTGCAGCTGTTGGTAAGCTATAGCCCATTGGGTGAGGAATCAGCTTGCTATATGCTGCTTTAGATCTGCAGGCGAGGTACAGCCTTGTTTTCTTTGTGCTGTAAGCCTTATGCCTGGAAGGTTTCTGGTTTGTACCCCCCCACCCGTATTATCATCAGGACCCCTAGACAATAAAGGGGGGCAAAGGGGGTGCTATACCAGTTCCATACGGTGACAGGGGTGCACGGTGAAGCAGTGATCGAAATTGAAATAGCATTATTTTTACATTAGAGCGATACCATTATGACTTCTTGATATCAGAATGATGCTATTATGTGTTTTCAATGCTGCTGCATTCCTATGGCAAAACAAGGGGACCCATTTATTACAGATATGTAAGTGGGTGGAGGTGATGGCTACCTTCAGGACTTGACCTACTGCAGAGGTAAGAAATTAAGGAAAAAACAGAAGTGCGTTGTTTGTTAAACTTGGGGGAAATTATGAAAAATGGAATTAAAAAAGGGAAGTGCTGGCAGTACTGGAATTACATTTTATGAAGTTTAGGTACTTGTAGCACCATGTGGGTCTGTCTTTAAACTGAGACTCCAATTATAGGTAAATGTCAGTGCTGTGTGAGGTACAGTCTTCAGTCTGGGAGAGATTTTTCACAAATAAAGTGTGATGAGCTTGCTTGATTCTTTGCAGATAAGATGGCCAGCATTAGGTCGGGTATCATCCCAGCTCTCTCTTTAAGGGATTGCGGAGATCGATGAGAGGTGGTGAGCGCCCGGGCTACCTGGTTTGACTTTAGCAGGCCGGAATTCTGGGACATTGTGAAGATTGCCCAGACTGTACGACCAACCAGCTGTAGCTTAGATCCGGGCCCTACGCCACTATTATTAGGTTGTGTAGATGTCATCTGCCCGATCATTGCGGAAATTGTCTGGAAATCCTTGGAGCAGGGGGTCTTTCCTGATCCCCTAAAGGAGGTGGTCATTTGACCACTCCTTAAAAAACCTTCACTGAACCCAGACTGTTTAGCCAGCTACAGACCTGTCTCCAACCTACTCTTTGTGGGTAAGGTTATTAAGAAGGTGGTTGCGCTGTAGCTGGATAACCATCTCATAACTCACAGTGTCTATGATGTTCTCCAGTCTGGGTTTAGGAAAAGACAAAGCACTGAGACTGCCCTGGTCTGGGTTTTAAATGATCTCCTAATTATGAGAGATCGAAAGGCTCGTACTATTCTAGTCCTTCTCGATCTCTCTGCAGCATTTGATACTGTGGACCATGATGTGCTGTTGGAGCGCCTGCGGCTTCTTTGTGGACTGTCTGGTACAGTTCTACATTGGTTTCAATCTTTCCTTACAGGCCTGACACAGAGGGTTGTCACCGGAATTTATTCCTCTGATGACATCTCTCTGTCCTGTGGGGCGCCGCAGGGCTCCATTTTGGCGCCCATGTTGTTCACAGTCTATATGCTGCCATTAGGAGATGATATTAGGCGTTACAGTTTGGGTTTTCACTGCTATTCAGATGATACCCAACTGTATCTGTCCTTTATTCCTGGACAGGATGATGCAATCTCCGTGCTTAACAGCTGTCTAGCCAAAATCAAAGACTGGGTGAGCAGTAGCTGGCAGCGGTTGAATCTGGATAAGACCGAGGTGTTGGTTGTGGACCCTGGTTGCCCTGAGGTGGGTCTTAGGGCTGGGCTTCTCTCAGGCTTATGGCTTGATGGTGTCCAGCTCTTAACCTTAGACCGGGTGAGCAACTTGGGCATTATTTTTGATAATGGTTTGATCCTAAAATTGCAGGTGTCAACCGTTGTCAAATCGTCCTTTTACCATCTTAGGAATATTGCCTGAGTGAAACACCTGGTTCCTCAGGATGACCTTCCTACATTGGTCCACGCCTTTATAACCACTCGCCTTGATTACTGCAATTCCCTTTACCTAGGGCTTCCAGGGTTTGATATCCACTGCTTGCAGCTAGTTCAGAATGCGGTGGCCAGGCTTTTGACTGGTACTTCCAGGACTAGTCATATTACGCCTGTCCTCCACGAATTGCACTGGCTGCCTGTTCAGTGGCAGATCACCTTTAAGGTCAGGTTACTGTCCCACAAAGCCCTACATGGACAGGAACCCCAGTATCTGCAAGATCTTCTTACTCCTTACTGCCCCTCCTGCTCACTCCGATCCACCGACGAGGGATTGCTAGAGATTCCCAGGATTCGGGTAAAGACATCTGGGACGCATGCGTTTTCTTATGCTGCCCCTACCCTGTAGAATTCTCTACCTTGTCGGATAAGAGAATGCCTGACTGTCCCAAGTTTTAAGTCGGAGCTCAAAACTTACTTGTTTTTTAATGCTTTTTCTCAAGGTTCTTAAATATGTATATATGTTTTATTTAATCGTTGGTTTTAATATGTTGTACAGCGCCTTGGTTTTGAAAGGTGCTTAAAAAATAAAGTTTTACTTACTTACTTTTTATTTACTTACAGGGGTCCCTTCAAAGCTGTGGGGGTCCTGTCTATAAACTGACCCCTCCACCACCACCAATTATAAGTAAATGTCAGTGTTGTATGAGTTACTGGGGCTCACTTCAGAGCTATGCGGCCCTGTCTATAAACTGGCCCCTCCACCACCACCCATTATAAGTAAATGTCAGTGTTGTATGGGTTACTGGGGCTCACTTCAGAGCTATGGGGGTCCTGTCTATAAACTGAGCCCCCCCCCCATTATAAGTAAATGTCAGTGTTGTATGAGTTATTGGGGTTCACTTTAGAGCTATGGGGCCCTTTCTATAAACTGATCCCCTCATTATAAGTAAATGTCAGTGTTGTATGAGATACTGGGGCTCACTTCAGAGCTATTGAGGCCCTGTCTATAAATTTACCCCCCCCATTATAAGTAAATATCAGTGTTGTATGAGTTATTGGGGCTCACTTCAGAGCTACGCGGAGCCTGTCTATAAACTGACCCCCCCCCATTATAAGTAAATGTCTATGTTGTATGAGTTACAGGGGCTCCTTCAGAGCTATGGAGGCACTGTCTATACACTGGCCCCCCACCCATTATAAGTACATGTCAGTGCTATATGAGTTACTGGGACTCACATCAGAGCTATGGGGGGGGGCTGTCTATAAGGTGACCTCCCATTATCAGTAAATGGCTGTGTTATGTGAGTTACAGTGGCTCCCTTCAGAGCTACGGAGGCCCTGCCTATAAACTGAGACCCCAGTAAGAGGTAAATCTTGGTGTCATATCAGCTACTGGGGCTCAGCTCAGAGCTATGGGGACACTGTCTATAAACTGCCCCACCCATTAAAAGTAAATGGCAGTGTTGTATGAGTTACTGGGCCTCACTTCAGAGCAATGGGGGCCCTGTTAATAAACTGACCTCTTCCATTATAAGTAAATGTCAGGATTACATGAGTTACTGGGTCTGTGCACATCAGTGCTATGGGGGCCCTGTCTACAATCTAAGCCCTGAAGATCTAAGAATTGCTGAATGTAATGAATGGCTTAGAGGGTGGTGTGAGGTGGAAGGGTACAGGTGCGTTGGTGGTTGGGAAGGGACATGGGACAACAAGAATCTGTATGCACCAGACAGGGTACACCCAAGTAGAAAGGACACAAGGGTCCTGAAAGGAAAGCTGGAGGACTTCATGATTAAAAAGTTAAATTTAAACTGGTGGGGGGCTGCAGGAGGAGAAGTGGGATAGGAGAGGTGAGGGAAGAAGGAAAGGAGCAAGGGAAGAAGGGGATAGAATGGGGCAGGCCAGAAGGGGGGGGTCCAGAGTCGTGGTGGATGGTGTCTCTAAATGCTAGAAGTCTGGGGAACAAAATGGTGGACTTGCAGTCTTTGTTGGCTGAGGGAGAGGCGGACCTAGTGGGCATCATAGAGACTTGGGCCACGCAAAACCAGGACTGGGATCTAGCAGTTCCTGGGTATAAAATGTATAGAAAGGATAAGGGGATTGGGGGGGGGGTGCTGTACATGAAGGAAGGGATAATTTGCACCAGAGAGAAAGATGCAGAGGTCAAGCCTGAAGCTTTGTGGGTGCAGATCCAATCCATGAAAGAGAAGAATCTAACAATGTAGGTGGTCTACAGACCGCCTTACCAGGATAAGGAACTGGATAAGGTACTGGGGTCCCAGATCAAAGAGACATGTTCCCCATAGGGGTCAGGTAGGACTTGGGGCACTTCAGTCTACCTGGCCTGGACTGGAATATCCCTGCCACCTCCTGTACTAGGGAATGGGTACTGCTGGATGCTTTCCAGAGTACCTTCCTGATTCAAGGTGTCATGGAACCCACTAGGAAGAGGGCTGTCCTGGATCTGGTCCTGTCCACCTGTGCACATGTTCAGGATGAGAAGGTGGATGCACCGCTAGCAGGATGTGACCACCACATGGTGTGGTTTCACCAGGACATGAGTAGGGGGATGGTCAGGACCAAGACGAGGGTCTTGGAGGTTTGGAGGGCTGACTTTGGAAGGATGGGAGAAGTTCTGCAAGGACACCTTGCTGGGATCATAGTGGGGATGGATGTGGAACAGAAATAGGACATAACGAAGAAGAGTTTGATGGAAGCCACTAAAGAGTGTGCTAAAATCAGAAGTAAGAAAGCTAAGTCCAAAAAAATACAGCTGGTTCAGCAAGGTGGTGGCAGAAGCGGTGAAGGACAAGAGGGCAGCCTTTAGGAAGTACAAGCATACTCAGAAGGAGGATGATAGGGTGGACCATGCTGCTAAGTTAAGAGAGGCTTGCAGGGAAGTAAGGGAGGCAAAGGCCAGAAGAGAAGTGCAGCTAGCCCAGGGGCAAAAGCAGGTGAGAAGGCCTTTTTCAAACGAGAAAAGAAACATGAAGGATGAGATTGTAAGGTTAAAAAAGGAGGCGGGTTGGAGAGAGGGGAGTGAAGAAAAGGCAGAGGTGCTTATTGGGTACTTCTGTTCTGTCTACATGTGGGAGAAGACATATCAGTACCACAAAGGAATAGGGAAGTGAAGACTGGGAGAAGGGAAGTCAGACACAGCAAAACTCAAGCAGGCAGGGTACTCAAGGGCCTAAGGGTGCTAAAGATGGACAGATCACCAAGGCCAGATGGCATGCACCCTAGGATCCTTAGAGAACAAGCAGAGGTTCTGGCGAGTCCCCTGGAAGAGCTGTTTAACACCTCTCTGGACCCCAGAAACATGCCCCAGTACCGGAGAACGGTGCATGTGGTGCCTCTTCATAATAGTGGGCTGAGAGATGAACCAGGGAACTACAGACCAGTTAGCCTGACATCAATAGTGGGTAAGCTGTTGGCGATCATGCTGAAAGAAATGTTGATTGGCTTTCTGGAGGAACATGGACTCCAAGACGGGAGGAGGCATGGGTTTGTGTCAGGGAGGTCCTGCCAGATACCTAATTGACTTCTTTAATTGGGTTACTAGGACAGCGGACAAGGGAGAGGCAGTTGATGTCCCATGTCTGGGAGTTTAGAAAGGTCTTCGACTTGGTGCCCCATAGAAGATTGGCCTGGAACTTAGAGGACCTCGGGATGGGAGCCAAGCTCACGGGTTGGCTTGGAAGCTGGTTGCAGGATAGAAACCAAAGGGCGGTAGTTGGGGGAGAATTCTCTGAAGCTAGGCCAATGACCAGTGGGGTCCCACAGGGGCTCAGTGCTCAGCCCGGTGTTATTTAACATTTTCATAAGTGACATCATGGATGGGATTAAGGGTAAAATCTGCTTGCACACGGATGACACCAAGATCTAGGAGAGGGTGGATATGGAACAGGGAAGACAGGAACTCAGGGAGAATCTGGCTAGGCTGGAAAAGTGGTCTGGCATTTGGCAGCTGGGGTATAATGCTAAAAAAGGCAAAGTTATGCACTTGGGGGTGAGGAATCCGGGGACCAAATACTTGGTCGGACTGCAGGTAACCAGGTCAGGGAAAGAAAAGGACCTGGGAGTAATAATCCCAAGTGACCTAAAACACTCTGCACACTGCAAGAGAATAGAAGCCAAAGCAATCGGATGCTGGGCTGCATAGCCAGAGGGATTACCACCAGGAGAGTGGTACCACCTGGAGTACAGTGTACAGTTCTGGAGACCATACCTACATAAGGACATAGACAGGGTAGAGAAGGTTCAGAGGAGGGCAACAAAGATGGTGCATGGATTGCATCACAAGTCCTATGAAGACAGGTTGAAGGAACTGAACATGTACTCCCTGGAGGAGAGGAGGGAGAGAGGGGATATGATAGAGACATACAAGTATCTCACAGGGAGGAACAGGGTGCAGGAATACACTATTTTTAAGCGAAAAAAGATGTACCAGGACTAGAGGGCATGGGATGAAGTTGAGGAGGACTGATTAGAGGAAACATGAGGAAGAATTTCTTCACAGAACGGGTGATGGACAAGTGGAACACCCTGCCAGAGGAAGTGGTGGGGGCTGAAACAATCACGGGATTTAAGAATGCATGGGATAGACATAAAGGAATTCTGGAGGTCAGGGGTAAGGGGCAACAGACTTCTAGGAAAACATAAACTGAACTTACAAGCTCAAATGGGCAGACTGGGTGGGCCATAGGCCCTTATCTGCCGACACAGTCTATGTATCTATGAGAGAGGAGGTCAGTCTGCCACCATACAGGCAGTGGTTCAGTTAATTTATTTTCAATGGAAGTCTAAAACTTCCAGGAGTTCAAATCTGGTAGTCATTCTAATTTTTGGATAGTCAAAATACTTCCAGGATCCCACTTTTGGAAGTCAGTATTCTAGGATGGACAAATTTATGGATGTTAATGTAATAAATTAGTGGCAAAATACAATTTCTTTCAGATAAATTGTCATTTCCGACTTCCATGCCTACAATTTTGGAAATCATTTAATTTTTGGTTTTACATCTGGAAGTGAATGACTTCCTCCCTCTTCATTTTGGAAGTTTTTGCCTTATTTTTGGAAGTCAAATACTCCAAAAATGGAGTTAAGTGAAGCCCTGCATACAGGTCACTGGTAAAACCACACCTGAAGTACAATGTGCAGTTTTGGTGCCCATATCTTAGGAAGGATGTCAGCTTGCTGGAGATGGTCCAGAGGAGGGTAACGAAGATGACCCAAAGCAACAGGGCAACACCTTTGACAAGAGGCTCCGGGAGCTCAACATGTACTCTCTCGAGGAGGGAAGAGGGAGGGGTGACATGATTGAGACCTTCAAGTACCTTAAGGGTATTAACAGGGTAAGCAATGAGGGCCTCTTCAGTCTTAGCAGCAGCAAGACCATTAAAGGGCACAGGCTAAAGCTGGTGGGGGGAAGGCTCAGGAGGGAGATAAGGAGGCACTTTTTCACCAAGAGGGTGGTAGCCAAGAAAAATAAGCTGCTAGAGGAGGTGGTAGCCTTTAAAAAGGTGGACAACTTAAAGAGGGGTTGGGACAGGGTGAGGGAAAAATTGGGGGTAGAAGGGGAGTAAGTGGGGGAGGAGAGAGGGGGAGTAGATGGAGGTCAAAAAGGAATCGGAGGGGCAGTTCCTTTTGTAAATACATAGGAGCTGCTCATTCAAACAGACTAAGTAGACCGTAAGGCCTTTATCTGCTGGCATGTCCGTATGTTTGTATGTGAGCCCCCTCCCCCCTTAAAAAATAATTAACAGTGCTGTATGGCGCCCACTTCAGAGCTATGGGGACCCTGGCTATAAACTGAGCATGCCTCCACACCCAATATAAGTACATTTCAGTGCTGTATGACTTACTGTGGCTCACTTCAGAGCTATTGGGGGCCTGGTCTATAAACTGAACCCCCCCTTATACAGTAAGTCAATTTCAGTGTTGTTGACTTACTGTGGCTCACTTCAGAGCTATTGGGGGCCCGGTCTATAAACTGAGCCCCCCTTATAAGTCAATTTCAGTGTTGTTGACTTACTGTGGCTCACTTCAGAGCTATCGGGGGCCCAGTCTATAAACTGAGCCCCCATTATAAGTAAATGTCAGCGTTGTATAAGTTACTAGGACTCACTTCAGTGCTATTGGGTGCTCTGTCTATAAACGGAGCCCCCCACCCCATTATAAGTAAATGGCATTTTTGTATGCATTACTGAGGCTCACTTCAGAACTATGGGGGCTCTGTTTATAAACTGAGCCCCCCTGCATTATAAGTAAATGTCAGTGTTGTACGAGTGATTGGGGCTCACTTGAGAGCTCTGGGAGCCCTGTCTATAAACTGAGCCCCCCCCCCATTGTAAGTAAATGTCAGTGTTATATGAGTTACTGGGGCTCACTTCAGAGCTACGGGGACCCTGTCTATAAACTGAGTCCACCTACTATAAGTAAATGTCAATGTTGTATGAGTTACTGGGGCTCACGACAGAGCTATGGAAGCCTTGTCTATAAACTGAGCCCCCCCCCATTATAAGTAAATGTCAGTGTTGTATGGGTTACTGGGGCTGATGTCAGAGCTATGGGGGCCTTGTCTATAAACTGAGCCTCCCCATTATAAGTAAATGTCAGTGTTATATGAGTTACTAGAGCTAACTTTAGAACTATGGGGGCCATGTCTATAAACTGAGCCCCCATTATAAGTAAATGTCTGTGCTGTATGAGTTACAGGGCTCACTTCATAACTATGGGGCCTTGTCTATAAACTGAGTCCCCCTATTATAAATAAATATCAATGTTGTATGAGTTACTGGGGCTCACTTCAGAGCTATGGAGACCATGTCTATAAACTGAGCCCCCCCTTTAAAGTAAAGAACACTGCTGTTTGAACTACTGTAGCTCACACGTCAGAGCTATGGGGGCTATTGAGCCCATGTGGGATGGCCCCTTCCCGTAATTCCATCACATTGTACAGTTATTTTTTTGCCAGCTCTTCCCCTCTGCACCTGCACTACGCTTAGTCAGTACACTTGCAATGCCTGCTTCTTACAATATGATCTGGATGGAAGGTTTGAGAAAGCAGACAACCACAGTTCTGAAAGGGTTAACTAAAGCCCAGCCCCCAACCCCTCCAATTCCTGCTGCTGTTTGTTCTTTAGGTAAATGATCCAATCTTTGTGATGGTAATCACTTACAAGCTGTGCCCTTGTGGCTGTACCTGCCTGAGCTTAGGCACATGAGCCATACCACTCCTGGGCTTTTCTCCCCTTTACTTACTCACTCACTCACTCCACCCCTGTCCCGCCTCCACCTTCCCCCACCACACACACACACTTCCACTTGCCTTTGTCATCTCTGTATTTCACTGCAGGCACTGACATCCCTTCTCAGGATTAAAGGAGAAAGCATCTCTACCTCCCCTTCTGTGTGCACTACCTCTTCCTTGCAGCTCTCTTCTCTGTCTCCTTTCGTTTCTACCCTCCCTTTCCCACGGTTCTCCCCCTCCCTTCTCCCGGACAGGCTTTCCTCATACAAGCACTTGTCTCGGGAGCCCCCCCTCCCCTGAAAAAAGGTAACTAAATCCCATCAAAGATTGGAATTAAGGGTCTCTAATGAAAGGCAGACCCTTCCTCATCGTCGCGTGTCTTCTCTTTGGCAAAGGATGGACTGCCTTTGTATAGTGACAACCAAGGTAAGGAACTGGATTTCTACTGTCGTTATTTGCATTCTGATCCTACAAGTTGCTGGCTCATTGGAACCCCCTTCCCCAGTTTCTTGATTTGACTTGCTGTTTTCCTTTATTGCATGTCGGAACTGTTGTACATTTGCTATTCATTCTGTTCCCCCACCGGCTGTTCTTGTCAGGGCTAAGCTCCTCTGTACCCCCATGACAGGGTTCAGGAACCCTCGACAAGCCTCTCACGGGAGCTCTGCTCATCAGTCAGGGGGGCTTCTAGCGAGCTTGCAGGCTGTATCTGGGGCCTTGTCTCTCATACCTCATCTCCCCCTTTTTGCTCCATAGGGATCCCTGTTTTGTCAAAGGCTTGCTTTTCTTGTCCTAACAAAGATTAGTCTTTTTTTTTGTTTTGTTTTGCGAAGGAAAAAAAAAAGCTCTAGCCGTGTCCAACATGAAAAGAAATCCCTGATGCCCGAAGCTGTGATTGAGTTTGCTTTACATTGCTAAGAAGGAAATAAATTGTTCTGGTGGTGGTAGCCATGCTGGTGCAGTCCCCACGATCTTGAGTTCACTTGATTTTATTCGGGGAGAGATCATTTCAAATGGGGTCCTCTTGGGGTGATGCTGTTAATGTCTATGTGTTTGGGAGAGCTGACAGAAATTTCTCTGACTAGAAATAAATGCCACTCCATGTTATCATTTGCTTTATATGCTCTTGTAATCTCTCCCTTCCTGTCCCTCTCTCTCTCTCTATCGCTTCTGTTTTGCTTTCTTGAGAGCTAGCTGCTACAGGTGCATGTAGTGCTGGATTTTGCACTGGACAATACTTGAGTTAGGAAGGCCAGAAGAGATAAACCAGTTGCTTCTCTAGGTGGGCAGGAGCAGTCAGTGATTTAAAAAGATAAATATATATAAATATGTGTATTGCTGATGGCTGAGGTGAGTGGCAAGCTATGCATGCTGTAAATGTCACTTCTGCTTGTACGGGGGTCTGGCTGCATAGTTGTTGGTGGGGCCCTGTTGCAAGTGTGGACAGGGACTCTATACTCAATGATAGGAACTGTATGGCTAGAGGCTGAAGGGGGATGGGGGGCTTGGGACAAACTCTGAGATGTCCGAACAGTTCGAGCAGATGAGATTTTGGTGTCTGACCTTGTGTGTTTTACTGTCTGTCTGTCTATCCATCCATCCATCTATCCATCTACCTACCTACCTACACACAGTATCTATCTACAGTGTCATCTGTCTGTCTGTTTTGCTAGCTAGCTACCTGCAGTGTCTATCTAGCTATCTACAGTGTCTGTCTGTCTGTCTGTCTGTCTATCTATCCGCCCATTGGTATAAAGTTTTGCACATGCCACATATGCCATGATGTACTTTTTAAAAAAAAAATTGTTTTATCCTTCCAGTCACAGGTGGGACCTCCTTCTACTATCGCCAGATGCCCGGTTCCTATCTGGCTGAGACTTCACCACCTATCTTTCTGGGGGCCATCAGCCCCCCCATGACATAACACTGTGCTGCTCCCCTGGCTTCCCCCCTCCAGGGCCAGGTATGACTTCAGTTTCACGCCATTTCTTCCCCACATCAATGCGGCCAAGCAAAGTGGAGGTGAAGACTGATGGTGTCTCTATGGGATGGTGGCATGAGTCCAGTATAGGATGTGGTGGGTTGGCAGAGGTTTCATTCTCCCAGTCCTGCACCATTTTACTGCTGTTCTCCCTGCCCCCACTCCCACCAGGAGCATACACCAGGATTGGCTGCTGGTGAGGCCTGACATAGCCAATCCCTGAACATGCTCCAACTGTCCCCACCTACCAGTTGCTTATCCCCTGCACCACCACCTGTGGTCACCCAGGTGGCAGTAAAGCAGCGGAATGTGACACCATCCCTCCCCGGAGGAGGAGAACATCCTGTGAGCCACTCAATCCCCCTCCCCCCACCGTCCATCCAACTGCCCAGGCTGGTTCCTGAACCTGGGTCATCAGCATCGCAAGTGGAAGCATGACAGCTGCACCGGTCGGCCACCCCATACAATCTGATTTTTAATGGGAAGCAAGACACAATATTATAAGACGTTACATGTTCTGTGTCATGGAATATAGTGACAGATGTAAAAATGTTATACATCATTTAATAAATTACTAAATAAATTATAATTTATTAAATAAATTATAAATTATAATTACTGGTGATCCTTTTTAACAATTGGATAACCAGATCTTAAAATCGCATTACAACCGGGCAGTTGTAATTATCAGCCGCCAGTCATTCTCACACTCGCATAGACATGACCCCAACCAAAACAACTGCGGCTTTCACTTTCTTAAACATGCGATTAACATTGATTAAAAATCATCACCAGTAATTATAAAAAATAAAACATGGGTGGGTGTGTGTATAACCAGAACTGTACACAAACCTCCGGTGTGGGATGCTTGTATAAACCTCTTTGAGCTTTGCTCCCGGGTTTTATGTAGCATCCCACACCTCAGGTGTGTGTAAAATTCTGGCTACACACACCCATCCATGTAATATTCTATACATAATTCATAATTTAATATCATTTTTGTTATCGATTTGAACTAAACTCATAGCTAAAATGCATACCTTTGCCATAATTGTTCTCTCTGTTTAAACTAATATACTACAAGACAACAATGGAGTATACACTCTGGTAGGGGAGTGCGAGAACAAACAGAGGTATAGTGTACGGTTTGTGTTTCTTTAGCTTGGCCCCGTTTTCTTGCTTCCTAGAGAAAACTAGTTGGGGGAAATTAAGACATTTGAACCGGTGCCAGTTCTAAACTTTGTGTGCGAATCTAATCTTAATGAACACCTGAATACAACCCCGTGCAATACAGTAGAAGCCGCTAAATGGGATCACCTTGGTGGATAAAGGTTATTTCCCCACGAAGTGGCTGTTTCGTTTATCAGAAGCTTACATTTTGTCACCATTTTGTGAATCTCAGTCATGGTCTACGTGACCGCAGATTGTTTTACATTGCAGAACGCAATTTAACACTTTTCACATTAAGTAAATAAATATAACTTTAATAATTAAATACACAGCCAACAATAGTATTTTTATTTACTTGCCTTTATTAAAGTTTTGGCATTACGTTCTGTTTATGGACGCTCCTGTACTTTTGCTCAGGGCCTGCTGGAACCAGAGAAGCGAGTGGTCCACCTCATCTGCACTGTCCTTTCCCTCTCATGGATGTTCTCCGTGTGGGATGTCACTGCGCCGCCACTCACTCAGCTCTACTTGCGCTTGGGTTTAATTCACTAGGCTGGCATTTTAGATGTAACAAGCAAATTACTGAGGCCAATGTTGCTGTCAGTTCCTTGAGTGCCTCCCAAACTTTTACACCACTGGCAAGGCATAAATCTACCCTTTTCACCATTTTACAGAATCAGCGGGACACGGCTATGGCACACAACGTGACACTGGCAGTCCAAGCTGACCGGATAATGGGAACACAAACCTTATTAATACAGCAGACTGGGTTCAGCTGTGTTCCCATTAACCAGAAGTTCCCAACAAAACGTGCCTATTAACCATTTAAAGGGTCCATTGAATTGGTTTCTGAAGGTAAGTTCCAATTAAGCAGCAGTTCCCTTTAAGTGGGTTCTGATTAAGTGGCCTATACTATACTGGTTATTTTTTGGGGCAGACTGTTGTATAACTTGGAGAAATCTCTCAGCTTGATGGAAGCCTAAATAATAGAGTGGTGAATTCTTGGAACCAGTAATCAGCATGTCACTTCAATAACCAGGATTTATTTATTTTTTTACCAGGAGAGAGAGACACTAAGCTGAAAGCTTGCTTACAGGTGTGACCTGGGAGCACAGGGAAGTTAAGTGGCTTGCTCAGGGTCACACAGCAGGCAAGTGGGGGCTGTGGGATTCAAACCCAGGTCTCCAGGTTTGCAGCTCAGAGCCTTAAACCACTGTGCTATACTGCCTCCTACGTGGCATGTTTCATCAGTAACCAAACAACAGCATAATACAATAGCAGTACTTCTTTACAGAAAGAGTGGTGGATTCCTGGAAAAGTCTTCCAGCGGAGGTGGTAGAGGTGAAAACAATGGTAGGGTTCAAAAATGCGAGGGATACTCATAAGGGTATCTTAGGGAAAGGGAAGGGGGGAGGGTGGGTGAATGGGCCTGAGATCAAGTAGGATCTGCAGTGATACTATAGGCAGGGAAAAATGGGCAGACTAGGTGGGCCGAGTGGTCCTTATCTGCCAGCAAATTCTATGGTTCTGTTTCTATAATACATCAGTAAAAGGGTTATGCCATATTACATCAGTCTACGTGGGCAATGGCGTGTTACATCAGTAACTGGGTGATGATATATTCCATCAGTAACTGGGTGATGGCGTGTTACATCAGTAACTGGATGATGATATATTCTATCAGTAACTGGATGATGATTTATTCTATTAGTAACTGGGTGATGATATATTCTATCAGTAACTGGGTGATGGCGTGTTACATCAGTAACTGGGTGATGATATATTCCATCAGTAACTGGGTGATGGCGTGTGACATCAGTAACTGGATGATGATATATTCTATCAGTAACTGGATGATGATATATTCTATCAGTAACTGGGTGATAGCGTGTTACATCAGTAACTGGGTGATGATATATTCTATCAGTAACTGGGTGATGGCGTGTTACATTAGTAACTGGATGATATATTCCATCAGTAACTGGGTGATGGCGAGTTACATTAGTAACTGGATGATATATTCCATCAGTAACTGGGTGATGGCGTGTTACATCAGTAACTGGATGATGATATATTCTATCAGTAACTGGGTGATGATATATTCTATCAGTAACTGGGTGATGGCGTGTTACATCAGTAACTGGATGATGATATATTCTATCAGTAACTGGGTGATGATATATTCTATCAGTAACTGGGTGATGGCATGTTACATCAGTAACTGGGTGATGATATAGTCTATCAGAAACTGGGTGATGATATATTCTATCAGTAACTGGGTGATGGCGTGTTACATCAGTAACTGGATGATGATATATTCTATCAGTAACTGGGTGATGGCGTGTTACATCAGATAACTGGATGATGATGTGTTACATCGGTAACTGCGTGATGACATGTTACATCGGTAACTAGGTGATGATATTTTCTATCAGTAACTGGGTGATGGCGTGTTACATCAGTAACTGGATGATGATATATTCTATCAGTAACTGGGTGATGACGTGTTACATCAGTAACTGGGTGAAGATATGTTCTATCAGTAACTGGATGATGGCGTGTTACATCAGTAACTGGGTGATGATATATTCTATCAGTAACTGGGTGATGGCGTGTTACATCAGTAACTGGATGAAGATATATTCTATCAGTAACTGGTTGATGGCGTGTTACATCAGTAACTGGATGATGATGTGTTACATCGGTAACTGCGTGATGACGTGTTACATCGGTAACTGGGTGATGATATATTCTATCAGTAACTGGGTGATGGCGTGTTACATCAGTAACTGGATGATGATATATTCTATCAGTAACTGGGTGATGATATATTCTATCAGTAACTGGGTGATGGCGTGTTACATCAGTAACTGGGTGATGATATATTCTATCAGTAACTGGGTGATGGCGTGTTACATCAGTAACTGGATGATGATATATTCTATCAGTAACTGGGTAATGATGCGTTACATCAGTAACTGTGTGATGGTATGTTACATCAGTTACTGGGCGATGAAGTGTTACATCTGTATCTGGGTGATGACATGTTACATCAGTAACTGGGTGATGACATGTTACATCAGAAACTGGGTGATGAGGTGTTGCATCAGAAACTGGGTGATGTGAATGATACATCAGTAACTGGGTGATGACATGTTACATCAGTAACTGGGTGATGACATGTTACATCAGTAACTGGGTGATGATGTGTTATATCAGTAACTGGTTAATGACATGTTACTTCAGTAACTGGGTGATTACATGTTACATCAGTTACTGGGTGATAACGTGTTACATCAGAAACTGGGTGATGACGTTTCATCAGTAACTGGGTGATGACGTCTTAGATCAGTAACTTGGTGATGACATGTTACATCAGTAACTGGGTGATGAGGTGTTACATCAGAAACTGGGTGATGTGAATGATACATCAGTAACTGGGTGATGACATGTTACATCAGTAACTGGGTGATGACATGTTACATCAGTAACTGGGTGATGACATGTTACATCAATTACTGGCTGATGACGTGTTACATCAGTAACTGGGTGATGACGTGTTACATCAGTAACTGGGTGATGACATGTTACATCAGTAACTGGGTGATGACATGTTACATCAGTTACTGATTAATGACATGTTACTTCAGTAACTGGGTGATTACATGTTACTTCAGTAACTGGGTGATTACATGTTACATCAGTTACTGGGTGATGACGTGTTACATCAGAAACTGGGTGATGTGAATGATACATCAGTAACTGGGTGATGGAATGTTGCATCAGTAACTGGATGATGACATGTTATACTACTAACTGGTTGATGAGGAGTTTCATCAGTAACTGGGTGATGGAATGTTACATCAGTAACTGGGCGATGACGTATTACATCAGTAAGTCAGTGATGGAATGTTACATCAGTAACTGGGTGATGACGTGTTACATCAGTAACTGAGTGATGGTGTGTTACATCAGTTACTGGGTGATGACATGTTACATCAGTAACTGGGTGATGGAATGTTGCATCAGTAACTGGATGATGACATGTTATACTACTAACTGGTTGATGAGGAGTTTCATCAGTAACTGGGTGATGGAATGTTACATCAGTAACTGGGCGATGACGTATTACATCAGTAAGTCAGTGATGGAATGTTACATCAGTAACTGGGTGATGACGTGTTACATCAGTAACTGAGTGATGGTGTGTTACATCAGTTACTGGGTGATGACGTGTTACATCAGTAACTGAGTGATGGTGTGTTACATCAGTTACTGGGTGATGACGTGTTACATCAGTATCTAGGTGATGACGTGTTACGTCAGCAACTAGGTGATGACATGTTGCATCAGTAACTGGGTGATGACATGTTACATCAGTAACTGGGTGATGACGTGTTACATCAGTAACTGGTTGATGACGTGTTATATCAGTAACTGGCTGATGACGTGTTACATCAGTAACTGGGTGTTGGAATGTTACATCAGTAACTGGGTGATGACATGTTATATTAGTAACTGGTTGATGAGAGGTTTCATCAGTAACTGGGTGATGGCATGTTACATGAGTAACTGGGTGATGACATGTTACGTCAGTGGCTGGGTGATGGTGTGTTAAGGTTACATCAGTAACTGGTTGATGACATGCTACATTAGTAACTGGGTGATGGAATGTTACATCAGTAACTGGGTGATGACGTGTTACTGATGTACCTGGGTGATGTTCTGTTACATAAGTAACTGGGTGATGACGTGTTACATCACTAACTGCATGAAGGAATATTACATCAGTAACTGGGTGATGGAATGTTACATCAGTAACTGGGTGATGACATGTTATATTAGTAACTGGTTGATGAGGGGTTTCATCAGTAACTGGATGATGGAATGTTACATCAGTAACTGGGCAATGACGTATTACATCAGTAAGTCATTGATAGAATGTTAAATCAGTAACTGTGTGATGGTGTGTTACATCAGTTACTGGGTGATGACTTGTTACATCGCAACTGGGTGATGACGTGTTATATCAGTAACTGGGTGATGACATGTTACTTCAGTAACTGGGTGATGACATGTTACTTCAGTAACTGGGTGATGACATGTTACTTCAGTAACTGGGTGATGACATGTTACTTCAGTAACTGGGTGATGACATGTTACTTAAGTAACTCAGTAATGGAATGTTACATCAGTAACTGGGTGATGACGTGTTACATCAGTAACTGGGTGAAGATATATTTTATCAGTAACTGGGTGATGACGTTTTACATCAGTAACTGGGTGATGACATATTCTATCAGTAACTGGGTGATGGCGTGTTACATCAGTAACTGGATGATGATATATTCTATCAGTAACTGGTTGATGGCGTATTACATCAGTAACTGGATGATGATATATTCTATCAGTAACTGGTTGATGGCGTATTACATCAGTAACTGGATGATGATATATTCTATCAGTAACAGGATTATGATGTGTTACATCGGTATCTGGGTGAGGACATGTCACATCAGTAGCTGGGTGATAATGTGTTATATCACTAAGTGGGCGATGACATGTTACATCAGCAACTGTGTGATGGTATGTTATATCAGTAACTGGGGGATGGCGTGTTATATCAGTAGCTGGGTGATGATGCGTTACATCAGAAACTGTGTGATGGCATGTTACATCAGTAACTGGGCGATGAAGTGATACATCAGTAACTGGGTAATGGAATGTTACATCAGTAACTGGGTAATGGAATGTTACATCAGTAGCTGGGTGCAGGAATGCCAACTTTTAAGAATCTTTGTGGGTGCTCACTGCTAGTAGGTAGTAATTTTCCTGTGACCAGGTTCCTAGTAATCTTTTATGCAGGCTGCCCTCGAAATATTGAGGTGCTTTATGTCAACTTTGTGGGTGCTTGAGCACCCAAGCACCCGTAGTCGGCTCCCACCCATTGAGTCGGCACCTATGGCTGGGTGATGACATGTTACATTACTAACTGGGTAATGATATGTTACATCAGTAACTGGGTGATGATGTGTTAAATCAGTAACTGAGCGATGGTCTGTTACATCAGTAGCTGGGCGATGATACATTACATCAGTAGCTGAATGATGTTATCTCGGTAACTGGGAGATGACATGTTACATCAGTAATAGGTTGATGGTGTGTTACATCAGTAACTGTGTAACAGCGTGTTGCATCAGTAACTGGGTGGTGGCTTGTTACATCAGTAACTGGGTGATGACATGTTAAATCAGTAACTGAGCGATGGTCTGTTACATCAGTAGCTGGGTGATGGTACATTACATCAGTAACTGAGTGATGTTATCTCGCTAACTGGGTGATGACATGTTACATCAGTATAAGGTTGATGGTGTGTTACATCGTAACCGTGTAACAGCGTGTTGCATCAGTAACTGGGTGGTGGCTTGTTACATCAGTAACTGGGTGATGACATGTTACGTCAGTAACTGAGCGATGGTCTGTTACATCAGTAGCTGGGTGATGGTATATTACATCAGTAACTGAGCGATGTTATCTCGGTAACTGGGTGATGACATGTTACATCAGTAACAGGTTGATGGTGTGTTACATCAGTAACTGTGTAACAGTGTGTTGCATCAGTAACTGGGTGGTGGCTTGTTACATCAGTAACTGGGTGATGACATGTTACGTCAGTAACTGAGCTATAGTCTGTTACATCAGTAGCTGAGTGATGGTATGTTACATCAGTAAGTGGGTGATGAGATGTTACATCATTAACTGGGTGATGACATGTTACATCAGTAACAGAGGTATGACATGTTATATCAGTAATTGAGCGATGGTGTGTTACATCAATATCTGGGTGATGGCACATTACATCAGTAACTGAGCAGTGGCTTGTTACATCAGTAACTGTGTAATGGTATGTTACATCAGTAACTGGGCGATGACATGTTACATCAGTAACTGGGTGATGGAATGTTATATCAGTAACTGGATGATGACAAGTGACATCAGAAACTGGGTGATGACATTTTACAGTACATCAGTATCTGGGTGATGACGTGTTACATCAGTAATTGGGTGATCATCTGTTACTTCATAAAATGGGTAATGACATGTTACATCAGAAACTGGGTGATGACATGTTACATTACGAACTGGGTGATGATGTGTTAAATCAGTAACTAGGTAATGACATATTAAATCAATAACTGAGTGATGGTATCTTACATCAGTAACTGGGTGATGGAATGTTCCATCAGTAACTGTGATGAGGTTTTACATCAGTAAGTGGGCGAGACATGTTACATGATTACGCTATGGCGACATGTTACACCAGTAAGTGGGCAATGAGATGTTACATCATTAACTGGGTGATGACATGTTACATCAGTAACAGGGGGATGACATGTTATATCAGTAATTGAGCGATGGTGTGTGACATCAGTATCTGGGTGATGGTATGTTATATCAGTAACTGAGCGATGGCTTGTTACATCAGTAACTGTGTGATGGTATGTTATATCAGTAACTGGGCGATGACATGTTACATTAGTAACTAGGTGATGGAATGTTGCATCAGTAACTGGATGATGACGTGTTACATCAGTAACTGGGTAATGACGTGTTACATCAGTAGCTGCGTGTTGACGTGTTACATCAGTAACTGGGTGATAGCGTGTTACATCAGTAACTGATCAATGACATGTTCTGAGTGATGGTGTGTTACATCAGTTACTAGGTGATGACATGTTACATTAGTGAGTAGTGATGACATGTTACATCTGTAACTGGGTGATAGAGTGTTACATCAGTAACTTTTTTTAAATTCTATATTCTTTTTCTCCGTGAGCCACGAGCCGCCTGGTACTTTCAGCCCGGTCACATAGCTATGGACTTGCACTCCTCATATTGGCCACAAGGCCCCCTCTGAAGCCCCGTGGCTTCCCCCCATGGCGGGGCTGCGGCGCTCTCCCTAGATGCCACAGACGGCAGATAGGTTGGAGGGCCCTCGCCTGAGGGGCTAATCAAAGTCGTAGCAGGCTTCGTGGAGGGCAGCCAGCAGCTATCCTGATTTTTCTGCTTTTCTGTGGTGGCGGGTCCATGCAATGACGTCTGGTGTCCACCCTGCCTCCTGTACACACTTCAGCAGCGGTAGCTGTGTGACTCACAGCCTCCGCCAGGGGTCCCTTACGCACTGGGCACTTCCTCACCCTCCCTCCAGAGAAGGAGAGCAGTCCTTAGAACACTCTATCCTTCTCCACCGGCCAGCCCTCCAGTGACCCTGGTCTGTTCCCTAACCCGGTTGCCGCGCCACATCGTAACTTACTGATGACGTGTTCTGGGTGATGGTGTTACATCAGTTACTGTGTGATGACATCTTACATCAGAAGCTGAGTGATGAGCTGTTACATCAGTAACTAGCTGATGACATGTTACATCAGCAACTGGGCGATGGAATGTTAATTACAAGTCATGAGCTGAAGTCAGTGTTCCACGGAAATTAATTTAGTCCTTCAAAATACTGCCACCGATGCAACTGAACAGCCAAAATTCAAAAGCGGGAGGGTGACTTATAAGTAATAATGAACAGAAATCTTGTTTTGATTCATAATTTTTCTTTGCTCACTTTCATATGGCAGAAATTCTCAACGCTTCACCTCTAAAGATATAGGCTTGCTCAGGAGAATACCTTTGAACTGCTAGTAGATATCTGTACAAGATTCTAAGGATTATTTTTAAACATACTGATCCTTAGAATCTTTTAAGATATGTACTAGCAGTTCAAAGGTATTCTCCTGAGGAAGCCTATATCTTTATAGGTGAGACGTTGAGAATTTCTGCTGTATGAAAAGTGAGCAACAAAAAGATTCTAAATCAAAACAAGATTGCTGTTCATTGTTACTTATATGCCAGCCCCTCCACTTTTGAATGATGGAATGTTACATCAGTAATTGGGTCATAACACGTTACATCAGTAACTGGACGATGATGTGTTACATCAGTAACAGGGTGATGACATGTTACCTCAGTAACTGGATGATGACATGTTACATCAGTTACTGCGATGACGTGTTACATCGTAACTGGATGATGATATATTCTATCAGTAACTGGGTGATGATATATTCTATCAGTAACTGGGTGATGGCGTGTTACATCAGTAACTGGGTGATGATATATTCTATCAGTAACTGGGTGATGGCGTGTTACATCAGTAACTGGATGATGATATATTCTATCAGTAACTGGGTAATGATGCGTTACATCAGTAACTGTGTGATGGTATGTTACATCAGTTACTGGGCGATGAAGTGTTACATCTGTATCTGGGTGATGACATGTTACATCAGTAACTGGGTGATGACATGTTACATCAGAAACTGGGTGATGAGGTGTTGCATCAGAAACTGGGTGATGTGAATGATACATCAGTAACTGGGTGATGACATGTTACATCAGTAACTGGGTGATGATGTGTTATATCAGTAACTGGTTAATGACATGTTACTTCAGTAACTGGGTGATTACATGTTACATCAGTTACTGGGTGATAACGTGTTACATCAGAAACTGGGTGATGACGTTTCATCAGTAACTGGCTGATGACGTCTTAGATCAGTAACTTGGTGATGACATGTTACATCAGTAACTGGGTGATGAGGTGTTACATCAGAAACTGGGTGATGTGAATGATACATCAGTAACTGGGTGATGACATGTTACATCAGTAACTGGGTGATGACGTGTTACATCAGTAACTGGGTGATGACATGTTACATCAGTTACTGGCTGATGACGTGTTACATCAGTAACTGGCTGATGACGTGTTACATCAGTAACTGGGTGATGACATGTTACATCAGTAACTGGGTGATGATGTGTTACATCAGTAACTGGGTGATGATGTGTTACATCAGTAACTGGGTGATGACATGTTACATCACTAACTGGGTGATGACATGTTACATCACTAACTGGGTGATGACATGTTACATCAGTTACTGGGTGATGACGTGTTATATCAGTAACTGGTTAATGACATGTTACTTCAGTAACTGGGTGATTACATGTTACTTCAGTAACTGGGTGATTACATGTTACGTGAGTTACTGGGTGATGACGTGTTACATCAGAAACTGGGTGATGTGAATGATACATCAGTAACTGGGTGATGGAATGTTGCATCAGTAACTGGGTGATGATGTATTACATCAGTAAGTCAGTGATGGAATGTTACATCAGTAACTGGGTGATGACGTGTTACATCAGTAACTGAGTGATGGTGTGTTACATCAGTTACTGGGTGATGACATGTTACATCAGTAACTGGGTGATGGAATGTTGCATCAGTAACTGGATGATGACATGTTATACTACTAACTGGTTGATGAGGAGTTTCATCAGTAACTGGGTGATGGAATGTTACATCAGTAACTGGGCGATGACGTATTACATCAGTAAGTCAGTGATGGAATGTTACATCAGTAACTGGGTGATGACGTGTTACATCAGTAACTGAGTGATGGTGTGTTACATCAGTTACTGGGTGATGACGTGTTACATCAGTATCTAGGTGATGACGTGTTACGTCAGCAACTAGGTGATGACATGCTGCATCAGTAACTGGGTGATGACATGTTACATCAGTAACTGGGTGATGACGTGTTACATCAGTAACTGGTTGATGACGTGTTATATCAGTAACTGGTTAATGACATGTTACTTCAGTAACTGGGTGATTACATGTTACTTCAGTAACTGGGTGATTACATGTTACATCAGTTGCTGGGTGATGACGTGTTACATCAGAAACTGGGTGATGTGAATGATACATCAGTAACTGGGTGATGGAATGTTGCATCAGTAACTGGATGATGACATGTTATACTACTAACTGGTTGATGAGGAGTTTCATCAGTAACTGGGTGATGGAATGTTACATCAGTAACTGGGCGATGACGTATTACATCAGTAAGTCAGTGATGGAATGTTACATCAGTAACTGGGTGATGACGTGTTACATCAGTAACTGAGTGATGGTGTGTTACATCAGTTACTGGGTGATGACGTGTTACATCAGTATCTAGGTGATGACGTGTTACGTCAGCAACTAGGTGATGACATGTTGCATCAGTAACTGGGTGATGGAATGTTACATCAGTAACTGGGTGATGACGTGTTACTGATGTACCTGGGTGATGTTGTGTTACATAAGTAACTGGGTGATGACGTGTTACATCACTAACTGCATGAAGGAATATTACATCAGTAACTGGGTGATGGAATGTTACATCAGTAACTGGGTGATGACATGTTATATTAGTAACTGGTTGATGAGGGGTTTCATCAGTAACTGGATGATGGAATGTTACATCAGTAACTGGGCAATGACGTATTACATCAGTAAGTCATTGATGGAATGTTAAATCAGTAACTGTGTGATGGTGTGTTACATCAGTTACTGGGTGATGACTTGTTACATCAACAACTGGGTGATGACATGTTATATCAGTAACTGGGTGATGACATGTTACTTCAGTAACTGGGTGATGACATGTTACTTAAGTAACTCAGTAATGGAATGTTACATCAGTAACTGGGTGATGACGTGTTACATCAGTAACTGGGTGAAGATATATTTTATCAGTAACTGGGTGATGACGTTTTACATCAGTAACTGGGTGATGGCGTTTTACATCAGTAACTGGGTGATGACATATTCTATCAGTAACTGGGTGATGGCGTGTTACATCAGTAACTGGATGATGATATATTCTATCAGTAACTGGTTGATGGCGTATTACATCAGTAACTGGATGATGATATATTCTATCAGTAACTGGTTGATGGCGTATTACATCAGTAACTGGACGATGATATATTCTGTCAGTAACAGGATTATGATGTGTTACATCGGTATCTGGGTGAGGACATGTCACATCAGTAGCTGGGTGATAATGTGTTACATCACTAAGTGGGCGATGACATGTTACATCAGCAACTGTGTGATGGTATGTTATATCAGTAACTGGGGGATGGCGTGTTATATCAGTAGCTGGGTGATGATGCGTTACATCAGAAACTGTGTGATGGCATGTTACATCAGTAACTGGGCGATGAAGTGATACATCAGTAACTGGGTAATGGAATGTTACATCAGTAACTGGGTAATGGAATGTTACATCAGTAGCTGGGTGCAGGAATGCCAACTTTTAAGAATCTTTGTGGGTGCTCACTGCTAGTAGGTAGTAATTTTCCTGTGACCAGGTTCCCTAGTAATCTTTTTATGCAGGCTGCCCTCGAAATATTGAGGGTGCTTATGTCAACTTTGTGGGTGCTTGAGCACCCAAGCACCCATTGAGTCGGCTCCACCCATTGAGTCGGCCCTATGGCTGAGTGATGACATGTTACATTACTAACTGGGTAATGATATGTTACATCAGTAACTGGGTGATGATGTGTTAAATCAGTAACTGAGCGATGGTCTGTTACATCAGTAGCTGGGCGATGATACATTACATCAGTAGCTGAATGATGTTATCTCGGTAACTGGGAGATGACATGTTACATCAGTAATAGGTTGATGGTGTGTTACATCAGTAACTGTGTAACAGCGTGTTGCATCAGTAACTGGGTGATGACATGTTACGTCAGTAACTGAGCTATGGTCTGTTACATCAGTAGCTGGGTGATGGTATGTTACATCAGTAACTGGGTGATGGAATGTTACATCATTAACTGGGTGATGACATGTTACATCAGTAACTGAGCAATGGTCTGTTACATCAGTAGCTGGGTGATGGTATATTACATCAGTAACTGAGCGATGTTATCTCGGTAACTGGGTGATGACATGTTACATCAGTAACAGGCTGATGGTGTGTTACATCAGTAACTGTGTAACAGCATGTTGCATCAGTAACTGGAAGGTGGCTTGTTACATCAGTAACTGGGTGATGACATGTTACGTCAGTAACTGAGCTATGGTCTGTTACATCAGTAGCTGGGTGATGGTATGTTACATCAGTAACTGTGTAACAGCGTGTTGCCTCAGTAACTGGGTGGTGGCTTGTTACATCAGTAACTGGGTGATGACATGTTAAATCAGTAACTGAGCGATGGTCTGTTACATCAGTAGCTGGGTGATGGTACATTACATCAGTAACTGAGTGATGTTATCTCGGTAACTGGGTGATGACATGTTACATCAGTATAAGGTTGATGGTGTGTTACATCAGTAACTGTGTAACAGCGTGTTGCATCAGTAACTGGGTGGTGGCTTGTTACATCAGTAACTGGGTGATGACATGTTACGCCAGTAACTGAGCGATGGTCTGTTACATCAGTAGCTGGGTGATGGTATATTACATCAGTAACTGAGCCGGTGTTATCTCGGTAACTGGGTGATGACATGTTACATCAGTAACAGGTTGATGGTGTGTTACATCAGTAACTGTGTAACAGTGTGTTGCATCAGTAACTGGGTGGTGGCTTGTTACATCAGTAACTGGGTGATGACATGTTACGTCAGTAACTGAGCTATAGTCTGTTACATCAGTAGCTGAGTGATGGTATGTTACATCAGTAAGTGGGTGATGAGATGTTACATCATTAACTGGGTGATGACATGTTACATCAGTAACAGAGGTATGACATGTTATATCAGTAATTGAGCGATGGTGTTTACATCAATATCTGGTGATGGCACATTACATCAGTAACTGAGCAGTGGCTTGTTACATCAGTAACTGTGTAATGGTATGTTACATCAGTAACTGGCGATGACATGTTACATCAGTAACGGTGATGGAATGTTATATCAGTAACTGGATGATGACAAGTGACATCAGAAACTGGGTGATGACATTTTACAGTACATCAGTATCTGGGTGATGACGTGTTACATCAGTAATTGGGTGATCATCTGTTACTTATAAAATGGGTAATGACATGTTACATCAGAAACTGGGTGATGACATGTTACATTACTAACTGGGTGATGATGTGTAAATCAGTAACTAGGTAATGACATATTAAATCAATAACTGAGTGATGGTATCTTACATCAGTAACTGGGTGATGGAATGTTCCATCAGTAACTGGGATGAGGTTTTACATCAGTAAGTGGGCGAGGACATGTTACATGATTACGCTATGGCGACATGTTACACCAGTAAGTGGGCAATGAGATGTTACATCATTAACTGGTGATGACATGTTACATCAGTAACAGGGGATGACATGTTATATCAGTAATTGAGCGATGGTGTGTGACATCAGTATCTGGGTGATGGTATGTTATATCAGTAACTGAGCGATGGCTTGTTACATCAGTAACTGTGTGATGGTATGTTATATCAGTAACTGGGCGATGACATGTTACATTAGTAACTAGGTGATGGAATGTTGCATCAGTAACTGGATGATGATGTGTTACATCAGTAACTGGGTAATGACGTGTTACATCAGTAGCTGCGTGTTGACGTGTTACATCAGTAACTGGGTGATAGCGTGTTACATCAGTAACTGATCAATGACATGTTCTGAGTGATGGTGTGTTACATCAGTTACTAGGTGATGACATGTTACATTAGTGAGTAGGTGATGACATGTTACATCTGTAACTGGGTGATAGAGTGTTACATCAGTAACTTTTTAAATTCTATATTCTTTTCTCCGTGAGCCACTGTCGCCTGGTACTTTCAGCCCGGTCACATAGCTATGGACTTGCACTCTCATATTGGCCACAAGGCCCCTCTGAAGCCCCGTGGCTTCCCCCATGGCGGGCTGCGCGCCTCCCAGATGCCACAGACGGCAGATAGGTTGGAGGGCCTCGCCTGAGGGGCTAATCAAAGTCGTAGCAGGCTTCGTGGGAGGGCAGCCAGCACATCCTGATTTTTCTGCTTTTCTGTGGTGGCGGGTCCATGCAATGACGTCTGGTGTCCACCCTGCCTCCTGTACACACTTCAGCAGCGGTAGCTGTGTGACTCACAGCCTCCGCCAGGGGTCCCTTACGCACTGGGCACTTCCTCACCCTCCCTCCAGAGAAGGAGAGCAGTCCTTAGAACACTCTATCCTTCTCCACCGGCCAGCCCTCCAGTGACCCTGGTCTGTTCCCGAACCCGGGTTGCCGGCGTCACATCGGTAACTTACTGATGACGTGTTCTGGGTGATGGTGTGTTACATCAGTTACTGTGTGATGACATCTTACATCAGAAGCTGAGTGATGAGCTGTTACATCAGTAACTAGCTGATGACATGTTACATCAGCAACTGGGCGATGGAATGTTAATTACAAGTCATGAGCTGAAGTCAGTGTTCCACGGGAAATTAATTTAGTCCTTCAAAATACTGCCACCCGATGCAACTGAACAGCCAAAATTCAAAAGCGGGAGGGGGGTGACGAATAAGTAACAATGAACAGAAATCTTGTTTTGATTCATAATCTTTTTCTTTGCTCACTTTTCATATGGCAGAAATTCTCAACGTTTCACCTCTAAAGATATAGGCTTGCTCAGGAGAATACCTTTGAACTGCTAGTAGATATCTGTACAAGATTCTAAGGATTATTTTTTTAAACATACTGATCCTTAGAATCTTTTACAGATATGTACTAGCAGTTCAAAGGTATTCTCCTGAGGAAGCCTATATCTTTATAGGTGAGACGTTGAGAATTTCTGCTGTATGAAAAGTGAGCAACTAAAAAAGATTCTAAATCAAAACAAGATTGCTGTTCATTGTTACTTATATGCCAGCCCTCCTCCACTTTTGAATGATGGAATGTTACATCAGTAATTGGGTCATAACATGTTACATCAGTAACTGGACGATGATGTGTTACATCAGTAACAGGGTGATGACATGTTACCTCAGTAACTGGATGATGACATGTTACATCAGTTACTGGGTGATGACGTGTTACATCAGTAACTGGATGATGATATATTCTATCAGTAACTGGGTGATGATATATTCTATCAGTAACTGGGTGATGGCGTGTTACATCAGTAACTGGGTGATGATATATTCTATCAGTAACTGGGTGATGGCGTGTTACATCAGTAACTGGATGATGATATATTCTATCAGTAACTGGGTAATGATGCGTTACATCAGTAACTGTGTGATGGTATGTTACATCAGTTACTGGGCCGGGAAGTGTTACATCTGTATCTGGGCGATGACATGTTACATCAGTAACTGGTGATGACATGTTACATCAGAAACTGGGTGATGAGGTGTTGCATCAGAAACTGGGTGATGTGAATGATACATCAGTAACTGGGTGATGACATGTTACATCAGTAACTGGGATGATGTGTTATATCAGTAACTGGTTAATGACATGTTACTCAGTAACTGGGTGATTACATGTTACATCAGTTACTGGGTGATAACGTGTTACATCAGAAACTGGGTGATGACGCTTCATCAGTAACTGCGATGACGCCTTAGATCAGTAACTTGGTGATGACATGTTACATCAGTAACTGCGATGAGGTGTTGCATCAGAAACTGGGTGATGTGAATGATACATCAGTAACTGGGTGATGACATGTTACATCAGTAACTGGGTGATGACATGTTACATCAGTAACTGGGTGATGACGTGTTACATCAGTAACTGGGTGATGACATGTTACATCAGTTACTGGCTGATGACGTGTTACATCAGTAACTGGCTGATGACGTGTTACATCAGTAACTGGGTGATGACATGTTACATCAGTAACTGGGTGATGATGTGTTACATCAGTAACTGGGTGATGACATGTTACATCAGTAACTGGGTGATGACATGTTACATCAGTAACTGGGTGATGACATGTTACATCAGTAACTGGCTGATGACGTGTTACATCAGTAACTGGGTGATGACATGTTACATCAGTAACTGGGTGATGATGTGTTACATCAGTAACTGGGTGATGACATGTTACATCAGTAACTGGGTGATGACATGTTACATCAGTAACTGGGTGATGACATGTTACTTCAGTAACTGGGTGATTACATGTTACTTCAGTAACTGGGTGATTACATGTTACATCAGTTACTGGGTGATGACGTGTTACATCAGAAACTGGGTGATGTGAATGATACATCAGTAACTGGGTGATGGAATGTTGCATCAGTAACTGGGTGATGATGTATTACATCAGTAAGTCAGTGATGGAATGTTACATCAGTAACTGGGTGATGACGTGTTACATCAGTAACTGAGTGATGGTGTGTTACATCAGTTACTGGGTGATGACATGTTACATCAGTAACTGGGTGATGGAATGTTGCATCAGTAACTGGATGATGACATGTTATACTACTAACTGGTTGATGAGGAGTTTCATCAGTAACTGGGTGATGGAATGTTACATCAGTAACTGGGCGATGACGTATTACATCAGTAAGACAGTGATGGAATGTTACATCAGTAACTGGGTGATGACGTGTTACATCAGTAACTGAGTGATGGTGTGTTACATCAGTTACTGGGTGATGACGTGTTACATCAGTATCTAGGTGATGACGTGTTACGTCAGCAACTAGGTGATGACATGTTGCATCAGTAACTGGGTGATGACATGTTACATCAGTAACTGGGTGATGACGTGTTACATCAGTAACTGGTTGATGACGTGTTACATCAGTAACTGGCTGATGACGTGTTACATCAGTAACTGGGTGATGACGTGTTACATCAGTAACTGGGTGATGACATGTTACATCAGTAACTGGGTGATGACGTGTTACATCAGTAACTGGGTGATGACATGTTACATCAGTTACTGGCTGATGACGTGTTACATCAGAAACTGGGTGATGTGAATGATACATCAGTAACTGGGTGATGGAATGTTGCATCAGTAACTGGATGATGACATGTTATACTACTAACTGGTTGATGAGGAGTTTCATCAGTAACTGTGATGGAATGTTACATCAGTAACTGGGCGATGACGTATTACATCAGTAAGTCAGTGATGGAATGTTACATCAGTAACTGGGTGATGACGTGTTACATCAGTAACTGAGTGATGGTGTGTTACATCAGTTACTGGGTGATGACGTGTTACATCAGTATCTAGGTGATGACGTGTTACGTCAGCAACTAGGTGATGACATGTTGCATCAGTAACTGGGTGATGGAATGTTACATCAGTAACTGGGTGATGACGTGTTACTGATGTACCTGGGTGATGTTGTGTTACATAAGTAACTGGGTGATGACGTGTTACATCACTAACTGCATGAAGGAATATTACATCAGTAACTGGGTGATGGAATGTTACATCAGTAACTGGGTGATGACATGTTATATTAGTAACTGGTTGATGAGGGGTTTCATCAGTAACTGGATGATGGAATGTTACATCAGTAACTGGGCAATGACGTATTACATCAGTAAGTCATTGATGGAATGTTAAATCAGTAACTGTGTGATGGTGTGTTACATCAGTTACTGGGTGATGACTTGTTACATCAGCAACTGGGTGATGACGTGTTATATCAGTAACTGGGTGATGACATGTTACTTCAGTAACTGGGTGATGACATGTTACTTAAGTAACTCAGTAATGGAATGTTACATCAGTAACTGGGTGATGACGTGTTACATCAGTAACTGGGTGATGACGTGTTACATCAGTAACTGGGTGAAGATATATTTTATCAGTAACTGGGTGATGACGTGTTACATCAGTAACTGGGTGAAGATATATTTTATCAGTAACTGGGTGATGACGTTTTACATCAGTAACTGGGTGATGGCGTTTTACATCAGTAACTGGGTGATGACATATTCTATCAGTAACTGGGTGATGGCGTGTTACATCAGTAACTGGATGATGATATATTCTATCAGTAACTGGTTGATGGCGTATTACATCAGTAACTGGATGATGATATATTCTATCAGTAACTGGTTGATGGCGTATTACATCAGTAACTGGATGATGATATATTCTGTCAGTAACAGGATTATGATGTGTTACATCGGTATCTGGGTGAGGACATGTCACATCAGTAGCTGGGTGATAATGTGTTACATCACTAAGTAGGCGATGACATGTTACATCAGCAACTGTGTGATGGTATGTTATATCAGTAACTGGGGATGGCGTGTTATATCAGTAGCTGGGTGATGCGTTACATCAGAAACTGTGTGATGGCATGTTACATCAGTAACTGGGCGATGAAGTGATACATCAGTAACTGGGTAATGGAATGTTACATCAGTAACTGGGTAATGGAATGTTACATCAGTAGCTGGGTGCAGGAATGCCAACTTTTAAGAATCTTTGTGGGTGCTCACTGCTAGTAGGTAGTAATTTTCCTGTGACCAGGTTCCCTAGTAATCTTTTTATGCAGGCTGCCCTCGAAATATTGAGGGTGCTTATGTCAACTTTGTGGGTGCTTGAGCACCCAAGCACCCATTGAGTCGGCTCCCACCCATTGAGTCGGCTCCTATGGCTGGGTGATGACATGTTACATTACTAACTGGGTAATGATATGTTACATCAGTAACTGGGTGATGATGTGTTAAATCAGTAACTGAGCGATGGTCTGTTACATCAGTAGCTGGGCGATGATACAGTACATCAGTAGCTGAATGATGTTATCTCGGTAACTGTGAGATGACATGTTACATCAGTAATAGGTTGATGGTGTGTTACATCAGTAACTGTGTAACAGTGTGTTGCATCAGTAACTGGGTGGTGGCTTGTTACATCAGTAACTGGGTGATGACATGTTACGTCAGTAACTGAGCTATAGTCTGTTACATCAGTAGCTGGGTGATGGTATGTTACATCAGTAACTGGGTGATGGAATGTTACATCATTAACTGGGTGATGACATGTTACATCAGTAACTGAGCAATGGTCTGTTACATCAGTAGCTGGGTGATGGTATATTACATCAGTAACTGAGCGATGTTATCTCGGTAACTGGGTGATGACATGTTACATCAGTAACAGGCTGATGGTGTGTTACATCAGTAACTGTGTAACAGCATGTTGCATCAGTAACTGGAAGGTGGCTTGTTACATCAGTAACTGGGTGATGACATGTTCGTCAGTAACTGAGCTATGGTCTGTTACATCAGTAGCTGGGTGATGGTATGTTACATCAGTAACTGTGTAACAGCGTGTTGCCTCAGTAACTGGGTGGTGGCTTGTTACATCAGTAACTGGGTGATGACATGTTAAATCAGTAACTGAGCGATGGTCTGTTACATCAGTAGCTGGGTGATGGTACATTACATCAGTAACTGAGTGATGTTATCTCGGTAACTGGGTGATGACATGTTACATCAGTATAAGGTTGATGGTGTGTTACATCAGTAACTGTGTAACAGCGTGTTGCATCAGTAACTGGGTGGTGGCTTGTTACATCAGTAACTGGGTGATGACATGTTACGTCAGTAACTGAGCGATGGTCTGTTACATCAGTAGCTGGGTGATGGTATATTACATCAGTAACTGAGCGATGTTATCTCGGTAACTGGGTGATGACATGTTACATCAGTAACAGGTTGATGGTGTGTTACATCAGTAACTGTGTGGTGGCTTGTTACATCAGTAACTGGGTGATGACATGTTACGTCAGTAACTGAGCTATAGTCTGTTACATCAGTAGCTGAGTGATGGTATGTTACATCAGTAAGTGGGTGATGAGATGTTACATCATTAACTGGGTGATGACATGTTACATCAGTAACAGAGGTATGACATGTTATATCAGTAATTGAGCGATGGTGTGTTACATCAATATCTGGGTGATGGCACATTACATCAGTAACTGAGCAGTGGCTTGTTACATCAGTAACTGTGTAATGGTATGTTACATCAGTAACTGGGTGATGACATGTTACATCAGTAACTGGGTGATGGAATGTTATATCAGTAACTGGAGGATGACAAGTGACATCAGAAACTGGGTGATGACATTTTACAGTACATCAGTATCTGGGTGATGACGTGTTACATCAGTAATTGGGTGATCATCTGTTACTTCATAAAATGGGTAATGACATGTTACATCAGAAACTGGGTGATGACATGTTACATTACGAACTGGGTGATGATGTGTTAAATCAGTAACTAGGTAATGACATATTAAATCAATAACTGAGTGATGGTATCTTACATCAGTAACTGGGTGATGGAATGTTCCATCAGTAACTGGGTGATGAGGTTTTACATCAGTAAGTGGGCGAGGACATGTTACATGATTACGTTGGCGATGACATGTTACACCAGTAAGTGGGCAATGAGATGTTACATCATTAACTGGGTGATGACATGTTACATCAGTAACAGGGGGATGACATGTTATATCAGTAATTGAGCGATGGTGTGTGACATCAGTATCTGGGTGATGGTATGTTATATCAGTAACTGAGCGATGGCTTGTTACATCAGTAACTGTGTGATGGTATGTTACATCAGTAACTGGGCGATGACATGTTACATTAGTAACTAGGTGATGGAATGTTGCATCAGTAACCGGATGATGACGTATTACATCAGTAACTGGGTAATGACGTGTTACATCAGTAGCTGCGTGTTGACGTGTTACATCAGTAACTGGGTGATAGCGTGTTACATCAGTAACTGATCAGTGACATGTTCTGAGTGATGGTGTGTTACATCAGTTACTAGGTGATGACATGTTACATTAGTGAGTAGGTGATGACATGTTACATCTGTAACTGGGTGATAGAGTGTTACATCAGTAACTTTTTTTAAATTCTATATTCTTTTTCTCCGTGAGCCACGAGCCGCCTGGTACTTTCAGCCCGGTCACATAGCTATGGACTTGCACTCCTCATATTGGCCACAAGGCCCCCTCTGAAGCCCCGTGGCTTCCCCCCATGGCGGGGCTGCGGCGCTCTCCCTAGATGCCACAGACGGCAGATAGGTTGGAGGGCCCTCGCCTGAGGGGCTAATCAAAGTCGTAGCAGGCTTCATGGAGGGCAGCCAGCAGCTGTCCTGATTTTTCTGCTTTTCTGTGGTGGCGGGTCCATGCAATGACGTCTGGTGTCCACCCTGCCTCCTGTACACACTTCAGCAGCGGTAGCTGTGCGACTCACAGCCTCCGCCAGGGGTCCCTTACGCACTGGGCACTTCCTCACCCTCCCTCCAGAGAAGGAGAGCAGTCCTTAGGACACTCTATCCTTCTCCACCGGCCAGCCCTCCAGTGACCCTGGTCTGTTCCCGAACCCGGGTTGCCGGCGTCACATCGGTAACTTACTGATGACGTGTTCTGGGTGATGGTGTGTTACATCAGTTACTGTGTGATGACATCTTACATCAGAAGCTGAGTGATGAGCTGTTACATCAGTAACTAGCTGATGACATGTTACATCAGCAACTGGGCGATGGAATGTTAATTACAAGTCATGAGCTGAAGTCAGTGTTCCACGGGAAATTAATTTAGTCCTTCAAAATACTGCCACCCGACACAACTGAACAGCCAAAATTCAAAAGCGGGAGGGGGGTGACGAATAAGTAACAATGAACAGAAATCTTGTTTTGATTCATAATCTTTTTTCTTTGCTCACTTTTCATACGGCAGAAATTCTCAACGTTTCACCTCTAAAGATATAGGCTTGCTCAGGAGAATACCTTTGAACTGCTAGTAGGTATCTGTACAAGATTCTAAGGATTATTTTTTTAAACATACTGATCCTTGAATCTTTTACAGATATGTACTAACAGTTCAAAGGTATTCTCCTGAGGAAGCCCATATCTTTATAGGTGAGACGTTGAGAATTTCGCTGTATGAAAAGTGAGCAACAAAAAGATTCTAAATCAAAACAAGATTGCTGTTCATTGTTACTTATATGCCAGCCCCCCTCCACTTTTGAATGATGGAATGTTACATCAGTAATTGGGTCATAACATGTTATATCAGTAACTGGACGATGATGTGTTACATCAGTAACAGGGTGATGACATGTTACCTCAGTAACTGGATGATGACATGTTACATCAGTTACTGGGTGATGACGTGTTACATCAGTTACTGGGTGATGACGTGTTACATCTGTAACTGGGCGATGACATGTTACATCAGTAACTGGGTGATGACATGTTACATCAGTAACTGGGCGATGATATGTTACATCAGTAACTGGGTGATGACGTGTTACATCAGTAACTGGGCGATGAAGTGTTACATCAGTAACTGGGCGATGACATGTTATATCAGTAACTGGCAATGACGTGTTACCTCAGTTACTGGGTGATGACGTGTTACATCAGCAACTGGATGATGACGTGTTACATCAGCAACTGGGCGATGACCTGTTACATCAGTAACTGGGCGATGACCTGTTACATCAGTAACTGGGCGATGACCTGTTACATCAGTAACTGGGCGATGACCTGTTACATCAGTAACTGGGCGATGACGTATTACATCAGTAACTGGGTGATGACATGTTACATCAGTAACTGGGTGATGACATGTTACATCAGTAACTGGGTAATGCCATGTTACATCCGTAGCTGCGTGGTGACGTGTTACATCAGTAACTGATCGATGACGTGTTCTGATTGATTGTGTGTTACATCAGTTACTGGGTGATGACATGTTAAATTAGTGACCAGGTGATGACATGTTACATCTGTAACTGGGTGATAGCATGTTACATCAGTAACTTATTGATATGCTTATTGATATATGTTACATCAGTAACAGGGTGATGACGTGTTACATCAATATTTGGGTTATGACGTGTTACATCAGTAACTGTGCGATAGTGCGTTACATCAGTAACTGGGCGATAGTGCGTTACATCAGTAACTGGGCGATAGTGCGTTACAGCAGTAACTGGGCGATAGTGCGTTACAGCAGTAACTGGGCGATAGTGCGTTACAGCAGTAACTGGGCGATAGTGCGTTACAGCAGTAACTGGGCGATAGTGCGTTACAGCAGTAACTGGGCGATAGTGTGTTACATCAGTAACTGTGTGATAGTGCGTTACATCAGTAACTGGGCAATAGTGCGTTACATCAGTAAGTAACAATGAACAGCAATCTTGTTTTGATTTATAATCTTTTTTATTTGCTCACTTTTCATACGGCAGAATTTCTCAACGCTTCACCTATAAATATAAATATAAATATATATATATATATATATATATATATATATTGCCACTACACTCATCAATCAATCAATCAATCAATATCTTTATTTATCCAGGCAGGCACCATTGAGCAAGCTCATTTACAAGGTGGACCTGCAGTCCTACAGTAATAATACAGAAAGACAAGTTACAATAGTACAAACAGTAAAAATAGCTGCTATTATAATAAAAATGCACATTTACAGGTACTATACATTGAACATAGAACTACAAGGAGTCATGGATAATGAACTTGTGCTGGATCCAAGCCCAAAAACTGTGCATTTTGTAGTGGAAAATGTTAGGGAGAGGGTAGGCATACCAGATAGAAGATATCAAGCACATAATGTAAGGAGAGGTGGGGAATAGGGGCGCAAGCAAAGAGGACCCAATTGTTAGAGCAGAGTGAGGGATTGGGAGGGCGGAGGACTGTACGAAAGGCGATGAAGCGATTTTTGCCCCAAAACGCGGCGACATATGGAGGAGAAAAGCTGCCATTGTACTAAGTGCAAGAGGAGGAATATAGTAGAAGGGGCATAACTGGGAGGGTCCTGGATGTTGGGGCAGAGGGAGGTGTTGGATGGATGAGGGACCGAATATTTTTTGGGGCAAAAGACGATAATTATCCCCAAGTGCGGTAGCATGTGTGAGAATCAGGCTGCAGCTGTTCAGAGTGTCAAAGAATAAGATATGGGAGTTCGGCAATAAATCCTGTGGATCTGTTGGTGGACATGCTAGAGGCAGAGGCACACATTTCAGCTGGGGGGGCCGCCGTTTGAGAGAGGAAGGTTAGTTAGTGTCTAGTAAAGCAGTTGCAAATTTCCGTAATGCCATCATGGTAAAGCCTTTTGAACAAAAGGGTACTTACTGGGGTTTTCAGCTTAAGTATATTTTGGGTTTTGTTCCATATTGATGGGAGTGCGAATCCAAAGGCAGCTCTCCCGACTCGTTTGAGTGCCCTGGGTATATTTAGAAGGAGCTGTGAGCAGCTTCTAAGGGAATAATTCCTGGGCACAATCTGAGACAGACAGTCGATGATGTATTGAGGGAGTTTGCCACTGAGGGCTCTAAGTGTCCAGAGTGCTGCATTAAAGTTGCACCTATAGTGAAGTGAGGTCCAGCCCATGGCGGCATATCGTGCGCAATGATGGGTAGAGAAGGGGAGGTCAGTGATGAAGCGTATAGCTCTGTGGTAGAGCAGATCCAATTTTCCAAGATAGGAAGCCGCACAGCTACTGTATATGAAGTCTGCATAGTCAATTAAGGACAGGAACGTGGCTTGGACTAGTCGTTTCTTTGCGTCTGCTGTAAGAAGTCTTCTTATCGTGTAAAAAAGGCCAAGTCTTTGCCTTAATTTTTTTCAGCAAGTATTCCAGGTGGTCAGTGAAGGAGAGTTTACAGTTGATCCAGACCCCAAGATATCTGAATTTCGGAATGTACTCTAAGCACTCTCCCAGCATTGTGGTTATTGGGAGAAGGGAGTCAGCAGCGCTTGTGTAGTTTGCGGGGGGGGGGGGAATAACATGGCTTTAGTTTTCTTAGCATTTAATAGCAGTTTTTTACTGATTAGCTGGAGTTGCAGGAGGTTGAAATCTTTTTGTAGGTCAGTACAAGCTTCTTTTGGTGTGGGACGACTCAGGTACAGCACTGTGTCATCCACGAATAAGTGAATACTTGCATCCTTGATTTCCTCATCAATGTTGTTGATATACACTGTGAAGAGGAGGGGACCTAATATGGATCCCTGAGGGACACCTCTTTGTAAGAGTTTTAGGGCAGATAGTTCGCCATCCGCTTTCACCTGCTGGTATCTGTCTGTCAGATAGTCACAGAACCAGTTTGAGAAGTAGCATCCAATCCTAGTGTTTTTAACGAGTCGAGGAGCAGGTCGTGGTCGACTTTGTTGAATGCTTTGCTGAGGTCAAGAAACACAGCACATATTTACTTTTTATGCTCCAACTCCAGTTGCCAGTCGTTGGTTACTTTAGCTAATGCTGAGACTGTACTGTGGTTGGCTCTGAATCCAGACTGAAGGAGGTTTAGAAATTTTTCTCTGTCGATGAAGGATCTTAGTTGGCCATTTACTATTTTTTCCAGTAGCTTCGAGAGTGTGAGTAGGAGAGAAATTGGCCTATAGTTATTAAGGTTGCAAGGGTCTCCAGATTTAAATAGCAGGATAACATGTGCGATCTTCCATATTTGAGGAGGGTACCTTGTGTTGAGGACAGGTTGAATAAATGAGTAATAGGCACTGCCAATATGTGGCATGCTATCTTTAGGAAGTATGGTTCAATGCATCTGCGCTGGCACTTTCTTAGTATCCAGGTGGAGAATCAAGTCTTCCACTTCCTTGAGGGAGACCAATGAGAATGAGAAATGTTGACTAACGGGCAACATTTGGTGAGATCATGCCAAGTTGGGCGTAGGCTACATGCAGGCGAAGTTATCAAGGCCAAGCCTGCTGTATGGCGCGGTTATTTTATTTAGCTTTTGTTGACCGGTAAGTGCATCTAGACAAATCCTGCCTATTTTCAGGCACGACCGGGGAGGGGATACAGATGAATGCTAACTGACCTTGAACCAGATTAAGCTGTTGGTGGTATTTTTAGTGAATGAGGGAAATTTGGCCAGGACACCAGGAAATTCCCTACTCTTTCGATAAGTGCCATGGGATCTTTAACATCCACCTGAACTACCACCAATCCAGGCAGATGGGACCTCGATTTAACGTCTCATCCGAAAGACGGCACCTCAGAAATGCAACACCCCTCTCATGCTGCATTACAGTGTCAGTACTGGGATATTAACCCAAGTGCCAGATGTGGGAACTGAACCTACAGCCCTCTGATCTCCCAGCCTCAGAGGCGAGTGTGCTACCTACTGAGCCACTGACACTGCCTACAGTATCTCTTTTTTGTCATTGATTACTGTATTGTCAGAGGTCATTTTTGTAGGGAGCATATTTTGTGACGTGGCTCCCACCAGTTCTTTGATTGTGGCCCAGAATTTGGAGGGACAATTGGCTGCAGTATCTAGTTCTGCTTGGTAATAGCAGGCTTTAGCTTCCCTAATCAGTTTGGTGCAACGATTTCTGGCTGTTCTAAAGAGGCACCAATCTTCCTATTTTTGGGATTTGCGGGCAGTTTTCCAGAGTTTATCCCTGTACAGTAGTGCAGCCTTGAGATCTTGAGTGAACCAATGGCATTTCCTAGCCTTTATGCGTATTTTTGACAGAGGCGCATGTAGATTCATAGCATAGGTAATGATTTCATGTAGTATAGAATATGCAGTTTCCACTGTTTTAGCAAGGTAAAAACTCTGCCACAAGGGGGAGTTTTTTAGGTCAAGTAGGTATGCCTTTGGGATGAATGACCTGGTTGACCTTTTGGTGGAGAATTTGGTCGTAGTTGGCACTTTGTTGGACGCCCAAACTCCAGCTATTAGGCAATGGTCACTAATATCCACATCAAAGGTTCCAACGGGGGAGAAGGAATTGGTTTATTCACAAGCAGGACATCCAGAAGGGTACTTTTGGCTGTATTCTTTTTGTTGATACAGGTGGGCTCTTCATTGAGTAGGGTGAAACCAAGGGAGTCGCAGAAAGATTTAAGCGGGTGACCAGCTTCCGACAGCCAATCGTAGTTTAGATCCCCGAGGATAATTGTTTCCAGGGGGCTAGTGTCCAAGATAGTTGTAAGATAGGACAAGAGCTGAGTACCGGCAGATGGTGGTCTACAGCATCCTATGACTCAGAGTGCTAACGATGGGGATAGGTCGATTTTTATGTCCAGGCACTCAAATCCTGCTACCAGTGAGTTAGAATTAAATGTTGATGCCACAAATCTATCTTTGATGTAGATGGCGACCCCACCTCCTCTGGATTGCCTATCACATCTAAAGATCTCGTAGTTAGGTATATTAATCAAGCTATTTGGCGCAGAGCGCTGAAGCCAGGATTCTGAGATAACAAGCACATCTGGCATTGTATGGGTGGTCCAAGCCTGGATAAGGGTGAATTTTTTCAGCAGGCTGCGCACGTTAATGTGCATCAAGGGAGCAGTTAACAGCAGGGAAGGATGGGATGGGGCTACATGTTGGAGGGCTTTGGTTGCAAATGCCAGAAGCCTGGGGAACAAAATGGGAGAACTGGAGGCCACCATGATGGAGGAGAACCTAAACATTGTAGCAGTGAGTGAGACTTGGTGGAACGAGCACCACGCCTGGGAGATGGTGATCCCAGGGTATCATTTGTTTAGGAAGGATCGGGACGGGAAGGGGGAAGGGGTGGCATTATATGTCAGGGAAGGGATTGGGGCCATGGAAGGGCAAGATGAGGAGGAGGAAACAGAGATATTGTGGGTCACCCTAGACAGGGGACAGGGGGCAAACCTACGCATTGGGGTAGTCTATAGACCGCCTATGCAAGGGGAGGAAGGATGGACACTTTGTAAATCCATACGGGTTGGCCCAGAAAGGGGAAATTGTGCTAGTTGGGGACTTAAATCTTTTGGACATCAACTGGGAGGCCCAGACAGCAATCTCCGCAAGGAGCAGGGGCATCTTAGAGGCTCTTCAAGGCATATTCCTGCAGCAAAGGGTCAGTGAGCCCACTAGGGGTGTAAACCTGTTGGATGTGGTCCTCACAAATGGGGACAGTGTGGAGGTGGGGGAAGAGCTTGGCACCAGTGACCACAGGGCTGTCAGGTTCAGGGTGAGAGCAGGCAGGGTGAGGGTTAGGATGAGAACCAAGGTAATGGAATTCAGGAAGGCTGACTTTCATGGAATGAGGAAGGTAGTTAGGGAAAATGTTGAGGATGAGGGGATGTGCGGGTGGAGGATATGGGCAGCCATCAAGAGAGGGGTATTTAAAGCCATGGACTCATGTATAAAAAGGGTAAGAAAGAATAGAAGATAGAAAAGACCTCTATGGTTCACTAGAAAGGTGGCTTTAGGGGGTCAAGGAGAAGACTAGAGCATTCAAGAGGTACAGGAGAAAACAAAAGGACAATGACAGGGAAACCTACAGGGAAAAAAGAAAGGAGGCAGGGCAAAAGATAAGGAGGCCACTGAGGAGAGGATAGCAAAGCAGGCAAGGCGGGGGACAAAACCTTCTTTAGGTATGCTGGAGAAAGGAGGAGGGCACAGCATGGGATTGGGAGGATAAGGGGGGGAAGTGGAACATTACTGGAAGGAGATTTTGAAAAAGCAGAGGCATTAAATAGCTATTTCGCCTCAATCTTCATGGAGATAAGAGAGGCAGGGGACCAGGGTGGGCAGGGAAGGGTGACAGCCACAGGAAGATGGGTGTGGCAGAATTCACAGCTGAAGGAGTAAAGGAAGAGCTGGGTAGACTTAGGGTGGACAAGGCAATGGGACCTGATGGAATACACCCAATGGTTCTCAAGGAGGTGAATGATGAACTGGTGCCATATCTGGCGAGGCTGTTTAACTTATCCTTGGTCACAGGGGTGGTGCCAATGGACTGGAAGAGGGCAGAGGTGGTTGCACTACATAAGGGGGGGGCAGAAGGATGAGGTTAAAAACTACCGTTCCATTAGTCTTACCTCGGTGGTGGGGAAGGTAATGGAAACACTACTTAAGATCAGGTTGATAGAATACTTGGAGATGAATGGCATGCAGGATGACAGGCAGCATGGCTTCACCAAGGGAAGGTCCTGTCAGACTAACCTGATAGAGTTTTTTGATGGGGTGACACAGATAGTGGACCAGGGAGGAGCGGTGGACGTGGCCTATCTGGATTTCAATAAGGCCTTCAACACTGTTCCGCATGGTGGAATGGTGCATAAGCTGGACAGACTAGAGGTGGACCTCAGGATCACCAGGTGGGTGGAAAACTGGTTGAAGGGAAGGAGTCAGACGGTGGTGGTAAATGGGACACATTCCAGGGAACAGGCAGTGACCAGTGGGGTGCCACAGGGGTCAGTGCTAGGACCAATACTTTTTAACATCTATGTTAGTGACCTAGTGGAGGATCTGATAATTCCCCACTGGTTGTTAACTTTTATTACAGAATTCAACCCATCAGCAGGTAGGGTGGGAGGAATAGTACATAGGCTTTGGTCAATTCTCCTAACAGATCCGATTCTCATAGAAAATATTGGCTCTAGACCCCAGGTGACTTTTAGTATGGGGAGAAGTATTATCATTTACTGTTTTTTATTTACTGGCTGTTTCAAAAATGTTCACGTTTGGGTTGTGGTTTTATTGGTTATAAGTGTGTATCACTTCAAATGGGGACTTTAAATATGATGCACTGTCTGTTACAAACTAGACCCGCACCCTGAGGAAGACCCTGTTGGGTTGACGTGCTGGGGCATTTGGGTGCTAGTCCAGATCTCCGTGGTGTTGGAATAAACACCTTTAAACTTCTTTCTGCCTGGATTATTGACTCTGCGAGCACCAAGCCACTTGTCTTTTCTACTATCGGATACAGTACCATAATTTTGGTCAGATATCAGATAGCCTCCACTAGCATAGACATCCAACCAAGAATCCAGCCTCCTAGGATCCACTGTAAGCATCTGAGGTATCTTGTGGATCCGACCACTGGGTCCAGGGATCCTACCATTGGATCCAACTATCTGAGCCTGGATCCGATGGAATTGACCTCAGATCCATTGTTAGGTCAGATACCAGCACTATCTGATGGAGGATGGTCAGATCCACAAAAGCAATATCCGAGCAACTCTAGCGATTACAACCTAAATTATTCCCTCACTCCTTGTAAAAACAGAGACAAACAGAATGAGAGATGGACAAAGCAGTCCTTTTAGGGGTATCCTGAGGGTCAGGTCTTACTGGTCAAAGAACTGTTTGAGGACCTGATTTAGCAGTTTGCTACTTTTTGATTATTTTTCTCATCCATAACATGACAATTCTTTAAAGTACAGTATCTTCTGTAAATTACTCGGTCAACTGCTGCCGTGCCCCCCCCCCCATGGCATAAATTGGGCAAATCAAGAACTGAGGTGGTAAGGGGAGCAAAGGTGCAGACATAGGAGAGGATTGCAAAGGGGGTCCAACAGGGGACAAAACTTTCTTCAGGTGCATAAGTGAAAAAAGGTAATCAAGGGGAGGGATAGTAAGAGTTAAAATGGTGGAAGGGGGAGAATGTGCAGGAGAAAGCTGATATCTTAAACAGGTACTTCTGCTCAGTCTTCACAGTGGAGGGTGGAGGAGATGGACCACCAAGGAGAAGCAGGGATAGGGTTTATTTTTTATTTTATTAGGTCTAGGATTACAATATCTTTGAGCCAGGACTCATTTACAAAGGTTCCACATCAGGTTACAATTCAAAACATAAGACATGTAAGTCAGAGTACACATTCAATACATAGGACAAGGTTACAAAAGTGTAAGCTAAACAGCGTTACAAAGCATCTGAGAAACAAAACAAGTTTTGGAGGCTAGGTTACAAGGAGATAGCGATGAGGTGCAGAGAGGATAGAGGACAAGACAGAGGACGAGTTGGGGGGGGGAGCGCCATAGAGGGGAGGGAGTGCAGCCAGAGGCATTGGTCAGGAGCATAACATGGGGAAGTGCATGCTAAGGGCTAACCAAGCGCAAATAGGAGCGAGAACTGCATAAGGTTAGGGAAATATTCATGGGGTCAGCTAGTGAAGGCAGTCACAGCAGCTAGAGGCAGTGAGAGAGGCGTAGCCTTGATTTAAATTCACAAAGGGTAGGAGTGGAGGAGACATAACTGTTTAGACCATTTAGCCAGCTGGACACATGTCCATTTTCAGAGGAAAATGTGCTGAAAGGATTTGCCACCCTGAGGGTGGACAAGGGTATGGGACCAGATGGAATTCACCCCAGGGCAGTGCAAGAACTTGGGTGGGTGCTACCTATCTCACTGACAGCCTTGTTCTACAGCTCAGTGTAAACTGACACAGTTCTGGAGGACTGGAGAAGGGCTGATGTTGTCCTGTTGCGTAACAGTGTCAGCAGGAAGGAGGCCAGCAACTCTAGGCTAGTTAGTCTTACTTCAGTGGTGGGGAAATTAATGGAAACACTACTGAAAGAAAAACCGATAGAGTATCTTGAATCAGATGGACTGCAAAGCAACAGGCATCATGGATTCACAAGGGTGATGTAACGCCAAACAAATGTAATAGATTACTTTAACTGAGTGACCAAAAAAATTGATCAGAGGAGGGCAGTAGGCATGGCCCTTTTGGACGTTAGCACAGCTTTCCATACAGTACTGCACAGAAGGCTGATTAGAAGGTTGGCCAACCTAGGAGTGGGATCCATACTGGTAAATCAGGTTAGAAACTGGTTAAAGGATAGAAAACAGAGGGTGGTGTTAATGGCACCCATTCTAAAGATGGGAATGTGACCAGTGGGGTACCATGGGGCTTGATACTAGGACCGGTCCTCTTCAATATTTTTATAAGGGATATTGCAGAAGAGCTAGAAGGGAAGGTACATCTTTTTGCAGATGACACCACAATCTACAATAGGGTGGACACTCAGGAAGGGGCAGGAAAAATGAGACAGGATCTTGGGAAACTCGACGCATGGTCGAAAACAGGCAGCTGAGGTTCAATGCCAAAAAAGTGCAAAATAATGAACCTAGGGCATAGAAACTCTGTCGCTGAGTATAGGATGGGGACAGAGGTACCTCCAGTAACCAGAGAGGAAAGGAACCTTAGGGGTTATCATATCTGAGGACCTCAAGGTGGCAGGTCAGCATGACAAGGCAGTGGGTAGGCTAATGGGATGCACAGGTAGGGGAATTTCCAGCAGGAAGAGGGAGGTGGTGTTGCCATTATATTGCTCACTGGTGTAGCCACACCTGGAATACTGTGTTCAGTTTTGGAGACCACACCTCAGAAAGGACATATAAAGGGTAGAGGCATTCCAGAGGAGGGCAACTAAAATGGTGCATGGTTTGTATTAGAAGCCATATGAGGAGAGATTGAGGGATCTCAACATGTATACCCCTAGATGAGAGGAGACAGAGAGGTGACATGATAGGGTCCTACCAGTACCTCATAGGGAAGAACAGGGTGCAGGTGGGGAGTCTCTTTCACATGAGAACAAGCACCAGGACCAGGGGGCATTCAAAGAAGCTGGGGGAAGAGGGATTCAAGAGTGATATGAGGAAATATCTCTTTACACAAAGTGTAGTGGATGTCTGGAATAAACTGCCAGCAAAGTGGTGGAGATTTGAGGATGCATGGAATAGACATTGGGGTATATTAGAGAGGATGCAGGGAGGTGGGAGGGTCAGCAGAGACTAGATAGGGTCTGTGTAGACAGACTAGGTAGGGCCCTCTGGGCAGACTAGGTGGGCCAAGCAGTCCTTTTCTGCCATCAGATTCTATATTTCTATGATATCCCACCTGAAACAGATTTGATTTGTGTCATTATCTGCAGTAATGTTTCTAATGCCAGTTGCTCAGCAAACTGATCACTCACCTTAAAGGGTGGAAGATTGGAAGACTGTGAATTCTAGTCCCGCACCCGGGACTAGGGCATTAAATTCCAATACTGCCCCTGTGGTATGGCACTAGCAAGCTACTGCACCACTGAGGGGCTGTGCTTCACATGAGCTGAGATCCCTCCTGCTTATCTCTGTGGGCTGTCCAGGTGGAAGTTAAAGAATTATTTACTAGCACTTTCTTATTTTAAACAATATTATGTCTACAGATAGCGGGCCCCATACAGTTAGTGATAAGGAATGTTTCTATCAACTTAGTTCAATTATTTACTAGTTTGTGTGTCCAGAAATCACTCTAACATTATGAGGAACATCAGTATATCTATGCAGAGCAAGGGTAAATTTGAGTGTGAAAATCATAGCGCTAAGCGAAATTCATAGCAGTTGAGAGGTATGTGAAACACCATTGAGTGAACTCATTTTCAAAGTGGACCTGGGCAGTTAAGTATGAGGTACAATAAGACAACAGTATACATAATGCAGAATATGGGTACACTGATGAATACATAATGATGTGAGACTTATACAACAGAGAAATCTGGAGAACAATAGTCTGAGAAGGCAAACACGTCTATAAACAATATGTACAAGTAACTTGTAGTTTACAATATATACAAATGTCTGCAAGCAGTACTAAAAGAGTATCTTGAGGCAACATATAAATAAATACTAGGATACCCATTGAGCGCCTCACGTATGGGGAGGGAAGAGGAAGTGGAGACATTATGCATAGTAGGAGGGAGGAGGAAAGAGCAGCATGCAGAGGAGGAAGGAGGAGATACAAAGCGATGGGAGGCACCAACTTTATTTATCGAGAATGGTGTCAAGTGCACCAAGGAAAGCCGCTGCAGACAGGTAATACCAGGCCACAATCAGGGAAAGCATTTACATGCCTCCTTGATAGAGCATGAATAAAGTGTCTTGAATGAGGCCAGGGATATAGGGTCTCGTTTACAGATGTGTCCAGGGGGAAGACAATGTACAATTAGACCATTAAAGCCACGACAGTACTGTAGGTAAATAACCAACTAACAATACACATATTTGCAACATACACACACATCTACGGACCCAATTAAGAATAAATTGCAAAGCACGGGCAGATAATTATACAAATACCGAAGAGTTCGCAATAGTCTAATTGAGCACTGGTGACTGTACAGGAAGGAGGGAGCAAAGTAGAAAGGACAGCATGTCTACTACAAAACGATCCCTTAGCATCTTTTGTAAGGGTAGGGCTGAGTTCACTTGCAAGGGTAACCAGAGACAGAAACTGATTCAAAAAGACAGAAATTATGCATCACAAAAATGTATACGTGCTTCTGATCAAACGTGTGACCCCAAACCTTTTTGATGGGGACTACATAAATAATCACACTAAGGAAGTCTACAGCACTGTTAGTATCCTGGTTGGACCTGGACTGTCTCACCAACAACAGACTGGTCTTAAACCGCCTATTTTTAGGGAAGGTTCGGGGCAAAAGTGGTGGCCATTCAGCTTGAGACTCATCTCACTTCCTCTGCCATTTTCGAGTCATTCCAGTCTGGGTTTAGACCTGGGCATAGCATGGAGACCGCCCTGGTAAGGGTGTCTAATGATCTCCTTAGAACAAGGGATAGAGGAGAATGATCTATTCTTGTTCTCCTCAATCTCTCTGCAGCATTTGATACCGTGGATCATGAGATGTTGTTGGACCTCCTGCAGAACTAGTGTGAACTGTCTGGCATTGTCATCATCTGGTTTAAGTCATACCTCGTGGACAGAGTGCAGAGGGGTGTGATGGGGTTATCCTCATCTGACCCACTGCCTCTGTGCTGCGGAGTTCCATAGGGTTCAGTCCTCTCGCCTCTTTTGTTCAGGGTGTATAAGCTGCCCTTGGGAGATGTTATCAGGCGGTATGGCTTTGGTTTTCATTGCTTTGCCAATGATAGCTATACCTGTCCCGTGTGCCTGAAAACCAGATTGGTGGTCTCTGTGTTTAATGCCTGCCTGGTCGAGATCCAGGAGTGGATGACCCAAAACTGGTAATGACAGTCCAGACAAGACAGAGGTATTGGTGGTGGAACCGGGTGATCGATGAGGTGGAGGGGTACAGGGTAGGGACCTGGGGCTGAAACCGTGTGGCTTATCCTTGATTCCCTCCACTTGGGTTAGGGATCTGGGCATTGTTCTCAATGACAGCATGACACTTGATGCTCAGGTGTTGGCCACCATCCAAAGTGGTTTCTGTCATCTGAGAAGCATTGCCCAGATCTATTCCCTGATACCCCCTGATGACCTGACCACCCTAATACATGCCTTTGTCATGTCAAGGTTAGACTACTGCAATGTCTTATACCGGGGGCTTTCAGGAGGCAACCTCCACCATCTGCAGCTGGTGCAGAACACGGTGGCCAGGCCACTGATGGGTGTATCTAGATTCGAGCACATCACGCCGGTTCTTCGTGGGCTGCTCTGTCTGCCGATAAGGTGGAGGATTGCCTTCAAGGTTGAGTTATTGACCTATAAAGCCTTACACAGTCGGGGACCTAACCATCTGCAGGACCTCCTGGTACCTCACTGTCCAGCTTGCACCCTCCATTTCTCTGAGGGTGGCCTCTTGATGGTTCCCAGGATGGGGCTGCAGCTGTCAGGTGACCAAGTTTTTTCTGTAGTTGCAACTGTCCTGTGGAACTCACTTCTGAGTGATCTTAGAGAGGCCCCCCTTAGTGGAAACCTTTAAGAGGGGGCTTAAGACACTCCTGTTTGAAAAAACGTTTAGCTTGACTTAATTTTATACCTTAAGGTTAATGACTGCAACTGATGTTAGAAATATTAGTATTTTTAGCTGATTATTTTTATGCCCTAAAATATGTTTTATGAATAATCTATAGACGTGTGTATTATTGTACATGTAAATGTATATGGACATTGTACAGTGTTCCGAGCCTCCAGGAAGGGGCACTATATAAATAACATTTTCAATGATTGATTGAGACAGATTACAGTGAGTGTGACAGGCTGCAGTGCTGTGACTGCCCTGATGCAGCAACTTTATCAGGGAGACAAATTAGCGAGACTGGGACAGGCTGCAGTGCTGTGACTGTCCTGACACAGTGATTTTATCAGGGAGACAGATTAGTGAGACTAGGTCAGGCTGCAGTGCTGTGACTGTCCTGACATAGTGATTTTATCAGGGAGACAGATTAGCGAGACTGGGACAGGCTGCAGTGCTGTGACTGTCCTGACATAGTGATTTTATCAGGGAGACAGATTAGCAAGACTGGGACAGGCTGCAGTGCTGTGACTGTCCTGACACAGTGATTTTATCAGGGAGACAGATTAGCGAGACTGGGACAGGCTGCAGTGCTGTGACTGTTCTGACACAGTGATTTGATCAGGGAGACAGATTAGCGAGACTGGGACAGGCTGCAGTGCTGTGTCTGTCCTGACATAGTGATTTTATCAGGGAGACAGATTAGCGAGACTGGGACAGGCTGCAGTGCTGTGACTGTCCTGACACAGTGATTTTATCAGGGAGACAGATTAGCGAGACTGGGCCAGGCTGCAGTGCTGTGACTGTCCTGACATAGTGACCTTATCAGGGAGACAGATTACAGAGAGTGGGACAGGCTACAGTGCTGTGACTGTCCCACTCTCTGAGATTGATGGAAATACAGTGACACAGGCTGCTGTGCTGTGACTGTCCTGACACAGTGATTTTATCAGGGAGACAGATTACAGAGAATGGTACAGGCTGCAGTGTTGTGACTGTCCCACTCTCTGAGACTGATGGAAATACAGTGAAACAGGTTGCAGTGCTGTGACTGTCCTGACATAGTGACCTTATCAGGGAGACAGATTACAGAGAGCAGGACAGGCTACGATGCTGTGACTGTCCTGACATGGCGACCTAATCAGGGAGACAGAGTAGCGAGACTGGGACAAGCTGCAGTGCTGTGACTGTCCTGACACAGCGATCTTATCATGGAGACAGATTAGCGAGACTGGGACAGGCTGCAGTACAGTGACTGTCCTGACACAGTGATCTTATCAGGGAGACAGATTACAGAGAGTGGGACAGGCTACAGTGCAGTGTCTGTCCTGACACAGCGATCTTATCATGGAGACAGATTAGTGAGACTGGGACAGGCTGCAGTACAGTGACTGTCCTGACACAGTGATTTTATCAGAGAAACAGATTACAGAGAGTGGGACAGGCTGCAGTGCTGTGACTGTCCTGACATTGTGACCTTATCATGGAGACAGATTACAGAGAGTGGGACAGGCTGCAGTGCTGTGACTGTCCTGACACTGTGACCTTATCATGGAGACAGATTACAGAGAGTGGGACAGGCTGCAGTGCTGTGACTGTCCGGACATTGTTTATTTTTGTTTATTGTTTATTGAGTACAATCGGAATTACAAACCTTTGAGTCACAGACTCTTTTGCAAAGGCTCCACGTCGGTTACAGGGGGTGGAGGGTAAACAAATACAGAACATACACGAAACATGAACAGGCAGTATTTACAGACACAGTACTGACAGAGCAGTCAGGCTAAACTTTAGAAAACAGTGAGGGTAGTTAGCAGCATCTTGTAATCCCCAGACAGAGACAAGTCGGTGGCTGATTCATGGGGTCAAGAGAGACACTGTGTCCGGAAAAGTGGAGGGTTTGGTAGCACAATTGGGTAGGCGTCGTTAGCTACAGACACATTTTTCACTCTCAAGTAGTAGGGCTTTGAGACCAGTTTTGAACAGTGAGATGCTGTGGGTCTGGGTGAGTGGTGGAGGTAGCGTATTGAGCCAGCAAGGGGCACAGTAGCGGAAGGATCTTTGCCCTAGGGATGTTCTACAGAGGGGGACTTGGAATGATGGGCTTGCTTGAGTCTTGTGTTGCGCCTGCGGGGGGCTGCACAGATAATGGGGAGTAGGCCATGGGGGCTATCTGAAGATGTATCTTTTTAGCTAGGATGCAGCTGTGGTACTTTAGTCTTTGTTGGAGGTTTAGCCAACCAGACAAAGTATAAAGGTCGCAGGTGTGGGTAAGTCTGTCACAACCTGAAACTACGCGGCAAGCTTTATTCAAGGCAACGTTTAAACCGCAAAATGTGGAGGGTTCAGCAGAGCCATATATAACTATCCCATAGTCAACGAGGGAGAGGACGGAGGCGGTGACAGCAAGTTGCATAGCCTGTGCGGGCAGGCAGTGCTTGAGTCGGTAGAGGATGCCCACTCTGGAGTTGACAGCGGAGGAGAGAAGTTGGATGTGCCTATGGTAGGAGAGGAGGTGTCTAATGTGATGCCCAGGTATTTAAAGTTTGTAACATGTTCCAGTGGGATACCAAGTGAGTTCTTAATTAGGAGTGCTGACTGACTATGTGGGCTTTGGCGATGAGCAAAGATCATAGACTTCGTTTTTTTATAGTTGATGATCAAGCGGTGGTCTGCGAACCAGTTCTCTAGCTCCCGGAAAAAACCCTGAAGGGACAGTTGGAGGGCACTCGGTTGAGGGTGTTTCCAATATAGTACCGCATCATCAGCGTAGAGTAGTAGATGACCACTACATGCCTTAGGAAGCGAGTTTAAAAAGAGGGTGAAAAGCAGAGGGCCAAGTATTGATCCCTGCGGGACCCCAGAGCAAACTGTTTTGGAGGTGGAGATGGTGGTGTTAACTCTGACTTGTTGTGACCGTCCTGAGAGGTAGTCCTTGAACCAGGCAGTTATCTCTGGGACCACATTTAGTTGTGGAAGGACACAGAGCAGTAGCTCGTGACTGACCATGTCAAATGCCTTGGTCAGATCCACATAGATCGCTCCAGCGATTGAGCCTTGGTCGAGGGCCTCATGGATGAACGAGGTGAACTCACAAAGTGCAGTGACGGTACTGTGGCCAGTCCGGAAACCATGCTGTTCCTGGCTGAGAAGGTTGTGTTTAGTAAGGTGTTCTGTTATCTGGTCTGAGACAATTTTTTCCAGAGCTTTGGAGAGGGGTGGGAGTATTAATATAGGTCTATAGTTGTTGGAGTTAGTGGGGTCACCGCTCTTCAGAATGGGGGTGATTATGGCTTGCTTCCAAGTTGAGGGGAACTGACCAAGGCATAGCGAGAGGTTGAGGATTTTTGTAAGATGGGGTAGTGTGACATCCAGGGTAAGCCGAATGAGTTTCAGATCAAGGGAGTCAGTGCAGTAACGGGTATTAGCTATTGCTTTGGAAATGTAGTGTTTGCCTCGCTGCAGGGGATGACTCGAAGCCGGAAGGGAGGCGGGTTGACATTACACTGGGTTTCGGGGGAAGGGTGGGGTGAGGGCGGTGGAAGAAGTTAGGCGGGAGAATATAGGAGAGGTCCAAGAAGGCAGAGTTAAGAGCTTCAGCGATAGTGGCAGGATCCTGTGTGACATCCCTGTTTAGGTTGAGTTGGGTAGGGGAGGGGGAGCTGGTTCTACCACTGAGTTCTTTTATGTTGTTCCAGAATTTTTTGCCATCTCCCCAGGAGGAGGTAAGGGTTTGTTGGTAGAAGTTAGCTTTAGCCTGCTGCAAGGCCCAGGTACATTTATTGCATGCCTCCCGGTATAGTTGTCTATCCTGGGTGTGTTGAGAGTCAAGAGCCTTGTGCCAAAGATTGGCCCTTTGTTGAAGCAGTTTAAGAAGCGAGGGTGTGATCCAGGGGGTGGTTCTGGTTTTCACCACTTGCTTTGAGAGGGGAGCGAATATATCACAGGCTTTGTTGAAGGTGGTTATAAAGTGGGCGAGTGCAAGGTCAACTGACTGCCTGTTGTATATGGGAGCCAGTTGCTGTTAGATAGATGGGCTTTGAGGTGCTCTAGGCCTCCTCTTTTAAGCCTTCACTGCCAGGAGATTATAGGGGGGGCAGGGGGGACTTTACCCAACCACCGGCATGTAACCAGGGAGTGGTCACTAATAGCATCGGGGAGAACAGTTGCTTTGGAGAGGTTACGTGGCCTGTTGGTAAAAATGAGGTCTAAGAGGGTGGAAGTCCTGGTTCTATTGTCCCTTCTGGTTGGGGAGGTGACTAGTTGGGTAAGATCAAATGCCAGAGCAGTCCTTGAAGCTGGATGAGGCTGGGATAGCCAGTTGACATTGAAGTCACCCATTAGGATGATTCCACTTGTATTAGATAGGTGGGAGATAACGTGGAGGATGGAATCAAACGTGAGTTTTGGTTCCTAGGGGGATGTAAGCCGAAATATGATGGAGAGTTTGGTACCCAGCATGAGTTTGACTGTTAGAGTCTGGGCCCCTATTGAGGTGCAGGGGTATGTACTTCAATGGCATTGAGCGAGGATTTAACAAAGATTGCACAGCCACCGCCTCTTTTCCTGGTCCTATCCGCCCGGAAGATGGCATAATTACAGAGGGAGACAGCATCATTGGGAATTTTTTCCGTGAGCCAGGTCTCAGAGAGGGCAAGAATGTCAGGTACATGCTGGGTGATCCAGCCTTGGAGAGAGGTGTGTTTTTTAGGTAGGCTGCAGACATTTAGGGTGGCTAGCAGCAAACTCCCGTGCGGGTTTTCTGTAGAGGCCTTAGTGCAGGGTGGATGTTGCCAGATAATAAAAGAAGTAGGAAAGTGTTCCGCAGGAGGGCCAACCTGCAGAGTTTGGATGCGTGACGCTGGGATTGGTAGGGTGTAGGGCTTTTAGCGTTGGAGGTGGGAACTGGGAAGCTAGGGAGTGTGCTGAATAGAAGGGAAAGGGACGTGTGTGGTACGATAGAGGGGCTTATGTGGGTGGTGGGGGGTTGTGGTCTGAAGTGAGGGAGAGCTGAGGTACAATGCTTTCCAAGAGTGAGTGAAAGGTTGAATGAGATTGTGTGTGGGTATAGGCAGTCAGGGTCAATTTGGCATGGGTGTGTGATGTTGAGGGAACTGGCTCTGCAGTAATCATAAAGCTGGAGGAAGAGTGTTAAAGTTATGGTGGAAGGTATAGATTACCTCTTGGGGGATGAAGAGCAAGGTGTAAGATCACCAAATCAGGAAGGTTACAAATAGAAGGGATTCCATTGAAAATATATATAGAGAGAGGCTTGTTTACAGCGGCCACTAGTGTTCGGTTAGTATAACCTGCAGATGGAAAAGTGGGCTGATAGGTTATTTCGCAGGTCACCTGACTTAAATTAGCTATAAATTCACTGCCGAGTAAGGGTGGTGGGAGCGGTGGGGAGCGGGAACGCCAGAGCGTTGGGCGGGCTCACCTCTGGAGCACCTTATTGTGCAAGTTGTCTGGCAATTTATGCTGCGAGATGCGAGAACGGGAGCTTGTGACCGTTGCTGAGAAAAGGTGCCAGATGCTCAACGGTCACGACTGCTGCCTGGTGAAAGGTAGATTTTACCTGGGTAAGCTTCACTTCACGCTGCTGGGGCGCAAGGAGGGCTTCAGAGCTAGCCCTCACGACCTCCGGTCTCCTTGGGGAAGGGGGTGGTATCTGCGGGAGAGGGGGGGGATTTAATAGGCTGCAGTGGGAAAAGCGATTAACTGTTGGGGGAGGGCAGTTGCTTGGGTGTGGAGAGCGGGGCGAATGAGTACAGGGCTACCAGTAAGCTACTCAAATCAAAATGGCAGGCTACTAATGAGGTTCCAAGCAAGGCTAACAGATGTCTGCACACTGTGGGAATACCTTCAAATTACACAAAAGCAGTCCCCAAAATGAGAGTTACACAAGGGGAGCTTCAGCTAAGCACAAATTGCATAGTTTGCAGAGACTCTAAGTCCTAAACATATCACAGGCAAATACAGAGTTAGGTGCAGGCTCGTTTAAAAACTGAGGAATCAGGCACAAAAAAATACAAGTTCAGGCCTGATTCGGCCTCTAGAGCACCTTATTGTGCAAGTTGTCTGGCAATTCATGCTGCGAGATGTGACCTTATCATGGAGACAGATTACAGAAAGTGGGACAGGCTGCAGTGCTGTGACTGTCCGGACATTGTGACCTTATCATGGAGACAGATTATGGAGAGTGGGACATGCTGCAGTGCTGTGACTGTCCTGACATTGTGACCTTATCATGGAGACAGATTACAGAGAGTGGGACAGGCTGCAGTGCTGTGACTGTCCGGACATTGTGACCTTATCATGGAGACAGATTACGGAGAGTGGGACATGCTGCAGTGCTGTGAGTGTCCTGACATTGTGACCTTATCGTGGAGACAGATAACAGAGAGTGGGACATGCTGCAGTGCTGTGACTGTCCTGACACAACAACCTTATCAGGGACTGATTGAAATACAATGAGTATGACAGGCTGTAGGGCTGTGACTGTCCTGACACAGCGACTTTATCAGGGAGACAGATTACAGAGAGTGGGACAGGCTGCAGTGCTGTGACTGTCCTGACATTGCGACCTTATTAGGAACTGATGGAAATACAGTGAGTGGGACAGGCTGCAGTGCAGTGACTGTCCTGACATTGCGACCTTATTAGGAACTGATGGAAATACAGTGAGTGGGACAGGCTGCAGTGCAGTGACTGTCCTGACATTGTGATCTTATCATGGAGACAAAATACAGTGAGTGGGACAAGCTGCAGTGCAGTGACTGTCCTGACATTGTGACCTTATCATGGAGACAGATTACAGAGAGTGGGACATGCTGCAGTGCTGTGACTGTCCTGAAACAATGACCTTATCAGGAACTGATTGAAATACAATGAGTATGACAAGCTGTAGGGCTGTGACTGTCCTGACACAGCGACTTTATCAGGGAGAAAGATTACAGAGAGTGGGACAGGCTGCAGTGCTGTGACTGTCCTGACATAGTGATTTTATCAGGGAGACAGATTACAGAAAGTGAGACAGGCTGCAGTGCTGTGACTGTCCTGACATAGTGACCTTATCAGGGACTGACCGAAATGCAGAAAGTGGCACGTCTCATTGGACTAGTCTTTAGTGCTGTCACTGTCCAGAAGAAGTGACCTTAACCGGGATTAACTGAAATACAGAGAGTGGGACTGTTTCATGACAAAGCTGCAATGCTGTGTGATGGGAAATTAGGCTCATCGGCTGTTTGCCTCCCTCAGTTTGACTCTTGGGCACCACTTCTAGTCGGTTGAGAGGCAGGTTCTCTGACCCTCAAGAGTAGCAGTGGACAGAGACCTGTCAGTGCTCAAAAATGGAAAGTCCCCATACTGATCCTGGTGTTGGTAGTGGGCGCCAAGCAGTGGGAGAGAGTTGTGTGCCTGAGGGGTAGTTTGGGTGGTGGGTGAGCCTGCAGAGGAAGTTAGTTACTTTTGTGTCTGGGGAAGGTTTCAGGTTGCAACTGGGGTGGCAGCCTGAGGAAGCTATTTTTATGTTGGGGGGGGGGATGACTCGAGTGGCAGGTGGGTTGGCAGCAGAAAGGGATCTGTAGTTGGGGCCATGGTCTAGACTGGTGGGTCGAAGGAGGGATCGAGAAGAGCATCTATAGACACAGGCGCAGCACGTCCCAAGAAGCGCTCCGCCTAGCCATCACTAGTTCCAAGTTCCATCCTTTTAATTATTGACTTTGGGCTAATATATGGCTCTGCCACCAATACCACACTTAAGAGGTTAACTGTTGCCCTTAACAAAGCCTGCCTCCTAGTCACAGATGCCCACCTTTACACCCACACCTATGACCTCTGTGCCTCAGTGAACTGGTTGAATCTTCTACCAAATTGCCTTTTCATGAAGAAAATTAGCCTTGGATTAGCCCCACCCATGCTGTTGCAGCTCCTCAACAGGACAATTAACTGTCATCGCACCAGAAGCTCATTCATCCCAACCTTTCAGGTCCATTTCTGCCACACTGTGCAGGCTCAACACTCCTTCATGTTTAGAGCACCTACTGGCTAAATGACTTTCCACCTAACCTCCTACTGAACACGAAAATTGGACCCTTCAAAACCAAACTTCGGCAGCATCTAATGAAATGCAGTAGCTGTGAATGTCCGACCTAATTTACATTGATTACTTTCCCACCTGCCCCAACCTGTTCCTGCTACTTAGTTATCCTGTCTACTCCCTTACTACCCTACCTCTTCCCGATTATAACCAGCCTACCCCAACCTGCTTTCACTACTTACTTATCCTCTCTACTCCCTTACTACCCTACCTCTCCCCGATTACATCCTGCCTACCCTAACCTGCTCTCACTACTTACTTATCCTCTCTACACCCCTACTACCCTACCTCTCCCCGATTACATCCTGCCTACCCTAACCTGCTCTCACTACTTACTTATCCTCTCTACTCCCTTACTACCCTACCTCTCCCCTACCCTTCCTGACTATCCTTACTTTGACTACACCTCAGCAACTTGGTTCCAACTCCCTTCCCCACTTACCCTGGCAATGTTGCCTCTTTCTTACTCTATTTGATATTCCCCCCCAGCCCTTTCTGCTGACTTACCCCCCCAGCAATAACACACCACAACCTCTTCCCCACTTCACCTCCAACACTACCCATTGTTAATTCCCCCCCATGAATGTCCTTTATGTCCTGCTCCTATTTCTTTTTATAGCCCTATCCTTGCTCTTACGTAGTCTGGCTTGGCTGACATCACCCCACTCTATTCTTTGCCGACCTGCCCTCAACCTTACTCTGGGCTTGTCCTGTAACTATCCTACTCTTCAAATCCCTGTACCCTCAACCTCTGAGGCTTACTGACAAGATCATTTCATCTGACCACTCTTTCTAGTGAAATATAACTGTAACCCTTTAACTCATGTAACCTAGCAGCACTTACTATGCACTTACTATGTAATTTAGTTTTATCTGTTTGTACATTGTATTTTTTGTAATTTGTATACTTGTTTTTGCCCTTTTACCATGTAAACTGTCCCTGTGTTCCTTCCCTCCTTGACGTGGAGTCTTTGTAAATGAGCCTCTGGCTCAAAGGTGATGTCATTCAGAGATTTTAATAAATAAATAGATAAACAAATAAAGAACTGGCTGCTGGAGCTTTAACCGGGACTAAAGGGTGATGTCTATGGCAGAGAGAAAGGACAGCATGGGAGGCGGAAGAGCTATGTGCCACCGTAGCAGCCAGGCTTGGAAATTACAAAAACAGAAAGCACAGGGTTCTGTTGCAAAGTATATGAAGTTTTCTCTGAACAGTTAGATAGGGTAGAGGAAAGGGGCCTTACTGTGGACTATACTGCTGTGAGTGAAAACCTACAAACTGAAACCAGTGTGTGCTGTTTTTGAGATTTACTTGTCCTTGATGTACATGTGCAAAGCAAAGGCAGACTTATTAGGCAACAACCAAGACCTTAAACTCCTCCTGTCATTCACATAAGCTCCTCTTTGACTGGGACAGTCTGAGCTCAGCACAAGAACTTACTTGATAAATGCACTTCCCAGCTCCATTTCCACTGAAAGTAAGCTTGGCCATTTCAAATCCCTCCTTTGGGATCACCTCCACTCTGCCAGTTCCCTTGACTGTTATTAACTGTGGCCTCCACCCTCCTCTCTCCTCAATCCTTTCCTCAAGCATCCTCTACTCCTAACCTCCTCTTCCACTGACAAAGGACCCTCATCCTGCCTTTATACCCACTGACGAAGGATTTCATCCTGCCTCTCCTCAACCTGGTACCCATTTTGCCATAGTCTCTCATAGCTGTTGTCTCCTATGTGTTAAGTTCTGTATAACTGTACTGCTTAGCATGCCCATTGTATTGTATTACACACTTTACTCAGTTATACGCAATCCTTCTCTATATGTTTACTTGTTGTATTCCTATCAATGTTTGTATTCTGACATGGACTCTTTGTAAATGAGTCTATGACTCAATGGTTTGAATTCCAAAATCTTCAAGAAGAATGATATTGGTGCTCGCAGGAGACCAATATCACTGTGAAAGGATGTGATAGGCTCCACGCAGAATGACGTCACTTGAAAAGCATGTGATAGCCATCAGACAATAGTGGATGTGCAAAATGTGCTGAGGATCATCCAGCAAAAATTGGGATGTCTTTCCACTTTAGAGATAGGCTGTACCTGCAAATTTTGAGACAATTCACACAGGGACTACTACAGTACCTAAGCTTGGTTAAAAATGTGATCCAACCCATAATTCCATCATTGGGCTTGGATGACATCATAAACTGTGCAAATTTATGCTTGTGCTTTATGAAATAATCAAGGCCTTGTAATCAATCAGCCAATCAAAAATGTTTGCTTATGTCAATAAATGAGGGTTATGTCCTACCATTTGAGTCGAGCTCCATCTACATATAGAATGATGGGTAAGGGTGGTATACAAGGATGTAAATGCATCGAGGGGGATAATCAGGGCTAGGAGACCATGAGCCCAAAGGGCGAGTGGCTTTATTATCCTAATTAGCCCCCCAGATAAGTATACATCTGACTTCTGAGTGTTCCATCCGTACCCATCGTTTGTTGAATATAATACATTAGGATAGTTACTGTTACAGAGATCACATTTGCAATCATGTTACGGCACTTGAAGGTCTCTTGCAGCAAGGAGGGAATGGTGTGTAGTGTGTGCAGGTAGTAGTTTAGGGGATTTCTGGGCTTGGGAGAGTTTTGTGTGTCTTTTTTCCAGGTTCCTTTGTAGCTTGCTAATTGGTTTGGCTAGCTTTCTAATAATGGGTTAATTCTGTCATTAATATTATCCCATTTAATTGATTAGTGTAGGTATATATCTTTAATTATTGTAGGTATATAGCAGTGATTGTTTGTTTAGTGTAAGTATATATCTTTAATTATTGTAGGTATATAGCAGTGATTGGTTAGTGTAAGTATATATCTTTAATTCAGTGTCAGTGGCTCAGTAGGTAGCACACTCGCCTCTGAGGCCGGGAGATCAGAGGGCTGTGGGTTCAGTTCCCACATCTGGCACTTGGGTTAATATCCCAGTACTGACACTGTAGTGCAGCATGAGAGGGGTGCTGCACTTCTGAGGTGCCGTCTTTCGGATGAGACGTTAAACCGAGGTCCCATCTGCCTGGATTGGTGGTAGTTCAGGTGCTGTTAAAGATCCCATAAACTTATCGAAAAGAGTAGAAATTTCCTGTGTCTGGCCAAATTTCCCTCATTCACTAAAAATACCACCAACAGCTTAATCTGGTTCAAGGTCAGTTGGCATTCATCTGTATCCCCCTCCCCCGGGTCGTGCCTGAAAATAGGCAGGATTTGTCTAGTGCACTTACCCGGTCAACAAAAGCTAAAATAAAATAAATAAATAAATAAAAATTATTGTAGGTATATCGCAGTGATTGGTTAGTGTAGGTATATATCTTTAATTATTGTAGGTATAGAGCAGTGATTGGTTAGTGTAGGTATATATCTTTAATTATTGTAGGTATATAGCAGTAATTGTTTGGTTAGTGTAGGTATCTATCTTTAATTATTGTAGGTATATATAGCAGCATATGTTTGGTTAGTGTAGGTATACATCTTTAATTAGTGTAGGTATATAGCAGTAATTGTTTGGTTAGTTCAGGTATATATCTTTAATTAGTGTAGGTATATAGCAGTAATTGTTTGGTTAGTGCAGGTATATATCTTTAATTAGTGTAGGTATATAGCAGTAATTGTTTGTTAGTGTAGGTATATATATTTAATTGTTGTATGTATATAGCAGTGATTGGTTAGTGCAGGTATATAGCAGTGATTGTTTGGTTAGTGCAGATATATATCTTTAATTAGTGTAGGTATATAGCAGTAATTGGTGTCGGTATATATCTTTAATTAGTGTATGTATATAGCAGTAATTGTTTGGTTAGTGCAGGTATATAGCAGTGATTGTTTGGTTAGTGCAGGTATATTAGCAGTAATTGTTTGGCTAATGTAAGTATATATCTTTAATTAGTATAGGTAAATAGTAATTGTTTGGTTAGTGTAGGTATATAGCAGCAATTGTTTGGTTAGTGTAGGTATATATCTTTAATTATTGTAGGTATATAGCAGTGATTGGTTAGTGCAAGTATATATATTTATTGTAGGTATATAGCAGTAATTGGTTAGTGTAGGTATACAGCAGTAATTGTCTGGTTAGTGCAGGTATATATCTTTAATTAGTGTAGGTATAAAGCAGTAATTGGTTAGTGTAGGTATATAGCAGTAGTTGCTTGGTTGGTGTCAGTATATATCTTTAATTAGTGTAGGTATATAGCAGTGATTGTTTGGTTAGTGCAGGTATATAGCATTGTCACTATCTCAGCCCTCGCCAAAGTTACTAACGACTGACAGTGTAATCTTGAGAGCAAAAACTTTATTTGTGCTGTTTTCCTTGATCTAAGCAAGGCTTTTGACACCGTCGACCATAGTCTGCTCCTCTCCTCCCTTCAAACCATAGGTGTGGACCCCTTCTCTCTGTGTTGGTTTACTGACTATCTTACAGGGCGCCTTCAACAAGTTAAAGCCGAAGGAGGCCTGTCCCCCTTAAAAACTCTGCAAAGAGGGGTACCTCAAGGTTCTATATTAGGGCCCTTACTTTTGCAATCTACATTAATAACATCGACTACTGTATAAAGAAGCCAACATCCATTTGTTTGCAGATGATACAGTTCTCTCGTGAGTCGCCCAACACCTGAAGCTGCCTGCAATGACCTACAGTCAGAATTCAACCTTTTGCAGCCAACTCCTCCAAAAAAGGCTACTCCTTAATGCCAAAAAAACTAAAGCGATGGTCCTCTCCCCTTTTATCCATACAGCTAACCCTGTGTCCAGTGGGACAGTTCTTCAAATTACCACAGTTCTAGGTGAAAAACTAGAATTTGTTACAAAATTCAAGTATCTGGGAGTTTGGATAGACCAAAGACTCTCCTTCATTGAACATATCGAGGACTTGTTAAAACAACTTCGGCAAAGGCTTGGATTGTTTTTTAGAATCAACCAACTTCTCACCAGAGATGCCAAGAAACAACTGGTCCAATTCATTTTCCTATCATTGGTTGATTACACTGACTTCCTCTACAGCCAATGCCCCAACTCTTACATGGCTAAACTGGACACACTCTACCATCGAGCACTGAGGTTTATAATGGGACTCCCCTTCTACATGCATCACTGCACCCTATATGCAACAGTGGGGTGGACATCACTAAAGTTCAGGCGCCACAGAAACGCTGCTCTCTGGACCTATAGAGCCATCTCTAATAAGCTGCCTTACTATATCTCCTGCTGTCTTCCCCCGAGTATAATTGGGAAATACGCGTTAAGAAGTTACTCAGCTATTACACTTAAAGTGCCCAAAGCAAAATCCCGCTTAGGCAGGGCAGCCATATGCTTCGTGCTACCTACCTTATGGAACGATCTACAAAAAACTCTCAAATTAAGCACTCTAATCGGTATAAATGCCTTCAAGACGCTTTATTTCCGTACAATCAGAGAAGTATGTAACTGCTTCACCCACTCAGACCCAGTACTGGTATATAGCCACGCCTAGACCCAATTTTAAGTACTGACCCCCCCCAGCTTGCTCCTCACCAGCCTAATTGTCTCTCTTATCCCCTGTCTTATCAACACTAGGCCGTCCATCCCCTTATTCTTCCTTTCCCAACCTCGGATAGGAGCTCACACCCTGGGTTGTGACATCCTACCATGCCCTGCATTTATAGCATTCAATCCTGGGCTCCACACATACCTTTTCTCCATCCACCTTCTCTACATCCAGCTTTACCAACTCCTTTCTGTGCACCGTGCCCTCCTAGCCTTTCTCCCCTACTTCCTCCCTCTCTTCCCCTACCTTCACCTCTACCTGGTGTATATTTTTATTTTATTTTTTTCTTCTGTTACTTCCTCCTGCAACCTTAGATAACCTGCTTTATCTTCCTATAGACACTTTTATGTATGTAAATACCGTGTAATCTGTACAATATCTGTATAATTCTACATACATATGAACTTCTTTTTCTTCCTCTCTGTAAAGAGTATTATCTGTATTGCCTTGTAAATACCTGTGTTGACCTGTATATACAATTGTTCATGCTCCACCCAGGTCCATCTTGCAAATGAGCTTCTGCTCAACGATGAACGCCTGGTTAAAGACTTGATTGATTGATTGATTGATATAGCAGTACTTGGTTAGTGTGGGTATATATCTTTAATTAGTATAGGTGTATAGCAGTAATTGTTTGGTTAGTGTAAGTATATATCTTTAATTAGTGTAGGCATAAAGCAGTAATTGTTTGGTTAGTGCAGGTATATATCTTTAGTGTAGGTACATAGCAGTAATTGGTTAGTGCAGGTATATATCTTTAGTTAGTGTAGGCATACAGCAGTGATTGGTTAGTGCAGGTATATAGCAGTGATTGTTTGATTAGTTTAGGTATATAGCAGTGATTGGTAAGTATAGATGTAGCAGTAATTGGTTAGTGCAGGTATATATCTTTAATTAGTGTAGGTATATAGCAGTAATTGTTTGGTTAGTGCAGGTATATAGCAGTAATTGGTTAGTGTAGGTATATAGCAGTAACTGCTTGATTAGTGTAGGTATAAAACAGTAATTGTTTGGTTAGTGCAGGTATATATCTTTAATTAGTGCAGGTGTATAGCAGTAACTGATTAGTGTAGGTATATAGCAGTATTTTTTTGGTTAGTGTAGGTATATATCTTTAATTAGTGTAGGTATATAGCAGTAATTGGTTAGTGCAGGTATATATCTTTAGTGCAGGTATATAGCAGTAATTGGTTAGTGTAAGTATATATCTTTAATTAGTGTAAGTATATAGCAGTAATTGTTTGATTAGTGCAGGTATATATCTTTAATTAGTGTAGGTATATAGCAGTAATTGTCTGATTAGTGTAGGTATATAGCAGTAATTGTTTGATTAGTTCAGGTATATAGCAGTAATTGATTAGTGCCGGTATATAGCAGTAATTGTTTGATTAGTGTAGGTATATAGCAGTAATTGTCTGGTTAGTGCAGGTATATAGCAGTAATTGTTTGGTTAGTGTAGGTATATAGCAGTAATTGTTTGATTAGTGTAGGTATATAGCAGTAATTGTTTAGTTAGTGCAGGTATATATCTTTAATTAGTGCAGGTGTATAGCAGTAACTGATTAGTGTAGGTATATAGCAGTAATTTTTTGGTTAGTGTAGGTATATATCTTTAGTACAGGTATATAGCAGTAATTGGTTAGTGTAAGTATATATCTTTAATTAGTGTAAGTATATAGCAGTAATTGTTTGGTTAGTGCAGGTATATATCTTTAATTAGTGTAGGTATATAGCAGTAATTGTCTGATTAGTGTAGGTATATAGCAGTAATTGTTTGATTAGTTCAGGTATATAGCAGTAATTGATTAGTGCCAGTATATAGCAGTAATTGTTTGATTAGTGTAGGTATGTAGCAGTAATTGTTTAGTTAGTGCAGGTATATATCTTTAATTAGTGTAGGTATATAGCAGTAATTGGTTAGTGCAGGTATATATCTTTAATTAGTGTAGGTATATAGCAGTAATTGGTTAGTGCAGGTATATATCTTTAATTAGTGTAGGTATATAGCAGTAATTGGTTAGTGTAGGTATATAGCAGTAATTGGTTAGTGCAGGTATATATCTTTAATTAGTGTAGGTATATAGTAGTAATTGGTTAGTGCAGGTATATATCTTTAATTAGTGTAGGTATATAGCAGTGATTGGTTAGTGCGGGTATATATCTTTAATTAGTGTAGGTATATATAAGTAATTGTTTTGTTAGTGCAGGTATATATCTTTAATTAGTGTAGGTATATAGCAGTAATTGGTTAGTGTAGGTATATAGCAGTAATTGGTTAGTGCGGGTATATATCTTTAATTAGTGTAGGTATATAGCAGTAATTGATTAGTGCAGGTGTATATCTTTAATTAGTGTAGGTATATAGCAGTGATTGGTTAATTAGTGTAGGTATATAGCAGTGATTGTTTAGTGCAGGTATATAGTAGTATTTGGTTAGTGCAGGTATATATCTTTAATTAGTGTAGGTATATATCTTTAATTATTGTAGGTATATAGCAGTGATTGGTTAGTGTAAGTATATATCTTTAATTAGTGTAGGTATATAGCAGTAATTGTTTGGTTAGTGCAGGTATATATCTTTAATTAGTGTAGGTATATAGCAGTAATTGTTTGGTTAGTGCAGGTATATAGCAGTGATTGTTTGATTAGTGTAGGTATATACTGTAGTAATGATTGGTTAGTGTAGGTATGTAGCAGTAATTGTTTGGTTAGTGCAGGTATATATCTTTAATTAGTGTAGGTATATAGCAGTAATTGGTTAGTGCAGGTATATATCTTTAATTAGTGTAGGTATATACAGTAGAAGTAATTGGTTAATGCAGGTATGTATATTTAATTAGTGTAGGTATATAGCAGTAATTGTTTGGTTGGTGTCGGTATATATCTTTAATTAGTGTAGGTATATAGCAGTAATTGTTTGGTTGGTGTCGGTATATATCTTTAATTAGTGTAGGTATATAGCAGTAATTGTTTGGTTAGTGCAGGTATATAGCAGTGATTGGTTAGTGCAGGTATATAGCAGTAATTGTGTGGTTAGTGTAGGTATATATCTTTAATTAGTGTAGGTATATAGCAATAATTGTTTGGTTAGTGTAAATATATATCTTTAATTAGTATAGGTATATAGCAGTAATTGTTTGGTTAGTGTAGGTATATAACAGTAATTGTTTGGTTAGTGTAGGTATACTGTACATCTTTAATTAGTGTAGGTATATAGCAGTAATTGGTTAGTGCAGGTATATATCTTTAATTAGTGTAGGTATATAGCAGTAATTGGTTGATGTCGGTATATATCTTTAATTAGTGTAGGTATATAGCAGTGATTGTTTGGTTAGTGCAGGTATATAGCAGTGATTGTTTGGTTAGTGCAGGTATATAGCAGTAATTGTTTGGTTAGTGTAGGTATATATCTTTAATTAGTGTAGGTATATAGCAGTAATTGTTTGGTTAGTGTAGGTATATAGCAGTAATTGTTTGGTTAGTGTAGGTATACTGTACATCTTTAATTAGTGTAGGTATAGAGCAGTAATTGTTTGGTTAGTTCAGGTATATACTTTTAATTGAGAGATTAGTCCCAGGGATACAGGGAAATAAATAATGGCCTTTCTTATGGGGAAAAGTTCCCATCCATGTATTGTAAAGGCATGTTTCCCGTACAAAGCATATGAATACATTCCTTAGTTACAATTGGTCAGATATGTTGTTAAAAAAATTACTATAAAAATAAAATAACCATAATTCTTGAGTCTTTTTTTGCAGCAAGTCCTAGGGTAAAGTAACAATTTGTGCTTTTTAATATTGTATCTCCAAGGCTGCCATAATGTTATTTATTTGTTTGTTTATTTGAAGTTTGATGACCGGGTAAGCCCACTGAGATGAACACATCCCTTTTTCAGGGGCGACCCGGGGAAATACATTCCAGTCTGCTAGAGACATGAGTTTCCAGAATAGTATTAACGAACAGTCACGTCTATAATTGCCATGGTCATTAAAATTTAGAACATGTCAAGGATAGTGAGTACAACATAATGACGAAACATTCTTTAACACAATCAGAGTAGGATTAGACAAGATTAGACAATAAGGTAAGGGTGCATTCACTGCGTAAGATAAATATTCAACAAAATCTTTGAACTGATCTGCAGTACACGATAGAAGTGCTGTAGTGAATGGAACAGTAGAGGTAACATAGGGGAAGCAGAGTACAGGGATTAGGGGGTACAGGGTAGCGGGGGAACAAGAGTCCTTAGTAACAGTGGCAGGTGGATGGTGAAAAGAGGAGGTCTTTAAAGCAATTTTTGAATTGTGGGAGGGATGTACAGGAAAGCAGTCCATGTGGGAGGTTATTCCATATTTGGGGTGCTATGTAGGTGAAGGATTTTGTGCCTATGGCTAGCCGTGTCCTGGGAAGACTCAGTATCAAGGCTATGAAGCAATGGAATGTTTGGACTCCTAAAAGCACTATTGGAAAAAAATGTATTTTAACCAGCCCACAGGATGAGTCACAAGGGGATATGCACCAGACCAGGGATATAGCAGTTTTGGAAGGGAATTCCACAAGATATCGTAAGATAGAATAAGTGAAAACAAAGGCTGTTTATCCCTGCAGGCTCCGAACTGAGGTTTTAAAGGACACTTGTCCTCCCAGCACCTTGAGGTGGGCAAGCCAGGAATTTTTCACCTAGAGCCAAGCCAGAGCCGAGCCAAGGGTCTGTCTTGACTCTATGAGCCAAAACACGAGCCGAACGCTGGCTACTGCAAGTTGTTCTCTACACAAGAGTTGAACATTTCCGACATTACACTAACTGCACAGGCTGACAAAAATGCTTAGTTTTACTATAACTGGCCTGGCTTGACCTTGGCTCTCAATTGCTTATAGAGGGTGAGCTGAGCCGGACACTAGGCTTACGCCGGGCTCGATCCTGCTCTGACTTGCCCACCTCTACCAGCACCCCACACCACAATCCCCCAACACTCCCCCCCCCAATTAAGCCTTTCAGCCTAAAAAATATTTTTTCATTATATGTAATAATATCTTTCTGATGTATCCATGTAAGGTAAACACAGCAGAGAGCACAGCACCATTTCATGTGTTCAGTGCGGCTCTGTGCTGCAGTATTGCATAAGTGGTACAGCAGAGCTGAACTGAGCACGTGAAACGGTGCTGCACTGCTGTGGCCATGTTTAGATTACAGCAGATACATCAGAAGAGATATTATATATATGTAACCCAGCGGCCAATGTCTAGGGGTCCAGATGGAAAAGAAGTTGGGGGGGGAGCACAATCTAAATGGAGAACTGGACCAGAAACTAGGTCCAAAACCATGAATTTAACAGCCCACCTCCTCTGAAGATCTTGTCACCTGCAGGGAGAGGGTGCTGGCAGTCTTTCCCCAGCACCGCAGCAGAGAAGGGCTGGCTTGGAACTTGATGGCCGGAACCACACGGGCAGGAGCAAACACTGCTCATGGGGCAAAAGTTAACAAAGGCAGCAAGACAATTCATATGAGGGACTCCAATTAAAAGATAAAAGAAATGTAATTAATTAATAGAAATAAAACAGCACCATGGGGCTGCAGGTTCAGATGGGAAGGCGCAACGGAGCGATAAATCTCTGCAGCATGAAGTTGCGGCACATTACTTGTGGCCTGGGCAGGCCAAGAAATAGGCTCCACCAGCTTCACGAGCCCGGGTCTCAAACAACCAACCACTCCAGTTGTGGCAGAGGCCGCTAGGCCAAACACACACACACACACACCCCACTGGGACTCTCCAAACACCCCTCCCCTCGGGGACCGCACAACGGCCTGGCTGCCCAACAAAAAAATCAAACTGGCTCCCAGTCACCTCCTTCAGCAGAGAGGTGAAAACACACGGCTGGACCAACAGGAATACCACCTGTCCTGCTACTCACTACTCCATACAGGCCACTGGGCAACCACCTCCCTCCCTGGACCTCTATATAAACTGGGGAAGGTGGACCCAGCCAGAGAAGCAAATTCCCGAGGCAGCGTGCCACACCAGGTACCAGCCCAGCAGTACTGCCACCACTGCAAGGGCCACAGAGCAGTGCTGTCACTGCCACAGAGTCCCCACTGCCTCCTAGCACCTCCCCCAACAGGGCCCTGGCCCACCCCGCACTGCGGAGCAAGGGTGGGCCCCCAACATCTACAACTGCCGTGATCCAACTTAGAAAGGGGATCCCACCCCATCGGCTGCTTCCCTGCAACCACCCAGGAAATTGGAAATGAAAAAGACACACCGCAGAGCAATAGGCTACAAACTCCCTTGGCCGGGGTTTGAACCCCAGCCCAATTAATGTCAACCACCCGCCGGCCTCATGAAACTACAACCTCACCCAATTTAAACCAAAGGGAACAGGGAAGACACGCCCACAGGGTGGAAACCCATGTAGTCCTACCCACCTACTGTGCCAGCACAAAGGGAGGATGAAAAGGTAACTAAAGTAAGCCCCAAATCATGGGGGGCGGCTTATACGAGCTACGGAAAATTATTTGTTAGGCTGAAAAGCTTCCAATCGGGGTGGGAGGGTCGTGGTTTGGGGGTGGGGTGCTGGAAGACAGGTACTGTCCTTTGAGAAATCTAGAATATATCCAGGGGCTTTCGATCTAACACAAAGGAGCCTTGTATGCATAGGCTTGTAAATTACAGTGTGTGTGTGTGTGTGTTGGCTCCTGTAGACAGTCAGTTGGTATGGGCTGTCCTCCTCTGCTAGCTGAGACAGGTTGCAACAGTCTGAGAGACGTCTTAGGCCCTGTCCACACTACCCCTCTGTAACGTTACAGAGTGCCCAAACCGTTACCACAACAGTTTGCGTTTACACCTGTAACATTACAGAAGACATTTCCGTAACCATTGTTGAAACCACATATGAGGTGGTTTCAACAACGGTTATGAAACCGGTTACACGTCGGTAATGCTACCGCGAGGTGGACGTGTGTCACTGGTCCTCAGCGCAGCGTGAGCTGCATTGTGGGATCGGGTTACAGTAACGGTCGCCAGGCTTTCATAGGGATCACAGCCGTCCCATAACGGATACTGCCGACACACTGCACCGCCCCCAGTTCTAACGGTTTCTATCCGTTATGGGGTCTGAGCGGTGCAGTGTGGATGGGGCCTTAAAGGGGAGGTGCTACCTCTGGAGTTCCAGTGCCCATGTATTATGTCTCCTTGAGTAAAACTTTTTTATTTTTGCATACTTTTACCACATTCAGTAAAGACATAAACTTTTATAATGAGCCTACATTTTTTTTCCTCCTTCTTGTGCCGTATTTACCCGCAGTGCCCATGCCACCCAGAGTTCTGTTCTCCCGGTGATGTGAGGAGGTGAATAGGGTAATAGATGTCTGTGGGGAATGCGTCAACTGGGGGCCTCTTTTGTGTGGGTAGGATATATACAAAACCCCATATGCCTTTTTGTGGTGTCTTTCTTTTTTTTTGTAAGTATCTCTATTCGTCCTAACAACTGCCATAGCGAGTTGCAGCCAGGACTGTTCGCTCTCAGCTCAGGCCATGCAAATTAGTGGGATGCCGTGAGAGAAACAGTGAAGCACTCGAGATATGAACATTTTTCACAGCGTCCTCATGTATTTCTGAAGTATCACTGTTTGGTAGTATGCTTGACAAGGTCATCCTCAGTGCAATCGCTAAAACGAAAACCGGTGACAGTACTTACTTTGTGCGCCGCTTGCAGTCCAGGTCTTGGTGACGGCCGCCAGATCCACCTTTCCCTCTGCCATCATGGTCTACAGGTAGTCCATCTTATTTCCAAGACTTCTAGCATTAAAGAAATCTACCCTCCACTCATAATTCCTTCCTTTCCTTTTCGACCAAGTGCCTCCTTCCCCCACTGCTTGACTGCCTGCCCCTCCCCTTTGCTTTTTGTCACTCCTATCCCACTCCTATTCCCACTCCTATCCCACTGCTCTCCCACTCCTATTCCCACTGCTCTCCCTCTTTACTCACCCGCCCTGTGCTTTTTTACCGCAGGGGCTGACCGCCTCCTCAAAATACCCACCTCAGTCCCCTTGATTCTCCCTATGCCCTCCTTTACTGCTCTGCATTCTCTACTTGGGGGGGGGGTCTTCCTCCTCCTCTGGGGTAAGCCTAGGTGTTGGCCCCCCCATTCAGTTAAAATTAAAGCCCTTGTTCATACATTCCCCAATCCATTCTGTAGTAGCCTGGTTCCCCTCCTGCTTAGTTGTAACCTATCAGATGCACAGAAGATTTTATCATCCCACACACCCCCAATTCCCTACATATCTAAATCCCTCCTCCCTACACAGTTCCCTCAGCCAGCCACTAAACTGCTCTGTCCTTTGTTTCCTAGCTGTGCTGGCTCTAGGCATGGGCAGCACATCTAAGAAGGCTACCGATCTAGCCTCTCCCCTACAAACATGCCCCACCACTCTGAACCGTTCCTGCACTATCTCTACCTCGCATCTGTCTTGGTCATTGGTACCAAGGTGAATGACCACATGTAGCTTCCCTCATCCCCTTGTGAAAGGGCCTACTACTGGGCCGGTGTACTCTGTTATCATTCCCAGGAGGCACACCCGTCTCCTACCTTACTGTCCTCCCCCTCCTAACCCTTCTAATCACCTTTACTATTGCATCCCCTAGTACTATGACTCTGCTGCTAGCCTTTCCCTTCCCCACCCCTTCCCCCTCTGGAACCACCCATTTCTGTTCCACTGTCCTAATGCCCCCCCTACCTGCTACTTCCCCCCATTCCCTTCCACCACTGTTCATCTATCATCTCCCTTTTGTCTACTCCATCTGCCTCCCCAGATCCTGTTAAACCCTGTCCTCCCTGTCTTTCCAACTCTGCCTCCTTTCTACTCCCCCAAGGGGGCTTCCTTCTCTTCCTGTTGTCCTTACCTCATCCCCTGTTCCATTCATGTCCCACTGTGGCCTCTCCTGAACCCCTACTACAGAACAGCTGCCCCTCCGTCATCTGTGTCCCCAATCTAGGTCCCACCCACTCCCCTCCAGTACTCACTGGCTGGAAGTGATTCCTTCCTGGTACCATCATGGGTGCACCTGACCCTCCCTCCCCTGCTGAGCCCATCCTGTCCTCCTCACAGTCCTCCATCCTGCCTCCTAAAGCTTCCTCTTGCTCTGGGGCAGTGGGTTCCAGTGCAACTGCCCCCCCCCAAAACCACCCTGCCCTCCCTCTACTTCTTGTTCCTTCCTTCCTCTGGCCCGGCCCAGCTTCCCTGTCTCTCTGCCAGTATTCCCAGATAGGGAGTAGCTCTGATCAGTACACACACCTGCCTCCACAGGCCAACCCCAGATAGGGAGTAGCTCTGATCAGTACACACACCTGCCTCCACAGGCCAGCCCCAGATAGGGAGTAGCTCTGATCAGTACACGCACCTGTCTCCACAGGCCAACCCCAGATATGGAGTAGCTCTGATCAGTACATGCACCTGTCTCCACAGGCCAACCCCAGATATGGAGTAGCTCTGATCAGTACACACACCTGCCTCCACAGGCCAACCCCAGATATGGAGTAGCTCTGATCAGTACACACACCTGCCTCCACAGGCCAACCCCAGATAGGGAGTAGCTCTGATCAGTACACACTTGTCATCACAGGCCAACCCCAGATAGGGAGTAGCTCTGATCAGTACACACACCTGCCACCATATGCCAACCCCAGACAGGGAGTAGCTCGGATCAGTACACACACCTGCCTCCACAGGCCAACCCCAGACAGGGAGTAGCTCTGATCAGTACACACACCTGCCACCACATGCCAACCCCAGACAGGGAGTAGCTCTGATCAGTACACACACCCCTGCCACCACAGACTAACCCCAGATAGGGAGTAGCTCTGATCAGTACACACACCTGCCTCCACAGGCCAACCCCAGACATGGAGTAGCTCTGATCAGTACACACACCCGCCTCCACAGGCCAACCCCAGATAGGGAGTAGCTTTGATCAATACAAACACCTGCGTCCACAGGCCAACCCCAGATAGGGAATAGCTCTGATCAGTACACACACCTGCCACCACAGGCCAACCCCAGATATGGAGTAGCTCTGATCAGTACATGCACCTGTCACCACAGGCCAACCCCAGATATGGAGTAGCTCTGATCAGTACATGCACCTGTCTCCACAGGCCAACCCCAGATAGGGAGTAGCACTGATCAGTACACACACCTGCCACCACAGACCAACCCCAGACAGGGAGTAGCACTGATCAGTACACACACCTGCCACCACAGGCCTTCCCCAGATAGGGAGTAGCTCTGATTAGTACACACACTTGCCACCACAGGCCAACCACAGATACGGAGTAGCTCTGATCAGTACACACACCTGCCTCCACAGGCCAACCCCAGATATGGAGTAGCTCTGATCAGTACATGCACCTGTCTCCACAGGCCAACCCTAGATAGGGAGTAGCTCTGATCAGTACACACACCTGTCTCCACAGACCAACCCCAGATACGGAGTAGCTCTGATCAGTACACACACCTGCCTCCACAGGCTAACCCCAGATACGGAGTAGCTCTGATCAGTACACGCACCTGTCTCCACAAGCCAACCACAGATAGGGAGTAGCTCTGATCAGTACAGACACCTGTCTCCACAGACCAACCTCAGATAGGGTGAAGCTCCAATCAGTACACCCACCTGCCTCTGTAGGCCTACCCAGTAGCTCTGAATAGTATCTTTACCTGCCTACTCTGACCTACCTGGCTTGGCCTGTTTGCCAACCAGTAACTCCAAACCCCCTTTCTCTTCTTGCCCTGCCTACTTACCTGACCTCTGTTGGTCAGAGCTTCCTGTGGGCCTGCAGACATCCCGCAGAAGCTCCCAGGTAAGACGCCACACTCCTGCTTCATGGCCCTCATGCATCGGGGTCACTTTGCATGATGGGAAATTTATCCTGGACTGCAGCCATGCTAGTGACTCGCTGCAGTCACATGGTCACTACCTTCCCCCAATGGTGCCAGAGCCCGCCGCCCGTTTGCCTATCCTCAACCAGACCACCGCCAAAGCCTCCCCGTTCCCCATTCCCAGCCCACACACAAACCTGTAAATAAAAATGTCAGCACATTTCTGTAGGCAGCGTTCTAGCGAGGTAAAGAGCACAAGGAGCTAAGCATCCAATTTCTCCCACTCAGTGGCAATCTGAAGCTCTCCTTTACAAGACACTGGTTAGACCCCCATCTGGAGTACTGTGTGCAGTACTGGAGGCCACACCTTCACAAGGACATTAACCAAATTGAGGCAGTCCAGAGAAGGGCAACCAAAATGGTGCAGGAAATGCATCAGAAAACACATGAGAACAGATTAACTGAGCTCAATATGTATACCCTAGAGCAAAGGAGGGAGAGACGTGATATGATTGAAACATTCAAACACCTTAAGGGCATTAACAAAGTGAAAGAGTCTAACATGTTTCAATATAAGAAAAATAGCAGGACAAGAGGACACAGCATGAGATTAGAGGAGGCCATTAAGGTGCAATGTGAGAAGTTCTTTTCACAGAAAGGGTGGTGGATGCATGGAACGCCTACCTCAGGAAGTGGTGGATATGAATACAGTGCAGGGCTTCAAACAGGCATAGGACAGGCATAAGGGAGCAATACAGATGAGTATGAATAGATAGGCCATTGACAGAGCAAAGGCCAATGGCACATTCATAAGGCAGAAAAAGAAATGGACAGACTGGATGGGCCTTGTGGTCCTTATCTGCTGTCAACTTCTATGTTTCTATGTTTCTCCTGACTGAGGAAGAAACAGGCAGCTCTCAGGTATTTTAAATGCTGGTCTGCGTAGCCTCCCAGGTGGCTGGCTGAAATCACATAGCCACTAATTTTCCCCACCGTTGCTGGAGTCAGCTGCTGGTTTTCCTACCCTCAACCCACACTCTGCCAAGGCCACCCCTTCCTAGCTCCCACACAATTCTGTAACAAAAAAAAGCTAATTTCCGTATGCAGAGTTTTAGCAAGGTAAAGAGCAAATAAAGAAACATGCACCCAATTTCTCCTTCTTGGCAATGGTCTGAAATTCTCCAAAGACAGCTTCCTGTCATTTGTTGCTATATGTCATTACACCTGCAGGAGGAGGGGACCGCTACTGAAATACAAGTGTTAAGCATGGATGCGGCATGCATGCCGCATGCTTATTAAGCATGCCACATGCTTATTAAGCATGCCGCATGCCTGCTGCACACTTGTATTTCTGTAAGCGGATGACAGGAGTGGTTGTGCACATCAGTGACAAGAAAGGAAACGGAAAACTAGAAAAGTACAAACAGGTTTGATTTTAAACATCTAGTGGGAAATTTTCCTATTTAAAGAGCTGCTGACACCTTCAAAGAACATTATAATTAGGTACAATTCAGCTTCCATTCCATACATATTCTAAAGTTTCCTCCTCCCCAACATTTAGTACAAAGAACATTTGCATGAATACATGATCTTTATCCCTCAGGGTTCATCTGCCTTTATAACCGACTCCCACCTTCAAGTCATAATCCTCTGCTGTGACATCACAGTCTGTTGCCATGGGACTAACTTTGATGTCACAAGTAGTGCATTATGACCTCAGGTAGGGAGACAGCAACTGGAATAGATTAACTCTTCAGGAGCTAAGATCCTGTTTTCATGTAGATGACCTCAGTAATAAATAATGGGGAGGAGGAATACAGCACTCAAGGGAAATGCAAGCTGGACTGTGTCTAAATATTGTTTTAGCAAAGTTCTTCTGAAGGTGTCAGCTGCTCTTTAATGAGAAAGACCTGCGAAACTAAATATGGCACTTCATGTCTTGCACAGCATTCAGCTGGAGAAGAGGAAGGGAGGGCTGCGCTTTGAATAAACTGAACCAGTCTGTTTGTAGCCTGGCAGCATAAGCATCGACCGACAGGTGATGAAATCCTTCAGGCCAGTAAGTGAGAGTCAACCTATTCCACGAGTGTCATGCACATGCATCACAGGGACACTGCCGGGAGACAGGGGCTGTGTGCTTTGAAGATAAAGTAGTACCGTGAAACAGAAAGAACACAGCAGCATAGCAATTTTTTTTTCCACATATGTTTTTCTTCCTTCAGGGCACTGGTCAGGTTCTACTCCGATCCTCTCCTTGACAGGACTCATTCCACCCCCTCCTCACTCTGGGGCATCATCCTACCTGTGCCGGTGCTCCCTTTTTCCATTTTCTCCCCTTGTCCTGAGACCCCGGTACACAGACACAAATGCAGGTGGAGGTGTGCTTGCGCTCCGAGGCTCTGATGATGGCCTCTTCCTCCCACCTGGCCAAGTGCCAGGTCCCCTCCTATACTTGGCATTGCCATCGAGCCTCCACCTGGTGGCAACCAAGAACTGGGCAAAACCCCATGCCCCCCCCCGGGAGAGCTGCCTCCCCCTCAGTTGACTCCTTCCGCGACCCATGCTCATTCCCGGAACATGGGTCACCAGCGTGAAGAGGTAAGGTGCCAGTGCCTGAGCCCTCTTCGCCATTGGGCCAGCCCGCAGCATAATAATTTAAGATTGAATAGGACATCTGGTTCATCATGTCTGGCCGCCACTTCGCAATATAGGATGAAATACGTGTGCTGAGCAAACATATACTAATTGATAATTCAAGAAAGAAAGGGAAGGAAGGAAGGAAGGAATTTCTACTCACAGTGATTCCCTTGGTAAGCAAACATTTGTGTGGCTCATTGTGAAGACCTGTACTGTTTTCATGTCCACTGTCTCTGTTGGTATACAGTTCCATAGGTTCACCACCCTCTAGTAGAAAAAGTGTTTCCTAACACTACCTCAAAACTTACCGATCTGAGCTTTAGGGTGTGTCCCCACATCCTGCAGCAGGACACCAGATCAAACATCTCTCTGTCCAATCACATCAATACTCTGCAGTATGCAAAAAGTTGAGATCATATTCTATCTTGACCTCCTTTTCTCCAGCTGTTTTCCGTAGTTTGGCCCCCCCCCATACCACTGAGTATCTAGTGGCCCTGTGTTGCGTCCTCTCGACTGCCTCTATGTCATTTTTGTAATGAGGAGACCCAAACTGCATGCTCAGCTCCAGGAGGGGCTGTACCAGGGCCTTGTAAAGCGATGGGATTACTTCCCCAGCTCTGCTGCTCACACCCTTTTTTTAAGTACTTCAGCATTCTGCTGGCTTTTATAACGTCATCTGTGCACCGCTCATCATGCATCAGCCCCTTGTCTCTTATGACCCCCAAGTCCTTTATCCTGTTCGACAGAAGCAAGAGAAGGCCCACATAGTGTGCTGGTCCTAGCTCTGTTTTTCCTCCCCATGTGTAGCCCCTTGCATCTGAGGCAACAGGAATCAGACCAATATTGCCCAGCTTGTTCCAGCCCTTTTGACGTTTGCCCCCATCCTCAAGGGAGTCCATCACCCTGGCTAGCTTAGGGTCATCAGCAAATTAACACAGCCTGCTGGAGACCCCAGCCTCCATATTGTTAATGTCATTTTTTTTTTATTTATTTCACCAGGAAAATGCTCCATTAAGCAAGCTTATTTACAGGGAGGTCCTGGGTAGGATAGCATAAAAGATAAACAGCAATGTTATACTGCGGGATACAGTTAGTCTCAAGATACAGAGCAACTGCATACAGTAATATAATCAGAGAAAAATATAGCACGTAGGCTGAAAAAATGTAGAAGACAGCAGTATAACTATACATTATACTCAACATGCGGAAGACCACTTATACAAAACCCATTGTAGAGGACAGTAACAAGGTAATATAGTTTAACCATATGAACAGATACATAATTTAACCACGGGAGTAGACCTTGTGTGGTTGGTGCCGTTGCCCGAGCACCAGTCCCTGAGGGATGCCGCGGAGGACTCCTCTCTCCTCCTGGAATAATGCTTGTCCATTACAGCTCCACTGCTTCCTTTCCCTGAGCCAGTTTGCACACCTCCTTGTTTGTGTCTTGTGTGTGTACCACCCTGGTTTACTATGCCCAGACGCTTGTCATACCACTGTATCGCTCGCTGAGGAGACCCCAACTGGAGCACTGTGTCCTGTTCTGGAGGCCGCATCTCAGAAAGGATTCTTCAGGTGAAGCTACCTCTGGCTGGAAGCTGCAATACTGAACATAGGATTTGCAAGAAAGCGAGTTGTGCTCACAACAGAGGGAGGTGAACCTTACAATTGTCTTTGGTTTATAGCAGATATTCTGCTGGTGAAGGCTACTTCTAACTGAAAGGTGAAATAAGGAACTTAGAATTATCAGGAAAGACAGTCTTTCAAGCAACAGAAGGAGGTGGATCTAACTTTACTTTTGTTACAGTTCTTAAGATTTTCAGTGCAGGAAGAGTTTAAAGCACAGCTGACTTATTTTGGGGCTGACTGCTTTCAGAGCACAAACCACCAGGTTGTTTTGGGGCTGGGGAGGTTTACCTGTGTCTGACTTGGATGTCTGGATTTTTCTCTGTTTGATGAGCAGGGTATTTTCTCTGTCAAATTGTTGTGTAGGGCATCTTGCTGACAGGAAGGCACTCATTGCAGCGGTGGGTCAGAGCTTTTAGCTGATTGTTTCGTGAGGGCACAGTTTAGGCCCAACCCTGCCCACCCTCACCCCACCCACCCATGGAAATAGTTCCTCCATACCTGGGGTTCTGACATCATTTCCTCAAGAGTGCAAGGTGCATGTCACTGTCATATCCTTTCTAGCACACTGCACTGACAATATAAGCATACACATTGTATAATATATATATTTCTATATAACAAACCAATCACACACACAAAAATAAAAGTAGATAAACATGCGGGGAGTAGTGCAATGTAATGGCTGTGGGGCAGCAGTCTTCCAGGAGTCTTTCTGGAGGCTGAGATGCTGCCCTATTTGCAGACAACTCTCTGCCCTGAGGGAGGAAGTTACCCGTCTTCAGGTCACACTGGAAAGTAGTAAGGGAACCTTCCCCCAGGCCACACTGGATAGTAGGAAGGGAACCTCCCCTCCATCCAGGGAGCACCACAGCCACCACCACTACCTCAGAGGTTGCGAAGAAAGCACAGCAGTTGGACCACAGTGGGCTCAGAGAGGGTGAGGATGGTGGAACAGAGTCAGTTGTTCCACTCCACAATCCATACACCATTCTGGGGTGAGCATAGCTCCCCTATGGATGCACCTGCAGAGGAGACTAAGGAGGCTGAGGACAACTGTCACAAGGGAGGCCCACAGGAAGGAGGCAGAGGACACCACAGGGAAAGAAAGCAGCTCCTGATGGGGGACTCAATTATTAGGGGGATAGAACTGGGGGGAGCAGGGAAAACTGAAGTAAGGTGCCTGCCTGGTGCCACGGCTTGGAGGGACAGGAAGCGCATCCTCAGGATCACGAGAACAGCTGCACAGGAGTCTGAGCTGGACGTCATTGTCCACCTAGGGACAAATGACTTGGCTCATCATGAGATTAGAGCAGTGCAGGAGGTCTTTGTAGAGTTGGGGAGGGGCCTAAGACAAGTAACACACACAGTATCCTTCTCAGTGGTGCTGCCTGTCAATGGCATGAGTGAGGCGAGGGTACTTTGCACCATGCAGTTTAATGAATGGTTGAAAAAATGGTGTGGAGCACAGGGGTTTGGCTTCATTGGGGACTGGGGTTCCACCTGGAGGGACACCAGCCTATACTGGCAGGATGGTCTGCATCTGTCCAGGAAGGGAACAAGTCTTTTGAGCAATCGGTTTAAATGCTTCACTGGAAAGCTTTTAAACTAGTCAAGGGGGGAGGCACTGATAAGCAGCAGGAAAATCGCAGCCTCTCCCTACAAAACAGGGTACTAAATGAGAAAAAGACCAAGGTAGAAAGGTCAGTGGGGGATGCTGCAACAGAAGGTAAAGCCATCAAAAAATGGAGAGCAACGAGTACCAATGCCCATAGTCTGGGTAACAAGCTTCCTGAATTAGTGGCCTTGATGGAGGAGGAACATCTGGATATCATGGCAGTCACAGAAACATGGTACACACAAAACCATGACTGGGACGTAAACTACCAGGATACACTATCTACAGGAGGGACAGGGAGGGTAAAAGAGGAGGAGGAGGAGTAGCTCTTTACATAAGGGAAGGAATCAAAGCAACAGAACAAAAGGGTAAACAGGGAGGAGAAGAAGCACTGTGGGTCAATTTGGAGACAGGCAATGGCACCACAATCCGCACAGGTGTTGTATACAGACCCCCTTCTCAGGGGGAGGAAATGGACAAGGAAATGATAGAAAGTATACTTAGAATGGCAGAAAAAGGGAGATATTGCTGATGGGTGATCTGAATATGCCAGATGTTAACTGGAGTGCAGTTGCAGCAGCCACTGAAGAGTGGGTTATTCTAGATGCCCTACAGGGGCATGCCTTAGACAACTAGTATTGGAGCCCACTCGAGAGGGAGCAATCTTAGACCTGGTTCTCTCAAATGGAGATGGAGAGAGATCACAGATGTAGAAGTGGGTAGCCATCTGGGAACTAGCGACCATCGAACAGTATGGTTCACAATAAACACAGCAATAGAGTCAAGGCTAAAGGCAAAAGTACTGGACTTTAGAGGGCTGACTTGCCAAAATGGGTGAGTGCCTAAGGAATACACTAGCAAATGGGCAGGAAGGAGGGTGAAGAACAATGGGGAATAATAAAACTGCCATCACAGAGGTAACAAGCCTTGTGTGAAGCAAATAAACAAAACAAAATGATGTAAGAAACCACTATGGTTCTCAAAGGAAGTGGCAGTGAAGGTTTGAGAGAAAGAAAGCATTCAGGAAGTACAAGGAATCACAGAAGGAGCAGGACAGAGAACGAGATGTATCAGTTAAAGCAAAGGAAGCTGGGAAGGCAGTCAGAACAGCAAAGGCCCAAACCGAGGAAAAGAAAGCCAACTCAGTTAAGAAGGGGATAAAACCTTTATAGGTACGTCAGGGAGTGAAGGAAGACCAAGGGAGGATAGTGAGGCTTAATAAAGGGAGGGAGGATGGGCAGAGGGTGACTGTGAAAAGGCAGAGATACTAAACAAATATTTTTGCTCAGTATTTACAAAGGAAGAGGGGGAGGTACCTAAAACAAACAGTAGAAACACTCTGGATACAGAAGTTGATACCAGCCCATTTACAGAAGAAAGGGTTCTGAAATAACTCTTAAAACTGAAGGAGGTCAAAGCAATGGGGCCTGATGGGATTCATCCCAGAATTCTAAAAGAACTAAGGGTAGAACTAGTGACATCACTGACTACCCTCTTTAACAAATCATGGGAGGATGGGGTGGTACCCAAGGACTGGAGGAGGGCAGATGTGATTCCCCTTCACAAAAGTGGGAACAAGGCAGAAGCAGGAAACTACAGACCTGTTAGTTTAACCTCAGTGATAGGGAAAATGATGGAATCACTTCTGAAGGAAAGAATTGTTGAGTATCTAGAGGCCAGAGGGGCACAGGGGCACAGGACCCAAGGCAGCATGGATTCACAGCGGGAAGGTCATGCCAGACGAATCTGATAGATTTCTTTGGCTGGGTGACCAAGGTAGTAGATCAGGGAGGGGCTGTGGACATGGCCTACCTAGACTTTAGCAAGGCATTTGACACAGTCCCACACAAAAGATTAATATACAAGTTAGCCAGCCTGGGAGGGTCCCAAGATGACAGCCTGGGTAAGAATTGGCTGGACAATAGGACACAGAGAGTAATAGTAAACGGAGTCCACTCTGAAGAAAGGGGTTACTAGTGGGGTACCGCAAGGTTCAGTATTAGATTGGTCCTCTTCAATGTCTTTATAGTTTACATTGCAGACGGACTGAAAGGAAAAGTATGTCTCTTGCAGACGACACAAAGATCTGCAACAAAGAGTTGATGCACAAGGTGGGGTGGAAAGGATGAGAAGGGACTTGGCAAGGTTAGAGGAATGGTCAAATGTATGGCAGCTTAGATTCAATGCTAAGAAGTGCAAGGTAATGCACCTGGGAAACAAAACCCAGGGAAGAGTACACAATGGGGGTGAGGTACTAACAACAACAAAATGGAAAGGGACCTAGGGGTAGTCATATCAGATGACCTAAAGGCGGGCAAGCAATGTAGAGGGCAGCAAGGAGGGTTGGGGGATACTGGGATGCATAGGAGAGGCATCACCAGTAGAAAACAGGAAGTTATTATCCCTCTGTACAAACAGCTGGTGAGACCCCATCTGGAGTACTGTGTGCAGTTCTGGAGACCCAATCTCCACAAAGACATAGACAGGATGGAAGCACATCCAGAGGAGGGCAACTAAAATGGTGCAGGGTCTGCACCGGAAGACACATGAAGAGAGACTTAAGGAGCTTAATATGTATAGCCTTGAGGAAAGGAGGGAGAGGGGGGACATGATAGAAACATTCAAGTACCTCAAGGGGATCAACAAAGTCCAAGAGGGTAGCATCTTTCAAAAAAAGAGGTGTGCAAGAACAAGGGGGCACAATTTGAAGATGGGAGGGCAGCTCAGAGGTAATTTAAGGGAGTATTTTTTCATAGAGAGGGTTGTGGATGCATGGAACGGCCTTCCAGAGGAGGTTGTGGAGTCAAAAACAGTGGTGGAATTCAAGCATGCATGGGACAGTCATAAGGCAATTCTAGGGGGTGGGTGGAGGAAGAAGTAGGCTGCTGGTTAACTAGGATCTGCAGCTTATCCATTACGTAGGGAAATGGGCAGGCTGGGTGGGCCAAGTGGTCCTTATCTGCCATCAAATTCTATGTTTCTATGTTTCTATAGACAGGGTGGAAGCAGTCCAGAGGAGCGCAGCTTAAACGGTGCAGGGAATGCATCAAAACCCCTATGAGGAGAGACTGAGGGATCTTAACCCTTGCAGGGCCGTGGACTGATATATCATTCCAGAACTCCAGTACTTTCTAATTCTGTCGGCAGTCTAACAGTTAACATGTACACTCTGGAAGAGGGGGAGAGGATAGAGACCTACAAGTACCTCATGGGGTGAACAGGGTACAGGAAGGGAGTCTATTTCAAATGAGGAACTGCACCAGGATCGATATCCGTCGCCTGCAGCTGGTGCAGAATGCGGCTGCAAGACTTATGACTGGTACCTCTAGGTCCAGTCGTATTACACCAGTTCTTCACGGACTGCACTGGCTGCCGGTGTACTGATGTATCATCTTCAACAGGGACCCCGCTACCTGCAAGATCTCCTTTCTCCCTACTGCCCCTCCCGACCACTTTGATCCACCGCCGAGGGGTTGCTGGAGATTCCCAGGGTTCGACTTCAGACATCAGGAGCTCGTTCTTTTGCATTTATGGCCCCAACCCTTTGGAATTCTCTACCTCAGTGGATACAGGATTGCTTGACCGTCCAAAGCTTTAAGTCAGAACTTAAGACACATCTTTTTAGTCTTGCATTTTTAGACAAAGGTTAATGCAGTAATGACTGGATTTGTTTATAGACTGATTATGATTTTTATGTGTATGTTTTTTTTGTTTGTTTTTTGGCTCCTCAGCTCCCCTTTCCTTCGGGTCAGCCTAGGCCCCGTCAGAACCTCCTACACCCCTCCCTCTCCATCTCATATTGCAGCCATCCGGGGGGGGGGGTAATCCTGGCATAACCCTGCACTGGATGGGTCCCCCTCCTCTGAGGGGGGAGGCACCAGGGGGGCAACCAGCAAACTCAATTTGGCTTCCCTGGGAGCTGCTGAGACAGGATCAAGTGCCAGGGCTCCTTAGCCACAATGGGAACCAGCAGCTGTCATCTAGCTGGCCGGGAAGCTACTTGTTTTCTGGTTTCTTCCCCAGGGTGTGGTGCGCCACTGACATTTAGGTGAGCACCAATGTCCACCATGCCCCCTTCAAGCTACCGTCTCCTGTAATGCTGTGCTCCCAGCCTCCGCCAGGAATCATCACGCACCAAGACGCGGCACCACCCTCCCCCCAGGAGAAGGCAAGCAGTCTCGGATGCTCAAGCTTTCTCCCCCCAGCCAGTCCTCCAGCAACCCGGGTCCATTCCCGAACCTGGGTCGACGGCGTCACAGACAGAAATCCAACCACTGCGCCAGTGGGCCGGCCTATGCGTATGGTTTCAATATAATAATGTTGATGGTTTTAATTTAAGGAATAATACCTGACAGGGTGGGAGTTATGCTGGAATAACATCCCACCTCGGGTGTTTGGGCCCGATGCCACTGGCCAAGGGTGTTTAACACCTGAGAAGGGATGTTATCCCAGCATAAGTCCCACCCTGGAGGGCATTATTCCTATTATAAAATGGCTCGTTGTTTTATACAGAAAAAAATAATTTTAAAGAATGTTTTTTTAGTGTTTAAAAATATATTTTTTTAGAGAAGATGCAATTCAATTCAATTCAATTCAATTTTATTTATAAAGCGTCTTTCAAAATCAAGGCGCTGTACAAAATTTTAAAATAATAAAATCACAACATTTAAAAGACAGCCACAACTAGCAGAGATACGCTAATCCAAAAAGATATGTTTTTAAAGCAACTTTAAAATGTTCAACGGTTGGACATTCTCTCAACCAACGAGGTAGAGAATTCCACAGGGTCGGTGCTGAAAAAGCAAAGGCACGAGATCCTGATGACTTCAATCGAACCCTGGGAATCTCCAGCAATCCCTCGTTGGCGGAACGGAGAGGGCGGAGGGGGCAATAGGGAATCAGAAGATCTTTCAGGTAACCGGGTCCCTGGTCATGTAGGGCTTTAAAGGTTAGTAAACCAACCTTAAAGGTGATCCGCCACCAAACCGGCAGCCAGTGCAGTTCGCGGAGCACAGGCGTAATATGACTGGTTCTAGAAGTCCCAGTCAATAGCCTGGCTGCCGCATTCTGCACCAGCTGGAGGCGGCGGATATCAACCCCTGCTAGCCCTCGGTAGATGGAGTTGCAGTAGTCAAGACGGGTAGTGACAAAGGCGTGGACCAATGTTGGAAGGTCATCCGGGGGAATCAGATGTTTCACCCGGGCGATATTCCTCAGATGGTAAAAAGAGGACTTGACGACAGCTGACACCTGAGATTTCAGGGTTAAACCATCATCAAAAATAACGCCCAGGTTTCGCACCTGTTTAGAGGTAGAGAGTGGTACGCCACCAAGTAATAAACCTGATGGTTGCCCAACACCCACACCCATCCCCGGACGACCTGGATCCACAACCAGCACCTCAGTCTTATCCGGATTGAGTCTCAACCAGCTCGAACTCATCCACAGTCTGATCTCATCAAGGCAACTATTAAGTACAGAGAGTGCATCACCTTGACTGGGGAGAAAGGACAGATACAGTTGAGTATCATCTGCATAGCAGCGAAAACCCAAACTGTATCGCCTGATGATTTCTCCTAATGGCAGCATATACACTGCAAACAACATGGGAGCTAAAATGGAGCCCTGTGGTACCCCACAAGGCAGGAAGTGAGTGTCAGAGGAATAAATTCCAGTGACAACTCTCTGAAACCTGCCCGTGAGGTAAGAACGAAACCACTTGAGGACTGTACCAGACAGTCCGCAAAAGACCCGCAGGCGATCCAATAGCACTCCATGGTCTACAGTGTCAAATGCAGCAGACAGATCGAGAAGGACCAGAATGGTACATGCCTTTCGATCTCTGGCCATCAGGAGGTCGCTCAATACCCGGACAAGGGCAGTCTCTGTACTATGTCTTTTCCTGAAACCAGACTGAGAGTATCAGACATTGTGAGATATAAGGTGATCATCCAATTGTAACGCAACTGCCTTTTCAATAACCTTACCAACAAATGGCAGGTTAGAGATAGGCCGGTAGTTAGCAAGACAATCTGGGTCCAAGGAGGATTTTTTAAGGAGTGGTCGAACTACCGCCTCCTTAAGGGGGTCAGGAAAGACCCCCTCCAAGGACATCCAGACAATGTCTGCAAGGATTGGGTAGATAACTTCTACACAACTTACTAAAAGTGGTGTAGGACCCGGATCCAAACTACAACTAGTTGGTCGCATTGTTTGGATGATCTTCACAATATCCGGCCGGTGAAAATCTAACCAGACAGACTGAGGGCAGGCCACTTCCAATTGACCACCGCAGTCCCCCATAGGAGGGATCGGACCGATGCCAGACCTAATGCCAGCAACCTTATCCGCAAAGAACCAAGCAAACTCCTCACATCTTAATTGAGAAAACGCTTCTCTAGGCTGAAGACAGACTGGATTGCACAGTCTGTCCACAGTCCGGAAAAGCTGAGCCGGTCGATTATGTGCGGCAGAAATCTCTCTGGACAGGAATTCTGCCTTCTTACGATTGATTTCTGACTGATAGCTGTCATAATGAGCCATCAATCTAAGCCTGTCGGCATCAAGGCCTGACTTCCGCCAGACTCTCTCCAGCCTTCGGCCTACTTGCTTTAACTCCTTCAAGGAGCCATCAAACCACGGACTTCTTGAACGAAGAGTGAGAGGCCGAACATGAACAGGAGCAATTTTGTCCAGAGCGTCTCCCACAGCCTTATTATAGGCCAATACAAGATCATCTGGACTCATGCATTCACCCGATAAACTCGATAGATCCAGCACTGCCATCAGGTCATTGGGGTTAACACCCCTTAAAGGGCGGTACTGAACCATCTCCGTAAGGGCAGACCTATTGGAGGGGGCCCTAAAGCTGAACCTTATGGTGTAATGGTCAGACCAACTGACTGGTTCCACCCCCAAATCAGTGATCTCCATACCCAAGAGAAACACCAGATCCAATGAATGACCACCTATATGGGTAGAGGCGGTAACAACCTGTGTCAGGCCCAGCGTATTCATCAGCTGGAGGAGATTTTGCCCAAACTGAGAGAATTCATCATCGACCCAGGCATTGAAGTTGCCCAGAAGTATCAGTCTTGGAAACCTCAATACCAGGTCGACGATGAAGTCTGCAATCTCCTGCAGGAATTCTCCACCGTCACCTGGTGGACGGTAGACGAGGAGAATCCCACAACCTGCACCCTCACCCAAGATATATTCAAAGGAGCTGGTGCTTCCCTATGGCACATCCACAAGGCCCAGCTCAGATTTAAACATAATAGCCACACCCTCGCCTTACCATCCAATCCTGACGGTGTATCACCGAGAACTCCGGCTGGAGTTACCGAGGCCAATATAGGGCCCGGATTTTCATCAAGCTAGGTCTCGGTGATGCAAGTCAGATCAGATGAACTAACAAGATCAGCAATAATAGCTGTCTTGTTCTTAATTGATCTGGCATTGCATAACACCGCCAAGGCAAGATGAGTTGTCGGGGAAGACCTCGGCGCCTGTCCGATTTCTACGGAGCCCTTGGGTATGGGGACAAGACAGGAGCAACCTCTACCCTGACCCCATTTTGCCCCAGGGCATCTTCTGGACCCTAGAACCCCAATCCACCCTCCCCCCTCCTGTCCCCCACCAGGCCCAGCTCTCCACCTTCGTCTACGTCTCCTCAGGATGCCCAATGCACGGCACCTAAAATAGGTGTCAGATGACAATAATGGGCACTCAAAGGGATGTAATTCCCTGAGCCTAGTGGGGGAATAATGTCCAACCGACATTAAATAAAAACAAACAAATAAACCTAAAAATAAAAACACTCTCCACTCTCTCTCACAGAGGGAGAAAAAATAAAACAAACAATCTAATTTAAATAACAATATAAAAATAAAAACCCTCCCAATCACAGATTAATCCTAACCCAAAATATCCAAATAATAAATATATTAAAATAACATCAATAAACCAGACCACACTGTCGATGCTAACACATGCCACTGGGTACTCAAAATTGTACTTTGAAGTTCAATGAAGCACCTCTCACGTGCTTCAATCCAACAAAGTGTCAAAGTATTAAAATATTGTGTTGTATTATGTTCAATGAAGCACCTCTCACGTGCTACAATCCAACGATAATGAAATGGTAGAATGTTATACACCCCCTCAATACCTCCTCTCACATGGATTGGGATCGTTCATAACAAACAAACTGTAAGTAGATATACACTCTCACCACCCCTAAATCCAAACAGGGCAGGGACAGGGAAGCCAGTTCTTCAGCACCTCCACATAAAGATAAAAACAGGGTCAAATCCAATAGGGAAGAGACAGGATACATTCTCCAGCAAACAGTCATACAGTAGAGATCCGAATATAGTCAAATGGAAAAGCAAAACAGTTCCCAATCGATCCGCCGGTAGCTGATCCTCACACCGCATTTAAGTCAAACTCCAGATAGATGAACGTTTAGGAACAGTCGCAAATAGAGTAGCGAGGACACCCCAGCCAGTCGACGCCCACAGCAGACGCTTAACAGTCAGCCCAAGGGTTGAACCCTAGGCAGCTTAGAGAAGCCCCGTCTCCCCAGCCCCTAGATCGCACGGCAACTCCTGCCCGGTCGAAGACCAAATGGGGGCCGCCACCTTCACCTCACAGGACCAGACAAAACTCCACCTGTAAATGTCTGCTTAAACAGCTGCAAACAAGCCCATGAATCAGCGAGCATTATCCTCTCACCAACCCCAACAAGTCCACAAATCCAACAATAACTCCTTCCCCGCATAAAAGTTCTCGGAAATCTTCAGTCGAAGCAATAGGTTCCACAGATCCGCATATCCGTATCCAAATGATGTATCAATACCAAGTGGCAATACGACAGTGCGATAACGCAATCGACAAAACAAAACTAAATAATTTAAACTATAAATTAGTTAAAACAAAACTTAACGAATCACTCTTGATAACGCTTAGTGATTCTTAGTAGCTCTTAGTAGCTCTCCGTGGCTAGCCCAGCGTGGCTGCCATCTTGGTCCGTGGTCTAGAAGCTATCTCTGGCCATCTCCACTCCACAAAGGGGCCATTAAAGAACAAATGGCTCGCTGCTGTGCTACACAATCAATCAATCAATGCAAACAATCATCAAGTGGAAAAAGGAAAAGATGGATGGTAGCATCATCTAGTTGATCAGCAGGGAGGTTACTACAGGATATACCACAGTCATGTGATGTGTTTTGACCAATGAGGTTACAGGATTTTCATACCCCATTGTATAATTATGTACAGGCACCTTGATCATTGGAAAGGCGCCTTTTAGATAAATAAAGTTTGATTTGATTTGACAGGAGGGCATGCAATGAAGTTCCAATGGACGAAGTTTAAGAGGCATGTGAGGAGGCACTACTTTGGTGGACACCTGGAACAGTCTGCCAGCAGAGGTGGTGGGAGCAAAAACACTGGGGGACTTCAGACATGCATGGGATAATCATAAGGAAATATAGGTAACTAGGCAGGGAAGGGGGAGAGCAGACGGAGACCAGGTAGTGTCTGGGGAGACAGAATAGGCAGCGGAAAACTGGGCAGGCTGGGTGGGCCAAGTGGTACTTTTCTGTCGACAATTTCTATGTTTCTATGCGCAACAGTATCAAAGCCCTTGCTGAAGCCCAGATAGATTACGTTCATGGCCCTGCCCCTGTCCAGCTCTCTGGCCACCTCCCCCTTGACAAAGGTGCTCAAGTTGGTTTGCAGGATCTGCCCTTAGTAAAGCCATGCTGGGGAGCCTTGCCTTCAGCCGCGTTCACTATTACTCCATTCCTGATAATGGCCTCCAGGACCTGATGTCAGACTGACAGGTCTGTAGTTGCCCAGGTTTCACCGTGTCCCCTTCTTGAGGATGGAGGCCACGCTGGCCACTTTCCACAGCTCTGGTGCCACACCTGCCTGGAGAGACTCCTGAAAGATTACTGCAAGGGGCACTCCTGATTATTCCTTTACCTCCACTGCAATCCTGGGGTCTAACCTGTCTGCCCCTTGGGACATACCTGGCTTGATCTTTGACAGGTAGCTGCCAGGGCAGACATCATGCCCAATAGCTGCATCCTGGTTACCCGTGACGTTATGGACCGTCCAAATGAGCCCCCTCACTGCATCAAGGGGCCCTTTGGCGAACACTGAAGCTCAGTGTTCATTAAGCATCTCGTCCATTGCCTCGGGCTGTGTCACAGGTTCCTCTTCCCCCAGTCAGAAGTTGAAGGAAACAGTCATCAAAAGGGGCCCCACACTCAAGGGTGGGGCTGGCTCCAATGTGCCATTTGTGCGCGGAAACATTTTGGTTTACTTACTGTTTACTGTAGTATAGTAGATTGTAGAAGACTAATTGTGCATAGTTGCAGGCTGACATCTTCTGTTACAAGTCCAGAATACAATCACCCCCCCCCCCACTCTCTATTTCCACTGGAGTCCCACCGGGCTCGGTGCTTGGGCCCATTCTCTTCTCCATCTTCCTTAATGACTTGCCCTCAGTTTGCTGCCCTTCGACCTCTATCCATATGTATGCCAACGACACTGTCCCATTCTCGTCTGGCAAATGCCCTGCTGATGTTGCCACCACCCTTCAGCTTGACGTCCACCAGGTTCAGTTATGGTTTGCCTGCCATCAACTATTCCTAAATGCCAAAAAGACTGTTCCCATGACCTTTGGCACTAGGCAGAGACTCTCTTGGCTCTACCCTTTACCATCTTTCCATACCCTTGATGGGACAATATTAGAGGACACCTCCTCATTCAGATACCTTGGGGTTTGGTTGGACCAACATTTCAACTTTTCTGGCCACACTGACGCCATCCTGAAAAAATTGCACCCCCAGCTTGGTGCCTTATTCAGGAACCGTAGCTGCATCCCTCCTACAGCGTGACGTGAACTGGTCCAGATGATGATCCTCCCCATTTTTGACTGCTGTGATGTAGTCTATGGTGCCGCTCCCAAATCCTCCCTAACCAGATTGGACACTCTATTTAACTCTTTCTGTCGCTTTGCAGTTGATGCTCCATCATGCCCTCATCACTGTGACCTCTATCACACCATTTCCCTTCCCCCACTTGCCAACAGGCACCTCATGCATTGTGTCAAACTCACTTCTAAATTTTAGTTAGGAGAACTTCCCTCCTACCTCTCATGTTTGCTCTCTTCCCTGCCTCCTCCCTCCCGTTCCCTCAGATCCTCTGTCACTCGCACTTTGTTGGTCCCCCGTCACACCACTCTCATCGGTCAGTCAGGCTTTACCCATCGTTTCCCACAAATCTGGAACTCCCCCAAATACGGCACTCCCCCTCCCACTCCCTTGCCCCTGCCTTACATAACTTTCTGTCATCTAACTGCTCCTGCTTTAACTCTCAACTGTCCTCCTATGCCTCTGCTCCTCTCCATGACTCACATCACCTACCATCCCCCCAGCCGGTGTCTCAGCACACTCTCCTGCCCTTTCACCACTATGTACTATGTTCATCAAGTATGCCACTTGTAATTAAATGCATATTTCACAGGTATGATATATTTAATTGTATGTTATGTTACAAATGCGACTGAATGATTGATATATTTGTTTTAACTGTCTTGTTACAAATGTAATTGAATGTTTAATTTCTTGTATGTTTTAAATGTTAAACTGTATGTCTAATTATTCATCAATAGTACTTACGATTGCACCGGGAGGCGAGCAAATTGTTCAAGCGTGCTTTCCTGGTGAAACATTTCAATAAATAAATAACAGTTTCTTCCCATGTTGATAGGGGAGCCAAATAATATGCACACAATACCCCACTTAACCAGTATGCAATATCAATCAATCAAAATCTTTATTTTGCCAGGCAGAACATCATTGAGACAAGCTCATTTACAAAATGGACCTGGGGCAAAACAATTGCCAACAGGGTTAAGACATAACAGGTTGGGTGAACGTACATAACAATTACGTAGTAATAATAACAACATAATAACATATAACCATCACATGTGACAAGATACTTGCACCAGAACATAGCAACAGGTTCAACAGCAGGTAGTGCCACTTAAATACAATTGCATAGATACAGATATATGGACGTAAGGTAATGAGCTAAAGTTTATGCAGTAAACATCATTGGAGGAGTCATAGTGAGCAGGAGTGGCAGTTCCTCTAGTGTCAAAGTGCGAAGAAGATTGAGATGCAAGAGTCCTTTGATAAGTACTGTAGACATGGCCTGGCAGGTGGGGTGGGAAGGGAGGGGTACAGGGAGTGGGGAGGGAAGGTCAGACGAGATAGGAGAGGGTTGGACATGATGGCCTAGGGAGGAAGGAGCGTTCAAAGGGAGAACACAACAGATGACACAGGCAATGGTTGGGGTTTAAGTCCAATATTTGAAGCAAAGACAGATTGTGATGTTGGGACCTTGATTTGGACAATGACGGAAGGGAGGACTCAAATGACGCCTCAGGCAATGGTAGAGGTTTAAGTCCAGAATTTAAAGCAGTAACAAATCGTGATGTGAAGATCTTGACTTGAAGCAATGACAGCAGTATAGTAGAGAGGCAATACAGTAACTGAACACAGTTCAAGAATGACAAACTGAGACAGTAAATACGGTACAGACAACACGGAAGGGCTTATTTATGGAACAGTAACACGGTGGTGATGCTTAGACTGTGGTTTTGACTATCCGGATGGCATCCACTGTATAGCAACAACAATAATAATAATAAAGCTTTATTTTTATGGCACCTTCAAATACCAAGGTGCTGCACAACTTTTAAAATAAATCGTACAGTTCAGTGTTTTAACGATACAAAACATGAACAAAACAAATAATGCAATCAAACGAGAACCTAACTGCCAAAAGCTTGTATCCACAAATAAGTTTTCAAACCATGTTAGTCCTAAACTGTTTGCTGACTGGAAAGACACTCTTAATTACTTCCACACCATCTCCAACCAAAACAACATCAGGAATATGGCCAGGAATGCCCTTAAGCCTCCTCGCTTGTGTACTCAGCTGAGCAAGTGGCCCTTTGCTGTCCGGACTGCTAATTGGTTAAACAAATTGTCTGATACATTGCTAAATCTCCCAAAGTTTAATCAGTTTAAGAGATCTTCGTGGTCTGCTTTTGTAGTCTGATGCAATTGTTACTGTTAAACAGTTCTGTTTGGTTTCTCTCTGTACGTAACCTGTGACTTTTTACACAACGATCTGTATGGATTTCTTTTCAAAACTGGAAGTAATAGTTCTGCCTTAAGTGCTTGGAGCCTGACTCGACTGCATTGCTTCTGGAACTGCTTATTGTTCTTGCAATGTTCCTGTGACTATGTATTTGACATGGACCCTTTGTAACTGAGCATGTGTGCTCAAAGCTAATCTTTGAGGTTTTCAATAAACATACAGACAAACAAATATAGTTCATTTATCTGACTCCTGATCTGGATCCTATCTGACCCCATTTGGATTTCAGATCCATGGTCGGATAGTAGGATCTGAGGTCAGATGCCTGATCTGGATCTCTGATAGCCACACTGAATAGCTGGTGTCCGACTGGATCCTAGGATAGGGTCCTGAAGTCTGATATCAACAGTATTCTATGCCATCCAGTATCCGAGAAAATCAGTGGTATCAGATGGTATCCCACTCCATTGGATAGTAACTGCGCAACACTAGTATGTGGTTCTAAGACAGGGGAAAGGGTGAGGTTACAGCAATACAGTGTTTAAAAATGGGCCACGAAAATCCTGTAACCTCATTGGCCAAAACATGTCACATGACCACACATAAATCCTGCAACAGTAAAAGATCCCACTGATCAAATGCTTTCTTTTTTCAACTTAATTTAATTTTTTTTTTTTAAGTAGAGATTCATTTTAAAGTAACAATAATGCACTTCAAAGTGTGTGTAGTAGTGAGATTTACCCACTTCTTGTGGGGTTAAAGTCACTGGGCTGTGCCTTGTTAACACACCACGCAAGGCATGGGTGACTACCACAACAACACACACCTTGTCGTGCATCGTTGCTTAGCTGAACAGCAGTGATGGACTGCAACCTCCATTTCCAATCCCATCACCCTTGAACATGCACATTATCCCACAGCCCCTTCCTATGGTGCACCAGGAATCCCTTCCATCTCTAAAAAGAGCTCCTGCAGTCTATACATCACATGCAACAGTTTAGCAAAAATTAAATAAACTTGTGTTTTAGGTTTAATCAAGGCAGCAGTTTGAATACAGTGTTAACAAACTAACACAATCACTTGAGGAGTCTGTTCCCCAGCGCTTCACCTAAACAGGCTTCGTCAGGGGGCAGCTCCTGTTATTTTTGCTAAACTGTTGAATAAATCCATAGCATATGCAAAGTGTGCTGGCTGTTTTTTGATGTCCTCCACAGGAGTGCAACTGACTCTGAAACATAAAAAAAAATAGAATTTTATGGCAGATAAAGACGCTTAGCCCATCTAGTTTGCCCATTTCCCTACTTACTGCATAAACTCCAGATCCTAATTGATCTGCAATTTGCCGTCTCCTTCCTGTCACTAGGGTTGCCTTCTGTCTATCTCATGCATTCTTGAATGCACCTATTGTTTTTATCCCTACAACTTCCACAGGGAGGATGTTCCATGCATCTACCACCCTTTCCATGAAAAAATACTTCCTCACATTGCCCCCGAGTCTTCCCCCCTCTAGCTGCATATTATGGCCCCCCTTGTTCTTGCACATCTCTTTTTCTGAAAGATGCCGCCCTCTTGAGCTTTGTTTATCCCTTTGAGGTACTTGAATGTCTCTGTCATATCCTTCCTCTCCCTCCTTTCCTCCAGGGTATAAATAGTGAGGTCTTTCAGTTTCTCCTGATATGATTTCTGGTGCAGTCCTTGCACCATTTTTGTTGCTCTTCTGTGGACTGCCTCCACTCTGAATACGTCCTTTTGGCAACTGGTCTCCAGAACTGAACTCAGAACTCTAGATGAGGTCTCATCAACTGTCTGTACTGCGGTATCACCACCTCTGGTTTTCCACTGGTGATACCTCTCCCTCGTACATCCTGTCTTGCTGTCTCTGAATCATCTTGGCTACCCTCCTCTGTGTTGCCTCTACTCTATCCCTATCCTTCTTTAGCCTGGAGTCCAGAATTTCACACAGTACTCCAGGTGAGCCTGAACCTGTGACCTATACAGTGGTACCAATGGAGACTTGGTTCAGGTAGCGATATCAGAAACAATATTTAAACCCAAGTAACAGTTCTTCATTGACCACTGATGCATTTAATCTCAGAGGCTGTTCTACTGGGCGTATACCAAGTTTGTAACAATATTTGCCTAGGAAACTATAGTTAAGCAATAAGGCATGACCAGGGCTTAGATTAACAGTTTGTTAATCACCTCGAGGGGTGTGATGTGGCACGAGGCACAGCCGAGTGCTATAGTGCACCTAGGGATTGTTGGACTGTTAATCTAATTCCTGAGAGCACCTTATCACCATTATAAAAACATTACACCAACAGAAAAAGAGTTAAAAGTGTAGCATTTTAATCTTTTTCTCATTGGCATGGAGATTTTTTCCTAAAATAGTTAATCTGCCAATTGTCTAAGAATGCTGGTTCCATATCAGACAGTATAATTCCAGTCATTCAGCAGTGCTAGATACAGAATGCTAAGAGGAAGAATTCATGTTCCATGGTAATCAGGCTGCACACTGTAAAAGAAATTAATGTAAGGGTCTCGGAATGCTGACAGCCAATCAAATTGCAGCATTTCTGAGACCCTTTTTATGGCTGCATGGACGGAGCTCCGCAGACATTTTGCAATTACTCTGTAAGGGCACTGTGGAAGCACGTGACCAACAGCGCTCCGGTGTGCTTCCACAGTGCTGGGGTACAGTTCCACTGCACTGTGTTTTTACGGTCCTTCCCCTCCGCAGACCGTAGAAACACACCTCCTTTGCAGGGCACTACTTGATCTTCTGCAACTGTCAAAGTGATGACTGCCTTACACAAGATGTCTGACAAAGCAAACTGCACCTGTGTGACGATCGAGCACGTACAGTTCTGCCACAGTGGCCATCTTGTACATGGTAGTCAACTGTGCATGCACGATCCTCACGCATGCGCAGTTTGTCCTCCGGCAATCTTCCATCTGGCTGACTCTGATGCGGTGAGAGCTCTTACTACTCTTTTGCTTGCTTCCGCTGCACTGAGCAGCAGTACCAGCTCTGACCAGAACTTGTTATAATATCTAACTATGCTCTAACACAGCTGAGCAGCTGGCATGCGGAGACTGAACAATTCATGACACCGCTGTGGAGTCCTAGCTCAGCCCTAGCGAAGGGTATGGATTCAAACGTGCAGCCTGTAAACACTCCAAGTAGTAAGGAGAGGGTGACTATGGGCCCCCCCAAGTCAGTGGTCTGCACTCACCTGCAGGCTGCCTCTTGTTTGCGGTTGCTGTCTGAATCCGATGGTTGTTGAGACAAGAATGAGCAATCAGCTGGGCAGAATGCATTCTGTGTGCAGTCAAGCAGAGTGCGGCCCTTGGAGTCCAGGGTGAGATGTTTCCTGCAAACCCACTGCTTGTAGACAAAATTGGTTTTGAAATCCTTGGTGGCGGTCTGGCCCGGGAGAAGTCACACTAATTAAAGGCAGTATGATTAACTGAGCTTTTGTGCCGAACAGGGGAGGGATAAAACAATTGGTGCATGAGTCTGAAAAATAGAGTGGAACAGCCTGCCAGATACATAAACATATGGCTCACAGAGAGATGGCTAGACAGACAGACATGGGGACAGACAGACACATAAACATATGGCTCACAGAGAGAAGGCTAGACAGAAAGACAGATGGACAGGCAGACACATAAACGTACGGCTCATAGATGGTTAGACAGATGGACAGGCAGAGACAAACATATGGCTCACAGAGAGATAGAGAGACAGAAGGACAGACAAACAAACGTGTGGCTCACAGATGGTTAGACAGACAGATGGACAGACACATAAACATATGGCTCACAGACAGCTAGATGGACAGACACACAGACACATTATAAGGTGAAGAGATGGGTAGCCAGCCATCAAACTGATACAGATAGCTCGATAGATAAAGATGATACATGTTCCAGAATACTGCCAACAGACTGCCTGTGTTTGTAAGGAGCTCCTAGAGTAATAATCTCATTTTTTTAATATAAAATTTCTATAGTACATGACAATTGAGATGACTGTGAAAGAAGCCATTATTGCCTGCAGAATGGTATAACATTTGTATGGTAAATGTTGATTGGGGGTCAGGATGGTGACCCCATTTCTTCTGTAACTAGTCAATTCTAATGGGGGTTCATTTTATTAATATATTTTTAACAATGTAGGTGTTTGCCTTTTGTGGTGTCTGATTTGGAAGCATTGGGTGGCATTTCTGAGCTTTTTGCCTGCTTTAGTGGGTATGTGTTTTACCGAACATAAAGTTTATATAACTGCTAAGTGATGATTATCAGCTGTGGGCAGAAGCTGTCAAACTTGGTTATACATGGGTGATTATACACATGTGTATAACGGTGTTTGATTAGACACATATGTGTATAATCACCCATCTATAATGGAGTTTGATTATACACGTGTATAATCACCCATGTATAACGGAATTCGGTTAAGCACCTTTTGCAAAAATTCTAAAATAAAAAAAAAAAATCAAAGGAACCAGTTATTATAAAAAAAAACAAAAAAAAAAAACATGGGGAAGTGTGTGTCAACTCGGATTTTATGCACACCCTCAGTGTGTGATGCCTTGATAACCCCCTCGAGCTTTGCTCTCGGGGTTAATGGGGCATTGCACACCTCGGGTGTGCATAAAATCCTTGTTATACACACTTTTCCATTCATTATTCTATATCTGTTGATATATATATATATATATGCCTGCAAACCTGGATTACATCATCTCTCACTGAACTCTTCTCTGATTTTTGATGTTACCCTTTTAAAATGGATTTGTTGATCTGTCGCTGAGGCAGCCTGTGGATAGTGTGGTGCCTGCGACTGTGTCCATCATTGTTTGGGTTTTCTAGACTGCTAATTTCCACATATTCACACACATACTGAGGTTCATACTGTGATGTAAGGAGCTGACGGGGCAGCTGGCCCATGAGTGCTCCTGTCCGATTACCCATAATAGGACAGAACATTCCCGTAACAAATATATATAGGAGTCTAATCTGTTTTTGAATTGGATTTTGTCTTTGCTGGCTATGATTTACATACTAATTGCCAGCAGATTAGGCCTTACGGTCTATTGAGTCTGCTCGAACCTCAGATCCCTAGTTGGGTGCCGAGGTGCTCCTCCCCCCTTGTGTTCCAGAAACCCCTATCATCCATCCCCACCCCGGGCCAGGCCATCATCTGGTACATCCGCTTTCTGTGTCTGTCCCACCCTCTCTTGAAGCCCTCCACTGTGGATCTCTGAACCAGCTCGCCAGGCAGCGCATTCCAAGGGTCCACCACCCTCTCAGTGAAAAACTTCTTCCTCTTTCCCCCCTCACCCTTCCACCTTCCAACTTCAAACCATGCCCTCGGGTGATACCTCCCTGCTTTAGTCTAAAGATCCCCTCCATGTTTACCCTATTTATTCCCTTGAGGTACTTGAAGACCTCAATCATGTCCCACCTGTCTCTCCTCTCCTCCAATGAAAACAGGCAGAGCTCCTCAAGTCTGTCCTCATACGTCAAATCCCCATGTCCTCGTATCATCTTGCCCTCCTCTGTACCCTCTCCAGGAGCTGTATGTCCCTCTTCAAGTGTGGTCTCCAGTACTGTACACAGTACTCAAGGTGTGGTCTAACCAGTCCATTGATTTCTTGTGGTAATTTATTCCATGGGTTAATTATTCTTTGTATACAGAATGCTTTTCTTTGATTTGTATGAAAATGTTTTGGTCTTAGCTGTAGTGGATGCCCTCTAGTTCCTTTCTGATTATTTTTAAATTCCAGATTTAGTTCACTAAACAGGTAATCCTCTTGTATTATATTGCAGCACGGTAGTAAATTGCCCCGTATTCTTCAAGTCTCTAACAGCATTAGATTCCACTTCCTTAGCCTGTCTTGATAGGGAGTTGTTTTCATGCTGTATATCACTGTGGTGGTCTCTGTACTTTTTCAATCCTGTCAACAGCTCCCATGGAGATGGGGCTCCACACGGGACTCCCACAGTCCAGTATTGGCCTAACGTATGTCCTGTACAATGGCATTATCACTTTCTCACTTCTGCTCTTGAAGTTTCTTTTAATAGTCCAGATTAGCCTTTTAGCTTTTGATATCTGTGCCTCGCAGTGAGACGAGCTTGTCACATTTTGATTTATTGCTATTATTCCCCGGTCTTCCTCTTCTGTTGAGTCTCCGAGAGGGGATCCATTCCGGAAGTATGTAGTCTTTTGTGGCTAGTTACCTAGGTGAATGACACAACACTTATCCCGATTGAAACTCATGCCTCATGTCTTTGTCCATGTTAGGATATTATTTAAGCTGTTCTGTAACTCTGTTTTGGGCTCATCGGTATTAATCACCCTAGCCAATTTAGTGTCATCCGCATACAGTATTTGCTAATCCAGCTTGTCTCATGTTTTCCCCATGTCTGCAATGAATACTTGAAATAGAAGAGGCCTCAAGACCGAACCCTGTGGCACCCTACTAGTGACCTCTCTAGGGTCAGAACACTATCCTCTTATGCATACTCTCTGGGTCCAATCGCTGAAGCAATTCTGCGTCCACCGCAGTATTCTAGAGTCTACTTTTAGATTTATTAGCTTCTGAATTATTGCCCCATGTGGTACTGTGTCGACAGCTTTTGAAACATCCAGATATATGCAAATCGACTGATAATCCCCCTGTCCAGTAATGCTGATACTTTCTCATAAAAATATAGTACGTTTGTTACACAGGATCTATTTTGGGTGAAGCCATGTTGCTCTGTGTCCTGATAATCAATATTCTTTTGGCATGCCTCAATCATATATTATATTATGGATTCTAGTAACTTCCCAGGCACAGACGTCAGACTTATGGGCCTATAATTTGCGCAGTCTGCCTTGTTACCCTTTTTGTGTACAGGAATCACTGTAGCTGTTAGCCAATGTGATTTAATTTCATTATTTTGCAGTGATGACATAAATATCTTTTGTAGTGGTTTAGATACATAAGATGTGAGGAGTTTCAATAATCTAGGAGATATACTATCAGGGCCTGGTGAATGTGCATTTTTCAATATATTGATTTTATTACGGATACCCTCCCCCATTATTCCTAACGTACCTTCATGGTTGGTTTGTATCTTTCCTGTGTATGGTTCCTTCTTTGAAAATAAAGATGCAAAATATTTATTAAATATTTCAGTTGCCGGGCCCATCAGCACAGCGTTTGGATTTCCGTCTGTGACGGCGGTGACCCGGGTTTGGGAATGGACCTGGGTTGCTGGAGGGCCGGCCGAGGGAGAAGGTTGGAGCATCCAGCGACAGCTTGCCTTCTCCGGGGGGAGGGTGGGGATGTGGCTCGGCATCTGATGGCCCCTGGCAGAGCCAGGGGCATAGCAGCACATCCAGCCCTAAGACATCTGGGGGAGTGGCGGACATTGGTGCTTGCCATGACGTCCGTGGCACACCACTCCCAAAAAACTCACAAAAGGAGCTGGGCAAGTATAAATAAAGAACAGTAGGTCACTAAGAACAACTGTCGACCTGCATCCTACATGCACTTTACAATGCCCGTATGTCTAGGAACTAGGTGGTGCCAAAAAACAACCCCCTTGTGGAAGAGGAGAGTAGAGTTATCGTATGAGAATTCTAACAAGACGCCTTTTTTAAATTAAAATTACAACACTGGTTAGCCCACCTTACATCCCCATCTTCATCCCAAAACATACATGGAAATTTTAATCTGCAACACCAGATGCTGTCAGCGCTAATGTTCAGTGGCTGGGCATTGGCGGTAAACCAAAATCCAAAGTTATTGTTAGTCTAGTACAAATAGTGCAGCTGTGAAGTATTTCTTTACTCACTGTCCGCAGAGTCGCTCTCGTATTCATTTTCTTTCGTTCAAAATTCCCTTTCAATGCGATCTACCACTTTGGCTGCTTCCGCTGCATCCGCAAATTGATGTGATTTTTCCCCACAAGTAATCCTCAGACTGACTGGCATTAAAAGTACATGGTAAACCCCTAGGTGTCTCAGATGGGCTCTGATGCCGTCAAAACGTTTCCGACGCTATCTGGTTGCATAGCTTAGGTCAGGGAAGATATGGACCTTGGCACCATCCCACTCCACTGATCCGAGCTTTTTGGCTTGAGCTATAATTACAACTCTGTCCCTGATGTTCCTCAACACCACCAGCAGAGTTCTAGGGAACAACTGATTGGTAGCCATATGATTCCTTCCACCTCGGGGGCTAATTCTATGGATCTACGATCGGTCGTCGACAAAAACTTGTCGAATGACTGAAGAGCGAAACCTTTATGTCGACCACTTTTGCGGTCAGCATAAAGAATCTCACTGCCTACCATGTTTTCTTTGGGATGGAGGGGTGCAAGACCATCAGAACACAGTGCTGGGGTCCAGCACCGACACTACAGTGACCTGGCGCTGTAATCGCTGTAGTGTCGGTCGATGTCGAAGTTTCATCATCGGGGTGGTATACCAATTCTGTAAGCCTTTACGATCGTGACCAGCTCGCGAAGTTCTAAGGCTTCCTCAAAGAAAGTGGTTAGGAAGGGTACAAGATCCTCTCCTTCCGATCTTCAGGATATCCCCGGTATCCGGATATGCGTAGCTCTAGAAGCATTTTCCAAATGTCACCTTAATAATGCATTTTCTTTGATAAGCCCTGAACAGACTGTTAATGCTGTTGCCGCCAGTTTTGAAGTGGCTTTAGTTTCCTCCTCAATTATACCAACTTTAGCATCCAGCATTTTAAATAGAGTCACAAATTCTTCCATTCTTTGATCCTACCTCTGGATTGCTTTTAGTAATGCTGCGTTAGAGGGTTGGGGTGATGAGTCGTCTTCTGCTGCCGTGTTCGAATCGTTGCTGGCGCTCAGCTTCAGGTCTTTCGCCCTGGTTCCCTCTCTCCTCCAGCGCCCACTCTATTAGTGTGACCCATAGCTTCAGAAAGCAGATAGGTGGCGCTCCCAAAATTATACCGTTGTGATCTAGCAACTTTCTACTTTCAGGTATGTTGAGGGTTTATTTCAAAACACACGTATTTCTATATTAAAATTGAAAAATCAAGCTTACTCCGGTGGAGCTCTGCTAGATTGCTGTAGCAAGCTTGTCTGTTGGCCAGTTACCAGATTTTCTACTTTAATAGAACATAGGCCACTATTTGAGTTTCTTTGAGAGTTTACATATACATAGAATGCCCTCAAATTATCCTTATTTTTATTATATATTTAGGTACCTGTGTTTAGTTAGTTTTTGTAAACCAGGTAAGTACACTAAACGTATACTTCCTATTTTCAGGAATGGTCCGGGATCTATTGATCTGTGTGTGTGTGTGTGTGTGTGTGTGTGTGTGTGTGTGTGTGTCTCTCTCTCAACAGTATCTATCTTTCTATCTATTTAGTTTTTGTTGACTGGGTAAGTGCACTAGACAAATCCTGCCTATTTTCAGGCACGACCCGGGGGAGGGGGATACAGATGAGTGCCAACTGACCTTGGACCAGATTAAGCTGTTGGTGGTATTTTTTAGTGAATGAGAGAAATCTGGTCAGGACACAGGGGAAATTCCCCTACTCTTTTCGATACGTGCCATGGGATCTTTAACATCCACCTGAACTACCACCAATCCAGGCAGATGGGACCTCGGTTTAACGTCGCATCCGAAAGACGGCATCTCAGAAGTGCAGCACCCCTCTCATGCTGTACTACCCCGGCCTCAGAGACGAGTGTGCTACCTACTGAGCCACTGACACTGCTATCTATCTATCAACAGTATCTATCTATCTATCTACAGTATCTATCTATCTACAGTATCTATCTATCTATCTATCATCTCTCTATCTAGCCATCTATCTATCTATCATCTCTCTATCTAGCCATCTGTCTATCAACAGTATCTATCTATCTATCTATCTGTCTGTCCATCCGTCCATCCATCTATCCATCCATCCATCACATGGATGGGACTTGTGTCCCATTGAATAGCCCATCAACCATTTCCCCGTGTATCACACCAATTAAAATGATATACCACGGCCATTACCATTAAAGTCATATTCCATGGCGATCCACGGTATATAACTTTAATGGTCGTAGTTCCATTCTTCCTCCTGCAGCTGCAGTAGGTAAAAAAATGTGGCAGTTTTTTCAGTGGGGAAAAAGGCTGAGAAGCATTGTGTAAACTGCTCTTTTTTTTTTTTTTAAGTATTGGGAATGTGGGGTTCAGGAAGGCTCCAACTAACAGCAAAATGCGTGTTGAGGAGTGTGCTCATCCAAGCCCTCCATGCAGCTCCCGCCAGTGCCCAGCTCGACTCCAACAGCATGGTACTCCTGACAGTCGTGTGTGCCCAAATCGCACTCCCATACCCAATGCCAACCTGTAGCCCATGCCATCCCGAACTGAACAGCAACCTGAAGTACAAGTCATTCCGATCCTAAAAGGCAGACACTAAAGGACTGACTGCCATAGCTCCTTATATAGAAAGAGTCTGCACTACAGAAACAAAACTGGGCCAAAACATTGCCTGGTACAAAATGCCACTACGCTACTGAAAAGTGGGAGGCACAAACACAGGCAGAGGCAACCCTAGAAATGATTGCAAATGCGATCTGCACAAAAACTGGGAACAAAACAAAATCAACCTAATGTATTATATCAGATAAATGCTAGGTAAGTTTTATTTTATTTTATTCTTTTGGTAACCAGGTAAGGCCCACTAGGCACAAGTGCCTGTTTTCAGGGGAGACCCGGGAGCACTGGGGTGGTTAAGTGACTTGTTCAGAGTCACACAGTATGCAAGTGGAGGTTGTGGGAATCAAATCCAAGTTTGTTGGATGTACGAAGCTCATTCACAGCTCGTTACTCTAACCTCTAGGTTATGTTGCCGGCCCAGGTAAGTGGGGTGTATGGGGAAATACACCATTTCGAGGGGAGGTGGTTAGCGCATAACCCCACTTACCCTTTGGACTTGTGGGTTATGGAGCTAATTAGCCCCCCCTTGATGATATATTTCCCCATACATCACACTAACCTGTCATTTTGCTCTCTCTATATAAAAATATTATACTAGTACAGTAGTACCAGTATAGTTAGGGTTGAGCGATAGGTTCTGTGTTAACCCCCTAACTTTGCACCTTAATAGCTTTGGCAGTCTTTGTTGAAATTAGCTGAAATTTTGCATACGTTGTCTGGTAGGTAAGGTCTAAATATGTGGAAAGTGTTGTGATGGCAGCATTTGAGGTTTTTGAGATCTGCATATGTCATTTTCCTGTAGACGTCTGTTTCCTGTACTTAACATGGGTTTTTGGTTTTGCTCTCATATACAGCCTACATGGAATGGAATATTTTTCCGAAACTTTCAGTGTAGAAGTGTGCTATGCCAAGGTGGTGCCTTTGGAAGGTTTCTAGAAAAATACTAAACAGTTCTAGAGTTATAAGGATTTAAAGGTTTGTTTTTTTTCCTATTCTGAGCATGCTCAGTAGGGTTTTTGGGATAATGTTCTGACATGGCATGAAAAATGTTGTGCCACAAGACCATTTTTGGTTTCTCAACACCTGCTTCTCATAGCATGAAAACATTTTTTTGTGTCATGACAGCCGCCATCTTGTTTTTTCCCTTTGAAGTAAAATGCATTAAAAAGGTGTAATTAAAAACAAACAAACACATGAACCTAGCTAAATGGGACCTGCTTAGCTAGATTCTGGTGTTTGTTCAAAAGAAATGGCCAGAAATATCTGTTCTGGGCACCCCAAAACCCAGGGTGCCAAGCTTGCTGAGAGGAGCTATTCACCTGTGTTCTCTGTATGAGAACAGTGGGACTTGCTCAAATTCTGCAGCTGGAGTCGTGGTACCAGCTTCAAGTTAAAGCAGTGAGCTGCCGATCCCCTGTTCATCTGTCTGTCTGTCTGTCTGTCTGTCTATCTATCTATCTATCTATCTAGCTAATCTATGTATGTAATTAAAATATTTGTTAAGTGGACCAGGGTGTCTACCCCGGTACCACTTCTCCCCCCTTCCAGGTCGCCAGCTCGCTCTATCTATCTAAAGAAATTATTTGTTATGCAGACCAGGGTGCCCACCTCTGGTACCAGTTCTTTCTCCCCCTTCCCCTCCAGGTCATCCATCCGCCCTTCCCAGTGTTAATGCTTTTATTATCCAATATCAGCAGACTGGGGTGCCTACCCCCAGTACTGCTTCTCTTTACCCCACCCCCACCAGTTTGCCCACCCTTGTTTCCCCAAACACTAGCCCAGCACTGGGATTCCCAATCCCCTGTGTCAGAATGTCAGTGTGTATGTCCCTGAAATAAAGAAAAACATCCCTCATTGAGTTTTTTAACCTGCAAAAAAGAAAACAGTCCCTCGCTGATCTGCGCCCCCCACACACACACCCCCCACCAAACCTCCCACTCAGCAACTTCCACCCCACACACCCTCACTCACCTGAGCATGTCCCACAGCATAGATCCACTCTCCGATCAAAGCCATGTCTTGCTACTGGAACCAGCGACTGCAATATGAGAAAATGAGGTAAGTGTGGTTTAATGTATTTCAATGGAGTTTGAACTTTGATTCATAACTTTGCCATTTTTGCATATCTTGATCCCAAATTTCCAACATGGCCTTTTTGGGACCCCATCTCATGACCAATGAAAGTGGAATTTTGCAAATCTGGCCTGAAAGGTGATTTTGAGGTCACTTTTTTGAGTGGGATTTGAAAATATTTACCACTCTTGTTCATGAGATGGGGTCATAAGAAGGATATACATAGATACATAGACAGTGTCGGCAGATAAGGGCCTATGGCCCACCCAGTCTGCCCATTTAAGTTTGTAAGTTCAGTTTATGTTTTCCAGGAAGTCTGTTGCCCCTTACCCCTGACCTCCAGAATTCCTTTATGTCTATCCCATGCATTCTTAAATCCCGTGATTGTTTCAGCCCCCACCACTTCCTCTGGCAGGGTGTTCCACTTGTCCACTACCTGTTCTGTGAAGAAATTCTTCCTCACGTTTCCTCTGAATCGCCCTCCTCCAACTTCATCCCATGCCCTCTAGTCCTGGAACATCTTTTTCGCTTAAAAATAGTGCATTCCTGCACCCTGTTCCTCCCTGTAAGATACTTGTATGTCTCTATCATATCCCCTCTCTCCCGCCTCTCCTCCAGGGAGTACATGTTCAGTGCCTTCAGCCTGTCCTCATATGTTGAAAATTTGGGGTTAAAATATGTAAAAATGACAAAGTTATGAGCATACATTGAAATATGTCTATGCTCGCTCATAACATTGCTAATTTTAAAAATTTTACATACATACATAATGGTGTCAGCAGATAAGGACCTACTAGGCCCACCCAGTCTGCCCAGTACCCCCCTTTACTGAGTTCCCCTCTTCTCCACCCCTCAGATCTTACCCATGCCCCTTCCCTCCCAGTATACCCATGTGCTTGAAACCTGAGACCATCTCTTCCACAACTACCTCTTCCAGCAGGTCATTCCAAGCATCTACCACCCTCTGTATGAAATAGTACTTCCTCATGTTACCCTTAAACTGTCCCCCCTCTAACTTCATACTGCTACCCCTGGTTGTTGAACATCCTTTCATTTGAAATAGGTCTCCCCCTTGGTGTTCCGTTTATACCTTTAAGATATTTAAACATCTCGATCATATACCCCCTGTCTCTCCTATGCTCCAATGTGTACATATATAGCTTCCTCAACTGATCCTCGTATGCCTTCCCCTAAATCCCCTGTATCATCTGAGTAGCCCTCCTCTGGACCACCTCCACCCTCTCTGTATCCCCCTTCAGGTGCAGTCTTCAGAACTGTACACAGAACTCCAGATGAGGTCTGACCAGGGCCATATACAGTGGCATGATGACCTTCCTCCTTCTACTGGCTATGCTTCTACTTATACATCCCAACATTCTACTTGCCCCCTCCAAGTGGCAGTCTGGCATTGATTTGCCATCTTCAGGTCAGTTGAGATGACAGCTCCCAAGTCCCTTTCTTGTTCCACATCTGTTATTTCCACCCCATTAATCTTGTACTTTGCTTGAGGATTTCCATGCCCCATATGCATAACCTTGCATTTACCCACGTTGAGGTCAAGTTTCCAAGCCTTGGACCACCTCTCCTGTCTATCAAGGTCCTCCCTCATTCTCTCAACCCCTTCTGGTATATCCACTCTATTACATAACTTGGTATTATCGTGAACAAACACACCCTAGCCTCCAGACCATCGGCAATGTCTCTGATGAAAATGTTGAAGAGCACTGGTCCCAGAACTGACCCCTGTGGTACTCCACTCATTACTTTCCCCTCCTCCAAGAGCACCCCATCTACCATCACCCTTTGGGTTCTGAGAACCAGTTTCTCACCCATTTTGTTATGGCTGGACTCACACCTAGGCCACCCATCTTGTTTAGCAATCTATTGCAAGCAACAGTGTCGAAATCCTTCTGGAAGTCCAGATAGTCCATATCCACTGCCCCTCCCCTGTCCACCTCTCCTGTCACCCAGTCGAAGAAACCCACCAAGTTCGTCTGACAGAATCTCCCTCTGACAAACCCATGTTGGCTGTGATCAGCCAACTCCTTCCCTTCCAGGTAGTCCACCAGTCTTTCCTTTAGGAGTGCCTCCATGATCTTCCCGACCACTGATGTTAGGCTCACCGGTCTGTAATTTACCATCTCTGCCCTGTCCCTTCCCTTACAAAGTGATACTATGTTTGCTGTCCTCCTGTAATTTGGAACTTCCCCTGTTTCTAGGGACAGAGTGAACAGTTCCGCTAGCTTTTCTACTAGCTCCCTCCTGAGCTCTTTCATGATCCAGATGGAAAAGTAATGAGTAGGGTGCCGCAGGGGTCGGTTCTGGGACCAGTGTCTTTGGCATTTTCATTGGAGACATTGCCGACTGTTTGGAGGGTAGGGTGTGTTTGTCCACTGATGATGTCAAGTTTGACCCCAGATTTTCAGTGTAGCCATTTTTTCACACCACCCCATGAACTTGACAGCTGTCATTTTTCAGATCCTGGACAAAATATGTTTTGGCACCTGTGGTGCGGAATGATGCTTTTCTAGGGACTGGAAATTTTTTTACCTACCAGGTTCATGAGGTGCGGTGATAAAGAGGTTATACTTAAAATTTGGTGTACAAATATTGTAATTTGACCATGTTATGACTGAATGTTGCAGTACTTAAACGTTCAGTCATAACTTCACAAATTTTCAATATTCTAGCTCCAAACTTTCAACATAGCCACTTTTCCACACCACCTCATAAATGTGGCAGGCGTAATTTTTTAAATCCTGGATGAGATGTGTCTTCACACTTGTGGTATGAAATGACCTTTCAAACAATATAAGTGCCACATGTCATGTTTATAAGGGAAGTCACACAGCAACTATCTTGAAAATTTGGAGTCAACAAAAAAAATTAATTATTAAGAAACTTTGCGTGCAGTGCCAGTCTTCAGCCGAGTGGGTATGCTTTGTGATCCCGTGCGGGTGACCTGAGTTTGGGGTCGAGTTCAGTGACCCAGCTACACGGGGTGAGAGTGCTAGGATGGTACTGTCATGTGCCAATACCAGCTGCAGGGTTGCCTGCATAGATCCAGGTACCATATAGTAAAGGCATAGAAACATAGAATTTGACGGCAGATAAGGACCACTTGGCCCACCTAGTCTGCCCATTTCCCTACCTGATGGATAAGCTGCAGATTCTAGTTAATCAACAGCTTACTTCCTCCTACCCCCCACTAGAATTGCCCTACGCCTGTCCCATGCATTCTTGAATTCTCCCACTGTTCTTGACTCCACAACCTCCTCAGGAAGGCTGTTCCATGCATCCACAACCCTCTCTGTGAAAAAATACTTTCTAACATTACCTCTGAGCCGTCCCCCCCTCTGTCTTCAGATTGTGCCCCTTGTTCTTGCACATCTCTTCTTCTGAAAGCTACTACCGTCTTGTACTTTGTTAATTCCCTTGAGAGACAACTCTTCTCTTGGCATAGGGCCCTGCACCTCTACCTCCATGGTTGGCAGAGGGCTCTGTGCATTGCCTGACAGACTGACTCTTTGCCCTGTGCATCTGTATCTTTGGCCACATGGAAGCACAAGGACCAGAGGGTCCTGTGCTTCCACAACCCACCAGACAGCTCCATGAATTCTTGACATCCGTCGCTGCAGAGTCTTCCCTTTCTTCCATGGGGCCCTGTGCATCTGCATGTGTCTTTTTGGATTTTTGAGCTGGGTGCTCTCAAGACAACGGTGCTGAATGATAACACTGAACTAAGGGCATTTCTGTAAAAGGAGTCCCCCTTTTCCCATTGAATTGGATGGTTATGCTAAGACCTATTAATTAATGGAGGAATATTATTTATATTCTTTTTTATGTAGGATATACTGTAGTCAGTCTCATGAGCGTTTAAGGAGGGGCTCTGTTTAGTATTTCTATTTTCATGACGATTATTTATGAGAATTTCCTCATGCTTATTCTACTACTTCAGAATACAATTTCCACCCCACCCCCCCATACCCATGCTTTGGTGGTGGCAGTTTACAGTTATGGTATTGCCTTGGAGTATTGTTGATATTTTTCTTTTGTTCTGCACACCAAATTTTGCTCCTGTGTCCCCCCCTCCCTTTTTGTCTGTAGTGACTCTGAATTATTCTGTAGATTCTTGATTCTTGGGTGCGAGTGCAATATTGCGAATGTTGTGAAGTAATTTATTCTCCAGATGTTCATTTGCACAATACTTTGTGATTCATAATTATTTTAAGGGCTACTAGCGTCAAGCTCTTACTAGCCATCCTGCCCTTATGCTGCTAATTTTACATTTTTTTAATTATTTTTTGCAGTTTCTGGATTGCACTTTATACGTGGTTTATGCACTGTTTTGATTCACAAAATGGTTTTGTTTGCATTATTGCAGTAATAGTGATTATGTATATTTTATGTGCACTGTCACTTTAAATTTGTGAGTTTAAATTCCAGTGGAGCACAGCTGCTTACTACACTCCCTGATGATGCCTTAGCAAAACTGGTCAGAGTTTTGTATGCCTGTCTGCTGATGTCTCTGTAAGGGGCTTGACCCCATTTTATCAGGTAACCTTTGGCAATAAATTTCCTGTGCTCATAAAATTATTCTTGGCATTGGGTTCTCCTTTTTTGAACCTGGCTTTATTGGGGCTTGACAGGGTGGTGCCACTCTGTCTTTCTAAAGTGAAGTCTTTTTGAACTAGCATACAGTGCTGTGGGGCAGACCCCCTTATTTGTGTTCTTTCCTTTCTTCCCTTGGGCCCTGCACATCTGCATATGTTCAGGACCTGTGTAAACGACAATACCATTCCACTATCTCAAAAAGAAAGGAAATTCTTTAAAAATGCACCCGTTAGGGCTCAACGTAACGCCATAAAAATAGTGAAATGTGGTGTTAAGAGTTTCCAACCCTACCTCCCCACCCCCAAAGCAGCAAAAGGAATAAACATTATAGGGTTTTGGGTCTCCAGAGTCTTGTCAAATCAGTAGTGTGGTTTTCCTTGGGGTTGTCAACCCTAATGCCCACCCCTTCCCCCCAGCCTGTAGCCTCCTGTCCAAAGCACAAGATACAGCTTCAAGCCAGTGCCTCAAAGTGATACTCTTCAAAGGTAGAGAAGTCTGTCTCACTGCATGTTGACAACAAAATTGGTTGTACTTTTTTCCATGCAGGGCCCTGTGGGCCCTGTTTGAGGAAAAACTATCACATCTAAGCATGTTTGCTCAGAGGAGGGGGTGAGCATTAGGGTTGACAATTCCAAGGAAAACCCTACCACTGATTCATCAAGCCTCAGGAGACTCCAAACTGTAGTGTTTTATTCTTTTCACTGCTTAGAGTATAGGGGTGTGGAGTTAGAGTTAGAAACCCTAATGCCATATTTCCCTACTTTTGTGGCATTAAGTTGAACCCTAACTGGTGCATTCATGCAGTGTTTTGCAAAGAATAGATAGATTTATATGATATGCCGTGGCCCTACTGAAAATAACACTGATGTTTGTGCTGACTGCAGTTTGACCTCATGTCATCACGAGTGGCGAAGGCACACGTGAGGTCAAAAGGTCAAATTGCATAAGGAAAAATATCAGTGATACTTTTATTAGGGCCGTGGCACACATTATATATGCCGTGCCTTCTGTTATACAACTGTAAGAAAAAATCCTGAGTCCCGACTGTTCAGTGGCCGCTTTTATCGGTGATGTTATCCCAGCGCCAGCGCACTGCCTGAAGGGATCATCAATAAGGAAAAACAGCGGCACGCTCTAACTCCAATGCTGCCGTGGGATAAACGGACCTACAGTGAGAATAACCCTGATATTCTCACTCTGTACCTCCAATGCCACTGTGGGATAAATGGACCTAGGGTGAGTGGTAGCATGTCAAGTTGAGCGCACGGGAATTTGGGTGACTGCATTTGAGCGACCCTGAATGGGCGATTGTGCAGTTACAATGACCGATACTTAAGAGCGACTGCACATTACAGTGAAAATTGATATAGCCTACCCCCTGTGTCCAGGTGCGACGTGGTGTAGGAATCCTAGAGATAGGGGGGTTCGGGGGCACAGCCCCTTGTGGGGGGGTGCAGGGGAGGTTTAGACCCCATTGTAACATGGGTGATAAAGCTGGCTGGTTTCCTGGGGAGGACCCATGGCTGAAGAATGGAAGCGGAGTTTACCAGGAACCAGAGAGGGATGCTGCGGAGGAGGTACAGGTAGTGGGATAGTATTCGACCTGTCCACGTCATGTATATCTGCATGGTACTACCTATAATTTACAGCTGAGCATGTAATATAATTGATGCAATAACCATTGCAGCACTGTACCGTCATACTTTTAGCACTCGCTATTATGTATTCACCGAAATTAAAGTCACTGTATAGAAGTCACTCAATTGGCATGGAACCAGAGTGAGTATGACACCGACATTGCAGTTTCTCACTCTAGGTCCCAAAAGTAGCAAAAATATAATTGGTATTTGTCGTTTTTATCCTCACAGTTATGGCGTAATATATTATTAATACCGCACACTGAGGTGCCAGGGTGTGTTGTGATATACGGATGCTTTGAGTGCAGTGAGGTATGAGGCATATGCCATTGTGCCTTCAACCACCTGAGAAGTCCGTATATCAGCATGCCTAGACACCTTGAAGGGCATTATTCCTTTCAGAAAATAGATTCTAAATAGATTTTTCACCTGCAAACAGTCATTAAGTTCTGAACTGTCTGGGCATGCTCTGCTAATCAGACAGTCAGGTGATGCCCAGCCAATCAGATTGCTAGGATTTAAAGTACACACATATATATATATAACTTACAGCATACCCACAGTCATCTACTGAGTTGCTTACAATTGCCTCACTTCATATATGCAGCCTCCTCCCCAAAATGGATGTACTGAATGCATGGATCTTACAACATAACCCAGAAATCCTCTCAGTCGTAGAAACGTGGCTTTCTCCAAAAGTAGCAGATGCTTCAATTTCCGTCCCAGGCTACACAGTCTTTAGACAGGATCGTCTCTCCAAGCATGGGGGCGGTTGTGTGATCTACCTCTGAAACAACCTTCACGGTCTCGTCCTAACTCTGCCCAAAACTGATGATCATATGCAAGCCCTTGCCATAAAAGTGCTTCTAGATGCACACAATAAAACCCTTACTGTGTTTTCTTTTTTTTTTTAAACATGTTTATTAGATTTTATTGAAACATACCAGAAAAATGAGACAGAAGGACATACACACATGAATACCAAGGCATAACCCTGGCACCCCAGCCCTAAACTGGCTGCGGTTACTATGTACAACCGGAACTATGTACATACACAGCTGCTGTAGACAATCCTTTACATCTAGAAATTACCTGAACATTGTCCAACCTGGAAGATAGGATAGGCCAGAATCTAACCAGAGGTTACAAAATAAAGTAAATAGTTGCCCATTCCAGAACGTACTTGGCTTATCATAACTACTACTAATAAGGTAAGACATAGAAGGCTCAGCTGTGTCCCCTGGAAAAGAGAGAGAGTCCCCCCACCCTTTCATAGTCAGCATATCCTTATATTCCAAGACTATCTACCAACCATAGAAGCAGTTGAAAGTAGTTATATACTCCTGAGAAACAAGCATAAAAGTAAACCAAAATTCAAACCATTATTCAGCCACTAGTCTCACCCTGACAGACAGGCCTTACTGTGTTTTCAATCTATATTCCTCCCAGACAGATGGCTTCCTGCTTTGATTCACTCCTGAAGTGTTTTTGCTCTCCAAGTCTTAATTCGGAAATTATCATGTTAGGAGATTTCAATATCAATTGGTCCTCTCCTGACACAAGCCCTTTCAAAGATGCAGTTTCAGCAGTTCACGTCACCCAGCTAGTCGAGTCCCCCACTAGAATCAACTATAAAACTGGGACAGGTACCTTACTGGACTGGGTGCTCTCTAACCACCCTGATCATATATCGGACACAACCGTACTCCCAGATGCCTTCAGTGACCACTCCCCAGTCTTGTTTCATTGGGCGAACAAATTCTGTAAACGCCTGCTAGAACAATTACCACCAGGGTACTCATCCGTGGGTATCCTGAATCACTAAAAGTTGACCTGCATAATTAGGACTGGTCAATGGTTTACACAACTAACAATGTTGACATTGCCCTCGACCAATTCATTCTTCAGTTCAACGCTATATGTGATAGGCATGCCCCCCCCCATAAAAAGCGTAAAATCAAAGGCTGCTGTAATCCTTGGTTTTCTCCAGACCTCCTTGAGCTTCTGAATGCCAGGGACCATCTATGGCACAGGTCTGGGTCCCTGTATAACGGGCCGACATCCAGAGGTACAAGCTGGCTGAAACAACTGCAAGACTATTAGTGCAGCTAAAAATCAATATTATAAGGAAGTGCTCTCTCGGACCTGGAATGATGGCAGAAAATTTTGGACTAACCTTAAAGAGGTCACTGGGAGAGGCCTCAGATCCACCCCTACCATGCTTAACATTGATGGTGTACCCTCACTCGACCCCAAACTTATTGCTAACACTTTTAATAATGCCTTCACGGACCTGAGTGGTGTCCTGCCACCTGGCTACTTCTCTCACCCCTCACATGTGACTACTCTGGGAAAGAGACTCAGCACCCTTCTCATCCTCCTTTCTACTTCAAAACCCTCTCAGCCCATGAAGCCAGGAATTACCTACTCAAGGTATTAGGAAAATCAAGATTTAGTGGTGACACCCTGGATCTTAAGTTTGTAGCCCTTACGCTGGATGAAATTCTGTCCCCTCTAACACATATTATTAACATGTCACTTAGATACTCTCAATTCCCTCAGAAATGGAAATCTGCCACTGTGACACCAGTTCATAAGTCTGGGGATCGCACAATTACTGGGAACTACAGGCCTATCTCTATCCTGCCCTCACTCTCAAAAGCTCTTGAGCGTATAGTGGCTGACCAACTGGTTGAATACTTAGACAAATATCAGCTACAATGCCCGCAGCAACACAGGTTCAGAAATGGTCACAGTACCACTAACGCCTTTCTGGAGTTCACAGGCTTTATTCACCACTCCTTAGATCAAGGACACCTGGTCAGTGCTGCTTTCATTGATTTAACCAAACTTTTCGACACAGTGAATCATGCCCTCCTGGTTGAACAGCTTACCACCATTGGCCTAGCTCGTGACAGCATAGCCTGGTTTGAAAGTTACCTGCACAACCGTACACAGTAGGTGAAGATGGTAACACCCTGTCGGATAGCAGACCTGTCCTATCTGGGGTTCCTCAAGGGTCCATCTTGGGCCCTCTTTTATTTAGTATTTTCCTCAACAACCTTTCTTACTCCTGTCAGGGTCACATCCTTTTATATGCTGACAATGCTGTCCTGTTTACCAGTGGTCCAGACCCTAAGGTTCTTGAATCCAGGCTATAGAGTAATTTCATAGTTGTAGAAAGATGATTATGAATTACAACAAGACTAAAACTATGCTGTTCTCCAGCTCCCAGAATAGGCACAGAACTTACCCTCTTTCTATCACCAACGAAGAGGGCTCTCCCCTGGAGCTAGTTCAGCTCTTTAAATATCTAGGGATTACTATTGACAGTACGATGACCTATGCCTATCACACTGACAACATTGCTAAGGCTGTTAACACCCACATTGGGCTACTTTATAGGCATAAGCAATGTCTGACCCCAGAGGCTCTTAACCTGGCCAATCAAAGCTCTCTTGTCTCGCTTATTGATTACAGCTTACCAATCTATGGATCAGCTACTGAAACAACTCTTCGCCGCATCATAGTTGCACTCAACAAAGCATGCCGGCTCCTTACCGGCTCAGCCCATTTGTCCTATACCTGCGACATGTACGCTCAGGCTAACTGGCTCCAATTCAAAGGTAGACTCATGTACCAAACACATTTACTGTCCAAAAAAGTAAGCTTAGGCAAAATTCCCCCAGAAGTGCAAACGCTTATTACCCCCACTATCAACCGTCGTTGCACCAGAAGCTGTACTAGCCAGATTTTTAATATACCCCGCTGTCGCACTTCTCCGGGACAGAGGTCCTTTGCCTACTGTGCCCCGCTGTGGATGAACTCGCTGCACCATGATATCACTTCAGCATCCACCCTGGGCTCCTTCAAGGTTAAACTTAAGCAACAGCTAGTTGCTGATGCCAGTGGTGACTGCTTCCAATAACTTTCCTTCTTGTGACCAGCACTTATTCTAACCTTATGCTATCCTGACCTTATGTATAACTGTTCTCAGCATGTAAATAACTGTTCTAAGTTGCTAATCATTCTCCTTCACATTTCCTCTTGATCCCTTCCACTCTTTCCCCTCACCCCTCTATGGCTTTCCCCTTCCCCCCCGTTATATCTCCTGAGCTCCCTTGCTCCCTTTAAAATGCTTTATCCCATACCTTCTCACCTCTGACGAGGCCCTGGGCTGATGCCATCCCTTACCTTGTTGATTATTAGATATTAGACTGAGTCTGTTCTCATTTTCCTGTAAAGGGTCATTTCATAAGGCCCCACCCCCTCTAATACGACCCTTTGAATTCCAGGTTTTAATCAAATATGCACCATGGCATACATTGTACAATGCCACATGTGTTGGAACTTGTCTAGTTATACACTCGCCTGTAATGTCTTGTATAATTCCTTGTTTTGTTTGTTCTCCGTCTCACACTTTTCCAATATGTATTGTTCGTCTAACGTGGAACCTATAAAATGAGCTTGTTCTCAAAGGTGTTATCCGAAATTTCAATAAATAAATAAATACATTTTATATATATATATATATATACACACACACACACACACACACATACACACATACATATATATAAAAAAATCTGTGTGTGTGCATGTTTAGTGTAGTTACCTGATTAACAAAAAATAAAGACACCCTGGGCACTGCAACCTCTAGAAGTGAAGGTACAGCCCAACACCGCCCACCCTGGAGTGTCTTATTGTGCAAAGAAAATAGGGCAACAGGCAGCCTTACTTATTTTTAAATAAAAATAAAGTATGTTTGCTTGTTGATTTGTTTAAAATAGTCAATCCGCAGAATGTAGGTGTTGCTGGGAAGGCGGGCATAAAGGTGACTTGACAGTGAGTGGCGGGCTGGTCCTTTCATGCACGTGCACAGCCCTGTCTTGCCCGTTTCTTACTGGCCGTCTTGCACTCGCTGCCTCTCTTGCTTGCCGTCTTTCTCTACTCTTTCTGTACAGTGCTTTACCTGGCTCACATGTGTTTCTCCATAGTCACTTGTGCTTCCTATTTCTATCTCTCTCTCTGGCTCACGTTTCTCTGGCTGATTCGCAGTGGGTAAAAAAAATGATGACCAATTTAGAATTTAAGATTCTGAATTGGTGTGCATGAATCCTGAAGGTAACAAGTCATGCTTGTACCAGGACTACTTTTTACCAAGCAGTGGTGGCACATGTGACATTAGAATTCCATCAGCCAATCCACTTCAAGGAATTCCTGACTCCATTTTCTAGTAAAGAAACAAAACATAGATGTAAAGGAAAGCATGCAGATGACATCAAGTACTACGTTAAACCACTCTAGTAAGGATCACATGAAGTCAGAGTGAACAAATATATCATCACAGCCTTTTTAGCAGCCTCCACCAAGGGGTTACATGCAAACGATGCAGGAGACAGCTACACAGCTGAAAAGCAGCTACAGTGAAAGCTCTGTCCCTTAAAGACTTCAGGCGGGCCCATGGAACCTTTGAAAGATTCCTCCCAATGGAGCGGAGAGTAGATCTGTGTGAAATTTTCTAATTTCCCTTTTGCTGGTATTCCATGGAATTCCATTGGAAACGGTATTCTCAAATTCTGAAAGCTAAATGTTAACTGCAGAATTGCATTCCGGAGTTTGTGTAAAGTGCGGATTCATTTTTTTACAAACCGCTAACTAATATTCCACGGATGACCTGATATCGCGGAATATTTTTCCAAGGTTTCCAAGAAATGCTTTTCAGAATTCCACAGAATTAAAAAAGAAATTCTGAGAAGTACTTTGAACTGGAATTGCCATTCTAGTCTATGTTTCTATGGAGGCAGTTCAGAGGAGGGCAACCAAAATGGTGCAGGGTCTGCAAGAGAAGCCATATAAGGAGAGAGTAAAGGAGCTTAATATGTATATCCTTGAGGAAAGGAGGGAGAGAGGGGACATGAGAGAAACATTCAAGTACCTCAGTGGAATCAACAATGTCCAAGAGGGTAGCATCTTTCAGAAAAAGAGATGTACAAGAACAAGGGGACACAATTTGAAGATAAGAGGGGAGACGGCTCAGGGGCAATGTGAGGAAGTATTTTTTCACAGAGAGGGTGGTCGACACATGGAACAGCCTTCCTGAGGAGGTTGTGAGGTCTAAAACTGTGGGAGAATTCAATAATGCATGGGACAGACATAAAGCAATTCTTGTGGGGGGTAGGAAGAAATAGGCTGTTGGTTAACTAGGATCTGCAGCTGATCCTTTAGGTAGAGAAATGGGCAGACTAGGTGGGCCAAGCGGTCCTTATCTGCCATCAAAGTCCATGTTTCTATGTTTCTATTCTGCATTCTGCACAGTTATAGTGGGGGAGAATATTCGGGAGCGTACGGACACGAGAGGTCTTTAAAGTAGCCAGAACCTGCTCCGTGCTGGGCCTTGAATGTTACATAATGCGACGTTCAAGGGATGTCCCTGATGGTGTAAGAGACTCTGAGCATGAGGTCTGGGTGATAGGACCACAAAGCGAAGTGGAGTGGTTGTGTCTGCCCAAACCCTAATGAGAGGAGTATCTTATACAGTACCATAAGAGACGTCCCTCAGAGGCTCTACTATCATATTGAGTTTAGCGCAAGTGATTTTTAATAATTTTAGTCTTTTTTTTTTTTATTTTAGTTTGTCCTCCCCCCCCCGGGCTAAAGTGGAGTGCTCTCCCTTCTATCACTTCTGCATGAGAGTACACCGTACACAGAATAAGAGGTACAATGGCTCTGCACGCTGATTGGCTGAAATCACCTTAGTGATTTATAGTAGCAAATCTTGACGTTGGTATGCCATCTAACCAGAAACCAGGGCAGTTTCTGCAGTGGAGGCATGATATGATTTAAAATGCTTGTAGCTGATATCAGCCTGCCATAGGATAGTGCCAGTACCAGCCTCTCCCAGCTGATTTCGCTGCGTGACTTTTTATTATTTATTTATAGTATATATTGTGTATGAAAATCAGTGGCTGCTGAAATCTTGTGCCCATTCTAAAAGTTATTGTGCATGTTCAATAATAAATATTCAGCGGCCCCTATTTAACATTCATCAGCCCTGCACTATGCACCACGTGACTGGATGAAAGAGACTGGTTCAAACAAAAAATCCAAACAAACATGGCAGCGGTGCTTAGAGAGCGGTTCACAGAGATGGTTTGGACACGGACTGTCATAGTCGGCTCCGTGTTACCAAACTGTACTAATTTAACCATTTTTTTTTTTTTTTAAATCTAATGCTGCTGCAAAAAATTAAAGTTTTCAGCAATGGAGCGGGTCCACACAGACGGACTTCACAGCACACTGAGCTGCAACAACTGCGACAACAACTGACATCGTGAACACAAGGGGTGGGATATTCAGACTGCGCCAAAAAGATGCGCAACAGCAGGAGCAGGCACAAGAGCAGTGTGCCAATGCGCCTCGTGCATGATATTCAAACCAAGCGCAGGCCAAGGTGCGCCTGTGCAACACAGCTGAATATCGTGCCCAATGCGCCTTTGGTGCAACCAGGGATGTGCAATGGAGCAGGGCCGATGCGCAGTAGCCATACCTCTCAACTGTCCCTGATTTTCAGGGATGTCCCTGATTTTACCTCAAAAGTTTCCTCTGTCCCCCTTAAAATTTGTGTTTTTGTGATAGAACAGTGGGGATTAAAAGCACAAAATAATGTCAAACATTAAGGTTACAGATTTGTTTTCCTTCATAAAATGCATCTTAGCACAAATCCTTTCATTCTATTGGCTTTCTGAGTAAATAGTACCAATTTTTAAGATGTGTCCCTGATTTGGGGTCTTTGTCCCTGATTTTTTTAAGCCTTGTCCCTGATTCATGAGGCAGGAGGTTGAGAGGTATGGCAGTAGCACATCCAGTGATGTGCAGGGACAAGGACAGGAAGCAGGGGTGCACCAGCCATGGATGCACCATGGGCGGAGGAGCATGCAGCAGGCCAGACAGACCAACCCCCAAGGCCCCCCATGGGCTGCACATCCAGAGGTGAGCTGAACGCACCACCAGCCCATGAACCACAGCAACAATCCAACAGCAGAGGTACGGTGCCCCAGCACACTCCCCTGGCAAACAGTGACTGCAACACAAGGAGGGCTGGACCCTCCCACGCCACAGCACCCCACCAACGCTGACCACCCCCTGTACAGCAATCCCAAGACACCCGGCCCAGAAGCATTACCAAACAGTGCATGGCACTGAAGGTATACCACCACCACCAACGTGACAGTGCAACCCTGTGCCCCATGGCACCATGTATAACAGCCTCACCGTGATCACCTCCGCAGCAGGCGACACCAGCCACTGACACCACCGCAGCATACACAATGCCACCCTGCATGTGGCCCCCACAGTGGCACAGCAAAGAGGTCGACCCTGCGTCAGTACCCAAGGGACCCCGCATGTGACAAGGCCCGCCCTGGACGCCACCACCAACAGGACAGCACCCCGCACACCCACCCATGCACACACCCTGTCCCAGCACTGGTCTCACCAGACAGCACAGCAGCCCACTGTGGTGCATGGAGGCATGTGCCACACAGGATGCAACACAGAGCAGGAACAAATCCCCACCCTGTACCAAGGGGTACCCCATCACAGAGCCACACAAAGCGGGGCAACAGATGTCACCGTTGTGTGTCCAGTGATGCCGTGTACCCACGGCCTGTACACCACCATGGTGCTGGTGAGCTAGCCATGTGGTGCATGCACCATTAACCTGTCCACCACCAGCATGCTGCTGGAGCACATCTGACAGACAGCAGACGACAGACACCACCACAGACACCATCGACAGCATGGAGGGGGACTACAACAACACCGCCCACAGTGTCACCTGAGGCAGACGTGCAATAGACCTGGAGATAGGACGCCATCTGCCATGGCGCCATGCCCAGGGGGTGGCTGGCATGGACAGCCACCAATGTCATGGCAGCAGACATGCATGCGGTGGAGGGGTTGGCATGACCGTGTGTACCACAGACATGCAAGGGGCTCAGCCACATGGGCCAGGCACACACTGCCAGGGGCGACTGGGACACAGCGCATGCACCTGAGACCACTGCACACAGGCATTCAGTGCACAGGGCACAACACACATACCACAGACACGGACCATGGCCCCCACCCACACCAGTGGAGGGACCCTGCCAGACACACCCACGACCAGGCCGGCACCACCCCCAGATGCCATGCACACCACTGCAGCAAGGCACCAGACATCTGCTGAAAATCAGAGGCCACCACAGTTGTAGTATGAAACATGTCTATAATTCAAAAGGTAACAGAATGAACAATAACTATTTACAGTAGTATATACAAAGTGGGGGAGGGGCAAGGCAACAACTCGGGGTGGTTGGGGCAAACAGCAAGGAGGGGGACAAAGAGGTGTGAGGGACAGTCCAGGGGGGGAAGGAACAGCTCGGGTGCTGCAGGCCTTACTGGCGGCCCCTCTCATCCCTGCGCTCCCTGTGGCGTCATCTGTGCCGCTGCTGGTCACTCCACTCCATGCCCTGCAGCAGCTCTAGTGTGGCCCGGGTCACCTGCAGAATCTCCTGGATGTGACACTCCAGGGTTGTCCAGCGTTGTCCACCTAGGACAAGGGAGCAGAGTCAGTACGCGTGACTGGCCAGACCCCTGCAGCCCACCCAATGTGCATAGCATACAGCTGTGGGCATCGCCCCTGTGATGGCATGGGACCACCCACAGTGGGTGTGCCCACAAGGCCTGCCTACCCAGGCACCCATAGCCGTGCAAACCACTGCACACCCCCACTGCCCATGCACTGCACAGCACCAATGTGGCCGTACAGTGTCATGGCTATGCGGTGTGATGGCAGTGGCACAGCCAGGCTCCCTGTGCATGCACAGCCCACCTGCAACACCCACCCACACATGCAGTCCCACAGGACAGCACGAATTGCATTGTGCACGGCGGTGGGGCCATGTACAGGGGGCCATGCCCCACCACCACCCCTGCAACCCACCATGCACAGATGTAAGGGGAAACACAGCATTCACCTACGTTCTGGTCATCAGGGCACTGCTGACCCATGGCACCACTACTGTGCCCCTGCTGCAAGGTCACACCACCTGTTCCAGCCTGCCATCTCTGCTCACGGGCCAACCTGGCCCTGCGGCAATCCTCCGGGCCTAGAGTGAAAACATGGAGAGGGTAACATCAGTACAGGCCAGTAACATAGCCCCCCCCCTGCTGTGTGCATGCCTGCACAGCCTAGCCAACACCGGCAACACATGTAGGCCCCCCCGCGGCATGGTCTGATGACCACCATGATACCTGGACAGACAGATACTACCAGTGATGTGATGCAGCACCTACCAGCAGGCACGTGCCTGCAGTCGCCCTAGGCAGTCGGGGTCCCACCACTGGAGGTTCCCATATCGGTGGCGACACTGCTCAGCAATCCTGCTGCTACCTGTGGCCTCTTCAAGGCCCTTTGCCACCTCCTGCCACACTGCTGTCCTTGGCCTCAGGAGGGGTACCTGGCTAAAGAGTGCACTTGCATGGGGCTCTACCAACACTACCAGGTTGGCAAGCTCAATTGCTGTCCACATGGGCGCTCTGGTGTGCGGCATAGTGCAGTGGCTATCAGCAACAAAATGGTGCCCTGTAGCACATGTGCCCCACGTGTGGAGGCAGCACAGCACTGCACTGCCAGTCGCTATCACGCTGTCACCAGACTGCGCAATAGAGGTGCAGCCATGCGTATGCATGGCGCCTAAGGGGGCAAAGATCAGCCGCAGGGTAGAGGGTCTGTCCACGCACGGAGCATCACAGCACTATTGGGAAGCCCTACGTGTAGCACGGTAGGGTGCATTTGTGTGACACCTTGCAGTGGCCTACCACGCTGTGGCGCCATGGCGCCCACGGCGCACCATGGCATGAGCGCCCCGAGCATACAGTGCACTTGCACCACAGGCACAGTGGTGGCCTTGCCCTGCACTGCCTCCCACGCATAGCATGTCAGCAGCCCTGCTAGTGTAGGCATCAGCACCGTGGGCATGCGTGGTGCGGTGCCGATTGCGCACATCACAGTGGTGCGCCATAGCTGAGCACGCTCAACACCATTGCGCAAGGTGCAACAGCGTGATATTCAGCCAGGATATGCAAATCAGCTCATGAGCCATTCCACGGCACATCCACTGCATTAGCATCCAATTACAGATGCACCTGCTCTCATCTGCATGCGTTGCGCTATAAATACGCGACCTGAGGTTGCATAGGCCATGGATTGGTATTGCAGTCCTTTGAGGTAGGTTGCATGCTGTATGGACGTGGGAACAGTGGTCTGGGAGGGCTGTATGGGACTGCACAGCCCAGGGTAACACCTGTCTATCCCTCAGGCATGAGCATGACTGAGCGAGAGGAAGAGGAGGACCAGGGAAGGGTGCGAAGGAGGAGGCTCAACTGTACCAGGACTGAATCTGATGACCTGTTCAAGGCATACCTCGACAGGGAACTGCTGCTTAGCGGACAGCCGGAACTCCACAGGCCCGTGCTGCAACGTGGTGTGAGGTGGCATGTGCCGTCAACCAGCAGGGCAGCCACCAGCGATCTGTGTAGGAGTGCGAGAAGAAGGCTGGCATGGACAGGAGGCTGATCAAAGACAAGGAGGCCACCATCAGGGCGGCACATGCCAACAGTGGGGGCCAGCAGGACGTACCCGGCCTGACGCCATGGGAGGAGTGGGTAGCCAGCAGCATGCAGCGTAGTGCTGTCGAGGGTGTTCCTGGCGGTGGCTTCCAGATGGGTGGGAGCCCATCACTACATGGTAGGTCCGGTGCTGGCAGTGTGTGGGTGGCAGGGGGGCATGCTCCAGGGCCAGGCGGAGCCACTAATGGTACTGTGTTCCTTTACAGCTCCTGAGCATCTACATGGGCCAGCGGTGGTGGGTGTGTCCACCGATGGGGAGGCCCTGGACATGAAGGAATGCCCATCCACCTCCACAGGTGACCGAGGGACCGACTGTCTGCATACCTGCATGTCTGTCTGGACTGATGCCGGTGGTGCGGGTGCGGACATGGCCATGCCTGTGTCCCAGCGTGACACCGCCCTCATTGTCCAGTGTGCTGGGACACGGATCGGGGCCAGCTCCAGCACTGATGATGACATGACACATGTCCCGGACAGCGATGTATGCGGGACACAGGATGGTCCCACAAATGGCAACTGCCCGGGCGGTTCCGCGGGTGGTGCTGGCGTGGCTGCCTGCACAACAGCTCATTCCCAGGCTGCAACTGCATGCTGCAGTGGGCCAGCACTGGTGTGCGGCCAGGGTGGTGGGGTTATGGCTTCTGCCTCAGCCACACCAGTTTCCCTTGGCGATCGGCAGCCAGAGGGGCAGCGCCAGTGTCAACACGGGGACAGGGGTGGGGGGTGGTGGCAGTGCACCACGTGTGGACGTACCCCAGAATGGCAGTGCTGTGTAGCACCCACCGTCGAGGGGTGCTGGGTAGCAGGACCAGGAACACCATGGGGGACAGCATGCTGGACATGCAGACGACCCCTTGGATGACCACAGCCATCTTCTCCAGGCTTCAGTAGATCAGCAGATGCGGCTTGTGGCGGCAGTGGTGCACTCATTGCAGTTCTGCACCAGGCAGAGGAGCAGCACAACAGGGACCACAGCTTGCTCCTGGCAGAGTTGGCCCAGCAGCGGGCGGATGTGACCGCTGCCATTGACAGGCAGACCATTGCAATGGTGACTGTCATAGCTACACTGGCCACCCGGTTGGGTACCCAGCCGCCGCACACCCCGCAGAGTGTTATGTCCACCCCCCCATTCCCGGTATCATGCGACCCCTGCTATGTCGACGCCGGGTTCGGCTGTGGGGGCATGTTTGGTGGCCTGCAGAGCCCTGCGCAGACACGGTCACATTCACGCAGTGTCACCCCTGGGGGCCCATCGTTGCCACCACATGAGGCCACTGGTCAGCCTGGCATGGCTGGCAGGTCTCAGTGGGGGCCACCCATGCATCCGTGGCGGCCGTGCTACTGTGCCGCATGACTGACATGTCTCCCTCCACAGCCACTGTCTGCCACTGCCCTGTGTGCACTGTGGTGTCCTTTGTGTGATGCATGGGTGAGGTGCCCTGCCCTGCACACACATGGTCCCTGTGCACATCCTCCCGGCTGCTGGCCACTGTGGCGTGTGCATGATTATGCCTGCATAGTGCTGTCTGCCAGTGTGCAATGGTGCTCAGCGTCTGAGGCACGCACAGTGCCAGCCACTGGGTGTGGTTGTGTTGGTTCCTGTGGGGGTGTGGAGGTGTGGGGGTGCCTGTTGGGGTGGGCGTGCCTGTTGCCCTGTGGGCATGTGTTGGGGTGTGTGTGCGTGTGTGTGCGCATGTGATGTGTGCAGCCCTGCCCATCCCTGCCGTCGTGTGCAGCCCCCTGCCCATTCCCATTCCCTTTACGCCATCTGCCCCTGGTGTCCAACCCTGCCTGTCTGTGGGCTATGCCCTTGCCCTTGGTGGTTGCACATGGCACCGTTGCCTACCTGTGTTGTCCAAAGTGCTCCTCTGCGATGGCGTCCCGGTGCTGCTGTGCCATCCAAGCCAGCCGGGGGTCCCGTCACCCAGGGGGTGGATGCCCTACTCCAGCTGGACTGGCATCCTCATCGTCCCCACCGCTGTCTCCCTCTCGACCTCAATGGCTATCCCACAGTCAGTGGCCATGTTGTGCAGGATACAGCAGGCCAGAAATAGCCCACAGGCTTTTGAGGGGCTGTACTGTAGGGCACCGCCTGATGTGTGCAGGCAAGGCAACCATGCCTTCAGCGGCCGAACACCCACTCAATGACATTCCATGTTGCAGCATGTGCCTCATTGTACTGCTGCTGCGCTGGGGTCATGTGGCATCAGTATGGTGTGAGCAGCCAGGGCCGTAACACATAACCACTGTCACCTGTGTGTAGAGGGGAGTCATTAGCATGGTGGTCTGCGTCACTGTGCCATGGGCCATCATGGCCATTTCCCATGGCACCCCTGACAATGGCCCCCCACGTCTGCACACATCGTCCAGTGTGCTATGTATACTCACCTACCAGATAGCCAGTGGGGATGTCTCCACTCTCGAACCTGTGGCACAGTGCAGACTGGTGCCAGATGAAGGCATCATGTGCTACTCCAGGGTGCGTGGCACAGACATTGATTATGTGCCCCCTGGCATCGCACACCACCTGGCAGTTGTCACTCGGGTAGCCCTTACGGTTGATGTATGCCACCCCCTCCAGGCCAGGTGGCATGTGGATGTCTACATGGGTGCAGTCTATGGCCCTGAGCATGCTAGGCAACCGTGCTACCCTGTGGAACTCCTGTATGTGTACTGTGCGCTCCACCTGTGTGCTGGAGAAACGGATGTACTCCGCAGCATGTGGCAGCAGTGCGCTGAGGAATTGTGTAAGTAGGCGTGATGCGGCCGACTAGGTTATGCCTGTCATGTCCCCTGTTGGTCTCTGGAAGGTGCCCGTGGCGAGCAGGCACATGACGGCTGTGACCTTCATCTCCACTGACAGCGCATGGCTCCATCATGTGGGTGCCTGCATCTCATCACTGAACAGCTCACTGAGTTGCCTCAGAATTGCCCAGTTCAGGCGGTACTGGCCCACTATCTCAGTGTCACTGTACTGTTCAAAGGTGGTGCAGACTTCGGTACAGCCTGTTCTGGGCGTACCGCTGACGGGCCCTTCCACGGCCGCACCTTCCTGCTGTCTGCCTTCTCACACCCCTCAGTACTGCCTCCATCTGGAAGGTGGCACTAGCCATGTCCCTGGCTGGTGTCCCCCCCCCCCGGGCAGCTGTCTTCCTGTTCCCCCCGCTGTGTGTTGCTGGTGCTGCCCCTGCACCGGGTTCACCTCTGGCTGTTCACCTCTGGGTGACCTGCCTCTTGCCACTGCCCTCCATCCACTGTGGCACTCTCAGGCCCTCTCGCACACACAGGCACAAGCACACACACTCCTTCTCTCACTCAGGCACACCTCCAGTGGGCCCTGCCCAACTCCTGGCCACTCCTGCCCCCTGCTTCCTGTCTTGCCTCCCTGCCACTCTGTCTCCGCACTCCCACCTATGGCTCCTCTGTGGCGCATTCATCCTCCCCTCTCTTGCTCCCTTTTATTTGGGCTCATTTTCGCTGTCGCGCAACTTCTGCTTGCTCCGCTACTGCGCATGTCGCCTACTGATGAATATCGCTCTGTGCATGTTATTCCTGGTTCTGCCCCCTGCGGTTGTGCATCCATTCATTACTGTTGTGCTATGGTGCATTGCATGTTGTGCTGTGCTGTCGCTCCTGCTGAATATCGCACCATGGCGCATTTCCACTCTTGCCGCTGGCGCATCCCTATTGTGCCTGGCGCATCTGCTCTGAATATCCCACCCAAGGTGTGAAACCTTGTTAAACTTAACTTTTTTTTTTTAATCTTGGAGAACCACATACTATAACAAACAACATATGGGTGCCCATACACAACTCGCCCTGTGTTTCCATCTCAGGGTTGAGATACCAGCATGGACATCTCAAACTTTGCTCTGCAGGTCCATACGCTGGTGTTTCAACCCCTTGATGGAAACACAGGCTTGTTTTGTATGGCTGCCCATACATTATTCCTTATATATTTTTTTGTCAGTCTATTTTTTTTTGAGTATATATATAAATTACAACACATCAGAGAAGTAAAACACCTCAATAATGTGAAAACAAACATTCAAGGAAATCAACACGTATATTCTAATCTACTAAAAAACGAAATACAATATTGTAAAGCTAATTATAACCATCTTAAGTCCAAATTTATCATTTAAAATATCAGATACATATTCATAATGCCAGAATATAGTGTAATACTGTTCTATTAAATATCAGTTTAATTAACAGACAGATAAATTATTGGAAAAATTAATAGAGTGAATGTAATCAGTGAGCATAGATAGAAAGGGCAAAGAGAGGGTAGAGTGACCCAGTTCAGCAAGAAGTCATAATTGCATCAGTAGCTAGATCTTATTTCTGGACTCAAAGAACACAGATAACATTAAGGGGAAAAGAAAGGGTATAGAGGCAGGGGCAAGTACTTAGAGCTCCCATCAGGCTTAGCAGCATAAGAACAAAAGAATAACTGAGACGCCACAGCAATCGGCCTTCGGCCTCATGCCTCAACCCTCCCCGCCCCCAACCATGGATTAATTCCACAGTAGACCCATCCTTTCTCATGGCTTAATCCTTACATGTAACTTCATCACTGAAAAAAAAAAAAGATACTGAAAACTTGCAAGTTACCTACCCCATGGTCGCTAATGTTATGTGTGGACACAGGACTTTATATGCGATACCCCATTTTTTGTCAAACTTGTTACTTTGATCATTTATGGAGAGAGATCTAATTTCTCTGTCTTAAGTATTTCTAAGATATTACATTTCTGCTCTTGTACAGAAGAAATGTTATCCTGTAACCGGTATTTGAGAAGCATGTGCCTTACAGAAATACCGATTAAAATCGGTGAATATTTTTGCTCATTGGACCAGGTTCCAGAACTAGAAAAGCGGCCTACAGTACATGTCTGAGTATTTATAAAATCAGCTGTCGAAGGGTAGTCTCTGACAATGTCTTTTACTTCCCTGCAGAGATATAATTATTTTTATTTCTTTATTTAAAAATTGGAAACCAGGAAAGGCACTCTGAGAAAAGGCTCGTTTCCAGGTGCGACCCGGGGAGAGGAAAAACATCAAGCAAATACAACGGAATCGATGTTTACAAACAAATAACATGCAAGCAGCAGTAGTGCAACTTGACAACGGTGCGAAATATACAAGATATGGGTATCAGGAGCGAGAAACATGCTGTACAGTCTGAAACAAAATCAAGCAACCAGTGGAAAAATCACAGAGCAGAGAAATGGCAGGCATACACCCATTCCAAGGGAAAGCACATGAACTGGGGAGACAGGAGGAAAGGCAGGTCAGGAAGGGAGCTGATAGGAGTGGGGTGGGGGTTGGGGGGAGGAGTTTAAGCTAGCACTTAAGGGAGTTTGGGGAGGATGAGAGATGGAGTGTAGAACGGAGGAGGTTCCAGAGGGAGGGAGGGAAACAACAGGAGAAAGCAGACCACCCAGCAGAGGATGTAGGGTGGAGATGGGAGAAAGTGTGGTGATCTCTGGAATTAAGGGATTATGAAGCAGATGGGATGGGAGAGATGAGAGAGGATGACTAAGAGGACGTTTCCTTAAACCAATATTTAGCAATGACAGAGGCACAGTGATGCAGGCAATAGGCGGGAAGAGGGAGGATGGATAGGGAAGAGTAGAGTGTGCAATGATGGGTACAAGGGGGAGAGTCTGTGGTAAAATGACAGAAAGCATTACAGAGGGTGTCCAGTCTGGCAAGGGAAGAGGAGGGAGCAGTACAGTGTACCACATCAGCATAGTCAGAAACTCAGTTCCCAGTGGACATGTGGGGACAAGCAGTCTTTATTACATTACAGGGCTCCACGTTTGGGGTGGAATTTAGCATGAATGGCATTAATGTGAGCGGAGAAGTCTTGAAGGGTGAGAGGGACCTGGGGGTGGTGGTAGATGTGAGAATGAACAACTCTGAGACCTGTAGGAGGGCAGTGGCAAAAGCAAATAGGATGCTGGGATGCATCGCTAGGGGGATTACCTCCAGAAGGACGAAAGTGATCCTTCCTCTGTATAACTGCTTGATTAGGCCACACCTCGAGTATTGTGTGCAGTTTTGGAGATCGCACTTAAAAAGGGACATTGCAATCCTGGAGTGGGTACAAAGGAGGGCAGCCAAAATGATCTGGGGCCTGGGGGAAAGGACCTACGTGGAGAGGCTCGAGGAGCTCAGCATGTACATCCTGGAGGAGAGGAGGGACAGGAGGGACATGATAGAGGTCTTCAAGTACATAAAGGGGATTAATAAGGGGGGGCCCAGTTGGGGTGCTCCAAAGGAAAGAGGGGGGCAACTAGAGGACACGAGTGGAAGCTGGAGGGGGACTCAGGGAGGAGAGGAGTAGGTGTTACTTCACTGAGAGGGTGGTAGAACCATGGAATGCGCTACCCAGGGGACTGGTGGAGGCAGAGACTGTGGATGAGGTTTAAGAGGGATGGGACAGGTATAGGGGGAGGGTGAAGCTGACAAAGTCCAATACAAGGGGAACATCTTGGACTGGGGACAGCAAAATCAGCCCCCAGTATGGGTGCTGACTATTGAGCAGACACGAAAGACCATTAGGCCTCTTCTGCTGGCATTTTTGTATGTTAGTATGTTGGAAGTCGAGCCTGCTATCAAGCCGTGCACCATGGTGCTTAAAGAAATGGATCACTCCAAGGGGAGAACCATCCAGGGTGACAAAGCAGAGGAGGGAGGTGAGCCTGGATACTGTAGTTTCTGGCTGGAACCAAAGATCATGAACACCGTTTTCTTTGTGTTGACCCCAAGTTGTCTGGCCCGAAACCAGTGCAGGATGTTGTGGAAATCTTGCTGGAGTGCGACTTCAACAGCCTTAGTTGATGGGCCTGAAGTGTAGAGAACAGTGTTGTCTGCGTAAATGTGAATATGCAGACTGACACAGGCCAAGGGGAGGACATTGAGGAAAGTGGAGAAAAGGACCTTGGTGTCTAGAAGCACACTATTGACCCAAAAGAGGGTACAGACAAACAGCAGCTCTGGGGAAGCCCACAGCTACCAGTGCTGGTTTTAGAGTTTTGAGACCCCAACGAGATGAATCATGGGATCCTTTTCCTAACCCAACCCACTGTGACCACATCTTTTACTCAGTCCTGTAAGCTCAACATTTTATTTTCAATACAACCAGTTACATCGTTGTGTGTTTTTTAGGAAGAGGTAGCAAGGTTAGTCTGCATTGGCTACTTTGTAAATGAAGCGCTTGTCTGTGTGCTCGCACTTCACTGTGTACGTACCAATGTTGCTAACTCTGTAACCCTGTGATTTCATTGTTATTGTCGCGGCATGTACTGTTCACCTGACTCTGTATGTTGCCATGTTATTAATCCTGGGTCACTCCTGAAAAAGGGTCTCTTAGTCTCAGTGGGCCTACCCGGTCAACAAAATTCAATAAATCAATTGGTCAATCAATCAATAAGGGGGATGCTGTACTCCTAAGGTGCTATCTTTTGGATAAGACATTAAACTGAGATCCTGTCTGCCTGTTTTGGCAGTTGTTCCGGGGGATGTTAAAGATCCCATGGCACTTATTGAAAAGAGTAGGGAAATTTCCCCGATGTCCTGGCCAGATTTCCCCCTTTCATTAAAAGAATACTACCAACAGCTTAATCTGGTTCATTTTCACTTGGTTTCCTTCTGTATCTCCCCCCCCCACCCCACAACATGAGGCTGAAAATGGGCAGACTTGCCTATCCCTCCTTTCATACTAACATACTAAAATGCCAGCAGAATAGGCCTAATGGTCTTTTGTGTCTGCTCGTTTGGTCAGCCCCCACCCTGGGAGCTGACCTTGCTGCCCCCTTCTCCCTCTCTGGCTTCTCCCTTCCCAGTCCCGGATATTCCCGCTGCACAGGACTTTCCTTTCAGAACCATTCCCCTGTACCTTTCCCACCCCCGCTTGAACCCCTCCATCATCTCTGCCTCCATCAGCCCCCTGGGCAGCGCATTCCATGGCTCCACCACCCTCTCAGTGAAGTAGCACCTCCTCCTTTCTCACCTGAATCTCCCCCCCTCCAACTTCCACCCATGCCCTCTAGTTGCCCCTCCCTTTCTTCGGAGCACCCTGACTGCTCCTCCCCTATTTAACTCCCTTCATGTACTTGAAGACCTCTATCATGTCCCCCCGGTCCCTTCTCTCTTCCAATGTGTACATATCTAGCTCTTCGAGACTCTCCCCATAGGTCCTGTCCCCCAAGCCCCAGATCATTTTGGTTGCGCTCCTCTGGACCCTCTCCAGGAGTTTAATGTTCCTCTTTAAGTGTGGCCTCCAAAACTGCACACAATACTCAAGGTGTGGCCTCACCAAGCAATTATACAGTGGGAGTATCACTTCCCTCCTTCTGGAGGTGATCCCCTTTCCTTTGAGCTTTGATGTGGAGAGGTGGACACTAGTCCTTTTTCAGAGGAAAGAGTACTGAAGGGTCTTGCTACTTGGAAAGTGGAGAAAGCGATGGGGCCAGATGTGGTGCCTCCAAGGGTATTGAGGGAGCACAGGGAGGTCCGGGTTGCACCACTGCCACTTCTATTTAACAGTTCACTGGAAACAGGAGTGGCTCCGGAGGACTGGAGGAGGGCAGATGTAGTTCCACTTCACAGAAGTGGAAGCAGGGCGGAGGCTGGCAGTTATAGTTAGCCTGATATCACTGGTGGGAATGTTAATAGAAACACAGCTGAAGGAATGGACTGTGGAACATCTGAAATCCAATGGGGTACAAGACTTGAGGCAGCATGGATTCAGTGGGGGGAGGTCATGTCAAATGAACCTGATAGATTTCTTTGCTGGGTTGGCCAAGGAATTAGATCAGGGTGGACTGGTGGACGGGGCCTACCTTGATTTCAGTAAGGCTTTTGACACCATGGTAGCATAGGAGTGGGTCCAAAGGTGGTACACTGGGTAAGAAATTGGTTAGGGGGTCAGTGACAGAGGGTTGTGGAAGTAAACAGAGTTCTCTCCAAGGAAGGGAGAGTGACCAGTGGCATGTATCAGGGATCAGTGCTTGTACCGGTCCTCTTTCATATCTTTATAAGTGACATTGCAGAGGGGCTGGAAGAGAAGGCCTGCCTCTTTGTGGATGACACCCAAATCAGTAGTAGGGTGGACACTCTGGGGAGAGTGGAAAAGATGAGCAGAGACCTGAGAAAACTCGAGGAATGGTCAAGCGTATGGCAGTTGGGTTTCAATTCAAAAAAGTGCAAAATTAATGCACTTATGACACAGAAACCAGGGGTGGAATACAAAATGGGTGGACTAGTATTGACGACCACCAAGTAAGTGTAACCCCTAGGTGGCTCTATCCCAAGGGCTACTACCCCTGTCTGCTTGGCTAGTAGCAGGTTAAGGGGCCTGAGTTCTGAAACGTGTGCCTCCACCCGGAGGTCAGGGTTAGTAGTGGTCAAGCTAACCTGGGCACAGCCTTCCAGGACACTGTAACCCCCCCTCTTTCCTTACTAGTGGCCGGAACAATACACAATAATCACTTTCACAATACCCCGATACACCACACAAGTATCCACACTGTTTGCGCTTACCACCAGGGCTTTCCTCTGGCCCGGCCCTGGGGATCCCCTGTAAAACAAGGTTATACACAGCAAATAACAGCAGTACAGTACTCTTGCACAAACTGGAACCACAGTCAGATCTGATTTAATTAAGGGACTTGAACAAGGAAGGGGCGTAATCAGGTTAATTTGCTTAAAGGCTGTATCAATCAAACAGCTATGCATGCACTTCACGGTCCACAAACAGTCACACACTCTGGGTACCCATATGGAGAATGGTGGGCTAGCCAGGAATGTTGCAGCTGGTTGGGGCCCTGTGATGGAAGAAAACAACATGCACAACACACACTATTTGTAATCCAGAGCCAGAGGGCTCAGTTCATGAAAAGAAAACAACAAGACAATCAGATGACACACTTTTAGATTAGGCTGTTGTTGCAGGGAGCTACCCTGATGATTACTCACGATACCCAAGACTGGACACAGGCTGGACGAAAATCGAGACAGCAGGTGGTTAATCTGGAGTGCCAGGAGAAGCAGGGCCCACACGAATTGCCGAGGCGTCGTTCCTGTTCAAATGTGGCGCAGGGGACTGATCCCCAGGCAGGTCTCTCGTCGATGGCTTTCTCTGTGCAGCAGGTAGTCTGGCTGGGCCAGTGTGGCAAGGCCCCGGCCAAATGGAGACAAATTCGGATGCAGTCTGTTTTGGGCTGGATACAGCTTCCAGCAAGCAGAATTCAGTTCACACAGTGGGGAACCAAATCATGACCTACTAACAACTCACAGCACATTTACACGTAAGGAAATTCTACTGTACCAGGCAAACCGCTCTCCGGTCATGATCACAGAGTCTCTGCACAAACCGGGGATTCAAAAGTAGCTGGAAATTCTGACAAGCCAATCACATTCAGCAAAATCTTTGGACTTCTTCAGGTATGAGCCTGGTAAAAGTCAGTGGCTTACTTCATTCTCACAAACTCGGATTTAGTCCGAAAATTATTCTCTTTTCTCCCTCTCAGTGGCAGCAGACAGACAGACAGACAGGCCACAACTCAAGCCTTTCCACAGTTCTCCCACGCAAAACTACTCAGACGGCTGCTTGACTGTATCAAGCTGTTGCTTCTTCAGTTCCCAACTTAGATCTGACTCAACTACCAACAAGCCAGTGACTCTCCCCAGAATCCAAAAGGTTCGGTTGGCTGATCTGTCCGTCAGTCACAACAAAGGCTCTCCCTTCAGGTGCAAAATGGCGCCAAAAGCCCAAAACTACAATTCCTACAGATTTTGACTCCAGACAGCTCCTATAGTCCGGCTCCATTTTAGGTCCCACCAGTACTGATTGGTCCAATTCGGCAGTCCAGGACCAAGATAGTGGAGATAAACAAAACAGTCCTTGCTGCAAAAAAGGCAGGTTAGACAAACTACATTATCATTATCACTCTAAATGATTTTCAGCAAATAGTTACATCTTTCAACAGAGATCCTTCTCAGATTACTTATGACTGCAATCCAGGCAGCTGTTAAAGAGACAGTGCACAGAGGCTAAACAGGCACTCTCTGGCAATCACATTTAAACTGCTAAAATGCAGGACACCAGCCTGGCAGTGAGCATTTAGACAAGCTCAAGGAAGACTTTTCGGGAACTCCCATTTGTAGGGGGGGGGTTACACCAGAAAGAGACCTAGCGGTAGTCATATTGGATGACCTAAAAGTGGCCAGGCAGTATGATAAGGGAGTTGGGAGGGCTAGTGGGAAGTTGGGTTGCATAGGGATGGGTATCACCAGCAGAAGGAGGGAGGTGATGCTGCCCCTGTGTAGACTACTGGTAAGACCCCACCTAGAGTACTGTGTCCAATTCTGGAGACCACATCTCCACAAGGACATAGAGTGGAGGTAGGCCAGAAGAGAGCAACTAAAATGGTGCAGGGTCTGCATCAAAAGCCCTATGAGGAGAGACTAAAGGACCTCAATATGTACACCCTGGAAGGAGGGTGGGGGAGATATGATAAAGAACTTTAAATTCCTCAAAGGGGTAAATAAAGTGCAGGTGGGAAGTATTTTTCTGGAAACAAAATAGCCCAGGAACAAGGGGACATGCTATGAAATTGAAGGGGGTAAACTGAGGAGATATGCAAGGAATTACTTCTACACAGAAAGAGTAGTGGATTCCTGGAACAGCCTTCTAGCAGAGGTGGTGGCAGCAAAGACAGTGGTAGGGTTCAAGAATGTATGGGATAGGCATAATGGTATCTTAGTGGAAAGGAAAGGGGGGGAGAGAAAGAGTCAAAGATCGATAAGTGTCTGTTATGATACTGTAGGTACAGAAAAATGGGCAGATTGGGGGAGCCAAGGAGTCTTTACCTGCTGTCAGATTCTATGTTTCTATGTTTCCAGGCCATCATAGACTAAACAAATAGAATACATTGGCGAGAAATTCCATGACATTACAGTGCCATATCTGATGGCTCCACAGAGACCAGTGGTGCCGTCTAGTGATAATTATATGTCTAATTAAATATTCATGAGTCTTTCAAGGCTCCTGATTGGTTACTGGATCAGTAGTTAATGCCATAGAAATGACTGAGCCAGCTGCTAGCTGATGCTGTGTGGCGCGCGACAAGATGTTCCCATTCCACGCTGCTCGCGCCACCCTGCTGAAGCAAAAAAGTAAGTAAAAAAACGGGAAGACAAAAGTTGTCGTTCTGATTAGAACTGTAATCACAACAACCTCAAAGCTGTTCATCTGTCTGGATTAACGACCAGCTCCTCCCTGACCAGTCAGTAAACCCTAAGAATTTACCGACTACTTGGAAGTTATTGCTTACGTAAAGATAACGGTAATTAAAAACATTCAAAGTAAAGTGGTAATCTGACTCTCACTGGGGCCACCTCCAAGAGCTGGGGGTCCCCAGCAACCTCAGTGTTCGCTAGTGCCTTAAACCAATGATGACAGTTCCTTCTGTCCCAGCCTCCCCCGCAGGCTTAGCCTTGTCTAGTCTCGGCAGTGGCTCATCAGTTTCTGATGAAGCCGTGAAAGTTCCCTGGGAAGATTATTAATGACAAGCAGCAGTGCTGTAATGGACGCCGCATGGCGTTGTCTCCCCGCTGTCACTTTCACGGCAAAAGTGACTCGAACCCTAGAGATGAATGTGTGGGAAGAACTGAGGACTGTGGGGGATGGGGGAACATCAGTTCAGGCCAGCAAAAGCTGTAGTTTGGTGACAAATTAATGCTTAGAATGATGACTCAGGTTTTCAGTTCTTGAGTAAGTGCAATGTGACGCTTTCTGCACAGCTACAGTTCTTCGCTGGATTCAGTTTTTGTAGTGTGTATTTATTCTCGGCTCTGAAAATGAAATTCAAATTAAAACCAGACTTTATGTGAGGTACAGACTGCAGAATCCATTGAAACAGCTGCTAGCATCTGTGCGTGTGTCTACATGTGTCTGGATGTGTGTGTACTTATTTTTTTTTACTTATTTATTTTATTTTTTATTTATTTCAATCTAGGATTACAATACCTTTGAGCCGAGGCTCTTTTACAAAGGTTCCATGTCAGCATGTGCAACAGTCATCATTTTTAGTTACAAACATATAGTCATTGACTTACAGACATGTAATAACCAGTACAAAGACTTGAGCTATGAGCAAGACAAGGGAAGGGATGGTGTCGGGGGAAGTGAGGGTAGGAGATTGAGGGGGCTAGGAGGTGCAGGGGGTAAGGGAGAGTACTGGAGGTGGTTGGGGTGGGGGGCAGGAGGTGGGCAAGGGCGGGAGACAGTGCAGCCAGGGGGCCTTGTCATTGTACTTATTTTAGTCTTTGGTAACCGGGTAAGGCCCACTAGGCACAAGTGCCTGTTTTCAGGGGCGACCTGGGAGCACTGGGTGGTTAAGTGACTTGCTCAGAGTCACACACAGTATGCAAGTGGAGGTTGTGAGAATCAAACCATGGTCTGGTCTGCTGGATGTACCAGGCTCATTCACAGCTCGTTACTGTAACCTCTGGGCTATACTGCCATTGGTGTATAATGACTAGCATGTGTGTCTCTATACATTTCCTACACTACCAGTGTCTAACTCATTGGTGTATAATGACTGATGTGTCTGTCTGTATACATCACAACATGGTGTTGTACTCAGAGCCCCTGTTAAATGCAGCCCCCCCAAGATACAGCTCAATACATATCATATCCCCAACCCCCACCCCAGTTGGGATGCAGCATCCATTTCTCTCGTGTACACCCCTCCTACTACCTCAAAAAACTGCGATCAGGGCCACATCAATTAGCTGTGCAATAGTCCAGTTTCATCTATGCCATGTACCCAAGCAACCTGCAATTCTGCTTAAAGTTGAACCAGCATAACATTCTGTGGTGATTTGCATATGCAGCCCATGATGCTTTGCATTGTGGGGGCATGTGTGATTTTGTATTTTCTTGAAACTTGGCTTCCCACTCAAATGCCCTTTGGGGTAACCCTTGCCTCAGTGTTTGCTCACAGAGGTTCTTTGTCTTTTAAATAGTTTTTTATTTTAATGGGTTCACCACAACATATCCAAGACACACTGTCTTAGGGTAGCTGGTCCATTCCACTGGGGTGTCAAACAGACGAGGCATACTGATGAGTCCTGGTAGGATGAAACACGTGTCTATGTCATCTGTTAGCACCCTTTGCAAACTGTGTGAGAGGCCTTTAGGCACCATGCAATTCCGCTTAAAGTTGAACCAGCATAACATTCTGTGGTGATTTGCATATGCAGCCCATGATGCTTTGCATTGTGTGGGCATGTGTGATTTTGTATTTTCCCAAGTAATGCCCCTTATCAATACCCCTACCAAGAAAAGAGCTTATATTTATGTGGTATTGGTTAAAAAACACAACATTGTTACGCTTATGTTTAGGGAACATAAAAAAAAAAATCCAGGCCCCACATCCCCCATCACTTCCCCTACAGACTTTGCATCAGCACCAGACCTAAAAGTGATGTTGGTCAATGTCTGTAGTCTTATGAACAAAATAGCTTTAGTAAAAGTAGTGCCGGAAACTAGGCTCAAAGGCAGCATTACGGACCAACAAATAACACTGCCGTCCTATAACACCTTAAGACTGGATAGGCAGTCAAGAGGAAGGGGTAATTATTTATGTAAATTCCAAATTAATTGCCACCAAAATCCTTGCTATTACCAGACCCAAGGAATTTGAATGTCTGTCCATAAGACTCTCCCTGCACCCATCCAAAGCAATCAACATCAGTGGCTGTTACAGACCACCAACGGGGGGGGTGTAGAATTACTGCCATCCCTCAGACACATCATAGAAACTAACTCTAATGAATCCATCATTCTTGGTGACCTAAATATGGACTGGTTGTCCCCTAGAGCAAATACACTAAAGGACATGTGTAATGATCTGGGTATCGCGCAGCTCATCTCAGACCCTACAAGATTCAATGCCAAAAATGGCGCTAAAAGCTCCATATTCAATTTAATACTTACAAGCCACATAAAATTGTGTATACAGCTGTCTCTCACAGTGATTTTAGTGATCACAACTGTGTCGTCTGTACAAGAAGCCTAGAAAAATTATCATCCCACTCCATGTTCATCACAAAGTGAAGTTTCCATAAATTCAAACCCAAAACTTACCTAACAGACCTCCAAGATTCCAGGATACAAACTGGCAAACTTCTACCTGGCTGCTATGAACATATGAAAATGCCAGCAGAAACAGGCCTCACAGTCTATCGAGTTTGCTCGAGTGTGCAGCTAACACCTTATAATGCTGCTGCCCCTCTCTTCCCCCATCCTATTACCCTTTCCCCATCCCCTATCCCAACCCCTCTTGAAGCTGTCTACCATGTTGCAGGCCACTACCTCACCTGGCAAGGAGTTCCAACTGTCCACCACTCTTTCTGTGAAAAAATGTCTCCTCATCTCTCTCCTGAATCTACCCCCTCCAATCTCAGTTGGTGTCCTCTCGTATCCCTCCCCTTTCTCCTCTGGAAAATCCTCTCTGTATTAGTCTTGTTTATTCCCTTCAGGTACTTAAAGGTCTCAATCATATCTCCCCTGTCCCTCCTCTCATCCAGAGAGTACATATTCAACTCCCCCAGCCTTTCCTCGTATGGCTTGCCCTCAAATCCCTGGTTCATCTTTGTAGCTCTACGCTGTACCCCCTCCAACAATTTGATGTTCTTCTTCAGTAACAGGGACCAGTATTGCACACAGTACTCCAGGTGGGGCCTGACCAGCGACCTATACAGGGGCAGGATAACCTCCTTACCTCTGGAGGAGATCCCTCTAGCTATACATCTCAGCATTTTGTTGGCTTTTGCCACCGCCCTTCTGCACTGAACAGAGTTGTTCATGCTCCCTGTTATGATCACCCCTAGGTCCTTCTCCTCTGTGGAGCAACCAAACTGAACCCCATGTAAGTGATAATCCCTCCCCTGGTTCCAGGCTCCATAGTGCAGAACCTTGCACTTCTTAGCATTGAACCCCAGCTACCATTTATCTGCCCACTCCTGCTGCTTATTCAGGTCCTCCTGCAACACCCCCCCCCCCCGTGTCATCTACCACAGCTCCCATTTTGGTATCATCTGCGAAAAGACTGATTTTGCTCCGGATCCCATTTGAGATATCTGCAATGAAAATCCCAAACAGTACTGGTCCTAGCACGGATCCCTGTGGTACCCCACTCGTCACTGCTCTTGGTGATGAGTCCCCTCCCCCACCACCACTCCTTTGCTGTCTTCCCCTCAGCCAGTTCCTGATCCAGGTCACCATTTTTGGTCCTGCCGCCACATACTCCAGCTTCCCCCCCAATCTCCCAGGCGACACTGAATCAAAGGCCTTACTGAAGTCCAAGTACAGGACATCCACAGCACGGACCTTGTCCAGTTCCCATGTAACCCAGTCACAGAACTCTACCAGGTTTGTTTGGCATGATCTGCCTGTGACAAACCTGTGTTGTTAGTCATCCTGGATATCGTTTACCTCTAAGAAGCTCACGAGCCTCTCCTTTAGGATGGTCTCCATGAGTTTTCCCACGATCGAGGTGAGACTCACTGGCCTGCAGTTCTCCGGTTCATCCTTTGACCCACTTTTGTGGATGGGCACCACGTCAGCCATCCTCCAGGCCTGTGGCACACATCCTGTGTCCAGGGAGGTGTTGAACAGGTCTGCCAGCGGCCCCGCAAGGACCTCTGCCAGCTCCCTCGGTACTCTAGGGTGAATGCCATCCAGCCCAGGTGCTTTGTCCACTCTTAATGCCCTCAACCCCTCTAGCACCCTACCCTATGTAATCCCTATATCTGTCGTGCTCTCCCCCCCTTACCCACCCCCTCACTTGCCCGAGGTATTTGCCCTTCTCCATGGGACACAGAGCAGAGCAGAAGAACTCTGCTCATTGCCTCTGTCTGTTATGCCCCTTCTCCACCCCAACTCTTTCTTGATCCTCACAGCTGGTCTTTGTTTACTTCACTAGATGAGGCTGTTAATATCCTTAATACTAACCAAACAAACCTAGCAAATAAGCATGCCCCATTCATTAAATGTAGGGTGAAAAAGGCCTTGTATTCTTGGTTTACGTCCAACCTGAACGCAGCCCTGACCCAAAGGAATAAACTATGGGCCAAGGCAAGACAGTCTAAAGCTCCGGCAGACTGGCTGGCCTTTAGATTCTCGAGAAATGCTTGTACCAAGCTGGTTACAGCAGCTAAATCAACCTATTATGTGGAAACCCTTGAGGGTGCCAAGGGTAACTCAGTCAAAATCTGGCAAACCATCAAAGCTGTTGAAGGGCAGAGAACCTATTAACAAAATTTGTGATATCTTTGCACCTATCACCACATGGAAGGTCCAGGCCTCCTATAACACCTGGATCACACCTCAGCTTCTACAGTTATTAAAACTCAGGGATGACCTGTGGATGAAAGCCAAGTACTCTGGCACACCCTCTGACCTGCAGAACTATAAAACAGCTAGGAACAATTGTACATGGGCAATTAGGAAAGCAAAAAGCCTCCATTTTAGATCAGAGCTAACCAATATGTGGGGGAACCCCAGAAGGTTCTGGGAAACATCAAGCAGCTCACAGGTAAACCAACCGAGACCTCCCCCGCATTACTTAATGTTGATGGAACCCCTACTATGGACTCAAAGACTACTGCAGACACATTCAACAATGCATTTACAGACTTAAGCTCTGTCCTGCCCCCTGACTTCCTAGAACCCTTGGAGGACAAGCCATACTCAGAGGCCCAGGGGACATACCAGGGCCTTTCACCCCCCCCCCTTCTACTTGAAGATCATCTCTCCAATGAAGGCAAAAAAATACCTATCAAAAGCCCTCAACAACTGCAGAGCTAGCAGTGACTCACTCGATTTAAAGCTCATTGGGCTTGCCATTGATATCCTCCTTGTCCCTCTAACCAAAATTATTAACCTGTCCCTTACTACTGGGGTATTTCCAGCCCTATGGAAATTTGCAGTGGTCACACCTATTCATAAAAGTGGGGATCACTCTAACCATGCTAACTACAGACCTATTTCAATCCTTCCACCCCTTTCAAAAGCACTCGAGCGTATCGTCACGGATCAGTTAACAGACTACTTGGACAAATACCAGCCACAGTGCCGCAAACAGCACGGCTTCCGGAAGGGACACAGCACCACTACTGCTTTAGTAGAATTTACAGGCTTCATACACAATGCCCTTGACAGAGGGCTCGTGGTGGGGGCAACCTATATTGAACTCACCAAAGCCTTTGACACCGTTAACCATGAGCTGTTGCTGTACCAATTAACCCAAGTTGGTCTCTCGCCTGACTCAATTCCATGGTTCAGATGTTACCTCTCTCGGGGAGAGACAGCAAAGGGTAAAAATCCAAAACACTCTCTCTGATAGCAAACCTGTAATAACAGGTGTTCCGCAAGGGTCCATCCTTGGCCCTCTTCTTTTCAGCTTGTTCCTTAACCAACTCCCAGCAGCACTTAAAGACAATATCCTTTTGTACGCAGATGATGCGGTACTTTTTTCAAGCCACTGAGACCCTACTGTTCTGGAAAGTCAAATGCAAGTCAGTTTCGCCGCTGCTGAGCAATGGTTCCTCAAATTGAGACTACTGTTAAACTACAAAAAGACAAAAACCATGATATTTGCATCCAGCAATAGTAAACACAAGTCCTTCCAATGCAAATTTACAACAAACTTGCCTCCCTGCTGGAAACAGTAAACTGCTTTATATATCTGGGAGTAACCCTGGACAGCGCCCTTTCCTACTCACAACATATCGACCTAGTTGCTAAGACAGCAAACTCAAGGCTAGGGCTTCTCTATAAAAACAAATACTGCTTAACCTACGAAGCCCTGAAAATGGCAGTCACTAGCACAGTTCTATCGGTCATTGACTATGGCCGTGTAGTTTATGGACCAGCAACCCCTACGGCCCTCAAACGGGTGAAAACTTCCCTAAACGAGGCCTGTAGGCTTATTTTGGGAGCTACCCAGAGGACCCACACTTGCGACCTTTATGCACAGACTGATTGGCTTAACCTGGATTGCAGGATACAGTATCATGTCTGTCTGCTGGCAAAAAAAGCTACCCTTGAACTTACCCCGATGGGTATCAGGAACCTCCTTAGCCTTCCTGACTCTACAAGAAGCACCAGGAACACCCATAACCACTCCCTCAAAGTCCCCTTCCGCCGTACGGTGCAAGGCCAGCGGTCTTTTGAATACTGGGCACCTTCCTGGCTAAACTCTCTTAGTGTAGACTTGCAAAAGGAATTTAGGCTTAGTCAGTTTAAGGCTAAACTTCGCACACTACTTGCATCTATTAGTGGATGTGACTGTTGGACCTAGACTCTCTCCTACCCTCCTAGTGGATGCGATTGCTGGACCCAGGCCCCTTCCTACCCTTTCACCTCCTGCTTACCACCCTTTCGTTCTCAGGCACCTCTTTGCCCGCACACCCCTCCCTCATTTTTTTTCTCCTGCCCCTCCACTACCCACTTCTCTTGTCCACCCCCTTACCTTACCACCCTACAACCCCCCACTTTCCACCAGTTTCACTCCCTCCCATCCTTCCCTACGACACCTCCACCTGCTGGTATGCCTCCTTAATCCCCTCCTCCCCTGCCCACCCCTCCTATGCCCCTTCCTCCCCCCAGCCCTTCCCCTCCTCTGCCCCTCCTCTAGTTTTCGGTTACTTACCTGCCTTGTCTACCCTGACTACCCTCTGCCTTATCTCCCTCTCCACTCCCCTCTACCCTTGAACTGTCACCTCCCCCCTCACTGTTTTCTGCCTAATACCATGTTTCCCCTATCTACAATTTTTATACCTTCTGTCCTGCTCTAGTCTGATGAAACTGCACCTCCCATCAGGTTTCTGGTTCCTAACCACTGCATAGGTCACCAGGTACAAATTTTACCCTTCCATGCCTCGCTGTGTATTTTTACTGTTATAAATTTCTCCTACCTCTCCCCTTTTTGTTTCCAGGAAAATGAAACTCCTGACTCTTGAATGTACTAGACCTGTAAATACTCTGTATAATAGAATAATTGTTTTCTGTACTAGCTGTTAAATGTACTATTTCTTATGCTCTATTTTTTGTTTCATGACGTGGAACCTTTGTAAACGAGCCTCTGGCTCAAAGGTATTTCCAAAAATAATAAATCTGTAATCTGAAACCCTGCCTGCGATCCCCATGCAAATTATAACACAAGGTACCATGATCTCTGACCTGGGCGCCATTCTAGAAAAACAAAATGAGCACTTTGCGACAGCAGGCCTAGCGTTCGACTCTTCCCCTGCTGCTGGGCTTGTTGACTGCTCACCACTCAATGACACCTCCTTGGACCCTCAGACTCAGGACTCCTTCTGTTTCTCACCAGTGACTTTCAAGCAAGTCGAGGACCTATTAATAAAATTAGATATGAAAAAAGTGCAGGCTCAGATGGAATCAAGTCTTTCTTCCTACGGCTAGGGTACCACTTTCTAACTGCCTCTATAGCACGTTTTTTCAACTTATCAGTCCCATCTAGAACAGTTCCATCCTGCTGGAAAACAGCCTTTATACTACCTTTGTTTAAATCAGGAGACGCCTGTGACCTTATTAATTACAGACCGATTTCCATCTTAACCGTCCTGTTGAAGCTCCTGGAAAAGATAGTCAATAATCAGCTGAAGGAACACCTTGAAAAACCAAATTTATTTAACCCCCTCCAATCCAACTTCCGGCAAAACCATAGTACAGTGTCAGCTCTAGCCAAAATGACAAATGATTGGTTCACTGCCCTGGATAATAAAAACTCTACTGGAGCCGTCTTCCTAGACCTAAGCAAGGCCTTTGACACGGTTGATCATAACACTCTGTTAGCCACACTCAAAGACCTTGGCCTGAATAACTGCTCACTAAACTGGTTCACTAGCTATCTTTCTGGTCGACTCAAATGCAGCAAAACTAAAGGACTCCTTGCCTCTTCCCTACCAATAACTAGAGGTGTATCCCAGGGATCCATTCTTGGACCTCTGTTATTCACAATTTACATCAAATCCCTTAGTGACAACTTCCATAACTCCAGACTCCACTTTTTCACGGATGATACCATCCTTTGTGCATCTAAACCCTCATTGTCAGACATCGTCGCAGAACTACAGTCTAATTTTAGTCAGAGTGAAACCTAAGATCAAAACTATTATTAAACGCCAAGAAAACTAAAATTATGTACTTTTAACCCCTTGCATCCCCCAACTTCTCTGAGTGGACAGGCCACACCGGCACCTATACTAGCCTTACTAGGAGACTCACTAGAGTCAGTTGATCAATTCAAATACCTAGGGTATGGTTAGATAGCAAACTATCCTTCGCATACCATATTGAATCTCTCACTAGGAGACTGAAAATAAGACTTTTTTCCTGCAGAAACAAATCCCTCTTTCCCTTAGATATTAGGAAAAGGCTGGTGCAAGCCACCTTTCCTCCCTTACTCGACTACGCGGATATCATTTATAGTAGCAGCCCAGTAACCAACCTTCATAAGCTTGATATCCTGTTTCAACTCTGCAATCTGCTTTATAACTAACGCATCTTACAGAACCTACCATTGTGTCCTTTCCGCGGCTGTATGCTGGGCTTATTTGGCCACAAGAAGGATGCTACACAATAGTATCTGGGCTCTTAAAATATTTCAGAACAAAGTCCCTTCCTACATCACCTCCCTTTTTCATTGTTATAATAGCTTCTACACCCTTAGAAAAAATGTTTTTATCCTACTAAAAGTACCCAAATTCTGCACACTTTATGGTAAAGCTGCATTTAGCCATGTAATCCTGTTCACCTGGAACAAACTACAAGCCACACTAAAACTCCCTGAACCAGTCTCCTTAAATGTATTTAAAACCCTGGCTAACAAAGCGCTTACAGACATTTGCCACTGCCAAAGCACCTAGTAGCCGTCCTAGTGGAGAAACAGTTATAGTCTCATAAAGCAGTTTAATGTAAACTTCTTTCATGAGTCCCCCTTTTCTTCTTTCCTGCCTATTAGCTTAGGTCCTGAAATGTATATCATTTAGCCATAACTCCCCTTCTATTGTACATTGTTTACCTGTCTCAACACTGTTCGAACTTGATGTATTACAATTATACTACACTGTATTGTACTGTATTGTAATATTGTGTATACTCTGTACCAAGTTGTCCTACCAGGACCTCCTTGTAAATGAGTGTGCTCAATGGAGTTTTCCTGCAAATAAACTTCAACTTGAACTTGAACAGTCCCTGCACTACCAGTATCTAACTCACTGGTGTATAATGATTGCTGTGTCTGTCTGTATATAGTCCCTGCACTACCAGTATCTAACTTGTTGGTGTATAATTAAGCAATAATGCATGACAGACTGTGGTATATCATGGGATATCGTCACTCCTCGAGTGGTTGGGCACAAGGCCATGGGCCGAGTGCATCCAACACCCAAGAAGTGACAATATCCTATGATATACCACACCCTGGAGTGCATTATTGCTATTATGGACTCTGTTTAAACATTTTATTGTTAACAAAAAAAACAAACAAACAAAAAAAAAAACTTTTAATGCCTTGTTTGGGGTGTTGAAGGGATATCTTTTAAGAAAATAAGTCCTGGAGGGCTTTGGGCAGCAGGTGGCACTGCTGTAAGTGTACTTCGCAGAGGAGTGCAGCTGTAAGCTCTGTGTCACTCTTCCAGCACCACTCTCCTATACCAAGTGTCTTTTGCCAGCGTTTCACCCGGTTCCGATGCCTGCTCTGGGACTGGCTACAGTTCTCTGGATTTCTTTTTGTTGTTAGTCTTTTTTTTCTGAAAACCCGATCTGCTAAGAAGCACGATGTCCATAAGTAGCCCGAGAGGCTGTTGCTAGGGGACAGCAAGTGTGAAGAATCTGGTATACTGCTCGTGGGATCTCAAAAAAAATGGAGTCTGTGTGAGGAGTATTAGTAGGAGTGCAGATGTTTTGTTTCTAGTGGCAGTCTAAATGCAAGGAGCCATTATGGTAGTTGGGGAGGTTTGCTCATGACCAGGACAGGACGTTGCTTTTGGTTTGGTGGTTTTATTCTTGCCGCACTTTTGTGTGGAGAGCGGGTGTTCTACTGATGTATTTGCTTTGGCGGTTTTGAACTTGAGGCACAGAGTGGGTGTTTCCATTTATGCCGCAGTTGGCAGCAGCATAGTTGAGATGATTTGGTGGTGTGATTTTTCTTTTTTTAAGTGGCCATATTGTTGTTTGAATCGCTCCAGGCCGTGGGACATGGGGAATGTTGGGATTGGAGGAATTTGTACCAGTGAGGAGGCTGGTGACCAGAGATGTTTTGAAGGCGTGAGTATGTAGCCTGATAGAATCACGGCTTCAGAGACCTCTCAGTCAATCAGCTTCCTCCATTTTCGGGAGCCAGTTCATAATGACTGTTACAGTGTATGGTAAAACACTGTTCTGCATGGAAATCCATGCCTGGAACAGCAATGCTGTGCTGCAGTAACAACGCCACAATGCTTTTGTGCTGCACTGAGGCCGTCACTACTGCAGCACAACAGCACAGAACGTTGTCGCACAGGTGCGATGAAGCGGCCGCAGTGGTGAGAGTCTGACCAGGAAGTGACCAGCACTGTGAAGAACCACAGCAGCCCATGGTAAAGTAAGCCACCTTTAGTACAGGGGGACCTTTCTTTTGGATGCAGGATGCTTCTGTGTAGTTGACCATACACTATAAAAGATTGTGTATGAGCAATCATACATATACAATGCTTTCTTTTCATCTCGAGATTTCTGTGGTAACGAGACCTTTCAAACTGCACTCTCAAGGTCGCTTGTTACCATGGAAACCTCGATCGAATAAATGGTGTTATTGTGTATGATTGCTCATACACAATCCTCTATGTGTTTGCTTGTATACAGTCCCTGCACTACCAAGTAAATAACTCACTGGTGTATAATGACTGCTGTATCTGTCTGTGTACAGTCCCTGCACTGCCAATATCTAGCTCACTGGTGTATGACTGTAGTGTCTGTCTATATACAGTCCTTGCACTACCAGTATCTCACACATTGGTGTATAATGACTGCTGTGCTTATATACAGTCCCTGCACTAGCAATATCTTACTCATTGTTGTATAGTGACTGCGGTGTTTATATACAGTCACCGCACTACCAGTATCTACCTCACTGGTGTATAGTGATTGCAGTATTTATATACAGTCCCTGCACTACCAATATCTAACTCACTGGTGTATAGTTACTGCGGTGTTTATATACAGTCCCTGCACTACCAATATCTAACTCACTGGTGTATAGTGACTGCGGTGTTTATATACAGTCACCGCACTACCAGTATCTACCTCACTGGTGTATAGTGATTGCAGTGTTTATATACAGTCCCTGCACTACCAATATCTAACTCATTGGTGTATACTGCTGTGTTTATATACATATACAGTCCCTGCACTACCAATATCTAACTCACTGGTGTATAGTGATTGCGGTGTTTATATACAGTCCCTGCACTACCAGTATCTAACTCACTGGTATATAATGACTGCTGTGTCTGTGTATATACAGTTCCTGCGCTACCAGTATCTAACTCACTGGTGTATACTGCTGTGTTTATATACAGTCCCTGCACTACCAATATCTAACTCACTGGTGTATAATGACTGCTGTCTCTGTGTATATACAGTTCCTGCACTACCAGTATCTAACTCACTGAGTGACTTATTTCTTCTAAATGGACTTGTACAATCTGTTCTGGCCATCGTGCAATTATATTTTTTAATTTTATCATTTATTCACCCTGGATAGCCCATGTGAGATGCAGGATCTTGTTTTCATAGGGGTTCCTTCTTCTGCCTGTTTCTGGAGGCTGGAGTGTAGGAAGGCTAATAACTGACCCAGTGTCATGTCAGGGAGTATTTGGCCATAGTGAGATTTTAACCTGTGATTACCTGATCTTCAAGCTGGCATTTAACCCCCTAGACCACACTGCCTTCTTATGTAAAAGGTGGCAGGACCATCCTGAGAGCTTTCTGTATGACCTCAACTGTGTCCCCTGGGGAGTACATTGAGCTCATCCCAGATGTAGATGCTGCCAGTGCCTTTGTCTATGAAGAGTTCTGTGTAAGTCTGGACACATTGTCTGCTTACCTCAGGAATCACAGGATTCCCTGGCTAGCAGGTGGAGGAGAGGGTTCCTGTAAATTATATGTAGGACCTTGGTTCCTGGGGGATGCCCAGGTGCAGAGGAATCAGGCCCAGGGTACGTGGGGAGGTAAGTGGTGTTATATCGGCCTCCAGAACTAAAGCCAGACTGAGTGACCGCGTGAACTTCCAACATTGGTCCATGCCTTCATTACTACCCATCTTGACTACTACGATGCCCTCTACCTGGGGCTGTCTGGGGTTGATATCCGCCTCTTGCAGCTAGTGCAGAATGCTGCGGCCAGGCTGTTGACTGGTACGTCTAGGACCAGTCCTATTATGCCTGTGCCGCCCGAACTGCACTGGCTGCCAGTTCAGTGGTGGATCACCGACAAGGTATGCTTGCTTACCTTTAATGCCCTACACGGACAGGGACCCGACTACCTGAATGATCTCCTGATTCCCTACTCCCCAGTCGTCCTCTCTGATTCGCTGATGAGGGATTGCTAGGGATTCCCAGGGTTCATTTAAAAACTTCTGGAGCTCACGCTTTTTCATTTGCAGCACCAACCCTGTGGAATTCTCTGCCTCGTCGGTGAACAGAATGCCTGACCATTTGTAGTTTTAAAACTATGTTGAAAACGTATTTATTTTCTTTGGCTTTTCCAGACTAATTTTAAATAATTTATTCTGCTGCTTGCTTTTTAAATCTTATGTTTATGTTGTGTACAGCACCTTGATTTCAAAAGGTGCTTTATAAATAAAGTATTGATTGACTGATTGAGTGCATTGTCTGCTCCATGCCTTGTGTTGATGACTGGACTCTAATAACAAAGTTACGAGGTCGAACATCACGCACATCTTCAGGTGAATAGCTGTTACGCTGCCCCCCCTTGACCCCCCAGACTGGCTCAGAATCCATTTACTGGAGCCTTACTGTACCATTCATCTCTCCTCTCTTCTCCCCTCCTCTCCCTCAGAGGCAAACAAACCACCCCTCCTTCAACTGTGTCCTAGGACTCCTCCGACAGGCGGACCCAATTGGGACACTGGACGCCACTACACTGTCCCAAGCACTTACCAACAGATGGCTGTTTTTGAGACCCCATGGTCCCCAAAGCGTGGGCATTTCTGAGACCCAGCACCTTTCAGGTGACCGTGGATGATACTGGCTTCTCCCACGGCAAACCTCTTTCACCCAACCACCTCAGCTTGATGATGCTACAGAGCCCCTTGCTCCATCCAGGGAAATTTTCCTGCTGTTCTCCAGGTTCCTGTCCTGATGTCATTCTTGGGCCTTGGTCTTCTCCACATTCCAGACTGACCAGGTCCAAAGGCCATCTCTGTGGTGCCCTTGAGAGGGATCGTCACTCAGCCCTCCGCTGCTGTTCTCCTCCTTCTCCCCTACCCTGGGTACCAGGTGGCACCTGTCGCTTACAGAGCATCCCCCATCATGTGACAAGGGAGCTGGCTAACGTATTGTACACGATGCCGATGAATCTGATTAGTGGTTGTAGTGCACTAACTATGTACCCCAGCTGGGTACATGTCTGCACAACATTCTTATATATCACTAATTACGGGGCGGGAAGGGGACTTGATGGACCTAGAGTCCCTTCCAAATGTAATTACTTAAGCAGTAATGAATGAGAAGCCAGTCATTTCCGAGGGATTAATGACCGGTCGGGGGCATGGGTGTGCTTCCATTCACCTCCCTTCAGAGGGTCGTTAATCCAAAGAAATGACTGGCTTCGAGGTTTTTATTGTGATTATAAATCCAATTTCAATAACAGTTTTCTTTTTAACAGTTTATTTATTAAGTTTCATAAGGTTTAAAGCTCAGTGGCGCGAGTAATCTGCTGAGTGTCTCTGCTGTGCCGGGCATGTCTAAGAGATTTCAGACCGGCATGGCAGCCAATCAATGAGCTGCTTTAGCTCATGAATAATTAATTAGACATAATATTTATTAGGCTTCCTGATGACTACTTCGTGCTCCTGTGCTGGTGGCCCGGGTTCAGGAGAGGATCTGTGATCTGGGTTGGGCACCCCAGTTGGCTGGGGTAGCACTGCCACTCAGCACTACTCCTAGCTGGCAAGGTATGATGCTGGGTTCCACCACCGCGGTGATCCCTGCAATGGGAGGTAGAGCTTGCGTCTTCCACAGGGGATCCACTTGGTGCATGCAAAGCATGATGGGGCACTGTACAACGTCAGAAGAAGGTGGGCAGGACTTAAGGGGGACAGGAAAACAAAACAAAAAAAATCCATATACCTCTGCTGCCTGTAAGACCATCACCAGTACGTTCAGGTTTCACTCCATGTGGATTCCTACTGGTCCGACAGTAGGGGCAGCTACTGACTGAACTTGGAGGCCACCATCAGGAACGCTTGAATGTTAGGCAGAGATGGTGGCCAAAAATCAAAAAGCTTTATTGCCTCTCCCCCCCCCCCCAAAAAAAATAATGTCACTATGAGTTAAGCAGAGTTTGTGACCACCATGTGCAGTCAGGCATCCATCCAAGCATTCCATTGCCACAGTACTCCTCAAGGTCAGACTCAACATTCACGAGGCTACAGAGAAAGGTCACCACTGCAGCAAACTACAGTGACCTGACATAAGCTTTTGACCTGATCCATCAGTCACCAGACCTTCTTTACAGGAAACTGAAATGGTTGGGATTAGACCTGCTTACAAAAGCACAGCTTGCAAATCACATAGAGGCATTCGCGCAAACGCTTGCTCTTGGTACCACCCTCTCCAAACACAAGCCAGTAAAGCCATCCATATCTCAGGGTTCTGTCTTAGGCCACCAGTCCCAACAAGGGTGGACTACAGGTAATGGTACATCTCTTTATCAGTTCTCCAAGTGCGGCTAACTTCAGGATGCCAACACAGCAAAAACAGCATACTTTATTTCACCATAATACAGTGATATTTCCCAACATTTCACCAAAACATTACTGGCTTCTTCAGGAGTTGAGTGCGCCAACAGAACACTTGCCTACTGTATTCAAATTTCAGCCTAAAACTGAGTACCAGAAAGTGCAAGGTAATGCACCGAGGGAACAAGAACTCCAGGATGGAGTACTGGATAGGAGGGGTGAGACTCAGTACCATGGCTGAGGAATGAGACCTTGGAGTTATCAACAACTCCCTAAAGTGCCAGCCCACCGGCACAGCAGTTGGATTTCCACTTATGACGCCAGTGACCTGGGTTCAGGAATGGGCCCGGGAGCTGGATAGCCAGCCGGGGGAAGAGGACTTGAGTGTCCTAGGAACTGCTCGTCCTCTTCGGAGGGAGGGGGGAACCAGAGCTCGGCTCTTATCTGGCCCCGGGTGGAGACCCGAGGTACAGCAAGCCCGATGCTTAACAGAGGGGCGACGTGCCAGACATCAGCGCTTCAGTGTCTTGACGTCCAGGGACATGGCATGCCGAGAGAACATCGGAAAAAAATGCGCAGCCTCCCAGTAGACAGAGCACCAGGCCCCGACCTTCAATGCCCCTACCGGCCCAGAGACAATGTTCCGACGAAACATAGACACATCGGGGTGGAAGGGCCCCCACCCCGTACCCGCCTGAGGGGTACAACTATGGCTCCATGGGGGATGGACTGTACAGGTCACCAGGTAGGTGAGTGAGGGCTGAAAAGGCTGTAGGTGTCTCCCAAAGAGGGGAGAGCAGTGAGGAGAGGGGAGTAAAAAAAAACCAAAAAAAAAAACCAACAACTCCCTAAAGCAATCGAGCCAATGCAACAAGGCTTACAGCAATGCAAATAGGATGTTTGGGTGTAACAGGAGGGGGACTGATGGCAGATAAAGGGAGGTCATACTTCCCTGTATAGATCTTTGGTGAGGCCACACCTGGAGTGCAGTTCCATGTCATAAGGGCGACTTTTCTGCAGTGACTCGCACAACAGCATGTACATTTCCCCAAATGTAAAATTGTCTCCTAACCCACCTCAGTGACTGCCAGGACAGTGACCAGGTGTACATTAACATTTAATCCGGGGGGGCTCTGTCCCCTTCACTCCCCCAAACTAATATAATCAACTCCTGGGGGAGGCATGCACTGGGGGAAAGGGGTATACACAGGAGGGGGGCACTGGTATTTCGGGGAGATACTGCGCCTAGGGCATCAATGGGCCGGGGAACAGCAGGATAAAAAAAAAAATTCTAACAGCCAATACTGTTAAAAACATTTTTCTCTACGGGAAGTCTCAAACCCGGGACCATCACCACATTAGTCTGTGACCCTATCCACCACACCAGGTGGCGAGCTCGGCAGCAGCAGGCTTAATTGCAGTATTTGACCTGCATCACTCTTCAGCTCCCGCTCATCATTCGCCCTCGTCATTGCATCGCTCCTTACTCACTATCCCCTCCCATCGCTATTTCTCCACACTCGCTATCCCGTCGGACACGCAAATCGAGTCACTCATATTTGAGTTGCTCAGTTTGTTTTGCCCATATAACGGGATACCCTGGAAGTACTGCACCCAGTTCTGGGGTCCTCGCCTCAGGAAGGATAACTATAGGCTCGAGATGCTGCAGCACAGGGTAATAAAAATAATTCAGGGTGATCAGGGCAGGTCCTATGAGGAGCGCCTCAAGGTATGTATTTGCTGGTGACCAAAAGAGAGAGGGGATATATAACCGAGACCTTCAAGTTCCTAAAAGGAATTAATAAGGTGACCTGCGGGAACTACTGAACTTGAATACCAGCTTGGGTTGCGCTGTCATTCTTCTTACAGACCCACCATGGGGATCAAACACCAGCCAGGTGTAGAATGGAGGAAGAATCGATAATGGAAGGGTTACTACGGGGCCTTCTTTCCCCATCACTTCGCATGCCCAACTCCACCAAATGGCCTACTTCATTCATGCATCACATGCTTAGAATCTGGAGGGGGGGCCGCACCAATACATAGGGCACTCTTGGGGGCTTTCAGCCAATGTGGTCTTACATACTAGTTTTACCAGTCAAAAAGGGGATAACGTTTTCCTGCATCAGGTACTTTTACAATGGGATAAAATGGGCATTAGGAAGATTAGCGACCTTCATTATGGGGAGTTTCTTGCACCTTTCTAGGGTAGGGACTTTGGGCAAACTAGAGGGATCATGCAGGCCTCATCTGCTGAGTCTTTCTTATGTTCTTTCTCTGAACTTTAGCAGTGGTATGGTACTAAAATAGGTGATTTTTTGCATATCTACAATTGAGAGTTCTTGGATGATGTGTCACCTACCACCTCCCTGACTGAGGACAAGCAGCTGCCTGACTCAGCTTTAAGAAGGGCCAGGATCAGCACCGAGAGGTGCAAGAGGCCTCCCGGGATCCCCTCTCCATAGTAGAACAAACAGCTGCCTGAAGCAGCTTTAAGAAGGGCCAGGATCAGCACCAAGAGTCGTAAGAGGTAACTACAGACCTCCTCCCTGCACACTCTTGCTGTGGGTGTTTTCAAGCCAGTGCTCAGGACTTTCTGCCCTCCGAAGTGAGCTGTAGGCTTTCTGGGCAGGGATTTGGATTGCAAAGTATGGGGTTTGGACTGTTTGTCAGAGGGTGCTTTAAGGGGCCAGTACCTGTATTGGGATCACTGTTTTCTGGACATTTTAACACTGCCTACAGCTCTGCTTTCTCAGCCTTTTGTATAGTACCTGTGGTAGATTGCTCTGTCGCGGGTCCTATCTGGTCCTGGGAACGCCATCTTGTTCTCCCTTCTCTCTCTATCCCAACAGTGGCAATGGAACTGACGTATGCACACTAGTGGCAAGGCAGCAGTGAATTGTACAACAGCCTGCGTACGCGCAGTACGAGTTAGTCCTCCTGCTGCATGCTAATCTTCTGTTTGTTCTACCTTCCCCACTTATAGGCCTCCAGGGATCCCCCCTCCACAGTAGGACAAGCAGCTGCCTGAAGCAGCTTTAAAAAGGGCCAGGATCAGCACCGAGAGGTGCAAGAGGTGACTACAGACCTCCTCACTGCACACTCTTGCTGGGGCTGTTAGCCAGTCAACGTTTGTGTGTCGACTGCCCCACCCACCCCAGCCACCCTTCGCCCAAGCCTGACTCTCCACTTATAACCCTACCTCGGTCACGTGACTTCCTGTAGCTCTGTTAACAAAGTCTCCACTTTCCCACCTGCTGGTTATATGAACCCTCCACCAGACAGCTTCTCTTCCTTTTCTGCCTGAGGACCTCAGTCTCTCCTCAGCCTCCACCTCTCTATACCCTGCTGATGCTCTAAGCCCCCCCCCCAGCTCTACTACTCCTTAACCTCCTCCTCCCTAGTACAGCTGTATGCCAACCCCCTTTTTTTCCTCTCAGGACACTTCCCACCTCACCCACCTCCAAACCACCCCCCAATCTGCCCTTTCTCTTGATCACCACTAGGAGTCGCTATCGTGCACCACTTTTCCAGCCTCCCCACCCACTGTTTCCAGCCTGCCGCCCACTGTTTATGGCATATCACACTGTACCATGGCGCCCACTAGCCTACGTTTTTAGGAGTTCTCCCCGTCAGTCTTGAACCTGGTCCCCTGCGCACCAAAGTCCGCCGCTCTATCACTGCGCCATGGATACTCCCTCCCTCTCTCAGTGTAGGCAGTGGACACCCTTTGTAGTTTACCTAACTACAATCCCTCTTCTACACATGGCCAACCCAGTCCAGCCCCCCATATGATTCCACTCTTACTACTGATAATACCCCTCCCCATATCAAACACACACCCCAACCCCCTGGACCAAGCCCCTCAGCTGCTCCAAGCCATCCCCCACACTGTCCTCCCCAGTGTCGGCCCCCCTTCTACCAACACATATGCTTCCGCTGCTGTCCCACCTTAACTCACCTTGGCCCCCAATCAGTCCCGCCATCCCCACCTTATGCTCACTCGACATTGACACTGCAGAGGGTCTGAAGGGAAAGGTATGCCTCTTTGCAGATGATACAAAGATCTGTAACAGAGTTGATACACAAGGGGGGTAGAAAGGATGAGAAAGAACTTGGCAAGGTTGGAGGAATGGTCAGACATATGGCAGCTTAGATTCAATGCAAAGAAGTGCAAAGTAATGCACCTGGGAAACAAAAACCCAGGAGAAGAGTACACAATAGCAGGGGAGGTACTAACAACAACAAAAAGGGAATGTGACCTGGGGGTAGTCATATCAGATGATCTAAAGGTGGGCAAGCAATGTGAGAAGTCAGTAAGGAGAGCCAGGGGGATACTGGGATGCACAGGAAGAGGCATCACAAGTAGAAAAAGGGAATAGGTTATCCCTCTGTACAGACAGTTGGTGAGACCCCATCTGGAGTACTGTGTGCAGTTTTGGAGACCTCATCTATGCAAGGACATAGACAGGATGGAAGCAGTCCAGAGGAGGGCAACTAAAATGGTGCAGGGTCTGCATCAGAAATCATATGAAGAGAGACTAAGAGAGCTTAATATGTAGACCCTTGATGAAAGGAGGGACGGGGGGGACATGATAGAAACGTTCAAGTACCTCAAGGGAATCAACAAAGTCCAAGATGGTAGCATCTTTCAGAAAAAGAGATGTGTAAGAACAAGGGGTCACAATTTAAAGATAGAGGGAGGACGGCTCAGGGGTAATGTGAGGAAATCTTTTTTCATGGAGAGAGTGGTGGATGCATGGAATTGCCTTCCTGGGGAGGTTGTTGGGGCTAAAACAGTAGGGGAATTCAAACATGCATGGGACAGACACAAGGCAATTGTAGTGGGGGGGTGGCAGGAAGTAGGCTGTTGGTTAACTAGAATCTGCAGCTTATCCAGTAGGTAGGGAAATGGGCAGACTGGGTGGGCCAAGTGGCCCTTATCTACCGTCAAAGTCTATGTTTCTATACCATGTACACGGAGTGGGCGTAGGCCTTATAGCCTCACGACCAACTGAATAAATGAGCACAGGCCTCTCATCAGAGCGATTTCCCTGCTACTCCTGCTATCTGGAAACATCCACCCCAACCCAGGTCCAAGCGCCACTGGCCCCTCCAAGGCCCCCCTTATAATCACTGTGGCCTATATCCCGCCCCACAAGCAAGCCCGTGCTCTCCACTCCCTAGCGGAGTACATTGGCAGCCTCCACCATAAGTCAGAACACATGCTACTAGGTGACCTCAACCAAAACTGACTTGTCAAAATGGCCGCCTCATCCAACAAAAGACCCTCACTGCCCTAGACCTCCACCAGATGGTGACACAACCAGTTAGGTGCAACCCAGCCACTGGCACACACACCTTGCTGGACGTCATTCTCATCAACCGGCCCCATAAAATTATGGACATCGAAGTCCTAACAAACTCCTTTAGTGACCACTCCCCAGTGATTTGTTCATGGTCGGGCAAGCGACCTGCACCATCCCCAACCACTACGCTCCAACGCCACCTCCGCCCAGGAAAGCTCTCTAATTTCAAGCAGCAGCTTGCTCAATGGGACTGGTCCCCAATCTACCAAGCCACCAGCGTGGATGCAGCGCTTAATTACTTCTACGCCTCGTTCGCCCAGGCCTGCGATGTCTTTGCCCCGCTAAAAAAGTCCAATGCTAAGAAGCAAAATGCTCCTTGGATAACACCGTCTCTTCTCCAGCAGCTCAAAGGCCATGATAACCTGTGGCATAGAGCCAATGACTCAGGCAAACCTGCTGACAAGCAGACCTACAGAGCAGCATGGAATAGATGCACCTGGGCTATTTGAAAGGTGAAAGCTGAACACTACAGGGCCACCCTAACTGCCTCCTGGGGCTCATCCAGCAAATTCTGGGATAACATAAAAACCTTAAATGGCAAATCGCAAACACCACCCCCCTACCAAATTGCAACAAAGGGCTCAGTCACCACAGACCCAAAAGAAATTGCCAACTATCTCAACGACAGCTTTACTGACCTAAGCCCTGTACTCCCCCCAATTTTTTTGACCCTGTACCCACCCCTGACCCCCCTCTCATGGCCACCTTCTATCTCTGAACTATCTCCCCCCAGTAAGCACGGTCTTACCTAGCCAAGGCCCTGAACTGAACCAGCCTCCTAAATGACCCGCTTGACATTAAACTCCTCTGCCTGGCGTTGGATGTGCTGCTGCTCCCATTCACCGGGCTGCTGAACTGCTCCCTCTGCCTAGGACAGTTCCCCACTGCTTGGAAGAATGCAGTCGTCACACCCATCCACATAGGAGGTGATCCTCTACCATCCGAAAACTACTGACCAATTTCCATTCTCCCCTCCCATCCAAAGCACTAGAAAAAGTAGTGGCTGATCAGCTGACACATTACCTTGAAACCCATAACCTGCTCTGCAAAGAACAGCATGGGTTCTGCGCTGGGCATAGCACCACCACAGCCCTCTTAGAATTCTCAAACCACATTCACTCTGCACTTGACAAAGGACACATTGCAGGGGCCATGTTCATTGACCTATCCAAGGCCTTTGACACGGTCAATCATCCCCTCCTGCTAAACTCCCTCTTCCAAATAGGGTTCTCACAAGGACCCTTGGATTGGTTCTCTAGTTACCTGATGTCCAGGTCTCAGTGTGTACGGATAAATAACACAGTATCCTGCACCCGCCCCATCCACTCTGGAGTCCTGCAGGGCTCCATTCTAGGGCCATTGCATTTTAGCCTGTTTCTAAAAGTGGTTCCCACTTCGTGCACTGAAAAGATCCTACTTCATGCTGACAAAGTCATCATCTGTGCCTCCCACACCAACCCAACCAATCTGTAGGCCTCACTTCAGAACGCTTTCAATCAGGCCGCGCACTGGTTCACTGAGCGTAGGCTTGTCATGAATCTGACAAAAACAAAGACCCTACTATTCACACATCACCAAAGCAAATTAAAAAAATGCCCACTTGCATGTCCAATCCAGGTCACTCTACACCCTAAAGCAGGTCTTATCTTACAAATATCTGGGGGTTATCTTCGACCCTGCCCTCACTTTCCACGCACACATCAGCACCCTCACATCTGCTACCAATGCATGTATCGGCCTTCTTTATCACCACAAGGCTTGCCTACCACTAGAAGCCCTAAGGCTAGCTATCACCTCATCAGTCATGTCCCTGGTTGACTATGGGCTGCTGGTCTATGCCGCCACAGACGTCACAGCTATCAGTAAAATAAAAGTAGTAATTAACAAAGCCTGCAGGCTCCTGAATGATGCGGACCGTACAACGCACACGTGCACACTCTACTCCCTTGCCCAGATTCTCAACTTTGATGAAAGGGTTCAGTACCAGGCCTGCCTCATGGCCAAACAATCCTTTCTTGGTATGACTCCTCCAGGACTATCGGCCTCCCAAACCTCCACCACCCCCACGGTAAACACCCGCAGCTTGGACTATGTAACTATGGCTATTCCCAGGGTCAGGACTATGCTAGCCAAGTAATTTCTTCCCATCAGGGCCCCCACATGGTTTAACTCCCTACCCCCATCGGTTACATACCACGCTAAGTTTGGCCCCTACAAAGTGGCCCTCAAGAACCACCTCCTTACCACCCACACATGTACTCTACCTGCCCGCAATAGGCCCACCACCTGTGACAGTCCTCAACTGGCCCGCCATCATACCTAGCTCTAGTTGGCAACCCCTCATCTGAGCCCACTCGTGCTGACAAAGTCTACCTACAGACTGCTCCATTTTTTTCTTCGTGATCCGCCGTATATCTCTATAACTGCCTAACTGATTCAGCTACCACTCTGTATAGCACACCTGCCCCATTATTTGTGATGCATGGTATATCTCTCTCTTGAACACCTGTATTAGCTACCTCTCTGTATAGGACACTTCTATAAACCTATCTTCTATGTAACTATTGTTATATTGTATTATATCTTGTGCCGAGTTGTACTGTAAACAGTTATTTTCTCTTGTCTATGTTGTTCTTGTTAAACTGACGTGGAGCCTTTGGAAATGAGTCTATGACTCAAAGGTTTGTTATTCCGATACTTTCAAATAAATAAATGAAATACATTTTTTCTAAACCACAACTAATATTTATTTATGACAATTTCAGATAACACCTTTGAGCAAACAGTGATCTTTTACAAAGGTTCCACGTCATTGACAATGGACAAGAATAGACAAGAACAGGCAGGTAGATAACAGTTAATACAATTACAGTACATGGACAATGGACAAGTATAGACAGGAACAGGCAGGTAGATAGTTACTACAATTACAGTACATGGACAATGGACAAGTATAGACAGGAATAGGCAGGTAGATAATAGTTAATACAATTACAGTACATGGACAATGGACAAGTATAGACAGGAACAGGCAGGTAGATAACAGTTAATACAATTACAGTACACGGACAATGGACAAGTATAGACAGGAACAGGCAGGTAGATAACAGTTAATACAGTTACAGTACATGGACAATGGACAAGTATAGACAGGAACAGGCAGGTAGATAACAGTTAATACAGTTACAGTATATGGACAATGGACAAGTATAGACAAGAACAGGCAGGTAGATAACAGTTAATGCAATTACAGTACATGAGCTGCCAGTGGCTTTGTCCAGATAAGACAAGACAATAGAATTAATAACAGGTAAAACATTACAGATTGCATGAGCTGTCAAAGACTTTGTCAGGATCAACGTGGATGGAAGCAATGGTGCAATATCGCCAGACATTATACAAAGAGAGCCTGGGGCAATCACAGTTGAAATAGTGATCTGACAAGTGCATGAGAGGGCCAGAGGTGGTTGGTGAGAGGACACGGTAGTAGGGAACAGGCAGGAACCGAGGGGGTGGGAGATTGAAGGGATAAGGTAGGTGGTGAAGGAGAGGAGTAGGTGGTGATGGAGGGAAGGGGAAAGGGATGGGAGATGTAAGTGGGGGTAACAGGATGGGTGGGGGGAGGAGAGAAGAGTTAGAATGGGCAAGGAGGAGAAAGGAAAGAGAAATGAGAACTAGAAGGGAGTTAAGGAGAGCTAGGGCAGAAAGGAGAGGGAGAATATGAGACCTAGGAGGTGCAAGGGTTAATAGGTAAGGGGAGGGACAAGGATGTGAGAGGGAATGGAGAGAGGGAGGAGTGAAATCTGGGGGAGCAAAGGAGGAGGCTGAGGTGGCTGACATGAGATATTGGAAAGAGTTAACAGGGAGGGAGTGGGGTGTAGGAAGAGTGCATAAGTAATGGAGAGGCCAGGAGGGTGAGCAGGGGATTTAAGTATAGCAGTCACAGTAGCCACTGGCCACCAAGTGCTGTCGTGGTTTGTGCTTAAAGGAGCTGAGATTTGGTGCGTTGGTGATATCCACTTGGAATGTGTTGAACCAATTAGAGGCCCTAACTTTGTAGGAGTGCTGCCCTTGAGTGGTTTGGCAGTGGGGAACTGCGAAGACTAGTGTTCCAGAACTCCTGGTAAGGCAGGTGGCACAGTGAGGGGAAAGTATAGACTGGACCCCTGGTGGAAGGAGGCCTAGCGCTGTCTTCTTAGCAAGTAAGCAGGTCTGATACTTAAATCTGCCTTGAAGTTGTAGCCAGTTAGCCTGTTCATAGAGATCACGTGTGTGTGAGTCTAGAGGCTGTGATGAGGAGCCGGCAGCCCTTGTTTAAGGCTATGGCAATACACCGGAGGGCAGTGTCAGTAGTTGATCCATAAACTATGAGGCCATAGTCAATTAAAGAGGTGATTGAGCTCTGGATGGCAAGTTTTAATGCTTCATCTGTCAGACAGTGCCTATGCCTATATAGCAGGCATATGCGTGTATTCACATGTAACCCCCCTGCAAATGGGGGTTCCCAAAAGACTTCCAGGAGCTTGCTTGAATGCTCCAAGCCTGAATGGTGTTTGGCATTTAAGCCATTTATCAGTGAGTGTTTTTAGAGCCTCTGGTACTGTCTCTTTAAGAGCTGTCTGCTTGCAGACATAATTAGTTTGTATGGGGGGACTGTGTGCTTCTCTGAGTACCACCTGAGCTGCTGCCAATTCACTTCATTTTTGCAGTCACTAGGAGTGCAAAGGGAACCTATCTGAAAGATGTAACTGTTTGCCAGAAATTATTTAGAGTAATAATGAAATTACAGTTTGTCTAACCTGCTTTCTTTGCAGTCAGAACTGTGTCTGCTAGTTCTCCATTCTAGTTTTGAACTGCTGAACTGGACCAATCAGTGTGGGTAAGCTAGCTCTAAAATGGTGCCTTGGACGAATCAGAACTTGACTCATAATCTGAGCCAGCCACAAGAGGATTGTATGGGCAGTGACTTGGGAGATGTAGTTAGACTTCAGTGCCTTTTGGACCAACAGCAGCAGTCTATTGTGAGTGACAGCCAATCCAGTCAAGAACTGGGAGGAACTCAAAGGAAATGCCCGGTTTTGTCGGTTGAGTTGGAGTTGAGCTTTGGCAGTGAAGAAGGAAGGAGCCCTGTGCTTTTCAGTGTGCAGTTTTAGTCAAAAACGTGTGTAAGGCCCAGAGTTCCGGTTCAGCTTGTTAGGACTGAATCTTCCTGTGAAAAGAATCAAAGGATCTCTGAAGAGTAGAAACCAGGCTCACCCTGTAGAAGACTGGAAGAATTGCTGAAAATTGCACGGTCTGTCAGGAACTGAATCTGCTGTGTGTTCTCCGGGTATTGTGCAGTAATTGCATCGGGATACAGATGCAGCCTGCCTGGTATAGTGCTTTCTTTTATATAAATGTGTGAAGAGGTTTGTGTACCTCAGTGAGCCTGCTGACATTGAAGGACCCTATCTTATTTGGAGGTCGTGAGTACTAATTCAGGGTCGCTCCTGTTGAATTGCCACATTAAATCCAAATGAAATTACTGTACTGCTGACTGTTTAATTCTCCTTTCTGTGGTGAAAGGGCCCCACCAGCTGCCACGGTTTGGACTAGCTACTAGGCTTGGGTACCCAGGGACAGTAACTGATAGGGATAGGCCTGTGCACAGAGCCATAGGTAGATTATTAGAGTGATAAGCTAATTAACCTGATTTCCCTGTCCTTGTTATATCCCCCAAATAAATCAGAGCTGCTTGTTTCAGCAAAGTTATACTGCCTGAGGTATTTGTCTATGTTAAAGTACTGTACTGTGATTGTTGCACTGTATCTCATTTCACAGGAGGTCCCAGTGCCGGAACCAGACCTGGGGTAAGTGTATACTGTGAAGGTAATTCTGATATTGTGTGGGCCACTAGTAGGAAGAAAGGGGTTGCAGTGTCCCAGAGGGCTGTGACCAAGTTAGTTTAACTATTGCAAACCCTGACCTCTGGGTGGAGGCACCCGCCATTGGATCCAGGCCCTCAACCTGTTAGTGGCAAATCAGGCAGGGTAGTAGCCCCTGGGATAGCGCCATCTAGGGGTTACATCTTGAGGCTCACCGCTGGGATTGTGTGTCTCTAGTGGCCATATTTACGAACCACTGTTAAGAAAAAATGGGTACCTGACAGAAGTGGCTGTGCACCGCTGGTGGAGTGGTGTACTGGGGAGGAGATCACCCCCAAAATGCTATGCTTATCCTGGACATCCCACTGGGTATCAATACGGACACTGTGCAGGGAGTACTTTCCAAGGTGGAAGGTTTACAAAACCTGTGGTGGTGGGTCGGCATGCTAATCTGCTCACCCACACTTTCCTGGCCCTAGTAGAGTTTAAGGATCCCATAGATAGCTCCAAAGTGCCACAGACCATTACCCCAGAGGAGCCCTCACTGCTTGGAGAGTGATAACTAAGGACAGTAAAGACCCGGGGAATCAGCCCCCACCACTATCTGAAACTTTGAGGAGAAATTTGCTGAATGGTTGCTGGAGAGGGAAACTGTGGAGGACTTGAAGAAACTATTCTTGCCACCTGGGGTGTTCCTCCCCAACACCCTGTCCTGCTCCAGTGCCCGTAATGGTGGCTGAACCAATGCAGACTCCTATTTCTGCACCTGCCATTAGTCACGACTTCACCGAAGGTTGAGGATCTTCTCTGGCACCCTCCCACCCCCAGGGAGGATGACTGGAGACCTGATAGACTATGTTGCCCCTCAGTGCTAGAATGGCAATGCTCGGAAGGCAAAGCTGAAAGAGGGTTAGTGAGAGCCTCCGAGGTCCTGCCCTGGCTACCATCCGTGCAAACGGGCCAGTAACCCTGAAGCGACTGCACAGGCCTATCTTGAGGCCTTGGAGAATGTGTATGGGAGCCCAGATTCTGATGAGGACCTATGGTGGAGAGTAAGAAATGCACAACAGTACCAAGGGGAGTTGTTGTCTGTGTATGTCTCTCGCTGGAAAAATTGTTGCAAGAATGCCTCAGAAAGGGTAGTTTGCCAGCGATTGAACTGGACCGAACCAGACTGGACAGAATCCTTGAGTCTGCCCCTTCTCAGAACTGCTGTTGCTTCAGTTACGCCTGGCAAATCGACTGGAATCCCCACCTCCTATGATGAGTTAATGAGAGAAATTGAGGAGTTGAGAAAAGGCGACTCGGGAGGTACCTGCACCAACAGCTGTGGCTACGACCCGAGTGACTGAGGGTGACCCATCAAGTGAAGTTCAGGGCAGAGGTTGACAGTCAATGAGTGCTCTGACAAGGAAAAAGATATGCCACAATGGGGCTAACTGTTGAGAGATCCGGAATTCAAAAACAGTCCTTTATGAAGGCCACGCCTGCAAGTACGGGCCCTGACCTATATCCGACAGCATCTGGTATGGGGTGGGGTACCCATGTATCTCCTGCTGATAACAGCTCCAAACTCAATTCCTTGACCATGGAAGTGGAGAAACTGACGAGATGTCTCCAAATGCTTATCACGCCATAGACAGAGATGGCACCCAGGTTTCCAGTTAGTAATACCCCGCCCTGGCTCCCAGTGTGGCGCCTGCCAGCTCAAACTCCAGAAAGTATGTTTTGCTATAATTGTGGGAAAGATGGGCACATGAAAAGGAATGCCAGTCCCCAAAAGACACTGACAAAGTTGCATATAGGCTACAAGGAGAGCTTGAGAAGAAATCAGTGGTTAAGAGGTGTACGACATGATCCCAGTGAGGGCACCAAAAATGCTAATTCACGTCCCTTGTGGCAAGGTCAGTTGCCCAGGCCCCTACTACCTCTCCAGACTGGTCCAGAATAGTGGGTCCTCCATGGAGACCACTGTAAGGTGAATGGAGTGTCTACAAGAGCTGTATTAGACAGTGGCTCCCAAGTGACAATTATGTTCCAGGATTGGTATCAGAAGCATTTGTCAGACGTACCCTTACAACCATTAGAAGGACTGCATGTATGGGGGTTAAGTGAGAAGGCCTACCTCATTCCGGGTATATCCGAATTTGGCTGTCTTTCCCCACCTCCGTGGCTGGAGTGGCTGAACAAGTAGAGACCCTAGCCTTAGTGTGTCCCCCACTGGACTGTAATGATGGTGTCCTTTGTTGATTGGAACAAATGCTCATATGTTCGGAAGGCTGGCACAGTTGTGTTATGAAAACAGGGTCAAAGACTAGTAGAGCTTTAAGAGTTCCGGCTTTAATTAAGAAGGCCTATGAGGCACAGAGAGATGCTGAAAAACAGAACCAGAGGAACCAGTCGGAATTGTATGGAAGAAGGATCCTGAGTCTCTGATCCTGGCAAATGCCCAGTGTACCTTACAGGAGAGGTCCGTATCAGAAAGGATGTTAAGAATAAAATATTAATGTTGGATGCACCAGGCGTGGAAAATTGCCAGAGGGACTGCTGGTCAAGCCTAGTATTTTGCCCGTCAGAGCCCATGCTTATGCCAGAAGGGTAATGGTCCAAGTTCATAATGTGTCTGAAAGAGACATTCGAGTAAACAGAGGTTGCATCCTGGCTAATGTGCATTGTGCAGACACTGCAGTGCTACCAGCAGCAAGAGTTCAAGGAAGAATGACAGAGTAACGCTTGACTTGTTTGATTTCGCGACCCCCGCTGCCAGCTGAATGGAAAGTGAGGATCAGTGAGAAGCTTGCCCAGAGAGATCAGGTGTTTTCTTTAAAGGAATGGGATGTAGGATGCATGCAAGGAGCTGAGCACAATATCCGCTGCATGACGAAGACCATTTCGTGAGAGGTCTCGACGCCTGGCACCTGCTGACATAGATGATGTGAGACGGCATCTGCAAGAGATGTTAGCTGCTGTGTAATACAAGAATCCAGAAGCCCTTATGCTTCCCCATTGTGGTAGTGAGGAAAAGAATGGAACAGTAAGGATGTGTGGATTATCGCACCTTAAACCGGCGGACTATCCCTGATCAGTACACAATGCCCCGCATTCAGGATGCTTGGACTGCCTAAACGGGAGCAAGTGGTTCTTCGTGCTGGATCTCCGCAGTGGGTACTACCAGATCCCGATGGCCCCAGAGGACCGTGAGAAGACTGCCTTTATCTGTCCGCTTGGCTTCTATGAATTCATGAGGATGCCTCAAGGGATTTCAGGTGCCCCAGCCACTTTTCAACGATTGATGGAGCGTGCAGTGGGGGACATGAACTTACTAGAGTGCCTGGTATACCTAGATGATGTTATTGTGTTTGGCAGCTCACTGGAGGAACATGAAAGCAGATTATTTAAGGTATTGGACCGACTGGAGGACTTTGGCCTTAAACTGTCCATTGATAAGTGTCAATTTTTCAAACATCAGTAAAGTATGTGGGACACATAGTATCCACCGAGGAATAGAGACCGACCCAAGTAAAGTTGAGGCCTTGACCACCTGGCCACAGCCCAAAATCTAAAAGAACTGCAAAGATTCCTGGATTCTGTGGTTATTATCGGCGCTCATCAAGGACTATTCAAGAGTGATCCGCCTTTACTTAACCTTACTCAAGGGTATCCCCAACCCACAAAAAATACCAAAAGTCAGCGTCCCTCAAGACTGAAAGAGTGTATTTTCATCCAAGTGAAGTATTTGGGGCCCGCTGACTCCTGATTGTGAGACTGCTTTTCATGAGATCATATATCAACTTACCCATGCTCCAGTGCTGGCCTATGCCGATCCAAGAAAACCCTACGTCCTGCACACTGATGCTAGCTTGCAAGGGTTGGGGCTGTGTTGTACCAAGAGCACTAGAATGGCCTGAGACCAGTGGCCTTTGCCAGAGAAGCCTGACCCCATCCTAAAGAACTATCCTGTACCATGTTAGAGTTCCTAGCTTTGAAGTGGGCTATTGTTGACCAATTCCATGAGTACTTGTATGGGGCTAAATACTAGTAAAACTGACAATAATCCTTTGACCTATGTGCAGACCTCTCAGCTCTGTTGGATGCCACTGGCCATAGGTGGCTTTCTGCATTATCTACATATGACTATGCTCTCGAATACCGAGCAGGTCTGAACCACATAGATGCTGATGCTCTCCCGGAGGCCTGTTCCCAGAATGATTGGGTCCGATTGGCAGAACCTGACATTCGGCACTCTGCCGAAGTTTGACAGGAGGAACAAATGTCCACGGACGCAGTGGACTGCATGGTGGATTGCTTGGGAGCCTCTGAGAATTGCATACCTGCTGCTTATTGCCACTTTTCTGCAATAGACATTGGTGCACTGCCTCAGCTGGACAATGACAGTATTCGGCGGGCTCAACTCGCGATCCCATGATCAAAGCAGCTTTAGAAGCCCTCTATGCAGGAAAAGATGTGTCCAAATTACGCCCACTGATTTGAGAACTGCACTGTTATACAAAGAAGGTCCTAAGTTGAAACTGATCAATAAACTGTTGTACAGAGAAACAGTAGAGAGGGGGACAAGTAGACAAACAACAACTAGTGCTGCCCACTGCCTTTCGAGACTCAGTACTGAGGTCCTGCACAACACATGGGGCACCTTGGTATAGACAGAACACTTGACTTGGTGAGATCCAGATTCTATTGGCCTAAGATGGGGCTGATGTGGGAGCACATTCAACTTGTAGTCGCTGCTTACAGAGGAAAGCTTTGCCCCAGAGGGCTGCCCCCTTGTTAACATCACCACCAGTGCACCCATGGAGCTGGTCTGTATTGATTTTCTGAGTTTGGAGTCAGATCAAAGAAATATCAGTAATGTGCTGGTGGTCACTGACCATTTCACGAGATATGCCCAAGCTTTCCCACCAAAGACCAGAAAGCATCCACTGTGGCCAAAGTACTTGTAGAAAACTTTTTGTTCACTATGGGGCTCCACAAAGAATCCATTCTGATCAAGGGAGAGACTTTGAGAGTCGCCTGATCAAAGAGATGCTTTCTCTGTGGGAGGCGAAGTCCAGAACCACTCCTTACCACCCCCCAGGGGGACCCACAGCCTGAACGCTTTCAACCGCGACTTGCTAGATATGCTAGGCACCCTGCACCCAAAGGACAAGCCTAGATGGAGCCAACAAATTAGCACCCTGGTACATGCTTATAACTGCACCAAAGTGATGCCACTGGATTCTCCCCCTACCGCCTGATGTTTGGAAGAGAAGCTCGACTACCAGTAGATGTGTGTTTTGGGGTCTCTCCTGATGGGGTTCAAGCTGACAACTATTTACAGTATGTGCAAAAGTTAAAGGCCCAGCTAACTCATGCGTACCAACTGGCTCAAACCATGGCTGCCAAAAGAAATCTGGCCAACAAAGAAAGGTATGATAAAAAGGTGAAAGCACAGAACTCCAGGAGGGAGATCGGGTATTGCTAAGAAATCTGGGACTGCATGGCAAGCACAAGATTGCTGACAGATGGCACCATCTCCCTCACATTGTAGTGGGCAAACTAGATGATCTGCCAGTGTACAAAAGTAAGGCCTGAGAATAATTCAAAAGATGTAAAACAATGCATAGAAATCATTTACTGCCCATTGGACAAATCCTGATTGAGTCTGAGCCCCAGAAGATGCCCCTCTGGACCAGTGACTAGAGCTGCTGCTAAGAAAGATCAAGAAAGTCTGCACCTACAGAAGCAAAGTTAAAGTGTTCCTCCACAAGTCCCAGTTGAGCATGACTGTCAGTCCATATCAGAAGAAAGTGAGAGGACTTTGAATACTCATCCTTCTTACGACTGAGTCAATTGTTTCGGGCAATCCCCTAGTCAATACTGGAGACAAAGCTGGGCCTTCTGGACTGTCTAAGCCCCCAGCTTCATCCCTGGAGCCAATGCTCCCAGAAAGTGAAGTGCAAAGCATCAGATCAGATGAAATGGAATCATTGTGCATGGTTGAACTGTTTGAGCTTTCAGGAGGAAAATGATAGATTGGGGCAGACTGGTGATACACCCAACAAGAAGAGTATTTTGAGTGCCCTGACAGTCCACTGCCAGTGTCCGAAAGCTCTCCATGCGAGCCAAATGTTGTGGACTCAGAAACTGTAACTCCTGGAGCTGAAAGTGCCCCAAGTTCTAGCCCTCTACCCCATGGAGACTCCCTGACAAGTGAGGACAATGCTGAAAATGAGGCTCAGAGTGCAGAGACTATAACAGTTCCCCTAGAAAGACTGGTCGAGCTGTAAAGCCTGTGGTGCACCTCAGTTATGATTCACTTGGGAGGCCTGTGGACTTGCCTCTCAATGTTGTCCATAAAGGAGTGTATGTGTCCCGGGCTCATTGCCCAAACTGAGCATCAGTGCTAACTCAAGTTACTTGTGTTGCCCTCTAAGTATGGTGCCCTTGCCCCATCCAGCCCCAAGGTAACTGATAGGAAGGGCCCTCTCTTCAGGTTTCATGTACAAGAGATAATAACTTGAGTTATGGTACAATGTGTATGTAATACTGTGTAAAGAGTGACGTACTGCAATGTTTCAGAAATGTGTTCTTGGTAAAATGATATATTGACTGATGATTACATGTGCGAGCCTAATGCAAATGTATATGGTTGCAGTTGAAACTTATGGGGGTACTTGCTTGACGCGGACGTCAAGCTTTCCCAGGCCAGGAAGGGTGTAACCCCCAAAATGGGGGGTTCCCAAAAGACTTCCAGGAGCTTGCTTGAATGCTCCAAGCCTGAATGGTGTTTGGCATTTAAGCCATTTATCAGTGAGTGTTTTAGAGCCTCTGGTACTGTCTCTTTAAGAGCTGTCTGCTTGCAGACATAATTAGTTTGTATGGGGGACTGTGCTTCTCTGAGTACCACTCGAGCTGCTGCCAATTCACTTCATTTTGCAGTCACTAGGAGTGCAAAGGAACCTATCTGAAAGATGTAACTGTTTGCCAGAAATTATTTAGAGTAATAATGAAATTACAGTTTGTCTAACCTGCTTTTGCAGTCAGAACTGTGTCTGCTAGTTCCCATTCTAGTTTTGAACTGCTGAACTGGACCAATCAGTGTGGGGTAAGCTAGCTCTAAAATGGTGCCTTGGACGAATCAGAACTTGACTCATAATCTGAGCCAGCCACAAGAGGATTGTATGGGCAGTGACTCTGGGAGATGTAGTTTAGACTTCAGTGCCTTTTGGACCAACAGCAGCAGTCTATTGTGAGTGACAGCCAATCCAGTCAAGAACTGGGAGGAACTCAAAGGAAATGCCCGGTTTTGTCGGTTGGAGTTGGAGTTGAGCTTTGGCAGTGAAGAAGGAAGGAGCCCTGTGCTTTTTCAGTGTGCAGTTTTAGTCAAAAAACGTGTGTAAGGCCCAGAGTTCCGGTCTGCAGCTTGTTAGGACTGAATCCGTCCTGTGAAAAGAATCAAAGGATCTCTGAAGAGTAGAAACCAGGCTCACCCTGTAGAAGACTGGAAGAATTGCTGAAAATTGCACTCGGTCTGTCAGGAACTGAATCTGCTGTGTGTTCTCCGGGTATTGTGCAGTAATTGCGATCGGGATACAGATGCAGCCTGCCTGGTATAGTGCTTTTTTATATAAATGTGTGAAGAGGTTTGTGTACCTCAAGTGAGCCCTGCTGACATTGAAGGACCCTATCTTATTTGGAGGTCGTGAGTACTAATTCAGGGTCGCTCCTGTTGAATTGCCACATTAAATCCAAATGGAATTACTGTACTGCTGACTGTTTAATTCTCCTTTTCTCTGTGTGAAAGGGCCCTACCAGCTGCCACGGTTTGGACTAGCCACCTAGGGCTTGGGTACCCAGGGACAGTAACTGATAGGGATAGGCCTGTGCACAGAGCCATAGGTAGATTATTAGAGTGATAAGCTAATTAACCTGATTTCCCCCTGTCCTTGTTATATCCCCCTAAATAAATCAGAGCTGCTTGTTTCAGCAAAGTTATACTGCCTGAGGTATTTGTCTATGTTAAAGTACTGTACTGTGATTGTTGCACTGTATCTCATTTCACAGGAGGTCCCAGTGCCGGAACCAGACCTGGGGGTAAGTGTATACTGTGAAGGTAATTCTGATATATTGTGTGGGCCACTAGTGGGAAGAAAGGGGGGTTGCAGTGTCCCAGAGGGCTGTGACCAAGTTAGTTTAACTATTGCAAACCCTGACCTCTGGGTGGAGGCACCCGCCATTGGATCCAGGCCCCTCAACCTGTTAGTGGCAAATCAGGCAGGGGTAGTAGCCCCTGGGATAGCGCCATCTAGGGGTTACACACAGCTTTAGCTAGGTTATTTATATGTGTGGAGTCTGAAAGAGTGGAGTCGAGGGTCACACCCAGGTATCTGAACTGGCCTGCCTGTTCCAGCACAGCGCCACCACTATCGTAGATTAGCAGTTGTTGAGTTTGTGTTTGTTGTGAGTACCATGAAACAGCACTGATTTGGTTTTTGAGTAGTTTAGGATGAGTTTACTGTACGTGACCTGAACCAGGTTTCAGCTTCTGAGAAACTACACTGTAGCTGTTGCTGGAGGTGATGGGGGTTGGAATGGCTCGAGAAAATGATTGCATCTGCATAGAGTAGAATTCAGTCATGGCAAGTGGCAGGGAGGTTGTTCATGAAGATGATGAAGAGTAGGGGGGCCAAGGATGGAACCTTGTGGTACACCCAAACAGACTGGGAGGGGGGTCGAGATGGTGTCTCCAATTCTGACATGCTGAGAGCAGTCACTAAGGTAGCTTTGGAACCAGCGAGTGCAATCCGGTGAAAGACCAAGATGTGATAGTTGTCCGGTTAGTAGGGAGTGGTTAACTGTATCAAACGACTTAGTCAGATCAATAAAGGTGGCACCGGCCAATTGGTTGTGGTCTAGTGCCTGATGGATGAAGGAGGTGAAGTCTAGTAGTGCAGTGGTGGTGCTGTGACCTTTTGAAAAACCATGTTGCTGGGAACATTGGAGGTTATATTTTTCCAGCTAGTCTACAAGTTGTTCAGCAACTATCCTTTCCAAAGCCTTGGAGAGTGTGGGAGAAGGATGAATATAGGCCTGTAGTTGCTTGTGAGAGTCTTGTCACCACTTTTGTGGATAGGAGTCACCACAGCAGACTTCCATTTGCTTGGGAATTGCGAGAGCATAAGAGAGTGGTTGAGAATTTTCATAAGCGGTGGCAGAACTTCATCAACAGTGAGGGTGATAAGATTCAAACCAAGGGAGTCAGCACTATGCCTAGACTTCCCGAGTACTTTGAGTAGATGTTTCCTGGCTAGCCCTTCAGTGATAGCCTTAAAATAAAATGGGGGGGGGTGCAGCTGGGCTGCCTGAGGGATGGTGGGATGGGTTAGTGTTGGTGTAGGATCAAAGAAGTTAAGTGGGAGCACATGACTAAGGTCACAGAATGTTGAGTTGAAGGCATTAGCAATGGTTACTTTATCCAGGGTGATAGTTCCATCAATGTTGAGAACTGCAGGTGAAACTTTGTTTGTTTTTTCCAGTTACCTCGGAGAGGTTGTCCCAGAACTTCTTCCCATCATTCCAGGTGTTTGCAAGGGCATCCCTATAGTAGGAGGCTTTCGCCTGGCAGATAGCTCTTGTGTAAGCATTCCACACCAATTTGTAGGCCTGAGTATTCCCTAGGGCATTGGATGCTTTAGCACGGTACCAGAACTGGTCACGGGATTTCATCCATTCAAGGAAGTCATGAGTCACCCCATGGGTTTATTGATCCCCTAATCTTTCATTTCTTGTACAGAGCATGAACATCACATGCTGCGTTAAAGGTAGTGATAAAGTCAAGTAATATGCCCATATTAATCTCCGTCTATAAGCTATTTCTTGGTGCAATTCGCGCCTCCACCTCCCCAACTACGAAGGCCAGATCAGATTGGAAACGGGATTTAGACATCACTATAGATGATGCAACATGGAGAATAGCTATAAGGCATGTATGTCAGTGCTCTAGATCCAACACATTATGCAGAATTCAATATTTTATCCTATGCAGAGCTCATCTCCCACCTGCCAGGCTCCACAAATTTGATAATAGTGGGAGCCTGATGTGTCCAAGGTGTTTATTTACTTATTTATAGTATTTTGGTAACTGGGTAAACCCACTGAGACCAGAGGTCCCTTTTTAAGGGGTGACCCGGAATTAGTTACATACAGCATATATATTACAACATTTTACAATAAATCAAGAACAGAGGAGCACATAAGATCGACGGTACAGAGAGGAATACATATTTACAACATAATCGCAATAAAAAATTAGTCACAAAGCGGAGTCCGAGGGATCAGACAGATGTTTAAGTAGACAGGCATGTTGTAGACAACAGACATATTAAAGATAAGTAGTCTGGGTCAACATAACCATAGGGTCATTAATCTCACTATAACCACAGCAGTTCATTCAGTTTAAGATCCCGTGTGTAGAAATGTGTCTCCGGGGGGCTGAGTAGTACTTCAATGGTAACAGCTGCAGTGGCAGTGCTTCTCAGGTAGGGATGGGAGACTTTGTCCATATGGCCCTCTTGTGCCCTCAAGATTCCTCCTACTGGCATGGCATCCATGAACCGATGGAGAAGGCCTTGAGGGGCTCCCTGTCAAATTCTCCTTTAGAATTTATTTTAGGCGCGGCACCTAAACCTGCGAACCACCCATGGAAGATCAGACTCTGGCATATCCCTCTTGTGAAAGCCAGGAAAACTATTGCCCAAAACCGGGTTAGTAAAAACCCGCCAAGTGGCGCCCAATGGCTAAACAGCCTAATGTTGAGCATGAAGACAGAAAGATACCAGCTTACTTGGATGGGGCGGGCAGCAGCCTTTGACAGAGTCTGGCGCCCCCTGCTGGAAGTCTTTGAGCAGGGGGCTATAGATTCTTGAAAGCAGAGGGATACAAGAAGGAAATGGTGCTCATGTTTTGGTCCTATGTGGGTACTCCCTCTGGGCCCAAACATGTAAGATTGGGGGCGTGCTGTTTGTAAGATTGGGGGCATGCTGTCATGTAAGATTGGGGGCGTGCTGTCATGTAAGACTGGGGGCGTGCTGTATGGGTAGGGTGCATAGCACAAGATTGGGATATACAGCCTGGGGGCTCGATTCTCAAAGGGCCATTAGACTGATGCAAGCTGCGGCACAAGGCAGCTTGTGTCAAGGCCTGGTATGCCAGGCACCCTGCAGCCAATTCTCTAACTAGCAGGGTCCCAGCAGAGAAGTCCCTAGGCCTGCGGCAACCCTGGCTGTGTGCCACACAGACGGTACATTGGGAGGGCTTGTTACAAGCTGTGGGGTGGCTGTGTGCCAGTTCAGCATGGCCCTGCTGGCTAGCAGCTCCCACCCACCACCCAGCACCAATGTGCCCATTGAAGAAAATGTTAAACTTAATTTATCTTGGTGGTCTAGCAGTCCCCCACCCCCGACATGTCTGTTTCTGATGTTGTTAATATTACTTTACACTGGTGGTCTAGTGGTTCTTCCCTGTTTCGGAGCAAGCCTATTATAGACATTGTTAATATTACATTACCCTGCTGGTCCAGTGATTCCTCCCCGGCTGATAGTGTCCACCACTCCATTCCCCCAACCCAAACCATGAGCCGGCGACCGGCACAGCCCTCCTCACATCACCTCGTCTGGCCGCCGACTGAACTGTCACTGAGTACGTACTGTATACAGTATGTGCTCATTGACTGACAGCCCTGGGCACTATCTGCCAGGATGGGGGGGGGAGCTGCTAGACCACCAGGGTAAAGTAATATAAACAATGTCAATAATGGGCATATGGGGTGGGGGCAGGGCTGCTAGACCACCACTGTATATTAATAGTAACATTGTCCAACACGAGCATATCGTCCCTGTGTGTGTGTGCACATTGCCGCAAATTACTAAAGTCCTTCAGAGGACATTGTTCTATATACCCTTAGACTAGCCCTGGCTTGTCTAACGGTACTTAGAAATTTGCCCTCTGAGTGAGTTTAGAGAATCCCACAATTGGGGATGTGGTGGCTTGCATCTGCTGCATGCCCCCAGTGCCATGCCGATTTTGTGGCGCTCGGGCAACGCAAGCCCCGTTTGTTGTAGGCAGCTTGTGGTTGACACAGGGTGCCTTTGAGAATTGCTCCTGGTGCATCTTTTAGCGCAAGGTGCACTTTGCACCATTCTTTGTGGCGCAAGCCCCTTGCACCTTGCCGAAAGCTTTGAGAATCGAGCCCTGGATACTGTATCTAGTTGTACCTCTCATACATGTATGACTATAAGATTCTGTATATTTGTAATGTAAACCTCAACTGAAAGCACAAGTCTGTAAATTAAGTATGCATAATAATGTATGTTTGAAGCTTTTTTAATGCAAATATTAAAAAAAAAACTTGAATACCAGCTTGCGGTCACACGGTCATGAGAGGAAGCTAACAGGAGGGAGGTTTAGGGGGGACATGAGGAAATACTATTTTACAGAAAGGGCGGGAGAGCAATGGAGCAGGCTGCTAGCTGAGGTGGGTACAAAAATCGTTAGTGGTTTTAAGCGTGGCTGGGACAGAATGAAGGGCATAGTGGCTGCTCAGGGTATCAGAATCGGGGAGAAGAATACAGCAGGGTGGGGGGGGCTAGGACCCTGGAGGAACAGCAGGACCCAGTGCTAAATTGGGAACTTGGGCAGACTAGATGGACCTTTGGTGTAGGGAGGGGTGAACCAGCTCTGCCGCACTTTCGAACCCCCCCCCCACGGACCAGGCCAGCTCAGCTCTGACCAGGAAAACCATGCCTTTCATGGCTCAACTCAAATCGCTGAGTTGGGCCAGTTCAGAAGTGTGGTCCAGTTTGGGAATAATACTCTCGCTACCAGTACTGCATGGAAAAGGCAGGGCAAGGTGCAGAAATAAAAAAAAAAAAAAGCATCCCCTCCCGATCTCTGACAAATACTCCTGCATCCCTGAACCATCACATGACCAACAAAGGCAAACACTTATGATCCTGGGGCACTGAAGGGAGTCAACCAATGAGAGTCTCTGTTCTGTGATTGACTGATGTTCTAGCCAATCCTCTATGTTAGCCGGCATGGGGTCATAATGTCGTAAGACATTATGCCGCATGCATATATTGCGCAGCCAAAAACAGCGCAATATAATGCATGCAGCATAAGTCTTTATTTATGCGGGGTCTCTGCCCCCCCCAGCACCTCCTGTTACAGGGGGCTGTGCCCCTGAACCCCAACTAAAATATCTAACTTGGGGGTCATAATATTGCACAAAGTGCGAAAAAAGAAATTTTTTCATGCATCTGGGACCGGGAATTGAACTCGGTCCCCCACACTCTGCCTGCTTCTGTCCATGCCAATGGCTCATCCCATTGAGCCATGGCAGCTGCTCAGCAGAATCCTGTCCCAACAGAGGTAATATCCTCAGCCTCCAACATTGTGAGGGTGCAGTACCGCACACAGAACCATTTGCAGTATTCCACCCTCTTGCTGTCCTATACTGCGCTGTTGCAGTTTTGGGGTTTTGTAGTGTACAATATTTTGACCCAGCAGGATGTCAGCCACCACAGGCCTAGGAAACAGTGTGTTGAGCACCTTTGGGGCTTTGTATTCAAAGGAGACAGGTGTGTGTGTGTGTGCACGCATGCACAGAGACATTAAAAACAAACCGTTAAATCGAAACAAAACATTTTTCATTTTGTCACAGAGGGAGAGAGGGAGAGGAGAGAGACCAACAAATTCAACTGCAGACAACAACAGAGTGCAGACATTGCAGCAGAGTACTCTGCAAAAAATATATATTTTTCGTTAGAGAGAGAGAGAGAAAGAGACCAACAAATTCAACAGCAGAGTGCAGAATAGACAACAGCAGAGTGCAGACATTGCAGACTCCACAGTAAAAAATTAAAAAACACCCGTTTTTCATTAGTTAGAGAGAGAAAGTAGAGCGAGAGAGACCAACAAATTGAACAGCAGACAACAGCAGAGTGCAGAAAAAAACCAAACTCTGGTCAGAGTCGATATGACTATGCTGAGCTTTTACGAGCGCCGCCGGAGTATACGGCTGCTCAGTTGCACTCCCCCCCCAGTCAGAGATGTAGAATGCTGATCATCAATGACTCATATGCAGTCCCACCCCCCCAGGCAGAGATGCAGAACTGTGATCATAAGCTACACTCTTACTTCCCTCCCACCAGAGATGTGGAACTCTGATTATCAGCTGCTCACTTGCACACACCCCCATCCAGAGATGTGGAGCTGTGATCACCAGCTGCTCACTTCCAGTAGCACTGGCTCAGGCCAGAGATGTGGCACCCTAAGCATCAGCCACTCAGCCACCCTCCCATCCCCTTGGAGAGATTTGGTGCCCTGCACATCAGCCCCTGACCCACCTTCCTACCCGCCCTTGGCCACAGATGTATGCAGCTGTAGAGACTCTAAACATCTGTCCCTTCCGGCCACATATGTATGCAGCTGTGGTGACCCTGAACATCTGCAACTTCCTCAGCCCAGATGTATACAGCTGTGGTGACTGCAAGCATCAGGGCCTTTCCAGCCACAGACGTATGCACCTGTGTGACCCCTGGTCATACTAAACATTCGTACAATCAGACCACAGATGTATGCAGCTCTGGTCCGCACCCTCCCAGCCATGGATGTATGCAGCCAGGGCCTGTTATTGTATATTATATTACAGTTAGTCTCTATCACCAGGAGCTGTGCAAGAAAATCTGGACTGCTGTAGGCTCAACAGAACAGAAAAAAAAAAGGGGTCGAGGAATGCAGTCTGAGGCAAGCACTAAAATGTGAACTGCAGCTACAACATTCCGAAAAGTCCACACACCAATCTGCCACAGAATTCTACAGTCCCTTTATTAAATATAACTCGTACTGCAGGCTGAGACAGAACCCTGTCTAGCAGGTTAGGAGAAGGGGGAGATCTGTCGATAAACAGAATGGCTGGAACACCGACCTGTTCTGCACTACTGTTGTTGCGAGGAGAGAACAGTTACTGTAATGGGTGCAGCAACCCCGTTACGATCAACCCACCAAATGTAATGTATAGTAGAGGGACTTACCTTAGTGCAGGGTGCCAAGGCATAGTCCCGGAAAAGGGTGACGCCAATGTACCCGGAAAATAAAAGAACAGAAAGGGGTCGCAAAGAATCCGCGGCTCTTAAGGGGGTCCAAAAGGGTGAAAGGGACAGGATAGACATAAGAGTATACTTATCTGATAAAGAGGGCGCCCTTGTCCTGTAAGACCGGTAGAAAATAAAAAGAAAGAACAGGTTCGTTAGAAGGAAAAATATAGCAAAAGCAGGAGGAAAGGGAGTGAGGTTTGGGGAAGGGGGGCTCAGGTAAAACCCCTTTGTGCATTATGAGGGCAGAATAGCCAGTAATTTATTTAGTGGAACCTTTGTTAAAAAAAAAAAGCAGGTAGTGGTGGTCTAGTGGGCTAGGAAATGTCTGGGGGTGGGGGGGCACTGTGTTAAAAGATAGCCTTGGTAGTCTAGTGGGCTAGCCCTGAGGTACTAGAGGCCAGTATTTTTTTTTTTTTTTAAATAAAATTAAACCCTTCCCTTGGGTCTAATGGGGGCTCCCTGATAGTGTGGACACTGTTTTGGTGGCAGGCAGCAGGAGAGCCAGTTGGGCTGCAGTGTAGCCAGTTGCTAGCGCAATCGCGCTTACGAGAGTGCCTGTGGTGCTAGAACCCCAACCCGTGATGGAGCTCAGGCTGTGGCCTACCCCACACGGGTGGGGAGACAGAAGGCAAAGAAGTCAGTGGAGGTGGAGGACGATGTAAAGTAAGCGCCTCCCCACCTTCCTGGCCGTAGCTTCGGCGGCAGAATTTTCAAGCTACTTTTTCCCCACGGGGCTCTTTTTTAAAAGGAGGCTGTTTTGTTTTAATAAAATTAAACACTTCCCTTGGGTCTAATGGGGCTCCTTGATAGTGTGGGCACTGTTTTGGTGGCAGGCAACAGGAGACCCAGTTCAGCTGCAGTACAGAAAGCTGCTAGCACGATCACACTATAAGGAGAGTGCCTGTGGGTGGTCTAAAATCCCAGCCTGTATGGAGCTCAGGCTGTGGCCTACTCCGCACGGGTGGGAGACGGAAGACAAAAGAAGTCAGCGGGAGGTGGAGGAGGCATGTAAAGTAAGCGCCTCCCCCAACCTTCCTGATCGCAGCTCCGGTGGCACAATTTTCAAGTTAGTTTTGCCCTATGAGGTTCTTTTTTAAAAGGAGGCAGCCAGGGGTGGAAGGGGCTGGAGAAGCAGCAAAGAGCTGCTATTTAGTAAAGCCACACCACGGCTACTGTGAGAGCCAGTGGGTGTTATAATTGGTGCCCAGAAGTCAGCGGGAGGTGGAGGAGGCATGTAAAGAAAGCACCTCCCTCCATCTTCCCGACCGTCACTCCAGTGGCAGAATTTTCAAGTTAGTTTTGCCCTACGGCACGGAGGCATTTATGACCGCTGCTGCAGCTAATGTGAGAGCCAGTGGGTGTTATAATTGGTGCCCAGAAGTCAGCAGGAGGTGGAGGAGGCATGTTAAGAAAGCGACTTCCCCCACTTTCCCTACAGCCGCTCCGGCAGCAGAATTTTCAAGTTAGTTTTGCTGTACAGCATGGAAAGCATTTATGACTGCTGCCAGGGTATGCCATGCAAAAGATAGCACAGATCATAGAAGTGCAATGTGACTCGGCAGCCATCTTGAGCATGGCGGCCGTCACTTCCGCAATTGCAGAAGAAAAAGAAGTGCTCACAAACTGGGTGTGTTTGTGTGGCCGTCTGAGGAGAAAGGCCGCATAAACACAATGACTGAAAACTGTGCCACAGCATTGTGGAAGCACACCGGACAGTAGTCCAGTCACGTGCTTCCACAGTGCTTTACTAGATGATGGCATAACATCTGCGGAGCTCCGCCCATGTATCCGTAAAAGATATTAAGGGGAGCAGCAGAGTCAGACAGGACAGGAGAACTCTGTCTGAAGGTCAATAGTGCCTCAGTAATTTTGATGGGGGGAGGCTTAGTGCCGTACAGATTTTGAAGGGAGGTGTCACCCACATCTCAGACTCTGTGTCGCCCATCTTTGTGCTGCCCTGAAAGGTGATACTGTCGTAGACTCTGTTTCCCATTTCTGTGCCTGAGCTACTAGTAGGTCACCCACTCTTAAAACACCTCTGACTCCCTTACCTGAGTCCATATCCTCAACCCGGATACCCCCCTCATCTGTCTGAGCTTTCCTCCTGTTTTACCTACCCTGGACCCCCACCTGCCATCCCTTGCCACCCCCCCAGCTCCTTCCCCTCCGTACCCCCAACACCTCCCCTTTCCACCCACTCCCTAAATATTCTCCTTCTCCCAGTCCCTCCCTCCTCTCTCTCTCTCTCTAATCTACCCTCGTTCACACTCTTCCCCTTTCTTTCTCCCACCCTTTCCGATATTTCACCTTGACAGGCCCCCTGGGGCAGCTTATGCCACACATTGCTAATTGGGAACCCTCGTCGCATTCCCCTTTCTTTTCTCCTACCCTTTCTGATACTTACCTTGACAGGCCCCCTGGGGCAGCTATGCCACACATTGCTAATTGGGAAACCTCGTTCACACTCTTCCCCTTTCTTTCTCCTACCCTTTCCGATACTCTACCTTGACAGGCCCCCCTGGGGCAGCTATGCCACACATTGCTAATTGGGAAACCTCGTTCGCATTCCCCCCCTTTCTTTCTCCTACCCTTTCTGATACTCTACCTTGACAGGCCCCTCTGGGGCAGCTATGCCACACATTGCTAATTGGGAAACCTCGTTCGCATTCCCCCCTTTCTTTCTCCTACCCTTTCCGATACTCTACCTTGACAGGCCCCTCTGGGGCAGCTATCCACACATTGCTAATTGGGAAACCTGCATTCGCATTCTCCTTTCTTTTCCTCACCCTTTCGATACTCTACCTTGACAGGCCCCTGGGGCAGCTATGCCACACATTGCTAATTGGGAAACCTCGTTCGCATTCCCCCCCTTTCTTTCTCCTACCCTTTCTGATACTCTACCTTGACAGGCCCCCCTGGGGCTGCTATGCCGCACATTGCTAATTGGGAATCTCCTCCCGCTGTTTAATTTCAGTTGTCTAGGTTACTCAAATGTATTATTTATCTATACTCTGTATTACATAGCAATCTTATGTTTTGTGTTAACTGGCAAGTTTTTTTTTATGTCTGTGCTGTTTTACATCCTGATGTGGAACCTTTGTAAAAGAGTGTATTCTCAAAGGTTGTATCCGAATTACCAAATAAATAAATAAATATAATATAATATAATTCCTCATGTATTTTGAGAGGGGGTGTCACGTCTCAGACTCTGTGTTGCCCACCTCTGTGCCTGAACTACTACTAGGTCATACAGTGCCTGACGTATTTTGAGAGGGGGTGTCACATCTCAGACTGTGTTGCTCATCTCTGCGTCCGAACTAATACTGCTAAGCAAGCAATTAAGTTGGACCCCAAAACTGTATTCGGAATCAGAGTCTGTTATAGAAATGGAACACGTGGCCAACACCAGCAGTAAGGCTGAAATTGGTACACAAAATAATAAAAATATTGCCCAAAAACAAACTCAGAAAAAAAGGGAAATTCCCTGCTGAAGATATCATTAATACAACTGATGAAAATGAAGCAACACAACTAGAAAAAGAAAAGAATGTTGATGGTGAATGCCGTGATCGAGGTAATGCAGCACTGTCGGCATGGCCAGAAAAATCACATAAAAGTAAAACACAACAACAGGTAGCCAAAACACTTAGACCTAGAAAGTCAATGATTAAGCAAAAGGCTCTGTCTAGTACCACTAGACGTGACACTAGACGTGGCACTCCACGATATGCCACTCATGCATATCGGGCTCCTTCATCAGAAAGCAGTGCCTCTGATGAAGAACAGGCTGTAAATTTACAGGAACAAGATCACGATCACGATGTATCACAGTTACGGTCTTCCCAAGGTGATAAATCAGAATGTGCTACTGATGAGGTAGAGGATGGAAATAAATACATACAGCAAGCACCACCAGTAGTAGCCACAGCCAGCAGTGGAAAAACAATTAATAATCGTGGTAGCTCTTCTGGGAACAGCCACAGTGTGCGTGAAGCAGGGTCAGAAACAACTGTCACCAAAATTGCTGCAGTTCCTGGCATGAAGACAAAAGTTCTACCTCAGTTGTGTTGAGCTATTTTCATACAAGTCCCAAAAATGAATGTGTTGCTCTTTGCACCTTTTGTCATTGAAAAGATAGCGGGGAGGGGAAGTGAGGGGGCCAGTTCAGGACAACATCACTAAAGAGGCATTTGCAAAGAGCACATCCAACCATTCGGCTGGGCAGCAGTCCTGAGCAAGGGACAACTATCTGTGATAAAAATAATCCTACAGAAAATGGTGATGGTGAAGGGACTGAGAGATGGAGCAGAAAAAAACATGTTCAACTTCACTGACAAAAGTATGTGGGCAAGCTACAGCTTCGTCACTGCAATTCCGTAGTTTTTGTCCCCCTGCACGAACTAAACAGCAGACCATTACTGCGATGTTTGAGCAAAAACTGCCCACAGTAGATCACATCAAGTTACATTAAAAATTAATCAGTTAATAGCTGAATTTATTACCAAGGACCTGCAACCATTTTCTGTGATGTAGAACGATGGTTTAAGAGCCCTTTTAAAATATTTTGCTCCAAGTTACAACGTACTAAGCCGTAAATATTTTGCAACTGTGGCTGTTCCCAAAATGTATGACTGTATGCAAAGTAACACAAAATTGCCTCTTCAAGAGAGTGAATGTGGTTTTGTGCACCTGACCACAGACATGTGGACAAGTTCTCAAACCACGGATTATATGTGCATCACAGTACATTGGGTGTCACAATCGTCTTCAAACACCACCACCACCACCACCACCACCACAAGCAGCAGGGTACAGGAAGGAAGAAAAAGAATGGTGGCTTTTCGTGTTAGCATATTTGGTAAACATCACACCACTGACAATATTTTGGAAGGGCTGCATGAGAAAATTTCTGAGTAGTTAGAGCCGCTGGGGTGCCATACTGAATTTGTGGTTTCAGATAATGGTGCCAATATTGCTAATGCATTGAAACATGGTGGTTTTACTCACACTCCGTGCTTTGCATGCTCATCAAATCTGTTAGTATGAGCTTTTCTGTCCAGTGACAACAGTACTGTAACACTAGTGGGAGCTGCAAAGAAAATTTGTGGCCATTTTAGTCACTCTGTAAAATCACGTGGTATCTTGGCTGACCGCCAGGAAAAAAAACGGCTTGCCAATCCAGCAACTGAAACAAGATGTTCTGACAAGATGGAACTCAATGTTTTACAAGCGTGAGCGACACACTTCTCACACAAAAGAAGGCAGGCCATGAATATACTATGGCACACAACCTAGCAGATGTTGTTGTGCCGAATTCATTCCAGAGGGGCCTCATGAAGTATCTTACATTGCTCTTGACTCTTTGAGGAAGCAGCTCGACAGATTAGCAAAAAGAATGCTACTCTAAGCCAGGTTATTCCCATCATAAATTTATTGAACAAGGAACTCAGGAGGTTGCGTAGAGGTTTTGACCAAAAAGGAGATACATCTGGTGTATCCCTGACACAGCAGTTCCAACATTGCAGAAGACCTCACAATATCACAACGGTCAAAAATCGTCTTCCTTCCACTCTTCTTGGTTCTCAGTTTAAGTCGCAACAGCTACCTCCTTCAGATCTTGGCGACCGTTATCTCAAAATACAGAAACATGCTGATTTCAGCAATTGCACAGAAAAAGGACGGGACTGTATTTGACGATACAAGTGAATCACGTGATGTGGATGCTTCATCTGATGATGCAACATCTATTGGTGCTGACAGCAATAATTTCCACTTGGTGTCACCATGTACTCCTTCATCAATGCTGGGTAGTCCTGCACAAAGTCCTCTTTCACGGCCCTTGAAAAAAGCATGTCATTCTGAAAACCACACAGATGACTCTGACACTTTTCGGTTAAAACTCATGGAAACTGATCATTCAGATGTATCTGTCGTGGTGCCACCTTCTTTGTCTTTGTCTGATATTGTGGATGCCTATTTATGAGAACCACTCATTAATATTACTGATGACCCTTTTGAGCACTGGCTGGAAAAGAAAAACATCTGGTCTGCACTATCTACTATTAAGCTTCTTAGTTGCCCTCTCGCTAGTGTGTACTGTGAGTGTATATTTAGCACAGTTGGAAACATTGTCTCTGATGGCCGCATAAGGCTTACTCTTGAAAATGTACAGCACCTTACCTTCCTGAAAGTCAATCTCAACAAATTCTCTTACCAGTTCAGTGAAGAGTGGCATGAACATAAAAGTGATGATGACGAACGGCTGCAGCGGGTGTCTCCTAATAAGGGTGCTTCCTTGGTGGTGTTTGAAGACAATGGTGATATTATTTAATTTAATGATTTATTTCTTTGAATTCAGAGGACAAAGGTTCAGCAACCATAACAGCAAGATCAACTAAAAAAAAAATCCTTCTGAGGTCACTGAGTATATGCCATTGTACGTATTGCTGTATATGTTTTCCACATTCAGTTTGGGAACTCAGGTGGAATGTAATTTGTTTATTCAGCAAGTTAAAAAAAATGAACAGGGCACAGGCACTAAACTGCTGAACCTCTGGCGCAGAGGGAGGGACCAAGGGGTCAACACAAAGGAAAAATACCTGTGTGCATTCACGGATGCCCAGAGCGCTGGCCCCCAGCGGTCCTCGTGTCCCCCGTTGTGCTAATCATCACCAGCTTGACAAGGGGGAGCGGCAACGAGGCTGGGGACTGGCAGGTGGGCCTCATGGTAGGAGTAGGTTGCGGTCGGGGCCAAACAGCATTATAAAAAAAAAACAAGAATGACTCCAATTAGTAGCTGAGGAAAGCGTGTAGGATATCCAAAAACTGCAATGTCGGATGGGGGGGCTATGTCAAGTGCATAAGTTACAAAACACAAGTGATAAAAAATAATTAGTCAATAACACCGAGTAGGCAAGCAAAATAATTACAACTAAAAAAATGGTTCCATGTCAGAACGGCGAAAAAGAACACCTACCATATCAGTGAACGCAAATGAGTGAGAGCAAATACCGAGCACACCGAAACCATAAATGCCAAAATAGAAAATACAGCAAAATACCACAGCCTCAAATTACCAACACCTGACAAAACCCCAGCAAAATGAAAAACCTAACAGTATAGCTCCATTATCTCAACAATGGACACTACCTACAAACCTACTGTACAACAGTACTAAACACTAGTAGACACTCCTAGATTCGAACCCACGACAGCATGCCAGACAGAACTACAATACCCCACCTACCTTAACACCCTACTCTACACCTATGCCATGACGGGATCATAATCCCAACCCACCCAGCAACAGCATAAATTCAGAAAGGACAGAACAGAAGAACTCCTCACTCTCTTACACAATAAAATGATTCTACCCTTTATTTCCCACTGGGGGGGGCTCTGCACCCCCCCCTTACTGTAATAAACCAACTCCGAGACCGTACATATCATCCAAATACAAGTCACAGAAGTGGCACTCACTGAAATTAATCGCTGAAATTACAGATGCTATTAATAGCTACCCGCTGAAATGACACGCGCTCTTCTGCCTTCGCCATTTTCACAGGATACCTAAACAAACTAACATCTCAAGTCAAGAGGGCGGGAGGGATGGCTGGGGCCCCATCACATATCCTACTCATGCTGCCTGTCCCCCGCCAAAAAGCATTCCAGACTCAGTGCAGGTCTGCACTCTGCTGTTGTCTTTCTGCTGTTGAATTCTTTGGTCTCTCTCTCTCTCTCTCTCTGACCAATGTTTGACACACTGCCTCCTTTCACTGCAAATGAACTGCATAGACTGGGCAGGATTCACAAACGTTTTTGGGACTAAGTCGCACATCACAATTCCAGCTGTGGACCGAAATCCCTGCAGCTGCGAAAACTGCTATTCACATCTGTAGCAGCTGTGGAAGATGTTATAGCTGGTCCCACTAGTTATAACTGCTGTTAATCGTGGAGCCGGTCGTAAACCGACTCCGCTTTTGAGAATATCGTAGCAGCTGGAGAAATTGCAGTTTTGCAAGCGGCAGCCCACTTGTGCCAAGTTTTTCACGGAGCCGCGGGATTTTCAAAAGTTTTTGTAAATCCAGCCCACTGTTTTCCTGTGAATCTCATGTGGTGACTGACATGTAGGATTGGCAAGAACAGTCAGTTTATTTTATTGCTGTTGGCTGCTTAATGACCTTGAAAAATGACACAAAAATACAGACACAACATTTTTTTTTTAAAAAGGTTACTTTTTTTTTTAACAGAGGGATCTAAAAGAATAATACTGATGCATTTCTCACACTCAAATAGACTAAAATAGGTCCATAATTCATCAGAGTAAATCCGAACCTTTTGGAAAAAAAAAATCAGAGTTGGAATCAGAACCGAGTCACAGTCGACCTGCACATCCCTACTTTGGTGTTTTTCTGCCGTCATTCGTCTATATTTCTGTGTTTCTAGAAAATGACTGTAATGGAGAGGCAATGAGGTAAAGAATTGGTTGTTGCCATATTGGTCCTTATACAAAAGAGGAACAAAGTAGGCAAGCTGATACCTTTTATTGAACCAGCAAGAGATTTACAGAATTTTAAGTTTTCGAGTTATGCAGAGCTCATCATTAGAAAAATCAAAGGAGAGGTAATGAAACGCACAGAAATATCCATGTACAGACAGGATAACTAATCGTTGGAGAACATTTGTAAACGTGGTTGATTTATTGGGAATATCACCCTATCATGGTGAAATAAAGATTTGTGAAACATGATTTTGAATGAAATTGTTTATGTGCCCCCACACCCCCATACTAAAGATTCTCAACTGTTTTTGCTTTTCTGTCTTAAGCCCCTTGCTTTTCTATGTTTATTAGTAATGTGTCCAACAGAAGTTACTAATGTAAGTGGACAGCACGATTCTCCGTGGAGACTCCAGGGGGTTGCTCATTGCTCCTTTCCTGGCCAGCCCCTTGCGCCCTAAGTCCACTCCCAAACCTGGGTCGCTGGAGTAAAGAGCTGGACCCCTAACACTTTGCTACCGGGTCTATGTGATAACGGCAATCGCAGAAAGGCAACTGCCGTTAGGACAAATGTACATTGGTGAAAATCCATTTTGCTGATGTATACTCCCGGTGCATGGCAAAAGGGTGCCGGGAACTTGACCCCCACACCCCCATACTAAAGATTCTCAACCTGGGGTGCATGTCGGGGTGAAAATAAAAAAATAATTTCTCTGACTAGCGAGGCAGTCCCAATGGCACACAGTCCACCACAGTTACGGGTGGATTTTGCCTGATTCTTGTCGCTGTGGTGGTCTTTGCTGTGCCGGAGTCGCTGCGGTAACTGTATACCACATCAGTCACATTCTGACCCTACCTTTCCAGTGTTCCCAATCACACTGCCACTCCACATCCATGGTAGTCATACAGCAGGGCACACAACCCTCCACCCCCCAAAGTAGGAGAGCAATTCTTGTAATACGCTATCCTCCTCCTCCTCCCTGCCAGCCCTCAGTGACCTTAGTGTATTCCTGAACTGAGGTCACCAGCATCGAGAGTAGTTGTGCTACCGCTACACTACTGGGCTATGCGTGCCAACAAATTGTGTCACATTTTCACCATAAATAGTGGTAATTGCGACAAAATGTTGGAAAACCAGATAAATCTGGTTCAACTTTTTGTTGCAAGTGCCAAAATTTGCACTTAAAAAATGGCATGTCTCATTTTTTTTTTTTAACCATAAAGCAGGGAAGCTGTCGCAAATGTTTAAAAATAGCATTTGAACATTTTGCATATTTTGCCTCAAGCACATCACAAAAATCAGAAAATTGTGCCTGCGTCAAAACATTTGCAAACCGGGCCCTTAGTGTATTTTTATGATTCTTTAAATTATGAAATTTATAATTACAAAATTATGAAATGAAGAAATACGCTGCCTATTCTGATGATTTCCTATGCATAAGCAATAAGACACTCCAGATTGTTGGTTGTCTGGGGTTAATGCACGCCCAGGTGCGTTATGAGGCCGAGGAGCTTGCCCCAAGTGCCTTCAGCACCATGAAGTGCACTTGGCACAGACAACCAACAACGAGGAGTGTCTTATTCTGCTTATACAAAGGGTAAACTGAGAAACAATTTTAAAAACAAGACCAATTAAAAAATAAAAATTAAAAACAGGAACTTTCTTTTGTTAAGTGTTTGAGGCACTTTGAGACTTTTTAAAAAAAATTGTAACAGGTAGTGTGAGTAACCTAGCTCAAGAAATTAATCTTGGGGGGTGAATAGCTTAAGAAAACGCTGTGAATCAGGTGTGTGACTGTGGGGAGAAGCTGCCAGAGGCTTAGTGTGGACATGCAATCGGAGGACACCAGGAAGCAGGAAGGGGAGAAAAAAGGAGCAACACCCAGCATGTCCCATCATGCCTATGTCCCATCGCGTGAGTGGGACAGCACAGGAGTGGAGCATCTGCCCTGGGAGTCTCTGCAGGGGTGTCCACAGTCTGCAGGAGACTCTGCAGGGGGGGACACCAGACCCAGGTAAAGGGGTAACACATTACTGTTTACAGTGTACAATCAGCAACAGGGAAGGTAGTAGCAGGTTGAAGACATACCACAAGTGGGAAAGTAGCAGTACACACCCAGGACAAGGTAGGTACAGGTAGGAGGGTTAGAAGAGGTAAAATAAGAGACACCCTAGATCGAGAAGGTTAACAAATAAAATTCAGGCAAGTGGGTAAAGAGTAGTGACACTGAGGCAAGTTATTTATTTATTTCAAAAGTTTCACCAGGAAAGACATACTGAGCTAAAAAAGCTTGTTTCCAGATGCGTCCTCGGCGTAAGAGGAAGGGGGTTAAGAACAAAATGAAAAATATCTTACAGAATTATACATCAAAAGTGACATAGGTTAAACAGCACAAAACGAAACTGACCCATGGGTTCAGCAAAAGAACATTACAGTACATATGTAGGGGGCACCAGGGGAAATAAGGCACTCTAGGAAAGGAGCGTAGATGGGAGGGAGGAAGGAAAGTGCAGAAGAACAGAACAAGTGGGGGAGGAGGACGAGAGGGAGGAGGGTTGGTGAGGATAGGTCAGGGGAGGGGGGCATGGAGGATGAGGAAGAGGGGGGAGGCTAGGTTAAGGAGCAGGGAAGGGCTTTGAGTCAGGGGCAGGCACAGAAGGGAGCAGTGTGGTCATGGAGCAAGGAGGAGAGGGAATATTTGGAAGAGGTGGAGCGAATGGCTAGGGGGAGAGAGAGAGTTCCAAAGCTCAGGGAAGTGGAAGAGAAAGCAGCCTGGCCAGCTAGGATTTTCGAGAAGGAGATGCAAATGTACGGTAACCAGAGTTACGCAAGGTGTATGAGGAAGGGGCCGGGGAGGAGAGTCATGGTAAGGGGAAAGGAGGCCAGCAAGAATTTAGAGATAAGAGAGGCACAGTGGATAAGGCTATGATCTACCAGGGAGGCAAGGGATAGGGCAAAGTATTAGGAACAGTGGTGAGTGTGAGGTGGGCAGTCCAAGGTGAAACGGCAGAAGGAGTGAAAGAGGGGGTCCAGTCTGGTGAGGGTGGACTTTGGGGCAGCACTGTAGATAATATCACCATAATCAATAATGGGAAGCATCATTTTAGTGATGATGTCTCTGTAAGCGGGGAGCGGGATGCAGCTTTTATTCCTAAATAGCACGTCAAGTTTGGGGTGGAGTTTTTTTATGTGTGGCATCCCTGTGCTGTGAAAATTCAAGGTGACAGTCAAGCTAGACCCCAAGGTACTTAAATAAGGGCACGTTGTCAATTGTGACCCCCATCTAGAGTGTGGAAGGAGGGGAGGGAGGGATGGGAGTCTGGAAAGCCTCTGTTTCATGCCGAAGGACATGGAGACAGTTTTTTTTCTGCATTTAAGGATAACTGATTTGACGTGAACCAACGCTGAACATTGTCGAAATCATGTTGGAGCCTGGCTGTTGGCACAGAAGAGGAGGTACCAGAGACAATAAGGATTGTGTCGTCTGCGTACATGTGGAAGGATGCAGATGTGCAGGCAGAGGGAAGGTCATTTAGGAATATTGAAAAAAGTAGTGCACCAAGGACAGAGCCTTGGGGGACAATGGTGAAAATGGGGGGGGGGACTCGCCAGTTCTAACTTATTGAGATCTACCCACTAGGTAGAAATGGAACCAGTTAGCTGTGGAGTCAGAGAGACCAGCAGATTTGAGCTTGTCGAAGAGAAGAGGGTGGGAAACAGCGTCAAAAGCTTTGGCCAAGCCAACAAAGATGGCAGAGGTGAGGAGGCCCTGGTCCATGCCTGTTTGGATGGAGACGGTGAGCTGGAGGAGGGAGGTGGTGGTGGAGTGGTGTTTGTGGAAGCCAGACTGGAAAGGGGTGAAAAAAAGAGGAGAAATTAAACAAGGGAGAGAGTTGAGACAACAGAAAGTGTTCTTGGAGTTTAGCTAAGGAGGGGAGCAGAGAGATAGGGTGATAGTTGCCGGGAGAGGAGGGGTCACCACCTTTAGAAAGGGGAATGACAGTTGTATGCTTCCATGCATCTGGGACAGAAGCAAGAGAGAAGGAGAGTTTGAGAAAGGAGGAAATGAGCAGGGCAGTGGCATGGTCGGAAAGGTGTAGGAGCTTTGGGTCAAGCCCTGATGGGCTTTTACCTTTCATAGGGTTGAGAGCCAGGAGGGCATTGCAAAAAACAGCAGAGGTGACAGGTGAGAAAGAGAAGACAAGGGATGGAGGGGCTGGAAAGTGCTGGGAAGGGGAGGGGAGGGAGGAGAGAAGAGTGGCAGCACAGGAGGTAAAGAAGGAGTTGAACCTGAGGCCACAGTAGAAGGGTTTGGAAATGAGGGTGTCTGCCACCTTGAGGACTGGGGGCTGGGTTGGGGAGGGAGAGGGCATAGTTGACCTTCCAGAACTTGTAGGGGTAGTTAAGATTGTTCTAGATGGAGGAGGAAAAGTACTCAGTTTTGACAAGTCTGGTGGCTCTGGTACAAGCATTTCTCACCTGTTAAGGTTGGCCAGGGAGCTGGAGAACTTGTAAATCTTCCAAGCCAGGTCACATGCATGGTGGCAGGCCAAGAGTTCAGCTGAGATCCAGGGGAGGTGAGAACCTTGGACCCTGGTTTTCCAGAGTGGAGCATGCATATCCCAGATAATTAAAAATTTAGTGTGAAAGTAGTATTCTTGTGCAGAAGTGATGTTACTGGCAGCTGAGATAGGAGACCGGTCAGTAGTTTGCAAGTCTGCATTTAGTTGGGACAAGTATAATGACTCCAAAGACCTGATCTGGATAATTTTTTTGGGGGGGGGCTCTGAGGCGGTGAATGTTTCATATGCAGTAGACCATACGGTGGTCAGGGACTGTATCAGAGAGGGTACCTGCATCAACGATACGGTTAGGATGTGTGGTGGGTACCCAGTCTAGTAGTGAGCGGTTCATAGAAACATAGACTTTGACAGCAGGTAAAGACCGCTTGGCCCACCTAGTCTGCCCATTTCCCTACCTACAGTATAAGCTGCAGAGCCTAGTTAACCAACAGCTTACTTCCTCCTACCCCCCACTAAGATTGCCTTATGTCTGTCCCATGCATTCTTGAATTCCCCCACTGTTCTTGAGTCCACAACCTCCTCAGGAAGGCTGTTCCATGCATCCACAACCCTCTCCATGAAAAAATACTTCCTCACATTACCTCTGAGCCGTCCCTCCCCCATCTTCAAATTGTGTCCCCTTGTTCTTGCACATCTCTTTTTCTGAAAGATGCCACCCTCTTGGACTTTGTTGATTCTCTTAAGGTACTTGAAAGTTTCTATCATGTCACCCCTCTCCTGACTTTCCTCAAAGGTATACATATTAAGCTCCTTTAGTCTCTCCTTGTATGTCTTTTGGTGCAGACCCTGCACCATTTTGGTTGCCCTCCTCTGGACAGCCTCCACTCTGTCTATGTCTTTGCGGAGATGGGGTCTCCAGAACTGCACACAGTACTCCAGATGGGGTCTCACCAACTGTCTGCACAGAGGGAGAACAACTTCCTGTTTTCTACTGTTGATGCCTCTCCTATGCATCCCAGTATCCCCCTAGCCTTCCTTCCTTACTGCCTTCTCACACTGCTTGCTTGTTCAGGGATCTGTAGTTGTGATGGGAGGGACTGAGATGAGTTGTGTCAGATGCAGGGAATTAAAGGTTTTGCACAGTTTTGAGTGAGAGGGGGAGAGCCACTTAATATTGAAATTCCCAAGGATGAGAAGTTCACCGGAGGAGGCACGAGCAGTTACTGTTAGGTGGGTTAGAAAAGGGAAAATAAGACACCTTATCTTGGGTAGGGAAACAATTGATTTTCCGGCAAGAAAAAGGGAGAGGTAGTAGTGCTATGCAGAATATGGAATTACGCCAGTGAAATTAGTGCAGGATGGCCATTCCACTGGCAAAATTTCCACCGGAATTTCATTAGTTCTGCAGAATTCTGTCTGATGTGATCCTCAGAATATTATTTCATGGAACAGCATTTTTTCCACGGAAGATCATTCTGCAGCTATTTCTGTGGAAAATATTGAGATCCATGGACTAATATTCCATGGAACCGCATTTTTTCCGCGGAAAATCATTCCACAACCATTTCCACTGAAAATATTGAGATCCATGGAATAAAATTCTGCAGAAATCCGCCATTCCGTTTCCGAGACTGGGGTGCTGCCCCATTTGTACTCACCTCTCTGGGTTGAGGGCAGAGGTTGCTGGATTCTCGGCCAAACTGGCAAGGGTGCAGAGGACCTTCTGCCCCACCTAGGGGCCACCAATTCTGCTACCACTCCCCCAGAGGATGCCTAGGCAGAGGCAGAGTGGTTGGACCTTCGTGGTCTCCAGAAGGGTGGAGATGGTGGGAAGGGTGCACGTCCCCTCAGCCTGAACCACTGCAAAATTCCTTCATTACACTAGTGGGATGGAGCAAGTGAGAAGAGGCACTTGTAGCAGTGGGAAGGGAGGAAGTCAGCGTCCTCAGAAGGGGAAGCCCCAAGGAAGAAGGAAGAGGCCCCCAGTCGAGGAGGAAGTAGCTGCTGGTGGGGGACTCTGTTGTTAGGGGGATAGAGTTGGGAACCAGGGGGAGGAAGGAAGAGGAAGGTGAAGTGCTTCAGCTTGGAGGGATGGAGAGCATATCCAGAGGATTGCTACGGCAGCAGAGATGGGAGGGAGCTAGATGTCATTATCCACCTGGGGACAAATGACCTGGCAAAGGACAGAATTGGGGTAGTGCAGGATAATTTCAGGGAACTGCTGGAGGGGCCTCAAGCAGGTGACATGCATGTAGGCTTTTACCAAGGTGTTACCTGTATACAGCTGGGGAGAGAAAAGGCACTCCGCCCCAGGGAATTTAGCAAATGGTTGAAGGTATGGTGCATGGAGGAGGGCTTTGACTGCACTGGGGACTGGGGGCCAACCTGGGAGGGTATAGAGGCAGGGAATGGCCTGCATCCTTCCTGGAAGAGGACCACAGTCCTTAGTGGGAGGTTTAAATACTACTTGGATGAGTATTTAAACTAGTCAGTGGGGGGGGGCTGTAAAACCAAAGGAGGCAACAAATCCTCCCCGATGATGGAGCATCAGGGAGGGAGAGCCCGAGGGGAGTAAACTCCCCTAGGGCAAGGGCGCAAAAGGACAGGGGTGGGAACAAGGCAGAAGAAAAGGGGGTATAAATCTGGTCAGCAAGAATAAAGCAAAGTTATGCACTTAGGGCTGCGGAATCCAGGGGCTGTGTGTAAGATGGGGACACGTTATTAAATACAATTCCATACAAGCATAGGTCTGGCTCACGTGCTTTTTCCACTGTTCCATCTTTGTACTGGAACACACTACCTGAAACACTTCATTCTGCAATTCCTCTTCCATGTTTTAGGTTTATTTTTGAGTAGTTTTTAATTGGAAAATGCTGTTTGTAAATATTTAACAATGTTGTTTTGTAATGATGTTGTTTTGTAATGATGTTGTTTTGTATTGTGTTCAGTTGTATTTTGTATTTTATCCTTGGGGTCAGACCTGAAAAAGGACCTTTGGCCAGTGTCCCTACCTGGATAACAAATAAATAAATAAAAAATAAATGGGGTGAGTGGGGCTTACAATCACCAAGCAAGAAAGAGACCAAGGGGGTCATCATATCTGATGACCTCAAGGTGGCTGGGCAGTGTGACATAGCAGTGGGAAAGGCTAGCAGGATGCTGGGGTGCATTGGGAGAGGGATTTCTAGCAGGAGGGAGGTGGTGCTGCTATTGTATCGCTCACTAGTGAGACGCCACCTGGAGTACTGTGTCCTGTTCTGGAGGCTGCACCTCTGCAAGGACACTGAAAGAGTGGAGGTGATCCAGAGGAGGGCAACCAATATGGTGAGAGGGTTGCACAAGCAGCCATATGAGGAAAGACTGCTGGAACTCATTATTTACTCCGTGAAGAGAGGTGATCAAGCGTGGACAAGACTGAAACCTACGAGTACCTCACAGGAGTGAACAAGGTGCAAGTGGAGGGTCTATTTCAGAGAAAGGATGGCACTAGAACAAGGAGGCATGCCATGAAGCTAAAAGGGAGGAAGTTTAGGAGAGATACGAACAAAGGAATGTGATGGCAGAAAAGGACCGCCAGGCCCACCATGTCTGCCCAGTTTGTCTAGATCTACTAGATCTGTTCTGTTAACCCTCCACCCTTGGCCAGCATCCCACTGTGCCTGTCCCAAGCCCTCTTGAAGCGCCCCACCATCCTCTCTCCAACCACCTCCCTTGGCAGCCCATTCTGGCTGTCCACCACCCTCTCAGTGAAGAAGTACTTCCCAATGTTACCCCTGAACCTTCCCCCTTTGATTTGGAAATCATGACCCCTCATTCTTGGCCGCTCTTTTACCTTGAAGAGGTTTTCCACCTACACATTATTGAAATATGTGAGATGTGTGGAAAGACTTCTTCATGCAAAGAGTGGTGGACAAGCACTTGTGGGATAGGCACAGAAGCGCATTAGGCAGAGGATCGGGGGAGGGAGTGACTCCTACGACCAACTAGGATCAGTGGAGATGGAACAGGCAGGGACACAGAGCAGACTGGATGGGCCTAAAGACAGGGAATGGACAGGGTAAAATGGAAAGAGGTGGGACAGACAGACAGGTAGGGGAGGGAATGCAGAGAAGGAGGCAGGGAGGGAGTAAGGTATTTATAGCCATGTGTGCCAATGCAGGGAGTCTGGGAAATAAAATTCCAGACCTGGAGGTCATCATGGCAGAGGCTAGCCTGCATTTTGTGGCCATAACAGTGGTGGTGGTGCACTGACCACCCTGACTGGGATATGGACACAGCGGGCTACACTTTGTTCAGGGGAGAGAGAAGGGGTTGTACTATATGTGAGGGAAGAGGATCAAGGCCACAGATGTACAGGGTCACCCAGAGGAAAAGGAAGGGCAGGAGGTGCTGTGAGCCACCCTGGAGGCTGGCTCTGGGTCCGTGACCCTTACCAGGGTAGTGTACAGATCTCCAGCATGGGGAGAGGAGTTGGATGAGTCACTTGGGGAAGTCACCATCAGGATGGCAAGTGAGGGGGAGGCACTGCTAGTTGGTGACCTCAGTCTGCCAGACATGGAGTGGAACCTTCCACTGGTGGTGTCAGCCATCCAGGACTCCCTACAAGTGGCTTTTTTCAGCAGCTCATTGAAGAACCCACTAGGGACGGGGCAGTGTTGGCCTGGGTGCTTACAAACAGGGACAGCATTACAGATGTCATACTGAGCAGTCCCCTAGGTACCAGTGATCACTACACATGAAGTCAGGAGCATAGGCAAACCATCTGAGGAGAAGGGGCCACCTTCCAGGTGGCTGAAGGCACTTGGTGCAAGCATTCATGCCTTACAGCACACTTCGGCATGTGATTCAGACATAGTAAGCTGCACCCTGTCGTGTCTTTTTGCTGACATCACACACAGTTACCTGTACATCATTCTATATCTGTTATAGTATAATTTAAGACTGTTGGGATGCATCAGTGTCCAGTAAATAACACTTTATTGTTCACATGCAGTGGTCGACAACGGTGTGCAATCTATGTCTCTTTGAAAATCTTCTGACTCAGATCAGCCCCTAGTACAGAAGTGAGATAGAGACACTGGGAATCGAGGGGTTGGGTGGGGGTGGGGAAGGGGATTGCAGGTGGTGGCAATTTGCTGCACAAGTAGAGCAGAACGGTGACAATTAGCTGAATCACACCTCCGCTGCTTGCTTCGTAATTTCACAGGAACAAACTCTGCAGAGGTGTTGTATCAGACAGCGTGAGGTCCCAGTCGAGAGGGAGTCACTGCAGAGGTAACTGGGTCGGGCTAGCAAAAAGTCAAGTGCTGCATTGACTGGGTTGTGACATCCAGAGTTTGGCTCTAATGCTCAGGCTGCCATCAAGAACTGGGTTTTATTGTTGGTGCTGGTTTTTATTCTATGTTGAACACAGTAGCTGAACTTTTGCCATTCGGTATCATTTTTTTAAGAGGATGTTAAAACCTCTAAACGTGCTCCTGACTACCTAACATGAAGCCATGCTTTGAGATGTTTTCTGTCTCTACAGTTTCCTTACACGTTACAACTCACCTGTTTGAACACTAAACAGCAGCCTGTCACTGTAAAAGTTAAGTGATTTGACAAAAACAAATTAATTATAAAAAGAAACCTCTCTGTCCCCGTAGTGCTTTTCAAGCTTCTGTGCCCCTTACACAAGTAAACAAACTACTGCAACTTGGTTTTTCAAATAGGTTCCTTTTTTCATGTTTTCCATTTTAACCCCACTCCCCATGAAGTCCTTCAGGGGCCTCTGTAAGCAAACTTTTCCTTTATTTTTGGCCCATCCACTGGAGGTGCTCATTTTGTGCAGCCTGCCTCTCCCTCACGTTTGACCCCCTACTGGAGACTGTATCACTTTTGGGTCACGCTCGGCTACCGTGGGCACATGACTTACTTGCCTTTTAGGTGGCTGCACCGAGCAGGGCTACCCGATTACCCTGACAGGCTCACATTATATACTTGGTATCCTGTGAATAGAGTGACTCTGTTACAGTGAGTCAGTTTGGACGAGGTAACAATAGCGATTGTGAAATGGGCTATGTGCTGTTAACAGCACAGTGTAAATTCAGAGTTTTCATTTCGGTAGGGAGTAGTTATTGTCTGAAGTATATAGGGAGTTGTTCAACAGGCCAGTTCTGAGCTGTCCATCTGGTGGAGTGGTTGCAGTCACCGCCTGTGTGGCTGTCAGGCCTGGGTTCAGGATTGGCTGTGGGGATATATATATGTGTGTGTGTGTGTGTGTATATATATATATATATAGTTTAAGTTTTTTTTGTTGTTCTTTAACTCCAGTTCCTCCCGCCCTCCTGACTTTGATCCTCCCCACCCACAGGTTGCCCCCTGCAACATTCTCCCCCTGCTGATCTGTGTCCCCCTGTGGAGTAGCCCCCCTCCTGAGTTTTCCCTGTCCATAATATCACCCCCGGTGATAGTTATATTAATGATGGGAGGCGGGGGTGGGGCGGAGCCCCAGTTGAAAAGCAAGTGTAGCAGTGCTAATTTTGGAGCACGCTTTGCCATGCCCAGTCTCCCACGGCTGACCCTTCCCGTGGCAATGTGACAGGAAGAACGCTCAACCTGCCAGTCAGGGATCCAGATGGGCTGAGCCTGCATCACAGGTGCAGGCGCTGTGAGGGTTTGGAGGTCATCCCGCCAGCTGGGACGATTTTCCTGTGTTCTCGTTTGGTCCCTTGGAGCAACAGCATGCAGTGCCACCAAGGACGCCATGATGACCACACGTGTTCCTGTGCAGCACACATCAATGGCTGCCACTCCTCCTTCCCCGTGCTGTGGCCCAAGCATCCTGCTCCCTAGTCACCTGTAGGGGGTCAAACTAACGCTGGGCTCTGCAAACCCTCCTACCATGGAAGAGAGCAGTCCATGGGATACTCGATCCTCCTCCTCTTCCAGGCCGACCGACACTTGAGCTCGCTCCGAAACTCGAGTCATCAACACCACAAGCGGTAATGCTATAGCTGCATCTGCGGGTGCCCCCATGAGGAAGAGAGTATGATCTCAAAGCGCTGGGGTTGACACGAGTTGGGTTTGAGGTGCATCTGTACTTGTTTCATGGCACTTTTTTGCAATTTTTGTGTGCGTACTTGATTATCGAGCTTGTATGGATGCATTAATTCCTATCAGCAGAAATGGACTGGAGAACTGGTCTCTGTGTTTTCAGGCCAGCTTGTAGTGACCCATCACCCGTCGTCCATTCGCTCATCACCCTCCCACTTGTCTTTCAAAACAAATTTGAAAGACTGGCTCCTCACTGAGACTATGTGTAACTGCACCTTGACAACCCTCCCGAGTACTTCAATCACCCTAGTTCCCAGGACAATGGCAGTCCATCTGTCCCACATGATTTCAGTACTGTATTGTATCACTTTATACTAGTTAGCTACCTTTGTGTTACATTATTTGCGTGTCGGGTATTTTGTGCTCCTGTAAAAATCACTGACTGTACTGTTTGTATTTGATCACGGAACCTACTGAATCGAGTTCCTGACCACTTGTTGTAGTGCTGCTCTTTCATGTAATCTCATGTATTTTGAACACTGTCTCATCTGCTCTGTAGTGTATCCTTACCCATGTTATGTATTTGGTTGTTGACTCTTGTTATCCCTCCACGGTTCAGGTCGTGGCTGAAAATAGTTCATTGCATCAGTTCACTTACCCGGTTATCAAAAACATAAATAAAATTAATTCATTAATTATTGACACACACATCATTTGTTGTATGGATAATTTTCTAAATGTCCTGACACTTTGTTTAATTCTTCTGAAGTTACAGGGGCTCACAGTGACACAGTTTACTTATTTGCACAATTCTATGATCATGTGTGAAATATTTGGTGGCTTATAACCGTGGCCTCCCATATAGTACGAGATTCTAGACTTGGTGTGCATACTTGTTAGGTATGAAACACAGACCCCCACCAAGCTGGCAACCCACTGAAAAATCTAATATACCTGGGGTAAAAGATAAAGTGAACAGCGTTGATGTTGCTTCCCTGGTGCAAATGGAGGCACTGACCCAAACACAACCTATTCCCCTAAGCATGACACACAAAAAGAAATTGGCAAGGAAACAGGGAATGAATTAAAATCCTGCATGGAGGGCCCTGCAAACATTGCTCCAACAGATGAGTCAGACCATACAAATTTACCTCCTCAGAAACCGCTATTATCTGACCTTTTCCAGAAAACAAAAAAGGCAGCTGCACCTCGCCGCAACACTGTGCAGATTAGGTATAAAGGTGGTCTGGACATACGCCTGGACAGATATCATGTGGGCAAACTACTTCTGAAAGATTCTTTAAAATTCACACCTAGAGAGGTGTATGCATTTATCAATATTTCTGGGGAGGATAATTATGACATTAGTTTTCACTCTGCATATGCCCTTGACGTTTTTTGGGAAAGGTATAATCAGGTTAAGTTTTCCCCCACATGCACCCCCTTCTTAGTGATTCCATTAACTAAACCACTAATTAAATACGTTACAGTGATGTTCAGGAATGAGGGAGTCCATGTGGAGGATATAACCTATTAGTTAGCCCAGAAATACAGGTTACTCACCTGTAACAGGAGTTCTAGAAGTGGTATATGTTGTTCATCCACACCTACTGGCAGCTTCCTTGCCGCTTTAAATCTTGCCGGAAGGTCTTCAAGCTGGCTCCTCCCACCCACCTGGGTGGTAAAACTCTCGGCTCTGCCCCATGACACCAGATCTTCCTTACCGCTTGGAAGCTCAGGTTCCCTCCTTGGCGCTCTGCGTTTTAGGCCTGGATCCACACTCTTCGGTCAATCCGAAACTTATTCTTAAATTCAAAAGACTTCGATCTTCTCTTTCCCTCGCAGCTGCAATGGACAAATCGACTCCTGGATTTCATCGGTGCCCCTGTGGGCAGAAGATATCCTGGACCGATCCACACTCCACGTGCGTTTATTGCCTTGGACTCAGCCATGACTCACAGGCCTGTGAGTTGTGCAAATCCTTTTCGGCTTCAGTCTTGGAAGACCGTGCTGCCCGATTGCTGTAGGGGCGTCCCGAGAAACATTATCCTCCGGTCAAGTCATAGGAGGCCCGTTGGGCGGTGTCCGTGGCTGCGGGCTCGGCTGAACAGCTGGAACAGATGATCGCCCTCGAGGAGGAAGAGGGGGCCCAGGCCACATCATCATCATCGGTCGCAGCATTTATCCCACTCTCTTTGGGCTTCTCATACACAGCTCAGCGAACCTGAAGCAATTTTAGATTAATGCTTCTGGACAGGGGGCTGGAAATACAAAGTGAAATTAAGGCAAAATGATGGTGGTATAGAACACATCCTCAATTCTTTCATGTTAGGGAGAGATAGGGGGTGTATGTTTCTGTGCAGGCCAGCCCAGAACATGCTAAAAATGTGGCTCCAGAACACACTTCTCAAGTATATGAGATGTACCAAGATGTGACAATTGTGGTGAAAGGGCATATTACATTACAGTGTGCTAGCCACACAAAATGTGAGCTGTGTGAAGAGTATGGACATGTCTATGCTGAATGTCCATGGGCAGCAAAGAATAAGGCTCTAGTTGTAAGCCCAGAGCTTTTAATTCAGCAAGCTCAGGATATGGCCATGGCCCCTCCAGGAATTCAGGAGACACCCCTTGACCCCTCCCCCCCAAACCTCAGGTAGAGAAGGTACTGCAAGAAAGAGATTTACCAGTAAAAGATAGACAGAACTTCCCCATACCTGTTACCTTACAACCTGTTTGTTATATGCATCAGGGGGTTGGAGACAATATAAACCAAGAAAAATAGGTAGCCGATATCCCCTTGCAAGCCCCTAGGAGATCTACTAGGAGTACTAAACCCCCAATCTACTGGCTCTCCTAAACCTAAAAATCAAATTGAAACTAAGAACTCTTTTTCAGTTCTTACTCAGGAGGAGGACGGGACAGTGACCATGAGGAATCAGACACTCAACATCCTGATACAGGTAGTCCTGTTAAAATGGAGATGACAGAAAATTGCAAAACAAAAAAAAAAAAAGAAAACAAGCATTTGTCAATGCTGAACGTTCGCTTGCAGGTATTTGCAGTGGTGTTTGGCATGTATGGTGCTTTACCCTAATGCCCTGTGCAATTGCTGGTATTTGCACAATAAATTGTCAGCATGACCTTTTTGTTACCCCCATTGTGCGCTACATAGGCGGAAACTCTTTTTGGGCAGGATGTGAAAATGACAGCTGTACTGCTCATAAGGAAGTGTGGTAAAATGCCAATGTTGAAAATCTGGAGTGGAAATATTGAAAATTGGCAAACCTCACGAGTGATAAGTGGGAACTGCTAGCACTGCGCGTTCGTAAAACAGTCATTTTTAGGAATTTTTTCACCAAATTTTCAACATTGCCATTTTAAAACCTCTGCTAATGAACAGTGTCACTGTGATTTTCTTACTGTGTCCCATACATTGATTTCGCACACCGACTGCGCCATTGTGCGCTACATGGGCGGAAACACATTTTGGGCAAGATGTGAAAAATGACAGTGGTACATCTCATAAGAAGGTGTGATAAAATGGCAATGTTGAAAATCTGGAGTGAAAATATTGAAGATTCGCGAACTTATGAGCCTGCATAGGAACTGCGCAAAGCATGCTCGTAAAACAGTCATTTTTTGGAATTTTTGCACCAAATTTTCAACATGGAGTTTTTGGGACCCCTTCTCATGAATGATGTCACTGTCGTGGCATTATTCGAGGCCAAAGGGTGATTTCGTGCAGTAACTGTGCAGTGCCTGCGAAATCACCCTTCGGGCCTGAACAACGCCATGACAGTGACATCATTCATGAGAAGGGGTCCCAAAAACCCCATGTTGAAAATTTGGTGCAAAAATTCCAAAAAATGACTGAGATATGCAATAAAGTTGAAACCCCCCATGTAGCCCATTATACAGCTTACCGGCATTTCCTCAGTTCGCGGTCGGCTTTGAAGAGTGCAGACGTGTTCCCGGCCCACCGAAGATCGTCGTGCGAGTCCGGAGATGAGAGTATGGGGTGGGGGGGTGTGGGGAGGCTGGAGTGCGCAGTGGGTGGGTGTGGGTTGTGGGAAGGGGGCTGGGAGGCAGCTGCGGAGGACGTTTTTATTTTACAGGTTTAAAAAAAGACGACGTGGAACGTTTGCCACGCTGGGGTGGGCTCCCAGCATGGCACAAGATGTGGGGGGCTGAGGCCGGCGAAGTTGGGCACCCCGTCGGCCAGTGGCTTCTGTGAGGGGCCGAGGCCGGCGGGGATTGGGCACCCCGGTCGGTAAACAAGCAGACGTTGCCACACTGGAGTGGGCCCCAGTGTGGCAGCAGGATGGCTTGGGGCCATGGAGCCGATGAGGTATTGGGCACCCGTCAATAAAATAAACAACGTTTGCCACGCTGGGGTGGGCTCCAGCGTGGCAGGAAAGCTTTTGGGGCGCGGACGCCGCTGGGGAGACGCTGGACGCAAGAAGGGGACGGCGGCGGCACCAGTATGGCATCGGTGTTTTCCTTTGAAGCAGAGGAACATCGCGGTCATACTGAGCTCCTGCACCCATTGGTGCAGGACCGCCATGCCTGCTCAAGGGAGCAGTGCATTGGATGGGAGAGGCACACCTCCAAGTGTGCTACTCTCCCAAAACGTTCCTTGCGCATGCGCGCAAGTGAACGTAAAAGCGAGGAAGATAACATAAGCCCAACTAAACTCTAACTACATGACATTACGGTGGGATCTGTGAATGTACACAGCCTATTGATCCCCAATAAAAGACATGCAGTCTTTCAATACTTTAAACAGACTCAGCTGACTGTCTGTTTTGTTCAGGAAACCTTGATGTATACCATAGATCAGGCAAGACTATTCTGGAATGAATGGATGGATGGTCCATCTTTCTGGTCCTTTGGGAGTGATAAGACTGATAGCCTTGGTATACTATTTTCATCTTATTCAATCCTTGGCCCACTATTTTTCACTCTATTCCTTAACTCCCTGCCCAAGGCCTGTTCTGGGAGCCTCCTTCTATACACAGACGATGTGGTTTTATTCAGCACCCACACCAACCCTACTGCCCTCCAAGTAGCCCTCCAAGGGTCATTTAATGAGGCTGAATTCTGATTCACTGACCACAGGCTCGTTCTAAACTATAAAAAAAACAAAGTCCGTGCCATTTGCCCATGCCCAAAACAAGTTCAGTAAGCACCCCCTGCTCATCCATAACTCCCATAACGAGACCCTGGAACAAGTTTCTACCTTTAAATACTTAGGGGTTACCCTAGACTCAGGGCTAACCTACCATGAACATATCCGCCGACTTAATACGTCTGTAAATGTGCGCATTGGTCTGCTCCTCCGCTACAAGCACCGTCTCCCCCCGAAGCCCTACAGCTAGTCATCGCCTCCTCCGTCCTGCCGCTCATTGATTATGGGATTATCTTCTATGGCGCTGCTGACAACATCTCCCTCAACAAAATTAGGGTTTTCCTGAATAAAGCCTGTGGACTGGCCACAGGAAGTGACCGGCTTACGCATACCTGTATGCTGTATACCAGTACAAACTGGCTTAATTTCGATGATCACCTAAAGTACCAGACCTATCTCATTGCCAAGAAAATCACGACTGGCCTCATGCCCCCTGCTCTTGTGATACTGCTCCCCCCCTTTAACAGCACCAGATGCACCCGTCACACTGAGAAATTGCCCTACCAGATTCCTCGCTGTCAAATCTCCATGGGGCAAAGAACTTTCAGATACCACGCCCCCAGTTGGCTGAATTCACTGCCCATACCAGTCCTCCTGGCTCCTACCCTGGGACTGTTCAAATTCCTTCTCCATATCAATATCTTGCGTGACTCCACCTGTGACTGTACCTAGCCTACCCACGACCTAAAACTACCATGAAAATGGACCTGCTTGGTCCTGCTTCTAGAGTACCTGTCCCTGGTTTCGGTCTTACCTGAGCCTCAGACTAGCTGACACCCACCAGACTGCGCTGCTTGCACAATCCAGTCAGAAATACTTCTCTACAACAACTACAGCAATGTATGATTGTAGATACTGGCCCGGATATTCAGACTGCGCCAGGCTGTGGCACAAGCCTGGATGCAGTGCAAATGGGCTGCGCAGGGGCGTTGACAGGGTGATATTCAACGGAGCTGCGCCATGGCACAGCATCGCTGAATATCGCACCCTGGCCACTCCGCAGTGCGCATGGCACAGTGGCACTGCGCCAGTGCAAGTGGCCAGAGTGGAGCAGGGGGATGCGCTAGCGCATTCCATTGCGCTAGGTGCAACAACCGCAGTATTCAAAGGTGCACATGCAAATGGGGCCATAATGCATGCAAGGTGCAAATGGGGCCATTTGCATGTCATTATGGCCCTATTTGCATGCAGGTGCACCGATCCCCGGCGACTTGCGCCTGGCGCCCTGCCAGGCTGCAGCCGTCGGGGACCGACGCCCCCTGCACAGCACGGAAAAGTGCCCCACCGCCCGATCGTGGGCATCTGTTAAAATAAAACATGTCCTATATCCCTGGTGGTCCAGGAGACCGCTTGCAGCCTGATCAAGGGCTTAAGTATAAATATAATCATCCCATATCCCTGGTGGTCCAGTGGATCTCTCACAGCCCAATCGCGGGCGTCATTAAAACATTAATGCCACAGCAACCCAACCCTGGTGGTCTGCGGTACCCCCTCCTACCCACCCACTGGGCCCCACCGCCCCTCCCCAGTCAGCGGGGCAGCAGCTCCCACCCGCCTGCCGCCTACCACCGCCGACTGACACCGTGCAGTGGGAGCTGTCGCCCATTGGTCTACAGTGGAGCCAATGGGCGTGCAGCCTGTGCTGTACTACACAGTCCAGATATGTGAATGGATCCATTCATATATCTGGAATGTATGTCGGTGACGGAACTGCACGCCCATTGGCTCACACTGTGGACCAATGGGCGACAGCCCTACCACGGTGTCAGTCGGTGGCGCAGGCGCAGGTGTTGCCGCCTGCCGCTAACCGGGGAGGCGTAGGGGGCCTAGTGGGCGGGTGGGGAGGGGGTACCGCTGACCACCAGGGATATTGGACTTAATTTTCCATTACAAATGCCCGCGATTGGGCTGCGAGAGGTCCACTGGAACCAGGGATACTGGACTTCATTATTTCATTACAAATGCCCGCGATCGGGCTGCGAGTGGTCTACTGGACCACCAGGGATATTGGACTTTATTTAATTTACAAATGCCCAGGTTGCAAGTGGTCCACTGGACCACCAGGGATATTGGACTTTATTTTACCACACTTAAGCCCGCAATTGGGCTGACAGTGGTCCACTGGACCACCAGGGATATTGGATGTAGTTTTATTTTACAAATGCCCACGATCAGGCTGACAGCAGTCCGCTGGACCACCAGGGATACTGGAGGGGTCATATCTGTACGTATGCCTGTGATCGGGCATGGGGGGGCACCGCCAGGTGCAGCCGGAGCTCGTGGCAGCTGCCGTGTTGCACCCTGCAATACGGCAGCTCACCTGTGGGTGGCCAGCCATTGTTCCTTTTTTTTTTTTGGATCAACTGTGTGCAGTGAAAGTAGGGGTTGCATATGCATGGACTCAGCACATCCCAGGCTGAATATCGGGATGTGTAGAGTATGCATGGGCACGCCCCCCCCGCCACCTGCACCGCATACATTACTGATGCGCTCCGGCGCATCGGGATTTGTGCCAGGCAAAATTCTCATTTGAATATCGCACTGCATGCGCAACCCTTTTGAATATTTGGGACATAATGTATATACACATATAAGGGCAACTGACTGGCTCAAAATAAGCTATTATCTTCATGTCTGAGGGAGCATGACCATAACTCATGAGTGGCAAAGCCATGTATGAGGTGAGAAAGTCCTGCCCCTTCAGAGGGGGAAGATTGTGGAGGGGTTGTAAGATAACAGATGGACCAGACACCTAAGGTTCAACACACAATCTCTGTGTGATATTTATTCAGAATACAGAAAATACTCTTCTGCAATGTCATGTACTTTCTTCAGTACATCAGTTTGCAGCAACATACTATTTATGTCCTTTCTCTGCACTTAGCCAGCACCTATTGACACTGATCTCTGATCTAAACATTTTTAGTGAAGACCCTTCATCCCTATGTGGGCCTTGTTTGCTTGGGTAGTGGGGGCTCAGAAAGAAAAGAAAAGCAAGCTATAGTCAAAGAATCTCAGTGCAGAAGCACTGAAAAAAGGGGTACCCCAAAGGCCACTGGCAACAAGTCAAATTTCAAAGAAATACAACATCATACATACTTCTATAATGCAAAGCATCATGAGATATATGCAAATCACCATGACATTTCAGACTTATTCAGTTTACAGCAATTTACATACATTTTAAATAGCACAACTAACTTAATTTCTATAATAGTCACCTTCATCAAAAACACCTAGTGCCATGGTATTTTCAACATTTACAGATTTCATAAACATAAGGTAGATATATCAAGGTATTTTATGACAGTGCTATTACATACTAAATCCAGCAATGATAAACACAACCTGTTTTACAGACGCTTGGAGGTCACCACAATAACCTCCCTGTATGAAGACATGAGAGGGAAAAAGAAAGTTAAAGAGGACACTATAGCATAGTCAAGAAAGGGAAGGGGCTGCCCATAGGTGGCCGACCTTATGGACTAGAAATTGTAAAGGATAGATTAGGCTAAGCAATAGAAGAACTGTTGCAACAGATTTAAGAAAAGGTCCTTCCTCAAGAGTGGCAGGAGCTCCCTGTCACATATCCCCCACCTTAAGAGGGAAGCAGTTATTGCAGACTGCTTACCACCTTCCTGTCCCAGGAAGAGATGGAGCTTCCACCCATCCATCTTCAGAAGCTCTGTCTCAGGGTCCCTATTAATGATAAACATTCTAACATAAACATAGTGGATATCATCATTCTTTACCCTGAAGCATTAATACATTTCTCAACAGAGACCAACTCTAACTTCCCTTCTCCTTTTAGGGAAAGTCTGTCACATGTCTTAACTAAAAAAATCTGGACAGCTGTAAAGTCCAGCACCTTAGAAACAATTTCTTTGGGGTGAGTAATTACCTATTCCAACCCCACCAGACATATCAGTTTTAAGGAGGGGCCCAGTCCTAGGTTCAACCCCTCTACATAAACCCACTAGGTCTCTTGATTCATTCATTTCACTTGTTAGTGATACAGACACCTGAGGGTAGACACTCTAGGTGTTACCGCAACACAGGTTCCTATCCATTTTCAACCCACTTCCTCCTTTGTCGGTTTTTCATCAAAAAAATAAGACACATGTACCACCTCCCTGATCTTAACATATTGTAACATTTTGGCAATATTAGTATCTTTAGCCTGCAGTATACCCCAGTCAATACTGTTAATAGATTTAGCTGCAACAATACAAGAAAAAGTCCCTTTAGCCTCATAGGCTTCTTCTTGCTTGCTTGGAGTCTTCAACCCCAGAACAATATCACTAGGCACAGTCTTACCTGGGGTCTCACATTCAAGTTCCATACTTGCATCTCCGACCTCCAACAGGTAACATTCTGGGAATACAGGAAACAAAGGAATATCTTGCTCAGTCAGGTGGTCCTCCTCAAACTGAGCCCACGAAAAATCCTCCTCTAACTCTTTATCCAAACTCTCTGTCAGGAACCTCTCGAGCACCTGGCACCAGTGTTCCACCTCTCTGCACAGTCGGTCTGCCTCCAGCCATTGCCCACTCATCCAGTGGATCATCCTCATCAGGGTCTCCACCTCCAGGGTGTTGTCAATCACACCTCCAGTCTGCCTCAACCTGCATCCCTTCATTGTCTTCAGGCTTGGCCTTCATCCGAGCTCCCAGGTCAAGTCTAGGCAGCAGTTTCTCTCCATCTGTTGGCCATGGTTCTGGTCAGAACCCCATGGATTTTGTTCTCCGGCAACTCCTGGTGCATCGGTCCACCTGGGATATCTGGGTGATATCCACCAGAAAACATCTCTCTTCGACAAGTCCAGATGCTTCCAGCAAGTTAACCCACTTCATACACCAAGTCTGTGGAGGGGTTGTGGGATAACAGATGGACCAGACACCAAACTTCAGGTTCAACACACAATCTCTGTGTGATGTTTATTCAATACAGGAAATAAGCTTCTGCAATATCATATTCCTTCTTCACTACATCAATTTGCAGCAAAAGACTATGTATGTCCGTTTCTGTACTTAGCCACCACCTACTGACACTGATTCCTGATCTAGACATTTTTAGTGAAGACCTTTCATCCCTATGTGGACCTTGTTTGCTTGGGTAGTGGGGGCTCAAAAGAAAAAAAAAAACAAGCTATAGACAAAGAATCTCAGTGCAGAAGCACTGAAAAAAACGGTTACCCCAAAGGGCACTGGCAACAAGTCAAGTTTCAAAGAAATACAACATCATACATACTTCCATAATGCAAAGCATAATGGGATATATGCAAATCACAATGAAATTTCAGACTTGTTCAGTTTACAGCAATTTACATGCATTTTAAATAGCACAACTAACTTAATTTCTATAATAGTCACCTAGTACTTTTTACCCTTTTCAAAAACACCTAGTGCCATGGTATTTTCAACATTTACAAATTTCATAAATACAAGGTATATATACCAAGGTATTTTATGACATAGTGCTATTACATACTAAATCCAACAATGATAAACACAACCTATTTTACATACGCTTGGAGATCACCACAATAACCTCCTTGTACAAGGACCTGAGAGGGAAAAGGAAAATTAAAGAGGACACTATAGCATAGTCAAGAAAGGGAAGGGGTGCCCATAGGTGGCCAACTTTATGGACTAGAAATTGTAAAGGATAGATTAGGCTAAGAAATAGAAGAACTGTTGCAACAGATTTAAGAAAAGGTCAGTCCTCAAGAGTGGCAGGAGCTCCCTGTCACAAAGATAAGCTCTATTTTGAGTCAGACCATTGCATATTCAATTTATACAACATCAGTTTACTATTTATAGCTTTGAGTCATCTATTTGTATAAAAATGTTACGGTTCTTCTTTGATTCCAACTGCTGGCTTCAGTGCTGCTTTTGGCCATGGTGATGCCATCAGCACTGTCAAAGCTGCCCTTTGGTTTAGTATGTATTGTGACATGCCCAACTTTGCAAGGTAATATTATCTTGCTATGTTGGGTCAAGATAACATTGTTTATCTTGCTATTTATCAGTACACCACTGTTGTGTATATAAAAGATATACAGGGGCGACTGTTCTGTTCAGTTTTATTGATCAGCTAAATCCTTATTGCAGAGTTAGGCCTTTACAATGTTAAAAGAGCAGAAAACAATTCCATGTACACAATCTCATAATGTTTAACAGTTTTGTTTTGGGGGGGTTCAAACTCTTTTTATTCTCCGGGTATCGAGGCATCTCTCGGAGGTGCCCACACAACACTACCTCTACTACTCCCCACCGTGACTCCTCTTGGCAATCACCCCCCTACGGAGAGACTTCCCAGCCCCCCAGGGAGGCCCGCCACTCCTACCTTGGTGGTGTCTTTCTGCAATTAGAGGGTCCATTTCTCTGCAGGTGGTGCCTGGTGATCACCGTAGTGATAGTCTGGTGCTGGGGATGTGAGGGTAGGTTCCTGAGACCCTCGCCACCTCCTCAGTACATCAGGGATTTTTCTTCATCATGCCCCCTGGTGCAGCGTGCAGTGGTGCAGCACGGGCTCCTCCCACAGACAGCCTGCTGTCACCAGTCTCCCCTGCTGCTGTTCCTCGTCACTGGGCAATACCCCTAGCCTCTGCTATGTTCTGCCACTGAGCTTGGAGTCCCCTGGAACCCTCCTCGGGAGAAGATAGCAGGCCTCTGAACACTCAATCTTCTCCTCCCCCTGCCGACCCCAGGCGGCCCTGGCTCATTCCCGATCCCAGGTCATCGGCATGGCACAAGGTGTGGTGTCCAGTGCCTCAACCCTCCGTGCCACTGGGCCGACCTATAAAGTCTAACAGTTAGTATCAAAATGTACATATGATTTATACATTCTGTCCAACTGTGCAAAAATCAGTCCTGTGCAAATCCCGTTAGGACGATGCCTTCTGATGTTTTTTATAATATTTCTTTTTACAACCATGAACAGCTGCCAGAAAGTTTGCAATCCTAGTAAGTTCATCTATGGTACCAGGATGAAATAAAATAAAAATGGGATCATAAGTGGAATCAAGTATACCTTTTAAGAAAATCCTCGAAGAATAGATTCCTATATCTATTATATAGAGGACAAGTTTTAATGATATTTATTTATTTATTGAAATGTTTCACCAGGAAGGCACACTGAACAACAAGTTACTCGTCTCGCGGTGTGACCTGGGGGTACAATAGGATGTGAAGATTTCAACATACAATAGCATTTGACAGCAATGTGTAAAAGTACAAACATTAGCATTTAAAATGGTAAATGGCATACATTTTATACATTTGAAGAGTGGATTACAGAATTAAAATGCCTTTTAACATGACTGCGAATTATGCATAAAGTGATATGCGCTGCCCAGACAGGACAGCAAGTGCAAGTTATTCGGGTATGAGTGAACTGATACCTATTTAAGTGCTGAGAAGTACGGAGTCAGAGGGGGAAATAGGGAAGTGGGGGAATGGACTGAGCTAGCCCCTCCAGGATGTAGAGAACCCTGCTAGGGGCTTAAGCTCGGTAGGCATAGAGGTAGAAAGATGTGTGGGGTGGGGGAGGTAGCAGTAGAAAGAAAGGGGAAACATGGATATGGTCTCTAGATGCGGCCTTGCTAGTGACCTATACAAGGGCAGTATAACCTCCTGTCTACTACTACTTGGACATGGTCCAGGGTTTCAGCTATACCATTGTTACATGGACATTTTAGTTTATTGTTCTAGGAATTATTACCTCTGAGCCAATGGCTCTTTTACAAAGGTTTCACGTCATCAATGTACAAACAAACAAGACATGTTACATAGAATGGTCAGCAAATTATAAAGGTTTCAATAAGCCAGTATAATACAGTACATCCCAGGGAAAAACAAAACATTGGAGGAGCGGTCAAGGTGGGAAGGGTGGGAGGGATATGGGAGGAGCAGACTTAGAGTAGTTAGAGGTACTCAGATGCCTTTGTCAAGAAAGGAGCAGAGGAGGAGGAGGATGAAAACAGCCATGAGGGAAGAATCATTAGTCAAGGCAGTCACAGGAGCTAGAGGCTGAGAGGTGAGAGTAAAGCATAGATTTGAAAGCTCCTAGTGACGTGGAGGATGTAATGAGCGAGCTCAGGGCATTGTACCAGATAGGGGCACGATAGGTAAAAGATCTTTGGCCCTGTGTGGTCCGGCATCTGGGGACCTGGAGAGGCTGGTGTTCCAATCTTCTGGTGGGACGGATGCTGGTATTCGGGCAAAGTAGGTTTTGGATACACGGCGGAGTGTGGCCCAAGATGGATTTTTTTGCCATCAAGCATGTGAGGTACCTTATGCGATTTGAGAGTTGCAACCATCCTGTTTCAGTGTAGAGCTCACATGTATGAGTACGTCTTTGCGCTCCAGTGAGCAGCCGACAGGCCTTGTTTAGGGTGGTTGTGATGCGCCTTAGTGCGGTCGTAGTGGCAGAGCCATAGATAATTAAGCCGTAGTCTGTGATTGAGATGACAGAGCTTTGGATAGCAATCCTCAGCGCAGCTTGGGTAAGGAATTGCCGGTTTCGGAACAGGATACCAATGCACTGGTTCACCGTTTTTGCTGCGTTATCAATGTGGGTCGCAAAGGTAAGACCTTGATCAAAGGTGATTTCAAGGTATTTAAATGTTGACACTTGTTCAAGGGTATTTCCTGGGTATGTTTTGATAGTAAGTGGAATTTGTCTTTTTCTGTTTTGTGGACTGGAGAAAAGCATGGATTTTGTTTTTTTGTGAATTAGGATCAGCTTGTGATCTAGGAACCACTTTTCAACATTGGAGAAAGCAAGTTGCAGGCTCTGGAGTAAGGGTTTCAGGTCCTTATGAGAGGAGAGAATCACGGCATCGTCAGCATAAAGGATTATTTGTTCCAGGCAGGATTTGGGGAGAGAGTTTAGGAAAAGGCTGAAAAGGAGGGGGCCTAGGATTGACCCCTGTGGAACACCTGAGAGGACCGGTTTTGAGTCTGAGACAACTTCCGAGATTTTTACTGATAGAGAGCTTGGGCCAGGTAACTTTTAACCCAGGCACCTGGTCCTTCTGAGAGCCCAAGACTGTGTAGTTGTGTGATAAGTAAGCCATGGTGAACAGTATCAAACGCCTTTGTTAGGTCGATGAAAACAGCTCCGGTTTGATATCCTTTGTCCAAGGCAGTGTGAATTTCTCCTGAGAATTCCATTAGGGCGGTCGATGTACTGTGTCCTTTCCTAAATCCATGTTGCTGCAAGCAGAGTATGTTATACTTATGCAGGTAGTCTGAGAGTTGGTCAGCCACAATGCGTTCGAGGGCCTTGGAGAGGGGTGGAAGTATAGATATAGGCCGATAGTTTCCTGGTAGGGACTTGTCGCCACTTTTGAACACTGGTGTGACTATAGCAGACTTCCATTTGCTGGGAAATTGACTAAGGCAGAGGGAGAGATTGAAAATTTTGGTGAGTGGGTGCACCACCTCTTCCAGAGTAAGGGAAAGAATTTTAAGATCACTGCTTGCTCTGGATTTAGAGATAGCCTTTTTTATATATTTGTAGACTTCATGCGCCTTAACTATTTTGAAGTGGAAAAGCAGTTGGTCAGGTGAGGCAGTAGGGATGTTGGTTTTGGCGAGTCCATGTCAGAGAAGAAGTCCGGCAGGAGGACCCCACTGAGGTCAGTGAAAGTTTTATTTAAGGCCTTTGCCATGACCATTGGGTCTAGGGTAGTGGTTCCATCGACAGTCATTATAGTGGGAGAGGATTTGGACTGCTTACCCGTGATATTTCTGATGTTGTCCCAGAATGATCTCCTGTCACCCCAGGAGTTTGCGAGGGCATTTTTGAAATAGGAGCTCTTCATTAGTCGGATTTGTTTGGTAGATTGGTTTCGTGCCTGTTTATACTTCTGGATATCCGTCAAGGAGCCTGTGGCCCTGGCTATGGCCCAGAGGTGGTCCCGAGCTTTGAGCTGGGCCAGTAGTTTGGCCATGAGCCAGGGATTTGAGACCGCTTTGATTTTACGCTTTTTTACTGGTGCGTAGAAGTCACAGGCAGTGTTGAAAGTTGTGATAAAATAATCTAGGGCTGCGTCAACATCTAGAGTATTGTATATTGGGGACCAGTCTTGGTGTAAAAGACAGGTCTTGAGTTTAGTAAGGTTTCCATGGGGTAGCACTCTGCTTGAGATGGTTTTTGGAGGGGGTTTTTGGAACTTATTTGTCCAGATACAGATCACAGGGGAGTGGTCACTGAGAGAGTCCGGGAGAACAACTGTGTTTTTTATGCGGGCTGGGTGGCTAGCAAGGATCCAGTCAATGAGAGTGCAAGTCCCAGTTTTGTAGTTTTTTCTAGTGGGGGAGCTCACCATCTGCGTTAGGTTAGCTACTAGGATAGCATCCTTGAGGGACCCAACGTCTGATGCGAGCCAATTTATATTAGTCACCAAGGAGAAGGAGCTCGGTGTCAGGTGGTTGCGATCTTACAAATTCAAGAACAGTCTGGAGACTGGACCCTGGATCTTTAGGAGGGATATAGACAGCGGCCCACAGTAAGCACTTTATTTTGGGCACAAAGTAGTAGCTTGACAGGGAGAAATTGCACAGAGGAGTTAGTGGTGGAAAAGCAGACAGGGTGGCTAGAGAGGTTGTCCTTAATGTAAATAGCACAACCGCCCCCTTTTATTAGTCCTGTCCAGTCTGAAAATATAGTAGCCTTGTAGTGAGATGGCATGGTCCGCAGTGCTTGGTGTCAGCCAGGTTTCAACAATGGCTAGTATGTCGGGATTGTGTTGACTGGCAAAGACTTGAAGGGATGCCAGTTTTGGAAGGAGAGGCTACAGATATTTAAGGTGGCGATGGTGAGACCCCCCTCCGTTTTTGCTAGATTTGTTACCCTGGTAGAAACAGGGCCAGGGTTTGGATGGACACTTCCTGACATCAGAAGGAGGAGGAGCAGGAGTTTAAGGGACATCTGCCGCAGCTCATAGTATAACATGCAACGTCTCTGTTTCTTGTTAGTTTGAGTACAGTGTAGTCGTTTAGGGTCCCAGCATAGGGTAATGGCTAGGAGCAGGTGTCGATTTGTCAACTTTCCAGCGGCGTGAGCTGTCATTTGCACCCAGTCCTTTGTAGGAGGGTGCCACAAGTGAGGTAGGGAGGATCTGCCATGGTGCCAGGTTGCTGGTACTGAGCTTGAATGGTTAGTGTGAGAGGTAGAGGAGACTGCAAATGTTTACTGTAGCAAGGGTGAGTGTTCCTGAGTGACTCGTGGTGAGCTACTGTGGACCAGAAAACTGATTGTTACTGTAGATCAAAGACCCAGAAAGTGTTAAATTCCTGAAGGTGATGAACATTAGCCTAGGGCATATGCAGGATGTAAAAATCCTTTGTTAGAATCTTCCCTTTGTTCTCCAAAACAGTTGTGAATAGACCTCAAAGACAAGCACACATCCTTTAAGAAAGTCAGACGGAAATGTGGATTCAGTGCAGCACTCCACAACCCAGAAACTTGTATAAAAGATTTACTGACCTCACTTTTGCTTTTTGATGTCTTCCAAAAGAGTTGATTTCTTATAATTGTGATCGTTATTCATTTAGTTTTTATTGTAACAGATGTACTTAAAGTACAAAAGACCAAATCCGGCCCATGTTATTAGACACCTTTGTTCTGGCATAGTTGATAGAATTAGATATTCTTCCATGCTGTGTGAAATTTTATTATTTCTAAACCATACGGCACATTTTTGGGAGCTGATGACCTGCATATCATAGTCTTTATATAAAGAAAATAAACGTTGTTTAATCCTTGTCTTATGCTGTAAGGATATATTTATTCCCCTCAAGAAATCCATCCATAGATGCTGAAGCTCTGTTTCACCGGGTGTGTCTAGAATAGCTTCTGTCACAGGGGTGACTGCGTGATAAAGCATTGATGCTGTGTAGTTGCCATTGACCTCAAGTATCCCCACAAGTGGCGGAACCACGGTGGCCGGTTACGAGACGGCAGTGACAACTACACAAGCATAACTCTTTATCACACAGTCCCTCCTGCCTACTTCATTTATGCAATAGGAGAGGATCTGGTGTGATAGTTTATTTTATTTATAATGTGTCTAGTTTTTTTTTATTTTTTGAAATGTTTAGAAAATTTTTTTAAATAGTTCCTTTCCGCATTTTTCCTCTGCCTGGTTGCTATGTCCATTATTAGGAGGTTGCGTTTGGTCACCACCTGATGTCACGGTGTACCTGTTGATTGGTGGAGAGCGGGTTTCAAAAAATGTTAAGGAGACATGGCGAGCCCGCTTAATGAGTGCGTCTGCTTGAGTACATCAGACGAAAACAGATTTATACAGGAGCACGGCATCGGACAGTTTTATTTTAAGAGTCCGAGTTTGTTTTAATTTGGTCGCTGTGATGTGTTCGCTGTGGTGTCAGGGAAGGCATGGAGGAAGTTGAAGAAAGTGTCTGTAGTTTGAAGGATCGAGAGTGGAAGGACAGTGAGAGACTGGCGTGGCAAAAGAAATAAAATTTAGCTGAAGGTATTTCTAACTTTGTGGAGCTGCTCTACCCTTACAACTTTTATTTTTTTATTTATTTAGTTTATTTTTACTTTCCTCGACTGGGGGGAGGTTGTACCTTTGGTTCCTCCCCCCACTCCAGCCAACTGTCATGGCTGCTGCCCCGGTTGTGGACAGAGCTCAGACCTCCCCGTCACAACCCCCCTCTGGCTGCACTGCAGTGGGTACTTATCCCACCACTGTGGGACCAGGAGGGTGGACTCAGGAGGGAGCCAACTTGTGTGTAACCATGGCAGCACCACTGGGGCAGCCTTCATGCTGCAGAGAATTTTTCCTTGTGGTGGTTCTCCCCTATGGAGAGGGGTGTGCAGTGACGCCAATGGGAGGAGCGCGCTCGCTGCCGCACGCGCTCCTCCCAGCGTCTACCCCCTCCTGCCCCTCTTACTGCAGCGTCAGTGCACCGCCCCCAGCCTCCACTAGGGGCCAGCCATGTGCCAACCACTGATGTCCCACCTCCCCGGAGAAGGAGAGCAGTCCTCCGGATGCTCAATCCTTCTCCAACCCTGCCAATCCTCGGCGGCCTGTGCTCGTTCCTGAACACGGGTCACCGGCGTAGCGCAAGGTAAGGTGTCCAGCGCCTCAGCCCTCAGCGCCACCGGGCCAGCTTACCCTTCCAACATTTAAAAAAAGAGACATTGGAAACTAGTGAGCAGGCAGATGGGTGGGTGGGTGGCGGCGCAAGTGAAAGTGGAAAGTAGATGGAAATTTGCAGCCAAAAAAAAAACTTTTACAAAAAGAAAATGGATACTTTTTGGTGTGTAATGCTTTGTAGATACTGTCATTTTTTGGGTTCCAGTTTGGGTGCTTTTCATGGTAGCCATGTGAAGGAGGTGTGTCCCAGTAACGGTGCTTGTAGAAGTGTAAGAGGAGTAAGTAGTGCTGGCCAGGTGTGTGTGCAGGAATGGAGGGGATGGCGTACAAACTGTGTAGCGAAATGGACTGTGACATAAGAACTGTGTACATAAACAGTGTGATGTAGTAAATGTGTATGTAAGTGAAATTTATGTACAGAGTTACTCAGATACGTGGATTTATCACACTCCATTTATGTCCACCTCCCTCTGTTGCATAACTATCATGGTTGGGACTTTTTACAATTATAAAAACCATCAGATACATCCCCTTATGGATAGTAATTAACACTACATAAGAAACTACACAGTTTATTACAATATAATTAACAACCTATTCACTATTTCAAGTATAGACACTATATATATATATATATATATATATATATATATTAGAGGCCAAAAACTCAGTTTAATGCATCAGTTAGGGTTGTTCCACAGTGACAAAAGTGAAGAAATTTGGTGTTAGGGTTGAAAGCCTTACAGGGAGGAACAGGGTGCAGGAAAACACTATTTTTAAGCGAAAAAGATGTTCCAGGACTAGAGGGCATGGGATGAAGTTGGAGGGAGGACGATTCAGAGGAAACATGAAAGAATTTCTTCACAGAACGAGGTGGTGGACAAGTAGAACACCCTGCCAGAGGAAGTGGTGGGGGCTGAAACAATCATGGGATTTAGAATGCATGGGATAGACATAAAGGAATTCTGGAGGTCGGGTAAGGGGCAACAGACTTCTAGGAAAACAAACTGAACTTACAAGCTCAAATGGGCAGACTGGGTGGGCCATAGGCCCTTATCTGCCAACACTGTCTATGTATGTATGTATCTATGTAAAGCCCACTTGGACCCCCCAGCCCACCCCCCAACTGGCATCGGGGTGCGCATTGGGGTCGTCAGCTCTAATTACCCCACCACATGTGTAAAGAAGCTGAGGTATAGGAGAATGGGGTAGAGGACCATCACCTAACGGCACCCCGATGCCGTTGGGGTGGGCTGGGAGTCCAAGGGGGCTTCAACCCTAACACTGAATTTCGCTTTGTCGCTGTGGAACAACCCTAACTGATGCATTAAACTGAGTTTTGCCTTTAATTTCCCTTCTTTTTGAGAATGAGGATGATAAATAGTGAATGTAATGTGGTGGCGGAGCGTTCCCACCACTGATGTCTTATACATAATAAGAGGAACAGCAACGCAAATGCAAGCGGCAACAGTTATGCACATGGTAATGCAAACGTAAATTGCAAAGCAAACGTTAATAGAAATGCAAGTGCAAAGTGATGCCAAAGCAAACAGTGATGTAAAGGGACATGCAAGCACAACGCAACTGGTAACATGCACAGTGCCGGTATTTTAAACGCAAATGTTAAGTGTTACAGCAAAAAGAACACCAAAGGGAACAGAAACTGAAATGCGAACGCAAGCGCGCACATAAACACAAACCGTTACGCGCACGGTCCCGGTACCGCAATTGGAAATGTAAATGGTAATAGTAACAGGAACAGTAATGCCAAAGGAAACAGAAATGGAAATGCAAATGCAAGCACATATGGAAACGCAAACTGTAATGCGCATGGTCATGGTAACATGATTGGAAATGCCAATGGTAACGGTAACAGCAACGATGACGTAAAATGAAAGACACACGCATATGGAGGATTGACCACAAATGCAAATGGCAATGCACAGGCTGATACAAAGAAAAACCGAAAACATAAACAGTAATGGAAATGCAAATGGTAACAGTAACGCAAACAGAAGCGCAAACAAAAATGCAAACCGTTACGCATACGGTGGCGTACACAGGAACGGTGATGGAATGGTAACGGAAACGCAACTGGAAATGTTAACTGGCACAGTAACAAAAGGGCACAACCTTCTTTTCCCCAAAAACCTGCATTGAAAAAGACAGCGAATACAAAGAGTGTATGCATAATAATGGGCCTCGGAGCAGAAAAGGAGGACTTGAAATACCAAATTGCTTATATCTCAGGAACCTTACAACGTAGAAAAAGATGAAAATTTCATATGAATTATGACATTCCCGGCTAGTTTTGTACTTAGGTTCTATTTAGGGGGCTAAGTATTTTTCCGATGAAAAGTCCGTATCTCGCACTGTTTCCGAGATACAGGCCCCGAAAAGCGCGACGGACGCCATAATGTTATCCTATGGGAAAAAGTGTCAACTTTGGAGTGCCGTACCTTTGCAGCCCACCAATATTTTTTCACCAAACCACCAAAAGGCACACCTGTGGCATGTTGTCTGTTTTCCCTCCAAATATCAGCCCAATAGACCAAACCGTTCTTTTGCAGCAGGGTGGCAAAGGATTCCTGTTATTTTGAGCATAGTGTTGCAAAATAGTGTCGCAAATCACGACACTTTCTCAAATGAAATCACGAAAGTGTCATGAATGTGACACTACTTTGCGACACTACTTTTTCCAGAAATTTGAAAAACATATTTCTGGGGTGTTTAACCCCAAAATAAAGACATGGCTGGCATCCTGAGGGTCCGACTAGGTGAACACAAAAAGAATTGTGTTCCTAGAGGGTCCCAATTTTAAATGCCAAGCATTTTTCTGATCACCAACTGAAAACAAAATGGTGGATTTGCGACACTACTAGGGCCACTTGCGACACTGTCAAACTTTTTGTTAACTTTTCCCACTGACTTATAATGGGAATTTGTTTTCTGAATAACTTTTGAACCGTTTAATATTTTTTCACGAAATTTTCAAAGGGCACATTGGGGACCCCAGCTGCACATTCCCTGAAGTTTTCGGACCAGTCGCGCAAACCATGCAACTTGTAGGCGCGAGCAAAGAATTCACCAAAAACCGTAAATGTGCACGTAGATCTCACTTAATAACTCTGCAGCCATAATCTGATCACTACAAAAGTTGGCAGATCACAAGATGTATGGTTCTTGATTGTGCATTCCAAATTTCAGGCAAATCTATTGAATGATGGCAAAGTTATTAAGGTGCAAAGTTTGACCCTTTAACCTTAAAAGGGCTACTCAACCCTAACTATGGTAGCACTACTGTGCTACCATAATATATATATATATATATATATATACATACACACATACACACACACACACACACACACACACACACACACACACATATCACATACACACACACACATTATTACAACACTATTAATTAAAGATAACAGTCACCTTAAAAAATCCCCAAACCTCTAATAATTACAACCCCATAAAAAATAACATAGGAAACACTGAAACTACCCACAAGAGAGCTGTAGCCTAAACCACAAAACCTCTAAAACCACAAAACACTAAACCTCCCTTTAGCCTCACTCACCAAACATCAGTTTCCTGTAATGCTCCATCCTTCTCTGCCAGGCCCTCCGTTGTGCAACTCCTCTGCCCCTGCTGCATTTTCTGACACTGCCAACTGCAAACAACAAAAGGGTCCCCTCAGCTGAACATGCTGCACTGTCTTGCCAGCAGCATCAGCTGCTAGCACCATCCTGAAAAAAAAGGAAGTGCCAGCCCTACCACGCACCCTTATAAGAGCATACACTAAAGTGTGTACACGCACGCATAGACATATGCATGCTGCCGCTACACTACGGAAAAGTACTATACTAAGGATAACACTAAACTACCTGCCTGCACATTCCACTACGCTATGGGAAAGCACTACACTAAGAAAAAGCACTAAACTACCTGCCTGCACATACCACTACACTACGAAAAAGCACTACACTAAGAAAAAACACTAACATACATGCCTGCATGTACCACTGTAACCCCCCTACAAATGGAGGTTCTCAGAAAGTCTTCCTTGAGCTTGCCTACATGCTCACTGCCAGGCTGGTGTCCTGCATTTTAGCAGTTTAAATGTGATTACCAGAGCTTGTATAGCCTCTGTGTACTGTCTCTTGAAGAGCTGCCTAATTGCAGCTTAAGTGATCTGAGATGGAACTCTGTTGAAAGATGTAACTATCTGCTGAAAAACATTTAGAATGATAATGTAGTTTGTCTAACCTGCCTTTTTTGTAGCAAGAACTGTTTTGTTTGGTCCAATTTGCAGTCCAGGACCAAGATAGTGGAGACAATCAGTTCTGTTGGGACCTAAAATGTAGCCAGACTACAGGAGCTGTCTGAATTCAAAATCCATAGGAACTGTGGCTTGAGTTTTTGCGCCTTTTTTGCAACTGAAGGGGGAGCTCCTTCTTTGACTGACAGCCAAATCAGCCAACCAAAGCTTTTGGATCTTGGGGAAGTCTTGGGCTGCTTGCAGATTTCAGTTAGAACTAAGCTGGAAGCTGAGCAAGAAGGAGCTGAAGTGATCTGAGAGCAATCCTGAGTGGATTTGCATGGGAGAACTATGAAAAGGGTGAGAGTTTGGCCTCTATGTCTGCCTGCTGCTCCTGAGAGGGAGAGAAGAGAATTATTTTGGACTAAATCCAAGTTTGTGTGACTGAAGTAAGCTACTGAAGTGGGCCAGGCTCAACCTGAAGAAGACCGAATATTTTTGCTGAATGCGATCAGCCTGTCAGAAGTTCCAGCTACGCTTAAGCTCCTGGTGTGTGCAGAGACTTTGCGATTGTGCCCGGGGAGCACTTTGCCTGGTACAGTAGAATTCCCATACATGTAAATGTGCTATGAGCTGCTAGTTGGTTGTGAGTTAGTTCCCCACTGTTTGAACTGTGTTCTGCTTGCTGGAAACTGTATCCAGCCCAAAATGGACTGATTCCAAACTTGTCTCCATGCGGTCTGGGCTTTGCCAGAATGGCCCAGCCAGACTACCCACTGCACAGAGAAGCCATCGACGAGAGACCTGCCTAGGGATCAGCCCCCTGCTCATGCTTGAACAGGAACGATGCCTCTGTGACTTGTGTGTGCCCTGCTTCTCCTGGCATTCCAGATCAACCACCTGCAGTCTCGATTTTCGTTCAGCCTGTGTCCAGTCTTGGGTATCGTGAGAAAATACCAGGGTAGCTCCCTACAACAGCAGCTTAATCTGTGTGTGTCATCTGATTGTCTTGTTGTTTCATTTCCTTTACGAACTGAGCCCTTTGGCTACGGATTACAAATATTGTGTACTGTGCTTTTTGTGTTTTCCATCACAGGGCCCCAACCAACTGCAACCCCAGGCAACTGTCCTGGCTAGCCCATCTCTTCTCTACCTGGGTACCCAGAGGTGGACTGTGGGCGCGGGGACTCAAACCGATGCATAACTGCTTGATTGATATAACCCTTAGTAATTAACCTAATTTTGCCCTCCTTGTTCAAGTCCCCTGAATAAATCAGATCTAACTTTTTCTGCATGTAATCTGACTGTGGTTCCAGTTTGTGCTCAAAGTACTATACTGTCGCTATTTGCTGTGCATAACATTGTTTTACAGGGGGTCCCCAGGGTCGAGCCAGATGAACCAGCCCTGGTGGTAAGTGCAAACAGTGTGGGTACTTGTGTGGTGTACCGGGGTATTGTGAAAGTGATTATTGTACAGTGTTTAGGCCACTAGAGGGGAAGGAGGGGGGTTACAGTGTCCCGGAGGGCTGTGCTCAGGTTAGCTTGACCACTACCGACACTGACCTCTAGGTGAAGGCACCCGTTTCAGAACTCAGGCCCCTTAACCTGCTACTAGCTAAGCAGGAAGGGGTAGTAGCCCTTGGGATAGCGCCACCTAGGGGTTACACCACTACACAACGGAAAAGCACTACAGTAAGAAAAACATTAAGGGAACACAAAAATGGCTAGGAAACAAACACAAAAGGCTACCTTATGAAGTATATAACACATCTCACAGGTAAGTCCCAGATATTCATGAATTATCTTCATCTCGGGATCAAGCACGCTCATAAAGGCCACTCACTCTATAGGCTTGTGGCTCTATGGTTTGTTCGACCCCTCAATGGTGATATTTTCTCATATCTCACATTTACCTGTCAGACATTCCCCCTCTTTCTCTCTCTCTCTCTCTCTCTCTATATATATATATATATATATATATATATACAGTATATATGTGTGTACGTATATCATATAAATTCGCTTTTTCCAGAAATCAGTCCAGTTGTGGCAAACAAACAAAACGTTACTGTTCACCACCCCCTTCCACAATTAGACCCAACTTGGATTTTGAGTTTGAGAAGCAAGGAACATTAGATATCAAAGTGTCTGCTTTTAGAAAGTGAGATGTGAAGGACAGATTTTGAAGAATTCTGGAAATTTAGTACATTTCTCTATGCTTACCATAGTCCCTTGGAATGTTTCATACCTTCAGGTTTGGAGGGGAAGGATAATCAGAGGTTACAGACACTGTCGGCAGGAGAAAGGTAAGACTGTAATAACGTGGGGCAGTGCCATTAGTACCTGGGTAGTAGGATGGGAGGGGAAATATCAGGGTATCCTGGGTAGTCAGGTGGGTGAGGAACTCACAGGGCACCTTGGGTAGTAGAGTGGGTGGGTGGGGAGTCACAGGGTATCCTGGTTAGTAGGGTGGGTGAGAGATCACAGGGTACCCTGGTTAGCAGGGTGGTGAGGAATCACAGGGTACCCTGGGTAGTAGGGTGGGTGGGGAATCACAGAGTACCCTGGGTAGTGGGGTGGGGATCATAGTTTACCCTGGCTAGTCGGGTGGGTTGGGATCCAGGGTATCCTGGGTAGTAGGGTGGGTGGGGAATTACACAGTACTTTGGGTAGTAGGATGGGTGGGGGAATCACAGGGTACCCTGGGTAGTTGGGTGGATGGGGATTCATAGGGTACCCTGGGTAGTAGGGTGTATGGGGAATTACATTGTATCCTGCATAGTACGGTGGGTGGGGAATCAGAGGGTACCATGGGTAGTAAGGTGGGTGGGGAATTATAGGGTACCCTGGTAGTAGAGTGGGTGAGGAATCACAGGATGCACGCTGGGTAGTAGGGTGGGTGGGGAATCACAGGGTACACTGGGTAGTAGGGTGGGTGGGGAATCACAGGGTAGCCTAGGTAGTAAGGTGGCTGTGGAATCACAGGGTACGCTGGGCAGTAGGGTGGGTGGGGAATCAGAAGGTATCCTAGGTGGCCTGGGGGGGTCAGAGGATACCCTGGGTAGTAGTGTGGGTGGGGAATCACAGGGTGCCATGGGTAGTCGGAAGGGTGAGGAATCACAGGGTGCCCTAGGTAGTAGCATGGGTGAGTGGGGAATCAGAGGGTACCCGGCTAGTAGAGTGAGTGGGGAATCCTTATAAATTAGTACATGTTTGTATGGCAAACTTATTAATCCTTGTACATTATTCTGTTATATGTGTAAAAATAAAAAGTTTTGATGCAAATAATTAATCCTTGCTTATGAAGGAGGGGGAGGGACATGATGGCCCTAGAGTCCCTTCCAACATTAAATTACTATGTTACTGTGTTACCATGACTCACCCAGCTATGCGGGCCCCGAAAGAACAGTGGTGGGAGGGATAATCAGAAGACAGAGCTGATCTAGACAGTGTGTTATATAATGCACCCAGCTGTTTAAATACACAGTGATACAGAGTCGCAATGAAACGCAGTGTGTAGCCAGTGATGTGGAAGTAGTGTGCGACTGGCAGACAGCCACAGGCTCTGAAACAGTTGTACGCAATATGGTTGTCTTTAAGAGTTTACAGTGGCTATGTCAGGTGACATAAAGGACAGCTCACTGAACAACACTCTAGCTGTGCAGTGGGCATCTCAGTGAGCAGAACTGTTGGTGTCCAGAGGAGATCTTGGGCGAACAGCTGTGGAAGTACTGGATGGGCCTACTGGTCCCTTTCTGCTGATAAATTTAATGTTTCTATGCAAAGGACATCCTGGTGAACAGCAGCATACTTGTATAAAGGCCCGGTATAAAGGACATACTGGTGAACAGCAGAGTAAGTGTATTAAGGACATACGGGTGAATGCCAGTGTAACATAGAAACAGAGGCACTGATGGCAGATCAGGACCACTTGACCCACCAAGTCTGCCCATTTTATCCATCTGCTGAAAAAGCCACAGACTCTACTTGGTCTCCAATTTTGTTTTCTTACTTATCACTAGGGTATACTGTACATTTCAGTGACTGAAATTTGGAATCCCTAAACTCATGGGACCGAGTTCAGTATCCCAACAGCTAGAAGCCCAACAAGGAGGAAGGTAATGCTGACAGGGGTACAGTAACAAATGTGACGAACCGCTACCCTACCCATTGTCAGGCACCACAACACATTGGAGGATGCAGAAGCTTACTGAGCTGCTCCCGTGGCGTGGAGAAATAAGCTACTAGCAGCTTCCCAGCATAGTCTGGTAGACCCGGCTTCTGTTCCCAGCTACCATTTTGCTAAAACATGATTTCACCCACCCTTGTAACCTTTTTTTTTTTGTTAACTCGAGGTCCAGCCCTCCTTAGAGTTGGTTATTTAAGTTACGGGGGTCAAAAGCCCCCCGTGACTACATTTAAGTGCCTGTCAGATTTGAGATTCAGTATCCTGAACTCTGTCTTGTGGGGTTCGGGATACTGAGTTTCTAGATTCCATCGCTCGGGTTCCCCTTTGACTATCTCACACATTTCTGAATTCCTCTACCAAATTTGCCCTCACCATCTCCACAGTGAGGCTGTTCCAATCATCCACCACCCTTTCTATGAAGAAGTACTTCCTCACATTACCCCTTAGTCTAACCCTTCCAGCCTCATGTCATGACCTCTTGTTCTAGAACATCTCTTTTTCTGAAATATGCTACCTTCCTGTACCTTATTTATGCCCCTGAGATATTTGAAGGTCTCTATCATATCCCCCCCCTCCAGGGTATACATATTAAAGTCCTTTAGTCTCTCCTCATATGACTTTTGGTGCAGTCCCTGTGCCATTTTTGTGGCCCTTCTCTGAACTGCCTCTACCCTGCCAATGTCTTTATGGTTATGTGGCCTCCAGAACTGAACACAATACTCCAGATGAGGTCTCACTAATGATTTCTATAAAGGCATCACTGCCTCCTTTCTTCTGCTGGTGATACCTCTTCCTATGTACCCCAGTGCCCTGCTGGCTTTCACCATAGCCTTGGCACATTGTTTGTGCACCTTTAGATCAGCTGATATGATCACCCCATATCCCGCCCCTTTTTGGTAGCTATCAGTATCTCTCTCCACATCATGTAAGCCTCCCCTGAGTTCCTCTGCTCAAAATGCATGATCTTGCACTTTTTTGCATTGAATCTTAGCTGCCACACGGATCCACGATGGGTGTTTGACAAAATATTTGTCGAACGCCCCGACAGCAAAACCGGCAGGGTGACCGCATTTTGCAGTCGGCTGCCAGTTTCCAGTAGTTGTATGTGTTTTCTTCGGGGGAGCTTCGCCCCCTGAACCCCCCACTTTAGGATTATCAACTCGAGTTGGGGCTGATTTAGAAGGTGCAGGACCCCCGACAGGCACCGCCAGGTACCAGCGGGTTCCCTACAGCAGCATGGCACTGTAGTCGCTGTAGGGAACCTCACTGTCGAACTGTCGCTGTCAGGTGGGTAACCGCTGCCACACTCTTGACCATTTCTCTAGTGTACCTAGGTCTCCCCTGATTTTTCCACCCCCCTCCAGAGTGTCTACTCTGTTGCAGATCTTAGTGTCATAGTGTAGGTGTGCAAAGGATATCCTGGAGAACAGCAGTGTAAGTGTGTAGAACACACTGGTGAACAGCAGCGTAAATGTGTAAAGAACATAGTGGTGATCAGCAGTATAGGTGTGTAAAGAACATACTGGTGAACAGCAGTGTAAGTGTGTAAAGGACATACTAGTGAACAGCTGTGTAGGTGTTATAAAGGGCATACTGGTAAATAGCAGTGTAGGTGTGTAAAGGACAAACTGGTGAACAGTAGTGTAGTTGTGTAAATGACATAATGGAGAACAGCAGTATAGGTATGCAAAGGACATACTGGTGAACAGTACTGCAATATGCAAAGGACATCTCAGTGAACAGAATTGTTGATGTGCAGAGGACATCCTGGTAAACAGATAAGTAGCAGTGCAAAGGACATACTGGTGAACAGCACTTCAGGTAAGCAGTGGATATCTCGTGAACAGAACTCATGGTGTGCAAATAACATCCTGATGAACAGCACTTAAGTGTGCAAAGGGCAGCTTCCTGAACAGAACGGTCAATGTGCAAAGAACATCCTGGTGAACAACACTGTAGGTGTGCAAATGTCATCTCAGTGAACAGAGCTACAGGTGCGCAGTGGACATCCTGATAAGCTATGTAGGGTGTAAAGGACAGCAGATGTACAAAGGATATCCTAGTGAACAGCTTTGTAGGTGTGCAGAGAACAGCACAATGAACAGGGCTGCAGGTGTGCAAGGGACACCCTGGTAAAAAGTACTGTTGGAGTGCAAAGGTCATCTTGGTGAGCAGTTGTACAGATCCTACCCTGGGGAACAGTACTGCAGATGTGCAAAGGTTATGCTGGTGAACTGCACTCCAGATGTGCAACGGACATCTTTATGAACAGCAGTGTGTGTGTGTGTGTGTGTACACACATACATGTCCGTGCAGTGCAAATGTGGCATAACTGTATTGTAGGCATGCAAAGGCCTGTCCAGTACAAGCATCACTAGCAGAGAAGGAAAAGAAGCTTGCAAGTTAGTGGCAGGCAACCTTGCTATATCTCAGCGTGTGAAAAATGGGTTGAAATTAGAGGCCATTTCACTGGGATCTTTAGTGACTGAGTGAGCCGTTAGAAGCAGCATGTTTCATGGGAGCAGTTTTCTTCGCTCAGATCATTAACATAAAGCTAGAAGTTCTTCAACAACATTGGGCTTTCACCTTTGCTAGAACTGTTCCTGTTGACTGGGCTTTTCCCAGCAGCGACGTGTATTTATTTATTTCTGCATTGCTAATGAGTGTCAAATACCACCTCCCCCGCTTCCTCCACCTCCTCCTCTCAGCTCTTCTCCCACTCCACAGAGATGTTCATGCAACAAGCCTGGAAGGAAAACTGACTAACTGGCCGAGCGTTAGTCATTTGTTGGCTGAAGGCTGGCACATCCAGCGGAGCCAACCAGGACGCCACGCAGCACCCTGCAGCAAATGATGCGTCACAAAATACTGCATGAGAAAGAGGCTCACTTGCCACTGAATTGCACTGTTTCCTGCAGCGTACTGCAGCAGGCCGCAGTAATACTGTGAGGTACTTGTGTTGTAGCTGGAGCAGACTCCATAGACTGGGAGGCCTTCTTCTGCTGGCATTTTCGTATATTTCATATGCCCACATCCTGTCTGGCTCCGCTGTACCTCTCAACCGTCCTTGATTACGAGGGAAGTGCCTTACTTTACCCCTCATGCTCTCCACCTCGGGGGGGGGGAGAGGGGTGTGTCCTCCAGTGCAGGGCTTCTGGGTGACCACAGGACATCCTGTCACCGGAGACCCAGCTAGCGTTGGAACCGGAAGGTGTGCCAGATGCGTGGCGCTCATTGCACACCACGCCTCCCGTCCTTGCAGAACAAATAAATCCCTCCAGACATGCTCATGATACTCCCTTGTGTGCCATTGCCACCGCGTAGCAGGCTCGGGGCTCTCTGCCTGGTGCTGGAGATTAAAAGTTCTGATGGGGTAAAGGTGAGCCCCAGGGGCATTACTCTGGGGGGTACAGCCAGGTAAGGACAGCCTAGGCATCACCGCAATGGTGGATGTGAGCACAGTGGGAGCTGACTGGAGAATGCATCCGGGCTACAAAAAGCACAGTAAGTGGAAAAAAGAAATTGCTGTGTCCCTCATGAAAAAAGGTGCTGCCCACACCAAAAATGTGTGGTAAATTCAGACTTTGAAGCATAAATGCATATTCTGAGATGCTTAGGCAAAAATAAGCTTTTACAAGTAAACACAATGGTTTCTACAGCATTCTGAGCTTGTTTCACGAACCCTTGAGGGTAGCACGTCAACTGAGTGATTCAATTTGAGCGAAGGCATTTGAGCGAAACGAATATCAGTGAAAGTAAAATGCGACAGTCACTTTACAGCGACCAGCACATAACAGCGACTCCACAAATACAGCGAACCCCAGAGTCAATGTGCGTCATGGAGTTAGAATCCTAGAGATAGGGGGGATCCGGGGGGTGCAGCCCCCTCCCCGCAAACCATGGAGAAGCGTGCATGTAAATATTCAGCTGAAATGTGCTTCACTGAACTGTACCATCGCTTAGATTGCAGTTGCTATAAAATATTTGCTCAAATTGCAATCGCTCAAATATATTCACTCAAATGACATGGAACCTGTTTGAGGATGTTTATTTATTTTTTAGTTTAACTAGGAGTAGCACACTAAGCTGAAAGCTTTATTACAGGTGCGACCTGGGAGCACAGGGAAGTTAAGTGACTTGCCCAGGGTCACACAGTATGCAAGTGGAAGCTGTGGGATTCAAACCCAGGTCAGGTCTGCTGGATGTCACCGGATTTGCAGCTCAGAGCCTTAAACCAGTGCGCTATACTGCCTCATTATGATGGTCAAGGTCCCTGACTGTCCTTCATTTTACGTGTCTGTGTCCCTCAGTTATAGATTTACACACAATTTTGGATGAGCTTTGTTTGGGGTTCTAGAGTTTCACCCAGTTTAGGAAGCAGTTTTTTTTGGGGGGGGGGGTTCAAGATCTTGGCCTAGTTTGGGGGGTTATGTGATGTTCTAGTCCCCCCTCAGATTTTGGAGCCAGTTCTTCAAAGGTTTTAGACTTTGGCTCGGATTTGGAGGAAGTTCTTTTCAGGTTCCAGATCTTGTTCCAGTCTTGGCAGTTTTTTGGGTGTTCTAGATTGTCACCCCAATTCTGGGGAAGTTCTTTTCAGATTCTATTTCTTTAAACTTTCTGTTTATTAAGTTTCAAGACACATTTGCTGGTACAGCATTCAAACGTAACAGCCATTCAATACGTAAGCACCGAATCGTTAATTTGTACAAGTATCATAAAACCTGTACGCTTGCGTAACCTCATTAAACAGCATCAGTTTTGGTGTTTTCTTTCCTCAAGCCCCCTAGCAGTAGCTTACCTCTAAAGGACTTCTAAAATCCACTTTTCTGAATTTAATATTGCTTCTGTTTTTTTCCATAATAGATTTTTATTTTGTTTTAAACAACATACATTTATAAAACTCAGAATAATCAAGTACTATTATATATACATCAGGCATATAGGTTACTGCTTAGAGATGGAACATCTTATTTCAAAAACGAGTAGATATCTTTAAGCAGGATGAGTAGACTTTCTTAGCTTTTTAAACATGTGGATATTGGCATAGTAATCAGTATAACATGTCATGTCAGAATCAATGCATATCTTCTATCTATTCTGATGTTTAGCTAACATTCTGAATTAATCCAGTTTTAACTGTAAAAAATTGCTTCTATTTCTAAGGGGATGGGATCATAATTCCTTGGTTGGAGGAGCTGGCTGCCCGATTCCTTCCCCTTCCTGGTCCTGATTCTAGTAGGCACCCCTGCACACTCATGTTTTGTGATGCATTCGTTTGGAGAGCGCCAGGGTGGGCTCTACTGATAGCAATGGGGAACTGTTTTGAAATCATATTTTTTATATTTTAGAGGGCCACAGGAGTCAAATCAAAGTCACCGCTCAATCAACGTGAGCTGGATCCAACCTCCAATCTCGTCTAGCTAACAGAGACAGGATTTCCCAAGGTGCAGCAGAGCAGACAGTGGTTGAGGTCAGAGCTAAAGCATGCCTGGAATCACTTCGCATGAGTCAGTCTTGTTTCCTGATTTTCTGTCCCAATATATGTGATGCCAGCACTCTAGGGGCTCCACGTTTGTGAACACGATGTGTATCTGAGTGGAACCCTGCTGACTTTCCCCCACCTGCTGTGCTGTCCCTGCACTGCCACCTGTGGTCACCCTGGTGGCAGTGTTGTAGCAATGGCAGCTACCCTCCCTTCCCAAAGGAAATGAGCAGTCTCTGGGTTGCTTGGTCTCCCCCACGGACTGGCTCCTGAGGGACTGAGCTTGTTCCCCTATCCGGGTCACCAGAGTCGTGAGTGGTAATGTAACTGCTGTGATGGTGGGCGCGCCTTTCTTGTTTTTTTTTTGTTTTTTTTTTACAATAATTCATCATTTATGTCCCTGCTTCTCTCGTGCAGCCCCTATATCCCCCGTGTCAGGTGCAGCCCCATCCCCGCATCTCTGGCACTTGCCCCTCTTCTTCCATCCCCATGGGCGTACCCCTGTGGCAGGGCCAGGCCATGCCAGACTCAAACTCCCTACCCCCTCACCTCAAGCAGGCAATGGAGACTAAAGAAGCCAGGGAAGAGAGGGTGGCTACTAGTGGAAATGTGCCTGGAGTCCCTCTAAATGCTGTAGGGTATTTTTCCCGTGTGCGATCAGACTCCTGCAGGATGTCAGCACGCTAGGGTCTCCAGACAAGAGTGCGCAAACATACCATGCAGAATCCAGCCTGAGTCCCCTCTCCCCCAGCTGTGTCCTCTGTTGCAGTACCACCTCTGGTCACATGGGTGGCAGTGTTGTAGTGGGGATTCTGTCTCCCCCTTCCCGATGTAGGGCAGCATTCTCTGGGATGCTTTATCCTCCTTCCCCCAGGCGGGCCATGATGACTCCAACTCATTCCTGAATTGGGGTCACCAGCATCACAAGTAGTAGCCGTACCTCCACACCAATGGGCCGGATATGGCTTCACGCTTCTTCTGGTCAAGAGGGGGGAGCAAGTGGCTACCTCCAAGTCTGATGGTAATGTATGGGAATCCCACTGTAGTTTGCTTAACTAGTGCTGGAAATGTGTATATAAAATACATGGATGAGACTTTCCCCATAGAAGTGGGTAGCAGTGATTTCCCCCTATACGTTTTCCTTTATATTCGACTGTGATCAAAACTAACAGTAACCATCCACATGTATTATATAAAATAACAGAAGGATAAGTGTGGTATACAAAGAAATTAATGTCAGTCTGGCTTCAACAAGTCCTACTCCACATCCACCTCTGTACTGCAGCTTACTGACTCCATTCCTTCTAGTGTGGACCAGGGCCAGATCACCTTATCATCTCCATCGACTTGGCCAAGACCTTCAACACTGTGGTCTACCCCATCCTCCTGGACAACCTTATGGAGATGAGCCTCTCTGCCTTCTCAGTCAGTTGGTTTTGTGCCTACCTTAAGGGCAGGTCTCAAGCTGTCTGTATCGGAGGCACCCTATCCTCCCACACCCAATCTGCTCGGGCATGCCCTGAGGGTCTGCCTCGGCCCCATTCTCTCTCTTCCATCTTCCTGAATGATCTCCTTGCTGCCTGCTCCCCTGTATCCATCTACATGTATGCAGGTGATACACTGCTCTTTGCCTCGAGCTCCTCTGTCCCTGACCTCACCGCCTGGTTCCAGCTGGACTTTGACAACATCCAGTGCTGGTGCCAGTCAAACTAACTGTCCCCAATGCAGGTATATCTTAGCGTTCACACATTTCTTTGAATTTTACAAATGCATTTATTTATGCGAAGTGTGATGTTTGATGTTTACAATGCATTGCTTGACTTATATAACATTAGAACTGTAATTATTACGGCTGTGAGCGGAACCTACAGACGTTTTGCTTTCTGTGGCTCAAAACGGCCGATCATGGCACTTTTCATTGGACTTATAGAAGTATCCTTCCAAAAGTTCAATGGAGCTTGTAATACTCCACCACGATTGGCCGCTATGGAGTAACAGCCGCACTATTTCGGCTGTTACTTCTACATTCCGGGACAAGAACTGCGCAGTTCTGCTGGTGCTGCCATCTTGCGAATGGCATATTGCCATTCACCTCAACTGCATCGCAAGTATCGCCGCATGCGCAGGTTGTGCTCTCGTCCGCCATCTTGCAGATGGCACTGGCACTGCTGGCAGCGCTAGCTCTCTGAAGCTTCTGAAGCTCGCCACAGCCATATCGGTTCTGGCTAGAGTTTGTTTGAATAGTTGCAATGCAATAGAGCAACATAGGTTTGCTTTTTTCTAACATTCTTCTGATTAAAAATGTAACATGTTGGAAGCATAAGTTAGTGTGGTGTTAAGCATAATACTGCAAATGAAAGGGAGCGTAAACAAATGTAATTTCTGCACTATGAAAAGAGCTGAGATGCTGTTTAAGAAGTAATCCATCCATGTAATACATAGATACATAGACAGTGTCGGCAGATAAGGGCCTATGGCCCACCCAGTCTGCCCATTTAAGTTTGTAAGTTCAGTTTATGTTTTCCAGGAAGTCTGTTGCCCCTTACCCCTGACCTCCAGAATTCCTTTATGTCTATCCCATGCATTCTTAAATCCCGTGATTGTTTCAGCCCCCACCACTTCCTCTGGCAGGGTGTTCCACTTGTCCACCACCCGTTCTGTGAAGAAATTCTTCCTCACGTTTCCTCTGAATCGTCCTCCCTCCAACTTCATCCCATGCCCTCTAGTCCTGGAACATCTTTTTCGCTTAAAATAGTGCATTCCTGCACCCTGTTCCTCCCTGTAAGATACTTGTATGTCTCTATCATATCCCTCTCCTCCTCTCCTCCAGGGAGTACATGTTCAGTGCCTTCAACCTGTCCTCATAGGACTTGTGATGCAATCCATGCACCATCTTTGTTGCCCTCCTCTGAACCTTCTCTACCCTGTCTATGTCCTTACGTAGGTAAGGTCTCCAGAACTGCACAGTGTACTCCAGGTGCGGCCTCACTAGTGTCTTGTATAGTGGAATTATGACCTCCCTTTTCCTGCTGGTGATGCCCCTGCCTATGCATCCCAGCATCCTTTTTCTTTACCTGCTGCCTTGTCACACTGTTTCCCTGCCTTGAGGTCATCAGAGATGATAACTCCAAGATCCCTTTCCTGCTTGGTGCATGCTATATCCTCACCCCCCAACTGATATATTGTGCCAGGGTTTTTGTGCCCCATATGCATTATCTTGCACTTCCTTGCATTGAATTTCAACTGCCAAACCCTGACCATTCTTCAAGTTTCTGCAGGTCCTTCTCATTCTGTCTACACCCTCTGGTGTGTCTACTCTGTTACAGAGCTTTGTGTCATCAGCAAACAGTGAAATTCTGCCTTGTGGGTCCTCGCAATGTCACTGATGAAGATATTGAATAATGCCGGTCCCAGCACTGATCCTGTGGTACCCCACTGGTCACTCTTCCCTCTGTAGAGTGACAGCCATTTACCACCACCCTCTGTGTCCTGCTGCCCAGCCAGTTACCTATCCACCGCACTACTGTCCTGCCCACACCCATATTCCCCAGTTTGTGCAATAGTCTTCTATGTGGCACAGTGTCAAAGGCCTTGCTGAAGTCCAGATAGGCCATGTCCACTGCCCTCCCTGATCCACCTCCTTAGTCACCCAGTCAAAATTCAATGAGGTTGGTCTGACATGACCTTCCCTGGTGAAACCATGCTGCCTTGGGTCCTGTAGTCCATTGACAGCCAGATGTTCCACCAATCTCTCCTTCAGTAGTGCTTCCATGATCTTCCCACTACCGGGTGAGGCTGACTGGTCTGTAGTTCCCGCTTCCTCTTTGTTCCCACTTTTGTACAAGGGGACTACATCTGCTATCCTCCAGTCTTTGGGTACCTCCCTGTTTCTAGTGATCGGCTAAACAGGATAGCAAGAGGTTCAGCCACCACCTCTCTTAGTTCTTCTAGGACCTAGGGGTGCACCCATCTGGCCCCATTGCTTCATCAACTCTTATTACTTCCGGTTCCTTCAGGACCCTTTCTCGTGTAAAGGGACTTGTGTCCATTTCTGCACCATTCTCACCCCTTGTACTCCATTCAGACCCATTACCCTCCTCTTCCTCAGTAAAGACTGAGCAGAAATACCTGTTCAATATGTCAGCTTACTGTTGTCATCCTCCACAGCCCCATCCTCCCCTTCAGTCTTACTATCCCTCCCTTTGTCTTTCTTTTTTCCTTATGTACCTGTAAAGGTTTGTCCCTCTACCCACTGATTTTGCAATGTGTTCTTCTGTCTGAGCTTTGGCTTCCCTACTGACCTCCCTGCCTCCCTTTGCTTCTCCTGGTACTTCTCCCTATCCCCTTCTGCCTGTGTCTTTTGTATTGCCTGAATGCAATCTTTTTGGCTTTCACTTTCTTTGCTACCTCTTTGGAAAACCATAATGGTCTCCTCTTCCTTTTCCTCTTGCTAACCTGCTTAATACATAATTCTGTTGCTCTTGTAATCCCCATTTTAAATACTTCCACTGTTCCTCAACCCTGATTCTGCCCCATTCCCTTAATGCCTCTTTCAGGTATCTCCCCATTTTCCCAAAGTCTGCCCCCCTAAAATCCAGGATACGTGTTTTTGTGTGGTTTATTTCTGCTCTTTCTGTGATTTCAAACCACAATGACTGGTGGTCACTGTTCCCCAGGTGCTCCCCCACTCTTACCCCCATCACACTGTCCCTGTTTGTGAGCACAAGGTCCAGTATTGCCTTCTGCAGAGTTGGTTCCATGACCAGTTGCTTGAGGAAGGCACCCTGAAGGGAGTTCAGGATAAATCTGCTCCTAGTTGATGCTGCTGCTGGGATGCTCCAGTCCACGGCTGGAATATTGAAGTCTCCAACCAGTACTACCTCATCCTTGCAATGCAATGCAATTGTAATGCAGCATCTCTTATAGGGAAAGGGGAATCGAAAAGGATTCTGAGGATCTGAAAGGTTCTGATGAGAGATGGAAAGTTCTGATAACAATTGAGCCATATCAGAACTTTCAGAACCTTGGACTTTAAAGCACAAAAACTGTTTTAACTATAATTTTCCACCCTTGAGCTATTGTGACGGACCCTGTGGCAAGGCGTGCCTGGGCTGTGCACATGGTGCTGTCACCACCTTTGGTAAACCAGTGCAGTCCAGTAAATAATGGTTCGGGGCAAGTGCTGGAGATACGCTAATTGACTGAGCCACGCGGGCTCCAGCTCTTGGTGGGCTCGATAAGGAATTCACTAATTTCTCTGCAACATGGGGAGTCAATAGCCAGCACAAGTTTGACAGAACAACACAGTTTTGTTAACAACCAACCACCTGCAAGAAAGAGGGTTAGTTCAAATGTCAGCTTTAAACACAGTCCTCTTAGATGGCTTCCTATGAAGGCCAGATCTACCTTTTCCCATTTGGCACTAGGTGGTAAACAGACCCAAATGGGAGCTCCTTTAACTCAGTCCCTGGGTACTGCATGTGTAGAATTGCTGCAGGCCTGTAGATGTTGCTGCGGGTTGGCCAGTGTTGGTGCACATTAAACAAAGCAGTGTGTTCAATTCCCCGAACCCCACAGGCCCTGCAATTGCTTAAATGGCAGAAAACCCTTCAGAATGGGGTATCTGTAATCCATGTTGTGAAACATGGTGAAACAGTAGGCACTGTCCCTTGAAAAACTGCCATACTGTGGCGTGCTCATGGTTGCAGACCCAGATAGCTCCTCCTGATGCAGCAGACCATTGGATCTGTGCTCCCCGGGGTGTCTCATGATGCAGACAGGCTTCCTCCCTCTGCTCCATGCTGAAAAGGCTGCCTAGGGCACTGGCTGTAGGCTCTTATGACCTCATTCTACTTGTCAAGGACTGCTCAGGCCCCCAATCTCGGCTTCCATACTCCTGGGTGAAAGGCAGCCCGGCACAATGCTGTAGTGCCTTCTACAGGACCCAGATCAGCAGCCCTTGGTCTTTTTCTCCCTGCTGGATCTTCAGCGTCACCCATGTGCTGGCTTGCATGGGGCTGCCATCATCTTCCTCTCTGTAACTCAGCAGCTCTGTTCACAGTTTGCTGTCCACCTTTCAGGTCTGGGATGGCGCAGATTGCACCCACTCCCAGCACTGCAGACCTTTGCACCACAAGATCTCCACCAGGTCTCCCCTCCTCTAGCACAGTCCTGTCTTTATAGGCTCTGCCCGCAGTGGAAATCAGGGCCTGAGCATCTCTGGAGTCACTCTAAATGCTATAGGGTATTTTTCTTATGTGCGATCCCATTCCCGCAGGATGTCAGCATGCTAGGGTCTCCAATCATGAGCACGCAAACTTGCCCAGATGGAATCCAGCCAACATTTCCTCCCCAGCTGTGTCCCCAGTTACACTGCAACCTGTAGTCACTCCCAAGGCAGTGTCGCGGTGGGGATTCCATCTTCCCCTCCATGATGGAGGACAGCGTTCTCTGGGAAGCTTGATCTTCCTTTCCCCAGACAACCCATGATGACCCCAACTCATTTCTGAACTCAGGTCACCGGTGTCGAGAGAGGTAGCCATATCTCTGGGCTGGACATGTGGCTACCTTCATGGATGATGGCAATGTGTGGGGATCACACTGTTGTATGCTTTATTCATTGAGTTCTGGTGGCCATTTCGGGTCAGGTTCTGTAATGGATGGTTCCGATGCCATATGGCGTCTACCGGACCCAATGAGCAACACTGGAAATGTGTATTTAAAATACATGGATGGGACTTTCCCCATAGAAGTGGCTAGCAGTTATTTCCCCCCATACCTTTCCCTGTATATTCAGTTGTGATCAAAACTAACAATAACCATTCAAGTGTATTATATAAAATAACACATGGATAAGTGTGGTATATGAGGAAATATCTGCCAGTCTGACTTCTGTAAGTTCAACTCCTTATCCACCTTTTTCTCCTGTAGCTTACTGACTTTAGTCATCTCTATTGACTTGGCCAAGGCCTTCAACACTGTGGCCCACCCCACCTGCTGGACAACCTTAAGGTTGTGGGCCTCTCTGCCGCCTCAGTCAGTTGGTTCCATGCATACCTAGAGAGTCGGTATCAAGCTGTCCATATCGAAGGGTGCCCTGTCCTCCCAATCCCCATCTGCTCAGGCATGCCCCAGGGGTCTGCCTTGGCCCCAATCTCTCTTCCATCTTCCTGAATGGTCTCCCTGCTGCCTGCTCCTCTGTGTCCTTCCACATATACACAGATGATACCGTGCTGTTTGCCTCCAACTCCTCTGCCAGACTGGACCTCTGTCTTGTTTTGTACCTAGGGCTGTCACTCCAAAAACTCAACAGCCCACAGGGCACAGAAAAGAATGCCAGAACTTGATGCCCCTCCTTTACCCGATTCCGTTCCTCTGTGATATTCTGAGCGCGGGCACATGCCTGCCTAAGCAGATCCATTCCACTATCATCAGTGATGGTAAAGGACTCTAAAACCAACCTGGAATGGTTCTATGGTAAATATAATTAGTGTCATATAGCTAGTTAGCACCTCTTGTGTAACACCACTGTGAGTAAATATTATTAGTCTCCTGTAGCTAGTTAGTACCCCTTGTGTAACACCACTGTGAGTAAATATTAGTCTCCTGTAGCTAGTTAGCACCTCTTGTGTAACACCACTGTGAGTAAATATTATTAGTCTCCTGTAGCTAGTTAGTACCCCTTGTGTAACACCACTGTGAGTAAATATTAGTCTCCTGTAGCTAGTTAGTACCCCTTGTGTAACACCACTGTGAGTAAATATTAGTCTCCTGTAGCTAGTTAGTACCCCTTGTGTAACACCATTCTGAGTAAATATTAGTCTACTGTAGCTAGTTAGTAGCCCTTGTGTAACACCACTGTGAGTAAATATTAGTCTCCTGTAGCTAGTTAGTACCCCTTGTGTAACACCACTGTGAGTAAATATTAGTCTCCTGTAGCTAGTTAGTACCCCTTGTGTAACACCACTGTGAGTAAATATTATTAGTCTCCTGTAGCTAGTTAGTACCTGTTGTGTGAAACCACTGTGAGTAAATATTAGTCTCTTGTAGCTAGTTAGTACCTGTTGTGTGACACCACTGTGAGTAAATATTAGTCTCCTGTAGCTAGTTAGTACCCCTTGTGTAACTCCACTGTGAATAAATATTATTAGTCTCCTGTAGCTGGTTAGTACCCCTTGTGTAACACCACTGTGAATAAATATTATTAGTCTCCTGTAGCTAGTTAGTACCCCTTGTGTAACACCGCTGTGAATAAATATTATTAGTCTCCTGTAATTAGTTAGTACCTCTTGTGTGATACCACTGTGAATTAAGCAAGAAGGCATGACGGGGGGGGGGTGTTACGGTGGGCTAGCGGCCCGCCTCGGGGTGGGTTGAAGCATGAGGCATAGCCGAGGGCTTCCACCACCCAAGAAGGACCATTAGCACACCATAACACACCCCCTGGAGTGCCTTATTGCGATTATGAAATGGGTAATTTTTAGTAATTTTTTATGCCTTTTTTTAAACATTTTACTTTTAGCTGGGCCGTTGTGCTGGGATAACGGCCCAGCTGTAAGCTGCTCTTGGCCAATCAGAAGCCAGCGTTCTTTCTACCCATTTCATAATAAATATTATTAGTCACCTGTAGCTAGTTAGTACCTGTTGTGTGACACCACTGTAAGTAAATATTATTAGTCTTCTGTAGCTAGTAAGTTCCCCTTGTGTAGCACCACTGTGAATAAATATTATTAGTCTCCTGTAATTAGTTAGTACCCCTTGTGTAGCACCACTGTGAGTAAATATTATTAGTCCCCTGTAGCCAGTTAGTACACCTTGTGTAACACCACTGAGAGAAAATATTATTAGTCTCCTGTAGCCATTTAGTGCCCCTTGTGTAACACCACTGTAAGTAAATATTGTCTCCTGTAACTACTAAGCACCCCTTGTGTTACACCACTGTGAGTAAATATTATTAGGGTCATATAGCTAGTTAGTACCCCTTGTGTTACACCACTGTGAGTAAATATTATTAGTCTCCTATAGCTAGTTAGTACCCCTTGTGTTACACCACTGTGAGTAAATATCATTAGTCTCCTGTAACTAGTAAGTACCCCCTTGTGTAACACCACTCCGAGTAAATAGTATTGTATAGCTAGTAAGTACCCCTTCACTCCCGAACTCGGGTCGCCGGTGTAGTGCGAGGTGTGGCGTCCAACACTTCAACCCTCAGCGCCATCGGGCCAGCTGCTAACTCCAGAAGTAATGTCAGAGCATGGGATCAGGTATGGGGTTGCAAACTGGGACCACACATTATGACCAACAGGCCATCAGTTTGTTTGCCCATCCCAAGGATTTTGGTGGCCGTGGCCCCAAGTACAGTTCAAACCCTGATACAAAGTCTTGGTACGTTATGGAGTCCCTGGCCCACAAAGCTATGGAAGGAGCAACTGGGCTACTAACGCTATGGTTGGGAAGCTCAAATCCTGGCCACTAGCCCATTCAGCAAAGTGCCTTGGAGCTTGTCTCTGGCAGGAGCACAAAGAGCAGAAGACCAGTTCTCTATGCTCTTTATTTGGGTTGTAACTGCACTGTTATCACAGGATAGCAGGTAATTCTGGTATTGACATTCACTGCACGTCGGTGTCTGCCAAGTCCATGCTACCTTGCACCAGGCTTGCAAACACCTTTTGGAGTGCAGTAGCTGTGAGCTCCCCCCCCCCAGTCAGTGCTCTTGCACTATTACCAACAGTGACTCCTGCTGGGAAAGGCTGGGACTGCGGTAGCTATGAGCTCCCCCACAGTCAGTGCACCTACACCATTAATTACAGTAACCTGCTGGGAAAGACTGGGACGGGGGTAGCTGTGAGCTCCCCCATAGCCAGTGCTCCTACACCATTACCTGCAGTGACTCCTGCTGGGAGAGCTTGGGACTGCAGTAGCTGTGAGCTCTCCCACAGTCAGTGCTCCTACACCATTACCTGCAGTGACTCCTGTCCTGCTGGAAGTGGCTAGGACTGGAGTAGCTGTGAACTCCCCCACAGTCAGTGGTCCTAAACAGTTACTTACAGTGATTCCTGCTGGAAGAGGCTGGGTCTGGAGTAGCTGTGAGTTCCCCCACAGCAAATCATCCTACACCATTGCCCAAAGTGAGTCCTCCTGGGAGAGGCTGGGACAGCAGTAGTTGTGAGCTCCCCCACAGCCAGCATTTCTTCACCATTACCTACAGTGACTCATGCTGGGAAAGGCTGGGACTGCAGTAGCTGTTAGCTTCCCCATAGCCACTGCTCCCACACCATTACCTACAGTGACTCCTGCTGGGAAAGGCTGGGACTGCAGTAGCTGTGAGCTCCCCACCGCCAGTGCTCCTACACCACTACCTACAGTGACTCCTGCTGGGAAAGACTAGGACTGGAATATCTGCAAGCACCCCCATAGCCAGTGCTCCTTAGCCATTACCTAGAGTGACTCCTGCTGGGAGAGGATGGGACTGGAGCAGCTGTGAGCTCTCCCACAGCCAGTGTTCCTACACCACTGTCTGGTGACTCCTGCTGGGAGACTGGGACTGGAATAGCTGTGAGCTCCCCCAGAGCCCGTGCTTCTACCCTACTACCTGTAGCGACTCTGACTGGGAGAGGCAGGGACTGGAGTAGCTGTATGCTCCCCACAGTCATTGCTCCTTCGTCATTACTTACTGCCTCCTGCTGGGTGATACAGTGACTGCCTTAGTTGTGTGTTCTGCAGGATGAGTCCTGTGGTGGAGGAGCACCCTTGGGGCTGCTGGATTTGTCACAATATAAAGCTTCTCTGACAGGAGCACATTAGCTCTCCCGTGCTGCTGTTTGACCGAGCTAACGACAGGTATTACAGCTCAGGCTCCAGGGAAAGCACAGACTAAGACAGCAAGCATTTATCATAGCCTTGGAACAACGAGTAAGAGCTGCATAAACCGACTTCTCACTTTTGCATTGGCCATGAGAGCAGACTGCTCCAGGCTGAACTCGGCGGAGGCAGGGAATGTGAAGATGAAGCCAGGCTGACTGCGGGAAAAGTGGAAGCCTTCAAATCATCACCATCTGTTCTGACCGTTCGTGCTGGATATGTATGCTTGACATGGCCTAGAGAGCGACAAGCAGCTCAGTCACAGCATAGAGGATGTGGGGGAAAGCAGAAGAATCTATCCTTACAAAAAGAAACTAAGAATCCAGGGCGAGGAAAGAGCACATAAAAGGTGAATGAAATGGGGTGGAAATGTAGGAAAGGGAGGGAGAGAGACAGGGAGCTAGTAAGGGGAAAAAATGTGAGATGAGGGACTGCGGAGCAGAGGACAGAAAAAGAAAGAAGGGGACTGTAGGTGCTGAATAAGAGAGGGAGGGATGTGGAGATACTGGGGACAAGAAAAGGAGGACAGAGAGAAGGTAGTTATTGGAAAAGTATGTCAGATGATGAGTAAGAGAGGGCAGAAAAAGTTTAGACTTGAGAATACTAGATGGAAAGGTGGAGAATGTGGAGAGGGGAGGTGGAACTAAAATATTCTGCCAATGCAGACCCTACCTGGTCTACATCCACCCCTCCCACTTTGATACCAGTTTTCCTTTATACCTATCCCATGCATGCTTGAAGCCCACCGCTGTTTCCAACCCCGCTGGAAAATTGCTCCAGGCATCCACCACCCTCTCAGTGAAGAAATACTTCCTCACATCCCTTCTAAAATTCCCCTCTCCAGCTTCATTGCATGCCCCCTCGTTGTTGTACACTTTCTTTTCTGAAAAAAATGCTCCCATCCTGTACCTTATTCACCCCCTGTGAAGTATGTAAAGGTCTCTATCATGTACTCTCTTCTCCCTCCTCTCTTCCAGGGTGTACATAATTAGATCCCTCAATCTCTACTTGTAAGACATTTGGTGCAGTCCCTGCAGAGCAGGCAGGTACAGGGTAGGAAGGTACAGGGCAGGAAGGTACAGGGCAAGCAGGGACAGGGCAGGAAGGTACAGGGCAGGAAGGTACAGGGCAGGCATGGTAGCCCCAGACCAAATACACACATCACAAGATGGAATTAGGATCTTATTGTTTTTTTTTTTTCTTTTTCTTTTTTTTCCATATTCTGTTTTTCCTCCCTGGCAAAGCAGGCTCAGGCCCCCTTCTGCCCTGCTTCACTGACCCCCACCATCCATCACCACCCCAGGATTACCTGATCGGGATGATAGCCCCACAGATTGCCCCCATGGCAAGGTCAGGAAGGGGAGGACAGTCCTTCCCACCACAGTCATAATCTGGAAGGCCAGCAGGTGCTTCCCAGTGGTAAGGCAGGTGGGGCTCGTTGCACAGAGCATAACTGATAACTGCCTCACTGTGTTTTCTTCCCTTCCCCTAGTTGCGGTGAACTCCAGTTGCACATGTCGTGAGTCACATGCATCATGGAACTGCTACCCCGACTCACATCGGCCTGCGTGCATTGGCGCACCACCAGGCCTCCACCTGATGGCAGTCAAGAGATGAAAAGCATTCCACCCCAGTCCAGGAGAGGAGTTACCAGGTGACTGTTCAAGTCCTCTTCCAACTCTCCTCCTCTGACCCCCAACAACTCAAGCTCATTCCTGAACTCGAATCACCTCCGGTGTGGTAAGAGGTAAGGTGCACAGTGCCTCGGCCATCTATGCTACCAGGTCAGACAGACGTTATCTAAAAGAAATTCGGTCCAAATCAGGATGGGGAGGTAATGAACCTACTGCCAGGATAAGGCTCTGCAAATCCGTGGATATGGGTTGCCTAATGTGCAGGTATATTGTATTTATTTTTTTTTTTATTGACTGGGTAAGTGCACTAGACAAATCCTGCCTATTTTCAGGCACGACCCGGGGAGGGGGTTACAGATGAATGCCAGCTGACCTTGAACCAGATTAAGCTGTTGGTGGTATTTTTAGTGAATGAGGGAAATTTGTCCAGGACACCAGGGAAATTCCCCTACTCTTGTCGATAAGTGACATGGGATCTTTAACATCCACCTGAACTACCACCAATCCAGGCAGATGGGGCCTCGGTTTAACGTCTCATCTGAAAGACGGCACATCAGAAGTGCAGCACCCCCTCTCATGCTGCACTACAGTGTCAGTAGTGGGATATTAACCCAAGTGCCAGATGTGAGAACTGAACCCACAGCCCTCTGATCTCCCGGCCACAGAGGCGAGTGTGCTACCTACTGAGCCACTGACACTGACACTTTAAAGGGTACTCATAGGCCCCAATACCTTCTAGTTGTATTGTCCCATCTTTGATGTTGCTACATGACTGTTTCCCTAAAAGGCAATTTCCCGAGAGGGGGAGGAAAAAGGGTAGGGAAGGATAGGGATTTGGGAGGGTGGAAAGGTGAGGGGTAGTTTGGGGCTTTTGTTGTCTTGATTAGCTTCCTTTCCATTCATGGAAAATGTTTGCTACATTCACAGTAAAACCTCATGTGTCATGAATAAGATGGCTATGTTCCTATTGTTTGGTGTTTATTTCTCTACAATGTTTAATAAAGCTTATTCAATTTGGAGAAAAAAAAAAGAAATTCAGACCTGATAGTTTATCCAGGCTTACTTAAGGTTTAAAAGGGTAAATCCCCTGGGTACTACACTGACCATCTATGAACTTTGAAAAGCACAGCCTAAGACTACTGTGAGCCCCAAGGAAGTGGCCTGGGGCTACGAAATATTGACACTAACAGGATAAGGCGGATTGACAGAAATAAAGAACATTGTGGTGCTTTGAGTCTGCGTTTGTCTTGCAACCTTTTTTTGCAAATATTGTTTGACTTGCATCTCTGAGGACTACTTGCAACATATTAATCTGGCTACAGGCCTAGGAATCCAGATCCTCAACCCCGTTCACATTTTAACAGGGCAGGCAGGCTGATACGTTGCAGGTACAGGGCTAACAGGTGCAGGGCAGGCAAGTACAGTGCCGGTACAGCGCAGACTGGTACACAGCAGGCAGGTGTAGCACGCGTACAAGGCAGGCAGGTACAGAGCAAGCTGTACAGGGCAGCAGTAAGTAAAGGGCCGGCGGGTACAGGGCAGACAGGTACAACGTAGGTACAGGGCAGATGGGTGCAGTGCAGGTACAGGACAGGCAGGTCCAAGGCAGGGAGGTACAGAGCAAGCAGGCACAAGGCAGGATGGTACAGGGCAGACAGGTGCAGTGCAGGTACAGAGCAGGCAGGTCCAAAGCAGGAAGGTACAGAGCAAGCAGGTACAGGACAGGTTGTACAGAACAGGCAGGTGCAGTGCAGGTACAGGGCAGGCAGGTACAACGTAGGTACAGGGCAGATGGGTGCAGTGCAGGTACAGAGCAGGCAGGTCCAAGGCAGGAAGGTACAGAGCAAGCAGGCACAAGGCAGGATGGTACAGGGCAGACAGGTGCAGTGCAGGTACAGAGCAGGCAGGTCCAAAGCAGGAAGGTACAGAGCAAGCAGGTACAGGACAGGTTGTACAGGACAGGCAGGTTCAGTGCAGGTACAGGGCAGGCAGCTACAACGTAAGTACAGGGCAGGATGGTACAGGGCAGACAGGTACAGAGCAGGAAGGTACAGAGCAAGCAGGTACAGGACAGGCAGGTACAGCGCAGGTACAGGGCAGGCAGGTACAGAGAAGGGAGGTACAGCACAGGTACAGGACAGGTAGGTACAGAGAAGGGAGGTACAGCACAGGTACGGGGTAGGCAGGTGCAGAGCAAACAGGTAAAGGGCAGACTGGTGCAGTGCAGGTAGATAGGTACAGGGCAGGCTGGTACAGTCAGTGCAGGTAAAGACGGGGCTGACTGATACAGAGCAGGCAGGTACAGGGCAGGCAAGTGCAGTGCAGGTACAGGGCAGACAGGTACGGGTCAGGCTACCTCACACTGTGGTGGATTCAGTGCTGGTGAATGGTGAGAGACTTAAAGGAGCGGAGAATGAAGCCTTATGCTTATCCACATGAACAGGTACAGTACAGGCTTCCAACACACTGATGTATTTTGTGTTGCCGAGGAGGGAGTGACTGCCTGCACTGGAGTCTGAAAATTAAGCAATAAGGCATGACAGGGGGTGTGTTATAGTGGGATAACGGCCCACCTTGGGGTGGGTTAAAGCACGAGGCATAGCCGAGGGCTTCCACCACCCGAGAAGGGCCGTTAACCCACCATAACACACCCCCTGGACGGTCTTATTGCGATTATGAAATGGGTTATTTTTAGTAAATTTTATGTATTTTTAAACATAATACTTTCAGCTGTGCCGTTGTGCTGGGATAACGGCCCAGCTGAAAGCAGCTTTTGGCCAATCAGAATTCAGCATTCTTTCTACCCATTGCATGATGTCTGTTTATCCACTGGGGCAGGTGCAGTGCAGGTTTCCCCTCACTGGGATATATATAATGCTTGTGAATGGTGATGGACTGACAGCACAGGGGACTAAAACTCTGCTTATCCACACAGAAAGGTTGTATGGGCATCTATAGTGCAAGCTACCCCTGCACTGTGATATATTTAGTGTAGAAGAAAGGTGAGTCACTGACAGCACAAGAGATTGAAGCGCTCTCTTTATTCAGAGGGACAGATACAATTTGGATAGGTAAATGTAACGTATTCAGTACTGTCGAAAGGTGAAGGACTGACAACACTGGGGACTGAACCCCAGGGTTTATCCACAGGGGCAGGTACAGCGCAGGCGCATTGTGATGTATTTAGTGCTGCTGAAAAGTGAGGGACTGACAGCACAGGAGACTGAAGCCCTCTGTTTATCCCCGGGGTCAGGTACAGTGTGGAGCAGGTATAGTGTAAACTTCCCCACACTGTGTGTATTTAGTATGTGTGAAAGGTGAGGGACTGACATCACTGGAGACTGAAGCTCTCTGTTTATCCACAGGGACAGGTACACTGTGGAGCAGGTACAGTGTAAACTTCCCCACACTGTGTGTATTTAGTATGGGTGAAAGGTGAGGGACTGACAGCACTGGAGACTGAAGCCCTCTGTTTATCCACAGGGATAGGTACAGTGTAGGGCAGGTACAGTGCAGGCATCCCCACAGTGTGATATATTTAGTGCTGGTGAAAGGTGAGGGACTCACAGCACCGGAGACTGAAGCCTTCTGTTTATCCACAGAGCAGATACAAATGTGGGTCGGGGACAGTGCAGGCTTCCTCACACTGTGATATGTTTAGTTCTCTGAATGAAGAGGGACTGATAGCAATGGAGACTGATGTAACCCCTAGGTGGCGCTATCCCAAGGGATACTACCCCTGCCTACGTGACTAGGTGCAGGTTGGGAGGCCTGAGTTCTATGAATGGGTGCCTCCACCTGGAGGACAAGGTTAATGGTAGTGTAGCTGCTCTGGGTACAGTCCTCCAGGACCCTGATATCCCCCTCTATCCCTGCTATGTGACCTATACTAGTTAGCTAATACACAGTCACAACTAACACCAGAATGCAATGTTATACCCACACTTGGCACACTTACCACCAGGGCTGGATCAGCTGCACTGGCCCTGGAGGCCCCCTGCAAAACAAGACCTGCAATGGAGAAATGCAATAGCAACACAGTATCCCCACCACAAAGGTACACAATAGCCAGTGTAAATGCAAAAAGATTTAGATCTGATTTATTGGGGGGACGTGAACAAGGGAGGAGCAGTAATCTGGTGTTTGATTCTGGATCTGATTTAATCAGGCTAAGCATGCATGCCTTTGAGAGTCCCTCTCACACAGTCACACACCTTCTGGCTACCCAGTTGGTCTGCAGGCTAGCCAGAAGCGTTGCCCTGGGTAGGACGGCGTTGCAGCTGTTGTTGGGGCCCTTAGGAAAGAAAAAACACAACATGCACTTTAACCCACAATTTGTATTCTGGAGCCGGAGGGCTCAGTTCGTAAGGATCAATCATAACAATTAAATCAGATGACACACTTTGATTTGAGCTTTGTTGCTGGGAGCTATCCTAATGTTTACCCACGCTACCCAGGCCAGGATGCAGGATGGATGAAATGGAGGCCTCAGGATGAAGTGCTGATTTGACAGGAGAAGCAGGGCCGACATGATGCACCGTGGTGTCGTTTCTTTTTGTTGGTGTTGAGCAGGGAGCCAAATCCCCAGACAGGTCTCTCGTCAGGTGTAACTCTGTGGCGTGAGCGGTAATCTAGGCCGAGTTGGCGAGGCCCAGACCAGGTGAATGAATCAGATACAGTCCGGTAAAGTTGCTGGATGCAGCCTCCAGCTAGTGTGACATAGTCAACAAGGTGGGGAACCAAATCGCGACCCACATTCCACATTCAGCACACTTATAGTAAAGGCCAGTAAATACCACAGTTCGGATGACAGTCCGGTTGCAATCAACAGTGTCTCTGCACAAACTGTACGCTCTGCGGTTGTCTCAAGTCCTGACAGGCCAATCGCACAAAGGCAAATCTTCTGGCCACACCAGGCGAATTTCACTTTGTCACAATTCAGGATTCCGGTTACAATCACAGCAACTTCGGATAAAGTCCAAGATATTAATGCAGACTTCTTCACTCGAGAAGATGGTAGCAGGCAGGCCAGACACAGCCTTCCCGCCGATTCCTCTGCGCTTCTACACAGGAGCAGCTGCTCGAATCACTTGAGCTGTTCACTCTCTCAACTCCAACTACACACTGACTCACTGCTGCAGGAAGCTCTGGGATTTCCCAGTGATCCAAAAGGTTCGGTTGGTTAATCCATCTGTCTGTCACAGCTAGGGCTCCCCCTCCAGGTCCATTTAGGCATCAAACAGCAAAAACTGAAATTCCTACAGAAATTCACTCCCATAAAACCCTGGGGACAGTCTCCATTTTAGGGTCCCCAAAGGTACTGATTGGTCCAAACTGGCAGTCCAAAACCAAGATGGCGGTGCAAAACAGGAAGTCCATGCTGCAAAGGAAGGCAGGTTAGACAAACTATTTTATCATTACTACTAAAGCGGATAATCAGCGAACAATCACAGATTCTAGTAGGGCTTCCTCTGCACAATTAGTGATGGCAGAATGAAGCGGCTGTATTGCAGCACGTCCGGGACTCAAGCCTGAAATTAACCGGTCCCCACCCAGATTAATTATACACTACCAAAATGATGCCTCTTAAAGAGACAGGCATGGAGGCTAACACAGCACTCGCATGCAGGCACTTTTAAAACTGTTAGTACACGGAACACCAGCCCGGCAGTGGGCATTTAGGTGTAACCCCCCTGCAAATGGGGGTTCCCAAAAGACTTCCAGGAGCTTGCTTGAATGCTCCAAGCCTGAATGGTGTTTGGCATTTAAGCCATTTATCAGTGAGTGTTTTTAGAACCTCTGGTACTGTCTCTTTAAGAGCTGTCTGCTTGCAGACATAATTAGTTTGTATGGGGGACTGTGTGTTTCTTTGATTGAGTACCACCAGCTGCTGCCAATTCACCCATTTTTGCAGTCACTAGAGTGCAAAGGGAACCTGTCTGAAGATGTAACTGATTGCCAGAAATCATTTACAGTAATAATAAAATTACAGTTTGTCTAACCTGCTTTCTTTGCAGTCAGAACTGTCTGCCTAGTTCCCCATTCTGGTTTTGAACTGCTGAACTGGACCAATCAGTGTGGGGTAAACTAGCTCTAAAATGATGCCTTGGACGAATCAGAACTTGGGACTCATAATCTGAGCCAGCCACAAGAGGATTGTATGGGCAGTGACTCTGGGAGATGTAGTTTAGACTTCGTGCCTTTTGGACCAACAGCAGCAGTCTCATTGTCGAGTGACAGCCAATCCAGTCAAGAACTGGGAGGAACTCAAAGGATGCCCGGTTTTTGTCTGTTGGAGTTTCAGTTTGAGATCTGAAAGTGAAGGGAAAGAAACCCTGTGCTCCTTCAGTGCACAGTTTCAGTCAAAAACGTGCAAGGCCCAGAGTTCCGGCTCACAACTTGTGTAACTGCTTGTTAGGACTGAATCCGGCCCTGTGAAAAGAATCAAAGGATCTCTGAAGAGTAGAAACCAGGCTCACCTGTAGAAGACTGAAGAAATTGTTGAATTACACTCGGTCTGTCAGGAACTGAATCTGCTGTGTGTTCTCCTGGTTATTGTGCAGTAATTGCGATTGGGATACAGATGCAGCCTGCCTGGTATAGTGCTTTTTTTACCATATAAATGTGTGAGGAGTCTCTTGAGATCAAAAGTAGCCCTGCTGACATTGAAGGACCATATCTTCTTTGGAGGTCGTGAGTACTAATTCGGGTCGCCCCTGTTGAATTGCCACATTAAATCCAAATGGAATTACTGTACTGCTGACTGTTTAATTTTCCTTTTCTCTGTGTGAAAGGGCCCCTACCAGCTGCCACGGTTTGGACTAGCTACTAGGGCCTGGGTACCCAGGACAGTAACTGGTAGGGATAGGCCTGTGCACAGAGCCATAGGTAGATAGTAAAGTGATAAGCTAATTAACCTGATTTCCCTGTCCTTGTTATATCCCCAAATAAATCAGAGCTGTTTGTTTCAACAAAGTTATACTGCCTGAGGTATTTGTCTATGTTAAAGTACTGTACTGTGATTGTTGCACTGTATCTTATTTACAGGATGTCCCGGTGCCTGAACCAGCCTTGGGGTAAGTGTATACTGTGAAGGTAATTCTGCTATATTGTGTGGGCCACTAGTGGGAAGAAAGGGGGTTGCAGTGTCCCAGAGGGCTGTGACCAAGTAAGTTTAACTATTGCAAACCCTGACCTCTGGGTGGAGGCACCCGCCATTGGATCCAGGCCTCAACCTGTTAGTGGCAAATCAGGCAGGGGTAGTAGCCCCTGGGATAGCGCCATCTAGGGGTTACATAGGCAAGCCCAGGAAGACAATTTAGGAACCCCTATTTGTAGGGGGGTTACACTGAAGTTCTCCATTTATCCACAGGGAGAGGTATGGTATGGAGCTGGTACTGTGTGGGTGAGGTGTATGTGGGACAGGTACAGTGTGGGTGAGGTATTTGTGGGACAGGTACAGTGTGGGTGAGGTATATGTGGGACAGGTACAGTGTGGGTGCGGTATATGTGGGACAGGTACAATGTGGGTGAGGTGTATGTGGGACAGGTACAGTGTGGGTGAGGTGTATGTGGGACAGGCACAGTGTGGGTGAGGTATATGTGGGACAGGTACAGTGTGGGTGTGGTATATGTGGGACAGGTACAGTGTGGGTGAGGTATATGCGGGACAGGTACAGTGTGGGTGCGGTATATGTGGGACAGGTACAGTGTGGGTGCGGTATATGTGGGACAAGTACAGTGTGGGTGAGGTATATGCGGGCCAGATACAGTGTGGGTGAGGTATATGTGGGCCAGATACAGTGTGGGTGAGGTATATGTGGGACAGATACAGTGTGGGTGAGGTATATGTGGGACAGGTACAGTGTGGGTGAGGTGTATGTGGGACAGGTACAGTGTGGGTGCGGTGTATGTGGGACAGGTACAGTGTGGGTGCGGTATATGTGGGACAGGTACAGTGTGGGTGAGTTATATGGGGACAGGTACAGTGTGGGTGAGTTATATGGGGGACAGGTACAGTGTGGGTGCGGTATATGTGGGACAGGTACAGTGTGGGTGCGGTAAATGTGGGACAGGTACAGTGTGGGTGCGGTATATGTGGGACAGGTACAGTGTGGGTGCGGTATGTGGGACAGGTACATGTGGGTGCAGTATATGTGGGACAGGCACAGTGGGTGAGGTATGTGGGACAGGTACAGTGTGGGTGAGGTATATGGGACAGGTACAGTGTGGGTGCGGTATATGTGGGACAGGTACAGTGTGGGTTGAGTATATATGGGACAGATACAGTGTGGGTGAGGTATATGTGGGACAGGTACAGTGTGGGTGCGGTATATGTGGGACAGGTACAGTGTGGGTGCGGTGTATGTGGGACAGGTACTGTGTGGGTGCAGTATATGTGGGACAGGTACAGTGTGGGTGAGGTATATGTGGGACACGTACAGTGTGGGTGAGGTATATGTGGGACAGATACAGTGTGGGTGCGGTATATGTGGGACAGGTACAGTGTGGGGGCAGGTACATTGTGGGTGAGGTACAGTGCAGGTGAGGTGCAGTGCAGGGGCAGGTACAATGTGGGTGAGGTATATGTGGGACAGGTACAGTGTGGGGGCAGGTACATTGTGGGTGAGGGGCAGGTACGGTGTGAGGAAGGTAGAGTGTGGGGCAGGTATGATGTGGGGGAAGGTAGCGTGCAGGGCAGTTACAGTGTGGGTGAGGTACATGTGGGGCAGGCACAATGTGGGGCAGTTACAGTGGGGGGAAGGTAGAGTGTGGAGCAGGTACAGTGGTGTTGAGGTACATGTGGGGCAGGTACAGTGTGGGGCAGGTAAGATGTGGGCAAAGTACAATGTGGGGAAGGTAGAGTGTGGGGCAGTTAGCGTGGGACAGGTACAGTGTGGGTGAGGTACAAAGGGGGCAGCTACAGTGTAGTGAGGTACAGTGTGGGGCAGGTACAGTACAGGTGAAGTACAATGTGGGGCAGGTATATTGTAGGTGAGGTACAGTGTAGGTGAGGTACAGTGTAGGCAAGGTACAGTGTGATCAAGGTACAATGTGGGGAAGGTAGGTTGTGGGGCAGTTAGTGTGGGGCAGGTACAGTGAGGGTGAGGTACAAAGGGCGCAGGTACAATGTGGTGAGGTACAGTGTGGGGCTGGCACAGTCTGGGTGAGGTACAGTATGGGCAAGGTATAATGTGGGGCAGGTACAGTGTAGGTGAGGTACAGTGTAGGCGAGGTACAGTGCAGGTGAGGTACAATGTAGGCAAGGTGCAATGTGACCAAGGTACAGTTTGGACTAGGTACAGTGTGGGGCAGGTATAGTGCAGACAAGGTGCAGTGTGAGTGAGGTACAGTATGGGTGAGGTACAGTGTTGGTGAGGTACAGTGCGGGTGATGTACAGTATGGGGCAGGTACAGTGCGGCCAAGGTGCAGTGTGAGGTACAGTGCAGGCGAGGTACAGTATGGGGCAGGAACAGTGCAGACAAGGTGCAGTGTGCAATACAGTGCAGGTGAGGTACAGTGTGGGGTGGGTACAGTGTGGACAAGTGCAGTGTGAGTGAGGTACAGTGTGGGCGAGGTAGAGTGTAGGCAAGGTACAGTGCAGGTGAGGTACAGTATGAGGCAGGTACAGTGTGGACAGTGCAGTGTGAGGTACAGTGCGGGTGAGGCACAATGTGGGGTGAGTAGAGTGCAGACAAGGTACAGTGCGGGTGAGGAAGAGTGTAGGCAAGGTACAGTGCAGGTGAGATACAGTATGGGGCAGGGACAGTGCGAGTGAGGTAGAGTGTGAGGCAGGTGCAGTGTGGACAAGTGCAGTGTGAGTGAGGTACAGTGTGGGCGAGGTGAGTGTAGGCAAGGTACAGTGCAGATGAGGTACAGTATGAGGCATGTACAGTGCGGACACGGTGCTGTGTGAGGTACAGTGTGGGTGAGGTACAGTGTGGGGTGAGTAGAGTGCAGACAAGGTACAGTGTGGGTGAGGAAGAGTGTAGGCAAGGTATAGTGCAGGTGAGATACAGTATGGGGCAGGGATAGTGCGGGTGAGGTAGAATGTGGGGCAGGTGCAGTGCAAGTGAGGTACAGTGTGGGCAAGATACAGTGTGGGGCAGGTACAGTGCAGACAAGGTGCAGTGTGAATGAGGTACAGTGCGGGCAAGGTAGAGTGTGTCGCAGGTACAGCATGGGGAAAGAATAGTGCAGATGGCACTGTTCCACTATTAGGGTTTGGAGAACTGGTTCGGATGAGCTGAGAACCACCCTCAATGTATGCCATTTTCTGTAAAAGAACCTAATCAGTCAGTACCAGGTTTCAGGTTCTGATAATTTTTAAAGCATTGATTTTGGAGTTTAATATAGCCCCAGAAGCTGGAACAGTGGCGTGGAGGCATTCGTGCCTTACCTTCTGCCATGTCGGCAACCCGTGTTAGCGGTGCTAGCTGTCCGTCGGGTGTTGGCTGGGAAGGGAGAGGATTGAGCATCTGAAGGACTGCTCTCCTCTCCCACGGAGAAGGATTGCACCCAGGTGGAGGCCCGAGGGCAGTGGGGGGTCTGCAGAGCACCAAGGAAGGACTGGGTGCTGCGGGATTTCCACGGAGGTGCGTGCACCTCCACATACACGCATGTGGCATGTGTGCCCCATCAACAGGGAAGGGAAAAAAAAAAAAGAGGAAAAACCACCTGGCTGCGGATGACGACCAACCCTCCACAGGCTCCGCACCCGGTGACCAGGCAAGAACTCTGGGTAAGTCCCGGCGAGACTAATGTGACGGGGCTGGGAAGGGGGGTTCGGTCAGAAGGGGGCAACGAGGGACGTAAGGTGCTAAGCACCTATATAAAATATATATATATATATAGCCCCAGAATGTCGTTGTCTTTTAAGAAGGCTGGTGACGGTGGTAGAAAGACCCAAAAGGAGGCTGGAGGCAGTGTAGCACTATTCCAAGTTATTTTTAGATCCCCTTCCGTTCACAGACATTAGCTTCAGAGGTGGACTGTGACACTTAGAACCATTTTTGTAATTTGAACCAAAAAGTTCTGGAAGTTCTGATAAGGCTTGAGTAACTACCAAAACCTTTTATAGCTTATCAGAACCTCTTTTGGTTCTCCCATCCCTAGCCAGTACACACAGGGGCCACCTGTCCCAGTTGTTGTTCACTCCCCAGTGTCTCTGTGAGGCAGCGTGACATTGGCCTCCTGGAGTCATGGTGCACTGTGTCAGAGCCGAAATTCAGCAGTGTATCAACCTGATGCCTTATGCACACCTGCCAGCTCTGTGATTCCTCATTGTGACACACTGGGATTGTGTCACTGGAGCAGTCTAAGTTTACTTCTTCATACTCTAAAAATAAACCATCCGCCCACTCATTTCAAAGGGAGTCGGTGCTGTTCTGACGTGATTTAAAGAGACTTCACCTTTTTTTTTCCAATTATGAGGACACAGTTATCTAATATAAGCCAATGAGGGGATTTATTCTGAATGTAAAATAGGGGATTTGACAGGGTTGGGTTACTCAATATATGCAGGACTCTTGCATTGTGGAGTCACGGAGCTTTCTGAAGTGGTGCAGCACTGTGCACCGTGCATGCTGGTGGCATGCTGTCTTCATGGGTGTCCTGTAAACCATGTGCCCAATACAAAAAAAGCTGGTGTGACCTGGTGGACAGAGCTTTTCCAGGCACCAGTGTTCCAGTCAGAATCCCAGTTCATCAAAAAAGTGGATAACCTGTTCCACTGCACCAGAGGATCATGGGATTGATGACCTGCTTCATGACAGCAGGGGATCATGGGATGGATGACTTACACCACAGCATCAGGGAATCATGGGATGGATGACCTGTGCCATGGTACCAGGGGTTCATGGAATGGATAGCCTGCCTCATGCCAGCAGGGGATCATGGGATGGATGAACTGCTCCACATCAGCAGGGGATCATGGGAAGGACGACCTGCTCCATGCAGCAGGGAATCATGGGACTGATAACCTGCTCCACAGCAGCAGGGGATCATTGGAGGATAACCTGCTCCATGCAGCAGGGGAATCATGGGATTGATAACCTGCTCCACAGCAGCAGGGGATCATGGGATTGATAACCTGCTCCACAGCAGCAGGGGATCATTGGAGCATAACCTGCTCCATGCAGCAGGGGAATCATGGGATTGATAACCTGCTCCACAGCAGCAGGGGATCATTGGAGGATAACCTGCTCCATGCAGCAGGGGAATCATGGGATGGACGACCTGCTCCATGCAGCAGGGGAATCATGGGATGGACGACCTGCTCCATGCAGCAGGGGATCATGGGATTGATAACCTGCTCCACAGCGGCAGGGATCATTGGAGGATAACCTGCTCCATGCAGCAGGGAATCATGGGATTGATAACCTGCTCCACAGCAGCATGGGATCATGGGATTGATAACCTGCTCCACAGCAGCAGGGGATCATTGGAGGATAACCTGCTCCATGCAGCAGGGGAATCATGGGATGGACGACCTGCTCCATGCAGCAGGGGATCATGGGATTGAAAACCTGCTCCACAGCAGCAGGGGATCATTGGAGGATAACCTGCTCCATGCAGCAGGGGAATCATGGGATTGATAACCTGCTCCACAGCAGCAGGGGATCATGGGATTGATAACCTGCTCCACAGCAGCAGGGGATCATTGGAGGATAACCTGCTCCATGCAGCAGGGGAATCATGGGATGGACGACCTGCTCCATGCAGCAGGGGATCATGGGATTGATAACCTGCTCCACAGCAGCAGGGGATCATTGGATGAACGGCCTGCTCCATGCAGCAGGGGATCATGGGATGGACGACCTGCTCCATGCAGGAGGGGATCATGGGATGGATGACCTGCTCCACAGCAGCAGGGGATCATTGGAGGATAACCTGCTCCATGCAGCAGGGGAATCATGGGATTGATAACCTGCTCCACAGCAGCAGGGGATCATGGGATTGATAACCTGCTCCACAGCAGCAGGGGATCATTGGAGGATAACCTGCTCCATGCAGCAGGGGAATCATGGGATTGATAACCTGCTCCACAGCAGCAGGGGATCATGGGATTGATAACCTGCTCCACAGCAGCAGGGGATCATTGGATGGACAACCTGCTTCATGCAGCAGGAGATCACTAGAAGGACAACCTGCTCCATACAGCAGGGGATCATGGGATGGACGGCCTGCTCCATACAGCAGGGGATCATTGGATGGATGGCCTGCTCCATACAGCAGGGGATCATGGGATGGACGGCCTGCTCCATGCAGCAGGAGATCATGGGATGGAAGAGCTGCTGCATGAAGCAGGGGATCATGCGATGGACGAGCTGTTGCATGAAGCAGGGGGTCATGGGATGGACAACCTGCTCCATGCACAAGGGGAATCATGGGATGAACGACCTGTACTCCAGCAGCAGAGGATTATGGGAAGGATGACCTGCTCCACAGCAGCAGGGGGTCATGGGATTGATAACCTGCTCCACGGCAGCAGGGGATCATGGGATGGACGACCGGCTCCACACAGCAGGGGAATCATGGTATGGATAACCTGCTCCATGCAGCACGGAATCATGGGATGGATGACCTGCTCCATGCAGCAGGGAATCATGGGATTGATAACCTGCTTCATGCAGCAAGGGATCAGATTGATAACCTGGTCCATGCAGCAGTGGATTATGGGAAGGACAAACTGCTCCATGCAGCAGGGGATTATGGGAAGGACAACCTGCTCCATGCAGCAGGGGATTATGGGAAGGACAACCTGCTCCATGCAGCAGGGGAATCATGGGATGAACGGCCTGCTCCATGCAGGAGGGGATCATGGGATTGATAACCTGTTCCACAGCAGCAGGGGATCATTGGAAGGACAACCTGCTCCATGCAGCAGGAAATCATTGGAAGGACAACCTGCTCCATACAGCAGGGGATCATGGGATGGACGAGCTGCTCCACAGCAGCAGGGGATCATTGGAAGGACAACCTGCTCCATGCAGCAGGGGATCATGGGATGGACGAGCTGCTCCATGCAGCAGTGGATCATGGGATGGATGACCTGCTCCATGCACAAGGGGAATCATGGGATGGATGACCTGCACCCCAGCAGCAGAGGATTATGGGATGGATGACCTGCTCCACAGCAGCAGGGGATCATGGGATGGACGACCTGCTCCACACAGCAGGGGATCAGATTGATAACCTGCTCCATGCATCAGGGAATCATAGGATGGACGACCTGCTCCATGCAGCCACGGATCATGGGATTGCTAACATGTCCATTACAGTAGGGGAGCATGGGATTGATAACTTGCTCCTCAGCAGCACAGGATTATGGGTTGGATGCCCTGCTCCACAGCAGCAGGGGATCATGGGATTGATAACCTGCTCCATGGCAGCAGGGATTCATCAGATGGACAACCTGCTCCATGCAGCAGCGGATCATGGTATAGCTAACGTGTCCATGACAGTAGGGGATCATGGGATTGATAACGTGCTCCCCAGCAGCAGAGGATTATGCGCTGGATGACCTGCTCCACAGAAGCATAGGATTATGGGAATGATAACCTACTCCATGACAGCGTGGGAGCATGGGATGGATGACCTGCTCCATGCAGCAGGGGACCATGGGATTGATAACTTGCTCCATGCTAGTAGGGAATCATGGGATTGATAATGTGCTCTGCAGCAGTAAAGGATTATGGAATGGATGACCTGCTCCACAGCAGCAGGGAATCATGGGATGGACGACCCGCTCCATGCAGCAGGAAATCATGGGATATGGCAGTTAGCAACCAGGGCTGCAGTGTCTTCATAGGACATACAGCTTTCAAAAAAAGCGTACCGGTTGCTGGACCCATGCCCTTCCCCACTGTCCCATGACCAGGAGGCAGGTGGAGTCCGAGCTGGCTTCACATGCCTGTGGCTCTGTGGGCTACAGAAAACACTGCACCTGGGGATACACAGCATTTATGTCAGGGTGTTCCTTTCTGTAATGTGCACACTGTCGACTGCCACAAGGAAGTGGTGTCTGAATGTGACAGACCACAGGCACGCCTCCCAAACTGTCCACCCGAATAGCCCCCCAGAAATGCCAGAACTGGCTTGGGAGAAGCATGCAATTTCAACAGAGGGGAGGTCAGAAAGCTGAATGACCAATCCTTTTGGATCATCCATAACAACGCTTGCGTGGACAACATTTGGTGTGTAGGTGACACGAAGAGGTCTGGGCTTTTGTTTTTTGTGGTAGTTGAACTGGGCCAGCTACCCTCCATTCTGGTGTATTGGTACCAGCAGTACCAGCACAGGGTCAGGACCCATATCGGTTCCCGTGGACCTAAATAAACAATGTCTGGAGCCAGTGTTTGTAGGTAGGAGTCCGATACTGACACTGGCATTGCTTTATTGTGATAACTGGGTAGGCTCACTGGGACCAGGTCCCTTTATCAGGAGCGTCCTGGACACAAGACAAAGTCAAGTAGTTACACAGCAATAACAAGAAAACAAATATAACGATGTCTACTTAGCATTAAATATACATAATATAAAACACATGTATAGGAACTACTCGGCCATAATGTACAATTAGGTAAAACAGTGACACCCCACTTAGTTTTTGATTTTTTTTATTTTATCCCCCAGCATGCTCTGCCAGGTATCTAACCTGGTCCCAGGAATGTACTCTGATCTGACCCCTTCATCCCTATCCCATCCCCCAACATGCTCCACCATCTGTCTGACCTGGTGAGGCCCCTTGATCCCCATCCCACTCGGGGTCCCCACATATGCCGATGCCCTTCACGGCTATTCCCCCCGTGGTGGAGGCCATGGTGGGAGGGCCATTCCCCACTCAAAGCAGCTCACTAGATGAGCCAGGATCCAGTACCAGCAGGTACCAGGACCCAGGAGCGCCAGAAACACAGAACATCACAGAGGTGGTGCCATGGGTTTGTCTCCCTCGTTTTCCTCCCAGCCTCCCTCCTCACCCTGATGTGCGCTTAGCATCGGGGCCCTGGATGCAAGCAGTGACATTCCTGCAGAGGCTGGAAGATCCCTTGGCCCACTGCTAGGGCCTGCCGCGGCACCCGTGGTGCAGCGCCAACTCTGCCAGACCACAGCGCACTGCCGAGTGGCAGATGCTGTGGTCCTGTCTGACCCTCAACATAGTGTTCTGAGCTCACTCCTGAACTTGAGCCATTTGCACAGCAAGACAGTGCTCTCCCACTGGGCCACTGGTGCGGCCAAGTTACCCCCACATTTAACAGCAGATGGTTCTTCATCTTTGCGAATAACCTGTCAGTAATCCGTGCTGTTATTGGTCTGATATTACTACAGTCAGTAGCCAGTGCCAACACCGGTCTGATATTATCATTGACAGTAGCCGATCAGATATTAGCTCTGTCAGTACCAGTTCCAGTAATGATCCAGTATTAGTACTGCCAGTAACAGTGCCAGTACTGATCAAGTATTAGCGCTGTCAGTAGCAGTGCCGGCACTGATGTGATAGTAAATCTGTCAGTATCATTCTTGCTGAGTGCTCTTTCCCACTTGGTGGCCTGGTAGTGGTGCCCTGGTACTGACTCAGCCCCTGTCACAGCGCTAGTGAGGATTCGTTGCAGGGCTGGGTACTTGTGATAATGAAAACAGCACCAGCTCCTCTGCCATTTAGGAATGTCTCCTCTGAAAGGTATTAAACAGAGATTCAATACCAGCCCAGGTCCTGTAGTGTGAGTCATTTCTCCCTGCTGTAGTCTGATACAGGGTGGTTGGTTTGCCTGTGTCCTTCCCTCCACCTCTCCAGAATCATCATTCATGCATTATTGGGAAGCGTTAACATTCCAGTCTGGTTCCCTCGCTGATTGCATGCGGGATCACAGCATTAACACGCAGTCACCTTCCATAAGCGGAGAGCTGACTGGATGATAACCCCCCTCCTCCACTGCCTCCCACACAGTAATTGCATTGAGCTGATGGAAATGAATTGGAGTCACAAGTCTCCAACACACGCTTTTACTAACAATCAAGAGAAGGACCCCCCCTCACCCCATAACAGAGTGACTGAAATGCTCTAATCAGGACACCTTCCTCAGAGCAATGGTGGTGTTCTTGGTGATTGTGGTGGTGGAGGTGGGGTAGGCAGGTAACAGCTGATGTTCCCCACTGTGGAATTATTTTTGCTTTTTTATTGCAACTTTCTGTTTGTGTTCCTTTGCATCATGCAGCCCTCAGCCTCCTCTCAAGCCCCCACTGCCCCCAAACCTGTCACCTCACCTTGTCCTGAGACTTATTTTGTTCCCTACTTTTCCCCTGGGGCTTGTCCCCCTTGGGTGGCCCTCAGGCTGGGCCAAGTCCCTCAGGAACATTGTATCCAGTCATACAGGGAGAATACCCAGGTCGGGATTTTCCATCCATTCCTCCTGAGGACGCCTCACGTTAGGACCTCGTGTCAGGCACTTGCGATAATGGGCATGATGACTTCTGAGGTGTCCTCCCCTCTTTTATGGTCCCCACTGCACATCCACCTGTTGTCACCCAGGGGACATATAGCAGCAGAGATCTGTCACCCTCCCTCCCAAGACGAAATGAGTGTCTGCTGGGATGTTGGTCTTTTCTCCAGCCAGACTGGACCCCTATTTGCCCAGCAGACTCCACCACTGGACACATGCAGGCAACAAAAGAGGAAAAGTGACCTGAAGCATGGCCGCATGGCAGCAGGAAGGAGGCAGCAGAACGTGGCAACAGCCATGACTGAGAAGCCAGAACCAGAAGCCAGCAGGACTGCAAGAACAGAGGGGCCGAGAGCAGGATCGCCCCAGGCAGTGGCCATGCGGTGAGACAAGGAGGATAGCGAGGGTGGGCAGGAAGCCGACAGCCACTGCAATGAAATGAGCATCTGGAGAGCACTTAGCACTCAGTGGGAGTGTGGTGAGGTTGCCTGCTGCCCCACCAAACCACTGGCAAGCCTGTCAGTTGTCACGCAGTGGGTCTAGTCTGTATTCTCTTAGGCCGTCTTCCTTTTCAAGACTGTACTCTTGGAACTCACCCCGTTTAGATCCTCGCTGGCCAGAACAGTAGAGGGAGCAGCAGATGGGGCATGGAGGTCACTGGGAAGCCTCGGGGCTTGACAGCAGGTGTAAGACTGTGGTTCAGGAGCCCAGCGATAGCACTCACTCCCAAGTACCGCCAACGTTTCGCTCCACCTATCTGATGCCTTAAAAAAGCCCCCAGAAGGTGGAGCGAAATGTTGGTGGTGGTTGTGGTGAGTGCTATTGTTGGGCAGTTAGTTTCAACAGAACATTATTTAACTTTTTTAACCAAGTTTTCATTTGGTTGTGTTCTGATGACTGTGATCCCTGCTTTTTGCAGTTGTTCTGACGTTGTTTTGAGATGCACTGGTCCAGCGGATGACTAAGTGTGTAGGATGCCTCTGCAGCATGGTAGTGCTTGTGCTAATATAGAAGAGGACGTGATTGGATGAGTGTGGCCTTTCGCACTGTCTGATCCAGAGGAACTACCACCCTTTTGGGGTATGCCTGCATGGAACCCTCTTGAGGATGGTTCCACCCCTAGAGGTGCTGCAGGGGCAAGGTCCCATGGCTAAAGGCACCATATAGAAGATGCCCCAAAACTCACAGCCAAAGGCCTAGAAAACCTTTGAGACATCACGCCGCTGTGAAGCATGGGAAGGCCAGTGCTGTACTGAGGAAAGGAGCCACCGTTTCGAAAAACAACCTGATTGGTGGATGAGCTATGATTGCAAACTACTAATTATGACCTTCAATACGGAGGAGGGAAAACTCCCTGTAGAGGAAACCTCTGGGGATCCAAGGCTGTAGGTCACCATCCTCCAGGTCATGTAACTGTCTTTTAAAGCTAGGCATAGTAAGAAATATTGAAAATCGAAAGCAGAGAAGATGAAGAAAACTGGGCAACTCGAATAGCTTGAACTTTTGTGTAATCGAGGAAGGGCCAGGGGACTGACATACTTTGGAGGATACAAGGATTCGCTCCACCCGTCTAATGGGATGACTGTCCTTGAAGGTGTCACACAGCTGACATCATATGACTAAAGGGACCCAGAGAGAAGGCTGCACCCTTGGAAAAATGAGGCTTGGTTCCTGAATAAAGGAAAGTTAGCCTCCTGTGAGGTCCTGAACTTTAAATTCCCAACCTGTGCACCCATAGAATGCCTAAGCCTATGGGTGTTACAGAGTGGCCATGATTAAATGAGCCCTAAGTGCTGGGGCTCCACCCCATGGTTAGGGACCAAGGTCCCTGGGAGCCAGGTCCCACTAAAGGAAAGAGTACGGGTAGAGAACGGGCATGTATGTAGCAGGAGCAGTGGACAAATTGGTGCCAAGCAAACAAGCCACCCAAACATCTCCAGGGTTCTATAGGTCAAGCGTGTCACAGGGTTGCAGTTGTACAGGACAACTAAATTACCCTTGGATTACCGAACAGCTTGGGCTAGACCTATGACCTACAGCACAGAAAAGTAATCTGACTACTACTCATCCCTATCAATCGAGGCCCTCAAGTGAACTTAGGGAAATCAATCAATCAGTCAATCTTTATTTAACCAGGAGAAACATCGTTGAGAAAAACTCATTTGCAAGATGGTCCTGGGCAGACAATACACATACAATGAATCAACAGGAACAATAAGGGAATTTAAAATACAGTGAACGGACACTAGGATGCTATTTTACAATAGTATACAACATCAAGGGACAGTATGTCCAGTAAATACAATTCAGGAAGGTGGGGAAGCAGTGGGGGAAGAGAGGAGGGAAGGGGAATGGGGAATTTTATGAAGGAGAGGAGGAGAGGTGGCAGATGGGGACCCAGGAGGGAGGGGCAGCAAGGAGGGAAGGGAGAGCTCATGTGGGTCTCAAGGGAGGGGAAGGAGAGCTCATGGGTCTCAAGGGAGGGGCAGGGGAGAGCTCACGTGGGGCTCAAGGGAGGGGCAGGGAGGAGCTCACGTGGGGCTCAAGGGAGGGGGCAGGGGAGAGCTCACGTGGGGCTCAAGGGAGGGGGCAGGGGAGAGCTCACGTGGGGCTCAAGTCCTACCTTATAGGATGGGGGGAGGATGATACAAGATAGGTGAAAGGAAAGTAGCAAAGGTGGGCAGGAGAGGTCGGGCTTGAATACTATGGCTTGCAGAAGCAATTGCAAGCTTCTTTCAAGAGGTGACAGAGTTGCATCCTGAAGGAAGCCATACTGATAAGTTGTGAACGTTTTAGGGATTTTTGCATACCAGGCCCTAACTGATCCCAGGAAAAGTGAAACAGCACTAGGAGGAAAAAGTGCAGACAGAGACAGGTCAGGAATGGTCAGTTGGTGTGGAGTTGTAAGGCAAACTAGTAAACCCCAGAAGGGCTCAGTTAGTGATCGTATGATGCCAGAAGGGGTGATGTATACTGAATCCAGAGGTTGTCATTGGGGCAAGAGCCTGGTAGTCATGGGGTGTGAGTAGTCGTTGGGGCATGAGCCCAATAGGAAAGGGGCACAAGCCCGGTAGTCATGGGGCATAAGCCCAGTTGTGGAGGGACATGAACTCAGTTGTCAGTGGGGCATGAGCCCGATAGCTTTGGGGCAAGAGCCCAATGGTGGTTAGGGCAGAAGCTCAGTAGTCATAGAGGCATAAGCCCTGCAAAGAAGAAATAGGTGAAGGCCTAAAGAGCTAGTGAAAAGCATAGCTACAGCAACAGCTGCTCAAAGCAGGAGCCCGGCGGCAGGCAGGGACAAGCAAGGCAAGGCATGAGGGAGAAAGTAGACCCAGCCCTAGTGGGCCTCTTCCAAAACAAGCAGGAACATGGAGGGGGTGGCAAATAGAAAAGGCATCCTGAAGGAAGGGAGAAGCAGCCAGAGGACCCAAGAGGGAACAGTGGCCCAACCCCAGCAAGCACCAAATGCAGAAGGGGCTGGGGGGCAGGGAGCAAAGGTAAGCTGCTACCCCCAATGGAACCAGGCAGAACAGCAGCACTGCAAGAGAGCAGAATGCCCCTGCAGGGAGGGCAAAAGAACAGGCACCCGACAGCAGCAAGCAGGAAGCTGCCCCAAGAGACAGGAGGCACAGACAAGGCCGGAGGACACCGCTGCTGAACAAATTCAGGCAATAAAAGAGGAAAAAGTACTTGAGCCACATCCACGCGGCAGCACAATGCGGCAACAGCTGTGACCAAGAAGCCATAACCAGCAGCCCCACAAGAACACAGGGAGATGAGAGCAGGAACGCCCCAGGCAGTGGCCACACAGTGAGACGAGGGTGGGCAGGAAGCTGGTAGCTGCTGCAATGAAACAAGCATCCGGTAGGTGCTTCGAAAGTGCTCAGTGAGGGCATGATGAGGCCGCCCGCTGCCCCATAAAACCCCAGGCAAACCTGGCACTTGTCACACAGCGGCTCCAGTCATTATTCTCTCGGGCTATCTTTCTTTTCAAGACTGCACTCTCAAACTCGCCCTGTTTGGATTCTCACTAGCCAGGACAACGGAAGGAGGGGCAGATGGGGCAGGGAGGTTGCTCGGTCGCCTGGGGGCCCGATAGCGGGTGTAGAACTACGATTTGGGGTAAGCAGCTCTATGAAAACAATATGTGTGATCCCTGCATAAAAAGTCTGAGTTACAGGAAAATGAACTGCTTGCAAAGTCACAGAGCATTAGAAATCATAACCTCTTGCCTCTCAAAGGCATTCTTTAGTTTCACCTCTCAGTCCTGTCCTGCTCTTTCTCACAATTCCGTCTCTCCCTCACTTCTCCATGTCTGCCTTTCCCTCTTCTTCCTTCTCCTCCACTGTTTCTACATTCCACCCACACTCTTTGCTGTACTTCTCTCTCTGCATCCCTCCCACTTGCCTCGTTTTCTTTCTCTAGCCACCCACTCTCCCTTTGCATCAGTTAAAAAAAAAAAAAAAAAGAAACCTTGAAGGACCTGAATCGTGTAAAAGACTGCAAGAAAGGATGTGTGGTATAAATAGAATAGCCATTGACCGCTGGTTGAATGTCAGCTTTATTTAGCTCCTTTGTACTCACCGCCCTGCATTAATAAGCACCGTTATTCACAAAGATCTCAGCGTCTTGTAACGCACCCCCGAGGCTTGCAAAGAAGTCACTCCTGCAAACTTTTGGAACACTGTTTTTCAGACCTGCCACTCCAGTATCGATTTGCAGAGTGACCCACCTTGGGGGCTGGGGACTGAAACTGGAATACCGACTTTGGTCTCTGTTTGTTTATCTAGTTAAATATGTTTAAACAGCAGCTGACGCTTACCGGAGAACTTTAACCAAACATAATATTTTTTTCCATACAGATTTTTATCCCTCCAGAGCACTGTCAGGCAGCTACGGTGCTCCTGACGGAGGAACTCTCTCTCTGGTCCCACCTCTCCTGCACTGCCGATCCCTGGTAATTGCCCCATGGATTGCCCCTCATGGCGGGGCCAGGAAGGAGGTTGCCAGCTTCTCCTCCCTCTTGGAGACCCAATCCAGAAGCCAGGGATGGTTCTCGGGAGTGGCGGACCATTACAGAGCCTTCCAGGCTCTTTTCCTCCATCTTCTCCCATCCCCCCTCCCCTACCTACCTAAGGACGTTGGACCATGCCTTCCGACCCATACTGCCCTTCGGCCACTGCCAGAGGACAGTCAACAAGCGAGACGACAAGTCTCCCTTCCCCTGAGAGAGGAGAGCAATCCTCCGGACACTCAATACTCTCTCCTCCCTGCTGACCTCCGGCAGCCCGGGCTCATTCCCAAACCCAGGTCACCGGCGTGGCACAAGGTGTGGCAAGGAGTGCCTCAACCTCCAGCACCTCCGGGGCAGCAACCAAACATAATATTTAAACACAGTTCAGCTTGTACTTCACATTAGTTCTATATTTCTCCTCCCCAATATTGCTGAGGTAATTTGCATGAAAATGGGATCTTTGCCCCTGAAGGGTCCATCTGTCTTTGTTGCTTTATCCTTACCTGTGGTCATAATGCACTGCTTGTGACATCACAGTTACTCCCATGGCAGCAGACTATGATGTTACAACAGAGGACTGTGACTTTAAGTCGGGAGTAAGCTATAGAAGCAGATAAACTCTCAGGGATAAAGATCATGTATTCATGCAAATTTCCTCTATAATAAATAATGGGGATAGAAGTCCATAGAAGATATGGAATGCAAGCTGAATTGTACCCAAATATTATGTTTTTCACAGTTTATTTTTGAGGTGTCAGCAGCTCTTTAAAGGAAAACGTCCACATGTAATCAAGCCATGCCTTGGTGTTCGTCATGGCCCGATTAACTTTTTTGCGAAGTGTAATAAGTTTTTCCGCTTATGGTTGCCAGCATTTTGAACAGCTTGACATGCCCACAACCTCCTGTGGCTGTCCCAGGATGAGGCATGACATGGGGAGCAGCTGCGGGCACGTCCATGGGCACCCTGTGTAAATGAAGCTGTTAACAGCTCCATTTTCCAAAGTACATGTCCCGGTGCTATACCGAGACAATGTAGAGACAAACATGTACTTTGGAAACCAGAGCTGTTAATAGCTCCATTTATACAGGAGGTCTATGCATGCTTCTGTGGCTGTTCCCCGTGTCATATGTCATCCTGGGACAGCCGCAGGAGGTTGAGGGCGTGCTGCTGTTCAAAATGCCGCTGTAGGGAGGCAGAATCAACCAGATCGATATATATATATATATATATATTTATATTTCAGCAACAGTAAGTGGAAAAAATGTATTCGCTTTGCGAAAAAAGCTAAGTAGAACCACACACGAGGCATGGCCCATGATAGGCATTTCCCTTTAACACAGGAGTGCAAAGTAATGTGTTTTTCCTCTAAAAGTTAGTTTATGTGTTTTCCCTCTAAAAGTTAGTTTCAGCTACAATTAATAAAAACTACTAGCATACCTATCTAATGTACTTTCTAGGTACCTCCTTTGCTGCACACCATGAGTTTTTTTTTTTTTTTTAATTTTCTTAATCCTAACCCTTGCTATTTCTTTTTTTTTTATCTTTTGGCCACTGCCTGCTGGAACCCTCGGTCCGGTCACAGACCCATACCACTCACCCCACATGAGCTGCACTCCCAATACCCCTAGCTTCCCCAGACGGGACGCAGCACCTGGCCCATAGTGCCGCAAACGACGGAATAGGTTGGGAGTCGGCCTGGGGGCGATGAAGGCGGCAGGGCGGACTTCATCAAGGCGATGGGCGGCGGTGTTATTTTCCACTGTAAGGGGGGGGCAGGAATGTGCAATGACGACCTGCGTCCGTCCCGCCCCCTGAACATACTGGGTCCGGTCGCTTGCAGTACCCCCGGCCTCCGCTAGAGGTCCGTCATGCACCGGACACACTCCCCACCCTCCTCTGGAGAAGGAGAGCAGTCCGCCGGGGCACTCATCCTTCTCCCCTGGCTGGCCCTCCGACGCCCCGGGTCCGTTCAACCCGGTGTCCGCCAAGCCACGCGGAAATCCAACCGCTGCGCCAATGGGCCAGCAGCAATGCTATTTCTAAGCTGAATATGTTGGACATTTTTTTCTTGGGGGGAAAAAAAAAATAAATTAGAACATTTATAAAATAGTCACATTTCCGTGAAACTAAAACATTTTATCACCAAATAAAACTTAAAGACGCAAGGAATCATGTATAGTGAAAAACAAGGTTGGGTCATGTTGTTGGCCAGCGTTGTTGTACTGCTGCTTTAAAATAAAATTAAAACAAAATTAATATTTGTGTGTCTTGGAAAGGGGTGTAAAACACCTCTTTCTTAGTACTTGTTTTTCTTTTAATCTCATAAAGGTGCTTTTTTCTATTAGATTTCTTTTTTGTTGGTTCATAAAAAAAAGACAGTAATAAACTCAGACAAGTATACAGTAAATACACAAATGAACAGCATTAACTGTACAAATCTCATGGGAATGGAATGCAATACAGTATTTTTACAGTCAGATATTGTCAAGAGGGAGTTCTAGTATAAACAGCCTCGCGATACGAGCGTTGAATGTTCTCATGCATATTTAGAAAGGAGGGCCATACTACATTGGAGATCTCAGTTTTGTTCAGAAGTGCATGATCGATTCTGTTTATTATTTGCAAATGTACCCATATATTTAAACCATCCTTCTAAATTAGGAACCTTGTCAGATTTTCAATTATGCAGGAGAAACCTCTTTTTTTTTTTATATAAAGATTTTTGCCCCCATGCTGCCAACCTCACTCCTCTGCTCCAGTCTTAGTGGCCCCCCTCTGTCTTGGCCAGCAGGTATCCACACAGGCCGAGGCTGGAAGGTGAAACAGTGAGCAGCATATATATGACTTACTGGTCTTGGGGTTTTCTGGGTTTTCTTCCCACCCACCACCCTGCCCCAGTGCCAGGTTGAGCCCTGACAAGCCTTGCATGCACGCAGCACCCTCTGTGGAGGAGACACGCTCCCAGGGGGTTGCTTCAGCAGCAGAACCTGGCGTTGACCCACCCCTGCTAGAAGCACTGTTGAGCAGCGGTACTACCACAGCCCCTCCCCCGCCATGTGTGCTGTCTCCTTAGTCTGCTCCTGAGCTTGGAACACCAGCATCGGAACTAGATGCTCTACCCACTGCGCTATCACGTGGTCATAGGAGAAGTCTTTTAAGTAAATAAGCCATGACAGGGTGTGCATTATAGCTTCTTAATGCATGCCCCAGTGGTGTAGTAAGGCCTAAGTCCAAAGGCCGAGTGTTCTTACGCCTGTAGGAAGTGCATTAAAATCCTATAATGCACACACTGGAGGGGCTTATTATACTGATAAAATGGCTCCAAGTAGTTTTTTGGGGGGAGGAAAATGAGATTTAGCACCTTACTGTGTGTTTATGGAGGCCAATGAAATGTCTGGATTTTTTCTCACTATCTGGCTTACGGCTCATGGGTTTTCTGTTTTTTCTTCCCACCCACCACTCTGCCGTAGCGCCAGGCTGTGCCCTGACAAACGATAAGGTGGTGGATGTATGGAATAGACTCCCAGCGGAGGTGGTGGGGAGCAAACACAGTGGGGGGCTTCAAGCATGCATGGGGCAGGCATAGGGGAACCCTAGCAGTGAGAATGAGGAGGTACAGCCAGAGATCAAGTAGGGTCTGCGGCTTTAACAGGAGGCAGGGAAAATGGGGCAGACTAGATGGGCCTAGCGGGCCTTATCAGCTGTCAATTTGTATGTTTCTATGTTTACAAGCCCGAATGCTGCTGCTAGAATCCACAGTTGTGATTTGTCTAAACCATGTATAGAGGGATGCAGTCAAGTTGGAACACGAATGTTGAAAGAGGAATAACTCCTCCAACAACTTGGAGGCAGTATAGTGAAGTGGTTTAAGGCTATGAGCTGCAAATTTGGTGACATCCAGCAGGCCAGACCTGGGTTTGAATCCCACAGCTTCCACTTACATACTGTGTGACCCTGAGCAAGTCACTTAACTTCCCTGTGCTCCCAGGTCGCACCTGTAAAAAAGCTTTCAGCTTAGTGTGCTAATCCTGGTTAAACACAACCAAAAAAAAAACAAAACTTCAGAACGTACTTTCTGATCATATGAGTGTTTGTATACAAACAAAATGCATTAACGTTTTTTATGCTAAATAAAAATGTTACATGTACCACAGAACAACAACTAGCTAGATCATTTTTTTAATCTCCACAGTAGGGTATGTCATAAAATCTATCTAGCGAGTCGAGTATGTCACCGTAAACATTTCAGTCTGACACCTCTGCCCCGTGGTCTATGAAGCTGCGTGCTCTAGCCCACTCGAGCTACCAGAAACTATGGAAATAAAAGACTTTTACTTTTTAATAAAATGATCACTAGCTTAAAACGCTAATGTATAGTTTATAAACCACACTTGTGATGTGCACTCACAAGGTACGAGATTTGCCTTCATTTGTGGTCAGTGACGTCTTTTGACAGGACTTGTGGCTCCGTCACTCGTGAAGGTCAAGAGGACACTGATCACTCATGACGATAAATATAATGTCTCACGAGCGCTGCCGTCACATATCCCCTACACATTGCTTAGTGGCTGCTGCCTCCTTCTGACTTGTATACCCCAATCTTCCTGTTCTGACAACCATTCACCTGCTCATTGCCCGCCACCACCACTGGTCGCGCTGCCGCCATGCTGGGGCTTCCATGGGCTGCCCTCTCCCTGAAAATGACCCCGTATTATCTGGGGTGGCGTGGTACCCACAAGTGCCTGAGCCGCCATCACCTTACAGATGGCACAGTCGCTCTCCATGATTTCTCTCCCTGCCCCCACACGGGACAGCAAGGCTCCCAGTACCAGTGTCATGCCATCATAGGGACAGCCTCGCAGTTAAGTGCCACACTTTCGGGCCGCTGAAAGCACCAGGAGAGGGGAGAGTTGGGGGTGGGGGAGACACAAAGCAGGCAAACCTGCCTCCTCCTGCAAAGCATGCAAGTGTCCCGGACGACACTTTCACAGCCTGCAGCCATCCCACGACAGCAGTGCGGGCTCAGCGATGCTAATCTGGGTTGCTGTGGAAAACAGCTGCCCTAGCCACAGCGCTTTTGGGCTGGTTCACGGAGGGAGCCTGTGCCTTGGGTGGCAATGCACCAAGGTATACCATGGACTGGTTCTTGTACTTGGAGAACTGCACGTGGGGCTGGAGTGCACATTTGAGGAAAGACAGTGACAAGGTTGAGGCGGTGCAGAGAAGGGCTACTAAAAGGATTCAGTACCAACAAGGAAAGCCCTATGAGAAGAGGCTTGTGGTTCTCAACATGTATGCGCTTGTGGCTGGGGGTGAGGGGCAGACATGATAAATACTTACAAGTTTATACATGTGGCGGACCTCATGGAATTTGTTCACAGTGAGTGCAAACACAGGAACAAGGGGAAATTCAGTTTACTTCCGTACACAGAGTTAAACATGGGCAGGATAATCACATAGAGATGGTAACAGCTGGTGCGGACGATAGCATAAGGGAGAGGGACATGAGTAGGGAGTTTGTTGCATCCAATAGGTAGGGGTGGGCAGACTTGATGGGTTGTAGGCACTTTTTCTTTGGCCATTGCACAGGGTTCTATCAGTGGCGTAGCAAATTCCCAGAGGGCCTGGGTGTAAGGGTATGTTATAGGGACCCCCCAGTGTCCCCCCCTTTAAAATAGGCCCCACTCAGTTTTGACTCCCCCATTTTGAAATATAAGTGCTGGGGCTAGATGGCGCTATCCCAGGGACTACTACCCCTGCCTGATTTGCCACTAACAGGTTGAGGGGCCTGGATCCAATGGCGGGTGCCTCCACCCAGAGGTCAGGGTTTGCAATAGTTAAACTTACTTGGTCACAGCCCTCTGGGACACTGCAACCCCCCTTTCTTCCCACTAGTGGCCCACACAATATATCAGAATTACCTTCACAGTATACACTTACCCCAGGGCTGGTTCAGGCACTGGGACCTCCTGTAAAATAAGATACAGTGCAACAATCACAGTACAATACTTTAACATAGACAAATACCTCAGGCAGTATAACTTTGCTGAAACAAGCAGCTCTGATTTATTTAGGGGAATATAACAAGGACGGAAATCAGGTTAATTAGCTTATCACTTTACTCATCTACCTATGGATCTGTGCACAGGCCTATCCTACCAGTTACTGTCCCTGGGTACCCAAGCCCTAGTGCTAGTCCAAACCGTGGCAGCTGGTGGGGCCCTTTCCCACAGAGAAAAGAAAAATTAGTTTAAACAGTCAGCAGTATAGCGATTCCATTTGGATTCAATGTGGCAATTCAACAGGAGGCGACCCTGAATTAGTACTCACGACCTCCAAACAAGATAGGGTCCTTCAATGTCAGCAGGGCTACTCTTGAGCTCCACGAGACTCCACACATTTATATGGCAAACTGCAACAGGCAAAAGTCCTTTAATGGCAGCAGGATTCACTTGAGCTAACCAAGCCTCCTCACACATTTATATGGTGAACAGTAACAGGCAAAAGTCCTTTAATGGCAGCAGATTCACTTGAGGTACACAAGCCTCTTCACACATTTATATGGTAAAACAGAAAGTAATATACCAGGCAGGCTGCTTCTCTATCCCGATGCTAATTACTGCACAATACCGGGAGAACACACAGCAGATTCAGTTCCTGACAGACCGAGTGCAATTCAGCAATTTCTCCAGTCTTCTACAGGGTGAGCCTGGTTTCTACTCTTCAGATATCCTTTGATTCTCTTCACAGGACGGATTCAGTCCTAACAAGCAGTTACACAAGCTGCAGACCGGAACTCTGGGCCTTACACACATTTCCCGACTAAAACTGCACACTGAAAAAGCACAGGGCTCCTTCCTTCTTCACTGCCAGAGCTCAACTGAAACTCCAACAGACAAAACCGGGCACTTCCTTTGAGTTCCTCCCAGTTCTTGACTGGATTGGCTGTCACTCACAATAGACTGCTCCTGTTGGTCCAAAAAGGCGCTGAAGTCTAAACTACATCTCCCAGAGTCACTGCCCATACAATCCTCTTGTGGCTGGCTCAGATTATGAGTCCAAGTTCTGATTCGTCCAAGGCACCATTTTAGAGCTAGCTTACCACTGATTGGTCCAGTTCAGCAGTTCAAAACCAGAATGGGGAACTAGGCAGACACAGTTCTGACTGCAAAGAAAGCAGGTTAGACAAACTGTAATTTCATTATTACTCTAAATGATTTCTGGCAAACAGTTACATCTTTCAGATAGGTTCCTTTGCACTCCTAGTGACTGCAAAATGGAGTGAATTAGCAGCAGCTCGAGTGGTACTCAAACAGAGAAGCACACAGTCCCCTACAAACTAATTATGTCTGCAAGCAAACAGCTCTTAAAGAGACAGTACCAGAGGTTCTAAAAACACTCACTGATAAATGGCTTAAACGCCAAACACCATTCAGGCTTGGAGCATTCAAGCAAGCTCCGGGAAGTCTTTTGGGAACCCCCATTTGCAGGGGAATTACATAAGAGTTTGCTTATGTTAACCAGTCTAAATGACAGATTAACACCCGAGATAGATAAATATATTGATACATTATGTTGTTAAGAATTTGCTTTCAGATCCATGGTGGTAGCACAACCAGTGTGATCAGATTTGCATTCAAAAAGAACACATATTTTCACTGTTTGCAGTACTGCCGGTACTAGGGGCAAATAGGGAGAAACAGACAGGACTGCACAGCCATTTGAACAAAAGTTGGTCCATAAAAGTGCATAAACATCTCTGGTTTTATACAACTTTTTTTTTTTTGTCCTCCCAGTTTTAATAAGTCTGCAATCCTACTTTTAACACCTATAGGCAAGGAAGTATGTGGTTTCTTCTTATTTGCATTTTTAAATACTGCTGCTAGCAACGCCGATGAGGACTAATTGTAATTATTTGTAACTTGCAGCTGCGGCTACCCAATCCCAAGTCAACAACAGAAGGAATATTATATTTCTATTATGAAGTGGGGGCCTGGGAGACAGGGTGACTGGGGACTGGTGCACATTCATAACTCCACAGAGAACAAGTTGCAACAATGAAGAATTACAATTACAAATACAACCTCGGCACGGATGGCACTGCAGTCTTCAGACTCCAAGTCCTTCCTCACTCTTCTTTCTCTCTCTCAGTCCTCACACCACACGACGCGACCATGGGTCCATGGAGGAGACTGAACTGAAAGAAGGTGCGATTCTCCATTCCTGTCAATATGCGCACTTGTACCTTTCTTGCTTGCACCACATGACTCTTAATCGTGTCCGCTAATGCTTACGGAGTCGTGTGGTATTATGACGGTCACGGCGCGTACTGCGAGCAAGCGGAGTGGCCAGATCTCTGTGTACTGTAGCCTCCCGTGCTGCAGACAGTCACTCAACTCAGCACTCATGCTAGTCTGTTGGAAATTACCTCCAGCCCGCCGACCATTGCTGTTTGCACAAGTTACAGCACAGGACTGCAACTGCTGCTCAGACTGAAAATGAAAACAAAAAGCTAGTTGAAGCCATAGAGCAAGGGCATGCATGGGTGGCGTTTTTAAACCTAGTATTTCAATCTCACCATTTGGGGCCCCTAAACCCTTGTGGGCCTGGGTGCGACTGCACCCTGGTAGCTATGCCCCTGGGTTCTATGTTAGAACACTTTAATTACCTTTAATAAATGTGCACTTTGAGCTAAACTGTGACCTCCTGGGTCATGCCTGAAAATAGGCAAATCTTTGTCCAGTGCACTTACCGGGTAATCAAAAACTAGTCGTTCTCTTCCTTAGAGGGATCAGTGGGGCACAGTGTTTTTTACTTTCTTTGTGTCTGGGCTAATTCATTATATTTTTCAATAGAGGTGTTTGTGCTCCTCACTAACTGACCTGCTCCACTCAAGACAGCCCTGCCACCCACTTTTCCCAGTAACCGACTTCATCCTCCTTCTCCCACAGCTTGCCCCCCCCCCCGCCATGACATGCCGTTGGAGTTGCCCTTAACCACTCAAGAGATCCAAATCTAGTAGACAAGGGTGTTTGGTTGGTGGTACAGGGCCTCCAATGGGAGAAGTGGGCTAGTGTATCCAGTCAACATAGCATTTACATAATAGCACAGGATCAAAAGCATGCAAAAAACACGTGTCCTTAATAGTGTGACCATTCACAGCTCGCAGCAATCTGTGTGCCGTCGGGCTTCCTGGGGCGCTTTCTCTTGACACTGCTGAGTGTCCTGTGTTGCCCACCTTGGAGTTTGTCATATTTAGTGCAGGGGTTGTTGGGGGTGTCAGGAAGTGGCCCCCCGAGTTATACTTTAATGCACACAGATTGTCAAGGCTGGGATGGCTTGCACCATTTTGGTTGCCACTGTTATGACGATGCTATTTTGACACTATTCCGTGGGCTAGCCATCATCCTGCACCATTCTGGGTTGGTTTTTTTTCCCCTCATGACTGGGATACCATGCCAGTGGCAGAACATCTCCCCACCCTGCTGCCAGAGTGCCGTCTTCCGAGTTTGCTCCCAAGCAGGGGTTGACAGCATGAAGCATGATGCTCTTCCATTGGGCCATCCAGCGGCCCAACTTACTGCATCCCACACACATAGCTATGCCTCACTGCTAGAGAGTGGCTCTACTTTGATCATCTTTATCCCCTTGAGGAAGACCTAATGGTTGAAGCTCTGCGGCCTTGCTGTCTGTGTAGCCCAATGCTTTGATTCTCCGTACCAGAATAAAATCTGGTGCAAGCATATCCCGGAGTGTTGGCTGTTCTTTTCTACTTAACTCTGGTTTGCTACCGAATCCAGCACCCTCTGCCATTCTCCTGTACACAATTTGCGTCTCTGTAATTCATCTTTTTCCCCGTAGCCTCATTGTAGTGAGCTTTAACTCCTGATGCAAATGCCACCACCTGCTTACCTCTCAACTGCCTGTCCCCTTCTGGTGAACCCACACCATTATGCTCTTCATCACCTAGGATCCAGAGTGATGATGAGAGGGGAAGGAGACTTTGGGGGGGGGGTTTGGGCTGCCTGACTGGGAGGGTGGGATGAAGGGGTTATATCCACAGGTTGCTCAGCTCCTTTTTCCTCCTGACTAGTTCCCCTGGAACTGTACCTTGAGAACACCAAGGTGTGTCCACAGGCATGCTTTGTGTCCTGCCCATGTTCGCCCTTCCTACAGCACTCCGCACTGCACTGCCCCCTGGCTGTGGCCACTGGACTGGTAATATTTCTGCCGAGTATATGCTCCTCAACCCTCCCCTCACTAAAGCTCCTTCTGGGACACTCTTTTCTCCTCCGCCAACCTGCTTGGATGCGGTGCTTCAAGAAGCAACTTCTGCTGTGCTATCAGGGCAGTCCTTTACAAAGCGTCTGAAGCGGAACTCACTAGGATGAAGCTCTAGAGAGATTTTAGACCCATCAGTTTCCTTTTGCAGCCACAGTATTGCGGAACCCACTTGAGAGCCCCTACAAGCTCCAACGCAGTATAGGGATCTCTAACTTTTTACCTACTGGGGGTCGAGGAGTCCCAAAATGCAAAAAAAAAGACCAAATTCTGGAAGTCCAGCATTGTCCTTTGCAGCTGCTGTGGTGTGCCATCCCTTTAGTGTGATGTGGGTGGACACCAGGCCACAGCTTGTGAATTCTGTGAAGCCAGCAGCATGCCCAGGGGCCCCAGTTCAGCCTATACCAAACAGATTCTTTCTTAAAGCTTTCATCAGCTTTCCCCAGCTCCATCTGTCCCTGGCTTGTAAGGTTCATTTCCTCCTATACATTCAGCCACAAGTTCTTCACAGCTCCCCTTCTGCTCTGTGCTCTGCAGGGTTTACCTCTCCACCCCTGCAGATTACAGCCCAAAATAAAATAAAAAAAAAAAACTTCCACACTGAGGTTTGTTCTTTTTATTTCAGCCTGCAGGTGTTCCCAATTATCAGCTGCTCCCAATGATCTGTTGAGGGCTGCCTGCCAGTTTGCAGGTCTCCCTGCACGGTATTCTTGAAAGCCAACTCCAAAAAGGCATCTCTGTCAAATCCTGGTTTGGGATCCCACCAGAACCCCTGACAGAACACCCCGGTCCTGAAAGTGACGGGGGAAGGCAAAGGGCAAGCCTACAGTGTCATACCAAGACATGGCTGAAGGAACACATGTGCCATGGTTTACATAAACAGAGAAACTGGCCAGCAGAAGATGATGTTACCAAGTCCACCCAATACGGAACTACATGCACCTTAGAGTTTCATGTCCCCCCACATCACCTGCACTGGTCCTCTTCTTTATCCCACCTCCTCGTAAAGCTCCCCACAGATTCTGAACTAGCAACCTCTCATCTGATCGCTTGATTCACTGTTCCTCCACCCTCTCCATGAAATAAGTTCTCCTGACATCCCTCCTGAATTTACCCTTGTGGGTACAGTCAACTAATTTACGTATTTTGTAACATAAATTATATAAAATTGTTAAGTGTTATTTGTTTAATTACCTAGTTTTAGTAATTTGTTGAAATGTCTGATTAGCTTATATGTAAATTTTTGTGTTTGTAACATTTTATATTTTTTATAGCAGGAACACCTTGAAAATAGGATTCATCCTAATGGTGAAATGATTAGTACTGACTGTACTGTTATTTAGTCCTGTCTAAAAATACAGATTTTTACTACTACTACTACTACTACCATGTCAATTTGTAGTCTCCTGTAAATACCTGCCATCCCATAATTCATATACTCCTTGACGTAATGTATTGCTCTAATGTACTGTCATGCCATATTTTTCGTATACCCTGAATGCAGTTTTATATCAGCTTATCTATGATGATTGCATTATTTCTCACTCTGCCATGTGTCATTGCATATGATTCTTGTCACTGCCTATAATGTATTCTGCACATGTACCATCCTGAATTTATGATGTATTTGCTATCCTAACCAGGACCTCCTTGTAAATTAGCATAATTTTGGAGCCTTCTCCTGGTAAGACAAAAATATATAAACTGAAACGGAAATACAGTACCCTCTCATATTCTCGCTATTCCTGGACAAAAATAATTCCGTTGAGTACACCCTATTGATCTTCGGGTATTTAAAGGTCGTGACCATGTCCCATCTCTCTCTCCCATTCTCCAGTGAGAATGTATTCTGGGTCTCCAGCCTCTGCTCGTACAAGTACCCCTGCCCTTAAATCATCTCAGCCACCCTTCCTTGCACTGCCTCCAAGTTTATGCTCTTCCTGTGGTAGAGTTTCCAGAGCTGGACACTGTATTGCAGGTGTAGTTGCACCAGAGACCTGTATAATGGTAGTATAACCTCCTTCCTTTTGCTTGCGAACCCTCAGTCTGTACAACCCAGCATCCTGTTTGCCTTATACGCTGCTTTAATGCGTTGTGTAGAGGGCTTCAGGGTGTGTGTAACTTCTAACCATAGATCTTTCTGTTTTTCCATCACTGTGACAGTCACCCCTCCCCCCAGCCTGTACTCAGCCCCTGGGTTCTTCCTCCCCATGTGCATGACCTTGCACTTTTTTGCATTGAAAGCCAACTCAAAGCAAGCAAAAGAGGTGCTCAATCAACCATGAATGCAAACGTTCTGGTAGGAGTCATTCAGGTCATTTATTTTCATGAAACTTCAAGCTTGGCTACCACTCAAAGGCCCCAAACATTTTCGCTGGCCACCTCTGCCAGCTTCACCAAGGGGAGTGGTCCTGCAGTTCAAAAAACATATATTAAATCATTTATAAGGAACACTTTACTTCATCACCTCATGTTCTTCAGACGTGGGCTCCAAAACAGTACACAGTTCTGCTGCAATCTAACCGCCGGCCTGTGCAGTGGGAGAATCACTTCTGTACTACCAGTAGGTGTCAGCGTGGCTCAGTTTTTAGCACATCTGCCTCTAAGCCAGAGGGTCATAGGTTCTAGTCCCACACTGGGACTTGGACTCGTACCATAAACGCTGTCACCCGAGTGCAGTACTAGGGGGATGCTGTACTGTTGGGGTGTGCCATCTTTCAGATGAGACACTAAACTGAGGTCCCCTTCTACCCATCTCTGGTGCTGTCCAAGTGGAAGTACAAGAACACAAGGCACTGCTTCCAAGAGTAGGGGTTTCCTGTCCAACATTTCCCTTCTCATAAAACTGGTTCAGGTGATTGTCCAAGGCTCTGTGTGGGTGCTGATGTGCGAAATGGCTGCCACTACACATTCAGTCACTTCGCTACCAGTCTAGGATTGCTTGTAAAGTGCATTGGGAAACAATGTATATGAAAAGTGCTATATAAATGCAGATTCTTCAGGTAGCTGGGTTGGGCCAGTGCTGAGGACCAGAGCCACACATCCAGGCATCTAGTTCTCAGGGGCAAACGCTGGGTAATGCCTAGCTGTAGGATCACCTGGCCGACTCCCCAAACTGTCCCCCTGGCAGTGACTCCTGTTATGGAGTGCAGGAATCACACAGTCTCTGAGGCTTCATCTCAGCAACACCTCTGCAGGCAAATCTGGGCTCCCCCAGGCTAAAAAGCAAACAGTCTTTTAAATAGCACCCCAGCTTTCAGGCTACAGGCCTCCAGTGACTTTCTGGCTCCCCCAGACAGCAGGAGTGCAATGGGCTTTTCCCCGAAGCTGTTACAGGCCCCAGGCAACTCTTTCAGTCTCTGGCAGAGTTCAGTCTTAATCCCCTTGTATGCAGAGGGGTTACTCTCACAAACGCCACAGGTTTAATTCACAAACAGTCCTGAACATGTAGAGCTGGCATTCCCAGACAGCAGGAGATGAATCTCCTCCACAGGCAGCTGTAGAAGTCAGAGGCGGCACAGGCCTTTTTTCTCACTCTGCACTCTCTGCTTCCCTCAGAAAGCCTCAGCCAGAACTGCCTATGAGCAGCATTCTCCGCCAGTGTCTCAGGAGAAAAGCGTGCAGTCCCATTGAACGATACAGCTGTCCATCACGGAAAGTAATATACATTAGTTTTTTTTATTTATTTTTTATTTATTTAACCAGGTATAGCACACTAAGCTGAAAGCTTTTTTACAGGAATGACCTGGGAGCACAAGGAGGTTAAGTGACTTGCTCAGGGTCACACAGTATTCAAGTGGAAGCTGTGGGATTCAAACCCAGGTCTGGTCTGCTGGATGTCACCAAATTTGCAGCTCAGAGCCTTAGACCACTGCGCTATACTGCCTCATTGTGCGTTTGTGCGTTAATGCATTGGCTGACGATAATGGTGCCAGGAACATTGTTCATACCCCTTACTCAGGAACTACAGCTGCAGTCCATGAAGCTCCTTGATTCCTGATTGAGTAACTCAAGGTTACCAAAATGGCATCCATGGGGGCTGGCACTATGCCCTAGAGGTTAGAGTAATGAGTTATGAATGGTCTTGGTGCAGCCAGCAGACCTGGGTTTGATTCCCACAACCTCCACTTGCATACTGTGTGGCTCTGAGCAAGTCACTTAACCCCCCAGTGCTCCCAGGTCACCCCTGAAAACAGGCACTTGTGCCTAGTGGGCCTTACCCGGTTACCAAAGACTTAATAATAATATTATTGACAGTTGATAAGTAATCCCAGGATTAAAATCTTTTTGCAAACAAACCAAACAGTTTTAACAAATAAATGCTGCGTAGTCTAATAGCTGCCTCTCTGTACTATTTGTGTAAACACTTTGTGAATACCAAACTCCGCTACACTGTTGTGCAGCTGACTGTATATGATGTGGGGGACTCTGCCCCCACCCCCTCCCTTCCCTTCTTAACAGATATCACAATGATCATTAATTTGGGGGGGGGGCAGAGACCCCCACTCCCTCCACTTCTACATACATAATCATAACAACTAAACCAATAAAATAAAAAAAAAAGTCATGTGCATTATGACGCAATGTGCGACATGACTGTGTACGTAGGTAGTGCTAAGAATTTACCGTAGCTGGTTAGGGTGTCTGATATTCTACACACACACACACACACACCACCAAGAGATTTGAAAGTCCAAGACTAGTGTACTATAGGTTAGATCAGATCAGGCAGATGTCCTTTTTGGGTCTGTGAAGCTCCGCCTATAGACCTTTTAAATTCTCCCTTGGGTTGTGAGGGGATAGCGAGGGGGGAGCTGGGGTTATGGCCTTTAGTGCTCCCACAAAATGGATAGATAGTAAGCATCTCTAAATGTAGTTAAGCATTTCTGGAAAAAAAAAATCACAACAGAGAACAGAAATGGAGCAGGGAGTCCCCAGTAACCGGTGCTGAACCAAGGAACATGAAAAGTGCCTTCGTTTGTATTACCTGTCATACCTCAGTCCCTGGGGGTGCTGTCTGTGGGGCTGCATCTGACAGAATAATTAATCCAGTCCTTTGCCTGTTTCTGACAGTGGAGCATGACAAGACAATGAGACACCTTGCGTACAGAAAGCATTGACCGTAGTGGTGGCGAAGCTGACAGGCCGGCATGGCTTCATAAAAGAGCGGGCTTCACTGCACCTACTGCGGCTGTTGCAGCAGGCTGGAGATAAGGAGGCTTGTAGGAAATGAAGCATAGCACTGGTTCCGTGCAGCACAACTGAATAAACTGACTGTCCCTTATTGTCCAAAGGGACGGAATCATTGAAAGACATGAATCCCATAGAGTGCTGGGAGGAGAAGCAGAACTTTGTCAGTCCCATGGTGCAATGTCTGGTAGCAGAGAGATATAGATTCCACTGTCTAGTGTGAGACTGCAGAGAGGTGGGATAGGACAGGCGAGAGAGGTATGAATCCTGTCTAGAGAGTCCCTGCCTCTGCAGCCCTTGCACCAGGTAATAAAGGCTGGATCTACACAAAGACTGCATAAGTTCTAGGAGTGCCAGGCACAATGTTTCTGCTGTCCTGACCGCTCAGAATGAAGCTCCAAAATTCCCCCCTCCCTGAAATGTGAGGTCTCATAGGTATGTAGAGCAGGTTGTGTCACTTTCAGTTTGCCTTCCACATGAAGTGCTGATCAGAGTAACTGACTACAGGTATTGCCGAATCTCACAGCAGAACTGGTGGAAAACACACACTTTGGAACGGGGCATCGTTTATTTTGCCTGAGCAGGAGGGCTGTATTTTGATTGCTTGTTAATGCTGTTTTGGATGCTGACTGATACTGTTTTACCATCACCCTGCTTGTTTTAGGGACGATTGTCAGGAACTGCATGCCGCTGGGAAAGGCACCTTATCAATAACATAAATAAACTGGTGATACTTGGAGGGTGCTTTTGACTGTTCTGAACTGAAACAGGACCAGGTGTGCTTTGACGGAAGAAAGTCAGCGCTGGGCTGAGAGCTACTAACTCCCAAACACACTGCAAACAAACCACAAAGGAGCCTGGAACTCGCAATGCAGGCTGTAGCCTCAGAAAAATGCCACTTGAAAGTTGATTACTGGTATAAATGAAATTTCCACTTCTTTATTTGTAACCCCCCTGCAAATGGGGGTTCCCAAAAGACTTCCAGGAGCTTGCTTGAATGCTCCAAGCCTGAATGGTGTTTGGCATTTAAGCCATTTATCAGTGAGTGTTTTTAGAACCTCTGGTACTGTCTCTTTAAGAGCTGTCTGCTTGCAGACATAATTAGTTTGTATGGGGGACTGTGTGTTTCTTTGATTGAGTACCACTCAAGCTGCTGCCAATTCACTTCATTTTGCAGTCACTAGGAGTGCAAAGGAACCTATCTGAAAGATGTAACTGTTTGCCAGAAATTATTTAGAGTAATAATGAAATTACAGTTTGTCTAACCTGCTTTCTTTGCAGTCAGAACTGTGTCTGCTAGTTCCCATTCTAGTTTTGAACTGCTGAACTGGACCAATCAGTGTGGGGTAAGCTAGCTCTAAAATGGTGCCTTGGACGAATCAGAACTTGGACTCATAATCTGAGCCAGCCACAAGAGGATTGTATGGGCAGTGACTCTGGGAGATGTAGTTTAGACTTCAGTGCCTTTTGGACCAACAGCAGCAGTCTATTGTGAGTGACAGCCAATCCAGTCAAGAACTGGGAGGAACTCAAAGGAAGTGCCCGGTTTTGTCGGTTGGAGTTTCAGTTGAGCTTTGGCAGTGAAGAAGGAAGGAGCCCTGTGCTTTTCAGTGTGCAGTTTAGTCAAAAAACGTGTGTAAGGCCCAGAGTTCCGGTCTGCAGCTTGTGTAACAGCTTGTTAGGACTGAATCCGTCCTGTGAAAAGAATCAAAGGATCTCTGAAGGTAGAAACCAGGCTCACCCTGTAGAAGACTGGAAGAATTGCTGAAAATTGCACTCGGTCTGTCAGGAACTGAATCTGCTGTGTGTTCTCGGGTATTGTGCAGTAATGCGATCGGGATACAGATGCAGCCTGCCTGGTATAGTGCTTTCTTTTATATGGATGTGTGAAGAGGTTTGTGTACCTCAAGTGAGCCCTGCTGACATTGAAGGACCCTATCTTATTTGGAGGTCGTGAGTACTAATTCAGGGTCGCTCCCTGTTGAATTGCCACATTAAATCCAAATGGAATTACTGTACTGCTGACTGTTTAATTCTCCTTTTCTGTGTGAAAGGGCCCCTACCAGCTGCCACGGTTTGGACTAGCCACAAGGGCTTGGGTACCCAGGGACAGTAACTGATAGGGATAGGCCTGTGCACAGAGCCATAAATGAATTATTAGAGTGATAAGCTAATTAACCTGATTTCCCCTGTCCTTGTTATATCCCCTAAATAAATCAGAGCTGCTTGTTTCAGCAAAGTTATACTGCCTGAGGTATTTGTCTATGTTAAAGTACTGTACTGTGATTGTTGCACTGTATCTCATTTCACAGGAGGTCCCGTGCGGAACCAGACCTGGGGTAAGTGTATACTGTGAAGGTAATTCTGATATATTGTGTGGGCCACTAGTGGGAAGAAAGGGGTTGCAGTGTCCCAGAGGGCTGTGACCAAGTTAGTTTAACTATTGCAAACCCTGACCTCTGGGTGGAGGCACCCGCCATTGGATCCAGGCCCTCAACCTGTTGGTAGCAAATCAGGCAGGGGTAGTAGCCCCTGGGATAGCGCCATCTAGGGGTTACATCTTGGAGGCTCACCGCTGGGATTGTGTGTCCTCTAGTGGCCATATTTACGAACCACTGTTAAGAAAAAAATGGGTACCCCGATAGAAGTGGCTGTGCACCGGCTGGTGGAGTGGTGTACTGGGGAGGAGATCGACCCCCAAAATGCTATGCTTATCCTGGACATCCCCCTGGGTATCAATACGGACACTATGCAGGGAGTACTTTCCAAGGTGGAAGGTTTACAAAACCCTGTGGTGGTGGGTCGGCATGCTAATCTGCTCACCCACACTTTCCTGGCCCTAGTAGAGTTTAAGGATCCCATAGATAGCTCCAAAGTGCCACAGACCATTACCCCAGAGGGAGCCCTCACTGCTTGGAGAGTGATAACTAAGGACAGTAAAGACCCGGGGGGGAATCAGCCCCCACCACTATCTGAAACTTTTGAGGAGAAATTTGCTGAATGGTTGCTGGGAGAGGGGAAAACTGTGGAGGACTTGAAGAAACTATTCTTGCCACCTGAGTTTCCTCCCCAACACCCTCTCCTGCTCCAGTGCCCGTAATGGTGGCTGAACCAATGCAGACTCCTATTTCTGCACCTGCCATTACTCACGACTCTTACGAGGTTGAGGATCTTCTCTGGCACCCTCCCACCCCCAAGGGAGGATGACTGGGAGACCTGGATAGACTATGTTGCCCCAAGTGCTAGAATGGCAGTGCTCGGGAAGGCGGCGAAGAGGGTTAGTGAGAGCCTCCGAGGTCCTGCCCTGGCTACCATCCGTGCTAAATGGGCCAGTAACCCTGAAGTGACTGCACAGGCCTATCTTGAGGCCTTGGAGAATGTGTATGGGAGCCCAGATTCTGATGAGGACCTATGGTGGAGAGTAAGAAATGCACAACAGTACCAAGGAGTTGTTGTCTGTGTATGTCTCGGCTGGAAAAATTGTTGCAAGAATGCCTCAGAAAGGTAGTTTGCCAGCGATTGAACTGGACCGAACCAGACTGGACAGAATCCTTAAGTCTGCCCCTTCTCAGAACTGCTGTTGCTTCAGTTACGCCTGGCAAATCGACTGAATCCCCACCCTCCTATGATGAGTTAATGAGAGAAATTGAGAGTTGAGAAAAGGCGACCTCGGGAGGTACCTGCACCAACAGCTGTGGCTACGACCGAGTGACTGAGGGTGACCCATCAAGTGAAGTTCAGGGGCAGAGGTTGACAGTCAATGAGTGTTCTGACAAGGAAAAAGATATGCCACATGGGGCGAACTGTTGAGAGAGATCGCGAATTCAAAAACAGTCCCTTTATGAAGGCCACGCCTGAAATGCAGGCCCTGACCTATATCCGACTGCATCTGCTATGGGGTGGGGTACCCACCCATGTATCTCCTGCTGATAACAGCTCCAAACTCAATTCCTTGACCATGGAAGTGGAGAAACTGACGAGATGTCTCCAAATGCTTATATCACTGCAGACAGAGATGGCACCAGGTTTCCAGAGTTAGTAATACCCCGCCTGGCTCCCAGGTGGCGCCGTACCAGCTCAAACTCCAGAAAGTATGTTTTGCTATAATTGTGGGAAAGATGGGCACATGAAAGGGAATGCCAGTCCCCAAAAGACACTGACAAAGTTGCATATAGGCTACAGGAGAACTTGGAGAAGAAATCAGTGGTTAAGAGGTGCACGACATGATCCCAGTGAGGGCACCAAAAATGCTAATTCACGCCCTTTGTGGCAAGGTCAGTTGCCCAGGCCCCCACTACCGCCTCCCAGACTGGTCCAGAATAGTGGGTCCTCCATGGAGACCACTGTAAAGGTGAATGGAGTGTCTACAAGAGCTGTATAGACAGTGGCTCCCAAGTGACAATTATGTTCCAGGATTGGTATCAGAAGCATTTGTCAGGCGTGCCCTTACAACCATTAGAAGGACTGCATGTATGGGGGTTAGTGAGAAGGCCACCCCTATTCCGGGTATATCCGAATTTGGCTGTCTTTCCCACCTCCGTGGCTGGAGTGGCCGAACAAGTAGAGACCCTAGCCTTAGTGTGCCCCCACTGGACTGTATGATGGTGTCCCTTTGTTGATTGGAACAAATGCTCATATGTTCGGAAGGCTGGCACAGTTGTGTTATGAAAACAGGGGTCAAAGACTAGTAGAGCTTTAAGAGTTCGGCTTTAATTAAGAAGGCCTATGAGGCACAGAGATGCTGAAAAAACAGAACCAGAGGAACCGGTCGGAATTGTATGGAAGAAGGATCCTGAGTCTCTGATCCTGGCGCCAAATGCACAGTGTACCTTACAGGGAGAGGTCCGTATCAGAAAGGATGTTAAGAATAAAATATTAATGTTGGATGCACCAGGCGATGGAAAATTGCCAGAGGGACTGCTGGTCAAGCCTAGTATTTTGCCCGCTAGAGCCCATGCTTATGCCAGAAGGGTAATGGTCCAAGTTCATAATGTGTCTGAAAGAGACATTCGAGTAAACAGAGGTTGCATCCTGGCTATGTGCATTGTGCAGACACTGCAGTGCTACCCAGCAGCAAGAGTTCAGGAAGAATGACAGAGTAACGCCTGACTTGTTTGATTCGGCGACTCCCGCTGCCAGCTGAATGGAAAGTGAGGATCAGTGAGAAGCTTGCCCAGAGAGACCAGGTGTTTTCTTTAAAGGAATGGGATGTAGGATGCGTGCAAGGGCTGAGCACAATATCCGGCTGCATGACGAAGACCATTTCGTGAGAGGTCTCGACGCCTGGCACCTGCTGACATAGATGATGTGAGACGGCATCTGCAAGAGATGTTAGCTGCTGGTGTAATACAAGAATCCAGAAGCCCTTATGCTTCCCCCATTGTGTAGTGAGGAAAAGAATGGAACAGTAAGGATGTGTGTGGATTATCGCACCTTAAACCGGCGGACTATCCCTGATCAGTACACAATGCCCGCATTCAGGATGCTTTGGACTGCCTAAAGCGGACAAGTGGTTCTCTGTGCTGGATCTCCGATGGGTACTAGAGATCCCGGGCCCCAGAGGACCGTGAGGAAGACGGCCTTTATCTGTCCGCTGGTCTATGAATTCATGAGGATGCCTCAAGGATTTCAGGTGCCCCAGCCACTTTTCAACGATTGATGGAGCGTGCAGTGGGGACATGAACTTACTAGAGTGCCTGGTATACCTAGATGATGTTATTGTGTTTGGCAGCTCACTGGAGGAACATGAGACAGATTATTTAAGGTATTGGACCGACTGGAGGACTTTGGCCTTAAACTGTCCATTGATAAGTGTCAATTCTTTCAAACATCAGTAAAGTATGTGGGACACATAGTATCCACTGAGGAATGAGACCGACCCAAGTAAAGTTGAGGCCTTGACCACCTGGCCACAGCCCAAAAATCTAAAGAACTGCAAAGATTCCTGGGATTCTGTGGTTATTATCACGCTTCATCAAGGACTATTCAAGAGTGATCCGCCTTACTTAACCTTACTCAAGGGTATCCCCAACCCACAAAAAATACCAAAGTCAGCGCCCTCAAGACTGAAAGAGTGTATTTTCATCCGAGTGAAGTATTTGGGCCCGCTGGACTCCTGATTGTGAGACTGCTTTCATGATCATATATCAACTTACCCATGCTCCAGTGCTGGCCTATGCCGATCCAAGAAAACCTTACGTCCTGCACACTGATGCTAGCTTGCAAGGGTTGGGGGCTGTGTTGTACCAAGAGCACGAGAATGGCCTGAGACCAGTGGCCTTTGCCAGTAGAAGCCTGACCCCATCCGAGAAGAACTATCCTGTACATAAGTTAGAGTTCCTAGCTTTGAAGTGGGCTATTGTTGACCAATTCCATGAGTACTTGTATGGGGCTAAAATACTAGTAAAAACTGACAATAATCCTTTGACCTATGTGCAGACCTCAGCTAAGTTGGATGCCACTGGCCATAGGTGGCTTTCTGCATTATCTACATATGACTATGCTCTCGAATACCGAGCAGGTCTGAACCACATAGATGCTGATGCTCTCTCCGGAGGCCTGTTCCCCAGAATGATTGGGTCCGATTGGCAGAACCTGACATTCGGGCACTCTGCCGAAGTTTGACAGGGAGGAACAAATGTCCACGGACGCAGTGGACTGCATGGTGGATTGCTTGGGAGCCTCTGAGAATTGCATACCTGCTGCTTATTGCCACTTTTCTGCAATAGACATTGGTGCACTGCCTCAGCTGGACAATGACAGTATTCGCGGGCTCAATCCCGCGATCCCATGATCAAAGCAGCTTTAGAAGCCTCTATGCAGGAAAGATGTGTCCAAATTACGCTCCACTGATTTGAGAACTGCACTGTTATACAAAGAAGGTCCTAAGTTGAAACTGATCAATAAACTGTTATACAGAGAAACAGTAGACAGAGGGGGACAAGTAGACAAACAACAACTAGTGCTGCCCACTGCTTTCGAGACTCAGTACTGAGGTCCTTGCACAACCACATGGGGCACCTTGGTATAGACAGAACACTTGACTTGGTGAGATCCAGATTCTATTGGCCTAAGATGGGGCTGATGTGGAGCAACACATTCGAACTTGATCGCTGCTTACAGAGGAAAGGTTTGCCCCAGGGCTGCCCCTTGTTAACATCACCACCAGTGCACCCATGGAGCTGGTCTGTATTGATTTTCTGAGTTTGGAGTCAGATCAAAGAAATATCAGTAATGTGCTGGTGGTCACTGACCATTTCACGAGATATGCCCAAGCTTTCCCCACCAAAGACCAGAAAGCATCCACTGTGGCCAAAGTACTTGTAGAAAACTTTTGTTCACTATGGGGCTCCACAAAGAATCCATTCTGATCAAGGGAGACTTTGAGAGTCGTCTCATCAAAGAGATGCTTTCTCTGTGGGGAGTGCGAAAGTCCAGAACCACTCTCCCTACCACCCCAGGGGACCCACAGGCCTGAACGCTTCAACCGTGACTTTGCTAGATATGCTAGGCACCCTGCACCCAAAGGACAAGCCTAGATGGAGCCAACAAATTAGCACCCTGGTACATGCTTATAACTGCACTAAAGTGATGCCACTGGATTCTCCCCACCGCCTGATGGTTTGGAAGAGAAGTCGACTACCAGTAGATGTTTGTTTTGGGGTCTCCTGATGGGGTTCAAGCTGACAACTATTTACAGTATGTGCAAAAGTTAAAGGCCCAGCTAACTCATGCGTACCAACTGGCTCAAACCATGGCTGCCAAAAAGAAATCTGGCCAACAAAGAAAGGTATGATAAAAGGTGAAAGCACAGGAACTCCAGGAGGGAGATCGGGTATTGCTAAGAAATCTGGGACTGCATGGCAAGCACAAGATTGCTGACAGATGGCACCATCTCCCTCACATTGTAGTGGGCAAACTAGATGATCTGCCAGTGTACAAAGTAAGGCCTGAGAATAATTCAAAGATGTAAAAACAATGCATAGAAATCATTTACTGCCCATTGGACAAATCTTAATTGAGTCTGAGCCCTAGAAGATGCCCCCTCTGGACCAGTGACTAGAGCTGCTGCTAAGAAAAGATCAAGAAAGTCTGCACCTACAGAAGCAAAGTTAAAGTGTTCCCTCCACAAGTCCCAGTTGAGCATGACTGTCAGTCCATATCGGAAGAAAGTGAGAGTGACTTTGAATACTATCCTTCTTACGAACTGAGTCAATTGTTCTGGGCAATCCCTAGTCAATACTGGAGATGAAGCTGGGCCTTCTGGACTGTCTAAGCCCCAGCTTCATCCCTGGAGCCAATGCTCCCAGAAAGTGAAGTGCAAAGCATCAGATCAGATGAAATGGAATCATTGTGCATGGTTGAACTGTTTGAGCTTTCAGGGAGGAAAATGATAGATTAGGGCAGACTGGTGATACACCGAACAAGAAGATATTTTGAGTGCCCTGACAGTCCACTGCCAGTGTCCGAAAGCTCTCCATGCGAGCCAAATGTTGTGGACTCAAAAATGTAACTCCTGGAGCTGAAAGTGACCCAAGTTCTAGCCTCTCTACCCCATGGAGACTCCCTGACAAGTGAGGACAATGCTGAAAATGAGGCTCAGAGTGCAGAGACTATAACAGTTCCCCCTAGAAAGACTGGTCGAGCTGTAAAGCCTGTGGTGCACCTCAGTTATGATTCACTTGGGAGGCCTGTGGACTTGCCTCTCAATGTTGTCCATAAAGGAGTGTATGTGTCCCCGAGCTCATTGCCCAAACTGAGCATCAGTGCTAACTCCAAGTTACTTGTGTTGCCCTCTAAGTATGGTGCCCTTGCCCCATCCAGCCCCAAGGTAACTGATAGGGAAGGGCCCTCTCTTCAGGTTTCATGTACAAGAGGTATAACTTGAGTTATGGTACAATGTGTATGTAATACTGTGTAAAGAGTGACGATCTGCAATGTTTCAGAAATGTGTTCTTGGTAAATGATATATTGACTGATGATTACTATGCGAGCCTAATGCAAATGTATATGGTTGCAGTTGAAACTTATGGGTACTTGCTTGCGCCGGACGCTCAAGCTTTCCCAGGCCAGGAAGGGTGTAACCCTGCAAATGGGGGTTCTCAAAAGACTTCCAGGAGCTTGCTTGAATGCTCCAAGCCTGAATGGTGTTTGGCATTTAAGCCATTTATCAGTGAGTGTTTTTAGAACCTCTGGTACTGTCTCTTTAAGAGCTATCTGCTTGCAGACATAATTAGTTTGTATGGGGGACTGTGTGTTTCTTTGATTGAGTACCACTCAAGTTGCTGCCAATTCACTTCATTTTTGCAGTCACTAGGAGTGCAAAGGGAACCTATCTGAAAGATGTAACTGTTTGCCAGAAATTAGAGTAATAATGAAATTACAGTTTGTCTAACCTGCTTTCTTTGCAGTCAGAACTGTGTCTGCTAGTTCCCCATTCTAGTTTTGAACTGCTGAACTGGACCAATCAGTGTGGGGTAAGCTAGCTCTAAAATGGTGCCTTGGACGAATCAGAACTTGGACTCATAATCTGAGCCAGCCACAAGAGGATTGTATGGGCAGTGACTCTGGGAGATGTAGTTTAGACTTCAGTGCCTTTTGGACCAACAGCAGCAGTCTATTGTGAGTGACAGCCAATCCAGTCAAGAACTGGGAGGAACTCAAAGGAAGTGCCCGGTTTTGTCGGTTGGAGTTTCAGTTGAGCTTTGGCAGTGAAGAAGGAAGGAGCCCTGTGCTTTTTCAGTGTGCAGTTTTAGTCAAAAAACGTGTGTAAGGCCCAGAGTTCCGGTCTGCAGCTTGTGTAACAGCTTGTTAGGACTGAATCCGTCCTGTGAAAAGAATCAAAGGATCTCTGAAGAGTAGAAACCAGGCTCACCCTGTAGAAGACTGGAAGAATTGCTGAAAATTGCACTCGGTCTGTCAGGAACTGAATCTGCTGTGTGTTCTCCCGGGTATTGTGCAGTAATTGCGATCGGGATACAGATGCAGCCTGCCTGGTATAGTGCTTTCTTTTATATGGATGTGTGAAGAGGTTTGTGTACCTCAAGTGAGCCCTGCTGACATTGAAGGACCCTATCTTATTTGGAGGTCGTGAGTACTAATTCAGGGTCGCTCCCTGTTGAATTGCCACATTAAATCCAAATGGAATTACTGTACTGCTGACTGTTTAATTCTCCTTTTCTCTGTGTGAAAGGGCCCCTACCAGCTGCCACGGTTTGGACTAGCCACAAGGGCTTGGGTACCCAGGGACAGTAACTGATAGGGATAGGCCTGTGCACAGAGCCATAGGTAGATTATTAGAGTGATAAGCTAATTAACCTGATTTCCCCCTGTCCTTGTTATATCCCCCTAAATAAATCACAGCTGCTTGTTTCAGCAAAGTTATACTGCCTGAGGTATTTGTCTATGTTAAAAGTACTGTACTGTGATTGTTGCACTGTATCTCATTTCACAGGAGGTCCGGTGCGGAACCAGACCTGGGGTAAGTGTATACTGTGAAGGTAATTCTGATATATATTGTGTGGGCCACTAGTGGGAAGAAAGGGGTTGCAGTGTCCCAGAGGGCTGTGACCAAGTTAGTTTAACTATTGCAAACCCTGACCTCTGGGTGGAGGCACCCGCCATTGGATCCAGGCCCCTCAACCTGTTAGTGGCAAATCAGGCAGGGGTAGTAGCCCCTGGGATAGCGCCATCTAGGGGTTACATATTAAATTCAGGGGAAACATGAATGGTAGAGGAGTGGGTGGTTACTGCCAGATGCGTCTAGTGGTCATCACCCACTCCTCTACCTTTCATGTTTGCACTGGATTTGATAAAGAAAGGAAATTTCATTTATAATCGTTTCGAGTGGCATTTTTCCAAGGCTACATCCTCCTCCTTTGCAAGGGCCAGGGTTATTTTTACTGTCCTAGTGGGATCCAATGGATAGTTCATCTCTCCGACTCTGGATTCAAGATCCTATCTCACTCCACTTGAATTTGGGATCAAAGGTCGGATAGTGGGATCACAGGTTGGATATCTATCTTGGAACCTTTAGATCCTGGATTGTCACATCGGATAGTTAGTATCCTGTTGCATCCTAGGTGATAGGAGCTAGCAGTCTGATATCAATGGTATCCCATGCTATCCAGCATCCTAGAAAATGGATGGTATCCGATGGAATCCTAGTCTGTTGATACTATCCAAGTTACACTGGTTTCAACTCATTATCTGAGGAGTGTTCTACGTCGCACCCCTTCCCCAATCAGTACTTTGTGATGTGTGTCTTCACGGCTCTTGCAGACCATATTGTTGTAGGCCTGCAGGAAAGGACTGGGGTGGGGGGTATGCTGGTAGCTGACCAGTCTTTAGTGACCACCAATGGGCAGAGAGTGACTGACAGTGTCCAGATCCCACCAGGTCGGGCCTCACAGAGACGGATAATCTGGATGCATAGCTTAACTAGGTCTTCCTGGTGGTTTACGTACAGGAGAAGATAAACTGACTGGATTAGGAAAGGAATTTATATTTTTTTAATTTATTTTCTAAGGAAATCCCAGCTAGGATGCGAATGCTGTTTCCAGTGGGATCCTGCTTCTACCCATTTCCATAGTTGGGTGGTCTGGAGCACTGGGAGGTTAAGTGACTTGCCCAAGGTCATACAATATTTGGTTCTAGTGGGATTTTAACCTAGGATCTCTCAGTTCCCAAGCTGTTTGCTCAAACTATTAGACCACACTGCCTTCTAATATTTATTTGTAGATCTAAGAGCCATCCCAGTAGCACACAGGGCTTGGGCGCCTGTCGTCGAGGCACAGGTTAGGAAGCATAGGAAAACCAGGAGCAGTTGTAAAATTCTCAAATAGCTTTTTATTATTAATAACAGCAAAATAAAAAAATAAAAAAAATTGTTCAGTACAACTATTTACAATGGCAGTACAAATATAGAAAACAGAGTCCTTCTGAGTTTTTTCTTCTCAATTTCAAATCTCAGTCTCTGTCTCTCCCTTGCATAAGCATTGCTGCTCTTTTTATGAGTCTGCGTCTGGGAAACTTGTTAAGAAAACGGCATGCTTCTCGCACAATGTTCTTGTAAGTTTCCAATGTTCTTGCAGGTGCAACAGAAAGAACATAATGACCCAGAACTGACCTCTTGTTTACAGCATCTCAGAGAGTTTGCAAACCATCTTCTCGGGTTAACCCCTTGAGTTCCAAATAGCTTTTTTGCAGTCATTTCAACAGTGTAACTATATACAGTTTTAAACAAAGGGATCCCAGTTTCACATACGGTTTCACACAGAGATTCAGATATATTTTTTTTATAACTGTAGATATGCAAGGGGGGAGAAAAGACAGCACAGCAAGTGAAGGAAGAGAGATGGCGAGGGGTAGAGAATTGCGAAACCACCGGACTGATCAGTTCCTAGGTCTCACAAGAACATTTGGTTGCGGAGTCGGACAGAGAAGAGACAGAAAAGGAAAGGATAGAACAGATTCTTGCATTTAAACTCTTTCTGCATAACAAATGAGGCGGGGGCCTTATTCAACCCTGTCACAACACTGAACACCTCACCTGCTGCCACGTTGGGAGCCTGGTTCAAAAAAGGACCTGGGATGCCAGGGTGGGAGAGGATAGAACATCCAGAGGACAGCTCTCCTCTTTCCGGGAAGAGTTACAGTGCTCAGCATCAGTCTGGTCTCTAGCGTTGACTGGGGGGTGTGTCAACCATAGACTGTCCGGTTGGGGGGGTCAGAGTGGCAGCTGCCAACACCCCACGTGCAGTAGTGTGCATAGAGACGGCTGGGTGGCACTGCATGTCCATGCTGCAAAGGAGAAAAACTTCCAGCCACTCCGTAGTCCTGCTACCGATGAATACCCAGGCCTTGCTGCCTTTGCACGATAGTAAGCCCTGGTGGAAAATCAGGGAGAAGCATCATAGTACCTTGTAGTAAATTTATTTTATTTTTTGGTAACCGGGCAAGACCCACTAAGCACAAGTGCCTATTTTCAGGGGTGACCTGGGAGCACTGGGGAGGTTAAGTGACTTGCTCAGAGTCACATAGTAGAAAAGTGAAGGTTGTGGGAAGCAAACCCAGGTCTGCTGGATGTACCAAGCGCATTCACAGCTTGTTACTCTAACCTCTAGGCTATACTGCCAGTCCATGACACAAAATACTGCATGATAAAAGGGCTTCATTGCCATTGGCTTACCCAGTTTCCTGCAGCATACTGCAGCACTCTGCTGTAATACTGCAGGGTACTGCGTTACATCCTGGCTGGCACCACTCTATAAAGCAAATTTTTTTATTAGTAGTTTTTTTCAGTTTTTGTCCCCATTTTCACCCCGGACCTGGGACTCTGGCATGGACATGCATGTGTGTGAAGGTGTACATGCACATTGAGTACTGGCTCGGCCCCTGCCGCCACACCCTGGCTGCTCGCCCCTCCCCGCCTACATTTCCCACCAGACCTCCACCCAGTTGGAGCAGAACTTTGGAGGCGGGCAACCACCCCAGGAGGGAGAGCTGCTAGCAGCTGCTCAGTCCCGTGCCTCCCCCAACACGGCTCCCCGACGACCCGAGGTTGTTCCTGAACCTGGGTCGCTGGAGTAGCGTGAGGTAAGGCGTCCAGCATCTCCAGGACGGTTATAAAGCACTTGTTATGTTTACTGTATCCCAGAGCACCTTAGAAAGCAATGAGTTAGATACTGGTAGTGCAAGGACTGCAGCATATAATATAATTTGGTTTTATTTACTGCCTTTTCTACACTCTGTATCCCAGAGCACTTTACAAAGCAATGAGTTAGATACTGGCACTGTTGCAGCAGTAGAACAGAACAGAATTTGGGTTTCTATAGCCCTTTTCATAGTCACTGTATAGTAAATTGCTTTACAAAGCAATGAGTTAGATACTGGCAGTGCAGTGACTGTGGAATACAATATAATTTGGTTTTATATAGTGCCTTTCATAGGCATTGTACCCAAATCACTTTACAAGGCAATGTATTAGATACTGGCAGTGTTGGAGATGGTAGAGTACAATAGAATTTGGATTTATATAGCACCTGTCATACACACTGTATTCCCAAAGTGATTTACAAAGCAATGAGGTAGATACTGGTAGTGCAGATACTGTAGAATAGAGTAGTATTTTGGTCTGTACAGCAGCTTTCATACACACTGTATCCCAAAGTGCTTTACAAAGCAATGAGTTAGAGGTAGTTCTAGGACAGGTAAAGTACAAATTTGGGCACTCATCGCCAAATTAGAAGGATACCAGGCAGCTATAACATTGTTGCTTTTTAGATCATTTTACTGACATAAAAGCAGCATCCATGGTGTATGCTAACTCCCATAACAGCGCCCACCTGACGCATTTTCTGATTTATCCTGTATCAAAGGTCTTTGCTATCGCATCACATGCTCTCGTTTTCTGAAACCGCTGACTTGCTCGTTCGGAACCGCTCTCCTCGCGTTGCAATTAGTGGTTTCTTCTACACAAAACTAGGTGAACTCTGCACACTAAATACAGTTTTCTTACTTTTTGAAGAGAGAGAGAGAGACTTATTTTAAACCTCTGCCACCACGTCATTTATCACCACTGACTGCTCAGTTACACTACATTAGACCATCCGAAGACGGTCTAAAAACAGCAGGATCAAGTTTTTAAATAACATATCCTGTATATTGTGTTGTGAGGATATGGGGGATTGTGTTGGGGGTTGGGGGCAAAACATATCTTCAATAAAACAGTATGACATATGAAATTCAGTAAAACAGTGTAACACGTGAAACTCACCTCTCGTGGGGATTGTGTTGAGGGGGGATTTTGGGGGGGGGGGGTTGTGTTGGGTGGTCACAAAACATATGTCCTATGAACAAAACATGACATGGCCCGACTGAAGATATCATATTTATCTTCACTTGAGGCCAATGACATCAAGATAATTCACTTGTGGCTTCGCCACTCGAGGGATATCATGATATAACTGGCCTCTCATGAAGATAAATAGGATATCTTCAGTCAGGCATGTCATATCCCCTATATATATATTTATACAGCACCTTTCATACATACACACTTTATCCCAAAGTGGTTTCAAAAGGAATGATTTAGATACTGGAAGTACAGGGACTGTAGAATAGAACAGAACAGAAACAAATAGAATAGAATAGAATAGAATTAGGCTTTATATTGCACTTTTCATACACACAGCATCCCAAAGTTCTTAACAAAGCATTAAGTTAGATACTGGTAGTACAGGGACTGTAGAATAGAACAGAATTAGGATTTATATAGCACCTTACATACATATTGTATCCCAAAGTGCTTTACAGAATTATGAGTTAGATACTGGTAGTGCTGGGATTGTAGAATAGATTATAATTTGGAATTATTTAGCGCCTTTCATACATGCTGTATCCCAGAGTGCTTTAAAAAGTAATGACTTAGATACTGGTAGTGCCGGGAATGTAGAACAGATTTAATTTGGAATTATTTAGCACTTTTCATACACACTGTATCCCAAAATGCTTTAAAAGCCTTGTATACCTGCAGCAGCCATCAGGTACACCCAGAGAGAATATGTGCAACTGGGCGGGGTTAAGGAAAGCACAGGAAGGTTTATTACAGAGAAAGGGAGGAGGTTATGTGACTTGCTCGAGATCATACAGCGAGTAAATGGCCATGGTGGGATTCAAACCTGGGTCTCCAGGGTCAAAGCTCTGCACACCAACCACTGTTATAAAAAAACAGTATTGGAAAATGCAGCCTTCGGATTGGCTGGGACCCACATTGTTTACAAATGGGTCATGTATGTGCTCTGCCGTTGTTTGATGCAGTGGTGCATGCAGTCATGTCCCTGATAAAATTTATGGGCGGGACTTTCAGTCGGCCACGTCTGTTTTAAGGAAATGGCTGCCTGACATCCGCACAGAAAGCTAGGCCAGCTAGAAGATGATCTAACGTTTGGGCGTGATCGCTCCCACTTGAGTCCCTAAAACCTAAATTAGATGCATGCGTCATTTTTATTTATTTATTTTTTTGCAGAAAAAGCAGTAAGTGTCGCAAATGCATCAGGATGTTTGTAGATAAGCCACAAGCATCCCAACACATATGCCTGGATGCAGTACACACCCAAAATATGGACGCGGGTGCTGCGTCCAGATCTATGAAAATCCCAACCATTATTTACTTATTTGTGATATATGGAGATACCTAAATAATACAACAGTATCCCATACAAAAAAATCCCGGTAATACACTAGTAGCCAAAGTGATAATACTATCGTTCGAAAGTGATAATACTATCGTTCAGAGCTCATAATACTATCGTTCGAGCTCTGAACGATAGTATTATCACCAAACCTCAAGAGCGCAACCGCAAGATCTTCAAGTAGCATACACTAGTTCCTGGCATCCCCAAGGCAGCCTCCTAGCCCTGCGTGCTGACGTTCCTAAAACCGCGCCTCCTAATTGGAACTGGTTCCTCTGTGGGTGGGCAGAACAATTCAAAAAACATGGCAGCCGTCTCTTGCTAAGTGAGAGAATATCGTCCCTCCGCTTTACGGTCAGCATTTTTTTGAATCCCCTCAACGGTCTGATTAAAGAAGCAAAGTAAAACTTTTTTTTAATAAAACGGACACAGACTGAGTTTGTGGGTGGATGGCTGAGCAGTGGTGATGGGTGGACGGAAAGTACACACACACACACACACACACACACACACACACACACACACACACACACACACAGACTGAGTGAGCGAATCCTAACTGCAGCGGCAGCACGGCTTCACAGCACCACATTCACAGAACTGCTGCAAACAAAACTGGGCTCCATATATTATAAAAAATAAAAAATAGGTGAGGGTCTATCACTTGGGAGTAATATCATCTCGAGGTTCTGGGGACAGGAGAACCTCTCGAGCTTCGCTCTCGAGGTTTCCTTGTCCCCAGAACCTCTCGATGGTATTACTCCCGAGTGATAGACCCTCACCTATCTATTATTCTATTTATTAAACTATGTGTTGATTATTTTCAGGTATAATGCATAAAAATAATGCACTGTCCCATATAGGGTAAAAGTGAAACACACAGCATTGACGTGCCAGATCCATTATATTTTGATACAGACAAGTACACACCCTCTAATCTTGTACAGGAAGAATGGGGGGAGTCCATGCATATCATCAAGTTCCTGAGGTAGTAATTATAAGTCTAATTAATTATTCATGATGGCAGTGCCATCCGTGATTGGTTGCTGCACCAGTCTGAAATCTCTAAGATGTGACCGACGTGGCACCCGCTCTGCGCTTCCTACTGTCACGGTCCCACTGCCACTACAGAAGAAGTGAGTAAATGTAAAAAAAGAAGCCATTGTTGCAATTAGACTTATAATCTCAATAATGAACTCAGAGCCGGTGATTTCCTCGCGATTAATGACCAGCTGGGTGGGGGTGGCCCTTGGCTGTGCCTCGGGCCACCCATCCCTCCAGCCAGACGTTAATCTCTAGGAATGATCGCTCTTCAGTCATTATGCTTAAATAAATGCTATCCTCTTTAGTAGATGTGGTAGTGTCCAATGAGTCAGATTCATAGGGAGAGTAATTACAATCACAGAGATTTGCTATTTAACTATAACAACTTCAGTGCAAAGAAAGGGGAGTGGTTCGCTACAAAAATGCCCCATCCCAGCACACTGCAATACAAAACCAATCTTACAACTTTTTTAAACTGTAGTACACGTAATACACTGAAAACAGAAGGAGATCCAACTAAAGACCCCCTCACTGACCCCTTGCTTCCTTAGGAACACTTTTTAGTGGCAGGATACACTTACATAAAGAATAGTATATGGGTGACCATACACAACAAGCCTGTGTTTCTACTAAGGGAGCGAGATAACATTATTTATACGATAGGGTTTTACTGATATGCTATACTTTACTTAGCCATAAAAACCCCACCAGTGTGTCTCAGGCAGGCAATACATCAGCAGAGTGTGATAACAAAAATAAAACCACTGTGCCTATGTAAGCAGAGTGTGATAAGAAAATAAATAAAACCACTGTGCTTACGTTGCCACATCATCAACCACTCTGCTAACGCCAGCGGACACTAACCAGGAAACAAACCACGCTTACACGGACCAGAATAACTTGACAGATCAACGCCAAAAGAAAAAAGTAAGTCATACCAGCACCACATTAATTGACAACATAGCAAAATGGGGCTGTATTGTATAAACTGCACACATAATGTCCGCGTGTTGAATATGGCAAATATCAGAATTCATGCTTGGTGACCTCGGGATTTACAGTATCCGTTATGCTCCGCCATTCATGATATAACACCCGAGGTCACTAAGCACTCGTCCTGATATTTCCCATATTCAACACACGGACATTATGTATCCCCTGTATCGACCTCGAGAGTGAAGCTTGAGATGTCCATGCTGTTATTTCAACCCCAAGATGGAAATACAAGGCAAATTGTGTATGGTCACTCAGATTTTATTTTTTATAGTATGTTGTTTTTAGAGGGAAGTAGCGAACTAGAATTACGAGCAGTGTTTAGCACCAGTACAGATAGAGAACAAGCGTTCAGTGAAAATGAAAGCATGTGTGAGCAGGGCATGCACAGTGAAAGTGAAAGCGGGAGTCAGCATAAGTAGGAACACAGGTGCAGTTGATGACAGAATGTGCCCAGCAACTTTTAGAACTTGCAGAACAACTTAAGAATGTGCATAACAACTTTCATAACACGCACAACTTTTGAGTAGCCACTGATTTCCATACACAATAAGCCCTAACCATATACTATACAATGGTAATATCAGCCGCAGCGGACCATGCGACTAGCGCCCTGACCCTTGTGATCCAAACATCCCTGCTAATGCCAACTGCCAAATATATCACAACGTTTACATGATGCGCCAACATACCGGACAGCCCATTATCTTGCAACTGAAGGGAAACCCAGCTAACGGCAGCACCGCACTTACATGAGGGCAACGTTTTTGGAAAGACTACTTGCAGGGCACATTTTTGGTGCTCAAACCCTGTAACTGGGCTGTTATCCAACCTTTGTTACCAGACAACTCTGTTACAGGTTCTTTCAGTTAGCAGCTAACGCACTTGTTTACATGTACCATTAACTAACTCAGGAATAAGGTAATGCTTTATTTTAGTTATTAATTTGAAAACTGATAACCAGGAGAGGCGCCCTGAGCCGAGGCTCATTTCCAGGTGCGACCCAGAGGAGCAGAACAGCAGTATAATACATAGTAGTAAAACATCTGAACAACATATGGTAAAAATTGGTACAAAATTAGAATAAATACTAAACAATTGTATGTGCAAAGAATAACGTTCGGTACAGCTCATTGAGATTGCTTAGTAAGTGCATATTCAGAAGTGACAGTAGTACGCGGTGAACAAGAACAATACTGACAACAGGCGATTGACCTGAGAGGCGAGTTATTGTCGAACCATATAATCCAGAGAGAAAAATTTTGTGGTGACAAGGAAGTTAAAAGTGACTTTACTTTAGTTATTGGGGTACGGTACAACATGTAAACACACTGCATATCCCAGCAGTTAAGTCTGATATTATGAATAAAAGCACCCCCCTCTCCCAAGCAATTGTAGAAAAGACGAAACATTAACAGATTAGTCCCCAAGTAAATCAGTTACCAGACAGTCCAAACGTTAAGGTCTGGCATCACTGAGTCCTCTTCTGAGTCTACTCCCTAGGCGACTGTTTCAGCAAACTCGGATTCCGTTTTCTCAAGCCACCGAACTGTGCCCTTCAAATCAGAGAACTGCCAGGATTTCCCTGCATATGTAATATGAAGTCTGGGCGGCAGCAGGAAAGAGTGCACAATGCCCAGGGCCTCAAGGTGCGGGTGCACTGCATCAGACTTCTTCCTTTCAGACCAGGTTTATAAAGAGAGGTTTGGGAAAATGGGCAGACTGGGTGGGCCTAGTGGGCCTTATCTGCTATCAATTTCTATGTTTCGATTTCAATGTTAGCATCCAGTCTAATGAAGGTAAGTGGGTACACTGCTAGGGCACTGATAGAATTAAGTGCTGAATGTTGGCACCAGAAGTGTGCAATAGGACTGTACGTGGATGGACTGGCATTGCAGGCCTCATACGAGAGTTAACTCGGTAAAATTGTTTCAGCGATATCCGGTCAAAGTCCTCTGGAATGGCAATCGACTTCTGCAACCACTGCCTCAGGTATAAGAGTAAGTTACTGACTTCAGCAGCCTCTGGAACCCCCACCAACCTGAAGTTCCTGAAATGGACCTTATACCCAAGGGATTTTAGTCACCCTGGCAGCTGCATGTTCTCTTGAGTTAGTATTGCAACTGCAGCCTATCTTCTGTGTCTGCAACTATACCTACTGTGACGTAGACAGCCAGTTCTGAGTGCTGTATTATATTTTTTTGTAATATAAAATGTATTAATGTCTCTGCTGAAAATTCAAATGCTCTAGGAATGACCTCACTCATCCCCCCCAGATTCCAGCTGAGAGATGAAAGCCATGGGAAACGGCTGACAGCATGTGAGTTCACACACACACAGTTGTTTTTTTTTTAGAGACAATGTGTTACCTGGAAGACTTTAATCAAGGATCCTGTTTCTCTGAGTTAATTATAGACTGGTTTGAGTTAATTTTGTTAAGAGAGAAATCATAAAAAAGGTTTATGACGTTGAAGAAAAAAAACACAGGTTATCACACAGAGGTGCGAGGCCATAAATGACCCTGTGAAGCCTGTGTGACGAGGGTACAGCATGAGATCAAAGAAAGTGTCATTTGAAACTTGAGTTTTGCTAAGGTTGCAGAATCAATACTTTGAAATTGCATCCCGTGGTTGTATGGAAATATATATTTTTTAGATATTTGACAGAGGAGGAGCTGGATGACTTCATCCAAAAGGGATTGTCCAATACTGCTTGTAAAGATTATTCTCTTTTACTACAGAGAGATATTTTTTATCTGACACTGACCAAGAAAACATCTGAGCACTGAAAACAGGTATTTAGAAAGCTAGACAAAATCTAAATATAGTTGTAGGAATTGCATTGTTTTAAACCTTGTTTTGTTTAAAGATATGTATGTCTTGTGTTATAAGAGTTCTGTATTGTATGTTTGACATATTATTATATATTTTAGTAAAAACTCTAATTTTAGAGCAAACCTGGTCTGTCTTTAAATTGATTTCTTTTGCTAAGAAATATTTATGGTTATAGCAGACATAAGCTTGTAGGGTGGTACCAAATTGGAAAGAGAAGCATTTAAAATCTGAGGTCTTTATTAAAGTTTTAAAGGGTTCATCTCTGAATACCTGGTTAGGTGCCCGTAGGCAAAGATATCTGGCCCCCGAAGACATATATATCTGAGCCTGTGCATTGGGTATGCTAGTGTAACCCTCACCCCTGCCTTTTAGCAAAAACAACAGGTGGCATGCTGTTGAAGCTGACAGCAGTACCTGGTGGGGACTGGGTTCAGGGACGATGAGGTTACTCGGCACAGGGGGGCCTAGGTTTGGCTACTTTGCACAGGGGCCCCCAAGTAAATCCGAACACAGGAAGCAATAACTGTAATGTCCAGAACCAGGAATGGGATTCTACAGTGTGGCTTTTATTCACATCCAAACTGAACAAACAAAGCATAGACGGACCCCCATGGGGCTACATTCCTGGTAATGCAGATTAGAGACAACAGAACATTCCTTTACTATTTCCAGCCCTCAGGCTCTGAACCCTGGGCACACAGCCTGGACTTGCCTGCAGCTTTGGGTGCATAGCCCGATTTGTACACTTCTTGGGTTTCCCCACTGGCTGACTCCCCATGGCCACTTGATCCATGAGTCCATTTTGGAAATGAATCAGTTATTCTGTTGTGGCTCCCTCAAACCACCTTAGAGCCTACGATTCTACAGGAATTTTCCTTCCAATCCCATCGCCTGGTACTTCCCTCATCACTGGCCAAGTGCATGAGGCAAAATAGAAATCCACAGAGCAAATCCGTAGAGGTGGACCTGGTCACTAAAGATGGGGGGGTCTCCCACCTCCAGCTCCCACAATCCATACACGGCCATTTCTCTGGAAACTAAACTAAACAACTCTTTTCTGAAAGCTTGGCAATGTAGATTACTGGGTAGATGTATGTCACATCTCCTCTACATGTCTTGACTTCCACTAAGTGCTGGACTTGAACATACTTTTACTTTTGGCTAAGCCTATTACTCTAGGCCTCCCACTACTTCAATAGTCCAATCCCCACTATCACACAAGTCCCAGGGTGAAAACATAGGCCCTTTAGAAAGAGCAGAAACCCACCCTCCGGTTGCAGGTGCCCCACAGGCAATTCACAAATCTTCTTGTTTCCCAAAAACTCTTGAACAAATAAGGCAGCTTCTCCACTAGTAGAAAAACCAGGGGGTTGCCCCTGGAATATGCAGGAAACCCTTTCCTGCCCCATCCCCTGAGGGATGGGGCACTGAGACCCGATTCAGCAGTCTCTACCACTTTAAAAACTATCTTCTGTGTCTCTCTTTTGGTGGAAACACACACGGTTTTCCTGAATGGTAGCCCTATGTCAGGGCTGAGGCTCCACGAGCCTACACAGAGCTGCTGTGCTCCTCTCTCAGCAAGCTCCAAACTCCAACTGACCTACAGACTACTGTTCAAACCTCCCAACATTCTATTCCAACTCCCTGCTGCAGATTCCATTGTGGCTCATGCAGCTGCTACAGCTCTATGTTGATGTCATCCCTCAGTCTCAGCTGAGACTGAGAACAGAGCGAGACAGTGTGAAATCCATTTAACTGGAGTTTCACAAGCTGCCTTCCCTGCCTACCACAAGGTCTTACTGGGATTCTAGTAACCCCGGGTAACAAGGGGGTTACACTAGCAAGAGGTTAACAGTTTGAATCCCTCCAGAACTGCGACCAAAGGTTGATCCGAACTCACAAAAACAGACAAGAGGGTTACCTTGTCTGTTACACTGTTCACAAGACTGAGCTCAGAGGTTGGCACTTTGGGAGTAGAGGGCCTGACCTGCTGAGTGAATCTGTGACACCTACTAGTTCTTCTATAGCAGCATTGTATAACTGCAGCTTGGCTAGGGTCCACTCTGTTTTGGAGTCCATGGCTCTCATGGAATCCAACATTGTTCACCATAGAGGTTCCATCCATAGCCCATGGTTACCAACTCCCATTTTGCTCGAGGTCTCTCCGGCCTTGCCTGCATGCTGTAGAGCTTGCTTCTGCACTCCTGATGGTTGGTTTTTAGGTTGTACCGTGGCTGAGTTCGGTATCTTTCGACTCCAAATTACTTCAGGAACCAAAATATATCAGTTTGTGGGCTGTGACGTAAAACTTGCCAAATTTATTCTCTAAATTGCAGAGCTGAGATGCAGAGCCTGAAGAAGAAGTGTCCTGCCTCAAAGATGATTCCCTAGCGCCGCCCCCCCCGATACATTTTATTTTTAAAATTAAAAAATAGAAACGGAATGCCTAACCACATTTTATAATCATGCCAAGTCTTTCTGGCCTTCGGCACAGTGGTCGGATTATCACTTGCCATGCTGGCAACTTGAGCTTGGGAACAAGCTTGATCTGTCAAGGGCCAGCTGGGGTGGGGGGAAGAGACTTTAGCGTCCAAAGGGTGTTCCCCTCTTCTTTGAAGGAAGGGCTGTATATCCTGCTGTGATATCTCCACCTAGATGACCGCAGGTGGCAATGCATTTGGCGGTACCCATGGGGAGGAAGGACCCTTGTTGACATCAGTGGGATGACACGCTCTGCGTACGTGTGCCTGTTATGATGTCCTAGTTCAGGTTTCCTGTGGGGGGGGGACACAGCTCTAAATCTCCGGTACAGCCCCTGTGTGATGATGACTTCTGGGGCACTGGATGGCTCCTGCACCTCTCCTGTGCATATACCTGCTCTTGAAATAGATAACTGGAGAGGGTCCCCGACTCTGTTCTGGTTGGGAGGGGGAAGGGAACAGAAAGATGAAGGAGCAGCAGCAAGGTAGGAGGGTGACGGAGGCCGAGGCGGTGCCTTGTAGACAGAGGGCCTGTTATGGGCCTGGCCGTAGGCTGAAGGTAAAACAGAAAGTAAAAAAAAAGTAATTCTAAGTCTTGGGGGGTGACAGTTGATAATCCCACAGTGAACTGCACTACCTAGCAGCTCATGCAGTTTGATGCACAACTTGGAAGTGTTGAAGATTACCTCATGGCACTACAGAAAATGTGTGAAACAGTGCTCAACAGGGTTTCTCCAGGTAGTCACTTTGTCTACGAGTCAAAAATGTCACTAGCCAAAACCAAGCAGTCAGTAGCCAAAAATGTTTCCCGAACCCTTGGTGCATCAACCAAAAGATAGCAGAGGAGGGGAACATCATGTGTTCAAGGTGGCTACTGTGTTTCCTTTGTTGTTAACCCCATCTTCATCACCGAACAGTCACTGTCTGTCTTTATCCGTTTCAAAGGTTTCCCTCATCCTCTTCATCCCTTCTCTCCCCAGTCTTTCCAGAAGAGTGAGACTCTCTGACCCAAGTCTCACTTTTACATAAAAACACTGACAATGCATTTCAACTGGATGATAATGTCCTTGTTACTGACACCTTTCAAGGTGCTTCTTTTAACAGTTTCTTCACAACCTGTGCCCCCTCTCTCCTCCCCCTTCTCATCTCTCTACACATTCTGCCCTTCACTCCCTCTTGGCACATCTTCTCACCTATCACCCTCCAGGATACTCTGCAGGCCTTCCTCTGCCTCAGTCTTTCATGTGGACATCACCCTGATAGGTTGGATCCCAAACTCCTGCACCACTCAGTTCCAGTTACTGCTGCTCTTAGTCTTACCTTCTATCCTCAACCTCTCTTGCAGCTTTTGTGCTGTCCCCAAGAGATGGCCAAAGTTCTCCCCCTCTATGAAGGGGCTGACTGACTCCTCCTACCCTGGGACTTATTGTCCTGTTTTCCCTTCTCCCTGCCATTACTAAACTACAGGAATACTTGTTTACACTCAGCTCTCTGCTTTACTCGACTCCTTCCTCTTTTTCTACCCTTTCCTGTTTGGTTTATGGAAATCCAACTTCATGGTCTCGTCCCTCATCTGTGTAACTGACTCCATCATTAAGGGGATGGAATGGAGGGGCTGTACTGATGGCCTAATGCACTGCCGTGCTCACAACCTGGGTTCTTTGAAGACTGAAGTGAGCTCAGGAAGGGTGGCAGGCCAAGGCCGAGACAGCTGCTGCTCAGCAGAGCAGTTTTGCTGGTGAGGGTTTGTGGAGGGTTTGGCCATCATAGCGACCCCTGTGGTTGGGCCAGACAGCTTACTCCTGCTGCAGGACAAGATGTGGCTCTGCAAGGCTGATAGTGGCACCGCTCACACCAGGGGAGGAGGGAGGGGAAAAAGAGAGGAAAAAACTTGGGTAGCCGTCTAAATGATGTCTGGGTTTGGCCTGATCAGGGTATATTCCTGTGAGCAGGATATATCCCTGATATGTGCAACCAGCCGAGGAAAAAATATACTAAAAAAGGGGGGATGGATCAGGGTCACATCACTGCTGCCATTTTCAATGACCTTGCTAAGGGCTTTGATACGATAGCCCACCCTATTCTGGACAAGTGTAGAGGAGCCGAACTTTCATGAAGGGCCGTCCTCCCCGAAGCAGTCCACCGTGTGAAGAGGATCCAGTATCTGGCACTAGGACCAAGAGAACTCAGCCATTATACAGTTATGGGGATTTTATTCCATGTTTTCTCCCTGACTTCACCCCACCTGTGGCACTGGCAGAGCCTCTTGGTGCCCTTGAATGCAAGAATCGATGGCTGTGGAGGGAGCAAGCTGCCCAAGCCCACCATAGGATTAAGCTGCGTCGCTAGAGCCTGACGCCATCTCTTCCCACTCATGGATGTGGCTCGGGCTGTCTCCTGATGTGGTGACCGAAGTTCACTCCCAGATGTGGGTTGCATGCACAACAGATCGTTGTGGTGCCGCTGGGCTATTGCGGCAGCTCTTCTCTTTTTTTTTTTTTTACTTCCTGTTTCTGCCCATCTCTCCAGCTGTCCCCCATCAGCCCCCCTCTCCCCCATCAGCTCCATCACCTGTCTTCTCTGTGACTTACCCCTGTATTCTGTTGTCCCCGTGGTTAACCCCCCATGGTCATGCTTATTCTTCAAGGCTAGGGAGGCCCTTTGAGTCATCTTTAGCCAGCTCAGCAGGAGAGGTGCCAGAGTCGATGGTGAGGGGCCTGCAGGGAGAGTCAGAAATCATCCTGGTGCAGCCAGGGTGTTTTTCCTTCAGTGTTCACCCAAACTCATGGGATGCTACAGACGAAGACATCATGGGCGTGCGCACTCAGTGCACGCCATCGCACTGACATCAGTGATGTCCCCCCCCTGGGCCTCTGACTGCACTTCCAGCTATGGTCATCCAGACGGTAGTGTTGTGGCAGAGGATAGTACCCTAACTCCCCAGAGGAGCAGAGCATCTTCTGGGACATTTGATCCTCCCCCCCGATCCTGGCCGGTCCACTGCAACCCTGACTCATTGCCAAACTGGGCCACTGGCATCACAAGCAGAAGCCTTATTGCTGCATCAGTGGTCTGCCACTGATTTTAAGAGCCCTTGACATTAGTAAGGAAAGTAAAAAACTCTGACCAGCTCTGCTAGAGTTTGTTCTTTATAACAGTGCATAACTAGTATGGTAGAATCCTTGTGGGTGACAGGGTGGACATCTTGTCATCCCCATTAATGGTTGTCCCAATCACCGGAAGGCACACCTTCATTGTGTTTCAGAGCTTCGCCCCACATTTGCACACCCTGTCCTCCCCCTGACGAGTGCTGTATCCACGTTGCTTCCCTACTGCACTTTTCAGAAGAGGATGCCATCTTGCTTGCTTGAACACAACCAAAAACTTCCTGGTCACTGCTCTGCAGCCTGGTGCCCGTTTGATCATGGGCGCAGACTGCGCACCACGCAAATAGGCAGCTGTGCCAGGGAGAGAGACAGCTGAAAAGACGGGAAGCTGAAAACATGAGGTGGGTGGTGTCTTCAACTAGTGTTGCTCAGATAGTATCCTAGAAATTAGGATACCAACAAATACCTCCAATTTGGCCAGATAGTTGCTATGGTAGGATAGTATTGCTATCTGACCATGGATCCTACCAACTAGGATACCTGGATCCTAACCAGAATCCATTGCTATCTGGCCCTGGATCCTAACTATTTGCCCTAGGATCCATGGATCCTAACCAGGACACCTGGATCCTAACCAGGATCCATCACTATCTGGCCCTGGATCCTAACTATCTGCCCTAGGATCCATCACTATCTGGCCCTGGATCCTAACTATCTGCCCTAGGATCTGTGGATCCTAACTAGGATACCTGGATTCTAACCGGAATCCATCACTATCTGGCCCCGGATCCTAACTATCTGCCCTAGGATCCATGGATCCTAACCAGGACACCTGGATCCTAACCAGGATCCATCACTATCTGGCCCTGGATCCTGCATCTGTCTTTGGCAGGATATCTGGTAGGATCCAAGTCAGGATACCAGCACTATCTGACAGACAGTGGTAGGAGCCACACAAGCACTATCCGAGCAACACTATCTTCAGCTATGGCAGAGGGATACTGAAAGGTAAGGGAGAGCTTTGAGAATAGGAGAAGGTGTCCCTACAGTATGAACCAACAGGCCACCATAACCTCCATTGGAATACACTGCAACTTAACTGGTTCCCAGGGACAGCCTGACTAAGCAGACATCCCTCTGTTTTTCCAGAGTTTTTTCTCCCCAGCCGTGTTTGTCAGGGATATACCCTGTATCCTGTTCTGGTTCATTAACCCCCTGCCCTCTCTGATGTCTTCAACTATTCTCCCCTCCATGGCAGGAGCTCCAGGTGGGGGGGTCCTCATCCCCCTGAGGAGCCCACTGTAGGGACCAGGACTCAACATCAACTGACACCAGGACCCAGGGGAGTCCTCTGAGCTCAGGCCATCTAATGGAGGATTATGGTTATTTTTGCCCCAGTTTTTCTTCCTGGCTTCTCCCTCCTCCACTAACATAAGTGTAGCCTGTTGGGTGGTCTTGCCTGTGCCCAGTGAAGTCCTGTGAAGGGAGGAAGCTCCATTGGTTCATGGCAGGAGTCGCTGTTGCCCTGAAGTGCAACACCCACTCACCTGAATCACAGCCCACTGCTGAGAGGCAGATGCTGTAATCTGGTCTGCCTACCGACATGACGTCCTGAGCTGGCTTCTGAACTTGGGGCACCTACATGGCACAGCATCACGTTGCCGGGGTGCCATCGGGGTAGCCCAGATATCGCTATTAACTGTGCCCCAATTAAGTTGCGTCTAATGTATCCAATCAACTTCATTGGCTCCCGCTGTTTGTCTACACATGATATCATAAACCTCTCTCTCCTTTTTTTTTTTTTAATATTTCTTTCTTCCCTGACTCGGGCAGGGGCTACTCTGTTCTGTGTTGCCCAATCCTCGACTGGCCACTGCCTCCTTCTGCACTCACCTGGATCCAGTGACCCTTATGGCTTGCCCCCAGTGGCAAGGCCAGGAAAGGGAGGGCCGTCGACCCCCACCTGGACAATCATTATCTAGTGTGGATTGGGGGTCCAGGTGGTGGCACAGGTCGAGCTGGAAGGGTGGAATTTCATGGAGCCCGGGTCCTCCTTTCTTTTCTGTGTTCTCCCTGGGTCCTCTACCATGGTGGAGCATACATGCATGTCACAGAACTGCGGCCCCTTCCTTCTTGGCGCTCATGCACTGGTACTACTCCCAGGCCTCCACCTGGGGGCAGCCAAGGGCTGAGATGGCAGACCTCTCCACCCCGGGAAAAGAGAGCAGTCCTCCAGATGCTCAATCCTCTACCCCTCCCTGTTGTACCCAACAACCCGAGCTTGTTCCCGAACTGGGGTTGCTGTCATGGCAGGGGGTACGGCATATAGCATCACTGGACTGGCTTCTCTCACTTTTTATAAACACTGTATACCTCCTAGTTGGTAGCTTCTGCCAGGGTACCTCCCTGCCCCATCCATCAACATCTCTGGCACTTACCTTGCTCCACAGCTTGCCCCCTAGGCAGGGCTCTCTAGGCAGAGGTGGGGGGAATGAAGCTTGTCTGATGGGAGACTCTTTAGTGGGTGGTCAGCCATTGTGGTTTGGCATGATAGTGCCTTCAGCATCCTGCACCATGCTGGGGGGTTTCCTCAACATTTCTCCCAGCTCACAGGACACCAACACTCTAGGTGCTCCAAGCTCACACACACTGAGCATGCCGTAGTACCCAGACAACGTCTTCCCTCCCACAGTGCCTCTGCATCACAAGCACCCACGGTCGCCCAGGTGGCATTGTTGCCATGGGTGCAGTGACTCTCTTTCCCTAATGGAGAAAAACATCCGCTGGAAAACTGGACCCTCCTTTTCTATGGTGGCCCATCAGTGGCCTGGGCAAGCACCCCTACCTGGGTCAACCACATCGTGACTGGTGGTGCTATACCCTGCATAAACACACTGGCTTTCACAACCCTTTTTCTTATTTATTCAGCTTTTTGCCCCCGAGTCAGCAACCTGCTCCTTGCAATCAGATTTCAGCCCCACCCAGCCCTGATCGCCACTTCTCCCACTGCAGTGGCCAGCAGGGATCCACCGGGGGGGGGGGTTGGGTTCCGAGAGAGTGCCAGCTAACATCATATAGACAGCTGTTAGTACATGGTGGAGGTTTTTTGAAATTTTTTGGGCCCCCCTGCAGTGCCAGGTGGGGCTCTGATAGGCTTTATGTACATGCAGCATCCTCCAGTGCCTCCCCAACTCCCACAGCTGCCCAGTCAGCTCCTGAGTCCACTCCTAAAGCCAGGTCAGCAGCCGGCATGCGAACACAATGCCCTATACACTAGGCCATGGAGCATCCTGTTCATAATCCTCTTTTGATGACATCGTCGTCATTCCCGGAGCAACAGATTGTAATGCCTATGAAATAAAAACTGAAATATGCATTTGACTTTTATTGTTTATGCCCTCTGTCTCACTGGCATTACTGCCCCATTCCCTGGAGTGGCCCAGCCCCATACCCCTCCTGGGTCACTGACGTTTACCCTGACTAAGCCACCACAGCTACCCCCATGTCAGGGCCTGGCCACAGCCAGGCAATATTGTACGCCCCCTCCTGAGTATGGGGGCTTCAGAGGCCTCTGGTGGAGGGGTGGCCAGTAGCAAGAGGTGGGGTCCAAACATGCTGGGATCATCCTATGCATGCCAGAGTTTTTCCTGGCATTTCCGCCCAACCCCTGGGATGCTGGCACGCAAGGGAGCTCCAAGTACAGCAGGCAATGCGTGCGTGCATTTGAACATTCCTCCACCCAGCACTACCGCCACTGAATTTCCACCAGAGGTCACCCAGGTAACAGTAGAGCAGCAGAGGCAACAACCCTACCTTTCTGGAGCAGGATAGAGTTCTCTGGGACCCGCAAACATCCTCTCCCACCCAGCCCGTGATGACCAGGGCTCGTTCACAAACCTGGGTTGCTGGCATCACAAGCGATGGAGTACTGCTGCGCCAATGGGTCAGCTGACGTGTTTAAACCTTTTTTCCCCCCAGAGTGTCCCTTGATACACTAGGGACTCATGCTTTTAGTGACCTTAATGCTCTGAGTGCCTTGGCTTGTGCAGTACAGACAACTGTGTAGCCTAGCAGAGACAGACAGAGTGTGTGTACGTGTGTGTGAGAGAGAGAGAGAGAGGATGGCAGCACCAGAAAGGGTTAAAGGAGGAGAGGAGAAGGGACTGCTTGGATGTTGGTGAGGTAGATCTCTTTCAACCACATGCAAACTGCCCCCAACACCACTGCATCAACACATCACCATGGCAACCAGTGGGCCCCGATGACTGCTGTTGCCTGGCAACAGATAGCAGAGGAGGGAAGGAAGCAATCATAAAAATGTATGAAGTGTCATCTGAAGCGGGCAGCATCAGAACCTAATCTGGGATTATTTCAGTGTATTTGATGCAAAAAACTGTCAAGCACTAATTTGGACACTCAGAAAAGCCATGCTGTGTTTTACATTAGTCTTCCTTGAACAGGGAGCCACCTCTGGTTATAATTCCATAAACGCACTGTAGTCAGCTGTTACTGCTTTCAGGAAGACTCCTTTTCAGGTTGTCTGACGGCTCACTGTCAGGGCACCATGCTGTGTGCAGATGACCCAGGTTCAGAAACTGAGTTGGTGCATTGTATTGGGGGGGGAGCCAGGCCTTGACAGCTGCCACCACGGCAGTACATTTCAGACTGGGAGGGCGTTGGTGGGTTCTGACCCAGCATTGTGACCCCTGTAGCTGAGCTGGGGTATTTGCTCCTGCCACAGTGAGGGTGCAAGGTGCGCACGAGGCCGACACAGGCAGTGGTACATACTCAGGAAGGTGGAAGACCAAGGGAGAAAAGGCTGCAAGGAAAACAGCACCTTTGCCTTGGCATAAACTGAACTTTGCCGTAATAGAACTACATCCACAAAGTGTGGTAGCCACTGACGTGTAAATTAAATGTAGAACTCACCAGTCGTAGAGACAATGCAGTATTCAAAAACAGTTCCTTTATTAAGGTATGAACACACAAAGCCTTTAAGATGCAGAATTCAAAATCCAAAGCTCCCCCACTCCCTCACTACACTTCCATGTGCGTGCTACGTCACCTGACGCATTTTGCACCACGTGCTTTCTCTGCAAGAAAAACACCAGCCACCATCTTCATGAGGGCTGAGGTTTCCTTGGCCTGACTGGGATATATCCCTGACACCAGGGTATAGCCCTGGAGATCAGCAGCTCTACTGGGAATAAAAAAAAAAAAAGAACATTTTTCTGAATGCCATTTCTATCTCATTCTTGTATTCAGGTATTTAACCTTCTAGTCACCACAGCAAACCCCTTTCTGTTAGCACCCTCCAACCCTGTCTCCACTTTGTCATATGTTCGGGAACCCCTGCCAGCAGGGGAGTGCTGCGCCCCTGGTGCAGGGCCTGTGTGCCAACTTCATCTTCCTGGCTGGGAGACTTTCCTCCTGTTTATGTCCCCTAAGGGTCACCAGTGTGCAGTTACACATGCCCCCATGCGGAGACATGCACACATACGCTATCGGTATCTGAAGGCAGACCCAAGTTTGTGCGACCCCACTTGTGCTGGCTTCCAGTAGGTGGCAGGTATGCAGCGGCAACACAGTGTTTACCCCCCCCCCAAGTGACGAGAGGTATCCCTGGGACACTAAACCCCACCTCCCCCGGCTATTTATTTATTTAGTTATTGCTGACCAGGAAAGGAGGACTAGATAATTCTGCCTATTTTCAGCCTCATCCCAGGGGAGGGGTATACAGATGGATGCCAACTGACACTGAACCAGATTAAGCTGTTGGTGGTATTTTTAGTGCATGGGGGAAATTTGGCCAGGACACCGGGGAATTCCCCTACTCTTTCCAGCATTATGGTTTAACTTTGGGTTCTTAAATACCTTTTTTTTTTAATGAAATCTAGAAAATGTATGAATGGAATACTCATTTAATTTATTTTATGTTTTGCATATTAATTTTGTGCGACATTAACACTGTTTTGTATTTAGTTGTTTGTGAAGTTATAAGATAAAAATTCCCCTACTGTTTTCGAGAAGTGCCATGGGATCTTTAACATCCACCTGAACTACCACCAGAACAGGCAGATGGGACTTCAGTTTAACATCTCATCTGAAAGACAGCCTCTCAGGAGTGCAGCACCTGCCCTCATGCTGCACCACAGTGTCAGTATTGGAATTTAACCCAAGTGGCTGGTGTTGGGATGGAACCCACAGCCTTCTGATCTTCTGGCCTCAGAGGCAAGTGTACAACCTGCTGAGCCACTGACACTGTTAGTGTTAGCTAGCCCCACAGTGACTCAAGTCCGCTGCTAAACCCAGGTCGGTGGTATAGCGAGTGGTCACGCCACCTGTGTGCTAAAGGAATGCCATCACTTCAGAACATCTCTTGTCTCACAAGTTTCACATTACCTTTTTTTTTTTTTTTTACAGATTTCCATAGAATCCGTATACAAAGCATTCATCCCAATTACTTGATTTCGTAATGTACTGATTTGTTGGTTTAGTAATTTAAAATATTCCATGCCAAGAGAGCCTCATTCAAGTGCAACACCTAGGGGGAAGGAGAAATTGTTTAACCAGGAAAAGCAGACTAACCTGGAGCTTGTTTCCAGGTGTGACCTGAGAGTGCAAGGAAGTTAAGTGACTTGCTCTCAGGGTCACACAGTATGCACATGGGTGCTGTGAGATTCAAACCCGGGTCTCCAGCTTTGCAGCTCAATTTCCTAAACCACAGCTCTATATTGCCTCCTTGAGCAGCAAGTCCCAGCATACCTCTCAACCTTTTTTCACTAGAATGAGGAACAGGGGCACTCAAAATGAGGGACACTGAACCTCAGAAAGGGGGACACATCCTCAAACATGGAGATAGAAGCTCAGAACACTGCGGAAGCCATTGTCTTTACTTTTACAAAGTTTCGTTTTGATGTAGCATCTTAGAGCATCGTACATTTCTGCTTCAGAGTCAGAATTTACAGCACATTTTCTGTGTGGGCAGTACCTTTTCCATGAGGGATGGATGAGAGACAGAAACATTTTGAAGGACAAAATGAGGGCCGTCCCACATAATCAGGGACAACTGAGAGGTATGGGTCCCAGGGGGTAGGCAAGAGTGCCAATTACATGTACAGTCCGTTCAGTTTCAAAAGACAAGCTATGATATCATTGCACTTACCATGGCAGCAGTCTGTGAATCACAAATACAGCAACTGTGCAGTAACTTGGGGCATCCAGCTGCTTGATACAGACAGTAGTAGAAGTGCTTGTTAAAGGGCCGCATTCATGCCCACTGGCCATTATAGTTTGAAAGAAAAGGGAAAGGGGAAATTGTTTAACTAGGAAAGGCACATTAAGCTGGAGCTTGTTTCCAGGTGCGACCTGGGAGCACAAGGAAGTTAAGTGTCTTGCTCAGGGTCACACAGTATGCAAGTGGGGGCTGTGGGATTCAAACCCAGGTCTCCAAGTTTCAGTTTGGAGCCTTAAACCACTGCGCTATACTGCCTCCTTAATTGCCAGTACATAAGGGAAAGAGGAAATTGTTTAACCAGGAAAGGCACACTAAGCCGGAGCTTGTTTCCAGGTGTGACCTGAGAGCACAATGAAGTTAAGTGACTTGCTCAGGGTCACACAGTAGGCAAGTGGGGGCTGACAGATTCAAACCCAGGTCTTCAGGTTTGCAGCTCGGTGCCCTTAACCACTAGGCCATACTACATTCTTAAAGCCCCTGAACAGTTCTTTCAAGTGATGTATTGGGCTCGTCTGTCGCTGGAAGCACTCCAGAGACATAGACAACTGAGTTTGTGCAACATTAATACTACACTGCAGAGACATTTTTAGAACATAGTGATGTCATCGAGGACCAAGTTGTGCCTAAATATATTGAGCAAGCACAACTTGCTCCTCGATGACATCACAGTGTTGTATAAATGGCTGCGGTGCGTTACTAATGTCGAACAGACCCAATCATCTATGTACAGAGAACCAAAACACAAGCTCAAAACTTTAACATTGCTCACAAAACGCAATTCACATTTCTGGTGAAGGGTGCTGCTGGTGTGTGGTATCCAGTGCACCCAACTCCCCAACAAACCACGGCATATTCCAAATTAAACAATTTAACTGCCTATTGGCTTTTCTTACTTTAAACTCCAAAAAGGGGGTCCTCTTAGTTTTCAGATTAGAATTCCAATGTGAGCGAGCCAAACCACCACGTCACGGTGGGACTAGCTTCTCGGCTCTGAAATGCCTGCAGTGGCTACTCATCGGGGAAGTGTGGCACTCCTTCCGGCACGCTCCCTTCCACCACCTGTGAAACTGAGCACTTTATTTAGAAGGAGCCAATTAGGCAACACACTCAATATTTGTGAGTCGCCACTACAGGCATTTCAGAACCGAGCAGCTAGTGTAGGGACTAACCGAATGGGTCCCACTGTGAAGTGGTGGTACAGCTTGCTCACATTGGAATTCCAGTCTGAAAGCTATGAGGACCCCCTTTTTACATGGAGTTTAAAGTAAGAAAAGCAAATAGGCGGTTAAATTGTTTAATTTTGAATTTGTGCCATTTTTGGGGGGGATGGGGGTTGTGCACTGGAATCCTGTCTTTGCCAGTCATCTACAGACACTTTTACACACAGGCGAGTACAACGGAATGGCCGTTACCTGTGTGCCACCGTTGTACTCTGTTCCGTTTGTGGTTCACTTTACACGCAGAGGGTATTCCAGCAACCCCCCATCTCTGTTTTCAGTATTTGTGTTTCGCCTCCCCCATGGAGTGTGGAGCTCTATGGCTGTTTTTGTACTGCTGCCGGCATGGCTGTTTTACACAGCCAGACAAAACGGATCACATAGGGACAAACCGAGGAAGGAAGAGATTGCGGTTCAGGTGAACTTTCACCGGTGTAACGGAACAGATGCATTTTACACACAGGGGATGTAACGATATACTGTTTCTGTAACAGTCATTCCATTACAGAAACCTGTGTGTAAAAGTGCCTAGTGTCTCTGAACTGTTTCCAGCTAAGATGAGCCCAAACTACAGTTGTCACTGTACAGGAATGTTTCACTTTAATGTGACTTTCAAGTCAAATTAATTATTCGTGAGGCCAACATGCACTCTGATTGGCTGCTATACCATGCATTATATCTTAGAAATTCTCAGTATAACTTAAAGTGGCATGCACATTTGTAAATAAAAAAAAAAAAGAAATGCTGCTTTTTTACATTGACTCACCAGCACAGTGGTAGAACTATCACTTGCAGTGCTGACAACCTGGGTTCGGAAGCGCACTTGGGGTATCGGAGAGCCGGCTGGTGGGGAGGAGAATTGAGTGCCTGAAGGACTGCTCTCCTCTAGGGGGAGGGCTTATACAGCTCGGTCATTACCAGGCCCCTAGCGAAAGTTGGGGAAAGGCAACTGAGAATGCCTGGAAGGCACGGGGAAGGTGTCAGATGCCAACATGTGGTTCGTGGGAGTATGTGTCACACATCACGGCATCACGGCATGTTACGTCTCTCGGGGAACCGCAGGGAGGAAAATGGTACTGGCAGCAGGATTGTGCCGACACCTGCAGGCTATGCACCTGACCAGCTGGGCTCGCTGGCCAGGAACTGGATCCTTCTCCGATGGGGGTAGGTGAAACCCATCAACCCTGCCAAGCGTGGTAAGCCCAGGGGGAAGACTGTCTGGCAGGTGAGTCCTGTTGTACATTGGGGTGATGGGGCCAGGGTATCCAACAGATTGGGGCCATCTGGTAAGGGGGCAGAAAAAGATTTTAAAAAATAAAATGCTGTATTTCCCCCTTTACTAACGCAGTCAGACTTATAAATGCAATAATGTCCTTACAGCTGGTCTTTACCATTAGCATAACACCCTTGGCATTGTTGTTCGGGCATTATTACTTGAGTATTTTTTTAATCATCAGGTTTTTTTCTCCCTTGTCATAATCCTGTAGTCCCCCAACTGCTGCCCACCGAGTCCCATCTGCCCCTAACCACAGCGCTTCTGCTGGCTCCCAGAGTTTTTTCCTCCATGGCAATGGTCTGTCAGTGAATGTCAGCACATCCTCTCTGGTGTCTCAGTCAGGATTCAGGGCACCTGGGGGAGTTACTTGCAGTGAGATTTAATTGTACTAGCTTGTAGCAGTTGTTCCGACAGAGCCAGGCTGTTTTCTCCCCTGTAATGGTACCCTCCCACCACCCTGCAGCACACACTGTGGCCACTAGGGGTCTCACCAGCATACAGCTTCCCCTACAGCTGAAAGGTGAGCCTTCCAACGCTCGACCGCAAGGAAGTAGCTGATGTCGCTGAAGAAGCGATACTACCAGCAGCCCTCCTCACTAACTGGCTACCCAGTTGCCAGAGTCTCGGACTTGTTCTTGAACCCGGGTTTTCAGCAAGGGAGCGTGACTCGCTACCCATCAGGCCATTGAGTGACCCCTAATGTGAACTATTTAACAGGCAGATAATGGGACGAGGCCAAGCACTAAAATTCATGTACGCAAGATTACTATGAACACAATGGAACAACAGGGCGGGATCTATAACTAGGCTGCGTTATAGTCAAGGGGATCCTTGTGACACCATAAAACCAAGGGAGTGAAGCCCACCACTTTCCTCTGTATGTAAACTGTATGCCCAGGGCTGACCACTTTGCCTAACATAAAAGGGAGGTGTTGAATTTGTTCTGTTATCCAAGATGCCCCGATTACCATGTTTTTGTCTCCAGATGCCCCATTTATAACTTTTTGTCCCTTGTGCCCTATTTGCCTTCTTTATCCCCAGATGCCCTGTTTATCCCTGTTTTGCCCCTAAATGCCCCATTACCTCTTTTTGTGCTTTTTGTGCTCAGATGCTCCATTAACCCCAATTTGGCCCCATTTCCCTTTTTGTCCCCAGACATCCTGTTTAACCCTTTCTCCCCAGACGCGTGTTTACCTCTTTTGTACCTAGATGCCTTATTTACCCGTTCATCCCCAAATTCCCCGTCTACTTTTGCTCCTAAATGCTCCATTTACTTGTTTGTCCCCAGATGCCCCGTGTATCCGTCTTTATCCCCAGATGCTCCATTTACCCCATTCTTCTCCAGAAGCCACATTTACCCCACTTTAACCAAATTCCTCATTTAAACCATCGGTCCCTAGATGTCCCATTTACCCTCTTTTGCCCCAAGATGTCTTTTTACCCCCTTTTTGTCTTCAGATGTCCCATGTATCCCCTTTTTGTCCTTTGATGCCCTATCTACCCCATTTATCCCAGACACCCTGTTTACCCCTTTTGCCCCAAATGCATGATTTCTCTTATTTGTCCCGATATCCATTTTACCCCTTTTTGCCTCCAGATGTTTCACTTACCTCTTTTTCTCCCTAGCTGCCCCGTTTGTCCCATTCTGAATCCAGATGCCCCACTAACATTTTTTCCTAGACACCATCTTTTACCTTTTCCCCCTGGATGCCACATACATCCCTTTGTGTGCCCTGATGTTCTGTTTACCCCCTTCCCAAGAGTCCGCATTTAAAGAGACCCACCAAGTTGTGCAAATACTGCTTTGCACCACATGGTGTGGTGCCTTACCTGAGCAGCACCCCATCTGGCTATATTTTGTCCCCCAAAAATTCCATATTTTTTGCCCCAATGCTCTTTTTCCCTTTTGATTTCCAGATGCCCTATTCTCCCATTTACCCTTAGATGCCCACTTTACCTATTCTCCCTTAGACACCCTGCTTCTCTTTTTTTACTAGATGCCCCATTTACCCTTTCTGGGCTTCAGAAACCCCATTTGTCCTCTTTTGTGCCCCCAGATGCCCATGCAGTCCCCTTTCATCCTTAGATGCCCTATCTACCCCTTTTGCCTCAGAGTCCCTGTTTATCCACATTTTGTCCCCAGATGCACTTTTTACCCCATTGCCCCTAGATACTACATTTACCTTTAATTGCCCCCAGTTCTCATGTTTCCCTTTTTGTCATCAGATGCCCCATTTCTTCCTTTCATCCTTAGATACCCTGCTTGCCCCTTTTGCCCCAGATTCTCCATTTATCAAATTTTTTTGATATATCCCTATCTTCTTGCATCCCCGGTCAAGGCGATGCCCCCCCCAGCCCGTCACTGACCCGTCTCAAGGACTTACAGGTTAACCACCATAGTGGCCTGCTCGGTAGGGTCATGCGGTGTCTCCAGAGGGCGCTGAGCGAGCTGGGCTATTTTCCTCCAGATTTTTTAACAAGGTTTTCCCAATTTCCCCAGGATGTCAGCCTGCTGTGATGTAAGTTCTGTGCATTCCTTTTTGTCCTCAGATCCCCTATTTACATATACTCCCAAAGCACCATGTTTAACTTTTCTCCTAAATACCACATGTACCCCTTTATGTGACAAGATGTTCCATACACCCCTTTTTTCTCGATTCCCCATTTATCCTTTACTGTCCACAGAGAATGGTGGAGTTCCAAGATAAAATCAGATGTAGTAGACAATGTAGTCTATACTCCAGCCCACACCTACCAATGTTGGAGTTTCAAGACACACTCAGATGTAACATACAATGTATTCCATATGTCATCCCATGCCTCTAAATGTAGAAGTTCACAAGAGGGAACTGGACTCAGCAGTCCATCTTGTCTGTACCATAGCCCACATCTAAGAATGTGGGAGCCGTGAGAGGGAGTCAGACACAGCAGCCTATCTAGTCTGTTCCACAGCGACACATCTGAATGTGGGAGTCATAAGAGGGAATCAAACCTAGCAGCCCATCTAATCCATACCCCAGTCTGCACTCTGGAATATGGGAGTCACAAGAGGGAATCAGACCCAACGGCCCATCTAGTCTGTACCCAGTCTGCACTTAGGAATGTGGGAGTATTGATAGAGAATTAGACCCAGTGGCCCATTTAGTCTGTACCCCATTCCACAGCTCAGAATTGGAGAATCACAAGGGAGAATCAGACCCAGCAGCCCATCAACTCTCTACCCCAGTCTGCACTTCAGAACATAAACGTCACGAGAGGGAATCAGACCCAGCGGCCCTTTTAGTCTATACCCCATTCCACACCTTAGAATGTGGGAGTCATGAGAGGGAATAAGAACCAATGGTCCATCTAGTCTGCACCTCAGCCTACATTTCAGAATGTGGGATTCATGAGAATGAATAAGACCCAACAGCCCATCTAGTCTGCACCTCAGCCCACACTTTGGAATGTGGGATTCATGAGAATGAATAAGACCCAACAGCCCATCTAGTCTGCACTTCAGCCCACACTTTAGAATGTGGGATTCATGAGAAGGAATCAGACCCAGCTGCTCATTTAATATGTACCCTAGTCCACAGTGTGGAATTTGGGACTCATGAGAAGGAATCAGACCCAACTGCCTATCTAGTCTGTACCGTAGCCCACACTCTGGAATGTGGGAGTCACAAGAGGGAATCAGACCCAGTGGCCCATCTAGTCTGTACCCCAGCCCACACTCCGGAATGTGAGAGTCATGAGATGAATTAGACACAGCGATTCATCTAGTTTGTACCCCAACCCACACTCCAGAATGTGAGAGTCATGAGATGAATTAGACACAGCGGTTCATTTAGTTTGTACCTACTTAATATCTATCGTGTCTGCTCGTCTTCAGCAGAACATTACACCTGATATTATTTTAATTTTATGTTTCTTGTACCATAGAACCACTGCAAATGATGCAGGGCTTCTTGAGGCCCCTCCAGTTCACCCAAATTTTTGGACTGTGCCCTGTTCTGTCCTCACTTTTTCCCTCCCTTCCCACTTTGCTCCCTTGTTCACCAGACCCATGTGACTGACCAACCCCCGTTTGAATCTGCCCACTATTTCAGCCCCGATGACCTCCTTCAGAAGTTTTCCCAATCCATCACCACTCATTCTGCAGAAATGTACTTCCTGATGTCCTTCCTGAATCCCCCCCATGCTAATTTCATGGAGTTTTACCTGGTACCCAAAGTTATCACTCATTGGTGCCTATGCTCCAATGTGAGCCAGGTACGTGGAATAGGCACATACCTGGCCGCCACACGTCCACACCCATGGATAGGTATGTGGTGCACAGATACACCACCACCAGCCACTGCATGTCATCTGTCCCCGACCCTGCCCCCAACGTGTTGGTACACGGGTGGGGGCAGATCGGTAGACACAGGTGGTTATCCAATCGGATGTCCATCCTGGTTCCAGAGTGGACCCCCTGTTCTGCACAGAGCAGAGGATTGTGGGACACCACATGTTCAAGGAGTCAAAGAAAAGTGGGCAACTGCTCCAATGGCTGCCCCCAGTCCTTTCTTCCTGACCGCAGGCTAGGGCAGCATGGTGTGGGAGTTGTCAGTTCTGCTGCGGCCAGTGGGTGCTACTCATGGGGGGGGGCCGCAGCAGCTATGGCAGTGTCCCTGCTTATGTAGCCTGCATCTCCCCTCCCCAGCACTCTGCACCTTAATGAATGGCGTGGAGTGTGGGCACGCCCCCAGGCCATCTGTGCTGTGCGGAGAGAGGATCCAGTGTACAAGGGGCATGCACCACTTCTATGAATGCTGCGGGGTCTACAGGACCCCCAGTACATGGCTATTGGACATAGGGATGCCTACACACCATAGATATACAGCTCATAGGCTTTCCGCTCTACCCTGTTTATCCCACAAGGTACCTGAATTAGTGCTACTTGCATAGTCTCTAACAGATTCTTATACTATTGGATACCTCCAGTGTTCTCGGATTCTGGGTGGCATCAGATACTGTTGGTATGTGACTGTTGGATCCTATTACCTTGGGTCCTGTAGGATACTAACTATCTGATGTGACTATCCAGGATCCGAGGCAGGCATCCAACCCTGGATCCCTCTATCCAACCTTGGATCAGAGGCAGACACTGACCTTGAATCCCACTATCCGGTCTTGGATCCCCTATCTGATCTTTGATCTGAGGGATCTGAGGCAGACATCCAACCTGGGATCCCACTGTCCAACCTTGGACCCCACTATCTGACCTCTGATCCCACTATCCGACCTCAGATGTCACTATAGAACCTTGGATGTGAAAGGTCGGAGGCAGACATCCAACCTGGTATCCCACTATCTGATCTTCGATCTGACATCCAAACAGATTTGGATAGGATCTCAGATCCAGAGTGGGATAGAAAGACTATCTACCTCTTCCTCAGGGAGTCCTGAGGAAGCGGCAGAGCACCTCAACGTGCCAGAGAGATCGGTGATACCATTTGGCACATTAAATAAATATAGAACAAGCTAACTAGACCACTGGTTGTGCATTGTTTTCTGTTGAACTGTGTTATTTTGGCCTCGTTTACAGCAGAAGCACACACTAACACAGCATCACTTCCTTTCTTCCCCTTGGTAGATGGGCTGTCTGTCAATCACACTAGAATAGTCAAAAGCACTATCCAGGTGTAACCCCTAGATGGCGCTATCCCAGGGGCTACTACCCCTGCCTGATTTGCCACTAACAGGTTGAGGGGCCTGGATCCAATGGCGGGTGCCTCCACCCAGAGGTCAGGGTTTGCAATAGTTAAACTAACTTGGTCACAGCCCTCTGGGACACTGCAACCCCCCTTTCTTCCCACTAGTGGCCCACACAATATATCAGAATTACCTTCACAGTATACACTTACCCCCAGGTCTGGTTCCGGCACTGGGACCTCCAATGAAATGAGATACAGTGCAACAATCACAGTACAGTACTTTAACATAGACAAATACCTCAGGCAGTATAACTTTGCTGAAACAAGCAGCTCTGATTTATTTAGGGGGATATAACAAGGACAGGGGGAAATCAGGTTAATTAGCTTATCACTCTAATAATCTACCTATGGCTCTGTGCACAGGCCTATCCCTATCAGTTACGGTCCCTGGGTACCCAAGCCTAGTGGCTAGTCCAAACCGTGGCAGCTGGTAGGGCCCTTTCACACAGAAAAGGAGAATTAAACAGTCAGCAGTACAGTAATTCCATTTGGATTTAATGTGGCAATTCAACAGGGAGCGACCCTGAATTAGTACTCACGACCTCCAAATAAGATAGGGTCCTTCAATGTCAGCAGGGCTCACTTGAGGTACACAAACCTCTTCACACATCCATATTAAAGAGCACTATACCAGGCAGGCTGCATCTGTATCCCGATCGCAATTACTGCACAATGCCTCGAGAACACACAGCAGATTCAGTTCCTGACAGACAGAGTGCAATTTTCAACAATTCCTCCAGTCTTCTACAGGGTGAGCCTGGTTTCTACTCTTCAGAGATCCTTTGATTCTTTTCACAGGACAGATTCAGTCCTAACAAGCTGTTACACAAGCTGCAGACCGGAACTCTGGGCCTTACACACGTTTTGACTAAAACTGCACACTGAAAAGCACAGGGCTCCTTCCTTCTTCACTGCCAAAGCTCAACTCAAACTCCAACCGACAAAACCGGGCACTTCCTTTGAGTTCCTCCCAGTTCTTGACTGGATTGGCTGTCACTCACAATAGACTGCTGCTGTTGGTCCAAAAGGCACTGAAGTCTAAACTACATCTCCCAGAGTCACTGCCCATACAATCCTCTTGTGGCTGGCTCAGATTATGAGTCCAAGTTCTGATTCGTCAAGGCACCATTTTAGAGCTAGCTTACCCCACACTGATTGGTCCAGTTCAGCAGTTCAAAACTAGAATGGGGAACTAGCAGACACAGTTCTGACTGCAAAGAAAGCAGGTTAGACAAACTGTAATTTCATTATTACTCTAAATAATTTCTGGCAAACAGTTACATCTTTCAGATAGGTTCCTTTGCACTCCTAGTGACTGCAAAATGAAGTGAATTGGCAGCAGCTTGGTGGTACTCAATCAAAGAAACACACAGTCCCCATACAAACTAATTATGTCTGCAAGCAGACAGCTCTTAAAGAGACAGTACCAGAGGTTCTAAAAACACTCACTGATAAATGGCTTAAATGCCAAACACCATTCAGGCTTGGAGCATTCAAGCAAGCTCCTGGAAGTCTTTTGGGAACCCCCATTTGCAGGGGGGTTACACAGGCATCACTAACTTGAATGTCTCGATCATCTCGCTCCTCCTTCTCCTGTCCACCAGCAGGTACATGTTTAGATCCTCCAAATGTTCCTTGTAGGACCTTATGGTTTCTAGTAACTAATTTAACCACTTGTAACTAAGAAATGTATGTTAAACCTTATGATATACCTTGTTCATAGAATGGATAAGGGAAATACTACATCCTGATTGGTTAGAGTCTGTGCATTGGGGACAGCACACTGCATGGGTAAAAACAGTGCCGGCATTCTGAACACAGCACACTAACAGTATCAATGCCTTGTTTTAAAACATTCCAGACTGCCATGACAAACCTGCCTTACTCACTGAAAAACATCATCTAGGCCATAACGCCCTCAAAATAGAAAGAACAAAATAAATATTTGCAGCTTCCTTTGTGACCATGCAACCCCCCTACCTGCCTGCCAAGGAAATGTTTGATGCTTGCACTGCCACATATAAAATTTAATCCTGGGCTTTACTGAGGCCTACTGTTTTTGTGTGTATGTGTGGGGATAGTTGAACATTCAACCAGTAGAACTCTGCAGAAGTTTGAATTCCTGCATTCCATGCTAAATAAACATTCTGTCTATTGCATGTGTGTGGCTAAACAGATGCTTGGCGGCTGGGGAGGGACTATGTTTTATTAGTTACTTTTAACAAAAGAAAATTCCTGTTTTTAATCAAAAAGTTGGTATTTCTTTTCTCAGTTTACCCATTTTATAAGTGCAATAAGACTCTTCAGGGGGTGTGCATTATGTTGATCTAACCGGTAGCTGCACTACCAGGGCCTGAAGGTACTCTGCCTGTGGCTCTGTGCCTCACTACCCCTTGAGTGCCGTCATGTCTTACTGCTTACTTATGAAATAGGTATGAAAAAAATCCAGAAACCTGACTAACTGAGGAGCTTGGAACCCAGTACTGATATCTCAGCACAGCAGCACTGGAAAAAGATCTGTGACCTTACTGACCTTTTTACCTTAAGCAGGCGCAGCTGTATCAGTACACCTCAATTCACTTGTATTAAAAAAAAAATGGTATGATCTTCTATCTACTGGGCAAACAACAAAATTACGATGATTTAATAGGATTATTTGTTCTTTTTTTCCATGCAGCCTTTTGCCCCTCCACCCATTGCCATCTTCCTCCTGCTTTAAGTGAGTCCCAGTGCCCCCAACCTCAAAGCCACTCCCCCACTGTTTTGCTTGTGAAGATCCACATTGGGAAGGGTCCCAAGTCTTTGGTTCACCATCATTAATGGAAACCACGGGCACATATGATTTTATCCTTTTTGGTCCTTGTCCCCAGCTGCCTCTCCAACACTGGGACTCACATGCGCCTAGCCTGCCCCTGCGGAAGAGGTAAGCTTTCATGCCCCCCCTGCAGGGGTCACTAGTGTGGCAGAACTGACACCATCCCTTCCCAGATGGGAGCACTGCTGCACCGCTCCAGCCCCCCCTCCCAGCCACCTGGACAGCTTCTCGAGTCTGCTCCCAAACTCAAGTCGCCAGAGAGGGAGGTCGTTGCAGTATGTACTGGGCCAGCGTGCAGCCCAGTGTTTTTCTTTTTTATCTTTTTTTTTAATTTAAATTTAAAAAAAGTTTTGAAAAAAATATTTCTTAACTAATCCTAATGGAACCATTTCATCATCACAGTAAGGCATTCTAGGGTGTGATTTGTACTGGGATAACAGCACGGATCGGGTAATGGAAGCACTCGGCCTTTGGCTTTGTGCTTTAACTCGCCGGAGATGTGCCATTATCCCAGCACAGAGCATACCCTGGAGTACCAGAATACTTCTGTAAATGAGCCCTGGTTTAAGTGGTGTGACATCCTCTTGGTTTACTGAAATAAACAACATTTCTGATTGATGGGATTATATAGTTGTCTTCAAATGGTCACGTGGAGATGTGGGGGTAGGACATTTAAAAGCTCTTGATTTACTCTGTGTGTGTGTGTGTGTGGGGGGGGGGTCCTACTTGTACCCAGTTTTTCCTGACAAGAGGAAATGAAGCTCATGGAGGTTAAGTGAATTACTCAAGCTCACACTGTGATTCAGAGTCTGCAGTGGGATTTGAACCTTGGATCCCTGGGTTCACAGCTCTGTGCTCTAACCACTGAGCCAGACAGCCCACCCCATGGTCATTCATTCTCCTGTCACAGTGTGTCATTTTGTCTTTTCTTTCCATCCAATATTGTGGCCCCTGGCCATCACATGTGTCTTTTGTCAGGCATTCAATGGTCTCCCAGTCTCAACTGCCAACCCCTCCCTGCTGACAAGCCAACGGGGATCCACATGGGGTGAGACCCAAGAGTTCTGCTGCCATCAAGCTTGGCACCTGCTGTGCATAGTTTTTTCCCTCAGTTTGTGTTTCCCTGGTCCCTGCCCACTACCCGCACAGCACCGGGCATTGGCGGGTCAGGCCACAGTAGAATGTAGTGTGCCCCTGCATAGGGGTCGCTAGTGCAGTAGAACCTTTTGCTTCCCTGCCCCTCACTGGGAGCAGTGCCATATCTTCTCAGCCCCCCCCCCCGCTGCTCTGCCAACTCCCTGAGTCTGCTGCCATACCCAGGATGCCGGCGTGAGACCATGACGGAATACCCATTGGAACATTGGGCTGGCAGTGTAGGTTAGAGTAATAAGCTGTGAACGAGCTGGGTACATCCAGCAGACCAGACCTGGGTTTGATTCTCACAACCTCCACTTGCATACTGTGTGACTCTGAGCAAGTCACTTAACTGTCCAGTGCTCCCAGGTCGCCCCTGAAAACAGGCACTTGTGCCTAGTGGGTCTTACCCGGTTACCAAAGACTAAAATAAAAACATCTGGTGGACCCTCGTTTTTGGGACATCAGGTAGACCCTCCTTTTATCTTTTCAACAAGTGCACTGAACTTCAGTAAAATCTGTCACTTTTTTAACCCTTTGTTTAGCTCCTCCTCCTCTGGCCGAGCAGCCCCATCTGGCTATCCCCCTCAGCCTCGTCACCCACTTTTTCCTGATACTTACCCCAGCCTTCTGATCCCCCTTGGGAAGCACCACAGGGTCCGAATCTGGTGTGGATACAGATGTCTGGTCTGCGGTGCGGGGCCAGCAAGGGGCTGGACTTTTATCCTGTAAGGGGTCCTCCAATTTTATTCCCAGAGGCACCAGGGCGCAATGATGCTGGCGGGCATGTGCATGCTGGTGCCAATTGCACTGTTGGCATCCAGCGATGGCCAAATCCCAAAGTATACTGCTACTGTGATACCATCTTGCCTCTACTAGTTGACCTTCAAGCAATGGGTGTTGAGATTCCCCCTAAATGGAGGAAGAGGAGGGCTGTCCTGCGCGATGCTCATCGCTGCTTCCCCTGGATAGCCCCGAGAACCCTGAGTCTGTTCTCGAACCCAGATCACCGGAATAGCTGTTGGAAGCACTACTGCTTTGCTGCCTGGCTGGCTGCTTACTGCAATCATGTTATTTTTTTTTTCTCATTCGCAGTTGAGACTGCATCATCTGAAATGCACCAAAATGTTTTGTTTGCAGTTTTCAATCATTCTGCCGTATTTGCAACAGTGTTATTGCATTACGGCAGCTTGTGACACATGAGTGACAAATGCGTCACTTATTTTTTTCTCTCTGTCCTGTGCTCCCTTGGTGCCTCTCTCCTTTGGGTCAAGCACGTGCCTCCTGCCCACTGGACTCAACCCTCACTGCCATCTCTCACCTCTGGGCGCCTCAGAATCCTCCGTCACCTCCCCCAGTTTCCATCTCATCCCTGCCGGGGTGCTTCCTGGCTGCCACCGTGGAGAAGGTGCCTTGGGACAGGTCGGGGGGCGAGGACAGTGCACGGAGTTGTTAGGTGGCATGGGGGGCACAGAGGGCTGTCATATCCAGTGCACGGGAAGTGAGCTTTTTCCTGTGCTCTGCCATTCCTCAGCCCACCTCCCACAGCATGGCTGCACATCACGATGTCCCGGGGGGATGCACGGCAGCATGAGGTCCTCCATGCTGTCAAGTGAGTCATCACTGGGCAACCACCAGGGGCCACTTAAGAATGGTGCATGCTATTCCCTCCCTCCCAGGGAGGAGAGCATCCAAGCACATACTCCTTGCCCTCCGCCCTGGGCTCCACAAATCACTTTTTGACACAAGTGGGACCCGAAAGGCTGCAACTTGTGGCAATTGCACACAATGGTTAGACTGCCTTTAAGATTGTCTAAGGTACGTGTAAAATATTTCTGGATTGCATTGGAAAGATGGTGCAGGTCCTAGCACTAGTTTTGTAAATTCTACCCCATTTGTCTCCTCACTGGTCCTTAAAATATCTTCATGTAACCCCAGTTCTTATTCAACTGCGTATTTCAGAAAACGACTGACTGCCTGTAATTAACTTTGTCAGCAGTGTGAGTGTGTGTGTGTGCATTAGATCATATACTGGTGCGGTTCACCATATCGGGCCAACAAGAAGAAACACGACCATTATTAGGGTGTAAGCACAATGCCAATGGTGAACATCACACCTAGCAATTGTGCCATCCAAATCCCATCACACCCAATGCCCCGGGGCAGGTTATAGCTGTTTGTGGGGGGCTATGCTCCCCCTGCACCACCCATACTTTAATATAATCACCACCAGGTTGGAGGTGTATGGGGCAAGGGGCGCAACACCTGGATGGTGCCGTCCCTACTAGGTGCTGCAAAATCCATTTTGTCAGCATGACAGGCACACTGGTTGTGGTGCCCTAATTGCATCGCCCACGTAACGGTATACCTTATGGTGCAATGACAAAGATTTAGATCTGAACTGCACCAACATTATTGCTTTTCACCTCAGTTTATGAAATACAACACAGAATCTTCACAGAAGTCCCGCTGTTCGCGAAGACGTCAAAGTGCAAGAATTTTATGTGGTAAAACCCATGTGTGGTAATTGTAGAAATTATTTTGCTTGCATATGGACTGCATCACTAGTCCCTGTTGTTCCTGGACTTATCTGCATTAGATAATGATTTTTCCCTCCAGAAAAAAGAAATTGTTGAAGGCCAGCCCATCAGTGCAGCGGTAGGGTTTTCACTCGTGACGCTGGTGAACTGGTACGGGAAAGAGCATGGGCTGACGAACTGCTGGTGGGGTTGAGGAGGACTGAACATACCACAGACCACTCTCCTCCTATGGGGAGAGACGGTCACTTCCTCTGCCACAATAGAGTCACCTAGCTGACCATGGGAGGCAGTGGAGTGCAGGCAGAGTGGGAAGGTGGACACTAGCTAGACTTTATTTATTTATTTATTTATACAATTGTTTCACCAGGAAAGGCACACTGAGCAAAACGATGCTTGTCTCCCAGTGCGACCTGGGGGAAGGGTACATAGGGAGGATAACACGCAGATTATCACTTGACAATAAACAGTTATGCAGAAGAGAGTGGAATACTCAATTACCACATACAGTCAGCTAAGAGCATGTACCGGAGGAATACATACATACAATTTACAGTACAGATTATACATAAACCAGCTTCCAGGGATAACACAGATTATATATATGGAAGACACACTGTTGCACGTGCTCCTGCCCCCTTGAACTCCTGTTGGGCCAATGTCCAGAGTGTTGAGAGAAACACAAGCTGGAAAAAACACCCTTTCCTGTTAGGATATCAGCCCAGTATATCTGAGTCACTCACAGCTGCCTGTCACCTCCCGTTGCAAAACCAGAATTTTGAGGGTGGCCTCCCCTAGCCATTCCCCTGGGGTTAAGCAGTGGGATCTGTGAAGGTTGCAGGTCAGGGGCACGGGACTATGTGGTTGCCTAGGTAGAGGGGGTCAGAACAGCACAGAAAGGGTATAAAGAAAAAGTTTTTAAAAAATCAGTGGTCGCCCAATGACCCAGCGGGAGCTTTCGTGCAAGCAGCGCAGGCTCGGAGACAAGCCCAGGGGGCTCGATCAGCACAGTCCTGAGCTGGGGAATGCTGACGAGCACAGAGCAAGCCAGCCCAGGAAGGCAGAGGCACCCGCCATCTGGTGCTGCAGAGGCCACCTCGCGGAGAGCAGGAGAGACTGCTACTCCATAAGCGGAGGCACGCTCTCCCAGAGCATGCTGCATCTTTCCAGTCATAGAAACACAGAATTTGACGGCAGAAAAGGACCGCTTGGCCACCCAGTCTGCCCATTTCCCTACCTACAGGATAAGCTGCAGATCCTAGTTAACCAGCAGCCTACTTCCTCCTACCCCCAACCCCTAGAATTGCCTTATGACTGTCCCATGCATGCTTGAATTCCACCACTGTTTTTGACTCCACGAGCTCCTCAGGAAGGCTGTTCCATGCATCCACAACCTCTCCATGAAAAATACTTCCTCACATTACCTCTGAGCCATCCCCTCTATCTTCAAATTGTGCCCTCTTGTTCTTGCATACCTCTTTTTTGAAAGATGCTACCCTCTTGGACTTTGTTGATTCCCTTGAGGTACTTGAAAGTTTCTATCATGTCCCCCCTCTCCCTCCTTTCCTCGAGGCTATACATATTAAGCTCCTTAAGTCTCTCTTCGCATGTCTTCTGGTGCAGACCCTGCACCATTTTGGTTTCCCTCCTCTGGACAGCCTCCACCCTGTCTATGTCTTTGCGGAAATGGGGTCTCCAGAACTGCACGCAGTACTCTAGATGGTGTCTCACCAACTGTCTGTACAGAGGGATAACAACTTCCTGTTTTTTACTGATGCTGCCTCTCCCTATGCATCCCAATATCCCTCCCCCAGCTCCCCTTACTGCCTTCTCACATTGCTTGCCCACCTTTAGGTCATCTGATATGACTACCCCCAGGTCCCTTTCCATTTTTGTTGTTGTCAGTATCTCACCCCCCATTGTGTACTCTTCCCTGGTTTTTGTTTCCCAGGTGCATTATACACTTCTTTGCATTGAATCTAAGCTGCCATACATTTGACCATTCCTCTAACCTTGCCAGTCCTTCTCATCCTTTCCACCCACCTGTGCATCAACTCTGTTGCAGATCTTTGTGTCATCTGCAAAGAGACATACTTTCCTTCCAGTCCCTCTGCAATGTCACCTATAAAGACATTAAAAGGACCGGACCCAGTACTGAACCCTGAGGTACCCCATTAGTAGCCCCCCTTTCTTCACTGTGGACTCCGTTTACTAGTACCCTCTGTGTCCTGTTGTCCAGCCAATGTTTTACTCAGGCTGCCACCCTGGGACCCACTCCCAGGCTGGCTAATTTGTTTATTAATCTTTTGTGCAGGACTGTGTCAAATGCCTTGCTAAAGTCTAGGTAGGCCATGTCCACAGTCCCTCCCTGATCTACTACTTTGGTCACCCAGTCAAAGAAATCTATTAGATTCGTCTGACATGACCTTCCTGCTGTGAATCCATGCTGCCTTGGGTCCTGTGCCCCACTGGCCCCTAGTTACTCAACAATTATTTCCTTCAGAAGTGATTCCATCACTTTCCCTTCCACTGAGGTCAAACTGACAGGTCTATAGTTTCCCGCCTCTGTCTTGCTCCCACTTTTGTGAAGGGGACTCACATCTGCCCTCCTCCAATCTTCAGGTACCACACCATCCTCCCATGATTTCTTAAAAAGGGTAGTCAGTGGTGTCACTAGTTCTACCCTTAGTTCTTTTAGAATTCTGGGGTGAATTCCATCAGGCCCCATTGCTTTGTCCACCTTCAGTTTTAGGAGTTCTTTCAGAGCCCTTGCTTCTGAGAAAGGACTGATATTGACCCCCCTATCCAGAGTGCTTCTATTGACTGGATTAGGTACCTCCCCCTCCTCTTCATTTATGAATACTGAGCAGAAGTATTTGTTCAGTATCCTGCTTTTTCACTGTCCCTCTCTGCTCACCCACCCTCCTCTTTATTCAGCCTCAGTATCCCTCCCTTTGTCTTTCTTCACTCCCTAATGTACCTATAAAAGGTTTTATCCCCCTTCTTATCCAAGCTGGCTATCTTTTCCTAGGTTTGGGCCTTTGCTATTCTGACTGCCTTCCCCGCTTCCTTCTGCTTTAACTGATACAGTTCTCTGTCCTGCTCCTCCTGTGTTTCCTTATACTTCCTGAATGCTATCTTTTTCTCCCTAACCTTCCCTGCCACCTCTTTTGAGAACCATAGTGATTTTTTCTTTCATTTTGATTTGTTTACTTGCTTCGCACAAAGGCTTGTTGCCTCTGCGATGGCAGTTTTGATGTTTCTCCATTGTTGCTCCACCCCTCCTTCTTGCCTGTTTGCTAGTGCTTTTCTGAGTCACTCTCCCATTTTAACAAAATCAGCCCTCCTTAAGTCCAGTACCTTCACTTTTGTATGGCTTGACTCTACAGTTGTTTATTGTGAACCACACTGTTTGGTGATCACTTGTTCCCAGATGGCTACCCACTTCTAGATCTAAGATCCTGTCTCTGTCCGCATTTGAGACTACCAGGTCTAAGATTGCTCCCTCCCGAGTGGGTTCCAACACTAGCTGTCTGAGGCATGCCCCCTGTAGGGCATCAAGAATGGCCCTGCTCTTGGATGTGGCTGCAGCAAAGGTGCTCCAGTTAACATCAGGCATATCTGGGTCCTCCATCAGCAATATATCCCCTTTCTCTGTCATCCTAAGGATGCCTTCTATCATTTCCTTGTCCATTTCCTCCCCCTGAGACAGGGGTCTGTATGCAACCCCTGTGCGGATTGTGGTGCCATTTCCAGTCTCCAGGGTGATCCACAGTGCCTCCTCTCCTCCCTGTTTACCCTTTGGTTCCATTGCTTTGATCCCTTCCCTTACATAGAGAGCTACTCCTCCATGTCCACCATGAGTTCTGTGTCTGTGCCATGGGGAGATGGGAGGGTCTGAGGGGAAATGGGAGTCATAAATAAGAATACAAATACCCGGAGAAATGGTATGCCAGAATGGCGGCACATCACTCTCGGGTCCTGCTCCCAAGTGGATCCCTGTCACCTATGATGGTGGTGCTAGTGGCAGATTGGACTTGGAGGTTGCTAGGGATATGCCTGAACACATGGCGAAGAAGGTAGACTGGGAGCCAAACAGCTGCATTAAAAAAGACAAACTGGGGGATTTTTTTTTCATGCTATTTGCAGACTTTGTCACAAACTAAACTTGTCATTTGTGCACAGTTCCATGAACCTGTCTGAGCCTTACACAGTTAATAACTTCAATAAATTGTTCTAGCAGGAACATATGCGAGGCCTGACTGGACACTGCCAGCTGTTAGTGGGAGGTGGGCAGGATTAGGGTAAGAGGTGAAAACTCAGAAAAACCTTCATGGCTCCTGGTGACCCGTATAATGGCTATCAGTACCCTCGGACCCCACTTTATGTAGATTCTCATTGGTCCGACACTGAAGTGGGGGGTATTGATGGGGCTGGGAGGAGGTGGACCTGAAAATTAGGTCGAGATAGCACTCCGAGGAGCAAATCGCAATGTAACATTTTTTATTAATAAAAGTCACAGTCCACCTAAGTGAATTTGGCAGTCTGGGTCACAGACTACTATACCACAGGATCCAATGCTGACGTACAGTGCAGGGGCGTCTTTGGAAGCCCGATGCCCACCAAGGTTCTGCCCCTAGCCCTCTCACTCCACACTCATGTAGAGGGACGTCAAGGGCTAGTGAACACTGCTTGTGTGTATTGTTCCACAAGCTAGCAACACCTGAATTGTATGTATACTCTTCTCAATAATAAATGGGGATTATTCACAGGGCATTTTACACCCTCAGATTTTTTTGTGGGGGGGCATTTGCAGCCATTCTATATCCACAGCTGTTGGGGGCAGAACAGTCGCAGATGTCTAACACCAACAGATTTTTTGAGGGGAGCAGAATATCCACATGAGTTTTACACCCACAGACTTTTTTTTTGGGGGGGGGGTATTTCTAGTGTTTTATGCCCAGAGATGTTTCCTCTCATACAAGTGGTTTTCATAGTATAATTTACACACTGCGGCAATTCCAGCTGCCGTATACTGCTCAGTGGGACAAAAAGCTGGAAGGGGTTCAAGAGGTCGTCAGCAAGAATTTACTAGTATTTAGTACAGTATAGTAATATCCAGTAAATTTGTCAGTTTTAGGCTGTGCTGCATTCAAGAAAACGAAAGACAGGGCGAACAAGTTATGAACTAGAGAAAAGAACCCCCTTAGCGCTCAGAACAGTTTTAAAATTTAGAACCACAAAGAACCTCCGCCTGAAAAAAAACCCAGTTCTAGTGCTTTCAATGAAAATGCACACTTTGTGTATAATTTGCATATAATTAATATGCACTAATATGTAACTTACACTGTTTGAAAAGAGGTTCTAAAAATAGTAGCCTCTGAGGATCATTGTGAATTCTAGATAGAACCAGAAAAAAATTGATCTCTTCTACCTCCCACAACCCCTACAACGTACCCTGAAATGGTGCTTTAAAACTCTGACCTCTGTACCTTCAGGCTTTGTGAAAGGGTTTGGGGGGGGGGGGGAGTTCACTGCACATCTCCCAGCAGATCAACCACTGATAGCCTTGGACACTGGCTGTGGGGGAGGCTATAAATCTCCCAGCCCCCTCCACTTTTTTCAGACATCACTAAATTCTGGTTGGTTGAAGAAAACCTCATTGTATGACGTCCCAGATTGCTGCATGGCCCTCTGTAACTCACAAGTGCGTTTGTGGCAGTGGTGTAAGACAGGGTTAAAAGTTGTGGTTGCCATGGAAACAGAAATAGGTTGTTTACTTAAAAAGGCTGAGCCTTTTTCTCCCGCTTGATTCAGAAAGAAAAAAAATATGAAAGATTTCATTGAGTCTGGAACTAATGCGTAGGTGAGAATCACTTCCTTGTCACACAGACACAAACACGCATATATCTCCTTGGCGATTCAGACAAGGGGGATTCTCTCTATCGCTCTCTCTCTCTCTCTCTCTTTCTCGGTCTCTCTCTCCCCTTCACAGTATGACTCATTAAGGCAGGCAGCTGTCTTTCTGCCTCCTGTGGTGGAGCCGTGTCACGATCCGCAACATTCACGCCACCCGTCTGCCCCCCCACCCCCATTGGGGGAGCAAGCCGCCTCACGCTGCGAGGTGTCATGAAGGCCAGACGGAAGCTGGCATCGGTGTGCCTCTGTGCGGTAAGGTTTCCATCTTCTTTTCTCAACCTTTCTCATAAGTAAACAGTGTGCTGCGTAGCCCTGCTTGGGGCACTATCCGCCCCCTCCCTCACCCCAAGCAACAAGTAGGATGCACAGCCCATATAAGAAGACGTATTTTAACAGACTCATGCTGAGAGAAAGACTAATATTAATATTCATATGTAGTTCCATGTAGGTAGAAGGGGGATGGGCCTCCGGGAATCATGGCATAGTAGCAGATGTTGAAGACAAGAAGCCCCCAGAATCCACAGCATAGTAACCTTAAGATCCCTGGGCACTGTTTGTGAATGCCATTCTTAAAGAGACACTAACATCTCAAGAGACTCCTGTCATTTATTTATTTCGATATTGATAACCCCAGAGAAGTACACAGGACTCACTTCAGGAAAGGATACCACTGGTATTTCAAGTGGTATTTGCCCAACTGCTGGTGGCTAAACCCAGATCGATGCAGGTGTGTGCACCCAGTAGTACCCCAGGCTGAGCGTTGCCTGCCGCACTGGCAGCTGCGGTAGCAGAGAAGCTGCGTACTGGACTGCCGAGCTCCTATGCATGCCCGCCACACAGAAGTACGGCATTCAGAATGGGACTGGCCGGCGGACATGCCAGTGGAACATAAGAAATAATTATTCCTCTCTTTGCTGTACACTGCTGGACTCCTACCATGCAAATGCTGCCCCCCAAAAACTGCAATGCGGTGTGGTAGGTAACAGCAATACACGTGGTATGGTACCTTCCGCTACAGGCATTGACTGCTCCATATCTGTTCAGTATCTGCCCTGCGGTGAGGTCTGACAGTCCAGTTATCCACTGTCCAGCTGACAGGTCTTGCACTGCAACTCCCTGCCTCGATGCCTGGGCTACGTTGCACTGACATGTCATCACAGGGAGCCATGTCAGGCAAGGGACAGGCTCATGAATATTCAACAATAAGCCATCTGTCTGATGCACTGTCTGCCTACTGCTGCATGCTACCATCGGGGATCTAAAACCTGCTTAGTGCCTTATTTTATTTATTTGTTTAAAATTGGTGACCAGGAAAAGCACACTGAGCCGAGGCTCGTTTCCAGGTGTGACCCGGGTAGTCTGCCCACATTAGGTGGGCAGCACTATATCATCAGTGTCAGTGGCTCAGTAGGTAGCACACTCGCCTCTGAGGCCGGGAGATCAGAGGGCTGTGGGTTCAGTTCTCGCATCTGGCACTTGGGTTAATACCCCAGTACTGACACTGTAGTGCAGCATGAGGGGGGTGCTGCACTCCTGAGGTGCCGTCTTTCGGATGAGATGTTAAACCGAGGTCCCATCTGCCTGGATTGGTGGTAGTTTAGGTGGATGTTAAAGATCCCATGGCACTTATTGAAAAGAGTAGGGAAATTTCCCCGGTGTCCTGGCTAAATTTCCCTCATTCACTAAAAAAAAAAAAACCACCAACAGCTTAATCTGGTTCAAGGTCAGTTGACATTCATCTGTATCCCCCTCCCCCGGGTCGTACCTGAAAATAGGCAGGATTTGTCTAGTGCACTTACCCAGTCAACAAAAATGAAATAATAAATAAAATAAAAAATATGCAGTGTAGGCAATGGTAGGGCAACTATTCCTGAATCCAGCCCCCTGAGCAAAGGCTTGTTTCCAGCTGTGACATTGGGAGGGGGAGCTAGCAAAGTGGAAGAGTACAATGACAGTACGGAGTTAAACAATAGCAGGAAAGGCAACCTTACATTTGATGAAGTGCAATAAAAATAATGAAATGGGTATAACAAAATCCGGCTACAAAAAAATCCAGAAACCTGATTGGCTGACGAGCTTGGAACTCAGTGCTGACATTCCAGCACAACAGCACTGGAAAAAGATCCATGACCTCATCAACCTGCGTCAGTCAGGATGAGGAAAAACAATTCTTCAGATATGTTAAGGAAAAAGGAAGAAGGGAAGGGGTACTGTGAGGCTACAGGGAGGGTTCCAGAGGAAGACGAACAAAAAGCAGCCGTCGTTAACCATTACTTTTACTCTGCCTTCACAATGGAAGACAGTGGGCCCTGCCTGAACATGACATCAAAGCAGCTGTTGGGGCAGTCCTTTTTTTTCCCCAATTGTTTAACCAGGAGAGACACACTAAGCTGAAAGCTTGTTTACAGGTGCGACCTGGGAGCACAGGGAAGTTAAGTGACTTGCTCAGGGTCACACAGTATGTAAGTGGGAGCTGTGGGATTCAAACCCAGGTCTGCAGATTTGCAGCTCAGAGCCTTAAACCACTGCACTATACTGCCTCCCTGAAATGAGGTAGCCAGTATTTAGCAGAGAATGGATCCAGAAGGGGCTTGAAGCCCTAAAAGTAGATAAAGCCCCAGAGCCTGATGGCATGCACCCAAGCATGCCCAAGGAATTGGCTGCTGAACTGGATCAACCCGTACTGATGCTGTTCAATAGCTCAGTTCAGACAGGAGCAGTTCCAAAAGAGTGGAGGGTAGCAGACATATTCCCGCTACACAAGGCGGGGGTAAGGAGCAACTGGGGAATTGCAGACCTGTCTGCCTTTCCTCTACAGTGGGTAAACTAATGAAGTCCCTGATCAAAGAGGACCTTGTGGGCTACCTACAGAGCAAGTCTACAGGATAATAAACAGCACGGGTTTGTGGCAGGAGGATCGTGTCAGACCAACCTAATAGTTTTCTTTGATTGGATAACAAAAGTAGTAGATTAAGGGTCACATTGTGGATTTACTCTACTTCGACTTCAGCAAGGCATTCGACTCGGTGCCACACAGAAGACTGCTAAAGAAGCAGGAGGACCTGGGTTCCGCTAGGGAACTAGATGGCTAGGAAACTGGTTGAATGAGAGACAGCAGAGGGTGGTGGAAAACCAGATTAGATCAGTAGGGAGGGAGGTCATGAGTGAGATGTTGCAGGGATCTGTCCTGGGTCCTGTCCTCTTCGATATGTTCACTGGCGACTTTGGAGAGGGCATCTGGGGGGGCAGTTGTGTCTCTTTGCAGATGTCATGAAGCTCTGCGATAGGGTAGAGAGTGACAAAGGGATTGGGGAGATGCAAAGGGATCTACAAAGGTTAGAGAGGTGGTCCAAGGTTTGGCAGCCGAAATTCAACACCAAAAAATGCAAGGTTATGCACCTAGAGAGAGAGAAATAAAAAACAGGACACAGTACTGGATGGGAGGGGTTAAACTGAGCACTATGGCAGAGGAAAGGGAACCGGGCGTTATCATCAGTGACTCCCTCAAACAATCAAGACAGTGTAACAAGGCCTGTAGTAGGCCCAATAGAACGGTGGTGCGCATCTGAAGGGGTACTTACGGCAGCAAAGAGGAGGTACTACTATGTCTATATAGGTCACTGGTGAGACCGCAACTCGAATACTGTGCCCAGTTCTGGAGTCCTCACCTAAGGCCCTGTCCACACTACCCTTCTGTAACATTACAAAGTGCCTAAACCGTTACCGCAACGGTTTGCGTTTACACCTGTAACGTTACAGAAGGCGTTCTCGTAACTGTTGTTGAAACCACATATGAGGTGGTTTCAACAACTGTTATGAAACCGGTTACGCCTCGGTAACATTACCGGGCATAGTGTGGACGTGTGGCACTGGTCCCCTAGAGCAGCGCAAGCTGCATTGTGGGATCGGGTGCCACGGTAATGGTCGCCCGGCTCCCGAAGTGTGGACCGGCGGTGCCGGTCCCGTAACGGACACTGCGGCAGTGTGGACACACTGCAACGCTCCCCGGTTGTAACGGTTTCTATCTGTTACGGGGTCTGAGCGGTGCAGTGTGGACAGGGCCTAAGGAAGAACAGGGAAAGCCTGGTGACGATGCAATACTGAGTGACTAAAATGATTCAGGGCCAACGGGGCAGATCTTACAAAGATTGCCTCAAGGCACTGAACATGTACTGTACTTGCTGGAGACCAGGTGGCAGGGGCATATGATAGAGGCCTTCAAGTTCCTGAAGGGAATAAACAAGCTACACTGTGGGGAACTATTTTGCATGAAAGTTCAGTCAAGAACCCAATGTCACAAGTGGAAACTGGTGTTTGGGGGGGGGAGGTTTAAGAGGATGTGAGGAAGTTCTGTTTTATGGAAAGGTTGCTGGAGCCGTGAAGCAGTCTGCCAGCAGAGATGGTGAGCACATACATAGAACCATAGAAGTTGATGGCAGATAAGGACCGCAAGGCCCATCCAGTCTGCCCATTTTTTCTACCTTATATATGTGCCATAGGCCTGTACTCTGTCAATGGCCTATCTAGTCATACCCATCTGTATTGCTCCCTTATGCCTATCCCATGCCTGTTTGAAGCCCTGCACTGTATTCATATCCACCACTTCCTGAGGTAGGCCGTTCTACGCATCCACCACCTTTTCTGTGAAAAAGAACTTCCTCACACTACCCCTTAATTGGTCTTCCTCTAATCTCATGCTGTGTCCTCTTGTCCTGCTATTTTTCTTATATTGAAAGATGTTAAAACTCTTTCACCTTGTTAATGCCCTTAAGATGTTTGAATGTTTCGATCATATCACCTCTCTCCCTCCTTTGCTCTAGGGTACACATATTGAGCTCTGTTAATCTGTCCTCATATGTTTTCTGATGCAGTCCCTGCACCATTTTGGTGACCCTTCTCTGGACTGCCTCCATTTTGTTAATGTTCTTGTGCAGGTGCGGCCTCCAGTACTGCACGCAGTACTTTAGATGTGGCCTAACCAGTGTCTTGTAAAAGGTTTCAAGCATGGGTGGGACAGAGTGAAGGGTTTGGTGGTTGCTCAGGTTGGTAGCAGTAGGGAGGAGAGCAGTGGGGGGGTGGATGGGGAGGGATAATCCTGCATCAACAATAGGTCCCAGGGCAGATAGGGAAGTCCGGATGGACCTGCGGTCTTTTTCTGTTTTCATTGTCTGTGTTTCTGTTTACATTACGAAGGCACAGCTGTATCAATATACCTGTATTTACTTACTTGTGTTTAAAGAAATGTAGCATCTGCCATCTACTGGCCAAACAGTAAAATTAGAATGGCTCAACATGACTACTTTTTTCTTTTTCTCCTTTTTTTACCTTTTCCTCTAATTTCTACTCATTTAAATAAAAAAAAAACATGTTTTATAAAAGTATTTCTTTACTGATTCTAATGGACCCATTTCATAATTGCAATAAGACATGCTAAGGTGTGCTTTGTGCTGGGATAACAGCACTTCTCTGTGGTGGAAGCACTCTGCCTTTGGCCTTGTGCTCCAGCCCACCCAAGGCATGCTGTTATCCCAGCACAAAGCACACCCTGGAGTGTCAAATGCATTTGTGATTAACAGAGGGTTCTGGTAAAAAACAACTTTTTACGTAAGGAAAGCTATCTTAATAGTAGAATTCCCAAAGAAAACACCTTTTTCTGATGTTTGAACTTACTGTATTTTATTTTAAAAGCTCCGGGATTCTGCAAAATGGCGCATGCTGCCCGGTTCCATTTCGGTGCAAAGTCCAGCGCCACATTGCTCAGCTTTAGTACAAGTGTACTGAAGCTGAGCAGTGGGGAGGCGTACTTTGCCTTGAAATGGAACGGTGTTATTTTGAGTTTTCTTCTATTCATTTTGCGTTTTTATTAAATTTTATGCATTGTGCTTTTAAGTGCTGGCTTTCGTCAATTTTATTATTCGGCAGTCTAATCGCTATTGGTTTTAGCAGGTGTGGAGCGTTGTTTGTAGGAAAGTCTGTGCAGTGAACATTTGGGACTACCTTTGCGCTCCATTTTGACTCTCCCTCCCGATGTTGTGGCTGAATTTGGGAGTTGTTTTGCTGAACTGGGAAGACTGCCGTATTCGGTCCTGCCGCTGTGATTGCTTCCCCTTGCATTTTGCCCTGGATGGTGAAAGGGTGAGAGACTGCAGAAAGGTGCTGGAATTGAATATCCCAGTTTGACTTAAGGGCTACTATACGGAGCTTTTTATACCCTATTTCAACATTGTGATCAGAGGACGAGAGGTTGTGGAACCTTAGGGGAGTCGTGAGTCATGGAAGTCGTGGAAGCAGGTTATAGAATACCCTTGAGGAGGAGAAAATACAAAGGGGATTCATTTTGGCTGATCCCAGACTGACTTTTTGCCAATTTGAAGGATACTGAATTTGGCCTTTGGAGACTGAGGTGAGGCCCGACTCCGGTGGGTGTCTCTCCGTGGAATTTGCGGCTCTGAAGGTGGGCTCGAGTATTTTCCTAGTCAGGGAGCTGGCTGGGGTCCTGCGCCCCTCTGGATTCCCAGATACGGCTGCAAATTGAGGCCTGTCTTGGGTTCCTTATCGGACCTGCATTATTTATCGTAGGTTTTACCTGGCTGGGAGTGGCCTCAGTTTGCTGTGGAGACTTTACCAGCAAGTCTTGTCTAGAGTGGACTTGGATTTTTTCCTGTATCCTCTTGGAGTTACCTCAGGATTTATTTTCTATCATTACTTTTTGTGTGGATTAAGGTTTTGACTGTGCTTTCACCACCTTACTTTTGGATTTTATGGACTCTGGCCTGGATATTCAAACTACACCAGGCTGTGGCGCAAGCCTGAGCACAGCTCAACTTTGTTGCGCAGGGGTGTGGCCTGGGCGATATTCAACGGAGCTGCGCTGTGGCGCAGAAGCTTTAAATATTACACCCTGGCCACCCCCACTGTGCATGGTGCAGTGGCACTGCGCCAGCGCAAGTGGCCAGAGTGGAGCATGGAGATGCGCTGGTGCAAGTGCCATTGCGCCATGCACAGCACCTGCGATATTCAAAAGAGGACATGCAAATGGGGCCATAATTTATGCAAGGCGCACAGGGGGCAATTTGCATCTCATCATGGCCCCATTTGCATGCCATTAGCATACAGGTGCGCCGATCCCCGACGACTTGTGCCTGGCGCCCTGCCAGGCAGCAGCCATTGGGGACCGAAGCCCCCTGCAGTCCGATCGCGGGCATTCCTGTAAGATAAAAAAAAAACGTCCAATATCCCTGGTGGTCCAGTGGACCTCTATGTGCCCGATCGTGGGCAACAGTACAGTCCCCCCCCCCAAGTCCGATATCCCTGGTGGTCCAGTGGACCTCACTGAGCCTGATCGCGGGCATCTGTAATCGAACCCCAAGTCAATATCCTTGGTGGTCTAGTGCCCCCCACCCACGCCCACTGGGCCCAGCCCGCTCCCCGTCAGCGGTGGGCGGCAGCACCCCATCCGCCTGCCGCCCCATCACCAGCTGACAGCTCAGTAGGGCTGCACGCCCGTGGATTCACAGCATAAGCCAATGGTGCAGCCCCATACCGTACTACTCAGTCCAGGTATGTGAATTAATTCATTCACATATCTGGACTGAAATAATCTGATATAGACTGACGCCCCATTGGCTCATGCTATGACCATGGGCATGCAGCCCTACCCGAGCTGTCAGTCGGCAATGAGGCGGCAAGCTGGGTAGGGTGCTGCCGCCCGCCCGGCTGATGAGGGCGGGCGGTGGGGTGTACACTAGACCACCAGGGATATTGGACTTGGTGGGGGTCAATTACAGATGCCCGCGATCGGGCTCAGTGCGGCCCACTGGACCACCACGGACATTGGACTTGGGGGGGGGGGGGTTCGATTACAGATGCCCGTGATCGGGTTCAGTGCAGTCCACTGGACCACCGGGGATATTGGAATTGGGGGAGAGTTTGATTACAGATGCCCGCGATCGGGCTCAGTGCACTCCACTGGACCACCAGGGATATTGGACTTGAGGGGAGTTTGCAACACGGATGCCCCCCATGGGGCATGGGGGGGCGCTGCCAGGTGTGGCGTGAACTTGGTGGCCACCCACAGGTGGTGGCTGCTGTGTTGTGCCCTGCAATGCGGCAGCTCACCTGTGGGTGGCCATCACGGTTCCTTTTTTCCTGGCGTAACTTTGTGCAGGCGCAGGAGGGTATGCATGACTCTGCACATCCGGGCTGAATATTGGGCTGTGCAGGTTATGCATGGGCACGCCCTACCTGTGCCTGCAGACATTACTGATGTGTTTCCAGATCGGGATTTGTGCGCGACTTTTCCTTTAAATATCGCGTCGGAAGATTAGTGAGTTGTGCATAACACTGTTGCGCCATGCGCAACCCTTTTGAATATCTGGGCCTCTGTCTCTTTGTGGACTATTGGATGTAATCGACTCTGGTACCTATGGTGTGAAAACCTCTGACTTCCATCCTTGGACTTATAACTTTATTTTTTCCTTTTCTGGACAACTAGGTGTTGAAAGGACCTTGCGTCTATTTATTTATTTTATTTATTTGTGTTTAGTGTTAAAAATCATCTGTCCTCCCTGGTCGTGAGAGGACTGGGGGGGTATTTTATTTTGTTTATTTTTTTTAATTTAGTTTGATATGTTACTTTATGATTTATTTTTAAAGTGCAATTGTTAATTTGGCAGTGAGAGTGCCAAATTACTTATTACCCCTTATCCCTGGTTGTGAGAGAGCTGGGAGGGGGTGAAAAATCTCCCTTGATATTTATTTCATTTGGTTTGGGTGGTGAGAGAACCTAAACCTTTTCCTTTTCTTCTGTGGTATGTTAAGTATGAATGGGGGGGGGGTGATAGTTGTTTTTTGGTTCAAGATTCAGATTTGATTTATTAAATAGGGATTAGGGTGATATTTTAAACTATTTTGTTTAGTTTTGTGGTTAGTTGTCATTGTCAGTGGGTTTATTTTATTGTTCTATTATTTGGCTGTGTAGTAGTAGCATGTGCTGGCCTCTAACCCCCACGATAGTGCGCTACTCATCCTCCTCTCTTCGTGCCCTTCACCCTTTTTACACCCCCAATTTGAGACTGACCAGCGTTGTGGAGCACTGGGAATTTTGTGTAGGAGAGGGGGGAGGGCGAGGGGCTGCGAACAGGGGAGGATGGATGGGGGGGGGGGTCACCGTATTGGGGTAGTTGGATCCAGAAGGTGCCCTGGGACGAAATGGAACCCAGACTGTGGCTCGCCATGCCTGGTGCCCATACCCAAGGGCACTACTGAATATGATAGGCAGATGGTCCGGACAGCCTCTGAGGTTCGTCCAACTCAGGCGGTGTTGTGCAATGCCAGGTCCATCAGGAATAAGATGGCTATTACTGATGATCTTATTGGTTCAGTGGACCTGGCCTGCATCACCGAGACCTGGCTGGATGAAAATCCAGGCCCTGCTTTGGAGGCTATGACTCCGGCTGGGTGCTCGGCGATACCCCACCTGAGATTGGATCGCGGGGACGGGGGGGGGTGTTACGGTCTGTTTTAAGACCGAACTAGGCCTCACGAGTGTACTAGTTGAGGAGGTTCAGTCCTTTGAGTGTACTGTGGTAACAGGTGTAAGCGTTTGAATCATTCTCATTTACTGTCCACTCGGGGATGAGAAGCGATTCCTTCAGGAAGTGGCGGACTTCGCCGTCGACATGGCGTTTGAATCGCCCAGATTGATGGTTCTGGGCGATTTCAATGCCTGGGTTGATGATGAACTCAAACAATTTGGCCAGCACTTCCTCCAGTTAATGACATCTCCGGGCCTTACACAGGTGGTTTCCACTGCTACACATAAATTTGGACACTCTTTGGACTTAATCTTCTTGCTAGGGATCGAAACCTCTGATGTGGGGGTGGAACCAGTTGCATGGTCAGATCGCTACACCGTGAGGTTTAGTTTTTGCACCCCTCAAGACGGCCTACCCCTGTGGAGATGGTTAGGTACCACCCATTACAGGATATAAATTCCCAAGGCCTTGCGGCGGTGCTTGACCTATCGTCCCCCGTGCTGGCGAGCAGTGATCCAGAGACCCTCATGTCAGCCTATAACATGCTGTTATGGTGGCTCTGGATTCTATTGCTCCTGTCCGTGTGTGCCCCCTCTCCCTTCGCCCCAAGTCCCCTTGGTTTGATGGGACATTGAGGGAGATGCAGAGACAGGGGCAAAGGTTAGAGCATTGTTGGTGTAAGTCCACCCTTGATGCCTACCACCTTAGATTGATGGACCATTCAATGGTCTATCAATCGCAATCACCAGTAAGAAGGCAGAATTCCTGTCCAGGGAGATTGAGGTCGCATGGAATCGACCAGCTCAGCTATTTCGAACTGTAGACAGACTGTGCAATCCAGCCTGTCTGCAAGTTCGGAAAGCATTTTCGCAATTAGAGTGCGAGGAGCTTGTTCGATTTTTTTGCAAATAAGGTGGCCGACATCAGGGCAGATTTGCAGCCAGCACTCTCTAGGGAGGCTGTTGTTGGACAGTGTGAGCTCACAGTACCTCAATTCAGTCGACCGGACTTCATGGATGTCATGAGGATTATCCAGAGTGTGCGCCCTATGTGCTGTAGTTTGGACCCTGGACCGACTTCCCTAATTTTGGGTTGTAGTGATATCATTGGTCCAGTCCTTGTGCAAATAGTCTGGTGCTCTTTGGAGTCGGGTGAGTTTCCCAGCTCTCTTAAAGAGGCGGTGGTGACACCACTCTTGAAGAAAGCTACCCTGGACCCTGACTGTTTCACAAACTACAGACCTATCTCTAACCTTCCCTTTGTTGGGAATGTGATTGAGAAAGTAGTGGCAGCTCAACTGGAGGACCATTTGACCATCCATGACATCTATGAACCCCTTAGAAGAAGCCAGAAGGGGAAGGAAGGAAACATATTCAATTCAGTGCTTTAGAGTAACTGGTAATTGCTATTTTTCTTTTAAACTTAGATTGTGGGCTTTTAGTGACACTATACTTTTTTTGTTGTCTTTACTTATAATTGTTTTGGGCTGTTGAGAATTTAAAACATAGTGGTGGTGTAATTCTGTGCTGTCTAATTGCTGCAATTTTCCCTCTTCCCCAACTCTTAATTATATGCCCTGTTAAATCTGATTGACAGGAGCTAAACACAGGTTATAGTAAGGGGCGTGAAGTAGGAGGGGCATAAGGAGGAAGAAGCCCACCCTCAGCACGACAAGTGTTTTGACTCATTTATTTATTTATTGGTTTCTTCTTTAAAAAAAAAAAAAAATATCTGAGGATCGGTGGCAGGATTTTTAGTACAGTAAATTAATAGAAAGGGAACTAGGAAAGCTTCAGTAGCAGACAAGTAGTGGAATTGCAGTGTAATGTGGGGAGTGGTGCAATGCAGTGGATGTGGGGCAGCCATATTCAGGCAGACCTTCTGGACACTGAGGTGCTGCCCTATCTGCATGCATCTCTCTGGACTGCAGGATGAGGTAGCCAGACTCAGAGCGGAAGTAAACTGGGTCAGGAGTACCATCACCCCTATCCAGGGACCACCCAGTCCAATGCAACTGCCTCAAAGGATGCCGAGAACGAGGAGCACTTGGATGACAGTGGGCTCAGGGAGGGTTAGAGCAGTCAGGCAGAGGCACATCCCAGATCCTATTCCACTCAAGAACTCATATGCCACACTGGAAAATGAGGACAACCAAATAGAGGTACCCAAAAGTGGAAGGAAAGGATGTGGAGGTTAGCCAAGGAGGTGACCTCAGCGGGGAAAGCAGTGGACCCCAGAGGAGGAGGAAGCGAATCCTGGTGGGGGACTCCATCATAAGAGGGATCCAGCTAGGAACACAGGAGGGGGAGGACAGGGAGGTGAGGTGCCTACCAGGTGCCATGGCATGGAGAGATGGAAGGAAGATCCTGGGGCTCACTGGGAAGGCAAGACGGGAGGGTGAGCTGGATGTCATTATCCACCTAGGTACTAATGACCTGGCAAATGGGGAGCCAAAGGAAGTTCAGGAAGAGTTTAGGAAACTGGGGAGGGTCTCAAGCAAGTAGCTACTTCTGTCAATTTCTCAGAAGTACCTATGTGAGAGCAAGGGAGAGCATAGGAGTGCATGCACCAGGAACTTTAACTCATGGTTGAAGAACTGGTGCTGTGAGGAAGGGTTTGATTCATTGGTGACTGGGGACCCACCTGGAGGATGAGGTTTGTTCAAGCCTGACGGCCTGCATCCATCCTGGAGGGGAATCCAAGCACTCAATGATAAGTTTAAATGCTACATTGACAAGCATTTAAACTAGCAAAGGGGGTGGCAGCCAGCAAGGTGGGTACCTACTTGCTCACCCCACGCTAGCAGTGGAACCAGTGAACCAGAGGAGTGGCTATCTCTGCAAAGCAGTGTGCAGAAGATGGAGATTAGTGCCCAAGAGGTGGATAAGCAGAAAGGGCAAAATTCAGCAGAAGGGCAGACAGCAAGGAGAACCAGGGATAAAAATGACAACCAAGGAAGGGGCTGGAGTAGAACAGTGAAACAGTCTAGAGGTCAAATCATGGAAAGCCATGTGTGCAAATGCCAGAGTCTTAGCAACAAGATGGAAGATCTGGAGGCTGTCATGGTACAGTCAGACCTGGACATTGTGGCCATCACTGAAACCTGGTGTAATGATATACGACTGGGAGATGGCCATACCTGGCTACAACATATTCAGAAGAGACAGAGCAGGCAGGAAGGGAGGAGGAGTGGCACTGTATGTGAAAAATGACATAAGGGCCACAGAGATCCAGGAGGAACAAAATGGGGGAGAGATACTGTGGGTTAAGCTGGAAAGGAAAATGTGGACAGCCATCCGTACAGGTGTGGTCTATAAACCACCAGCCCAGGAGGAAGAAACAGATAGGGAGCTGATGCTAGCCATCCAAAGGATGGCAGACAAGGGTGAGGTAATACTGGTTGGAGACTTCAATATTCCAGACGTGGACTGGAGCATCCCAGCAGCAGTATCAACTAGGAGCAGATTTATCCTGGACTCCTTCAGGGTGCCTTCCTCAAGCAACTGGTCATGGAACCAACTCGGCAGAAGGCAATACTGGACCTTGTGCTCACAAACAGGGACAGTGTGATGGGGTAACAGTGGAGAGCACCTGGGAAACAGTGACCACCAGTCATTGTGGTTTGAAATCACAGAAAGAGCAGAACCAAACCACACAAAACATGTATCCTGGATTTTAGGGGCAGACTTTGGGAAAATGGGAGATACTTGAAAGAGGCATTAAGGGAATGGGACAGGAATCAGGGGTTGAGGAACAGTGGGCAGTATTTAAAATGGGGATTACAAGAACAACAGAATTATGCATTAAGCAGGTTATAGAGGAAAAGGAAGAGGAGACCATTATGGTTTCCAAAGAGGTAGCAAAGAAAGTGAAAAGCCAAAAGATTGCATTCAGGCAATACAAAAAGACACAGGCAGAAGGGATAGGGAGAAGTACCAGGAGAAGCAAAGGGGCAGGAGGTCAGTAAGGGACGCAAAAGCTCAGACAGAAGAACACATTGCAAAATCAGTGGGTGAGGACAAAACCTTTACCGGTACATAAGTGAAAAAGAAAAGACAAAGGGAGGATAGTGAGACTGAAGGGGAGGATGGGGGCTGCGTGGAGGACGACAACAGTAAAGCTGACATATTGAACAGGTATTTCTGCTCAGTCTTTACTGAAGAGGAGGAGGGTAATGGGTCTGAAGGGTACAAGGGTGAGAATGGTGCAGAAATGGACACAAGTCCCTTTACACGAGAAAGGGTCCTGAAGGAACTGGAAGTAATAAGAGTTGATAAAGCAATGGGGCCAGATGGGTCCCCAGGGTCCTTAAAGAACTAAGAGAGGTGGTGACTGAACCTCTGGCTATCCTGTTTAGCCGATCACTGGAAACAGGGAGGTACCCAAAGACTGGAGGACAGAAGTAGTCCCCTTATACAAAAGTGGGAACAAAGAGGAAGCAGGGAACTACAGACCAGTCAGCCTCACCTCACGAGTGGGGAAGATCATGGAAGCACTACTGAAGGAGAGATTGGTGGAACATCTGGTTGTCAATGGACTACAGGACCCAAGGCAGCATGGTTTCACCAGGGAGGTCATGTCAGACCAACCTCGTTGAATTTTGACTGGGTGACTAGGAGGTGGATCAGGGGAGGGCAGTGGACATGGCCTATCTGGACTTCAACAAGGCCTTTGACACTGTGCCACATAGAAGACTATTACACAAACTGGGGAATATGGGTGTGGGCAGGACAGTAGTGTGGTGGGTAGGTAACTGGCTGGGTGGCAGGACACAGAGGTGGTGGTAAATGGCTGTCACTCCACAGAGGAAGAGTGACCAGTGGGGTACCACAGGGATCAGTGCTGGGACCGGTCCTATTCAACATCTTCATCAGTGACATGCTGGGACCTAGAAGGCAGAATTTCACTGTTACGCTGATGACACAAAGCTCTGTAACAGAGTAGACACACCAGAGGTGTAGACAGAATGAGAAGCGACCTGCAGAAACTTGAAAGAATGGTCAGGGGTTTGGCAGTTGAAATTCAATGCAAAGAAGTGCAAGATAATGCATATGGGGCACAAAAACCCCAGCACAATATATCAGTTGGGAGAGGATATAGCATGCACCAAGCAGGAAAGGGATCTTGGGGTTGTCATCTCTGATGACCTCAAGTGAGAAACAGTGTGACAAGGCAGCAGGTAAAGCAAATAGGATGCTGGGATGTATGAGCAGGGGGCATCACCAGCAGGAAGGGATGTCATAATTCCCGCTATACAACACACTAGTGAGGCACCACCTGGAGTACAGTGTACAGTTCTGGAGACCATACCTACGAAGGACATAGGCAGGGAGAGAAGGTTCAGAGGAGGGCAACAAAGATGGTGCATGGATTGCATCACAAGTCCTATGAAGACAGGCTGAAGGAACTGAACATGTACTCCTGGAGGAGAGGAGGGAGAGGGGATATGATTAGACATACAAGTATCTTACAGGAGGAACAGGGTGCAGGAAACACTATTTTTAAGCGAAAAGATGTTCCAGGACTAGAGGCATGGGATGAAGTTGGAGGAGGGCGATTCAGAGGAAACATGAGAAAGAATTTCTTCACAGAACAGGTGGTGGACAAGTGGAACACCCTGCCAGAGGAAGTGGTGGGGCTGAAACAATCACAGGATTTAAGAATGCATGGGATAGACATAAAGGAATTCTGGAGGTCAGGGATAAGGGGCAACAGACTTCTAGGAAAACAAACTGAACTTACAAGCTCAAATGGGCAGACTGGGTGGGCCATAGGCCCTTATCTGCCGACACTGTCTATGTATCTATGTATCCAGTCCGGTTTTCATAAAAGGCATAGTACCGAGACAGCGCTGGTTTGGGTGCTCAATGATCTCCTGAGCGCGAGAGATCAGAAGAGACGTTCCATCTTGGTTCTCTTAGATCTCTCTTCAGCCTTTGACACCGTGGATCACATGATGTTGATAGGATGCCTGAGGCATATATGTGGAATATCGGGAACCGTCCTTGGATGGTTCACTTCATTCCTCACAGGGAGATCACAAAGAGTTGTGTCCGGGGTTTTTTCCTCGGACCCAATGGCTGTGTTGTGTGGGGTGCCTCAGGGTTCAGTACTGTCACCCATGTTATTCGCAGTGTATACGCTATCCCTTGGAGATATTGTAAGAAGGTATGGGCTGAGGTTTCACTGTTATGCAAATGATACCCAGCTATACCTGTCTTTTGCACCTGACCAGTATGGAGCTCTCTCCGTCTTTAACAGATGTCTGAAAGAAATCCGGGAGTGAATGGATTCTAGCTGGCTGAAGTTGAACTCAGAAAAGACAGAGGTATTGGTTGTGGACTCGGGTCAACAGATAGAGGATCGGATGTTGGTGTGCCCTCAGGAATTTTTCTTGGTGGCGTTTCTCTCCCGACCTCTGAATGGGTGCATAACCTGGGGGTGGTCTTTGATGATAGACTGACACCGCAGACGCAGGTGTCGGCTGTTGTCAAGACCTCCTTTTACCATCTTAGGAACATCGCCAGGGTTAGGCATCTCATTCTGTCTGACGACCTTCCAATGTTGGTCCACGCTTTTGTGTCCTTGCACTTGGACTACTGCAACTCCCTTTACTTTGGGCTTTCAGGGGTTGAAATTCATCGCCTGCAGCTGGTGCAGAACACAGTAGCCCAGGTTTTGACGGGCTATAGGAGATCCTGTCATATTTCTCCGGTGCTGCGCGAACTACACGGGCTGCCTATACGGTGGCGGGTCACCTTTAAAGTCGGTTTACTGACTTTCAAACCCCTTTGCAGCCAGGGTCCAGCCTATCTGAAAGAACTTCTGGTTCCCTACTGCCCTGGTCGATCACTCCGCTCGGCCAACGAGGGGTTGCTAGAGATTGCTGGGGGGCAAGAAAGTAAAATAGGAGTGGTGTATAGACCTCCTGCACTGGCGGAGGAGCTGGAGGAGAGTCTGGTGGCAGAGGTTGGGAGACGCTCCAGATTGGGAAGGGGAAGGGTGGTGGTGTTGGGGGACTTAAACATGCCAGGAACAGACTGGGAGACTATGACATCCTCAGTGGCCAGGGAACAGAGGTTGTTGGATGTCTTTCAGGACGCGTTCCTAACTTAGCAGGTGGGGGGAACCGACCAAGGAGGCGCGGATACTGGATGTGGTCCTGGCAGACAGTGACCAGATTGGGGGCCTGGAGGTAAGGGACCCATTGGCGGGGAGTGACTATGCCACGGTCTGGTTCTACCTGGACCTATAAGGGGTAGAAGGCTGCACATAGACAGAGGTAACTGACTCCAGGGGGGCGGATTTCAAGGAAATGGGAAGGATCCTTAAGAAGCATTTGTATGGGATTGGGCCAGACATGGACGCTGACAGTAGGTGGGAAATCATCAGGAGGGGGATGCAGGATGCTACCAGCACCTGCACAAGAGTAAGACAAAAATGCGGTAGGGCCCGAAAACCCTGCTGGTGGACCAGGGAGGTTCAGGAGGTGGTGAGGGGAAAGAAGGCGGGCCTATAGGCAATTCAAGTGCTCAAGGAGTGAAAGGGACCAAGGGGAGTACGAGCTGATGGCCAGAAGGGCCACTAGGCTGGTGAGGGCGGCTAAGGCAAGGAAGGAGCAGAACCTGGCCAGGGAAATTAGGAGAGGGAACAAGGGGTTCTTTAGATACATTGGGGGAGAGTGAAGGGCAGATTAGCAGGATTAAAACTGGGAGGATGGGCACAAGACCTGGATGAGCAGGCTGAGGTACTAAATGAGTATTTCACCTTAGTTTTCAACAAGGAAAATGGGGGGGGCTGCATCATACATGGGAGGAGATAGTGAAACTGGGGGGGGGACCCTTACTGATTGGTGGGTCTGGGGAGAGGGGCATCACTGGCAGGTGGGGGGAAGGCAAAGCAGGAGGACAAGGTAGCGGAGGTGGAAATCATGGCAGAGAGAGTGAGGGAAGCCCTCAGGTCCCTTAAGATGGAAAAAGCACCAGAGCTGGACAAATTACATCCCAGAGTGCTGAACGAACTGGCGGATGTCCTGGCAAAACCACTGGCGGAGCTCTTCAGCATCTCTCTGAGGACAGGTTGGGTGCCCCAGGACTGGAAGGTAGTGCATATAGCACCTATCTACATGGGGGGATCAAGGGAGGTGGCTGGGAACTACAGGCCCATCAACCTGACATCGGTGGTGGGCAAGGTGATGGAGGGAATTGTCAAGGAGAGACTGGGGGGGACCTGGAAAAGTTGGGGTGCCTGGACAATAGACAGCATGGATTCGTCCCGGGGAAATCATGTCAGACAAACCTTGTGGAGTGCTATGACTGGGTGACGAGTGCCTTGGACCTGGGTAGATCGGTGGACGTCCTCTTTCTTGATTTCAGCAAGGCGTTTGACTCTGTTCCTCACGGGCACCTGTTGGATAATCTGGGAGAAATGAGTGTGGGGAACCAGATGATCAGATGGATAGGAAATTGGCTCCAGAACTGGACCAAGAGGGTTGTGGTTGGAGGGATAGTCTCATCCTCAAGGAGGGTCATTAGTGGAGTCCCTCAGGGATCGGTCCTTGGGCCCCTCCTGTTCAACGCCTACATCTCTGACATAAGAAAGGGTATCAGGAGTGAGATGAGTCTCTTTGCGGATGACTCAAAACTGGAGGTGGTGGTGGATAGGGAGGAGGGGAGGGTGGCCCTACAGAGGAACCTGCGGCTCTGGAAAGGTGGTCTAGAAAGCGGAAGCTGAGGTTCAATGCAGGAAAATGCAAGGTACTGCACCTGGGAGCCAGAAACTCGGGCCAAGTGTACACCCTGGGGGATGCTACAAGTCTTGATGGCTTAGAGGGACCTGGGGGTGGTGGTGGATGTCAAGATGAACAACTCAGAGACTTGTAGGAGGGCAGCGGCAAAGGCCAACAGGATGCTTGGATGCATCGCTAGGGGGCTCACCTCCAGAAGGAGGGAAGTAATACTCCCACTGTATAACTGCTTGGTGAGGCCGCACCTCGAGTACTGTGTGCAGTTTTGGAGGCCACATTTAAAGAGGGACATTGAACTCCTTGAAAGGGTCCAGAGGAGGGCAACCAAAATTATTTAGGGCTTGGGGGATAGGACCTATGGGGAGAGGCTCGAAGAGCTAAATATGTACACATTGGAAGAGAGAAGGGACCGGGGGGACATGATAGAGGTCTTCAGGTACATGAAGGGGGTAAATAGGGAGGAGCAGTCAGGGTGCTCAGAAGGAAGGAGGGAGCAACTAGAGGGTATGGGTGGAAGCTGGAGGGAGAGATTCAGGGAGAAGGAGGAGGTGCTACTTCACTGAGAGGGTGGTGGTGGAGCCATGGAATGTGCTGCCTAGGGGGCTGGTGGAGGGGTTCAAGAGGGGGTGGGACAGGTACAGGGGAAGGGTTTTGGAAGCAAAAACCAGTGCAGCGAGAATATCTGGGACTGGGAAGGCAGAAGCCAGAGAGGGAGAGGAGGGCAGCAAGGTCAGCTCCCAGGGTGGGGGCTGACCAAATGAGCAGACACGAAAGATCATTAGACCTATTCTGCTGGCGTTTTTGTGTGTTAGTATGTTAGATTCCAAGGGTGAACCTAAATTCTTCTGGTGCTAGATCTTTTTCTTATGCTGCGCCCACTCTTTGGAATTCTTTACCCCGTCGGTTACGGGAGTGCACCTTCGTGGACTGGAGGAATTTAAGAGAGGATTGAAAACTTTTCTTTGGCAAAAGGCCTTTGTGGAAAATTGAGCTGTATTTTGACTATGTTTCTTTATTCATGTTTTAAGATTTTGGATTTTAATGTTTGTTTTAAATTGTTTTACCGCTGTAAGGCACCCTGGAAATGGAAAGACACTGTACAAATAAAATATTATTATTGTTTTGCAGAATCCCAGAGCTTTTAAAAATAAAATACAGTAAGTTAAAACACCAGAAAAAAAGGGATTTTCTTTGCGAAACCCCTAACTGGGGGGTAAGGCTTTGGGGGGGTGTTCTATGATTATGACAGCTTTCCTTTAACATTTTTATGCACCCTTCAGCCTCAGACCCCTGCTCACTCCAGAGCCCCAAAGCACACTTCCTGTCTCTCCTGTGTCTTGATGTCATCTGCTGCCCCTTCCACAGAGCCATGGTCTCCCCCCCCCCCCGGCAGTGGGAGAGGGATTAACCCTCGAATCTCCAGTGTTTCATCAAATAGTGGAGCGGTGAACACACAGGGTCTGGATGTACTGCAGTTCTTCAGCTCGGGGCTCGGGGGTTGGGCCATTTCCTCATTTTTCTTCCACTGCCTGCAGTGTGCTATCCATGTGCACAGCCGATGGTCACCCTATCAGCCTGCCTATTGGTGAGCTGTGACCAGTGTCACCCAGGTGGAAGCAGCACAATGGGGACAGCAACCCTCCATCCTCAGAGGAGAAGGGCAACCTCAGGGATGCTCAGTTCTCCTCCCCCATCTGGACTCTGACAACCTGGAATAATATAATTTTTTTTTTTGTTTAGTTGTTTAACCAGGTATAGCACACTAAGCTGAAAGCTTTTTTACAGGAGCAACCTGGGAGCACAGTTAATTTCGGCTTATATTTCATATGTATTCTAGGTGGTTTTGGGACACACCTGTAAACGAGCTGCTGCTCTGTGTGGCTTCCAGACCAAAAAATATAATAACTAAATAAATAAAAAAAAAATATATATATATATTCTGTATTCACAGAACCTTCCCATTTTCTTTATACAGTAGCTATAGGCAATAACACCACAAAAATAGGATCACTGGTAGTCACCCCAATGGCCCAGATGCACTGCTCTGCAGATGACCAGGGTTCGGGATTGAGCCCAAGATGCTGCATCAAAAGGCAGGCCATGAAGCCAGCCCGGTGGCGTGGAGGGCTGAGACACTGGCACCTTACCTCTTGCCACACTGGCGACCCATGTTCGGTGACAAGTATGGGTTACTGAGGGTTAGCCGGGGGCTAGGTGAGGATCGAGTGGGAGGCCACTCAAGAGGTCATGCTCATGTTAGGGAGGTGGGAGGGACCAAGAAAGAGAGAAGATCCCATATCCATTTGAATGACAGTCCGGGGCCCCTGAATTCCTCAGGGTCCTAGTGCCTGCTGGTGCTGTATCCTGGTTCAAAGAGTAGACTGCCTCGGTGGAGGGGGCCCCTGGAGTGGCCCTCCCCTGAAGCCCCTGCCATGGAGGGTAAGCTGTGCGGGTAATAAGCAGGTTGTTGGGGGAAACCAGGGACGCAGACCTGAATAGGGTATATCCCTAGGACCGGGATATATCTCTGCCAAGATATGTACAGCTATGGAGAAAACCCTCCATGGAAAAAAACAAAAACAGGATCACTGTCCCCTTAGACGTCATCTGCTCTCCGAGCAGCATTTCTACACATGAAATCACATTGAACAGCTTGTGATGTCATAGTCTGTCACTGTGGAAATGACTGTGATGTCATAAGCAGCCAAAGCAGAGACAGTCTAGGAAGAGACAGAATTTTGGGGCCCCACACATGGTGGCAATTTTGGGGCGAAAAGTAGTCCTAACTTGGAGGTGTTAAATTTAGAGGTAACATTCGGAGGCACTATTTCTTCCGGAAGCTAGTGAACTAGTGGAACAGCAGACCAAAGGAGACAGTGGATGCAGAGTAGGTGCAGGCCTTTAAGGTAAACCTGAACATATTTTACTTACCAAGCGACCCGATCGGTACCCTGCATAGAAGAGTGGCTCGAGAATCCATATGAATGGTTCTATGTCAAAACAGCGAGATGGAAACAGCAACAAACATATGCGAATCAGCATCCAAGCGAATAAACGCAGCGAATAATAATAATAATAAGAAGTGCCAAAACAGCGCGAATAGGAATAATAGCACCACCGGGGTGGGGGTGGAGTTGAGAGGGATGGGCAGATTAAATATTCTCATTACGTGGGGGATGCAGCTAGGAGGGGGGGAAGTCAGGAATAAGGCAGATTAAATATTCTCACTCTGGGGGGGACGCAACTGGGGGAGGGAGACAAAGTCGGGAGAATTACAAACCCTTGCAACGCAGCACACACAAACAGAGAACCACGTGAACACACATGACACTATTTACCACCTACATCGCTGAAATCAGCATGCGCTGTAGTGACCACTTTGCTATTGTGCCATTCACTAAATTTCCTTCACGGTTTTCCATTCGCTGAAATTCACTCGCTCTTTTGACGGGACACCAAATGAAATTAGTACACATTAGCACAGAATACCTTTTTCTATCTCTGCTTATAAAGCAAGACTGGAGGTGGTGGTGACATGATGGACCAACTATCCCTTCCGATTTAAAATTAGTTTATCATTAAGGTAAAATGTTTAGGTTTTCCGGGACGTGATAGACCACAACAGAATTGGGGGCCATGGGTAAAGACCGAAAATGGAGACCTTCATGTCGACAAGTAGAAAGAACTTCTTTACAGAGTCATAAGGCTCTGGCACATTCTGCCAGGTTCTGTTATTTGATCCGATCTAGATGTGTCTCTGAATCGGTTCTGTGGTTTACAAAACAAATCATGACCTGTTGGAAAAAGATTAGAATCATAACTGGGGGGTCACCATCGATAAGGCAAGACAGGGCCAGCATGGACCCGATTCTGACTCTGGTCATTTGTCAGAAGGTTCTGATTTTCTCTTATTTACTCTGGACTGCCAGAACAATGTACATTTTCCAGCCCAGGGCAGAACAGGTTCAGCGGCACATACAGACTGATCAAATGACACAATCAGGTTTCTGTGACTAACACTTAATGAGCACTTTCTTTCTGTTGCTTAATGTTTAAAATAATGGATTTATGTTTTTTTCCCCCCAGTGGTTTCTCATTTCTAACAGGCATAAAGCTTCCAAACCAAATAAGTTATCTGGACAGGTCAGAACCGGGTCAAAGACAGAGCCATTCTGGTCCATGGACTGGACTGCGTCAAATCCAAGTCAAGTCACAAATCACTCTGATTTATTTATTTATTTAAGCACATAGGAATTACAACCCTTTGAATCATAGACTAATTTTCAAAGGCTCCGTGTCACAGAAACATTCTGATACATTAATAGAGGAAGAATAGACAGCAGAGTACATTGGTGTATCATACTTGTGAGGTACAATAAGTTTGAGCTGATCTGGAAGAAGCAGCCTAAGCAGCTCCGTACAGACAGTCTTGGTACATACATTCAAAACAGGGTAGGTTGCCTATACAAGTGTTAGCTAGGTTCTTTACATTACTGGTACAATGATACATACCGATGCTACCTCCGAGAGGTATTGTCGGGTTTTTATGACAGGACTTGAGATCTTTTAGCTAAGCTGGATAGACCTTCAACTGGCACCTCAGTGGTACACGACAGAGTGCAGCCTCAGAATAGGCACTGTCAGTGCCAGGTGGGTCCTAATGCTATGTGAGACGGTGGAGGATGTTAGAGGGTGCAATGGCAGCTACGTGCGGCTAATATATGGGATTTTAGTGCTGCCTTATAAGGACCTAGCTTGGTGATGGAGGAGATAGCTGGGAGAGGCACTGTACCATGATGGGGAGGCACTGTACCATGATGGGGGTAGGGCAATGTACCATGGTGGGGAGGGCACTGTACCATGATGGGGGTAGGGCACTGTACCATGGTGGGGAGGGCACTGTACCATGATGGGAGGGCACTGTACCATGATGGGGAGGGCATTGTACCATGATGGGGAGGGCACTGTACCATGATGGGGAGGCACTGTACCATGATGGGGGCATTGTACCATGATGGGGGAGGGCACTGTACCATGATGGGGAGGGCACTGTACCATGATGGGGGGAGGGCATTGTACCATGATGGGGGGAGGGCACTGTACCATGATGGGGCACCATATGAGAAAGATCTTTGCACTAGGGAGGACCTGACCTTGGGTACCTTCCAGACAGATTTGGAGGCTGTCCGAGTAGCGACAAGTGGGGGTGGCCGACTGAAGGGAGGCCACAACACCTATCAGTGTTAGTCCAAGGTGTATTTTTTTGTAAGTAGACAGGTTTGGTACTGTAGGAGCTCCTCTAGCCAAAGAATATTGGAGAGAGTATAGAGGGTGCAGGTGTGCATGCGATTCTCTGCGCCCGAGATGAGCCGGCAGGCTTTGTTGACAGCCAGTTGGATTTGGTGAAGTGCTATGGGGTCAGCAGCTGAAAAGATTATAAGGCCATAGTCAACCAGGGACATGACTGAGGATGTGACTGCCAAGTGTGGAGCTTCGGGCGGGAGGCGGTCTTTGTGGCGGTATAAGAGGCCTAAACGGATACTGACGGCTGATGTGAGAGTTTTGATGTGCTCATGGAAAGTGAGCGAGGAGTCAAAAGTAACTCCCAGATACTTATAGGTTGAGACCTGTTCCAGGGGGGACGAGTGAGTTGGATGGAATTTTAATGGGGTGCTCTCTGGCCCTGCGTTGTCGGTGCACAAAAAGCATAGATTTTGTTTTCTTAATGTTGACAACTAGTCTGCAGGCTATAAACCAGTTTTCAATCTGTTTGAACGAGTCCTGTAGGGAGAGCTGACGGGAGGAGGGGGCAGGGTGAGAGGCTACTAGAAACGCATCGTCCGCGTATAAGAGGATATTTCTGGTGCAGGAGTCAGGCAGGGCATTCAGATAAACACTGAAAAGGGGTGAACCTAGGATTGACCCTTGAGGCACCCATGAGCGTACCGGTAGAGTGGATGACAGGGTCTTGTTTATTTTAACGCACTGCTATCTATTAGTAAGATAGCTGGTGAACCAGACAAGGAGACCTTGGCCAACTCCGAGGTGTTGGAGTGTGGCCAGAAGGAGGGGGTGGGAGACCTTGTCAAAGGCCTTTGAGAGATCTATAAACACGGCCCCAGCAAGGTGCCCTCTATCCAGTGTAGAGTGCAGTGCATTGGAAAATTCTATCAGAGCTGTAGTTGTGCTATGACCCGCTCTGAACCCATGCTGTTCCCTACATAAAATGTTATAGGTGAGCAGGTACTCAGTGAATTGGTCTGCTAGGATTTTTTCAAGGGCTTTGGAGAGTGGCAGTAGAATTGAGATGGACCCGTAATTGTTAGGGGAATTGCAATAACCGCTTTTTAGAACTGGGGTCATAACAGCAGTTTTCCATGCATCTGGGAATTGGCCCAGACACAGGGATCTGTTTAGGAGGTCTGTAAGTGGGGACAGAACTGAGTCGAGAACATGGAATGGAATTTTCGTATTGAAGTTGTCCCTATTGTAGGTAGAGTCACTGAGGGTTTTGGATAGGTAGTGTTTGGCTTCTGTAGGTGTAATGACTCTGAGGTGGAAAAAGGGGGGTGCAGGTTTGGCACCAGGGTGGGTTGGATAGGGTCAAAAAAGTTCTTTGGTATTACCTGGCTAAGGTCCAAGAAGGTGGAGTTGAAGCTGTTGGCAATGATAACAGGGTCCGTGGTGACATTGCCATCAACGTTAAGTTGAGCGGGGGGCGGGGGTCATGACTTCCCATTGAGATCTTTGATGTTATCCCAGAAGTTACGTGTACTACCCCAGGAAGTGGTCAGGGTAGTTCTGTAGTGGAGTGCCTTGGCTTTTCTTATTTCCCAAGTACACCTATTTCGGGCGGCATTGTAGGTCTGCCTATCCACCTGTGACCTAGCGTTAATGGCACGATACCAGAGGATGTCTCTTTCCTTTAGCTGTTGTAGCAGGGTGGAGGTAATCCACGGGGCACTACATTTCTTGGAGGTTATATTTGTAATGGGGGCAAAAACATCACAGGCATTATTGAAAATGCTGGTGAAGTAGGTCAGGGCATTATTGATGTTGGTAGCCAGGGAGATTGGGGACCAGTCACAGTGTGCCAAGTGGTTTTTGAGTTTAGTGAGACTGCCAGGCCTTAAACGGCGATGGGAGGTGACACTGGGTGGTGGTTTTGGTAGTTGGCAGGACCAGGTGAATAGGATTGGGGAGTGGTCACTCAGGGAGTTGGGGAGGACCACTAGATCCAAGACACAGTGGGGGCAATTTGTAAGTAGTATGTCCAGCAGGCAGTTTGAACCATTGGAGGGGATGACCCTTGTGGGACTGGATACGAGTTGAGCTAGATCCAGTGAGGCAAAGATATCCTTGGCATGGGAGGCGCTGCTTGCTAACCAGTTTATATTGAGGTCCCCGGCCAGTATCCACTCCAGTTTGTGAGGGAGGGTGGCTAAGTAGTCTGCTAGGGATTGGATTGCTGCTGTTTGCGGGGGGGTTGATATATGCAACTGTGAGGATTAGCGGGGCTCTGTTTGGGTCTGGTGTGAGCTTTATCATAAGGGATTGGACATTATTGTCTGGAGCTGGAGTAGGTAGGGCTTGGTGGTGCAGATTGTCCCGGAGATAGAAGGCGCAGCCACCACCACGCTTTCCCTTTCTATCTTCCCAAAGTAGGACAAAGCCAGGGATAGTGACAAAACAGTTGGGTGTTCTTTTTGAGAGCCAGGTTTCAGTTAGAGCCAGGACATCAGGTTGACACTGCGTGATCCAGCATTGCAGGGATGCAGTTTTTCTGGGTAGGCTGCAAACGTTCAAAGTGGCTATTCACAGGCCCTGGGTGGTCTGTGACTGGTTGTGGGCTGCTGGGCCTGGACTGGGATGGATGATGCCAGACATTAGTAGTAACAGGGATATTAATCGAAGGAAGGCAGTGCGTTGGTGACGTTTATCTCGGTAGCAGTAGCAGGATGGCTTGCTAGGGGAGGAGCAGGGAATGGGCATACAGAGAAGGGCTGGGAAGGTGTGGTGTAGGAGATGGGAAGTGGGCCAAAGGGGGTGTGATGTGGAAATTGTGTTGGCAGTGGGGGGAAGGGATAGTGGGAGGTGGTGGATAGAATGGTAGAGGAAGGTGGGGTGGGGGTCTATCATGGTAAAGGAGTGTATGCGGGGTGAGCATGAGGGGTTATTATGGTGTGTGACTAATATGGTCAACAAAAGGAGTGTGACTATGGAGAGGTGGCTGGCCCTAGCTGCTCATACTTCAGTTAGTGGGACAGTCAGGTGCGGGCATAGGTAGAGCATACAGGCACCCATCATAGTGGTGGCCTCTGTGGTGCAGTGGTAGGGTTGTGGCCTTTGATGCCGATGGTGCAAGGTCCGAGACTCAGGCAATGCCACTAGGTGCGGCACCTGCTGGTAGCGATGAATGGAGTGCCAAGGCCCCCGAAAATGCTAGGCAAAATGCTAGGGTCTGGTGGTGTCAACAGCGACTCCTAGTGGTGGCAAAAGGCAGCAGGCGTGGCTGCAGACAGTGGACAGGGCAGGTAGGGTATGCGTTTCAAGAATTGGGTGGGGAAAGATGCATGGGGTGTAGGGGGACTGAGAAGGGAGACTAGCTGTGGTGGAGAGAGTCTAGTAGTAGAGAAGGGAGGTGAGCTAGAGAGTCCAGGGCATAGAGAAGAGGGGAGGACCAGAGTGGTGGAGAGGAAAGCACAGGAAGAGATATCCTCTAGTGGCAAAGCAATATAAGCCACAAAGGGGAATCTAGGGACTTAAAAAACAAGTCAGGAAGTCACATGACAGGGTGGTCCTTAAACTGAGTGTCGGGCTTGGGTGGCTGGGGCAGGCGGGGCAGTCGACGAGCAGCGTCGACAGGCTAACACCCCTACAGAACAAGCTTGCTGAGGGAGGCTCTGTCAGTTACCTGCTGTGGCAAGCGTTGGGGGGTGAGGTCCTATCCCTACAGCTGGCCCTCTATTAAGGAAGCAGTATAGTGTAGTGTAGTGCTAAAGGGCACTGAACTACAAACCTGGAGACCTGGGTTTGAATCCCATCAGCCCCACTTGCATACTGTGTGACCTGAGCAAGTCACTTAACTTCCCTGTGCTCCCAGGTCGCACCCGGAAATGAGCTCCGGCTTAGTGTGCCTTTCCTGGTTAAACAATTTCCGCTTTCCCTATTATCGGAAGAAACTGCCAATAAAATGAAACATACATTTTAAGTTGTCCATGATTTTTACATCTGAGCACTGCATTTCAAATATATGGACACCCCACACTCCTTGTAAATAAAAAAAAAATGTAATTCTAATTTGTGCGGCTTCAGGGTATGCACTGGAAAAAATGAGGGCCTTTTGGATCGTCAGGTTGTTCTAGTTATCCTGGTAGTGTTAACTAAACAGTATTCTTAGCAGGCCTAGGTTCAAATCCCAGCTAGGATATTTTATTTCTTTTGTGTCTTTCTCACTTTTAAGTTGTAATAATACCACAATCCCTTTACATAAAAATCTAATTTCAAATATGTATGACTCCAGGGTGTGCTGTACATTGAGAGAGGGTGAGTATCTTTGGGATCTCCAGGTTTCCTGTTGTTCTGGTAATGCAACTGGTAGTAGAGTGGAATGGTATTTTGTGCAGGCCTGGTCTCAAATACCAGCTAGGGCATTTAGTTCTTTCTGACTTCTAAATGGAATTTCAAATATATGCACACTGCACTCCTTGTAATAAAAAAAATACATCTTAAGTTGTCTATGATTTTTACATCTGACCATCCGTGTGTTTTTTTAATTAATTATTTGATGTAGAAGGCAGTATAGTGCAGTGGTTAAGGGCATTGAGCTGCAAACCTGGAGACCTGGGTTTGAATCCCATCAGCCCCCACTTGCATACTGTGCGACCCTGAGCAAGTCACTTAACTTCCTTGTGCTCCCAGGTCACACCTGGAAAGGCTTAGTGTGCCTTTTCTGGTTACACAGTTCCCTTCCCCCACCCCCAAACAAAAAAACAAGTTGAGCCAAAAGCGGATCCTTACGCTGAAGTTGAATAGAACGAAAATGTTGGTGTCTTTGAAAAATTTGTTTAATTTTCTACAGTAACCTGAGGTATTGAACTGGCAGTGTAATTTAGAGCAACGAGCTGTGAATTAACTTGGTACACCTAGCCAACCTGGGTTTGATTCTCACAGCATTCATTTGCATACTGTGTGACCCTGAGCAAGTCAGTTGACCTCCCCAGTGCACTTGGGTCGTCCCTGTTAGCAGACCTTGTGACCAATAAAATGGGCCTTCCCAGCGTACCAAAGACCAAAAATAAATATAAAATCCCTCTAGGAATGTACCTGGTGATTGGATGACTGGTGTGGCAGAGTGGGAAGACGAAGGGAGGAATGGTTGCTGATAGAGTGGGGTAGGGTAGTAGTTTAACAAGATGGAGGATGGGCGAGATGGGATGACACATGGGTTGGAGGAAAGGAGGGTGATTTAATTGACTGGTGGCGTGGTTGTTCAGGATGGCTGTTAGGGGCAATGATCTTCCATTCTTTTTGTTTTGTCAAGTTTCTTTCCCTCCGGTCACCACCGACTGGGGCCCCTTTGGTCGACTTACCTTATCCCCTCCAGCCTGAGGTCCTCCCATCTGTGCCTGGATACCAAACTTGCCCGTGACACACCTGATGGAGCCAATCCCCCCAGAAGGCACCCCCCCGGGGTGGGGCCGCCTTCTGCTCCATGGCGCTTTCGTCCAGCGCTCCATAGGCGGAGGCGATGTCAGAACCAGGACACAGTCGGCAGGATCCGGCAGTGGAGGTGGGGGTATGTGACATCTACTCCCCAGTCAGTGGGTGGTTTCACTTGTTCTAGCGCTTCCCCTAGGAGCCTGGACATGCAATGCCATCCAGTGCTGCTAGGCGCGCTCCTGCACCCAGCTTGCGGACAGTTGCCAAGGCTCCTCCCCTGCACCTAGCGTGAACCCCGGACTGTGGCACTCCCAGCCTCCGCTAGGAGCCGCTCATGCTGGGAAAACATCCACTCACCCTCCCCAGGAGAGGCCAGCTGTCCTCCGGATGCTCAATCCTCTCCATCCCCTGCCGACCTCCGACGACCCAAGCTCGCTTCTGAACCCGGGTCGCCGGCATGGTGCAAGATGTGGCTTCCAGCGCCTCAACCCACAGCACCACCAGGCCGCCATGATTTTCCATTCTTAATGGAAAACACCGGTAAAAAACAGAATTTGGCAGTTTTAGCACCTGGGAGCCAAATTTTCATAAAAAAATATTTACTTACACCACTTGGTCACACAAAACCCCCCACTTTGCTACAGCATTTGGTACAGACACCCCATTCTGAGCCAATTTGTTGTACAAAACATGGTGATTTGCCCTCACTTTTGAAAAAAAAATTGATTTTTTAGATTTTGTCCAATAGAATTGGTAATTTTTGAAAGCAGAAAATCATTGGCTCGAGGTTGTACGGGATTTATATGTATTCGTGGTGCAAAAGCAATAGTAGTTCCATTAAGGAAGAGACATGTCCTTTTCTAGTACTTTAGATTATTATTTTTTTCTGTATTCTGTTTATGCCTCCTCGGCCCCGACGAGGCAAGGGCTGCCCTTCTGTTGGCTTCCACCACCCCCTGTACCATCCTCTATCTCCTCGAGCCTTACCTGGCAGCAAGGGTGCCACCACAGAGTATGCCCCATGGTGGGGTCAGGAGAGGGAGGGGCGTTCCCTCCCTAAGCGCATTATCCAGTTTCTCACAGCAGGTTGGCCTGGCGACGTGGCGGGTGGGGGTGCGGTGATCGTGTGTCGCGCTTCCTCATTATGCTGCTCATTTTCTGCCTGGCTTTTCTCCCCATTATGCCCCAGGATCTCAGAAAATGCGGTCAGGCATGCGCATGGAGGTGCGCACGCATGCCGGAACCAGCGGCTCTGCATCACCCACCTGGCCTAATACCAGCCCCCCCATTTGCCCGACGCACCACTAAGCCTCCACTCAGCAGCAGCCAAGAACCAGGAAGACCAGGCTCCCCAATCTGGCAGAGGAGGCCTGCCTAGCGGTCACTCGACCCTCTCCCAGCCCCCACCCCAGCTGACCCCCAGCGGCCCAAGCTTGTTCCAAACTCAGGTTATTGGCATGGGAGATGTACGGTACTGCAAACACCTCAGTCCTCTGTGCCACTGGGCCTCTTAGATTCATTTTTATTTTTGTTGTTTGCTTTTTATTTATTTATAGTTGTTTCAGTACTTTTTTCATATTGACAGTGTACTTCCATAATATCCAAACTGTTCCATTTATGAAAGTGTAACATGTACACGAGGAAGGAAGGAAGGAAGGCGGGAGAGAGGGAAGGAGGGAGGGAAGGAAGGAAGGAGGGAGGGAGGAAGGAAGGAAGGAAACGAAACATAATGCCCAGCGGTTGGGGGGTGGGGTATGGCCAGCAGCCGAGATGTGAACAGCAGACTTTTGCAGCTCTGTGCATCCTACCCAACAAACACAGCAATCTGGGATAAAAGATTGTTAAATCTATCTACAAAAGTTAAACTGGGTTGCACTACAACTTCACGGTCAGCTACATACCGAATTTGGAGTGTTTGGTGAGATGAGTTGTCCAAACACAGCGGCACAAGGTAACGCCACCAAGCAGAAAGAGAGGCGGCCAGGCCCAAGTAAAGATGGAGACCTTCCTGCTACTAACTTGAATCAACCGTCCAACGCCACTCTGCTCAAGGCCATCCAGACAACAGATAAAAAGATGGATGATTTTACAACCAGAAAGTTGGTGGAAACGAAGCTGCAGGCAATGCAGGATGAAGCAAAGGGGGCAAACAAATCGGTGGACAAAGCTATGGCAGTGATGGTGGAACTTGTGAAGGAGAACCTTCTGCTACGATGCTGGCTGGAGAATTTGGAAAATGGGGCGTGGGCGTCCCATATTCGTATTTTAGGTCTACTGGAGGCAGTGGAAGAGGAGGATCTGTGCTGTTTTCTTGAACAATGGCTCCCGGACTTTCTGCAGCTGGAATCCTCGATCCTCATACAGCGGACCTACTGTGTGACTCCTTGTGGTGCCCGACATCACGCGGATGCAACGCATCTTCAGGCCCGTACAATTCTGGTAGTTTTGGGCTTCATTAAAAAACGAGACTTCGTCCTGCAAGAGGCAAAAAAGTGTAGCCCATTTAGTTGCCAAGACTCGCCTACACATATTTTTCCGGATCTCAGTTTCGCCACCCGGCAACAGCATAAAGGTTTTGATGGGGTGCGATCAAAACTACGCCAGTTCAGAGTCCACAATATACTATTAATGCTGGCGAGTCTCACGATTGTTTATGGCAACAAGACCCATCACTTCTCTGATCCAGTGGAAGCTGGGAAGCTGCTCGCTAAAATTGAACAGGACTGTATGGCCTGTGGCTCAGATTCAGATTCGGATGTGAAGGAAAATCCCCGAGGTATGGAGGGATGAGATTTTGAAGGCCGAAGACAGAGAAGGCAAAAAAAAAAGGACTTGGAAACTATAATTGTAACTGTTTGATTCCCCATTGTTGCGGACACTTATTTTCTTTTGGGACATTTTGAGGGGATGAAGGGGTTGTTGTAAACAAATGTCATGTTGGCAAAACTTTATTATACAGGTCCCAATACAGTGGGGGTTCTCCGTGTAAGCGTCTTTGCTGACGTAGTTTTCTTTTTCCCTTCCCTCAAGCCTCAGTTTTTGCTCAGTAGTATGGTGTCTACCCTTGTGGTAAGAACTCTCAACTTTTTAGGCACTGACCACTGACCTGGGGCTCCTCAGTTAATTGTTAAATGTTTTCAACCTAATGTTTAGCTGTTAAAGCAGCAGTGCAACGACAAAAGTTATTTCAAAAAGCTAATTTTCTGCTGTGGTTATAAAAAATATTGGCAGAACTGTTGATTTGGGTTTTCTGGATGCCTCCTATGCTGTGTACTGTACATCTGCATTTTTGTCTAAACTCTTATCCTCCTCGGGTCCTCAGTATTATTTCTATGCAAAAATGAGGCAGCCATCTTTTTTTCTTGAGAAATAATTACTTTAAAATGTTCATAAAATTCTTAAATTATAATGAAAACTGAAAAGTTCACCACCAAAATAAACTGGAAGACATCTGGCATCAATTAGGAAGAAAAAAGGTGCGGTCAAATTTTAACCCATTTTTGTTGCACTGCTGCTTTAATGCTGTTTATAGTTAACACTGGCTAAATCTAGTCGGGTGATGGAGGGAGGATGGATTTTTTTAGTCTAATGTTAGAACTGTACAGGATATCGCAGAGCTGGGTGAATGCTCCGATTCTCAAGTTGAATTTCCTATTTTAGGATGTTGGGGATCTTACACCTACTAAAATGGATGCTATTTGGGAACTGTGTTTTTACCTCTCCTGGTATATCCCCACTCATGGCAGCAATAGCCTACGAAGTGATTTAAAGTAATAAAATAATTGTACTTAACCCTCTCATGATGCATCAAATGTAGGAGTGCTAAGACACCGCTGATGTTACCATTAATATTTACTGTCCTGCGGGCCATGCTTGTATTGACTGATATTGAAAAATCAATATCTATAAGTTTAAAAAAGTGTGGTTGGAAGGAAGCAACGTTAGTAATAATTATCATGCAACATTTAAAGAAATATTTATAATACTGTAGGAGGCTGAGAAATTAGATTGCTTCTATTGGTTAGATTTGGTTCCATAAACTATCGGCAGTTAAACCAACATCGAATATGATTAACATCATCATCATCATATAAATTTTTTTGTTTTTAATTCTATTTATTCACCCCTCACCTTGGCCCCTCTCCAGCGAAGTCACTCAATGATGCGACTGTTCCCGTCCTGTCTGAAGCCCCCGATAGCCTATCTTCGGTGAAGGGGGACCCCTCCTCCAGCACAGCTAGCCCGACCCTCCAGATCTGAGTCCCTGGGGAAGGACCACCACCACCTTCTGGTGCTCTATCTATAGTACTGGAGGGCTGCTGGCTTGGAGGAAGGACTGAGGAGAGTGTTCTGGAGCCCTATGTTGGATGTGGTGTCGTGATCTCTGGGCCCGTCTTCGCCTACCAATGGTGGGAGGGGTAGAATTTCCTTAAGTGGTGTTTTAGTCCCTCCCCCTGAGCTCGGATGTTCAATGATGCCCCCCAACGTCCGACGCAGCGCTATCCCCTCTACTCCAGCTATAAGCTTGAGCAGCGCCTCCGGCTTCCACCAGGGGTCACTGCTGTGCTGGGCAAGCCCTGGATCCCTCCCCAGAGAGAGGAGAACTGTCCTCCGGATACTTGATCCTCTCTTTCTCTCCTCTGCCGACCCTCAGCGGCCTCTGCTCATTCCCGAACACGGGTCGCTGGCGTGGCGCAAGGTATGGCATCCAGCGCCTCAACCCTCAGCGCCACCGGGCCAGCATCTCATCGTATATATTTGATGAAGGCTCAAGTAAAGCAAAACTGGATGTTCTCCCAAGGAACGATTTATACGTTGCAATAATTTAAAACAATTATTATATTTATTAATTTGAAAATTGGTAGCTGGGAGAGGCATACTGAGCCGAGGCTCATTTCCAAGTCTGACCGGGGGAGGGGAACAGGAGAAACAGCAGTACAATACATGAAACAAGTCAATGGAGCAGGGTGGAACAAATCAGTTTGTGAGCTGGTGGTCAGTTTGGCAGCTAGCTTTAAGAATCTGGTAGCCAAAACAGTACTTACAGTGGCCATCCTATTTAAGGGCTAAAACAATTCCTTTGTAAGCAGGTAGCTAAAGGTGACCAGTAACTTTTAAAATCTGACAGCCAAACCAATTTGTTTCGTAGTCATTGGCCACTTGGCTACCTGATTTGTCCCACCCTGCAATGAAGCAGCATTAGGTAAATAAGTTGGTACATAAATGAGTAGGTACAAAAATAACATTGTTACAGAAAAAAGTATGGTCACAGCTCAGTCTGCGACGTCAACATAGAACCATAGAAACATAGAAGTTGATGGCAGATAAGGACTGCAAGGCCCATCCAGTTTGCTCATTTCTTGTACCTTATGAATGTGCCATAGGCCTGTACTCTGTTAATGGCCTATCTATTCATACTCATCTGTATTGCTCCCTTATGCCTATCCCATGCCTGTCTGAAGCCCTGCACTGTATTCATATCTACCACTTCCTGAGGTAGGCCATTCCAGGCATCCGCCACCCTTTCTGTGAAAAAGAACAACCTCACATTACCCCTTAATCAACCTCTCTCTAATCTCATGGTGTGTCCTCTTGTCCTGCTATTTTTCTTATATTGAAACATGTTAGACTATTTCACCTTGTTAATGCTCTTAAGATGTTTGACTGTTTCGATTATATCACCTCTCTCCCTCCTCTGCTCTAGGGTATACATATTGAGCTCTGTTAATCTGTCCTCATATGTTTTCTGATGCAATCCCTGCACCATTTTGTTTGCCCTTCTCTGGACTGCCTTCATTTGGTTAATGTCCTTGTGAAGATGTTGCCTCCAGTACTGCATACAGTACTCCAGATGGGGCCTAACCAGTGTCTTGTAAAGAGGGATTATTACCTCCCTCTTACGACTTGCGATACCCCTACTAATGCACACCAACATCCCTCTAGCCTTACCTACTGCATTAGTGGTCTGCTTGGATGATTTCAGGTCATCGGTGATGATGATGCCCATGTCTCCTTCTTCCCTTGTGATTGCCAGCCACTCCCCTCCCAACCTATAGGTGGCTTCAGGGTTTCTCTTCCCTATGTGCACGGTCTTGCACTTCGCGTTAAACCCCATTTGCCACTCTTCCGACCATTTTGCCAGTTTAGCCAGATCTCTTGTCATTCTGCCCACCCCATCTGGATCATCTACTCTGTTGCAGATTTTGGTGTCATCTGCAAACAGACAAACCTTACCCTCTAGTCCATCTGCAATATTACTGATGAAGATATTGAAGAGAACTGGCCCCAGGACTAATCCCTGAGGTACCCCACTTGTGACTTGCATCCCCACCGTTCTCTGTTTTCTGCCCGTCAACCAGTTTGCCACCCAGCTGACCAACTTCTGGCCCACCCTGACCCTACCCAGCTTATTAATCAATCTTCTATGTGGAACAGTATCGAAAACTTTGCTGAAGTCAAGGTAGGTGACATCAACTGCTCCCCCTTGGTCCACCACTCTGGTTACCTAGTCAAAGAAATCTATGAGATTAGTTTGATAGGATCTTCCTGTTGTAAACCCATGCTGTCTTGGATCCTATGCTCCTATGGATTCCAGGTGTTGCACTATCCTTTCCTTAAGGAGTGCCTCCATAATCTTGTCCACTACTGAGGTAAGACTGACTGGTCTGTAGTTCCCTGCCTTCTCCCTGCTACCACTCCTGTGGAGCGGGATCACATGAGCCCTTCTCCAGTCTTCTGGGACCTCTCCTGTGCTCAGAGACTCACTAAACAGTTCTGATAATGGCTCTGCTAGTTCCATCCTTAGCTCCTTTAGTACCCTGGGATGTATGCCATCAGGTCCCATTGCCTTATCCACCCTCAGCTTAGCAAGCTCTTGTAGGACCCTTTCCTTTGTGAAGGGACTAGTGTACACCTCCCTCCCCCCTGTGTCCATGGTGCTGAGCTGTGGGCCCTGCCCTACCTTCTCTTTAGTAAATACTGAGCAGAAGTATCTATTTAGGATAAATGCTTTTACCTGGTCCTCCTCCTCACACTCCCCCTTATCCCCTTTGATCTTAGCAGTACCCCCCTCTGGACTTTCTCCTTTCACTCATATATCTATAGAAAGTCTTGTCACCTTCTTTTACTGTTCATGCTAGTGTTTCCTGGGTTTGGTCCTTTGCCTGCTTACTGCCTTCCCTGCTTCTCTTAGAGAAGTTTGGTATGCCCGCCTATCTTCATCCCATTGCATTCCCTTATATTTCCTGAATGCCAGACTTTTGGCTCTGACCTTTTCTGCTACTGTTTTTGAGAACCAAAGTTTCCTCCTTCTTTTGCTGTTACTTTTCTCTCTAACACAATGGGACGTTGCTTCAGGTATTGCATCCTTAATGCTTGCCCACTTTGCTTGTACCCCCTCACCTGTATTTCTTCTTGCCAGGGCTAGCTTAACTCTGTTGGCGGAAGTCCCATATTTTTGCCTTGGAATGGGATGATTTAGTTCTAGTGGCCAAATTGAACCATACCATGTGATGGTCACTGGCCCAAAGGTGACCGTCTCTACCTGTAGATCTGTGATCCTTTCCCTGTTAGTCAGTACTAGATCTAGGATAGCCCTTTTTCTTGTGGGTTGTTCTACCAGATGTTTGAGGCCCTCCCCCTGCAGGGAATACACTATGTGTCTAGTTCTGGCAGATATTCCTGCTGGTATTGACCAATCTGTATCTGGCAAGTTGAAGTCTCCCATTATCAGAATCTCCCCTTTAGCTGTCATGTTTTGTATATCTTTTAACAGTAATGAGTCTATGTCCTCCTCCTGGTCTGGAGGCCTGTAGGCAACCCCAGTTCGTATGGCTGTCCCATTTCCTGTTTCCAGGGTGACCCATAGTTCTTATGGCTCCTTATGTGTATTCTGAATTTCTGTAGCTTTGATATTTTCATTGACATAAAGGGCCACTCCAACCCCCGTTTTTCACCTTGGTCTCTTCTGAACAGTACATAGCCGGGTACTGAAGTCTCCCAAGTGTTGTTACTGGTGAATCATGTCTCACTAATGGCTATTATGTCCAGTTTAGCCTCTGTCATTGTTGCCTGCAGGTCTGGGATCTTGTTTCCCAGACTGCGAGCGTTTGTGTACGTGATTTTCCATTGGCCAGATTTCAGTGTGTTAGTTGTTGGGCGAGGTCCACTTGACAGACAGCCCTAAAAGCTTTAGCCTATATTCATAAATAAGTAGCCAGGAAAATTAAGAAAGACTGTAACATAAGCATCAATTTTAAAGCTATTGTACAGAGTTTAGGTAAATCTTAATCACAATCTCATTGATATGTGGTGGGTGGAGAAAGAAGTTAAAATCTGATACCTATAAAGTGTATCGCTATAGTCCACAAACAGTATACATTCTGATCAAAACAGGGAGGTTAGCCACACTTGAATAGTCTGGTCCTTGCCAAGTTTGCTTGCTCACAGTCTGTTTGCTGTAATTGAGGAGGGCGAGCTGTGTTCGCCAGCAGAAACAATTAAGGCATCAGTATCCGAAGTCAGAAGACAAATGTTTTGGCGGCTGAGGTTGGGTGGTGACACTTCTTAGAAATGCAGCTAACTGACATGGATCATAAAATAAATACCTGTTAGAGTCCAAGAACAGGCCTTACAGAGGTACGAGAAAGAGAAACGGTCGCCAAATGTGTTGAACTTCAGATCTGTACAAGAGAAAGCATCTACTTCGGGCTTGTGTCATGTACTTAGATCATGGGATATATAAACTTTGGGATTATGAAAGCTGAAACCCCTTTCAGCCGCACTTGCTGTGTTATAAATTCTCGATCGCTCTCTAGCGCAAACTAAATCAAGGTTTCGGAGTTTGCTTGGAGGTATCAGGAGCAGCTGGAGTAGATGGAGCAATGACAGCCTGTGATTGTTTAGAGTGTCTTGGAAGGCAGAATACTTTAAGTACTGGGGACATAGTATCACTTGCGTAGCCCAGGGTAGAAGAGAACAATCTCATGTGATTTTTTTTTTTGTGTTTGTTTCTAAAAGTGGTAAGCCCACTATTCTCAGATTATTCTTTTCTGACACAGTTCTCTAAATTCCCAGGTTTACATGCTTGGGTGATATTGTCTCATAAAACAGATGAAAGAAGTGAGTGCAGTGTTTGATTCAATTTTGGTTGATAATTTTTTTTTTTTTTGCTCTTTAGACATTTTCTGTGAGTGTTTTCTCAGTGTCAGTTCCACGGCTTCACACCATGTGACACTGGATTCCCATTTAGAGTCCAGCTTCTGTACTGCCTTCAGGAGAGTAGTGTAAGACTTCCTGATGACCTCAAAAGAATCCAGTTTTGAAGCTACCAGAGAAGACATTAAAGTTGCAGTGCCTTTTTGTACGAGACTGGCCTTTGGGTCTCAGCCACAGCTGATGCACCAACCCTCCCGGGGCTACTGAGACTGTACCGCCAAGCAATTTGTCCATGGGACCTAAGTGCTCCTTCTTATAGGATTTACCAGGTCAGACGGTGACTGACTAAACTCTTTCCTTTTCTCCTTTATTTCTCCTGGAACTGCCCTCTTTTTTTTTAATTGGACAATTTTGAGAGGTCAATAGGAGAGGGATCCTTTTGAAAGGTTTTTAAAGAGCAACTCTGCACGTCAGCATGTGCTTCCATAAATACGATGTTTCAGCTGTTACAATTTACTAGAGAATATATATTTTTTTTTACAATTTCAATGTTCCTTTCCAAGTTTACAGCACCTCTTGGTAGTTCATCTAAAAAGTCTGTACAGAAAACATCTGCCTGTCCCGTTAACCTCAAAGTGCCTTTCTTTATGACATCAAAGTGCTCACCATGACAACAGACTGTGATGTCACAAACAGCAAGTATGTGGTTAGCAGGGGCGAGTCGGATACATTTTGAAAGGCTCAGTGAAATAATTACTGTATTAGCTGACATTATTCAGTAGATCAACAGCAGGTGAGAGTAAAATATATAATAAAAAAACTAGAAAATAATAACGTTAAACATAATTGGTGTAAATCTAGTGTTTGTAAGCTTTTTATTATAATGCAGAGTTTCTTTTCAAAGTCAAATATTTGGGAGAGAGGTAGAATCAGACACAATTAATTCAAGCATTCTGCAGAACAACACTAACACACAGTCTCCTATTCCTGACTATCTTGCTTTTTTTAGATTAGTTTCAGACCGTGATGTTAAGTAAGCGATAAGACCTGACAGGGTTGGGGGTGTTGGAGGGACACATTCCCACCCAGAGAACAGTGAGGCCCAATGCCACAGGCAGAGGGCCTTATAGCCACTGAAAAGTCCTGTTTAGGGGTATGCTGTCTCGACAGCGACACCCACACACCGAACCCCCCCCCACAGCGAAACCGTGACAGCGGCTGTATTTGCAGTGATGGGGATTTCACTACAATGGACTTTGTGGTGATGGGGGGAATAAATCTAACTCCATTGTCTATGCAACATGGAGTTAGATATCTATAGTAGAGGGGATGCGGGGGGGCACAACCCCCCACATGGGTGTGTGGGGGCACAGCCCTCCCACATTGCCACGATCGAGTGTGGCCGTTGGTGTCAGAGTGCTGCCGGTTGTTATGGGGACACATCAGTGTTGGGGGTGTTGCTGGTGACGGGGACTTCGCTGTGCAGAATGGCTCACTGGTATCATGGATCCCTGTTTAGGTAACAGCCCCCTCCCCAGCCACCAGACTGAGATTACCATCACTCTGCATCACCCCCAAAGTGAGACTTAAAGAGCAACTCTGATGGCCGGCCCACTGGTGCAATGGTAGTGCTACCACCTGTGGAGCCGATGACCGCAGTTCAGGAGCGGACCTCCGACGTCAGAGGGTTGGCCTTGGGGGAGGAGGCTGAGCGTTCAGGGGACTGCTTGCCTTCTCCAGGGGAAGGGAGAGTATCTGGTACCCGGCACCTACCAACCTCTAGTGATGCGTGGAGGGGTACGGCAGTCCAGGACCATGCTGTGTGCTTGTGGGGGTGGAGACCAGTGGACCTCTGCATGTCAGGGGTGGGAATTAGCCCGATCATGTGCCGTCATTGCACGTCTGGCATCACTCCAGCAAGGGGGGGGGCACATAAGGTAAAAACACCACAGGACAAGTCCATGATGCCCAGGATCCCGTCAAGTTTCGGGACCCAGCCAATATGGGAGAGGTCCCCGGAGCAACCAAGGCCAAAAATACAATCATAAAAAGAGCAACTCTGAACCTCGGCATGTACGTTCACAAACATGATCTTTCGCTTATTACAGTTTATCAGAGAATACCTTTTATTCAGTTTTCCCTTTCCAGGGTTTATAATTCTGTTTTTTTTTTTTTTTTTAATTATTGTTTGGTAACTGGGTAGGGCCCACTAGGCACAAGTGCCTTTTTTTCCAAGGGTGACCCAGGAGCACTGGGGAGGTTAAGTGACTTGTTCAGAGTCACACAGTATGCAAGTGGAGGTTGTGGGAACCAAACCCAGGCCTACTGGATGTACGATGCTCCTTCACAGCTTGTTGCTCTAACCTCTAGCTATACTGCCAGACCCAGGTAGTCTGTCCAAAAGGAATGTATAAAAAGTGTTTGACTGTCCCCAGCTCTCCTCATAGTGAGCCTTTTGTTTATCGCACAATAGGGTCGACCATGAAAGCAGACTGTGATGTCATGAATGAGTATGAAGTCAGCTGGGGTAATTTGGATGCTTTATGAAATACTCAGTGAAATGTGTACTGCATTATCTGAAGCATTTAGTAGACCAAGAACAGGAAAAAATGAAGCAAAAAATTAGAAAACACGTTAAACTAATTTGTTATAAATCTAATATTTTAAAACTTTTTATCTTTTTTTACGTAGCTTTATGCCTCTGCAAGCCATTACCCACTCCTTACTTTGGGCCCCTGTTGGTCCTCAACCCAGATCCCCCCCACCATCGTACCAGTGGGGATCTACACAGTGCACAGCACAAGGAGCTGACAGCCATTGCTCAGACATGGCCCTTACTATTTTGTGTGTTTTGTCCATTCCCCAGTCCCTCCCGTCTTCCTTGATGTCAGACGGTGCCCTGGCAGCCTCAGTCACAGCAGCGCACATTGGGCTGATGTCGCCCTCAGTGAGGGAGCAGGTTCTCTGGATTGCCACTAGGTGCTGCTGTGCTAGAGTCTAGACCCCTTCCTTCCCAGGCCGGCTCATGCTTCCCCTCGGGAGCACTCCCCAGCCCTGATCACACTGATTCTGATGCTCTCCGAGCACACTTCCAAACCCGAGGCACTAGTACAGAAGCAAACACGCTTCCACCGAGCCACTGGGGAGCCCTTAAGCTTTTTATCTTATTACAGATTGCAGGAGCGTCCCCAACCAATCACAGCACTTCCTTCAGTTGTGCGTAAGTACCTCATGCACTGACATCTTTAGATTTTTAATTTTTTTTGTTGACTGGGTAAGTGCACTAGACAAATCCTGCCTATTTTCAGGCACGACCCGGGGGAGGGGGGATACAGATGAATGCCAACTGACCTTGAACCAGATTAAGCTGTTGGTGGTATTTTTAGTGAATGAGGGAAATTTGGCCAGGACACCAGGGAAATTCCCCTACTCTTTTCGATAAGTGCCATGGGATCTTTAACATCCACCTGAACTACCACCAATCCAGGCAGATGGGACCTCGGTTTAAGGTCTCATCCGAAAGACAGATTATCCGAAAGACATCTGTAACAGGCTTCTCGATGACCACTGCTCGTGCCACAGTAAGGGGCTGCAAAAAAAGACTTTTTTTTTTTAATCACGGCAAGATGTATAATAAATGTATAGGGGCACAAGGAGGGCCTCTGGATTATGAGAGTTTCGTCTCTTGCATCCTTAGGACACCAGAACTGTTCTCCCTCGGTTCACAGTTCACTTGCCCTAAGAACGCACGAAGTGACACTCTGATATCCACAAGATGCCCTCCTAGTTCCCCTATAAGCTTACAGTAGATCCATTCTAGTAGAAAGTCTGACTGGGCTGAATGCTCTGTCTGCCTACCACCATCCAGGAGCAATACTAGTTCACAAGGCAGGCAGATGGAATCGGGGTGGACAAGACCCTAATTGACATGGGTGCTTTCTTTCTGTGATGTCATTAAAGGCTGCCAGTCAATTTTTTCCCCCTTTAATAGCTCATTCACTATGCAGTGCTGAGCTGGGGAAGGAGGGGGACGATGTCGCCTGGTCCCTGACAGCACCAATGCTGCCCCCTTCCCACCTTCACCGCAGAAGGTACTGAAGCAGCATGCAGACAGTGACTCTTGCTCTCAGTCCTTCACTGTGTTTCCTGGGGCCAGGATTTGGGCTACCCCTTGTGAAACTGGGCCTCCCACACAGTTACACAGTATGCTACTTACTGCATTACCAGTTCAGACCGGAACACTGCTTCAAAGACGACTGGAAACGAAGCATTCTTTGCATTATTTTCCCTTTTGACTTGCATTTGCCACAAAATCCTCCTTATTTAAAAAGAAAAATAATGTTGAAATGTAAGATTACGTTGTATTTTTTTGTCACTAAAGCAGAAATTTCTGTGGGAAACGGCAGGATGTCAGGTTCTGGTTAGTCACGGCACTGTTTTCCTCCTACTAACAAGAAAAGACATTCTGTCATTGTACGCAGTGCTTGCATCTCTTTCCAAAAAGACTTCATATAGAGTGTGTGTGGGGGGGAGGAAGAATGAATGAATAATGACTCAGATGATACCAGAATGCTGTGGGCCACAGTGATGAAAGGCATTTTCACAGATCCCTACAGAATGATATATCTATATAGCTACATCTATCAATCTATCTCTCTAGCTACAGACAGTATCTATTCATCTATCTATCTATCTATCTATCTATCTATCTGTCTGTCTGTCTGTCTGTCTGTCTGTCTGTCTGTCTGTCTATCTTCTCTATCAACAGTATCTATCTATCTACCTACAGACAGTATCTATCTGTCTGTCTATCTATCTATTATCTATCTATCTACCTCTCTATCTACAGACATATCTATCTATCTACCTATCTACCTCTCTATCGACGGTATCTATCTATCTATCTATCTATCTATCTATCTATCTACAGACAGTATCTATCTACCTATCTATCTACAGACAGTATCTATCAATCTATCTATTTGTCTGTCTATCGATAGTATCTATCTATCTATCTGTCTGTCTATCGACGGTATCTATCTATCCATCTATCTCTATCTACAGACAGTATCTATCTATCTATCTACAGACAGTATCTATCTATCTACCTACTGTATCTGTCTATCTATCTATCTATCTCTCTACCGACAGTATCTATCTATCCATCCATCTATCTACAGACAGTATCTATCTATCTACCTACCTACTGTATCTGTCTGTCTGTCTATCTACCTCTCTACCTCTCTACCGACAGTATCTATCTATCTATCCATCCATCTACAGACAGTATCTATCTATCTACCTATCTATCTACAGACAGTATCTATCAATCAATCTATCTATTTATCTATCTGTCTATCGACAGTATCTATCTATCTGTCTATCAACAGTATCTATCTATCTGCAGACAGTATCTTTCTATCTATCTATCAAGAGTATCGATCTATCTATCTACAGACAGTAGATATCTATCTATCTACTTATCTATCTACCTACAGACAGTATCTATCTACAGACAGTATCTATCGATCTATCTCCATCCATCACACATATATATATATATATATATATATATATATATATATATACACACACTCAATAGGGGTGAGTGATTAATGAGTGAGATAAAACAGCGTATCATCCACTGCAGTGTGATGATATGAGTCATTTACACACACAGGTCACAAAAGGTCACTGATATCATCACCCTAGGCAGCTTTCCCCTCAGCATGAAAGAAACACCTGTGCTGTTACCATAGACACAAATGCAGAACTACCTGAGAGGTCTCACTGCTGCCTACAGCGAACTCAGTGAGCATTACAAAACACACCTATCCCCCCCTCCCCAACTTCCAGCTCATTACTGTGATGCTGTCAACTTGATGCAGCCAGAATTCCAAACAGCACAGGTTCACATAACAGTCTAAACTACTGCCTGCAGCTAACTCAACTACCACTGAAACATACTCTCACTTGTTCCTCAAACTCTGATTCTCATCCATTACAATTACTGTGACAATTTCAACTTCACTGCAGCCAGAATCCCAAAGAGCACAATTTCACAGAACACTCTGCCTGCAGCTAACTTAATTACCATTGAAAACAGTATCAGCTGTTCTGACACTCTGCCTCTCAGTTCATTACAATTACTGTGATGCTTTTAACTTCACTGCAGCCAGACTGCTAAACAATACAGCTTCACAAAAGTATGTTTCTCATTCCTATCTAAAACTAACTCATTTAGCATTGCAAAACACACTCATGTGTCTCTCAGAGTTTATAACACTGCCAGCTCATTCAGAAAAGCTCACAAACAGAATGAGCAAACACATTAACAGGAACAGAACACAAGACAGCATAACAAAACTTCTGAAACTCTTGGCCCTATTAGATATATTTCATCACATGATGGCATATCATAGTTATGAGAAGGTTGTCACCCCCTGCATCGTGAGCTTGGATATCTCACCTGCAGGAGTGACAATATTTGCCATATCACACTCATGCCCATCATGTATCCCATATATATATATATATATATATTTATACAATGGGGCTGAGTGATAAATGAGTGTGATAAATCATGTTATTTTCACAGGCATTTGATAACTGCAAGAACTGACATTTATCACACCCCCGAAACCCGCGCTAAACCCGCACAAAGCCGTGCAAAACCATGCAATCGCACAAAGATGTGCAAAGCCGAGCAAAGCCATGCAAATGGTACATTTTGCAACAGTGAGGCCCCATTGCATAAATAGGACACACGATGTGCACATCGTGGAATATAAAAAATATTTTCACTCCTGCCTCGTGAGCACTGTATATTTCACTCGAACCTTTGGCACTCGTGAAATGTCCAGGCTCACTCTGCAGGAGTGAAAATATTTTCCATATTCCGCTCGTGCCCATGGTGTATCCCATATATCATATCTATATCTACACACACACACACACACACACACACACACATATTTATATATAGTTATATTTATGCACTTGTCAGGATAGTTTATGGGACTTATCAATGATATTTGTGATCCCTGCAGACCTAGGGTGAGAATATCGTAGTACTCTCACTCTAGGTCCCCACAGACAAAAACACTCTCACTCTAGATGCTGATTGGCTGAAGCCGGCAATGTGAGGAGCATGGTTCAGTTTTGAGAATGACCAGCTCACTCACGCACTGACTCCAGTACAGCATTAACGGCCTACCCCATACAAAACCAAACTAGTTTAAAATCACTTTCTTTTTCATTGCAAGCAGCTGTAACGGACTTATCTGCACAAATCTCCCCCATAAAACACACGCACACATATGTAAATATTTTATATATTCTTATTTTGGGCCCACCATGACACAAACTTGTAAGACCACATTAGGGTTGGTTCATTGTCCCCTGGGGTGTGATACAGAAGAGGCACACTCATGAGTCCTGTGTAGGACGAAACATGTGTCTGTGTCTTCTGTTCTCAACCTTTGAGGGTTGTGTGAGAGGCCCGTTGGCACCATCATTCCTGCTTAAAGCAGAACCAGTCGAAATCTTCATGGTGCTTTGCATATATATATATATATATATATATATATATATATCCCATTATGCTTTGATTTATGGGGATATGTGTGATTATGTATTTTACATATATGTGTGTGTGTGTGTGTGTGTGTGTATATATATACACATACTGTGTGTGTGTATATATATATATATATATATATATATATACACATACAGTATATTCTTTGCAAAAAGCTGTCTAATGCACCAGTTATGGTTCAATTTAATGCTACAAAAGTAGGGAAATGTGGTGGTAGTGTTTCCAACCCAACTCCCCTCGCACAGAGCTGACTTTAGCATGGTGCAAACTGTACATCTACACAGGGCTCCAAGACCAGAGGGTCCCCCCAAAAGCCTCAGCTGTCCAGTTGGCCACCTTTCTTCCTGATCCTCTGTTTTAATTCAAGTGAAGTGCAAAAATGACACAACACTAGAGGAAAATGAAGATATAAGGAGGCCATGGTAGGGGTGAAGATGTTCCTTGGGAAGTTCATGACTTCTGCTATGGGGCCCCAGCAAGGAGGCTCGCACCGGGCCCTGGGATAGCTAGGACAGCACTGCCCCAGCAGCAAAAGGACAAGACCACACAAGCTACTATGGACAGCCATCATCAAGACAAACAGCATACAACTGTTTCCAGATGACACAAATGCAGTAGCACAGATGTGCTACCTTCATGGATTTGTAACTGTGATACACACACCACAAGGCATTCACAGCCACTTCTGACTGCAGACAGAATTCCTTGATACTAAAATCAGAACATGCTTATATGTGCAGAAGCATAGGCACCTGCTGCCACTGATACAAATCAATGATACCCAAATTGCAAGAGTTATTTTGTCTGCAGAAGCATAAGTTCCTAATGGGCCTGCCATTATGCAGCTGCAAGACATACACATCGACCTCTGGCTGCAGAAGTGCAGGCACCACAGAATTCATGATACCAAAATTGCAACAGTCCTGTCTGCACAAGTGCAGGCCCCTGACAGGCCTATGCCTCTTTAGCCACATGTGTAAGACATACACACCGACATCTGGCTGCAGGAGGGCAGGACCCTGTGGGGTCTGCACTTAAGTAGCTGCATATAGAAAATCAAGCAGTAGTGTATCCAACTATGTAATGAAGTAGCAACCACTACCCTCTTAGACCAGCAAAAAGTACCTGTCTTTAACAAAATCTGAGCTTTCAAAGGTAACATTTTACTTTTTTGGGGAAATGCCACCCCTAGGCAAAACTGCTACTCCCTTGAAAAAATTCTAGCTCCCCTGCTGAAACCATGATACCCACATTGCAACAGTACTTCTGTCTGCAGAAGCTCAGGTCCCCAAGAGACCTGCACTTCTGCAGCCACAGGTACTCATGAATGCTGTACAACATATACACTTATGTGACTACATAAGCACATCTGGGGCCTATGCTTATGCAGCTGCAGATACAAATCCATGAGTATCACAGTTTTTTGCAAAGAATTTCCTTTCTGAGATAGTGGGGAAGGAAATTGTTTAACCAGGAAAGGCACACTAAGCCAGAGCTTGTTTCCAGGTGTGACCTGGGAGCACTAGGAAGTTAAATGACTAGCTCAGGATCCCACAGTATGCAAGTGGGGGCTGATGAACTTCAAATCCAAATCTTCTTGGAACTGTAAATTAATTTTAATATAATCAGTTATCTTGGGCATATATAAAATAAATAAATAAGGTTTTGAAGGCTGACATGTTAGTGCACCAATTATTATCATTGTGAGGGAATAAAACATATTAAAATTAAGAATCCCTCTATGTATTTTGGGCATTCATTTTCACCACACATTAGCACCCTGTTTGTGATTGCTGTGATGGCAGATTCAGACACGAAGAAAGGGTGAGTAACTGTAGTGCATTTTTGTATCTACGCCTCCAAAAAATCTTATTTGAATTGCATCTAAAATTTGGAATAACAATATGATGTTTGAATGTTGGAACGTATTCCGCATGCGATTTATAAAAAAATTGCTCACAAGAATTGTACTGTACAGTTTCACATTGTGGTTTTATAAGGTTATATACAGTATTGAGCTTGTCACTTTGAGATGGAAACACTTTGCCTATTGGTCATTTTTGAAGTGTATCATATAGCACAAGGTGTATTTAAGAGTTCACTGGAATTAATTACTCCCCCCCCCCCCCCGGATGCAGAGGGTGTATACCCTCAAAGCAGTTTGGAACTGTTGTTTGTATGTTTAATAAATGAAAGTATAATTTGCCTTATATCCCGAGTTCTGTCATATCACTTATGTTTTGTTTCTCTTGGCAACCTGGGAGCACTAGGAAGTTACGTGACATGCTCAGGATCACACATTATGCAAGTGGGAACTGATGGGATTCAAACCCACGTCTCCAGGTTTGTAGCTTGGTGCTCTTAACCACTATGCTATACTGCCTTTTCTGCCTAGTGGAATCATATCCTCATTTAGGAAGGTCCATTTGGGACCTGCCTGAACAGATGCAGACATACAGGGCACTCTGGGTCCTGTACTTCCATGTGGCTGTGGATATCAATAATTCGTGGGGCTATCTGGTGGGTTGCAGAAGCGCAAGGCCCTCTGTGCCCCGTGATTCCATGTGGCTGCAGATACAGATATGCAAGGCAAACAGTCCATCTGTCAGCTGAAGGGCTGGGCCCTCTGTCAGCCATGGGTGCAGGTGTGCAGGGGCCTATGCCAAGAGAAGATTTCTCTTCATTTTATGATACTTGGGCCCGTGCAAGCACCCCTACGCATTCCCTTCATGGGCTGGAGACTGGTGCTACTTGACTGTGCAGTTCTCCCAACCTTGGCCCATCCAGCTGGCTCACTGAGCAAGCCTCTCATCTCAGATCATCTGCACAGGATCACAAGGCACTACTTGCAAGGGTAAAGACTTGCACTACACACAACGTCTCTTAATAATAATTTTTAAAAAACACTCTGACCCCAAATTTTCAAGACAGTCATTTTAAAACTCCCCCTTATAAATATGACATGTAGCATTTATGAAATACTGGCTGAAACATCACTTAACATAGAAACGTAGACTTTGACGGCAGACAACGATCACTTGGCCCACCTAGTCTGTCCATTTCCCTACCTAGAGGATAAGCTGCAGATCCTATTTAACCAACAGCCTATTTCTTCCTACCCCCACAAACATTGCCTTATGTCTGTCCCATGCATTCTTGAATTCTCCCACAGTTTTAGACCCCACAGTCTCCTCAGGAAGGCTGCTCCATGCGTCCACCACCCTCTCTGTGAAAAAAATACTTCCTCACATTGCCCCTGAGCCGTCTCCCCTCTATCTTCATGCCACAAGGGCCTTGTTAGTCACCCGGTGCCCTCATTTCACAACCACATGATAAATATACAAAATTGCTCGTAAAGTTACCCCCCATGGTCTATAATGTAGTGCGTCACCGCACTCTCCCTGTCATCGCATCATAAAGATGCCAGAGCGCAGGGCGGCGTGGGGTGGATCTAAACACCGGGGGACCTGGTAAAGATAAATTTATGAGCATTTTTTCTCTGGACTAACTTTAAATCTTGGGGGCAGCATTTCCCTCCAGTAAGGCATTGAAGGATGTAGTACCTTAGGCTAGCTTGGCAGATCTCTTTAAGAGGTGGCATGAAAACGTGGCTATGCTGAAAGTTTGAAGTCCAAATATTGAGAATTGGTGAAGTTAGGAGGAAATGTTGAAATATTTTGACATTTGCTCATAGCTTGGTCGTTCTGTTATATTATTATCTCAAGTTTTGAACATAGTATTTTTATGATCCCACGTCATGAACCAGATAGGTGTATATTGTCAAATCCCATTCAAAATGCGATTTCATGAAGTGAATGCGAAATCACCTGTCAGCCTGGATTTGAAAAATTTCACCACCTTGTTCATGAGCTAGGGTCCCAAAAAGACCATGTTGAAAGTTTGGTGGAAAGATATTGAAAATGAGCAAAGTTATGAGTGAGCATTGAAATATTTCAATGTTCACTCATAACTTGGTCATTTTACCATATTTTTCCAGTCAATGTTCAATGCAGTCTTTTTCTTTCCCCACCTCATGAACCCATAGGTGAAAATGTTCAAATCTTGCACTAAAGGTGATTTCAAAGAGCGATCATGAAATCCCCTTTTGGAAGTGATTTGAAAAATTTCCGCATCCTTGTTCACGAGGCGGCACCCCCAAAAGGTCATGTTGAAAATTTGGCAAAAAATATAGAAAAATTACAAAGTTATGAGTAAAAATTCAAAATGCAAAATACTTTGTTAATGCACCAGTTAGGGTTCAGATTAAACTAACAAAAGCAGGGAAATATGGTGCTAGGGTTCCTTCCTGAGTCTTTGCAAATCAGGCCTGGGGTGTTTCTTGGCGTTGTCAACCCTAACACTCATCCTATTCCATCAGCAAAGAAACTGAGATGTGTAGACTGTATGAGAATGGGGTGAGCGTTAGGGCTGACAACCCCAAGGAATACCCTGGGGCCTGACTTGCAGACTCAGGAGAGGTGAAAGTGTAATGGTTTTTCCTTTAACTGCCTGCAGGGTGGGGATGGGGCGTTAGGATTGGCAACCCGAACACCGCATTTCACAGCTTTTGTTGGTTTAATCTGAACCGTAACTGGTGCATTTAGCAAAGATTTTTTTTACAAAGAATTTCCTTACTTTTTGTGAGACAGTATAATCGTAACATATCCACTTGACTGTGGAAGTGCAGAACCCAGAGAAATCTGTTCTTCCATCCCTCCACAGATGCATACATCCATGTTGGTGTGGAAGTGCACCCCTGCATTTAAATTTCTCCCAAAAAGCAATTTATTTGCTTGGTTGAGAGCCCCCCCCCAACAAATGGGGGTTCCTAAAATGTCTTCCTGGGCTTGCCTAATGACCACTGCCTGGCTGGTGTTCTGGATCTAAGCAGTTTGAAAGTGCTTGCATGAGAGTGCCCTGTTAGCCTCCATGCCTGTCTCTTTAAGAGATATCTATTTTGTAGGTTATAACTAATCTGGGTGGGGGCCGAGTGGTTTCAGGCTCGAGTCCCGCCTGGGCTGCGATACAGCTGCTTCATTCTGCCATCATAAGTGCGCAGAGGAAGCCCTACTAGGATCTGTGATTGTTTGCTGGTTATCTGCTTTAGTAATAATAATATAGTAGTTTGTCTAACCTGCCTTCCTTTGCAGCATGGACGTTCTGCTTAAAGCCACTATTTTGGTTCTGGATTGTCAGTTTGGACCAATCGGTACCTTTGGAGACTCTAAAATGGAGACTGTCCCCAGGGGTCTTGTGGGAGTGAATTTCTGTAGGAATTGTAGTTTCTCCCTGTTTGGCGCCTAAATGGACCTGGAGGGGGGGCCCTTGCTGTGACAGACAGATGGATCAACCAACCGAACCTTTTGGATCTCTGGAGAATCCCAGAGCTGCCTGAAACAGTGAGTCAGTGTAGAGAGGGAGTTGAGAGAGTGAACAGCTCAAGTAAGTCGAGCAGCTGCTCCTGCGTGGTAGCGTGGGGAAATGGTGGGAAGGCTGTGTCTGGCCTGCCTGCTACCATCTTCCAGTGTGAAGAAGCCTGCAATCTAATATCGGACTATATCCGAAATTGCTGTTATTGCGACCGGGAATCCTGAATTGTGAGAGAGTGAATTTCACCTGGTGTGGACCGAAGACCGAGCAATCAGTCTGGCAGCGATTGGAGAGAACCGCAGAGTGTATGGTTTTTGCAGACACACTGCCAATTTGCAACCGGATTGTCATGCGAACTGTGGTATCTGGCTATTCTTACTATAATTGTGCTGAATGTGTAGTGTGGATTGCAGTTTGGTTCCCCACACCCCTGAATGTGTCACGCTAGCTGGAAGCTGCATCCAGCATCTAAACGGACTGCAATCCGAACTGTTCACCTGGTCTGGGCTTTACCATCTTGGCCTAGATTGCTGCTCACACTGCAGAGATTCAATCAACGAAAGACTCACTTGGGGATACGGCTCCATGCTCAACACCATCGAACAGGATTCGACCACCACGGTGCATTGCATGGACCCTGCTTCCCCTGGCAAACCAGCATACCATCCTGAGATCTTCACCTCGTCAATCCTGCCTCCTGGTCTAGGTAGCATGGGTAACCATCAAGGTAGCTCCCTGCAACAAAGCTCAAATCATTGTGTGTCATCTGATTAGTTGTTTTGATTGATCATTATGAACTGAGCCATCTGACTCCAGAATACAAATTGCGGGTTAAAGTGCATGTTGCTTCTTTCTTTCCTAAGGGCCCCAACAACAGCTGCAATGCCGACCTACCCCGGGCAATGCTTCAGGCTAGCCTGAGTAACAACTGGGTACCCAGAGTGTGTGTGACTGTGCTAGAGGGACTCTTAGTGCATGCTTGTTTAACCTAACTAAATCAGATCCAAAATCAAATGCTAGATTGCTGCCCCACCCTTGTTCACATCCCCTGAATAAATCAGATTCTGTTCTTTCTGCATTTAACTTGGCTAGTGTGTACCTTTGTGGAGGGGATACTGTACTGCCAATAAGCTGTTGTATTACAGGTCTTGTTTTATAGGGGGTCTCCAGGGCCTGTGCAGCTGATCCTGCCCTGGTGGTAAGTGTACTGAGTGTGGGTTCACTACTGATGTCCCATGGTATATGTGATTGTGTATCTGCTTATCTGTTTAGGCCACTAGAAGGGTTGGAGGGGGGTGATAGTGTCCCGGAGGACTATACTCACAGCAGTTACACTACTCCAAAACCATTCCTCCGGGTGGAGGCACCCATTCACAGAACTCAGACCCCTCAACCTGTGCCATATCACGCAGGCAGGGGTAGTAACCCTGGGGATAGCACCACATAGGGGTTACAGTTGTATGGCTTGTTAAACCAACAAAACCTGCAATGTTATCCTATGGGAATTTTGATTTTTTAAATTTTTATGTTCTTTTATATGGTCCCTAATTTCTTTGAAGGGGGTTGTGTGTTATTCTTGTAGCACTCATTAAGACCTTTGTTTTGATATATAGATTGCCCTTTAACTGCAAATACTGAGAGAGTTATGGCTTGTTGAAGCTGAAATGTTGAACAAAAATGAAGTCCAAATTATTTTTTTGTATGAATGGATCTTTTTTCATACGGATGAGACAACCTCATGAAAATGGATCCCTTCATACGAAAAAAGAATGTGAAAAAAACTAAGTCTGAATTATTTTTTCGTATGAAGGCATCCTTTTTCGTATGAACTAAAACAACTCACAAAAAAGATCCCTGCATATGAAAAGAAGAGTTCAGACTTAGTTTTTTTCACATTCTTTTTTCTATGAAGGGATCCTTTTTCATGAGGTTGTTTTGTTCATACAAAAAAAGAATCTGAAAAAAGTAGGTTGAAATTACTTTTTCATACGAAGAGATCCTTTTTCGTATAACCCAGTTCCTTTTTCAGATGGCCATATGAAAAAAAAAAAAAGAAAATCAAGTCATGGAAAAATATTTTAAAATGTATAAACACACATTTCTGGGTCATTTTTTTCAAAAAGTAACTCCAGAATCCACCTAACAGGGTCCCGATTAGCAAGATACATGTATTGGTGTCTCTGCAGCATTTTTATGGGTTTTCAAAAAATGAAAAAAAAAAAGAAAAACAAGATGGCAGCCATACAAAAAAACTATTTGTTCTCATGAAAAAGGATTAACCCCCCTTCCCCAAAATATGATAAAGGATCTTTTTCTTGTATGGACCAAATTCTTTTTTCGTTCCAGGCAGATATCCAAAAAATCATATTGAGCATGCTCAGAACCGAAATTTCAAATTCTTATAACTTAGGGACAGATTAATATTTTTTCATCAAACCAGCAAAAGGCACCAATATGGCCCAAGCCCTTTCTATCCTGAAATTTTAGAGTAAAATTCCAAATCACCTAGGCACTTGGCGATGACAAAGAAACAGCACAAAAAAAAAACCCTGATTTTTTTTTTTCACTTTTTTCACTATTTGAATCTCGGAATCCACACATCTGACTGGAATGAAACTTGGCACTTCAAGAGAGCTTGCCCCCAAGACAGTTTGTGCAAACTTTTGTGCAAATCTGTTGAATGGTTGCAAAGTTATTAAAGTGCAAAGTTTGGAGTTTAACATAGAAACCCCTACTCAGCCATAACTATAGATATACTGTATATATCTGTGTTTGCTGGATCTTTTTTTTTTTTTCAACAAGGCTTTTTCTCCCTCAGTATCAGGCAGATATTAACCCTGTCCCTGCTGCTTCCCGAACCCACTACCACCTCTCCCAGACCTTACCTACCGACAAATCCCACACAGAATGCCCCCGTGGTGGAGTCAGGGGGAGAGGGCCAACCTCCCTGGAGTTTCAATCCAGATTCAGCAGGGCTTCATTAAGCCAGCACCGCATTTTCAGTCTTCTCCCCACCCACCACCACCACTGACGTCAGGCATACCCCTTCAGGCCTCGACACGCACTGGCATCCCTATGGAGGAGCAAGCTTCCTGTGCCACTGCATGGGTCACAGTGCAGCAGAACCTGACTTCGTCTCTCCCAAAGGGGCTGAGAGCGCTGCTGAGCAGCAGTGTCACCAGCCCCCGGGCCACCCAGCAGGGTCCCTGGGCTTGTCCCTCAACTCGGGTCACCTGTGAAGAGTCACAGTACGCTGCCCGTTGGGCCAATGGGTGGCCTTTTCCTGACATTTTTAACAAAATCTGTTTTAAACTTTTCTGACTTTATCCGATTTAAAGAGCAACATTCTGCTGAATTTTATACCCCAGACCCATTTGTACTGCACCACAATTGCTTCGAAACCAAATGCGAACTTCATTTAATTAAGCAATAAGGCACTTTCTGTGTGTGGGTTATTAGATTTACCCACACCTTGTGTGTTGTGTCACGGTAAGAGCCGAATGACTTAACCACACAAGAAGTGGGTAAATCCCCAATAACTCACACCCTGGAGTGCCTTATTGTGATTATACAATGGACTTGTATGTAAAATAAATGTAAAATGTGTTTAATTATGTTTTTTATAAATGCAGTTCCTCAGCCATTGGTAATGCAGGATTTACCCATGGTCATGTGACATGTTTTGACCAATGAGGTTACAGGATTTTCACACACTATTGTATAATGCTTAATAATCCCATATCCTCTGCTTTAGAAGGCAATTCATTCCCAAACATGGGTGCCTCAGTTACCTCTTAATGCTCAGGCACTAATACCCATCAATCAGTGACATTATATGCATCTAATTTAATTTAATTTATTTAATTATTTGGTAACCAGGTAAAACCCACTGGGTACAAAGCCAGTTTGCAAGTGCGACCCAGAACAACAGGAAAGGTCTCAAAATACAATAAATGAATATGGCAAACAAATGCAGAAAACACACAGTTCACACAGCAAGCATGCAAGGCACGTAGATGTGCTGCGTCTGCTGATGCCCTTCCTACTCAACTGTTGCTGCCATCTACCCTCCACTAGATGGCAGGCAAATGACAGCACTCAAGACTCCCCTCTCCCACCCTGAGCGAGGAGAACTGTCAGTGGATGCTCTATCCTTCCTTCTCCTAGCTGACCCCAGAGCTACCCTGGTCCATTCCCAAACCCAGGTCACTGGCGTGGCTGGTAGTGTGGTGTCCAGTGCCTCAACACCCCATGCGACTGCACTGGCTAAATGACACTTTTTATTATCAAGCTGTTACTTCTACAGTGCTGCTCCTCCTGGACTTTGGGTCAGGGCTTGTTATTTTAACGGGGCCACTTCCCAGCCCAAGCTCTCCCCGACATCCTCCCAGCGACAGTCCATGCAGAGTAGGGCCTGAAAGAGCCTGTACCCATCATTTAGATGGCACAGTCCAGGTTTTACCTCATTTTATGTCACCATTAGCCATCCTTTTCCCTCCCAGTTTAGCCAACCCAACCCAAGATGTGGCATGGTGTGCATATGCAGTGTGTCCTCAGCAGGGGAGCAAATTCCCTGTCCCTCGACTGGGAGTCAATGCAGCAAAGCAACCACCATTGTCTTCCCTCCCAGCCGAGGAGTACTGCTGTCTGCTGTGCTTGTCCGGCCTGGCTGCCTGATTACCAGCTCCTGAGTCGGCTCGGAGCTGGGTCACCATCATGGCAGCATGATGCCCTGCTGCTGGATCATTGGGCTGCCCTCGTGTGGGACTCTTTTTTTTTTTTCCATGTTGGTATTTTTACTCCTTGTTCCCGGCTGCCTCCTTCTATCCGACCCCACCCCTCCCTCCGTACCATCACTCCAGTATCACCGGGACTTATCTTCAGCCTGGTCGCCGGGTGTGGAGTCTGCAGAGAGTCAGGCATCATCCTGCCTCTGGGGTTTTTTCCTCCATTTTTTCTCTCTTTTTTCCCATTGCTGGGGCACACACAGCCAGACGTGCATGCATGGAGGTGCGCACACATCAACGGAAGTCCCGTAGCACCCTCCCCTTTCCAGGTGCCCAACAGACCCATACCACCCACAGGCCTCCATCTGGGGGTGGTCATTCAGTGGGAGCATCAGTCCTCCCTCACCGGGACAGGAGAGTTGTCCTCTGGATGCTCAATCCTCTCCCTTCCCAGCCGATCCCTGGCGGCCCGCTCGCACTGCGAACACAGGTCACCGGCATGGCAGGAGGTAAGGCACGGATGCCTCAGCCCTCCACGCCATTGGGCTGGCTCATATGAGACACTCTTAGCTTTCAAAGAGTGTCTCACATGCAGCTGCCTTGGAAACAGGGAACTTTTTGTAATGTTTAATATATTATAGCAGAGCATGATAATAATACATGAATGCTGCCACTGAAACCACTCTTACGATTGTAAGAGTGATCTCACTCTCATTCTTTGGGTATCATATCTGTTCAATTTTAGATCGTGGTTCTCATACCCAGGGCCCCTAGTTCCCTGCAGCCCTTCAGTCCTGACTTCTGTTTCAGGGCTTCTAGGCTTCTGCAGTGGCGTTTGCTCATTCCTGTGACTTGTATTGTCCGTTAGGCTTCTGCAGTGGCATTTGCTCATTGATGTGGCAGAATGCAGTCCTGCCATTGGCTAAGTTAAAGTGTGATGTCATCAGTGACAGTAAAAGTTGGGTATAGAGGAGGGAATTCAGGATAAGCAAGGAGAAGGGAGTTGAGCACTATTGAAAAACTGTACATTTTAATGAAAAATCACCCAGAAACAGTGACTTCTGCGCATGGCATATACTCCACAGTGTGATGCAAGTTTTGCAGGAAATTCCACAGCCATGGAACTGCAGATTTTCAGGGGCCTTGCTTATACTCTAGGAATGTACAGGAGAACACACTTACCACTCTAAGAGTAGCTTCAGCATCAGTATTAAAGGGGAATCCTCAGCTCTCCTGCCTTAATACTGCAGGACACAGAGGTCCCGATTAAGCAAACTGCCAAAATAAATCATTTTTTTGAAGCTGTGACATGTTAGATTGCTTGCTTTTTATGTGGTTGATCCTGCGTCTCTCTACTCACCATGCTGCCAAACTAACACTCCTACTGTCCCCCGTGGCTAGCTCTGTGATGATATAAGCAATGAGCTAAGCTATGGGAGATGTCTATGTGCCAGCACTTAGTAAAAGTAAGTTAATACTTGGCAATGGTACATTTTCTTGCTTAGTCTACTGGTACTGATCATGCAGACTCAGCTCAGTCCGGTACCAGTAGACAAAGCATGAATATGCGTGGTTGCCAAGTATTAACATACTATACTAAACACTGGCACGTAGACATCCCCCATGGTTTAACCCATTGTTTTTATTTATTTTAGTCTTTGGTAACCAGGTAAGGCCCACTAGGCACAAGTGCCTGTTTTCAGGGGCGACCTGGGAGCACTGGGCTGTTAAGTGACTTGCTCAGAGTCACACAGTATGCAAGTGGAGGTTGTGAGAATCAAACTCAGGTCTGCTGGATGTACCAAGCTTATTCACACCTCGTTCCTCTAACCTCTATGCTATACTGCCAGCCCACATCACCTCAGGGCTGGCATGGGGGACAATGGGAGAATTCGTCTGGCAGCGTGGTGGGTGGGGGGATGCAGGATCAACCAGATAAAAAGTAAGAAATCTAACGTGTCACAACTTAAAAAAATGACTTCTTTTGGTGGTTTGCTTAATTGGGACCTCTAGATCCTGCAGTATTAAGGCAGAGGAGCTGAAAATTCCCCTTTAACACGCAGAAGAAAATATCATACGTAAGGAGCAAGACGTGACAGACAGAGGGTGCATTATGATATGTTAATGCACTGACTGGTGGGGCCAAGGGCTTAAACCACCTGGAAGTACATTGACATGGCATAATGCCCCTTGGAGATGCCTTCCTCAACTGGTAAAATGGCAAAAATGTTTTTATAATGAGAAATGAATCAAGATTTTTAAGTGTTGTTAGAAAGTCATTATTACCCTTGAAGAACTGAATCCCTTTACAGCTGAGCTGTGGCATCCCCTTACCCTAGTAGCTTCTATTAGAACCTATGCTCCTATGTTCTAGAAGTGGCGTTGCCCTTTGGGAAAGGTGTCTACTTCCACTCAGCTAGGAATTAGTGTGGGCAAGCAATAAGACCCAACAGGGTGTGAGGTGTTGGGGGAAAGTCGCACACGCAGGGCGTAGTGACATCTGACACCACAGGTGAAGTGTCTTGCAGCCCCTGGAAGTGTGGATATCCCTGACACCCCTTACCCTGAAGGATCTTGCTGCGCTTAGAAAACTTTACAAAAAAAGTATTTTAAAACCTTTAAAAAACATGTTTTATATGTAAAATAGCCCTTATGCAAGAAGAGTGCTGGCTTTTTTTTTTTTTTTACAGTGCTCTGTTCCCCGATTCATGCACCACTTGTGACTGCTGTCAGCCAGTCAGGTGTCAGGATTTATTTTACTCATTGTGTAAGCTACTAATTAGACCTGCTGGAGACTGGAAGTCCTTTCTTGCAAGCTAATAAAAACAGTTACTCTCAATTAATTTTAGTGCACCACATGTAAACATTTGGTGAACTAAATCTTGTTGTGGATATATATATATATCTTTGCAAAAAAACATTGTTAATGTACCAGTAGGGTGAAATGTCAAAAGTAGGGAAATGTGATCTTAGGGTTCACAAGCCTAAGACGCCACCCTCACTGTGCATGCAGCAACAGGCATGAGGGGTGTGTTTTCGGGTTGTGAACCCTAATGCTCACCCCATTCCATGAGCAAGTAAGTTAAGACGGACTAGTATAGGAGAATGGGGTGAGCATTAGGGTTCACAGCCCCAAAACACACCCCTCATGCCTGTTCCTGCATACACAGTGGGGGTGGGGTTTTAGGCTTTGGAACCCTACGGTCGCATTTCCCTACATTTGACACTTCACCCTAATGGTGCAGTAACATAGTTTTTTGCAAAGAATTTCCTTAATTTTTCAGTTTAGTTGTATCCTTATTTGCCTGTGGGAGTGCAGGGAAGGGCCCTACGCTCCCAAGACACATTTAAGAGGCAAAGGCTTTCACCCTGAACATTTCAGACCACAACCTAAAACTGTTTCTCAGATAGAGGTGGGGGAAAAAAAAAAAAAAGAAAAAACACATAAATGTAAGGATTTGTGAGACTATCTCAGAAACCACACAAGTGATTCAGATGAAATTTCCAAAATCAACAGACCTACCCCATGAGATTACACATGCACACTTTTATATACGTATGTTGAAGGGTTGCAAAGTTATTAAGGTGCAAAGTATGCAAAACTGGAAGACTATTCGCGAAAATGAAAAAAAAAAAAACGTACATTTAAGGAGGTTTGAGACATAGTATCTCGGAAAGCACACAAGAAATTCACACTAAATTAGCCACATAAACAGAACTTCCCCACAAGATTACGCATGCAAAACTTCCTGCACATCCGTTGAACGGTGGCAAAGTTATTAAGGTACAAAATATGCATAAAAGGATGACCTGTTTGCAAAAGTGGAAAAAACATGTAAATTTAAGGATTGTTGAGACTCTGTATCTCCAAAACCACACAAGCAATGCAGACTAAATTGACCACATAGACAGATCTACACAACAAGACTATGCATGCAAAACGTCATGCAGCTATGTTGAAGGGTTGCAAAGTTATTAAGGTGTAAAGTATGCAAAACTGGAAGACTGTGAAATTGAAAAAAAAGTACATATAAGGATGTTCGAGACACAGTATCTCAGAAACCCCACAGCAGATTTGCACAACATTTGGTACATCAAGAGACCTACCCCTAGAAATTATGCATGCCAATATTTGTGCAAATCTGTTAAACGGTTCCAAAGTTATTAAGGTTCACACATGTGAAAATACTGGCTAATTTATGAGCAAAAACAGACTGAAATGTGCACAAATTATTATTTGTGTGCACAAATCAATTCTTTTGTGCCTGACGTGTAAATTTTCCTATAGAAAATAATGGGAAATTTAAAAATCTTACAACTTTTTTTTAATAGGGATTAATATTTGTTTACCAAACCTTCAAAAAGCACATCTGTGAGGCAAAGGCTTTCTACCCTGAAAATGTCAGATAATAACCTAATGCCATTTCTGAGATCCAGGCGGACACAGAAATGGTAAAAAACATGGCTTTTTCTCATTTCTTCAACACTCAGTATCTCAGAAACCACACAACGGATTCTCATGAAATGTAGCACATCAAGAGACCTTCAACTAGAAAGTATGCATGCCAAATTTCGCGCAAATCTGTTGAACGGTTTTAAAGTTATTAAGGTTCACAAATTCGGGTTTAACATAGAAGTTACCTTTCACTCTAATATACTGGTGCTTCTGTTTTGAAATTGTATTTTTTAATGATTTGTTTTAATTAGGCTTGTATGGTGACCAGTGAAACCAGTGAGACATTTGGTAGTTTCATTTTTTCTGTGGATTTGGCATTTCTTTTGTTAGATACTGGGCTTGTTGTTCTCTGGACCAATGTGTACCTGAACTGAAATGACCCAAGATGCAAGTATCCAGATTAATGTAATTGAAAATCATATGAATGTCCGGAAAGACTTTCCCCACTTCAACCCCTAAAGACTGAATGCAAGGACATGTCCAAAACATATGTAATAAAGAACCAGTACCTGATTTACATTTATGGCAAACAGAAGAATTAGAAAGACCCATCTTATACATCTGTGCCGAGGTGTAATATAGGTTGTGCAATGTTTTAAAATGAATCCGTCTAAGATCTACTGCACTGAAAGTTTTAAAAATGAGAGACCGTATGTCATCCCAGTCCCAAAGTTCAGTCGAAGTTTCCAATGTTTGGGACCACCATCTAATGGGTTCCGTTGCTGAACCCCTGAGTAGATCCACTATCAATGTATATAAAGTGGAAATGGAGGGTGATAGTCTTAGACAACCAAGAAAATATATAGAATTTTCGTTCAACTTCGATACCAGATCCATCTGTTAGGCAAATTATACTGAAGTACTGGACTGATGATAGGTCACCAACCTTGCAGGAATGGAGAAATAATATACTAGAAATACTCAGATTAGAAAAATTGGCCCTCTCTTTAAAGGATAATATAGATAAATGTTCCAGGCAATGGGATATGATTTATAAGTTATCTTCAAATGCTACTCCCTAATTCACGAAGGTTGTGTCCATACTGGATTATCAAGATGGCGGTTGCGCTGGACTAGCCCCCGTTTTTATGCTTTGTTGTTTTATATTTTTCTGCTTTTATCTTTGTTTAATTTAATTTTCTGCATGCTAAACCAAGCGTAGTTGTGTTATACGTCTTGTTTTTTGTTTTGTTTTTAAATTCTCAAGTCTTGGGGTTGCTGAAGTCTGTGGTTCTTGGCGGCGTTTCCCATGTCTTTTGGGAAGTGAAGTGGAGAAGCAGCGCCTGGTCGTTTGCCAGAACCCGGTCATTTTCCTGGAGCAGCGGTGCTTTCTTGTCGGCGTCAGGACTGAGACTAGGAGCTGGCTGGTCTCTCTGGAGTGGCTATTCTGCTATTCTGGGTTCCATGTCATAATAGCGCTGACAAAACAGTGAACGTCAAAATAGCGACTTCCACTGCCAAGAACAGCTGTTACTACCTGTTTGTTTGACTGTTCTTCCTGGCATGAAAACTTGATACATTCCCTCATCTTATATATTCTATCACCATGCCACTCATTGATTGTGGAGGAGAATTACATATTCGGAACACTTTTATTCCGAGTTGCTATTATCTGTGAGTCGCTACTGTGCAGTTGCTATTGTGTCACTCGCTATTTTGTCAGCGCTATTATCACAGGGTACGGCTATTCTGCCATTAAAGAGGAGCGCTTTTTGTCTGCCTGCTGAGAGTTGGAGGGCAGCTTTTTCCCTAATGGGATTTGCGTGTTTTGACTGTTACTACTGACTCGAGACAAACTAGTCTCTCGAACTGTTGTTCCTGGAGTATCCTTTGGTGTGTTGCGTGTTCCAGTTCGTGGAAGCCTGGACTTTGGATCCTATCGACTTTTTTCATGCTTTTGCCCTATGCATTTTCGTTATTTTTGGACAAGTGGATATATTCAGTTCATGTTGGACAAAGAAGAGTTCAATTTGGGATCTCTTGTGGTGATCTAAAGAACTGGAAATTGGCTGAAGGGACTACTTGTGGTGTTTGGAATACCGTGAGTGGGGGACTGATTTGCTGATCAGTGCCCCCTTTTCTCTTTTGTAATTTTATATATTTTTTGCAGTCCGGAAGAAGGGCCGGTATAGTGGTTTGGTTGTGGGTTTTTGTTCCCCCCCATTGGTGCCTGGGTAATTTTGTTATCATCTGGGACCAAGCGGGAGCTGCTTTGCTGTTCCCTGGGGAGCTAGGGATCAGTGGGGGGCCTCCTAATTTATCCCCAGGTTGGTCCTTTTGGTGTGGCCTTGGGATATTTGTGGCTGCAGGTCCTTTGGGCATAGCTGGACCTGATAAGGCAGATTAGGGGGTGAGGCGGGGGAGCCCCTGCTTTCCATCAGTTTGGCCTGTATTTACTTCTGGTTCTTTGGAGATTTTTATTCCCTTCTTAGAATATCCACTGAGACTGAATATTTTTGTATGTTGGAAACATCTATTCTGCTCCATCGGACTTGACATTGGGTTTATTTTACGTTGGATTATTTGGACTATTATAGCTCCTCCTACTGTTTGATGCCTTTTTTCCCTGATTTTTTTTTTTTGCGCCCCCCCTTCTTCCTGGCTGCCCACTCCTTCGGGTCTCTAGCCCCTCCTGACTGCCTGCCCCACTCCCCAGCACCGCTACCAACCTCATATGGCAGTCCCCGGGTAACCCAGCGTATCCCTTCGCTGGGTGGGTCCCCCTCCTCCGAGGGGGAAGGCACCAGTGGGGGCGGCCAGTGCACTATTTTTATTGGCCCGGGGTACTGCTGAGGTGTGTCAGTCCTGGGATCAGTGGCAGCGGAGAACAGAGAGACCGTCATCCGGCCAGCCAGGAAGCATTTTCCTGGTTTTCTGAGGGGAGTGATGTCCTGACGTCAAGGCATACGCCGACGTCTGTCACTCCCCTTAAGCACCGTACCCAGGTGTCACTGCTGTGCTCCGAGCCTCCGCCAGGAGTCAGCGCGCACCGGTGTGCATCCCCACCCTCCTCCCGGAGAAGGAGAGCTGTCCCCGGATACTCCATCCTTCACCTCCCAGCCGGCCCTCCAGCGACCCGGGTCCGTTCCCGAACCTGGGTCGCCAGCGTCGCAGATGGAAATCCAACCGCTGTGCCAATGGGCCAGCTGATTTTTTTTATTGTTTTACAGTTCCCTGGTAGTGAGAGTACCAGTGTGCCTTGTTATTATTTTTCCCTCGGCTACGGGAGGGCTGGGGGAAATTTATGTTATTGTTATTGTTTGTTTTGAATATCCTGTGAGAGGGGGTTGTTTTATTATTTTTCCCCCTCCTTGGCTGTGAGAGGGCTGTGGGAGAGGGAGTATTTTATATTTTGATGTGTTATTTTATCCCGTGAGAGGGGATTGTGTTATTGTATTTTTTAGTTTTATTTTTCTTTCAGGGTTGGAAGGCTATCTTATAGTGGGAGGGGGTAGTCTATTTGATTTATTATGGTAAGGACTGTTATTTAAGTTATTTTTGTTTCGGGGTTTTTAATTCTGTTTATAGTATCGCCTTGTGATTTGGTAAATTTGAGTTTTGTGCTTTCCCATTATTTTAATAGTGTTAATGAAATGTGCCTGCTTGCCCCTCCTGTCCTGTGCTATTCGGCCTCTGCTCTCCGTGCCCTCCGCCCTTTCTCCTCTCCCCCCCCCCAGTCTGCTTTTACCTATCAATGCTGTCGGGCATTGGGGATTGCTCGTGTGGGGGAGTTGGGGTGGGTTGGGGGTTGTGGACAGCGGAGTGAGTGGGGCTCTCCCATAGGGGTGGTTAGGCCCAGAAGACACCCTGGGGCGAAATGGTACCTGAAACATGGTGATTCCATTCTGGTTCCCATACCCAAGGGGACCTCCAGTTTGGGAGGGCAAGTGGTTGGGACAGCTCACCAACCTCGTCCAACTCAGGCGCTGTTATGCAATGCCAGATCTGTCTGCAACAATACTGGTCTTATTGCAGACTTTGTTGCTAGGGCAGATCTGGTTTGCATTACCGAGACCTGGTTGGATGTGAATGCGGCCCCTTTTTTAGAGGCCGCTGTTCCCACCAGGTACTCGGCTATACATCGCCCTAGATTGGACCGCGGGGTGGGGGTTGTGGTCTGTTTCAAGACCGAATTGGGCCTAACTGGTGTGCAGTTGAGGAGGCCAGGTAATTTGAGTGTACCGTGGTAGCTGGTGTTGCGTGCGGGATCTCCCTCATCTACCGTCCACCAGGTGATGAGAAGCTATTCCTGCAGGAAATAGCAGACTTCGCTGCCGACATGGCTTTGGAGTCGTCCAGACTGATGGTTCTGGGTGACTTCAATGCCTGGGTCGACGACAAATCCTCGCTTTTTGGCCAACATTTCTGCCAGGTGATGACATCTCTGGGCTTCACACAGGTTGTTTCCTCAGCTACACACAAGGGAGGTCACTCTCTTGACCTGGTCTTCCTCCTGGAGATCAAGGCCTCTGATTTAGTGGTGGAACCAGTCAGCTGGTCTGATCATTACTCAGTTGTGTTCAATTTTGAGGCTTCTCTGGGTAGGTCGGCCCCTGTGGAGTTGGTCAGATACCGCCCTTAGCGGGATGTGGTCCCTGAAGACCTGATGGCGGTTATTGACCTCTCGTTGTTGGACAAGTCTTGCAGAGATCCTGAGCAGTTGGTAGTGGCCTATAATGGGGCCGTATCTTCAGCCCTCGATCTGATTGCTCCTATCTGAGTTCGCCCCTTTCCGCATCGCCCTGAAGCCCCATAGTTTGATGGGGCTCTAAGAGAGTTGCGGAAATTGGGGCATAGGTTAGAGCGTCATTGGAGGAAGACTGCCGCTGATGCCGACCACCGTATTTTGCTAGAGCACTATAGACTCTACCAAACAGAAATTTCCCATAAGAAGGCAGAATTCCTGTGCAGGGAAATTTCTGTCGCATGGAACCGACCGGCTCAACTCTTCAGAACTGTTGACAGGCTGTGCAACCCAGCCTGTCGGCAGCTCCGTCGAGTTTTTACACAAACTGATTGTGATGAGATCGCTCGCTTCGGATTGTCCGGTGCTCTCTAGACATGGGTGAGTTCCCTAGCTCCCTGAAGGAAGGGGTGGTGATCCCCTTTCTGAAAAAAAAGCTTCTTTAGACCCGGAGAACCTAGCAAACTACAGGCCTATCTCTAACCTCCCTTTTGTGGGGAAGGTTATTGAGAAAGTTGTGGCTGCTCAAATGGATAACCATTTAACCATCCATAATTTATACAAACCTCTCCAATCCGGTTTTTGTAAGAGGCATAGTACTGAGACTGCTCTGGTTCGGGTGCTCTGTGATCTCCTGATGGCAAGAGATCGGAGACTCCGTTCTATCTTAGTTCTCCTGGATCTATCATCAGCTTTTGATACTGTGGATCATGGGGTTCTGCTCGAACGCCTGAGGCTCATTTGTGGGCTGTTGGGTACAGTCCTCAGAAGGTTTTCACCCTTCCTCACTGGGAGAACACAGAGAGTGGTCTCGGGTCTGTTTTCATCTGGGGCTTTCTCTGTCTGCCATGCGGGGTACCTCAGGGTTCTGTGCTGTCCCCCATGTTATTCGCAGTATATATGCTACCCCTTGGAGACATTGTAAGACGGTATGAGCTGAGGTTTCATTGCTATGCTGATGATACCCAGCTCTACCTGTCTTTTGCGCCTGACCAGGTTGGTGCTATCTTGGTACTGAACAGCTGCCTCGCAGAAATCCAAGATTGGATGAATTCCAGCTGTCTAAAGTTGAACCCAGGAAAGACTGAGGTTTTGGTTGTGGACCCGGGTCATAGGGTAGAGGGGCTGAGGACTGGGCTCTGTTCCGGTTTAGTCCTGGAGGAGGCCCAGATTCTCACCTCTGAAAGGTTGCGTAACCTGGGAGTGGTTCTTGACAATGGTCTGACTCTTCGACATCAGGTATCAGCAGTCGTCAAGCTGGCCTTTTTCCATCTTAGGAACATTGCCAGGATTAGGCATCTTGTTCCATCCAGCGACCTGCCTGTTTTGGTCCATGCCTTTGTGACATCGTGCCTTGATTATTGCAACTCCCTTTATCTAGGACTTTCTGGTTTTGATATCCACTACTTACAGCTAGTGCAGAACGCGGCAGCACGTTTGTTGACTGGGGCATCTAGAAGATCTCATATTACCCCAGTGCTGCACGCGCTACACTGGCTGCCAATACAGTGGCGGATCACCTTTAAAGTAGGTCTATTGACTTACAAAGCCCTACACGGATCGGGTCCTGATTACTTGAAAGAGCTCCTGGTTCTTTACACCCCTTTGCGACAGCTCCGCTCGGCTGACGAGGGGTTGCTGGAGATTCCGAGGGTTAACTTAAAGTCATCTGGTGCGCGTGCCTTTGGGTTTGCACCACCTACCCTCTGGAATTCTCTGCCCCATCAGCTCTGGGAGTGCAGGATGGTGGGGAGTTTCAAGCAGGCACTTAAGACTTCTTTATGGGGGAAGGCATTTCCTGTTTTATCGTGATTTTATATTATACGTATTTGTACATGTGTTTTGTTTTTATGAATATTGTACAGCGCTTTGAAATTCGAAAGGCGCGTAATCGAATAAATTTTATTATTATTATTTTTATCATGCTTGCTTTATGGGACAGATCTGTAGTAAATGCTCATAACAACTTAGGTTACTGCTATTGATGTGAACTCTAGAGGTCTTGCAGATGATCGTACCTTCTTCTCTTTCCCCTATTCTCAGCTCCTTTCTCCTTCTTTGTTCTTTCTTTTCTACTATATTATTGAATGGTATACATAGTGGTTTTTATACCAATTTACTGGTCTAGTTTCTACGATATATACAGTTCCTCTCTTTTTTTTTAGTACATCGTTATATTTGAAAAGAAACTGAGTAAGGGTTACTTGTCCCATTGACAATAGCAATTATTTTATGTATTTACTATGTATTCATGTATTTAATTACCAGTAGCAGTTTATCTACTAACATGTACAAATTCATTATTATTTGAGCAAATAAGAAATTTCATGATATGTCTCTTATCTGTGATGCAAAAAGGGAAGTTTTGTTATAAGCATAAGTGTGGGTAAATTATTGTTATCCCAGCCTTTTTCTATTTCTTATTTACATGTATTGTTCATTTTTATGCTAAAATAATAAAAATTCTTATTGACAAAAAAAAAAGATACTGGGCTTATTATTCATTTCAGCTGTGTTTTGTGAAGTTTTGCTTTGAGGTATATGGTTTTTGATGGGGATCTGGCTTGTGTCTCAGCGACAGTCTATTTCTTTAGTAATATTTCGTAATGGTTTTCCTTTGCACTGAATGATTTGAAAGTGGTTTTGAATATGGTAATTCTTGTCCTGCGGCTGTTGCATTTGCATATTAACCTTTGACCCTGACAGAAATGGGTCTCAATTACTGCACCCATAGAGATCAAATATATATGTGAATAAAACACTGAAGGAGATATCACATGGTATTTCTGGGGCTGTCAGTCACCATATGCAAGTTTTTCCACACCTTTAACGTTATAGAAGTGAAAGACATGAAACACCAAGTAAGCAATAAGACATGACAGGGTATGCATTAGACAGTTCTAACACATGGCTAGGGGGTGTAAAATTGCATGCAAAACTTAATTTTTTTTCAATTTAAACCTATTAATTTTAATTTCTACTGTAAATTAAAAAGCAGAGTCCCATTTTATAAGCGCAATAAGACACTCCAGGGTGTGCGTTAGACAGTTCTAATGCATGGCTAGGGGACTGGATGCACTTGGCCTGCAGCCTTGTGCCTCACTACGCTCCCAGCCGTGTGTTAGAACTAACACACACCCTGTCATATCTTATTGCTTACATGATGTCCCCTCTAGTTTTTACATGTATTCAATCTCTATGACTGCACCCTAGGTTGATTATTGCAGACGTCTAACTGCGTGGAACTCCCTGCCAGAGTCCTGATGCCTGGTAAATGGCCCCTTGTCCTCCACAACAAAGGTCATAAAGTGGTTCTTTTCAGTCTCCAGTTGGCATAAACCTTGCTGCCATCATTCCAGGGGTGTAACATAGGTGACAAAGACTGTGAGCTTCCATCTCTGTGCCCCCCAACCCCACCGGGCCTTACTTTGCACTTGAAACCCTGTTGTGCTTATGTAACCATACAGCGCCTTGTAAGTTGTACACTGTATCTAGCGCTGTTTATATCTGTAACATGTCTGCTTATCGTCAGAAGTTTTGCCTTACAGGAAAACTGTCATTTATTGAAACTCCTCCTCCCAAAGCCTTGCCATCTGATTACGCTTTTTGTTAAAAAAAAATGTAAGCGTTTAAATTTATTTTATTTAATTTTTGTAAACTCCACAATCGGGCAACATGGCAGGCGCTACATGGTGCCATCTCAGGTTACAGTGAGGTTCTGCACCGCTCGCTTGTATGCTTTTCAATACAAGCGACCGGTGCAAAGCTGCACTGTAACCTGAAATGGCACTGCACATCACCCACCATTTGCCTGATTGTGAAGTCTGCAAAAATAAATGCTTAAAATCTTTATTTTTATTTTTTTTTTTTGTGCAAAAAGCGTAGTCAGGTGGTAAAGCTTTGGGGGGGGGAGTTTCAGTAAACTACCACGTTCCTTTAACAGGACACTACTGTAAATGACCTCTGCTTAATGGTTTTTATCCAGAATAAAACTGAATTAAATTAAGTAATTGGTTGGACGAAGTTTAATAGTTCAATTAATGTATCTCAGAGCTGGAGTACTATATATTAACCCCATCCCACCTGCATTAAACAGAGGTCAATGCAAAATGAGCCACAAACATGGCCTTTAGGTGTGACGGGTGTCAGTGCACTACCAGCCTATCTCCCCAGCTTCATCTGTCCCCCGCCTACCTCTCCCTCAAATATCTACTTCAGCTTCATTTTGCTCCCTCTTATTCCTGTTCAGATCTGGAGTAGACTCCCCTAGCTTTGATTCTTTGCATGGTTTTATAAAATGGCAAGAAAAAAATCTAGCAATATTGTTGACAGAGAGACATCATTTGATAGTGCATTAAATCTGTATAAATGCACAGTCGGGTACCAAATCTCATTTTTCCTCCCCCCAAAAAGCTACTTAGAGCAATTTTATACGTGTAATAAGCCCCTCCAGGATTTGCATTATAGGATTTTAATGCACTTCCCAAGTGCGTAAGGACACTTGGCATTTGGTCTTGTGCCTTACTGCACCCCTGGGGTGTGCATTGAAATCCTATAATGCACACGCTGTCCTGACTTATTACTTACATACCTTCCCTTGCCTTCCCATGAGCACTGTGGTGTCTGAATGTTAGCCTAAGTTTTATGTTTAACTGCTCCTGTTTTTATCCCTTGTGATTGTTGTACTTCTTTTTGTCTCCATGGCTTATCCTGTTGGTAGCTTGTACATTATTTTTACTACAGACTAGTATGTTAGCATTGTTCTTTGTAAGCTATAACCAACTCCAGGGCATGGGTGCATCAGGCATTAATGTACATCCCGGGTGGTTGCTAGCATTAGTCCAAAGGGCAAGTGATCTTACAATCACCTGGGAAGTTCATTAATGCCTGATACAGCCATGCCAAGCAGTGGGTTATTGCACTTATAAAATGGGTAAATAGTTATACTGTTTCAGTCCTACTGTACTGTGCCTCATTTTCCCCTTCTGCCTAGTACCCGTCATTCTCTCTCTCTCTCTCTCTCTCTGCTGTGGCTGTTGCTTCCACTCCAGCAGCGAGTGTACTGTGTGGTGGTGCTGTATTAATCAACAGTCAGGTGATGCATTTCTGCCAGTGAGCCGTCTCCATTTTTCCTACCCATTTCATAATGCAGTCTATGGTATTTTCATCTCACTGTTTTTATATCCTTTATTTTTGCCTTCAGTACCTTATCTTGCACCCCTCTGTTATTGATGCTCCAGACCTTGTAGTTTGCATTGTTAATTTGTTCAGGAATGTTATGTTGTTCTTTATGCTCTCTTTGCTTGTATTAATTTTGCTGCTTGTATTTTAATCCCGTACCATCTCCCCCGGGTCGCACCTGAAAACGAGCCTCGGCTCAGTGTGCCTTTTCCCATTACCAATTTTCGATAAATAAATAAACGTGATCATTTTAAGTTGTCATATCAGTACAGTCCTAGCATATCTTTCTGTAAAATCAATGTTTTTATTGCATGTAATATATGTTGGACTGCTGTTTGACTGTCACTTGCATCTCTTGAATAAAACTGAGTTTCAAAAACCAAAAATATGATAGGGTTTTGAGCAGTGAGAACCCAGAACTGGCCAGATCCATATATACTTAGAAACATATTAAGAATCCGGTGTTTTTCTTTCACTTGCCTCATATTAATCAATTTGTTTTGTAGGACATATGGGGCATAGACCATAAATCTTTCTGATTTTTATCTTTTTTTTTTCTTTAAAAAACTTGACTATGTGCTCCTGCAATCCCATGTTCTATTTCTCTTTTGAGATCTTGCATTTAGAATTCGGCTGGGGGCTAGATAAGTATTAACTTACCAAGTCGAGCCCACCCCGCTGGCCCAGCGGTGTTACAAGTGTCAGCAACCCAGGTTTCGGAAGATAGCCTGGGACGTCACATCGGGATGCAGGTCAAGGTCGAGGCAGCTGCTGTCAACAGCGTGTCTCGGCCAGGTGAGGGTTGGCGGCTGGTTCTGCCACCACAGTGCCCTCTGCTGTAGGGCAAGAGAGCATGCTTCTGCTGCAGAGGGTGCTTTGTGTACGTGACAGAGGCATCACTCACACCCGGGGAGGGGAGGGGAGAAAACAGGGGGGAAACCCCCGTAGGTGTCTTTACGATGGCTGGGGATCCCCCAGCCTGATCAGGATATATCCGCATGAACAGGGTATATCCCTGAAGCCAGATGAGATACTAGCCATGGAGGAAATGTAAGTCCATGAGAAAACAATTTAGCAAGTCAGCTGTTCGGCTGTTTTTGTAGTACACATATTACTTTTATAACTAATGGAAAATATGTAGATGAACAGCCACGTTGTAGTTTAGTTTTTTCTCTTTAGAATTTGCCTCATTAGAATTTACAGTGGCAAATGGAATGATATTCTTACACTAAACTACAAGGTCTTTATGATAAAATGTGCGAGCTGCATTTTTTTTCCCCCTTAAGTTGTAATCTACATTACGTTGTTTAATTTTTCATGCTTAAAGCTAATGAAAATAAAATTTAAAAAACTGGGAAACCAGCCGGCCCGGTGGCATGGAGGGCTCAGGCACCAAGCCTCACCTGCAGCCACGTTGGCGACCTGGGGTCAGGAGTGACCTTGGACATCAGGGGTTGGCTGGGGAGAGGAGGACTGAGTGTCCGATTGACTGCTCTCCTCCTCTGGGGGAGAGTTGGGTAGCACTGCTACTTGCCTGTCTCCTAGCAAAAACTGGGGGAAAGGCAGCTCATGCCAGCAGATCGGGAGATGGGGCAGACATTGGTGCACGTCATATGGAAGCACGTGGCGGGTGCCTGGACACCACTGCATGCCACACCTCAAGGGGACCAGAGCATTGGAAATGCCTGTGGCTAGATGACTGTGGTCTCCCGCAGGTCCTGCTCCCCAACTAGCTGGGCTCGCAAGCCCAAACCTGGTTTTGGTCCTTGGTGGGGGCCTGGGGACCCCCACCAACCCTGCTGGGGGGGCAAGCCCTGGGGAAATATGGCTGGCAGTATGTCTCGGTGGACATCATGGGGACTGGACTGGGGCGCCCTCCTGGACAAAGGCCAACACGGGCGGAAGGAAAAAAAAAAAAAAAAAACAAGCAAAAAGAACAGAGAGGCCAGAACTGAATTTATGTAGTGCCTTTCATACACAATGTATCCCAAAGTGCTTTACAAAGCAATGAGTTAGATACTGGTAGTGCAGGGACTGTAAAATACAATACAATTTGGATTTATATAGTGCCTGTCATACACATTGTATACTAAAATGCTTTACAGAGCAGTGAGTTAGATACTGGTAGTGCAGAGACAGCAGAGTAGAATTTATATAGTGGCTTTCATATACCGTACACTGTATCCTAAAGTGCTTCACAAAGCAATGAGTTAGATACATGGAGTACAGGGACTGTAGAGTAAAATTTGGATTTATATATTGCATCTCATACACACTGTACCCCAAAGTACTTTACAAAACAATGAGGTAGACACTGGTAGTGCAGGCAGGGACAGTGGAATACTATAGAATCTGGGGTTATATGGCACCACTCATAGACGCTGTATCTCAAAATGCTTTTCAAAACAATGTGTTAGATACTGGTACTGCACGGATTGTAGAATAGAAAAGAATTTGGATTTATATAATGCGTTTCATACACACCATACATACTGTATCCTAAAGTGCTTTACAAAGCGATGAGTTAAGACACTGGTTGTGCAGGAACTACAGAATGTTTTTCTTTTATACAGCATTTTACTCCTCGAGTAGCAGGCCGCTCCATCCCCACCTCCCCTAGACTGGCTGCCACCTCTCCTGGACCTACCTCAGTGGGAATCTCCTATGGATTGCACCCCATGGCCAGGCCAGAAGGTGGAGGGCCATCTTCTCCTCTCTCCTGAGTCCAGATCCAGAAGCATTGAGGCATGGGGGTCAGAGAGGTGTGCAGTATGCCAGCTAACCCTTGGGTCCCTTTTTCTGCAATTCTCTCCATGCAAGCCAAGGTGACATAGGTTACGCATGCGCGTAGAGGCACATGTGCGCCCCAGAAACTGTGGCTCTCCTCCACCCTGTGACTAACTCGTCTGTCACTTGGATGTCGGTGCTGCCCCCGGCCTCCACCTGGTGGCAACCAAGAGCTGAGTCAGCATGCCACCCCGATCTAGGAGAGGAGAGCTGCCTGACAACTGCTGCATCCACTCCTGGCCCTCCCCTGGCGCTGACCACCGGCAAACCAAGCTCGTTCATGAACTCGGGTCACTGGCATGGCCCGAGATAAGGCACTTTCACAGTGCCTCAGGCCTCTGTGCTTGTGGGCCAGCAGGAACAATACAATTTAACAGAATCTGGATTGATATATCGCCTTTCATACACACTGTATACAAAAGTACTTTACAAAGCAATGAGATAGATACTGGTAGTGCAGGAGCTATAGAATCTGAATTAATTTGAATTTATATAGTGACTTTCATGTACACTGTATCCTAATGCGCTTTACAAAATGAGTTAGATACTGATAGTGCAGGAGCTATAGAACATGAATTAATTTGGATTTATATAGAGCCTTTCATGCACACTGTATCCCACAGACTGTACAAAGCAATGAGGTAGATACTAGTAGTGCAGGAATTATAGAAGCTAAATGAATTTGGATTTATATTCTACCTTTCATATATACAGTATACTAAAGCACTTTACAAAGCAACTAGTTAGATACTAGTAGTACAGGGACTCTAACACATAATTTGGGTTTATATAGTGTCTTTCATACACACTGTGTCCTAAAGTGTTTTACAAAGCAGTGCAGGGACTGCAAAATAGAATTTGTATTTACATGGTGCATTTTATAAGCACGGTATCCCAAAGTGCTCAACAAAGTGATGAGTTAGATTCTGGCAGTGCAGGGACTCTAAAACAGAATTTGGATGTATATAGTGCCTTTCATGCACACTGTATCCCAAAGTGCATTAAAAAGCAATGTGTTAGATACAGGTAGTACAGGGACTGTAGAACAGAACAGAATTTAGATTTACGTAGTGCCTTTCATGCACACTGTATTTCAAAGTGCTTTGCAAAGCAATGCGTCAGATATCGGTAGTGCAGGGACTGTGTAGATAAAAAGCAGCAGAGGTGCCAGCCAGGTGTAGGGGTGTGTGTGTGCTGTAACATTGTCCTCCAAAAAAAACAGCATAGTCCTTGTTTGAACAGGCCTGTATCAGACTCTTATTTTAGTGACTAGGTAGTTTAAGGGCAGTAGTTCTCAAACGTGGATCTCCTTTCAGAATCAGGACACTTCACGTAACAGCTTTACTCATGAACCCTTACTATGGTGCCACTACAGTTTAACTGCAGAAGACATTTCCAGACAGAACCCCAATCTGTGGTTGCTTAGAACTCGGGGGTTTTGTTTTTATTTATTAATTAGGTGTTTATACTTCTGTCTCCTGATGAGCCCCCATTTGGTCCACACACAGCCTTATCACCAGTCATCTCCTGGTCATTGCCGTGGAAGCCTGACGCTCTTCCATCGGGCCGTTTGGGGGGCAAATTGGTCATATAATTACATAGGAACATAAAATTTGCAAGGACTGCAAATTCGCCCAGGGTTCAGATACCATCCCAAAATAAGGTACTGTTGGTGTTTTGAAAACTGAAAAAAATTTCATTTAGACATTAACTTAGGCACCCTGTTTCGGTGTTCCTTTCTGAGTGGGGGAATGTGACAAATATCACAATTTTTTTTATCTGTTTATCTCCCGTTTACTGACCGGACCCCATCTAGCCTTTGCAGCCCGGTCACCCTGACTTTCCTTAGGGCTTGCCCTGCACCACCATGTGTTCCCCCCAGGGCTTGCCCCCACCCAGGTTGGCAGGGCTCCCCAACCCCTGCCACTTCAAGGATCCAGTTGGCAGCAGTGGTGCCGGAGTCACCCTGCATGGGGCCTGCGGGAAGCAGCAATCATTCTCCCAGTCAGCCTTCTTCCATTTTTTCACCCTCCGCCTAGGACGATCAGATGTGCACTGCGATCACAATGCGCCATGCACGCTTTCACACAGTGTAAGTCAACGGCCACCGCTCCTCTGCACCAGTCAGTGGCGCTGAGCAACCCCCCCCCCACAGCCATCACCACTAGGGGCCAGGATTGAGAGTAATCCAACTGACGTTTAATCCTCCTCTCCCAGCTGACCCTCCAATACCCAGAGCTCATTCCCGAACTTGGGACATTGGGAGCACTTTCACTGCACTGGCACGCGGGCAAACGTCATCCACTTTTCGATTTTTTTTTTATCACCTTTTCTTTCCCCTTGGGGACAGTCTTGCTCACTGGCTAATGGTGTCTCACTACTGCTTTCAGCATGTGAGCATTACTTCTCCATTACTTTTTTCCATTTAACCCCTACTTTGTATGCCCAGTAGGTCAAACCTGTGACATGAACCCTGTTGCTGTCTCCAAGTATTGGTGTGTGCATATTTTTCTCTGCCTGGACAGACAGTACCAAAGTCCGGGCAGAGGATACGCTGCATCCCGCGATCGTTAAGCCACTGGGGGTACTTCATGCCTCAGAGTCACCCCGGCTAGGAGGACTTTTTACGATACCAGTATCTAACACATCACAGTGTAAAGTTTGTAAGTACGCAAGGCACTATATAGATCCAAATGCTGGTCTAAACAGTCCCTAAACTTCTAGTATCTAGCTCTTTGCATTGCACAACACTTTGGGATACTGTAAGTGACAAGCGCTGTATCAGTCCAAATTGTTTTTCTATGCTACAGTCCCTGCACTACTAGTATCTGCCTCACTGCTTTGTAAAGCACTTTGGGATACAGGGTGTATGAAAGGTGCTATATAGTACAGAATTCTGTCCTATTCTACAGTCCTTGCCCTACCAGTATCCACCTCACTGAACTGTAAAACACATCGGGATACTGTGTGCACATAAGGGGCTATATGAATCCTAATTCTATTCTATTCTACAGTCCCTGCACTACCAGTATCTAACTCATTGCTTTGTAAAACACTTTGGGATATAGTGTGTATGAAAGGTGCTATATAAATCCAAATTCTATTCTCTGCTACAGTTCCTGCACTACCAGTATGTACTTCATTGCATTGTAAAGCACTTTGGGATACAGTGTGTATGAAAGGTGCTATATAAATCCAAATTCCTTGCCTTTCCATTATCACAGGAGCGGATGAGCTGTAAGGGACAACGATCCTGCTTCAGGTCACATCCCAAGTCCCGCTGTTCGGTAAGCTTCTTCTTATCTGCTCTTTTCTTGTGTCAAGCATTTGTTGAAGCAATAAATAGTGGTGGGTGTTTCTGGAGAACTAAGGACTGGACTGAGACCCCTGCCATAACTGGAGTCAAGAGTAGGGTGATGCTAATAGGGTTAAGCTATTGTATTTACTCATAGTGGTGTTAAGCAGTGGGTACTTACCAACTGTATGATACTTTCATAGTGGTGTTACACAAGGTAAGCCTCACATCCATCATGGGAAAACTGATCGAAACAATCCTGAAGGAGAGGCTGCTGTCCCTTCTGGAGACCAATGGACTGCAGGACATTAGGCAGCATGGGTTTGTCATGGGCAGATCCTGTCAGACCAACCTGGTGGATTACTATGACTGGGTAACTAGACAGTTGGACAAGGGTCATGCAGTGGATGTCCTGGTTTCTGGACTTCAGTAAAGCATTTGACTCAGTGCCACATGGGAGACTGGGTAGTAAGCTGGTAGGTGTAGGTGCAGGGAAGAAAATGGTGGGATGGGTAGTAAACTGGTTACAGGGAAGGCAGCAGAGGGTGGTGGTGGGAGGGGAGCTCTCATCTCTGAGAACAGTGACAAGCGGAGTACTGCAGGGCTCAGTGCTGGGACTGGTGTTGTTTGAGTTGTTCATATCAGACATCTCAATGGGAATTAAGAGCAAGGTCAGTTTGTTTTGTTTTGCTTTTGTGTTTTTTTATACTCCCCTCGGCCATCGGCATGCCTCTCTTTGGGAGTCGCTTATGCCTTGTAGGACCCCACTCTCCTTTACCTGACTATTTCGAGCGGTCTCATCCCCCATGGAGCCTTGGTTTACCCCCCAGGCAGGGTCAAGGTGGGGCCCTTAACCCGTCTTTCCTTGTCTTGTCGGGATGCCGATTCGGTGGCAGGCATTGGGGATCAGGGCTAGCGCTCTGTCTACTGGAGATGCCACAGCCATTTTCCCTGTTTTTCTGTGGACGTCGGTGATCCCTGACGTCAAGGCGCATAGCGCTGACACTCGCGACGTCCTCCCCTTGCTGCACCTTGGCTCATGCTGTGTCCCAGACCTCCGTCTGTGGCAAGTCTTGCACTGGGATGCTGATCCCCCCTCCCTCCCTGGAGAAGACAAGCTGTCTTTGGGATGCTCAAGCCTTCTCCCCTGGCTGGCTCTCCAGCTTCCCGGGCTCGTTCCCAAACCCGGGTTGCTGGTGTCGCAAACGGAAATCCAACCACTGTGCTGGCGGGCTGGCTCAAGATCAATTTGTTTGCAGATGACACCAAGATGGGGGCAGTAGTGGATGACCTAGGAGGGTGGCATGAATTGCAGGATGATCTGTCAAAATTGGAGACCTGGTCAGACACCTGGCAGTTGGGTTCAGTGCCAAAAAGTGCAAGGTGCTACATTTCGGGGCAAAAAAACCAAGAAGGAGCTACCAGTTGGGGGGAGGGGTGGTTCAGCTAGTGCTGACAGAGTAGGAGAAGGATCTGGGGGTGATTATAACAGGCTCAATGAACAATTCAGCACAATGCAGGAAGGCAGCTGCAAAGGCCAACAAAATGCTGGGTTGTACTGCCAGGGGTATATCTTCAAGGAGAGGGAAGGTGATCCTGCTGTTGTATAGGTCAGTGGTTAGGCCACACCTGGAGTACTGCATGCAGTACTGGCGCCCATACCTGAAGAGGGACATTGTTACTGGAGGGGGTGCAGCGCAGAGCAACAAAGATGATCCAGGGACTAGGGGACATACCCTACGAGAGCAGGCTGAGGGAGCTGAACATGTACTCACTGGAGGGAGAGGAGACGAGAGACGGGGTTATGATTGAAACCTTCAAGTACATGAAGGGAATAAACAAGACAGGCACAGAGGGACTAATCAAGTTAAGGGGGGTAGGGACACTTGAGGTCACAATCTCAGACTGGAGGGGGGGAAGGTTCAGGAGGGAAATGAGAAGACACTTTTTTACAGAGAGAGTGGTGTCTGGGTGGAACGTGTTGCCTGCGGGACTGGTATCCTGTAGAACAGTGGACTGCTTCAAAAGGGGATGGGATAGGGTAAGAGGGAAGGTCACTGGAGGGGGGAAGGGCAGCTGCAGTATCAGGGTTGCTAGCTGCACACTCAAGCAGACTTGATGGACTACTAGGCCATTATCCCCTGACAATTTCATATGTTCGTATGTAACTATCTGGATGACACTAATTACATTTACTCACAGTGGTGTTACACAAGGGGTACTTACTAGCTATATTACACAAATTATATTTACTCACAGTGGTGTTACACAAGGGGTACTTACTAGCTATATTACATGAATTATATTTACTCACAGTGGTGTTACACAAGGGGTACTAACCAGCTATATGACACTAATTATATTTACTCACAGTGGTGTTACACAAGGGGTACTAACTAGTTACATGACACTTAATTAGATTTACTCACAGTTGTGTGTAATCACTACCATCTCTTCCTACCAGAAATTCACTCAGGGCTACATACAGGCCACACAGTAGATGAAACACCAGGCCGTTGAGGTTATTTACTTTTCGGGCTTAATCAGTTTCATGCAGTAGACCTGCCTGGAAGACAGGGCAGACCCTCACTCCCACCCCTTGTACCTAGGGGTTTGAAGGTATAAAGTCTCAGAGAGGGATGGAGGGGATCTGACCCCGCGGGTCACTTTTAACTTTAAAATGTACATTTAGGTGGTTACTGACCTTTGGGATGACTTGGGTTCAAATTTTAGGCAGCTGGAGACCACCGACACAGAGACAGATTCACACTGCACCACAGAAATTCACTGTCCATGCAAGTTTTCTCTTAGTCCTGAAAAACATGGGGTTGGGAGGTAACTCAGGCGTGTAGTTCATTTCAAAAGATTTGAGTTCCACACAACTTTTCGATGCAACAAGCAAATCATTTTTATTTCTTGCATTTAAAATGCTCAAGCTATATTTCCCTCGAGGTAACATATTTACATAAGTGCACTTCTACTGAGCTCACTCTTTCAAACTACGACATCCATCGTGGCACATTTTCTTAGTGGGGAAGGGGGATTCGAACCTCCAACCTGCCACCTTAATTGTGGCTGACGGGCTCATAAAAATTACTCGCTTTCAGCCCAAAGCAGGGGGTCAGTTCTTGCTGGTTCCCAGCTTTATACCATCTCAATGTTGCCTGACTGAAATACGAGTTTCCCTTTTCTGGAAAAGAAGCTGAGAAAACTTACTTCCACTTTCCTGACACCTTAAGAGAGAGAATGAATGATTTCCCTGCCGGTGGGGCGGGTTGTAACATTTACCAAGCTGTGGTAGATTTCTACTATGGGGGAAAGCTGGACCCAGTTCTTTAATTTATCCCAGAAGCATGTACAGTCACCTAGGCTCCATTGCACCCGGCCAAAACAAATAGTAAAAGTGCAGGAGATACAAACAACTTGGACGGTCTTTACTTAGCGGACATAAGGACGTGAAAAGGGTAAGAACTGCCACCTCATACCCCTCCATTGATCCAGCTGCCACCTGAATGTCTGGGCCCTTTCTGACAACCATCATGACTCTTGCGTAGCTGAGGAGACGTCTCTCTCTCCTCCCAACTCTCTCCAATATTGCTGCCCCTCCTTCCTCCTCCTCCCCTACCGGTAGGTGATGGGAAACTGCTCCTTCTGCCATACTTTGGGTAGAGGGGCTAGTGATCCCCTCATGCCATAGGCCTCGCCAGCCTTAACATGCTGGACCACCTGATGCTACTCTCAATTGCCAAGTTGCTCCCTCTCACACACTCTCCTCATGGCTGACTCCAACTGCCACTCCTCCTCGTGCCTGATAGGTATGAAAAATCTAAGTGCGTGCGTGCGTGCACACGCTCATGGTGTCTTAATGGCACCTTTAGTAGCTCCCTGCAATGGCCGGGGGGTCAGAGGTGTTACACAGGGGGTACTAACTAGCTATACCGCTCCCTACAGCTCATTCCACATGACTTAATGTCTGTATTATCCCCTTGGTTAATCTCTCCTCTACTCTACTCCCCCCCCCCCCACTTGCCTCACCTCACCTCTGTTCTATTATGTTTATTGCTGAACTGTTTTTTTTTTCCCTAGCGCAACTTGCTTGGCTTCATTGTATACCTACTATCCTATTTTGTTTTAGCCTTAGGATGTATGTAATTTTTGGAACCCTGTATCAAGTGATTTATCTATTTCTTGCCTTTGTATTCCTGTGTACTATTGTAACCTGCTTATTACTCGTAATACTGTGCTACTGTTTTCCACTCCTTGCTGTTTTACATTTAACTCTGTGCCACAGTATGTGGCCCGTGTCGTGCCTGAAAACGGTCCCTGGGATCAGTGCATTTACCCGGTAACTAAAGTCATAAATAAAATAAATAAATAAATATGACCCTAATTATATTTACTTAAGGTGGTGTTACACAAGGGGTACTAACTAGCTACATGACACTAATTACATTTACTCACAGTGGTGTTACACAAGGGGTACTAACTAGCTTTATGACACAAATTATATTTACTTAAGGTGGTGTTACACAAGGGGTACTAGCCAGCTATATCACATTAATTATATTTACTCACAGTGCTGTTACACAAGGGGTACTAACCAACTATTTGATGCTAATTATATTTTCTCACAGTGCTGTTATGCAAGGGGTACTTACTAGCTATATTACACGAATTATATTTACTCACAGTGCTGTTACATAAGGGGTACTAATCAGCTATATGACGCTAATTATATTTACTCACAGTGCTGTTACACAAGGGGTTCTAACCAGCTATATGACGCTAATTATATTTACTCACAGTGCTGTTACACAAGGGGTACTAACCAGCTATATCACACTAATTATATTTACTCACAGTGGTGTTACACAAGGGGTACTAACCAGCTATATGACACTAATTATATTTACTCACAGTGGTGTTACACAAGGGTTACTAACTAGCTGTGTGACACTAATTATATTTACTCACGGTGGTGTTACACAAGGGGTGCTAACAAGCTATGTGACACTAATTATATTTACTCACAGTGGTGTTACACAAGGGGTACTAACTAGCTATGTGACACTAATTATATTTACTAACAGTGGTGTTACATGAGGGGTATGAATTAGCTCTATAACACTAATTATATTTACCCACAGAGGTGTTACACAAGGGGTGTTAACTAGCAATATGTCACTAAAGGGGAATTATCATTTCCTTAGTGGTGGTCCCAGTTGTGTGTGGGCTCTGTCCATAGGTAGACAGTTGGTATAGGCTGTCCTCCTCTGCTAACTGGGATGGATTGTATCTATCGGAGAGAAGTCTTAGGGCGTGGCAAACCCAGGGCTCCTTCAGTTGACCCTTCTATCTAAGTCTCTAGTCAAAATCATGCATAGAAGCAGGAACAAAAAGCAGAAAACTTTATGCAACATGTGTTACCCCACGCTAAGGGGACTATATACAATAGAGGATAGAAGATGATATATGTTATCCCCCTAGGGTATGGGGACCATATATGTTATACAGGACAGAAGACAGTCTAAAGAATGTACAGCACTGAAAACTGAATGGGCCAGTCTATGGATGGAATCTACACACAACCTGAGTTACCGTAGGTGTATATATATATGTATATATATATATATATATAAACACACACACACACATATATATATATACACACACGAACACACAAATTTGCCAGCAGATAAAGGCCTAGAGGTCTATCAAGTCTGTTCGAATGTGCAGCTAGCACCCTTTATTCTGCAGCTGCCCCTCCTTCCACCCTTCCCCTCATTAACCTCCCTTGTCCTGTCCCATCCTCGTTTGAAGCAGTCCACTGTTCTACTGCATACCACTTCAGCAGGTAACGATTCCACCCAGCCACCACCTCTCTGTAAAAAGTGTCTCCTCATCTCCTCTGAACCTTCCTCGCTCCAGTCTCATATCATGGCCCCTGGTGTCCCTCCCCTCCCTTACTTTGAACAGCCCCTCTGTACTTGTCTTGTTTATTCCTTTCATGTATTTAAAGGTTTCAATTATGTCACCCCTGTCTCTCCTCTCCTCCAGTGAGTACATGTTCAACTCCTTCAACCTCCTCTCGTATGATAAGTCCCCCAGCCCCTTGATCATCTTTGTCGCTCTGTGCTGCACCCCCTCCAGTAACTTAATGTCCCTCTTCAGATACGGACGCCAGTACTGCACGCAGTACTCCAGGTGTGGTCTAACTAATGACCTATACAGTGGCAGAATCACCTCCTTCCTCGAGGATATACCCTTTGCAATACAACCCAGCATTTTGTTGGCCTTTGCAGCTGCCTTCCTACATTGTGCCGAGTTGTTCATTGACCCTGTAATGAGCATACCCAGATCCTTCTCCTCCTCTGTCTGGGCTAGCTGCACTCCTCCTAGTTGGTAACTCCTCCTTGAGTTCTTCATCCCAAAATGCAGCACCTTGCACTTTTTGGCATTAAAGCCCAGTTGCTAGGTGTCTGACCAGGTTTCAAGCTTTGCTAGATCATCCTGCAACCCCTGCCATCCCCCTAGGTCATCCACCACCGCCCTACCATGGTATCATCAGCAAACAGACTGATCTTGCTCTTGATGTCCCATGATATGTCAGCAATGAATATCCCAAACAACACTGATCCCAACACCGAGCCCTGTGGAACACAGCTCGTCACTGCCCTTGGGTGTGAGAGCACCCCACCCACCACCACCCTCTGTTGCCTTCCCTGCAGCCAGTTTCCTACCCATCTCACCAGCTTTGCACCCGCCCCTGTGCCTACTAACTTCCTTCCCAGCCTTCCATGTGGCACTGAGTCGAATGCCTTACTGAAGTCCAGATACAGGACATCCACTGCATGGCCCCTGTCCAGTTGCCTAGTTACCCAGTCATAGAACTCGACCAGGTTGGTTTGGCAGGATCTGCCATGTATGAAGCCATGCTGTCTGCTGTCCTGTAGTCCTTTGGCCTCTAGGAGGGACACCAGCCTCTCCTTCAGGATAGTCTCCATTAGCTTACCTATGATGGATGTGAGGCTCACTGGTCTGTAGTTTCCCGGTTCATCCTTGGGGCCACTCTTGTGGAGGGGCACCACATGAGCCATCCTCCAGTCCTAATATATATACACATATATATATATATATATATATATATATATATATATATATATATATATACACACACTATAGGCCCTACTAAGCAGTCCCTTACTGGGAGAATCAGTGCTGTATAACTGAGTTCAGCTGTTGCCTGCTGGACATATCATCATTGGAGCAGAGAACATTGAGGCAATAACGCCTGGTAACTGCATAGATATTCGCCCCACAGATGTCCTCCAAGGGACACTAGAGCATAAAATCAGTGTAGACCATAGCCCTCCTGGAACACTATGAGTGAAATGTGCATGATCCAGGCAGTGTGGTTACGTACAGCTTTCCAATGGTTGTCATCGCAAGGTTCCATAAATGTCATTTGTATTTTTAATTTTTATTCGTTAACGAGGATGAACTCATTGCACCAAAAAAAGACCAATTTGCAGTGATGTCCTAGGTACATCATAAACAAGTATAGAAGTTACTTAACCCACCCCAGTCGTACCTTGATGCTTACCATCTGTTGATCTAACTGGGGGGAAGGGGTCATGAGACACAAGGCGTAGCTGATAAAAAGTCCCGGGGGTTAGATTCTTATGGGTAACCCAACTCCTAAAGTGCCCTAGTGCAGTTATTAAACTAAATGAGCCCGGCTACCAATACCTTTGGTGAAGATTTAAAGAAAAGGACCAGTCTGGACCACGCTGATTTTAACAAGAATACTTTTACTTACAAAACAAAAAAAAAATGTCAAACAGAGAGAGGCACAGCCACTCAACGTTTCGACCATGTGTGTGCTTTTTAAAAGTATTTTTGCTAAAATCAACGTGATCAAGATGGGTCCTTTTCTTTAAACCTTTGCTTGAGGTACAGGTAGCCGGTCTCTTTTGCATTGCTGTTGCAATTTTGTCGCTGTGACTCAGTACCACTTTACTTTCGAGTGTCTTCTTGCACTTACTATAAAACTAAAATGTTTGTATTTTTTTGATGATTGTTCTTAATGTTAAAATTCCAACTGTTCTGTGGAGGTTGCCAGCAGTTAAAGTGGAACATTGATAATGAATCGTGCCCACCATCGTGCGAGAGTCCATAAAGATAATTTTTAAATGAGATATTGGGCTTATCTGTAGTGGGCAGCTACCCAGAAATAAAGACGATTACTCTGCTGCATTTTTTTTTGCATTAAAAGTTTTGTTTTCAAAATTACAACACAGCAAGGAGTATGAACCATTCTTGTTAATTTCTTAAACAGCTATGAACAGGTAATTTAAGGAGAATAAAGTTGGGGGGGGGAGAAAATCAGGTTATATTGTAAATATCATCACTGTTAAGAACCAGGGGTTATTAATGATATTGCCCTGGTGAGCAGTTAAACAGTGTAATAAAATGCAGGAATAATTAAATGCAATGTGCTTAGCAGAAACCAATAAATTGAAGAAGCGTCCTGGTTGGTCTGGTTAATTTAAAGAGTAACTCTTTATTATAATAAAAACCTTAAAAGCACTAGATGTCCACCAATTATGTTTTGACTTGTTTTCTAGTTATTTTTTTTTTTACTTTCCCCTGCTTTTGGTCTTCTAAATATCATAGATAATGCAGCAGTTACTTCACAGAGTCTTTCCAAATGTATCTGATTCTCCACCGCTAACCACACAGTTGATGTTTGTGACATCACAGTCTGTTGTCAGGGTTAGCATTGTGATGTCATGAACAAAGGCAAGTATGAGGTTAACAGGGCAGATGCAAATGTTTTCAAATGTTTTCTGTGCAGACTTTTTAGCTGGACTATCACGATGTCCTGTAACTCCATTATTTCCAGTAAACGAGGAGCAGTCATTTAGGCGAAAAGGTGGCTGATCAGGTGCACTCCTTTTGGGTTCTGCTCAGAGTCTCTGCTTCGGTGCCTATCCCTAGCACAAAACTTTGGAGTGAATGGATTTTATGTGCCCACTGCTAACTCACACATTGGACATACCTTGCACTAAAGATTAGAAATCTGAGAGCAATCCCAAAACATATGAACTAAGTTGGCAAGCTTTCCCTGGCATCTCCAGCAAGTCCTTTCATGAATAAATCCCATACTCTTTCATCTTTGGGGGGGTAATAATAATGGGGAACTATTTTGAACAGGGCAGTTTTCCCTTGGGTTTCCTTACTGCCTCTATGAGCATTTACCCATGAGAAGGACCATTCCTGACTAGCTAGAGTACTTTTAACTTCTCCCACCCATTTATCTGGGGCTGACTGAGTGAGGAGACTGGTGCCTGTGCAACATTCGGGTCTGGGAACATGTGATCATCATGTACCTGGCCAGCACAGCTCTGCAGCTGCAGAAAGGCATGTGGCGGCCAGCATTCATGATTGCTTCGCACCACAGGGCACATGCCGTGGCACTGTCCCTCCGATGAGCTGGTGCATGGGGACAGATTGGAGGACACTGGTGGGCATCCAGTCAGATGCCTGACCTGGTCTCCGAGGGGATCCCTACTCCGCATAGAGCAGGAGATTGTGGGATGGCATGAGACCCGTACCGAATAAAGAAACAGGTAAGTACCCAAATGGCTACTCCCAGCCCTCCCTTATTGACCACAGGGCTGATGTGGCATGACATGTACTTTTCTTCCCACCGTAGCCAGCAGGTGTCTTCTTTGGGAGATGCATAGGGGATACAGCTGGATGCCTGCTGCCATATCTTGTACCCCTGTCGTCCAGCACTCCATGCCTTCATAAATGGCATTGAGTGTGGGCATGCCCCCTCACTGTGCCACCTGACCATCTGTGCATGCAGCTGCACACACAGCCAGGGAAGCAACTGTGAAAGGGGTATACACCACTTTTGTGAATGCCGCCAGGGTTCTGCAGGACCCCCGATGTATCGCTCAGAATTGTAGGCTTGCCTGCACACTGCAGATCTGTGGCATGTATGCACAGCACTCCTTAATTACCTCAAGGCTGCGACCAACACAGTGTGATCTTGACCCAGGTCCTACCCGCCTTTTGGTAGAGTGCTTGGACCTGATTGTACCTGTGGTGGCCAAGATAGTCTGGAGTTCCTTGAGGAGTGGGGTCTTTCCATCGACCTTGAAAGAGGTGTTGGTTAGGCCCCTATTGAAAAAGGGTACACCGCCAGTACAGCGAACCCCCAGTGCGAAGACCATCACAGCGACAGGAATCATGCGGAAACCGCACATCACTGTGATGGTCTCTGCTGGCCCTGGTTCTGCCTCCCCTGGTGTATCGCCCCCTCCCCCGGGACAACGCTGACTCCGAGTTGTATCCCTAGAGACCGTGAGGAGTGGGGGGCGGAGCCCCCCACATGGGGTGTTTGGGGGACACAGCCCCCCGATAGAATCACAGAGGCATCCCCGACAGTGCAAAGCTGACACTTGGCATTGCGACTGTCGCTGTCAGCGATGTCGATGAGAAGGACGTTGCAGCTGCATAGTAAAACCGTGAAAAAGCCCTCATTAGACCCAGAGTGCCTCAGCAACTACAGGCTGGTCCTTAACCTTCTGTTTTTAGGGAAGGTTATAGAAAAAGTGGAGACCATCCAGCTTAAGGCACATCTTGCCTCCGCCTCCACTTATGAGATATTCCAATCTGGGTTCCGAGCTGGGCATAGTACGGAGACTGCCCTGGCGAAGGTGCTTAATGATCTCCTGATAGCAAGGGAGAGGAGGGAGCATAGCATCTTAGCCCTCCTGGACTTGTCAGCAGCATTTGATACTGTGGATCACAAGGTGCTACTTGACCACCTGTGGTACTGGTGTGGCCTGTCAGGAAATGCCATCAAATGGTTTAGGTCATACCTGACCGGCAGAGTGCAGAGGGTGACGATTAAGCTTGCCACATCTAGCCCAAAGCCTCTGTCCTGTGGTGTTCCGCAAGGTTCAGTTTTGTCACCCTTGTTGTTCACAGTGTACATACTGTCATTAGGAGAAATTATCAGGTGATATGAGCTGGGTTTTCACTGCTGTGCAGATGATACCCAGCTCTACCTGTGCTGTACACCAGGTAACCAGATGGCGTCTTTAGTACTTAACAGCTGCCTAGAGGAAATCCCGACTTGGATGACTCAAATCTGGCTTAGACTTAACCCAGACAAGACTGAGGTGCTAGTGGTGGATCCAAGTCATCATTGCGGTGGGGGTGGTCGGAGGACTCCCCTGGACTAGTGCTGGGGTGTCCCCCTTATTCCATCCTCACAGGTGAAGGATCTGGGCATGATCCTGGATGATGGCCTGACACTTGATGCTGAGGTGTCAGCCTTTCTCAAATGCTGATATTACCATCTAAGGAACATTGCCTGGATCTGAGCCCTAATTCCACCCGAGGACCTGCCTACACTGGTCCATGCCTTTGTTACATCCAGATTGGATTACTGCAATGCCCTGTACCTTGAGCTATCTGGAGACAACCTCCTCTGGCAGCAGTTGATGCAAAATGCAGTGGCAAGATTGTTATCGGGAGTAAAAAAAAATGAGCATATTACTCCTATCCTCCGCGAACTGCACTGGCTGCCAGTCAGGAGGAGGATGTTTGTTTTCAAGGTAGGGATCCTTACCTACAAGGCCCTGCACAAAAGGGGACCAGTCTACCTGCGAGGTCTCCTTGAGCCCCATCGCCCGACCCGGGCTCTCCATTCTGCCAAGGGTGGCTTCCTTGGAGTTCCCAGGGTTAGGCTGCGGCATTCTGGGGACCGTGCGTTCTTGATTGTCATGCCTGCCATGTGAAACTAGTTACCTAAACTTCTCAGGGAGGCACCCTTGGTAGAAACCTTTAAAACAGGTCTAAAAACATTTGTATTTCAGCAGTCATTTGATTTATAACTGATATTAGCCTGTTTTATTATAGATAGATGTGTTTTAATTGTAGCTGACTTCTTACTGATTCTATATGATATTGTGATAATATGTGTACCGTATGTTATATGTTATTTTTATTGTTTTAACATTGTACAGCGCCCAGAGTCCCTGGAATGGGGAGCTTTACAGATAAAGCATCTATCTGTCTATCTATCTCTCTATCTCTCTATCTCTCTAGTATGGTAGAATGTTGTAATCAGTTGAAATCCATCTTTTTATAGTGTTGTTATACCACTGATGTGTCATCACGATGTTGCTGTACCATCACGTTCGCGTCACATCGATGGTATGACAAACTAGAATCCCCACGAGCTGCTGTCACCATGACAGCATGGCCAGCTGACGTGCACATTCTTTGAACAGCGAAGTAAAGTAAAACCCAACTGATCACTATGGCAGCATCGATTTTATTCTCCCCCCCTACCCCAACCCCGCCAACCCATCCGAAACATGCCCTGACACACATTCTCTCTCTTTCTGTTTGGCTGCAATTATAAAAGTAGTTGAAATGAACAGAAATGTCACCTAGTAAAATCCCCTTTTTTTTCCTCTTCTCTGTCTTTGCAGCACCTCGCAACATGAACCGGCAGCACTGATTGGTCTAGCTAGCCATGTGATTCAAACCAATGACTGTTCGTGTTACTTGTTTATAGCATCTAAGAGTTACTTCCTTTAAGTTTAAAAGTGTGAAGAATTGCTTGTGTATTGTTTTTGATTGTACTGGAGCCCCCCAACGATATTGCTTGTTTTTAAAAAGCAGCAACGACTCTTTTTCTGCATCGCAAGGCAAACTAATCTAAGCTGTTCGGGGGGGGGTGCAAATGGCACAGTGCTGCATTTTGAAGCAGACTGCATTTTCTTGTCTTACTATGCTATGCTTGCTTCAAGTGGTTCCCATGGCAACCATGGTAAACCTCAATAGCACAGCTCGAGAGGTTTACCAAAGTTGCCATGGGAACCAGGAGAAGCTAGCATAACGTGGTTGCTCAGCTATGGCCATACATTGTCTTTTATAGTGTATGGTCATCGATGCAGTCATCGCAGTGACATTATGCTAGCTTCTCGTGGTTCCCATGGCAACTTTGGTAAACCTCTCGAGCTGTGCTATCGAGGGTTACCATTGTTGCCATGGTAACCACTCGACGCAAGCATAGCATTGTTGTTCCCCAATGGCCATACATTATCCTCTATATATATCGCACAAGGGCCACTATGATTATTTGTATTTAGTAATAGTTTGTATACCAAACTGGCTACCTTTCTCATTACGGCAAGTTTACAGATCTGATGCCTTTCCAGGCGTGCTGGGAGACACACACACACACACACACACACAGCAGTATCCAGAAGTGCATCTTGGAGCACTTTTCTGAGTTGTAGGTAATCTACAAATTGAAGTCTATGTAGATGATACCTGGATTTAGGTTTTCAAAAGACATGAGCCCTATCCTCCCCCCATTGGATTCCAGTAAATCACCTATCGTCCAATGGTCTGTTATTGTACAATAAATCAACACTGTTCCAGACTGTCATCAAATGTGTCTGCAATCTTTGGATTTGTAGGATCGACTGCACTTTTTTAATAGTCAAAACAGTTTTAGAAATGCAGGTGTTATCCTTCAGACTGGAAGGCGGGGGGGCACAAACAAGAAATGTGACAGTTTGTGAGGAGTTTCTCCTCCTCTGCTCTAGTCTACCCCCTGTCGATACTGCATCACCATGATGGTTGCACGGGGTCTGCCTAATGGAATGGGATTAATTGGATTCTGGCCCAATTCTTGGAATTAAGATTTTGGGACTTGCCGTCTGAAAATCCTAATTCCTAAATTGAATCCTGAAACCTATCTGTACATAGCACTTTAGGATTTAGGATTCCAAATCTGAATCTGATGTAGTCTTTTTAAGATTTTTAAATCAGAACTGGTTTAGGAATTAGAAATCCCTAAATTCATAAACAGTGCAGTCAAATTGGGAACTGGCCAAATCAAAGCATCGCTAATTGCCACCATTTTTGATGATCAAATTTGGCTACCCACATTGTGGGCAAACACAGCTTGATCATCAGTGACATCACAAGGTTCTAAAGATGGCGGCAATGTGGAACTGTATCATACTGTGATGTTACCTGTTGTTTAAGGAGCATTCTGGGCTGCTAATTTCTACTGGTTTTAAAAGTCAATTTCTAGATTTTTTTCCTATGTGTTTGTTTTTGGAAAGCAACATCAGAATGGCTTTTTTTTTTTTTGCCAGCTGATGGCTGTTGTTAAGTAGCCACTGTTCTGGCACTGTGACCTGGTTCTGTGACAGAAGTAGTAGTTCACAGATTTCACTCAGTCCACTGAGTTGTAGAATACCTAAAATAAAATTCTAGAATACTAGGTATTACTGAGTTCACTGATTTCACACAGTCCACTGAGTTCTAGAATACCTGAAATAAAATTCTAGAATTCTAAGTATTACTGAGTTCACTGATTTCACTCAGTCCACTGAGTTCTAGAATACCTAAAATAAAATTCTAGAATACTAGGTATTACTGAGCTCACTGATTTCACACAGTCCACTGTGTTCTAGAATACCTGAAATAAAATTCTAGAATGCTAAGTATTACTTAGTTCACTAATTTCATTCAGGTCACTGAGTTCTAGAATACCTGAAATAAAATTCTAGAATGCTAAGTATTACTGAGTTTACTGATTTCACTCAGTCCACTGAGTTCTAGAATACCTGAAATAAAATTCTAGAATGCTAAGTATTACTGCGTTCACTGATTTCACTCAGTCCACTGAGTTCTAGAACACCTGAAAAAATTCTAGAACACTAGGTATTGCTTAGTTCACTGATTTATCTCAGTCCACTGAGTTGTAGAATAACTGAAATTAAATTCTAGAATACTGAGTATTACTGAGTTCACTGATTTCACTCAGTCCACTGAGTTCTAGAATACCTGAAAAAAAGTTTGAGAATACTAAATGTTTTGTAAGTCTTGAAAAGAAAAGGTTGCTTGTAATTTATTTTAGCATTTGAATTAACCTAGGTTAAGGGGAGTAAGTAAGAGAGGTTTGGGAAGTACTCCATATACTGTAGAACAGAACTCAATATACAGTATAAGGTGGCCTTTTAGGTTTCAGTCTCAGGGTACTCAGCAGATTGTTTTTTTGCCAATGTACTTTTTATTTTTAAAAACCAGAGTAAATGCATCCATTGCAATAATAACCTATAACAATACATGGTACAATAGGAAAAAATAATCAGTGGCATAACAAGATATATAACAGAGAAAGTTACTATACACAGTAAAAGTAGCTCTCTAATACAGAAACAGCAAACCTGCTTAAAACCATTTAAATAAAAACTATATGTAAATGCTGTATTCATTACTTTATCTAGAAAATTACATACTTGACAAGAGGGGGGAGCTATTCATGTAAGCCAAATGGTTGTTTTGTTAGATTTATTTTGAGAAAACTCAATAAAGTATGTTAAATTTAAAAAAAAAAGATTACATACTTCAAAACAAGAGAGTCTACAGCAAGCCCTACAGACCCCCAGAAAGAAATAATAAATAAATACTTCAGATTACAGATCCATTAAATGAAAAGCAATCTTACACAGAGGTCATCGTGAAGACAGCTATAGCACCAACATATACTATATGAAAAATGAGAGATATTGCATAACAGTTTTAAAAAGTTTAAAAAAAGGATCTCATAAGACGAAAATCCTGTATGCCAATATTTTTTTTACAGATTAATACTTTAATGTATATAATTAACTAACACTTAAACTATTAGCTACCATAAGGTTGATATTGTAGGAGAAGGGTCTAGTACAGAAAACAAAGTAGACAGATATAAAAGTAGAAAAGGAGCTGGACAGTCAGAAAAGAAAAGAAGGTTCCGGGAATTACCTAAGAACAATAATGTTAGGCACTCATATAGATAAAGACATCAGGCAAGGTCTGAACCCAAGGGAAGATTCGTCGGAGGTCAAAGGGCAGGAGTGGTCAGGACTTGACAGATTGTGTCCCATTGTCTAATGAATTTCGGGGAGTTGTCCCTTAGTGACATTGCAAGTTTCTCAGTTTTCATGATTTCCAAAATGCAGTTCCTCCACTCTCGCATGGTGGGAGTTGACTCCTCCAGCCAGTGTTTCAGAATCGTGTGTCTGACAGTAACATCTAGCAATAATGAGGTATAGCGCTGTTCGTTTGACCAATAGGTATCTTTATCAAAATTGCCTGGGATGCAAGCAGTTGCTTGGATATAATCAGAGATAGTGGGGACATTTGAACATACGAATCTGCCAGCAGAAACAGGCCTTATAGTCTATCAAGTTAGTCTGCTCGAATGCACAGCTAGCACTCTTATATTGCAGCTGCCCCCCTCCTCTCCCCCCTCACCTTTACTCCCCCTCGCACCCTGTCCAGAGACAGCAGAAACAAGTTATTAACGACAATCTAGGGGTGATTATGGGGACAGTATGGAGATAAGGGGCAGCAGGGAAATAGTTGTGGGGACTTTGGGGCACACTTCTCCAGGTGTACACTCTGGAGGAGGAGGAGGCACTGCCCCATCTGCGGGACCTTTGCAGAGCTCCATGATCAGCTGGTAGCAGCAAGAGATGAGATGTCTTAGCTGCAGCACCCGCTCAGCTGGGGTCCACCCCTCCACCCCCCTCAGAGGCGCACTGGTCCAAGGGGCTGGAGGGTGGTGGTGGGGGAAGGGGAAGGGTGGCAGGGTCAACCACAAGGGGTTCAACCAGTCTCAAACCAACCAGACAGCAAATCATTTTGGACCCCTGCAGGAGGCTTAGGTACCTATGTCTGTTTGGGGGGACTCTGAATTAGTTGGGGTAAATGGGCAGGAGACTTGATGGCACCTGGGGGGGAGGCAGGAGGAATTTAGTAAGGGGAGTCTTAGTAACTCGGGACTCAGTGATTGGGGAGTAGAGATGGTGGTGAAAGGAAAGGGGTGTGAAAGTTTTAGATGCCTTCCTGGTGCATCAGCCATCTGGGATATAGACAGAATTGGGAGGATGGTGGAGAAGGGTGAGGGGGAGCTTGGGGTACAGCTACACTTGGGTATCAGTGATCTGGCGAACCCACTTGTGGAGGTGGTGAAGCATAACTTTAAGAGATGGGGGCGGACAGAATGAAGGCGCACTTGGCTTCCCTGGTCTTTTCCAAGGTTCTCCCTATGTAGAATAAGGGGAATGGGAATGATGGAGCAGGGAAGGAAGAGATTGAGGAGTTTAATGGGTGGTTGAAGGGATGATGTTAGGAGGAGAGGTGCCACTTTATGGGGTATAGGTGGGGCTTCTGGGACAGGAGGCTCTTCAAGGTTGATGGCGTTTACATAATGAGGGGGGGGGAGGCCAGTGCTCTGGGGCTGAAGTTTGATGTCTACATTTGACAGTTAAAGTGACTGTGGGGGAGATGGAAGCAAGGGGAACCACTGAGGAGGTAGAGCAGGTGGGAAACCTAGCTAGGGCTCCTCCTGAATGGGGGACTAGCAGCTGCAAGGTGGGTAACAGTAAGGTTGAAGTTCAAATAAAGTTAGGGGAAGAGGCCAATGAGGGAGGGCTGACAAAGCCTACGTTACTAACGAAAAATAAAAAATTAAGGAGACTAAGGAAGAATAAGGGAGAAGTAATAGGAAAAAGCAAGACGGGATCAGGAGAAAGATGGAAAGGGGTCTATCTTAATGCCAGAAGTCTGGGAAATACTGAGGCAAGGGAGACCACGGTAAAGGGAGTGAGGAAGGGGAAACCCAGCTAGTGCTTCCCCATACAGGGGACTAGTAACAATAAGGTGGGAAAAAATAAGGTTGAGGTTCAAAAAGGAGTAGTGGATGAGGCGAAGGGTGGAAGGCTCTCAGGGTCTAAAAGCAACAGGAAAATAAAATAGTAAGAAGAATGAGAAGGAATGCAGGTGTAGGATCGCAAAACAGCAAAAGAGGATCCGGAACCAGTTGTAAGGGGGGCTGCCTTAATGCCAGGAGTCTGGATAATAAAATGAGTGAGCTCCAGGCATTGGTGACATTCCTGAAATGAGACAGCCAGTATTTACCAGAGAAAGGGTCCAGAAGGGGCTTAAAGCCCTAAAGGTAGCAAAAGCCCAGGGTTGGATGGGATGCACCCACGGGTGCTCAAGAAACTGACTGCAGAACTTGCTGAATCCCTACTAATGCTGTTCAGTAGTTCAGTTCAGACAGAGGCAGTTCTGAAAGACTGGAAGGTGGCAGATGTAGTCCTGCTACATAAGGTATCCAAGACAATTGATGGTTATCCAAAGGCACCTCATTCCATCAGATACCATACAAGCCACACTCATTCAGGCTAAGTGCCATGGCAGAAATATCTGGCCTGTCGGGGAATTTCCCAGACTGAGGAGCTAGTTCTCAGAGGTGGGGATGAGGCTCTGAAACTGAGTTGTCCAAAGCCAATTTATAGGAAGGATAAAAAGATATGTTCATGCTTTTCTAACATCTTTTTACCAGGATAGGGGATGCTGTACCTACCGAACACAGTGCCAATCGTTCTTCTGAACTTGGGGGTGGTGAGCAAGGTGCAGGGTCATAAATGGTCCCCTTTAAGCTCCTACTGTTTGCTGATTACCTGTTGCAATATGGCTTGTAAAGTAGATTGGGATACAGTGTGTGTGTGTGTGTGAAAGGCAGTGCTTTAACCAAATTTACCCTCCATCCTTTGAAACACGATGCAGCGTACAAACACCAGCCCCAAAACTCACATGTGAGTCAAAATGTTCTGTGCTTAACCTTATTCAAAATGGCCACCTGGGGCTGAAAGAGATCTGTTGTTCATGCCACCACTGTCCGGCACTGCCCCATCGCAAACCCAAGTCGCCAGTGTTGCTAGTGGTAATCGTACCACTGTGCCGATGGGTCGGGCCAAGTTGGAGGCATTAAAAGGAGAACTGTGCTGAACCTGTAAGACATCTTTCCCTGTAGAAGCTGTTTTTCCAGTTTTATATTGTCATAGAAACATAGATGATGATGGTAGAAAAAGACCGATGGTCCATCCAGTCTGTCCACATTACCCTATCATACCCCAGGATCTATTGCCCCTGTGGGGTCTTCGCTTACCCTATTCCCCATTTTGTTATCCATGTTTTTGCACCCTGAGTCCTGCTGAGTAGCTTATATCCCCTTGACTCTATCCAAGCCATGTTTGAAGAAAGTTATGGTTTTGGCATCCACCACCTCTGCCGGAAGACCATTCCTTCACCCAACCATTCTTTCTGTAAAATACTTCCTCGCATCCTTTTTAAGTCCCCGCACCATTAATCTCCACTTACTGTATAACCCCATTGTCCAATCTTCTCTGTTTCTCAAAAATAGTTACTCACAGTCCGCCTTGTTAATTCCTTTCGGGAACTTGAAGGTCTCTATCATATCACCCCTTTCTCTTCTGGTTTTGAGTGAATACATGTTCAGCGCCTTTAGCCGATCCTCACAGTATCTGCTCTCTTGGCCACGAATCATCTTGGTCATCTTACTCTGTATCTTCTCTAACCCATCTCTGTCCCTTTTGATGTGGGGACTCCAGAACTGGGCACAGTACTCCAGCTGTGGCCTCACCAGCGACCTATGCAGTGGTAACAGTACCGCCTGCTTTCTACTGTCGAACCCGCTCCTGATCTATATGAACCATATAGTATTCTTTTTCTGTTCTATACACATGTGATGTCATTTTAAGGTACAACTGTTTGTTAGTCACCATATAGTTTTTTTTTTTTTTTTTAGCATAAATGTTTTTCTGGCAATAATTTAAATATACCCATTTTTATGTTTGCTTGTACGCATGTGCAAGAAACATAGTGCCATCATCCGAGTTTTCCAGAGGTGTGTCAGCCTCTTCCAGTTCAGTCAGTGTGTTTGCAGGCGCGGTTGCAGTGCGCCAATCACTGCTCCAGCCGTCTATGAAAGCTGAAAATGCAGTGGTATACAGTTGAAAGGGAGAGCTCCACTTCAGTGAGCAGAGCTCCCCTCTCAACATGCATGCACGCATATTGCGTGCCGACATGCCCCCCCGCGCACATACTGTATAGCCGACGGGGGTGCCCAATGCCCTGTTGGCTCCACACCCCCCCCAAAAAAGTCTTCCTGGTGCCACACTGGGCGCCCACCCCAGCATGGCACACGTCCATATGGCCGACGGGGGTCCCCAATCCCCCGTCAGCTCCAACCCCCCAAACAGCTTTACAGCTGCCACACTGGGAGCCCACCCCAGCGTGGCACACGTCCGTATGGCCGAGGGGTGCCCAATCCCCATCGGCTCCAACCCCCAAACAGCTTTACAGCTGCCACGCTGGGAGCCCACCCCAGCGTGGCACAAGCCCGTATGGTCGATGGGGGTGCCCAATACCCCATCGGCTCCAACCTCCCCAAACAGCCTTACAGCTGCCACGCTGGGAGCCCACCAGGGTGTGGCACAGGCTCGTATGGCCGACGGGGGTGCCCAATCCCCCGTCGGCTCCAGCCCCCCAAAACAGCCTTTCCAGCTGCCACGCTGGGAGCCCACTCCAGCGTGGCAAATGTCCCCGTCGTCTTAGTAATTAAAAAACTGTAAATTAAAAAACGGTCCCTCGCAGCCTCCCTGCCCCCACCTGCACCCACCCACTGGCGCACTCTGCTTCCCCACACCCCCTCACCCCATACTTACCTCCGGAGTCTGGCGCGACGATCTTTGGTGGACCGGGAACATGTCTGCACTTTTCAAAGCCGACCGCGAACTGAGGAAATGCCGGTAAGCTGCATAATGTAATAGATAGGGTTTTTTCAACTTTGCTGCATATCTCGGGCATTTTTGCACCAAATTTTCAACTTGGGGTTTTTGGGACCCCTTCTCATGAATGCTGTCACTGTCATGGCGTTACTCGGTTTTCAAGGGTGATTTCGCAGCCACCGTACCTAAAATCACCCTTTCCGGAATGATTAATGAAACGACACTGCCAGTGTTCATAAGGTGGGCTCTCAAAAGCCTATTTTGAAAATTTGGTGGAAAATTCCTAAAAATGACTGTTTTACGAGCATGCGTTGTGCAGTTCCTACACACGCGTAAGTTCACAAATTTTCAATATTTTCACTCCAGATTTTCAACATTGCCATTTTACCACACCTTCTTATGAGCAGTACAGCTGTCATTTTTCACATCTCACCCAAAATGTGTTTCCGCCCATGTAGTGCACAATGGTGCAGTCGGTGTGCAAAATCAATGTACGGGACACATTAAGAAAATCACAGTGACACTGTTCATGAGCAGAGGTCTAAAAATGGCTATGTTGAAAATTTGGTGAAAAAATTCCTAAAAATGACTGTTTTACGAGCGTGCATTGCGCAGTTCCTACGCACGCTTGTAAGTTTGGGAAATTTCAATATTTTCACTCCAGATTTTCAACATTGCCATTTTACCACACCTTCTTATGAGCAGTACAGCTGTCATTTTTCATATCTCACCCAAAACGTGTTTCCGCCCATGTAGTGCACAATGGTGCAATCGGTGTGTGAAATCAATGTACAGGACACATTAAGAAAATCACAGTGACACTGTTCATGAGCAGAGGTCTTAAAATAGCTATGTTGAAAATTTGGTGAAAAAATTCCTAAAAATGACTGTTTTATGAGCATGTGTTGCAGAGTTCCTACGCACGCTAGTAAGTTCGCAAATTTTCAATATTTTCACTCCAGATTTTCAACATTGCCATTTTACCACACCTCCTTATGAGCAGTACAGTTGTCATTTTTCACATCTCGCCCACAACGTGTTTCTGCCCATATAGCGCACAATGGCGCAGTTGGTGTGCGAAATCAATGTATGGGACACGTTAAGAAAATCACAGTGACACTGGTCATGAGCAGAGGTGTTAAAATGGCTATGTTGAAAATTTGGTGAAAAAATTCCCAAAAATGACTGTTTTAGGAGCGCACGTTGCGCAGTTCCCATGCACGCTGGCAAGTTTGCAAATTTGTAATATTTGCACACCAGATTTTAAACAGTGCCATTTTACCGCACTTCCTTATGAGCAGTACAGCTACCATTTTTCACATCTCGCCCAAAATGTGTTTCCGCACATGTAGCGCACAATGGCGCAGTCGGTATGCGAAAACAATGTTTGGAACAGATTAAGAAAATCACACTGACACTGGTCATGAGCAGAGGTCCTAAAATGGCTGTGTTGAAAATTTGGTGACAAAACTCCATAAAATGACTGTGTTACGAGTGAGCATTGCGCAGTTTCCACGCACCCTCATAAGTTCATGAATTTGTAATATTTTCAGTCCAGATTTTCACCAGTGGTATTTTTCCACACTTCCTTATGAACAGTACAGCTGTCATTTTCCACAACATGGCCGAAATGTGTTTCCACACTTTCAGCACAGAAATGCGTGGTTGCTCTGGGAAATCATTGTTTGGGACAGATAAAGAAAATCACACTGACACTGTTCATGATCGGAGGTCCCAAAATGCCTGTGTTAACAATCTGCTGTAAAAAAAAATCCCCAAACTAGTTACATTACGGGTGTGCGTTGCACGGTTTCTACGCACGCTCGTGACTTCACCAGTTTTTTTAAGATTTTCACAGCAGATTTTCAACATTGCCATTTTTTACACCACCCCATGAATAGTATCACTGTCATTTTTCACATCCTGTTCGGAATGTGTTTTTGCACCTGTGGTGCCAAATGCCATAGTCGCTGTGCAAAAGCAGTTTTCGGCTAACAAACTAATATTGCCACTGTTCATGAGATGGGGTCACAAAAAAACCATGTTGAAAATTTGGAGTGAAAATACCAACGAATGCCTGAGGTGTTAGGGTTTCCGACCATAACGCCCCACCCTGTAGAGAATGACAGGCATCAGGGGTGTGACTTGGGATTCTTGCCTGTCATGCTCATACCATTCCACCTCCACCCACACCCTGCAGCCAGTGAGAGGCATCAAGGTGTGCCTCGGACTCTTCGGGCCCAAACTTCACCCCATTCTCCTATACCGCACCCATCTCACCATATTTCCTGATAGAATGGGGTGCGCATAAGGGCCAAAGACCCCAAGGCACACCGTGACACTTGTCAGTGTCTGCAGGGTAGGGTGTGGTGAAGTGGCGTGGTCGTTATGCCTGACAACCCAAAGACACAGCCCAATGCCTGTCATTTTCTGCAGGGTGGGGTTGGCTTCAGTTCAGTACTTCGCTGCCATTCCTATTATGCAGCTCTGTAACTTCTACACTACCAATGCCATTGCCAGCAAGCAAAAATTCGGCATTGACAAATGCTTGTTTATTTTTGTTTTCATTCGTTCCTAAACCATGATACAGGATTTTGAAGTCTTTAAAAGTTCCCAGCTCCCGTGACATGCCCCCCATGAAAAAATTAGATATCTCACTTCAGTGCTGTACTGTTGCCATCGGAAACACTTAGCAGCCCCTTCCTAATACACCCCCACTATAAATATAGCTTGTACATTCAAAAGGTAACCTCAGTGGAATATATTTTTAAAAACTGCTAAAAGCATCCGTCTTTTCTGATGTGAGTCACCAATTACAAAATTAGCTATGAAAGCTATTTTTAAAATATCTGAGAAATCTAAAAATATACTGAGGATGACTCTAAGGTTGCTGTCAGAAATACATTTTTGCTAAAAAAAAAAAAAATATATGATGAAATGTTTGCTGACTAACAAATATAGCTGCTTTAAAACTCTAATGCAGTTGATGTCCTTCTAACTCTCTGGGTTCTGCAGTTTGTTGCCCCAGTAAGGTACTGCAGTAGTAGTAGTTCTGCTTGCTACTTCAGGAACCTGGGTTTGGAAACGCACTCCTCCTTTGGGGGGAATTCTATCCTCTGATGTTCGGCTGCCACCTAGTGGTCGCTTGGTGGTGGTGCAGCGGAGGGATACGTCAGGAGAAGGGGGATGCCGCCAGTCGCCAATTGCAGGCCTGTACTCCAACGTGCGTATATGTCATTGCACACCAGCAACTGCAGGAAGAAAGCATGGTGGAAACCATCTCCCTCCTCGACCAGCAGGATGACGTCCGACCCCGTGCCCTGCACTGATGACTAGGTACCCACCCCCACACCAGATCCTGAACCTGTTGAGGACATTGCACCACCTGGGGTCCCCGCCATGGGGGGGACAAGAGGTTGGAGTAAGTGGGTGTCAGGGCTGGGGGGGCTGGCCAGATGGGGGTAGTTTGTTAGTAAAGTGAATAAACACAGGATTGAAAAAAAGCAGCATAAGAGTTTTATGAGAATATAACCTATACAACACAGTTCTAAAATGGTACTTACTTGTTGAAGCACATGCAGCACAAAACACTGGGATATCCTGTCCAAGGCTTCCGAGGCTGTGTAGGGCACAGTACTGCTGTTTCTGTTTTTAAGACTTCTTGCATTTTCTTTGGCAATAAAAATTGATATTTTGCACAGCACCTGTGACTCGGAATTGGGGAAAGGTGATGTGAACCCTGGGTCACTGTGTCCGGGTTCACACCCTTGCCTGGTGACTGTACAGGGCCCACCTGGTTAAGGGGTTGGGTACATTCTTTCTCCTGCAGCGGGAGGGGTTCATCCACGAATAAATAAGAAATAACATGGTGCTGCCACCCAGAGAGGATAAGTGGGCCAGATGTTGTGTGCAGTAGCGCCCCCTGGGATGCAGTACCTACCCATCTCTCTGCACTGGACTGGACCACCCCCTGGGGACCAATAAACACTCCAGTTAGGTTACACTAAGAGGGCAAAACACACAGAATGGAAATTTAACAAACTGACAGTGCCTTTATTCTGGAACGCAGGCCTGGAAGCTGGAGGAAAGAGGGGGGGTTATACAGTTGCAAGTCACCTTGGGCACTTCCACCCTGTAGCAATAACTCCTAGGACTAGTAGCATTGCTCGGATAGTGCCTCCGTGGATCCAATTGTGATCCATTGAATAGCAGCACTATCCAAGTAGGATCCGACCTGGGATCTGGCTGAATTTGGAGGTTTGATCTCAGGTCGGATCCCACGTTATCCAACATTGAATCCAGTGATCCAATGCCGGATAATGCGGGATCCGGCCTGGATCCAAAGGGGTTGAATTGGCGGTCCCAAGCGGATCCACAATCCTGCCAAATGGCAGGTATTTGGTGGTATCCTAATTGCTAGGATAATATCTGAGCAACACTACCTGGGAGCCACTACATTGTGGGTCATTACACCCTCTCAGATCCCACATGGTCTGTGAAGCACCCCCCCCCAATCAAGGGGCACAAAAGGATGATTTACACTACAGAGAGAGTAACATACTCTTCGGGATCCATTTGTTCGGTCAAAATGCATCAGCCCGAGTTCCGCAATCCCGACCCCGGGCGCCTGAAACACGGTTGCCCAACATCAGATTTCACCTCACTCGGGGTTAGGATCCTGCTGGGTGTGTGGGGCGAGCCACCCACATTGGGGGTGCAGAGGTGAAGCCTCCGAAACACTTGTTGAATGTAAATCCCGATGTCGGCAACTGTGTTTCCGGCACCCGGGGTCGGGACTGCGGAACTCAGGCCGATGCATTTCGGCCGAACATAGCATATCCTACTCTTCAACTGGTACCAACACTAAAACTATAATTTCAAGTATGACACAATAACCTATGACCCTAGATATCTAGGAATTACACAGAAGTCCCGGTGCAGGCCTGGTAGCTACTTTGCCCGGGTTCTGTTGGTGGTGCACTGATGAAATTTAGCAAGCTTGCAATTTAAACTCTGCCCCAAACAGTCCATAGTGTGCTAGAACAATTTAAACAGCTTGAAATTCAAGAGATAGAAACATAGACAATGACGGCAGAAAAATATCAATGGTCCATCCAGTCTGCCCGCGTTCCCTATTTAGCCTCGGGGACCTAGTGTCCCTCCAGGGTTCTTGCCCTCCTGCATCCTTCCTCCCCATTCTCGTCCCAGTTTCTGCCACCCTGAGCAGCCACTATACCCTTCATTATAATACCATCACTTCGGCTAGCAGACTATTCCACAGCCCCACCACCCTTTCTGTAAAATAATACTTTCACGTGTCCCTCCTGAACCTCTGCCTGTTTCCACTTATACTCGTGCGACCACAAGCTAGTATTCAAGCTAGAGAGTTCTCCGCAGTATACCCTGTTTATTCATTTTAGGAACTTGAAGGTTCCTAAAGTTAGAAAACCCAACATTGTAATTACAAGGCTTTGCCTGTGGTTTGGAGGGACAGTGGGTGACACATGCCATGCCCTCTTTGTGCGGTTAAAGCATATCTGAGTCAACCCCGTGGGTGTGATGGGCTGAGGCACCAAGTGCCACATCACACACCACACTGGCGATCCTGGTTCAGGAACAGTCCAGGATCACTGGGGTTGGCCAGGGGGAAAGAGGATCGAGCGTCAGTAGACAGTTCTCCTCCTTCGTGGAAGGGGGACTTAATGAACTGCTGCTTGCCTGCTACCCATCGGGGGGTGGCATAGCACCAGGGGCACTTTCTAGGGGGGCTGGAGTCAGGGGCTAGAGTACATATGGCATCTTCATACTGTATGCCCTCACAATGGCAGGCATTCCCGGCTTTGGGGATAGGAGTGACAACCAAGGCAGAAAAGCCCCCCCCCCGGGGTACCAAGAGGATGGCCCACGGCCTCACAGGCCCCGCTCTGCCTCCTGTGTCACCCATTCAACCACTGAAGCAAGCAAGCAGGCAGTTGGGGGTAAGGCCCAGGACAGTGAGAGACAGCGCCGGAGGTTGCTGTCTGAAGTGGGAGATTAATGAAGGCCAACGCTCGACTAGGAGGGCCTTGTTAGCCGAGCAGTGGCCTTCATTAATCTCCAACTTGCTATCATAATGTATTAAATAGTAATGAAAACTAAGTCCCATTCATTTCAATGAGGTGCGCCCCCGCACACTCTCCCTTGCTGTACGTCATAATGTGCCTGAGCACGGGCGCGTGCAGATGAATCGGGAAGTGGAAGGGATCAGCTGGCCACCTTCTCGGGGTCCAACTACGATCCTGTCACACTAAATAAAGTCTGAGAATAAAATATTAAAAATAACTCAAAAGGACCATCGCCGATCTAAGGTACCATACCCTCAGGATCACAAAATCACTTTAAATTGTAGCATGTATACGTTTGCCCAGTGACCCAATGGATAGCACATCATGCTCCCATGCCAATAATCTGGGTTCAAGAAGCCAATTCGGGAACTGGATCAGGTGTCTGAGAGGGCTGGGCTGGTGCTGCTACGTGACAGTGCTGCCTGCAAGGGTGGGATGGCACAAAGGGTTTCATCACTACAGCGATCTCCCACCAGGGAGCTTATCTCATCCACAGGGGGCTTCACTGCACGCATGCAAGGGCTGATGGGGCACTGCCCAGCACTGGTGAGGTGGGAGGGCTTTGGAGACGGTGACAACAAAACAGAAACCCTCTACGTCTCCCAGGCCACCTGTGCGACAGCTGCTGCTACTCTGTGTGGCTCCCCACTGACTCTGATGGGGAGCAGAAGATGCGGCTGGGAGATCACCAGCATTATGGGCACATGGAAGGAGAAGGTAATGGTACAGGAGCAAAACTGAGGATGGGCCTGCACTCTGGTGCCGAACCCCAGGTGCAGCCTCTGGGGTAGCAGTGCCAAATATGCACAATGTAAAGGAGGAGGAGGCACACTCACTCAATGACAAGACATACAGTCCAGCATAAGACAGCAAGAGTTTTATTATATCCAAGATAGAAGACTGCACATCAGACAGAGAAACCTAGATGCTTCTGGCAGAAAAGGACATCCTGGCCCACCTAGTCTCCCCTAAGTCCCTACCTACTGTGCTAATGCAGACCCTAACTGATCTCCGGCCTTACCCCCTAGCCCTGTAGTTGTGTGTGAAATCGGTGATCCTACGCCTAAGTATCTCATCCACCCCACATTCCTAACAACAGAAACCTAGGACCTACAAGCCTAGTTCCCTTATTCAAGATGACCCTGCCTATTGTCTACCTTTTACCTATTCTGGCCTCCCTTTTGGCTGCCTACTCTTTCACCCCAGTTTCTACCCTATTCCTTAATACCTGCTTAATTTTTATCATTTAGGTATGAGCTCTTACTCAGCGGAGACTATATGGGATTGTTGGTTCTTCTCATTTCAGTAAAGCTTATCATTATGTACCTTTGCATGTTAATTATGTTGACCGGTATGTATAGGCCCATATTGACCGGCACCTTCACAATGTTTTTTTCTTTTTTTTTTTTGCACCGTTGTCCACCGTAATTGTAATCTTATGAAGTGTACTGTATTGTATTTATGCCCAGGACCACCTTGAAAATGAGCTTGCTCAATGGTATTTATGCCTGGTTAAATAAAGTGATTAATTGATTGATTGATTAAACAATGGCGAACATCAAAATGGCGAAAACGAAAGAGCGACTACAATATAGGCGACTGCATATTTCGGCGAGTACCATATTTGGCGAATTGTGCTCTGCCGACATGTCATAATGGGTTATTTACACATAAAATGTGAAATTATATGCTAGCCCTCGCACAGCGCTTCAACTGATGGGATTCGACACATTGCCAGTATATCTTCTCCAGCCGCTCCTTATCCTGGCGATAGAGGGAACCCCCATACAGCAGGAGTCACTTCCCCTTCTGGGACACCAGGTACTCCACAGCCATTATCAGATTTAGTTACTTGGTATTAATGGACACCTTTTGTAGATGTGGGGGGCACCGCCCCCCAGCCCCCCATACACCTTGCGATTTCTAAATATGAAACTCTGAGGCACAATTTGATAGTGGGCGTAGGCTACTACTCAGGATCGCCATACCAGAGCAAGTGCAGTCGCCATTAATTACTGGTCGCCTTTTATTATCAGTCGCTGTTTCAGTAGTCACCATTATTTGTTCGCCGTTATTGAGTCGCTGTGTTTTAGTTGCCGTTATCATGCGCTACCTGCCTGGTTACTAAGGTCCACTTGTATCTATCCCATGCATGTTTGAAACCTGTTACCATTTCGGTACCCACCACCTCTGCTGGGATGCTGTTCCAGACACCCATCACCCTTTCACACAGCACCAAGAGAGCAGTAGATGCCTCTGCACTGCGACCAAATAGGTCTTCTTCTGAGGTAGGAAGAAGACCCTAGATAGTAGAAGCGCATGGGCACCAGTCATTCTCTTGGTGCTGTCTGTTGTGCAGTCTTCTATCTTGGATATAATAAAAACACTTGCAGTCTTATGCTGGACTGTATGTCTTGTGGGGGGGGAAGAGTGCCTCCTTCTGCTCTGGATGGTGGTACGAGAGCAAACAGCTATATTTAAAAAAAAAAAGCTTCTGTATGGCCCAGGCAACCTGGGTTTGGGAATGAACTCCTAGAGCTTCATCAGGGAGGGGTTAGGGACTGGATCAGCCGCTGCGTGGTAGTGTGCTTCACCCGGGGAGGGATGACAGCATGTTTTGGTTCTGCAATGACACCAGCAGGAGGGTCATGGAACTTGTGTCTCTTGCTCATGCCACAGGATGGAGGGAGATACGGGGACAAAAATGGGGAGTAACTAGCCATCCAATATTGGAAGGATGGCATTGGACTGATTTATTTATTTATTTATTTCATTCTAGGATTACAATACCTTTGAGCCGAGGCTCTTTTACAAAGGTTCCACGTCAGCGTGTGCAACAGCCATCATTTTTAGTTACAAATATATAGTCATTGACTTACAGACATGTAATAACCAGTACAAAGACTTGAGCTACGAGCAATACAAGCGAAGGGTGGGGTGGGTGGGGGAGTGAGGTAGGAGATGAGGAGGAAGGAGGTGCAGGGGGTAAGGGGAGCACAGGAGGTGGTTGGGGTGGGGCAGGAGTGGAGATATCGGGGAGGTGGGCGAGGGCAGGAGACAGTGCAGCCAGGGGCCTTGTCGAGGGAATATGCCAGGTAAGGTGCTAGGGTGCAAAGACTGATTGCAAGTGCTGGGTGCTGGGGCATGTGCAGCTGGAGCAGTGGAAATGTTAAGATGGGCAATCGCAGGATACAAGCAGTGAGAGGAGCAGCTTGGACTTGAAGAGGCCGAGTGTTGGAGTGGTCGCTATGTTGCTGCCAAGAGAGTTGAGCCAGTTGGATGCCCGATAGGCGAATGATCTTTGTCCTTGGGTTGTGTGACATCGTGGGATATGTAGTAGATGGGAAGTGGATCTCCTTGCAGTGACGTTCCTATGTCTAGGCTTAAGGAGGGCACAGACACCAGGTGGGGCAAGCCCCATTATAATTTTCTTGGCCATGATGCAGGTTTGGTATTTTATGCGTTTGTGCAGTTGAAACCATCCAGATTGGGAATAAAGGTCACATGTGTGGGTATGGCAATGTGAGCCAGTGATGAGATGACAGGCCTTATTCAGGGAGGTCGTGATACGTTTGAGAGCAGTGGTAGTTGCAGACCCATATATGATAAGACCATAGTCTATGATGCTGACGATGGAGCTTTGGACGGCCACTGACAGTGCTTCTGGCGTTAGGTGTTTCCTGTGCCGGAATAATATGCCTAACCTCGCATCGGCAGACTTTGTAACATTGCTGATATGGACAGCGTATGAGAGGTGGGGATCAAGGGTGATGCCGAGATACTTGAACGATTGTGTTTGCTCTAGGATGGCTCCTTGTTCGGTTGCAATAGAGAGGTGGAGTTGTTTGTTTTTTGTTGTGGGGGCTGCAGAAGACCATAGACTTGGTTTTTTTTCTGACTGAGAAGCAGTTTATGATTTAGGAACCAGGATTTGATGGAGGAGAAGGCCCGCTGAAGTTTATTTTGCAACTGGATTGGATCAGGGTCCGAGGTGAGGATCACAGCATCATCGGCGTAGAGAATTATTTGTTCTGGGCAGCAGTCTGGTAGTGAATTTAAGAATAGGCTAAAGAGGAGGGGGTCCCAGAATGGAGCCCTGGGGACTCCCAAGTGGACCGGTCTAGGGTCCGAGACTGTATCAGCGATTCTTACTGTTTGGGACCGTTCTTCAAGGTAGCTCTTAAATCAACCAATGGAGTCGGTTGACAGCCCAGTGTTCTGAAGCTGGACAAGCCGTAGGCGGTGATTGACAGTGTCGAAGGCTTTAGTTAAGTCAATGTAGATTGAGCCTAGTAAATACCCTGATACTCTGTGAGACAGGTGCCTGGTCAGGATGTTAAATGAATCTTGTAGATTTCTTTAACTGGGTGGCAAAGGATTTAGAGCAGAGTGGGGTGGTGGATGTAACCAACCTAAATTTCAGTAAGGCTTTCAACACTGTTCTGTATAGAAGACTAGTAAACAGGATGAGTAGCTAAGGAGTGTGTCCAAAGGTGGTAAACTGGATAAGAAATTGGTTAGGGAATAGGCGACAGAGGGTGGTAGTAAATGGAGTTCACTCAAAGGAAGGGAGGGTGACCAGCGGGGTGCCTCAGGGATCAGTGCTGGGACCGGTCCTCTTTAATGTCTTTGTAAGTCACACTGCAGAGGAGCTGGAAGGGAATGTTTGCTTCTTTGTGGATGACACCAAGACTTGCAATAGGGTGGACACTCCAGAGTGGGTAGAAAGGATCAGCAGAGACCTAAGAACACCAGAGGAATGGTTAAGGGTATAGCAGCTGGGTTTCAGTGCAACAAAGTGCAAAATCATGCATTTCAGGCACAGAAACCCAGGGGCAGAGTACAAAATGGATGGAGTGCATGGACAACCACCAAGCAGGAAAGAGACCTTGCAGCAATCATATTGGATGACCTGAAGGTGGCCAGGCAGTGCAACACGGCAGTAGGGAGGGCTAGTGGGATGCTGGGGTGCATAGGGAGGGGTATCACTAGCAGAAAGAAGGAGGTGGTGTAGCCTCTGTATAGATTGCTGGTAAGACCCCAACTAGAGTACTGTGTCCAGTTCTGGAGACCACATCTCCGGGAAGACATAGACAGAGTGAAGGTGGTCCAGAGGAGGGCAACTAAAATGGTGCAGGGTCTGCATCAAAAGCCCTATGAGGAGAGACTAAAGGACCTCAGTCTGTAAACCCTGGAACAGAGAAGGGAGGGGGGATATGATAGAGACCTTTAAATACCTCATGGGGGCAAATAAGATACAAGAGGGAAGTATTTTCCAGAACAAAAGGTGTTCAAGGACAAGAGGACATTCTATGAAGCTGGAGAAAGAGGGGTGGATGCCTGGAACAGCCTTCCAACGGAGGTGGTGGGGGGCTAAAACTGTGGGGTTCAAGAATGCATGGGACAAGTACAAGGGAAATTAGGGAATCATAGTGGAAAGGAAGGAGGGAGGGAGAAAGAGCTGTAGATTGGGCACGGTCTGAGGTAATGGTGAAGGCAGGGAGAAATGGACAGAATAGATGGGCCAAACAGTCCTTATCTGCTGTTCAATTCCATGTTTTTATGTAAAAATCTGCAGTATAATCTAATTTATTTGAATGTACTGGGTGACAATGCAATTGTTCAGATAAAGGATGCAGTATAGTACAGTGGTTTGAGGCTCTGAGCTGCAGACCTGGAGACCTGAGTTTGAATCCCACAGCCCCCACTTGCATACTGTGTGACCCTGAGCAAGTCACTTAACTTCCTTGTGCTCCCAGGTCGCACCTGTAAACAAGCTTCAGCTTAGTGTGTCTCTTCTGGTAAAAAAAAAAAAAAAAAATGGTGTTTCCGATAAGTGAGAGCACCTTACAGTATAGTTTCTTAGCCTGGGAGACACACCACAGTTTTAAATAACTAAGAGTTTTGGTTAATTGAGGTTTAGATAACTGGGGTTTTAATGCATATGGGGGGAAATGACTTCTAAAGAGAAAAAAAGGATGTACAGATTCACAGCGCAGTTCTCTTTTACAGAACAATGCAATCCTTTCCTTAATTAAACTGAAACTGTTCTGTTGGAAGTGTCAGTGGGGCGGTGTGACAGCAGCTAATGTCACAGCCAGCAAGCTACCCAGAGCAGCAACCATTTGGAATATTCCATGCAAATCAGGAGAATAAATGAATAGGAAGCAACCCTCTAACACGTGCCTGTCACGTAAATTGTTTCTCATGGTCTTGCGCTTCGACTTAAAAGTTAACCTATTTTAATAGCGTGTAAAGCAAATGACAGTGAAAATAAGGGGGTCCATAGTGGAATTTAGATGGTAACAGTGATGAGCTGACCATGTTAGCCAGGAGATGCCAGGTTCAAATCTCACCACAGTCAATGACTCACTCTATGACAGCAAATCATGTGAATTCCCTGTTGTTTTTACTCCGATTCTAAGTTACTGAATCAGATTCAGCAGGTTCCGGCCTGCTTGCTGGAATTGGGATTTCCAGAACTGCAGTGTCAAAATCCTAAATTCCAAAATTAAAGGCTAAAACGTGTTGTTACATAGGAGATGAGGATTTAGGAATTAGGATTCCATATCAGATTCCTTGTAGGAATCAGATTCGGAATCAGAATTTCATAAATTCCTATGCAGTCTTTCAGATCAGAATTGGTCAATTCCGAGCATTCCTACTCCCTGTGTTCCAGTCCCACACTGGAGCTCATAGAGACACAGAACACAGAAACACAGAAAATGACAGCAGAAGGGGTCCTGTGGTCCATCGAGTCTGCCCAAGCATGGTTTCCCATGACTTGTTTTCACACTGGGGTCCTGTCCCTCGAGATGTCCAGCCAAGCCTTGCCCCACATGTGTGTGAAACTTGACACTGACTTTGCAGTTACCACTTTGGATGGCCCTATTCCATGGCTCAACCACCCTCTCTGAGAAGTAATACTTTCTGATGTCCCTCCTGAAATGCCCTCTTTTTAATTTCCACTCGTGCCCTCATGTTCTAGAACTGGTGTTTCTTGTGAAAAGCACAGTGTGTGGCACTTTGTTAATGCCTCTAAGGAACTTGAAAGTTTTGATCATATCTCCCCTCTCTCTCCTGCCTTTCAGTAAGTACATATTTAAAGCCTTTAGCTTCCCCTCATAGGTGACTCCTCTAAAGCCATTTACTATCTTTGTTGCACTTCTTTGGACCACCTCCAACCTATCAATATCCCTTCTACGGTGAGGTCTCCAGAACTAGACACAGTACTCCAGGTGAGACCTCACCAAGGACCAGTAGAGGGGCAGTATCACCTACCTGTCCCTGCTATCTATGTCCTATCCAATACATCCCAGTACCCTGTTAGCTTTGCTGTAAGCCTTATTACACTGATTTTGCTGCTTGAGGTCATCTCTAATGATGACCCCCAGATCCCGTTCTTCAGCAAAGGAGCTAAGTTTGACCATGCTTAGCCAGTATTCTGTCTTCGAGTTAGCTCTGCCCACGTGCATCACCCTGCACCTTTTAGCGTTGAATTTCAAATGCCATATGTGTGTCCACCTTTCAATTTTTATTTTTTTACTTGGTATTTCTCCCCTGTGGCCCTGACTGGCTCTCTCCTTCTTCCGTCCCCCAGTGCCATTCCCCCAAGGATCAGACCTCCTCCTTTCATGCCCCCATGACTTATCCTTTGTGGCAGGGTGGTGGAGAGCGACTCAACCCACTGGATACGGATCCAGTGCCAGGGAGGTGCTATCTTAGGGGCGGTGCCTGCAGGAAACAGATTCATGCCGTTCGGTCAGGACCTTTTTCATATTCCCTGGAGGGGAAGCGTGCAGTGCTGACAGTGGCATGCAGCACATGCATCTGCATGCTGCACGCCGGTGGCTGTCCCTCTGCCATGGTCCAGCATATGTAACACGGCATACCACCACCCAGCCTCCGCCAGATGTCAGGCACGTTCCGGTCCATGTTACCAACCTTCCCCGGGAGAGGACAGCTGTCCCCTGGATGCTCGATCCTCTCTCTCTCTGCTAACCCCACGTAACCCGCTCGCACCGTGAACACGGGTCGCCGGCATGGCAGAAGGTAAAGCATGATGCCTCAGCCCTCCACACCATTGGGCCGGCCTTTCAAATTTTTTAAGATCCTTCTGAAGCTCTCTTACTTCCTCCATGCTGTCCACTCTTCCGCTAAGTTTCATGTGGCCTGCGAACATGGCACCATTACCCTTTATACTCTCACTGATGTCGCTGATAAATATTTTGAAAAGGATCGGCCCCAGGACTGACCCCTGAGGCACCCCACTAGAGACATGCCTTTCTGTCGATCCCACACCCTTTTTCTGCTACCCTTTGTTTCCTGGCTTCCAGCCAATTTTGCACCCACCTGCCTATCTGCTCTGCTGCTCCCAGGTCCTCCAACTTCTTCAGGAAGCACTTATGCGGGACAGTGTCAAATGCCTTACTAAAGTCAAAGTAAAGCAGATCCACTGCATGGCCCCTATCCAATTCCCGGGACACGTGGTCGAAGAAAGTGATAACACGTGCTGCCTAACGTTCTGGAGATGATTTTCTTCGAGGCATTCTACCAGATCATGTTTAATGAGTGCCTCCATCAGCTTGCCCACTACTGATGTGAGGCTGACTGGCCTATAATTACCTTATCCCCACTCTCATGCAGTGGTACCATTCATAAATTGGGTATACTCAGAACCTCCTTTCTACACTGAAACCGAGATATTGCAACCCAGTTTAGTTATTCTGAATAAAGAAACTTTATTTAGAAAAGCCCTAAAAGGCTGCATCATCAGTGCCAAGGTAGTACTACCAGTTGCCATACCAGCAACCTGTACTGGGGAATGAACACGAGTCATTGGTGGCCGGGTACAGGAGGACTGAGCAATCCAATGGATGCTCTCCTCCTCTGAGGAGGGAAGATGAAACTCCACTCTAGGACTGCCACCCAGGTATCCTGAGGTGGTGGTGCAAAAGAGAATTGCTTGGAAGGGGAGACGCTTACTGATGCTCACAAGGTGCATGTTCCCATGTGCACATGCCACCTGCATCTAGCCCTGTGAGGCCCCCTGGGGGATGGAAGACAGAACAATGGAAAAAGCACCCTGGCTGCAGGATGACACTAGGAGCCTCTTGCAGGCCCCATAGCACCCACTGGACTTCCCTCCTCAACTCAGCATAACTTGTGAAGGAGGGAGTACAATGAACCCTCCCCTGATGATCCTGGCCATGGGGGCAATCCATGGGATATTGATAATGGGGTAAGTACCCAAAGACGGTGGGAGATGGGGTTTGGGGGGCTCCTGGCAGAAAGGGGCAGATCACAGTAAGGGGGGCATTTAAAAAGTCCTGAAAATGTTCCCACTGGGACATTTGTTACATTTAGGACTGCCTGAAGAAGAAGCCAGAAGGGGAAGGAAGGAAGGAAACAGATTCAATTCAGTGCTTTAGAGTAACTGGTAATTGCTATTTTTCTTTTAAACTTAGATTGTGGGCTTGTAGTGACACTATACTTTCTTTGTTGTTCTTTACTTATAATTGTTTTGGGGCTGTTGAAAATTTAAAACATAGTGGTGGTGTAATTCTGTGCTGTCTTTAATTGCTGCAAATTTTCGCCCTCCTCTTCCCCCAACTCTTAATTATATGCCCTGATAAATCTGATTGACAGGAGCTAAACACAGGGTATAGTAAGGAGTGTGAAGTAGGAGGGGCATAAGGGGGAGGAAGCCCACCCTCAGCACAACAAGTGTTTTGACTCATTTATTTATTTATTGGTTTTTTCCTTAAAAAAAAAATATCTGAGGATCAGTGACAGGATTTTTAGTACAGTAAATTAATAAAAAGAGAACTAGGAGAGCTTCAGTAGCAGACAAGTAGTGGAATTGCAGTATAATGTGGGGAGTGGTGCAATGCAGTGGCTGTGGGGCAGCCATATTCAGGCAGACCTTCTGGACACTGAGGTGCTGCCCTATCTGCATGCATCTCTCTGGACTGCAGGATGAGGTAGCCAGACTCAGAGCAGAAGTAAACTGGGTCAGGAGTACCATCACCCCTTGCAGGGACCACCCAGTCCAATGCAGCTGCCTCAAGGATGCCAAGTCACGAGGAGCACTTGGATGACAGTGGGCTCAGGGAGGGTTAGAGCAGTCAGGCAGAGGCACATCCCAGATCCTATTCCACTCAAGAACTCATATGCCACACTGGCAAACGAGGACAACCAAATAGAGGTACCCAGAGAAGTGGAAGGAAAGGATGTGGAGGTTAGCCAAGGAGGTGACCTCAGCGGGGAAAGCAGTGGACCCCAGAGGAGGAGGAAGCGAATCCTGGTGGGGGACTCCATTGTAAGAGGGATCCAGCTAGGAACACAGGAGGGGGAGGACAGGGAGGTGAGGTGCCTACCAGGTGCCACGGCATGGAGGGATGGAAGGAAGATCCTGGGGATCACTGAGAAGGCAAGTCGGGAGGGTGAGCTGGATGTCATTATCCACCTAGGTACTAATGACCTGGCAAATGGGGAGCCAAAGGAAGTTCAGGAAGAGTTTAGGAAACAGGGGAGGGGTCTCAAGCAAGTAGCTACTTCTGTCACTTTCTCAGAAGTACTACCTGTGAGAGGCAAGGGAGAGCATAGGAGTGCATGCACCAGGAACTTTAACTCATGGTTGAAGAACTGGTGCTGTGAGGAAAGGGTTTGGATTCATTGGTGACTGGGGACCCACCTGGAGGGATGGAGGTTTGTCAAGCCTGACGGCCTGCATCCATCCTGGAGGGAATCCAAGACTCAATGATAAGTTTAAATGCTACATTGACAAGCATTTAAACTAGCAAAGGGGGTGGCAGGCCAGCAAGGAGGGTACCTACTTGCTCACCCCCCACAGCCAGCAGTGGAACCAGTGAACCAGAGGAGTGGCTATCTCTGCAAAGCAGTGTGCAAAAGATGGAGATTAGTGCCCAAGAGGTGGATAAGCAGAAAAGGGGCAAAATTCAGCAGAAGGGCAGACAGCAAGGAGAACCAGGGATAAATGACAACCAAGGAAGGGGCTGGTAGAACAGTGAAGCAGTCTAGGAGGTCAAATCATGGAAAGCCATGTGTGCAAATGCCAGGAGCCTTAGCAACAAGATGGAAGATCTGGAGGCTGTCATGGTACAGTCAGACCTGGACATTGTGGCCATCACTGAAACCTGGTGTAATGATAACCATGACTGGGAGATGGCCATACCTGGCTACAACATATTCAGAAGAGACAGAGCAGGCAGGAAGTGAGGAGGAGGCACTGTATGTGAAAAATGACATAAGGGCCACAGAGATCCAGGAGGAACAAAATGGGGAGAGATACTGTGGGTTAAGCTGGAAAGGAAAATGGGGCCAGCCATCCCGCACAGGTGTGGTCTATAGACCACCAGCCCAGGAGGAAAAACAGATAGGGAGCTGATGCTAGCCATCCAAGGATGGCAGACAAGGGTGAGGTAGTACTGGTTGGAGACTTCAATATTCCAGACGTGGACTGGAGCATCCCAGCAGCAGCATCAACTAGGAGCAGATTTATCCTGGACTTCCTTCAGGGTGCCTTCCCAAGCAACTGGTCATGGAACCAACTCGGCAGAAGGCAATACTGGACCTTGTGCTCACAAACAGGGACAGTGTGATGGGGGTAAGAGTGGGGGAGCACCTGGGTAACAGTGACCACCAGTCATTGTGGTTTGAAATCACAGAAAGAGCAGAACAAACTACACAAAATCACGTATCCTGGATTTTAGGGGGCAACTTTGGGAAAATGGGGAGATACTTGAAAGAGGCATTAAGGAATGGGACAGGAATCAGGGTTGAGGAACAGTAGGCAATATTTAAAATGGGGATTACAAGAACAACAGAATTATGCATTAAGCAGGTTAGCAAGAGGAAAAGGAAGAGGAGACCATTATGGTTTTCCAAAGAGGTATCAAAGAAAGTGAAAGCCAAAAAGATTGCATTCAGGCTATACAAAAAGACACAGGCAGAAGGGGATAGGGAGAAGCACCAGGAGAAGGAAAGGGAGGCAGGGAGGTCAGTAAGGGAAGCCAAAGCTCAGACAGAGGAACACATTGCAAAATCAGTGGGTAAAGGGACAAAACCTTTTACAGGTACATAAGTGAAAAAAGAAAGACAAAGGGAGGAATAGTGAGACTGAAGGGGGAGGATGGGGGCCACATGGAGGATGACAACAGTAAAGCTGACATATTGAACAGGTATTTCTGCTCAGTCTTTACTGAGGAAGAGGGGTAATGGGTCTGAAGGGAGTACAAGGGGTGAGAATGGTGCAGAAATGGACACAAGTCCCTTTACACGAGAAAGGGTCCTGAAGGAACTGGAAGTAATTAGAGTTGATAAAGCAATGGGGCCAGACGGGGTGCACCCCAGGGTCCTTAAAGAACTAAGAAAGGTGGTGGCTGAACCTCTGGCTATCCTGTTTAGCCGATCACTGGAAACAGGGGAGGTACCCAAAGACTGGAGGACAGCAGATATAGTCCCTTATACAAAAGTGGGAACAAAGAGGAAGCAGGGAACTACAGACCAGTCAGCCTCACCTCGGTAGTGGGGAAGATCATGGAAGCACTACTGAAGGAGAGATTGGTGGAACATCTGGTTGTCAATGGACTACAGGACCCAAGGCAGCATGGTTTCACCAGGGAGGTCATGTCAGACCAACCTCGTGAATTTTTGACTGGGTGACTAGGGAGGTGGATCAGGGGAGGGCAGTGGACATGGCCTATCTGGACTTCAGCAAGGCCTTTGACACTGTGCCACATAGAAGACTATTACACAAACTGGGGAATATGGGTGTGGGCAGGACAGTAGTGTGGTGGGTAGGTAACTGGCTGGGTGGCAGGACACAGAGGGTGGTGGTAAATGGCTGTCAGTCCACAGAGGGTAGAGTGACCAGTGGGGTACCACAGGGATCAGTGCTGGGACCGGTCCTATTCAACATCTTCATCAGTGACATTGCGCAGGATCTAGAAGGCAGAATTTCACTGTTCGCTGATGACACAAAGCTCTGTAACAGAGTAGACACACCAGAGGGTGTAGACAGAATGAGAAGCGACCTGCAGAAACTTGAAGAATGGTCAGGGGTTTGGCAGTTGAAATTCAATGCAAGAAGTGCAAGATAATGCATATGGGGCACAAAACCCTGGCACAATATATCAGTTGGGGGTGAGGACATAGCATGCACCAAGCAGGAAAGGGATCTTGGGGTTATCATCTCTGATGACCTCAAGGTAGGGAAACAGTGTGACAAGGCAGCAGGTAAAGCAAATAGGATGCTGGGATGTATAGGCAGGGCATCACCAGCAGGAAAAGGGAGGTCATAATTCCACTATACAAGACACTAGTGAGGCCCCACCTGGAGTACAGTGTACACTTTAGAGACCTTACCTACGTAAGGACATAGACAGGGTAGAGAAGGTTCAGAGGAGGGCAACAAAGATGGTGCATGGATTGCATCACAAGTCCTATGAAGACAGGTTGAAGGAACTGAACATGTACTCCTGGAGGAGAGAGGGAGAGGATATGATAGAGACATACAAGTATCTTACAGGTGGAACAGGGTGCAGGAAAACACTATTTTCAAGCGAAAAAGATGTTCCAGAACTAGAGGGCATGGGATGAAGTTGGAGGGAGGACGATTCAGAGGAAACATGAGAAAGAATTTCTTCACAGAACGGGTGGTGGACAAGTGGAACACCCTGCCAGAGGAAGTGGTGGGGGCAGAAACAATCACGGGATTTAAGAATGCATGGGATAGACATAAAGGAATTCTAGAGGTCAGGGGTAAGGGGAAACAGACTTCTAGGAAAACAAACTGAACTTACAAGCTCAAATGGGCAGACTGGGTGGGCCATAGGCCCTTATCTGCCGACACTGTCTATGTATCTATGGCCCACCCAGTCTTCCCATTTTTCCCTGCCTATACTGTCAACGCAGACCCTACTTCATCTCCAGCTCTCTACCCCCTTGCTTAACAATTAAGATTCCCTTGTGCCTATCCCAAGCATGCTTGAAACCCACCACTGTTTTTGCCTCACCACCTCCGCTGGAAGACTGTTCCAGGCATCCACCACTCTTTCAGTGAAGAAGTGCTTCCTCACGTCTCCCCTGAATCTGTACCTCTCCAGCTTCACTGTATGTCCCCTTGTTCTCGTGCATCTTCTCCTCTGAAAAATACTCCCCCTGTACCTTATTCAACCCTGTGAGGTATTTATAGGTCTCCATCATGTTTCCCCTCTCCCTTCTCTCTTCCAGGGTGTACACAGTGAGGTCCTTCAGTCTCTCCGTGCAGGGCTTCTGCTGCATCCCCTGCACCATTTGAGTTGCCCTCCTCTGGAAGCCTCCACCCTGGCTATGTCTTTCCTTAGATGTGGTCTCCAGAACTGGACGCCATACTCCAGGTCCCATCCTCGAGCTATACAGTAGCAACGCCACTTCCTTCCTTCTGCTGGTGATACCCCTCCCTACGCACCCAGCATCCCACTGGCCCTGTTTACTACCTTGTTGCACAGTCTAACCACCTTGAGGTCACTGGGCATGATTGCTCCCAGGTCCCTTTCCTGTTGGTGACTGTCACTAACTTTTCTTCCATTCTGTACTCCCCTCCCAGACGGATGCAGGCCATCACCCCATATAGGCCCCTATCCCTCCAGGTCGGTCTACAGTCCCCAGTATAGCCGAACCCCTCTTCTCTAAACCATTCTTTCAACCACGAGTTGAAGCTCCTGGTGCACAGAACCTTACCCTCCCTGGTCGTTAGTCCCCAGGTAGACAATGGCATGCAGCTCCGCCTCCTGCCCCATCACAGCAGTGACCCTTAGGATTCACTTTCCATCCCTTTAAGCTGTGGTACCAAGTAGGCACCTCACCCCCCCCCCCACTTCCTATTCCCTTTAGAGCAGATGTCCGTATCACCTCCACTCTTAACCATTTCGTATACCGGATAACGTCTGGTTGATTTAGCAATTAAATATTCTTTTTATAAAACTGGTAAGACAGCCAGAAGAACCTGACTGAAATAGACATTCCAACCCATGTAATTATCACACCATAATTACTTGGGGATGGGACTTCCTAGTCAATTAAAAAAAAAAATCTTATTTAAAATCCCCAACACATAATTTTGAAAAGGTTTCCATTTCCATTTGAACATATGTAACCCCCGGACCCCTGCCTTTTTGCAAACGACAGGTGGCATGCTGTTGAAGCTCACAGCAGTACCTGGTGGGGACTGGGTTCGGAGAGGATGAGGTTACTCTGCACAGGGGGACCCAAGTAAATCCGAACACAGGAAGCAATAACTGTAATGTCCAGAACCAGGAATGGGATTCTACAGTGTGGCTTTTATTCACATCCAAACTGAACAAACAAACCATAGACGGACCCCTACAGGGCTACATTCCTGGTAATGCAGATTAGAGACAACAGAACCCTTCTTCACATTTCCAGCCCTCAGGCTCTAAACCCACCAGACACACAGCCCGGACTTGCACGCAGCTTTGGGTACACAGCCCGTCTTGTACACTACTTGGGTTTTCCCCACTGGCCCAGCTCCCTGCCGGCCACTTGATCCACGGTCCATTATGGGAATGAACCAGTTTTTCAATTGGTGGCTGCCCAACCCACCTTAGAGCCTTTGACTCCTAGAGGGAATTTTCCTTCCAATCCCACATCTGGGTACTTCCCTCATCACTGGCCAAGTGCATGAGGCAAAGTAGAAATCCACAGAGCAAATCTGTAGAGGTGGACCTGGTCACTAAAGATGGGGGTCTCCCACCTCCAGCTCCCACAGTCCATACCCGGCTATTTCTCTGGAAACTAAACAACTCTTTTCTGAAAGCTTGGTAATGTAGACTACTGGGTAGATGTATGTCACATCTCCTCTACATGTCTTGACTTCCCCTATGTGCTGGACGTGAACATACTTTTACTTTTGGCTAAGCCTATTACTCTAGGCCTCCCACTACTTCAGTAGTCCAATCCCCACTTTTACACAGTTCCAGGGACGAAAACATGGGCCCTTTAGAAAGAGCAGAAACTCACTCTCCGGTTGCAGGTGTCCCATAGGCGAATCACGAAATCTTCTTGTTTCCCATACTCTTGGACAAAATAAGGCAGCTTCTCCACTAGCAGTAGCCAGGGGGTTGCCCCTGGAATATGCAGGCTAAACTTTCCTACCCCATCCCCTCAGGGATGGGGCACTTAGACCCGATTCAGCGGTCTCCACCACTTTAAAAATAGCTCACTGTGTCTCTCTTTAGGTGGAAACACACACCTTTTCCCTAAATGTAGCCCTATGTCAGGGCTGAGGCTCCAAGAGCCTAACACAGAGCTGCTGTGCTCCTCTCACAACAAGCTCCAAACTCCAGCTGACTACAGACTACTGTTCAAACCTCCCAACATTCTACTCCAACTCCCTGCTGCAGATTCCATTGTGGCTCATGCAGCTGTGACAGCTCTATGGTGATGTCATCCCTCAGTCTCAGCTGAGACTGAGAACAGAGTGAGACAGTGTGAAATCCATTTAACTGGAGTTTCACAAGCTGCCTTCCCTGCCTACCACTAGGTCTTACTGGGATTCTAGTAACCCCGGGTAACAGGGGGGTTACACATGGATTACAGTTGGATGCAACATTACCCTGCTGGCCCCCATGCGCACTTACTTACCTTCCCGGTGGTCCTTTCCAGATCCTGCCTGCCTCTATTACGATGGAGTTTGTCCCCCCTGACCTTGTCGGTGTCCTGCCATTCAACTGAGGCACCACTATCCGCTGAAGCGCAGCCAAGTATTCTAAAGGGGAGGAGGGCGCTGAGAGGCATTTGGTGACATCTGGGAGGGTGGGTGGTGCGCATCATCAAATGGGCTTTTCTCCCCAGGCTTGTGCCAATGGTGCCCGGTGCGCTGTTCTTCTGGTGGGTGATGGTCGTCGTGGGTTGGTCCCACACAAGAGGATATGCTACTAGAACAGGACATGCATCTCCCCAACCCCTGGGTTTGGCACTGCATCCTAGACCCCCTCAGCCCGAGAGGGGGAAGCGGGCTCAGGTCTCGAACTCGGGTCTCCCATGTGGCAGTGGTGCAGCACCATTGGCCAGGGCCGAAACACAATTTTTAAACATTTTTCTCTACTTTTTATATATATATATATATATATATATATATATTTCTTTCTGCTCCTGTGCCTGGCCCCTTCCATCTGCCCCCCAGCCCCATCACCCGGCGTCCTCTGAACTTACCTCTTGCGCTGGCAAGTACCCAACTAGCCAGGTGCGGGCCTGCAAGGGGCTGGCTTTCATCTGCCGGCTGACATATTTTCTCCTCCTTTTCCAGTATTGCCCCTGACCCCCCAAAGCGTGATGCGGCAGCGATGCAATGACACCAATGGCCGAGCTGTGCATGCTTCCGTATGTGGCACGCCACGCATCTGCCCCACAACCGTCTCCTACATGTGGGCCCACTGTGCCAGCTCCCAGCCACTGCTAGGAGTCAGACAAGCAGCGAACTCCGACCCACCCCTCCCCAGGAGAGGAGAGGAGAGCTGTCCTTCGGACGCTCAGTCCTCTCCCTCCCCAGCCAACCCTTGGCGGCCCACTCACACTGCGAACACGGGTCACTGGCATGGTAGGAGATAAGGCATGATGCCTCAGCCCTCCATGCCACTAGGCTGGCTTACTTTCATATTTTTTAATTTAATTACATTTTTAATTTTGCCTCCATTCCTCCTTCCACCTGCCCAAGCCATTCTGCCTTCCACAGGAGACCTCCAATGGTCCAACCTGCCAACAGTTTCTGCTTGACATCCTCCTCATAATCCTGACTGTAACCCATAGCTTGTCCGTCCCGGTCCCCCAAGTTGTGGGGAGAATACTTCACCCGATGGTCGAGTTTTGGGAGCAGGAGTCAACAAGGAACTGGAAAAGTTGGTAGGGCCGTAAAGTATAGGGGGCACATAGAGGGCTAGGTGGCTTCATATGTCTGGGGCTGCAGGGTATTTTTCACTGCTAAGCCCTCTCTTATCCTCTGCTATAATGTGGTCCTTAGGAGCGACCCACCAGAACACCATATTTGCCCCCCACCGATTGGCAACTATCCTTGTAGCACCTGTGCCCAATGCAGGAATTCTTATGAATTGCTTTTACTTGACAAGTCATCTAGAAATGAGAGCATGAAAATCAAACAACGGATAACTTGTTATCCCACCCACTTAGTGTATTTAATCAACTATCCCGGTGACTGTAGCTACATATGTGAAACGACACAGCAATTGTGGAAGCTTCTTTCTGAACTTAAATCTTGGCACTGATTACAAATTTTAGATTAACAATTACATGACACAGATTTTCATTGTTATATAAAAAATTATAATTAGTTAAAACATTGGAGTTTTCAGCACCGATGTTCAGCGTGTCATGCTCAAGTTATGCATATTACATAAATGTTAACTACGTCGGGTACTATTACTCTATTCTCTCTTCTTTTTTTTTTTAACTCTTTTTGTCGTCACCGCCACTGGAACTCTCTCAGGCATCCTCACTTATCATCACCTCGTACCGCCCGCCTGAAGCCACCTCTCCAAGGAATTGGGGACAGACACTCCCCTGCCTATCCAAGCTGGTGGCGAGACCCACTACCACTGGAACCGAGCAGACCAGGGGATCAGGAGAGTCGGTAGGTAAGCCTGGCATTGGACATGTCGAGGCGGGCACTGGAGGTGCCATTGCCTATCCAGGGGGGGTGGGGATTTTTCTTTTTTTTAGGTTGCCTAGGGCATGGACGTGCAGTGGTATCCAGCTCATGCCAGGCACACTCCCATGCCTGGATGAAAGACACCCGCCACCGCCCAATCCCCTCTTACATCCCCGTGCTGACTGCGACTGCTTCTTCTACCCCCTAGAGGCTGCTAGTGCAGTGCGATGGGGAAACCCTCCCACCCCAAGAGAGGAGAGCTGTCCTCTGGATGCTCGATCCTACTCCTCCCCCTCCGACCCCCGCTGACCTGAGCTCATTCCCAAACCCGGGTCGCTGGCGTGGCGTGAAGTGTAGCGTCCAGCGCCTCAACCCTCAACGCCACCGGGCCAGCCAACCTCTATTCTCTTTAATGTTAAGCTGAGTTCCAGTAAGAAAATAAATACTTTTGATGTTGTTGCTTATTGTAATTGTTAAAATCAATAAAAACTATTCTGAGAAAAAAAATCTTGCATAAGGACTAATGATGAATCTTCAAGTACTGCAAGACATTTTAAAGCAGTTGGACACCAGGTGACAGCCTTAAGATTATTCGGCTTAGAAAGGAGTTAACCTGCCCCCACAGAGGAGGTAGTTGGGGGAGGTTTCTTTTAGAAAAGGTGGCCAATTGGGTATATAGGTTTGGGACTTTGCTGCCATGCATTGGGTTGAATGACTAGATTGACAGGGGCCCCATTATGTTAAATGTCGGAACAAATAGATGCCCCCAATCCACTTTTCCCCATTCCCTTCTGTGGTCACAGTGTCAGCCTGCCTTTCTGTGACCACTTAATTGTTTTACAAATCACAGATTCTGCCATTTTTACTTTGTATTTATAATATTATTTTTATTTTTATGCAAAGCATTTTTGATAGAAGATTCTTTTGTTAGGACTGAGTAACGTGAGCATATCATTTGACCTTCCAAGAGTCACTGCCTTCTCTTAACATAGCACCAGTGGTGTTTGGATGCTATTCCAGTAAGTCGGATGGTGCCAGATAGTACCCCAAACCTCAGATTTCAGATGTTAACAAATAGTGTTGACATCCTAGAATAAATCTGCTTTCGAAGGATCCCTTCTATGGATCCTACCAGACTGGGGGGATCTGACAGAAGGATCTACTGTATATGACCGTTGGATCCACTGGATCTGACCTTGGATGTCTGGATCTGACCTTGGAAACATAAATATCTGAACTTGGATCCTATATCCAAGTTTGGTCAGATAGTTGCTGGCTCCTAGGTCGGATACCAGCAGCGCCGGGTGGCAAAGATGATCAAAGGTCTGGGGGACTTATCATACGAGAGGAGGTTGAAGGAGTTGAACATGTACTCGCTGGAGGAGAGGAGGGACGGGGGGGATATGATTGAAACCTTCAAGTACATGAAAGGAATAAACAAGACAGGTACAGAGGGACTGTTCAAAGTAAGGGAGGAGAGGAATACCTGGGGCCATGATATGAGACTAGAGGAAGGAAGGTTAAAGAGCTCCTGGCACAGTTGAGACAGCTTTGAAAAAATTGAATATTTAGACATAAGCGTAGCTTATATTTCATATTTTATTCTGTAATTCTCACTCTTATTTCCTTATTACTAAGGTATTAGCATGAAAACCATATCTCTACACTTTCCGTTCTTCCTGCTAGCCTACACCTGACATCACAGTTCTGTTTATGACTAACAATCTGTTGCTGAGGAGATACTTATGATGTCATAAACAAGGGACGGTGATGTCAGGTGTAGGGAAGCAGACAGAGAATCTAAAGTCTAGGGGACAGGGATCTTGTTGTCATATAACTCTTTCAATAATAAAGAAAACAAGCATTTGTCAATGCCGAATGTTTGCTTGCCGGCACTGGCAGTGGTAGTGTAGAAGTTACAGAGCTGCGTAATAGGAATGGCAGTGAAGTATTGAACTGAAGCCAACCCCACCACCACCCTGCAGAGAGTGACAGGCATTGGGGTGTGTGCCTTTGGGTCGTCAAGCATAACAGCCACGCCATTTCACAACACCCCACCCTGCAGACACTGACAAGTGTCACGGTGTTCCTTGGGGTCTTTGGCCCTTATGCGCACCCCATTCCATTAGGAAATACGGTGAGATGGGTGTGATATAGGAGAATGAGGTGAACTTTGGGGCCAAAGAGTCCAAGGCATACCTCGATGCCTCTCACTGGCTGCAGGGTGTGGAATGGTATGAGCATTACAGGCAAGAATCCCAAGTCACACCCGATGCCTGTCATTCTCTACAGGGTTGGGCGTTATGGTTGGAAACCCTAATACCTCAGGCATTCGTTGGTATTTTCACTCCAAATGTTCAACATGGTTTTTTTGTGACCCCACCTCATGAACAGGGGGGAATATCAGTTTGTTAGCCGAAAGCTGCTTATGCACAGCGACTACGGCATTTAGCACCACAGGTGCAAAAACATTCAGAACAGGATGTAAAAAATGACAGCCGTACTGTTCATGGGGAGGTGTAAAAAATGGCAATGTTGCAAATCTGCAGTAAAAATATTTAAAAAAATGGTGAAGTCACGAGTGTGCATAGAAACTGTGCAACGCACACCCGTAATATAATTAGGTTGGGGATTTTTTACAGCAGATTGTCAACTCAGGCATTTTGGTGCCTCCGATCATGAACAGTGTCACTGTGATTTTCTTTATCTGTCCGGAACAATGATTTCCCACAGCGACCACGCATCTCTGTGCTGAAAGTGTGAAAACACACTTCGGCCATGTTGTGAAAAATGACAGCTGTACTGTAAATGAGGAAGTGTGGAAAAATGCCACTGGTGAAAATCTGGACTTAAAATATTACAAAGTCATGAACTTATTATGAGGGTGCGTGGAAACTGTGCAATGCTCACTCGTAACACCGTCATTTTATGGACTTTTGTCACCAAATTTTCAACATAGCCATTTTAAGACTTCTGCTCATGAACAGTGTAACTGTGATTTTCTTAATCTGTCCCAAACATTGCTTTCGCACACCAACAGCACCATTGTGCGCTACATGTGTGAAAACACATTTTGGGCAGCATATGAAAAATGGCAGCTGTACTGTTCATAAGGAAGTGTAATAAAATGTAACAAAGTAACAGGAACAAGCTCCCTCCTGGACGTCATCCTCTCTAATAGACCTCATAAAGTCATCTCCGTTGACGTCCTTGCAGACTCACTCAGTGACCACTCCCCAGTCACCTGTTTCTGGTCCTCCCCCACCCTCAGCCCTGGTTTCAGCAGGACCCCCCGCCGTCGGTTTCTCCCCGGAGGTCTCAACAACCTCAAACGTCACCTCACCCAAATCGACTGGTCCCCACTAGCCAGCGCTCCTGACGTAAATTCTGCCCTTACCTATCTCTCCACGGCCTTCAACCACGCCTGTGACATGTATGCACCCCTAAACACTCATAGGATAAAAAAACAGACTGCTGCATGGATCACTCCAGCGCTGATCCAACAACTAAAAAAGAGAGATAACCTCTGGCACCTAGCTAACGACTCCGGCAGGGTTGCTGACAGGCAAGCCTACCGGGCAGCCCGTAATCAATGCTCCTGGTCAATCAAGCAGGCTAAAGCCAAATTTTACCAGGCCACGTTGACATCCACCTGGGGCTTGTCCAGAGCTTTCTGGGACAACATTAAAGATCTAAATGGTAAGACCCGCTGCCCCTCCATCCCAGATTGACATAAATGGGACTGTCTCGACTGACCCCACCCGTATTGCTAACTGCCTCAACCAAACCTTCGCTGACTTAAGTGCCATCCTCCCAGCCCATTTTTCTGACCCAGTTGCCAAACCCTCCCACGTACCCATTTCCAGGCCGCAATTCCACTTCCGAGTGATCTCACCCCACGATGCCAAACCTTTCTTAATAAAGGCCCTCGCATCTCAGAACCCTACCAATGACCCCCTCGACTCCAGGATTCTTCGCCTCGTACTGGATGTCATGCTCACCCCGCTGACGCTTATCATTAACAAATCCCTATGCCTCGGTCAATTCCCTAAGGCCTGGAAGCATGCAGAAGTAACCCCCATCCATAAGTCCGGGGACCGCACTCTGCCTAACAACTACAGGCCCATCTCCATCCTTCCCCCTATCCAAAGCCCTCGAAAAATAGTAAACACTCAGCTCTCGGAATGCCTTACTAACTACAACCTTCGTGTCCGGAGCAACACGGTTTCGCCGGGTCATAGCACAACCACTGCCTTTCTGGAATTCTCCCACCACATTCACTCGGCACTTGACAAAGGTCATCTTGCAGGGGCGGTCTTCATAGACCTGTCCAAGGCCTTCGACACAGTGTGCCACCCCCTACTACTTAACTCCCTCAGCACACTCGGTCTAGCAACCGGCCCCTTGAAGTGGTTCGCAAGCTACCTACACAACAGGTCCCAAAGAGTCAAACTAAATGGGACCCTCTCCTCCTATCTTCCAGTATTCTCGGGGGTCCCCCAAGGCTCTATCCTTGGCCCAACCCTTTTCAGCCTATTCCTGAACACCCTCCCCAGCTCCTGCTCCAGTAAAATATTACTCTATGCAGATGACGCCGTTATCCTTGCATCACACCCTGACCCACTCTCACTCCAAAGCATGCTGCAAAGCGCCTTCCTCCAAACCGAAAAGTGGTTCGATAATCACCGCCTAGTCCTGAACCTAAAGAAAACAAAGTCCATGCTCTTTGCCCATCGGCAAAACAATGCCAGAAACTTCCCCCTCCACATCACCACCAGCACGCCCCACCTCTTGGAGCAGGTTGCATCCTCTAAGTACCTGGGTATCACCTTTGACTCTGGCCTTACTTTCCATGCCCACCTCAATGCACTGTCATCTGCTATAAACTCCAGGATCGGTCTTCTCTATCGGCATAAAGACTGTCTCCCTGAACCGGCCTTAAAACTAGCCATCACCTCATCGGTATTATCGCTGGCTGACTATGGGCTCCCTGTCTATGCCGCTGCTGATGCCTCTGCCTTATCCAAAGTTCAGACCTCTATTAATAGAGCATGTAGGCTCCTTACCGGTGCCCACAGCAGAACCCACACCTGTTCACTATACTCTGCCGCTAAAATACTCACTCTTGAGGAAAGACTGAATTATCAACCTGCCTTCTGGCCAAAAATCCCTGTCAGGACTCTGCCCTCCTGGGGTCTCTGGACCTTTGCAGCGTGCTGCTAGGTCACTGCCAACCAGTATGCGCCACGGCCACTTTCAAGGTTCCCAGAGCAAGGACCTCTTGGTGCCAAAGATCCTTCCATCACCAAGCCCCTCCTGTTTCAACTCCTTCCCAAAACTATCTCCAAGATCCCTGGTATTGGCGCTTCAAAATTGCTCTTCGCCAGCATATTATGGACAGCCGATGTTGTAAATGCCTGTAGCTGCCTCTTGCCTGTCCCCTCTGCCCTATGCCGGTCCCTGCTAATCCCCTTTCAAATCCCCAGGCCACCGGTCTTTATATACCCACATATTAGCCTGACATGCTCACTTTGAATACTGTAACTATTATTGTTACACCAATGTTACTTACCTACTTAACTTATGACTTGCTGTCGATTTGAATCCCGTGTTGTTTTTACCTATGTTAGACCTTCCACTAAGTTTAATCCACGCAGCCTAGCTGTCTGCTCTCTCCAAGTGTATATTTATTTTATGTATCTAACATGTTCTGTCATTCCACTGTCCTAACCTCTTCTTTTATTGTTGTCCCCCATTGGCGAGGTACCTTTGTAAGCGAGTCTTTGACTCAAAGGTTGTAAAACTGATTCTCTCGATAAATAAATAAAATAAAATAAAATGGCAATGTTGAAAATCTGGAGTGAAAATATTAAATTCGTGAAACATCTGAGCAGGCATAGGAACTGCATGCAGCGCTCATAAAACAGTCATTTTAGGAATTTTTCACCAAATTTTCAACATAGCCATTTTAAGACCTCTGCTCATGAACAGTGTCACTGTGATTTTCTTAATGTGTCCATACATTGATTTCACACATCGACTGCGCCATTGTGCACTACATGGGCGGAAACACATTTTGGGCAAGATGTGAAAAATCACAGCTGTACTGCTCATAAGGAGGTGTGGTAAAATGGCAATGTTGAAAATCTGGAGTGAAAATATTGAAAAATTGCAACTTACGAACGTATGGAACTGTAGCGACGCCGTAGAGTCATTGTTAGAATTTTTCACCAAATTTTCAACATAGCCATTCTAAGACCTCTATGCATGAACAGTGTCACTGTGATTTTCTTAAATTTGTTCCATACATTGATTTCGCACACCGACTGCGCCATTGTGCGCTACATGGGCGGAAACAAGTTTTGGGTGAGATGTGAAAAATAACAGCTGTACTACTCATAAGAAGGTGTGGTAAAATGGCAATGTTGAAAATCTGGAGTGAAAATATTGAACATTCGCAAACTTCCTGAAGTGCATGAGGAACTGCAAACGACGCCTCGTAAAAGTCATTTTAGGAATTTTTTCACCAAATTTTCAACATAGCCATTTTAAGACCTCTGCTCATGAACAGTGTCACTGTGGTTTTCTTAATTTGTCCCGACATTGATTTCACACACCGAATGCGCCCTTGTGCGCCATGAGAAACACATTCTGGGTGAGATGTGAAAAATAACAGCTGTACTACTCATAAGAAGGTGTGGTAAAATGGCAATGTTAAAAATCTGGAGTGAAAATATTGAAAATTTGCGAACTTACGAGCGTGCGTAGGAACTGCGCAACGCACGCTCGTAAAACAGTCGTTTTTTGAAATGTTTCCACCAAATTTTCAAAATAGGCTTCTTGAGAGCCCACCTTATGAACACTGGCAGTGTCGTTTCATTAATCCGTCCTGAAAGGTGATTTCACGCAGTGAATGTGAAATCACCCTTCGGGCCCAAATAATGCCATGACAGTGACAGCATTCATGAGAAGGGGTCCCAAAAACCCCGTGTTGAAAATTTAGTGCAAAAATTCCAAAAAATGCCTGAGATATGCAACAAAGTTGAAAAAAACCTATCTATCCCATTATACAGCTTACCGGCATTTCCTCAGTTTGCGGTCGGCTTTGAAGAGTGCAGACGTGTTCCTAGTCCACCAAGATCGCGGCGCCCGAGGTCGGAGGTAAGTATGGGGTGAGGGGTGTGGGGGAGGCAGTGGCGTGGGTGGGTGCGGATTGTGGGGGGCCGAGACTGCATGGGACCGTTTTAATTTACATTTTTTTGTTTTTTTAAATTGACGACGCGACATTTGCCATGCTAGGGTGGGCTCCCAGCGTGGCACAAGGACGGCTGGGGCCGTGGAGCTGACGAGGGATTGGGCACCCCACAGCCATAATATCTATTGCCACGCTGGGTGGGCTCCCAGCGTGGCACCCAGTACTGGGGTGAGGACAGTGGAGCCTAATGGGGATTGGACACCCCGCCGACTATTCTATGAGTTGCCACGCTGGTGGGCACCCAGCGTGGCATGTGGAAGGCTTGAGGAGGAGCACAGTGACAGCCGACGGGGATTGGGCACCCCTGCTGGCTATACAGTGGTGTGTGTGCCGGGGGCAGCATACAGTATGCGTGTGTGAGTTTGGCGTGTGTGTGTGTAGGGGAGCTGGGCGATGAGCAGGCGATATCTGATCGCTGCTCACTGAAGCGTAGTCCTCTTTCAACTGCACGCCACTGCATTTTGGAGCTGTCATAGACAGCTCCAGCATGCATTGGTGGACTGGGGCCGCACCTGCCAACACACTGACTGAATTGGAAGAGGGGGTGACACACCTCCGAAAACTCAGATGATGGCACTATGTTTCTTGCACATGCATGCAAGCAAACATAATGAAGAACTAATTACTGAAAATATATGAATTAATAAAGAAAATGGGATGGTGTAGAATATAAATCTTACTTTTTTCAAAGTTTTCCAAATGCTATCAGGGGCTCTTTAAGGAGGGAGATGGGGAGACACTTTTTTATGGAGAGGGTGATAGCTGGGTGGAATGTGTGACCAGCAGAAGTGGTATCCAGTAGAACAGTGGACTGCTTCCAAAGGAGCTGGGACAGGGTAAGGGGGAGGGTCAAGGGAAGGGAAGGGTGGAGGGAGGAGCAGCTGCAGAATAAGGGGTGCTAGCTGCACATTCAAGCAGATTTGATAGACCTCTAGGCCTTTATCTGCTGGCAAATTTCATATGTTCGTATGTTTGTACCTTTCAACAGAGGCTAGCAAGACCTACTAAAGCACTGTCCGAGCACCTCTATGTAGCATTTGCCTGTTTTAGTGTAGAGTTTACAGGACAGGTATAATCTCATTATGATAGATGTAATCTAGGTAGGATAGGTGTACTATTGTTTGAATAGCTGTAATATTGTTAGACTTATTTGAAATTCCCATTTTGTGGATTTAAAATGGTTAACACATACGTTTTAGGAATTCAACAGGTCACTGTATAGAGGGGCTGTCTTGCAATAGTAGACCGACTGGGGGAGAAGCACGTGCCCCACATAGCGAGGCATCATCAGCACATCTGGGTCCTGAATGTGAGAACGTGAACAGTCCTGCTGTATCACATGTGTCTGACCCTCCCAGTTCAGCGATATTGTTACGTTTGTTGAAGGGGTAAGCCCCCAGAGCATCAGATGCCCATTTTTATTTTATTTTATTTGAATCTAGGATTACAAGTACCTTTGAGCCAAGGCTCTTTTACAAAGGTTCCACGTCAGATGAGGTACAATTCTAACAAGACATTGAATAACAGTATAACAGTACAGGCAGTTACATGTAGTTTTGTACATTCAATACAATGGCAAAAATGCCAGAATGAGGTCTGGTAACAGGGTTAACATGGTATGGAAGAGACACGCTAGTGGGGTGTGGCCATAGGCACTTGTCATATATCAATTAAAGTGCTACAAAGGGGTAGGGAAGGTGGTGGGTGGGAGGAGGGGAGGATGAGTGGGTGCATGGGAGAGGAAGTTGAGGGGGGACAGGGTTAAGTGCTAGGTGGAAAGAGCAAAGAGGAGAGGGGAGAACAATTAGGAAGGACAGTCACAGGAGCTAGATGCAGACAGGACGTGATGGAGATGGGATTTGAATGGACCAAGCTTTGGGCATTGATGTGATGTCAATGTTGAGACCATTGAATCAAGTGGGGGCTCTGTGCGCAAAGGATCTTTGCCCTTGTGTGGTGTGGAAATGCGGGATATGCAGTAGTTGGGATTCAGAGCCCCTGGTGATGCAAGTAGCCCATGCTGGGCAGAGGAGAGCTTGGTCACCAGGGGGGAGCAAGGCCTAGTGTTATTTTCTTTGTCATAAGACAGGTTTGGTGCTTGATCCGGTTTGAGAGTTGAAGCCACCCAGTCTGTGCGTGGAGATCACACGTGTGGGTGAGGCGATGGGCGCCGGGTTATGAGATGGCATGCTTTGCTTAGTGCAATGGATATGTGCCTGAGGGTGGTGGCAGAGGCAGAGCCATAGATGATCAGGCCGTAGTCGATTATTGAGATTACTGAGCTCTGTACTGCAATCCTTAAGGCATCTGAGGTAAGGCATTGCCTTTGCCTGAAGAGTAGGCTAATGCGAGTGTTGGCAGTCTTGGCAATGTTGTCAATGTGCGTAGCATATGATAGGTTACAATCGATGGTAACTCCTAGATATTTAAAGGACTGAACCTGTTTGAGGGTTGCACCAGGGCAGTTTTTGATCATGATAGGATTGAGTCTGTGTTTGTTATGCGGGCTGCAGAAGACCATGGACTTGCTTTTTATAGTTGAGAACCAATTTACGTGTACTAAACCAAGTTTCAATCGAGAAGAAGGCACACTGTTCATTGGGGCATGCCTCAGGGCAGATAGCATCTAGTTCTCCTCAAGATGGATGCTGCACGCTGTTTCAGAGAGTCCTTGAAACAGCGTTCCCAGAACTTGGTAATACATGCAGTATGCTGACACTGAGGTGATGATGATGATGATGATGATTGAGAACGCTCAGGTATGGAGTTTGGATGGAAGTGTGTAGTTCGCTTCTTTACAACACCACAGATCACTGGGAAGTACAATTTCATGCATGGCACAGGTTGCTGGAGAGAATGCGGTCAATCTAGGGCAGGCCATGTCCATATTTTCTGGGATTGCTCAGTGATCCGACCTTTTTGGCAGGATATAGAGAAAGCCGTGGTGAAATTTTTCCCGGAGTTGGGAGATAGCACTCTTACGTTACTTCCCCCACCATATCAGAAACCTACAGTTTAAAAACAATGATTACTATTATGCTGTTGGCAGCCAAATGGGTACTCAGCCGACAACGGCTACAGAAAGATCCTCAATGCAGAATGAATGGGGAGATGTAATACGGCAAATTTATATAATAGAGGAACTGATGGCAGGGATTAATCTTAGAATGAATAAATGCTGGGAATTCTGGAATAAATTATGGATTATGGGGCACAGATCGGATGTTGTTCCATAGAATGTAACCTGTTGATATTTCATATTAGAGAAAGTAATGAGTCATAGGGATAATGCCCCAAGGAGATGCTGAAGTGTACCTACAGAATGTATTGTGCTAAATATCTATACCAATATTACTGTCTATGCTTTTAATAAGGAGAATATGTTAACATGCACAGCTCCTGTAAAACTTTTTTTTCAATAAAAAAAGTAAATTAAAAAAAATGTTTTAGGAACATAAGCATACATTAATTTATGTTAGTTGCTAATGAAAAACGAATATGCCTTTGTGGGGCAGGGGTCTGTTTTTAAAATGCACTGATAAACTTAATGCACCTATCGTTTCTGTTTCTTTGTAATTAACACCTCCCCTGACAAAGCTATTATCACAGCGAAAAGTTGGGACTAAATGTTTTGGTGTCCAGAGAAATTGGTGCTCTCAGAAGGAAATAGAGAATAGGGCTTTAGCATCCTGCTGAAAAACATTTGACACCTTGTGTGGAGTCTTGTGCTGTTCTGAAGTGCGATATTCCATGATACATCACACCCTGTCATGCATTATTCTTTAATTATGCAATGGCTAGGAAGAATCCAGCAACTTGACTGTGATTAAATCACAGCACATACAGGTAAGAGAAGTCCCAGCCAACTTTTTTTTTTTTTACCTACTTTGAATCCCTCCATCCCAAAAGTCCAGCATATGCTACAGAATGGCATCAGCTGCTGGCCAAAGCAGTACACAACAGAACTAATTGTTTTTAAAGGTATACAAACACACAAAAAAATCAAAATAGTTATGAAACTTTTTTTTTTTTTTTACATTTTAAAACGTAAGAAAAGGATCCACTGCATAATGGCAATATTACACTCCAGCCTTTGGTACATCATAGGATAGCATCACTTCTTGGGTCAGTGTGACACTCCACTGACATATCACACCCTGTCTTGTATTACTGCATAACTGCCATGTTGTCAGGTGACGTGTACACGAATCATAATGCTCTATTTTCCTTACTCATTTTATAATACAGTTTTGCATATCTACATACAAAGGATTGACGAGACACTTTCTCTTTGCTACACAAGTGAGGAATTATCATATAAAATCTTTAGAAAATGGCATTGTATAACGTGCACCACTGAACTTTAGGGAGCGAGGGTAAAAGAGATAAGCATAATCATTCAGTATTTATCAACATGGTCCTAAGGTCTGAAAATAGCTTCCTGGGAATTACTGATGTCCATTTCTTCTCAAAAATTGTGCACAAGGAAACGTGGTGCTCTGCAGTTGAAACAAATCACATATGCAAACCAAAACCTGGCCGCTCTCACTCATCTTCAAATACCACCAGGGCGCTTCAAGTAAATTATGAACTTTTATTAAGTAAAAAAAGGACACATATCGCTGGACACATTGCAGATAGAATATCCTTTCTCAAAGGATATTCTATCCGAAACGCATCAGACGATATGTGTCATTTTTTTTTTACTTAATAAAAGTTTATAATTTACTTGAAGTGCCCTGGTGGTATTTGAAGATGGGTGAGAGTGCACCAGTTTTTGGTTTGCACATGGAATTACTGATGTCCTAATTTGATATGGAGGCCCAAGAGAGAAAAGACAAATGAGGAAATAATGTCACCATGACATGTTGGGGTGAACGAAAGTGGCAGCCCAAAGCAAGAAATGGTAACAATAGTGAAGGTGATATTATACCAAAAATGATTCCTCTCAGTCAATCATAACACGCAGCGGCTCTCTCGTTATTTTGTGATAACCAAATAATAACTAAGTAACGGCTAGCACTACAGTGTGTCAGTGGGAAACTGATGCACATTTTTGTTTTCCTCACAAACCCTGACAATTTTGGCATTCTTTTTTTTTTTGAGTATTATAGTTACAATGATATAGCGGCCGGGGTTTAACTTAGTAATAACCGTTCTGGGGTGTCAACCATAAACGTGGCCTGTGTCCTCAGAGTTTATTTACACTGGTCCAGTTATTACCTCGTAAACTGCAACCACTATCCCAATTCCTACACTAATAGAAAAAAAAAACATGTATCATACTGCAGAGACAGTTACATTTTCCTGTCCTTCCAAGGAAAATGTTTCTTTGTCCATGTAGGTTTTTCTCTTCTTTCCTTGCCATCACTCTGGGATGTGCCCTATACCCAGGGATATATCCCGTTCAGGCATTCTGCTGTCTTTTGGACAGCAGGGACATTTTTCTCCTCATTTTCTTCCCATCCCTCCCTTGTCTATAAACTGCCCCCCCCATTATAAGTAAATGGAAGTCTTGTATAAGTTACTGGGGCTTACTTCAGAGCTATGAGGGGTCCTGTTTATAAACTCCCCCCCTTATAAGTAAATGGCAGTCTTGTATGAGTTAATGGGGCTCACTTCAGAGCTATGAGGGATCCTGGCTATAAGCTGCCCCCCCCCCCGTTATAAGTAAATGGCAGTCTTGTATGAGTTACTGGGGCTCACATCAGAGCCAGGGGGGTGGTCCCACAAGCTTGTGCATGCATGCATGTGTTGTGTATATGTGAAGTGTGTCTCAGTGTGTGTCTGTGTGTGTGTGTGTGTGTGTTTAAAGGGGAAGTCCTCTCAACCTATGTTCTGTACACCTGTGTAATTTGTAGGCAAGAACAATGATTCCCTCTCCTGCTTCCCCCAATGTCATGCTGATTTAAATAAAATGAGATTGCTTCATCTGTTTTGCCCTGGTGTGAAAACCTGATATTCTCCATTGCTAAGGTCATGACCCCACTCATGCAAGGCATCATGGTAGTTGATGATGCATACCTGCACAAGCCAGCAAAAGTTATACTCTCATTCAGCTCTGTTACATGTCTTGTGAAGTCCCTGTATTATCTAAAAGCATTTTTTTTCTAACTCCGATACAGTTTAAACTGCGGAGAATAGCAGGGCATTTACTACACCTTGAAAAGTTTCATGGCCAGCATAAGACAAGAGCACAGGGACAGCAGAGAACAGCAACAGCACTGACTGATACAGTATAACTACTGCAGGCTTTAGCACTAAAACATGATAAATCTCCAGGATGCCTTACATGAGTTATGTCATGACCTTTGCAATGGAATCAAGCAGGTTTTCACACCAGACTCCAGTACCTTGATTTGCATTTAAATCCTGGTGAAATGAGGTGGGTGTAATACAAGCATTCGTTGTTCATGCCACAAACTACACAGGTAAACACAACAAAAGGCTGAGGGGACCTTCCCTTTAAAGACAGCGTACTGAAGTCCCTCGCCATTGCTGTTATGTTGTAGTGGAATGAAACAAGCTGCTATCAGGCTGGTAATCGCTCTGTTACATCTCCTGAGTGTCAAGTAACCCCCGCCCCAAATAGGATAAGGAGCTGGAAGGCTATGATAAGCATGTCAGAGATGAAAGATCTGATTCAAAGAAACAACATAAGGAAAAAACATTACAGTTCATGATGAAAGCCTCTGGGAAGAAAGACTTCTCAGTTCCCTTCAAGGGGTTGAAGTGTGACAAAGATTTAGGCAGGCTTTACCCTACAATTTAGTCTGATGATGTCTGTCATTTATGCATTGAACAAGAGGCTTGGTGTGGTGTAGTGGTTAGAGCCCATGCTTATGAACCTGGAGATCCAGGTTCAAATCCCACCAGAGATACTTACTTGCTGTGTGACCCTGAGCAATTCACCTAACCTCCCTGCACTTTAGTCCCTTTCAGCTGTTAAAATGTGTGCAAGCAGGACCCCAGAGGAAATTAATTGCATCTCTGTTGGGCTTTCCAGGGTATATAAATTGTAAAACTATTAAAAAAATAAATAAATAAATTTTGAGAGAGGTGGTGCTGAAGTTATATCACTCCCTGTCCATGTACTCCCCCAGCTGGAGTATTGTGTCCAGTTGGGGTGACCGCACCTCAGAAAAGACACAGACAATGTGGAGGCAGTCTGGGGGAAGGCAAATCAAATGGTGCTGGGGTTGCACGAGAAGCCCCATGAGGGAGAGACTAAAGGATCTCAACATGCACACCACAAAAGGAAAGAGAAAGAGAGGCGTCATGAGAGAGACCTAGAGGTGCCTCACAGGGGTGAATGGGGTACAGGTGGGGAGTCTCCTTCAAATGAGGATGAGCACCAGGACCAGGCAGCATGCGATGAAGCTGGGGTAGTTCGGGAGAGATGTGAGGACATTTTTTTTTTTTTTTATTGAAAGGGCGTTAGACTGCTGAAACAGACTGCCAGCACAAGTGGTGGATGCTAGAGCTAAAATGCTGCAGGGTCTGCATCGGAAATCCTACAACCAGAGGCTAAAGGACCATGTTATGTACACGCAGGAAGAGAGGAGGGATATGATAAACACTTTTAAATACCTCATGGGGGTATAAATAAGGCACCGAGGGGAAGTATTTTTCAGAAGAAAATGTACTCAAGAACAAGGGGACATGCTATGAAGCTGGATGTGGTAGATTCGGAAGAGATGTGAGGAAGCCAGCTCAGTGGCGCTGAGGACTGAGGTGCTGGATGCCACACCATGTGCCACGCCGGCGATCCGGGTTCGAGAACGAGCCTGGGTCATTGGGGGTTGTCAGGGGTGGGGCGCTGAGAGTTGGATCGAGCAGCTGTAAGGCAGCTCTCCTCTCCTGGGTAGGGACCAGTCACTCCCACTGCAGGGCTGCCCTCGGGTGGAGGCCCGGGGGTAGTGCAGCTGGGAACAGCTAGAATTGGGAGGGTGCTGTGGATTACTGCATGTGCATGCCTCCACACGCACCCATGAAGCCATGGCAAGGGGAGGGGGGGAAATGGAGCTGGCTGGCTCCATGATGGTCTGGCAGCACCCACACTGCCCCTCGGAGTCTAGATTGTGGCTTCCAGGGCGGGGGAATTGACACCCTTCATCCCCGGCCCTGCCACGGAGGGCAACTTGCAGTGGATCTTCTGGGAGTGAGACCCTTGGCTGGAGCCACCTGCCAGCCCCAAAGGAAGGAGGGGAAAAAACCTTAATACAAAAAAGAAAAGGCGATGTGAGGAAGTACTTCTCCACAGAAGGAGTAGTGGATTTCTAGAGCAGCCTTCCAGTGGGGGTTCGGGTGGGCAAAGATAGTGGGGGGAGTCAGAAATGCACTGGATAGGTATAAGGGTATCTTAGTGGAAAGGAAGGGGAGAGGGAGAAAGAGCCAGAGATGAATTTGAGCCCATGGTGATACCTTAGGCAGGGAAAAATGGGTGGGCCAAGAGATCCTCATCTGCCATCAATTACTGTTTCTATGTAAAATAGGGGGGCTTCAAGCATGCATGGAATAAACATAGGGGTATGTAATAAAACTGGTGGGGGGGAGGGTCGTCGGAGACCAAATAGGGTCTGTGGAGGAAGAATAGGCAGGGAACACTTAGCAGACTAGATGGGACAAGCGGTTCTTTTCTGCTGACAAATTCTGTTTCTGTGTCTCACTCACGTGCGTGGATTACCATTTTTTAAAATATTCATAAACATTTACACTAAGTGCACTAAATCAAAAATTTGAACTTGTCAGGTAGCATAGCATAGTGATAGTGCTTCTGCATGCTACTTCATCGACCCGGGTTCAGAAATGGACTTGGGTTACAGGGAGCTGGCCAAGGAAGAGACAATTACCATCCCGCTGGACAGCTCTCATCCTTTGGGGGGGGGCAATATTCTGTCTTCTGCCGTTGACTGCCATCTGGTGGAGACTGGTTGGTAGTGCAAGGGGAGATGGGCACGGGGTTGTGGGGGTTGCCATCAGATGCTGTTTAAGTGCTTGCATGCCTTTGCATAAATGTGCATCACATCACTGCACACAGCAAGACCCTGGGGAGCAAACAGTGGATACCCACCAAATGACAGAATGATGATCAACATTCTGCAGGTGTTGCCCCTACGACCAGGCTGCAGCCTGCTGGACCAGATCTTGACCTGGTCAGGGAAACAGCACTTCTTTTTATTTTTTTTCTCTGTCAACCCGATTTGCACCCATCTACAGTTGACCCCCCTCTGACCCATCACCTGTCACCTCTGGGGTCTTGTTCCCTTATCTCCATTCGACAGCGGCTAGCCCCCTGTGATAGGGGTGTCAGGGTTTCCCAAGACCCTTCGGAAGTTGTGCTTAATTGGAGCTGGGTGCCTAGTAGACAGTGTGGAGCCCGCAGGGTGGGTAGGTTGCTGTTTCATCATGCTGTGGTCGGGCGAGCTCTCCACTTTTTGTCCTCCTTGTTCCCCTGGGTGCCACATAGACTAGAACGGCAGTGGTGCATGCAACATTCTCAAGCTGCCATCAGGAAGCATCCGCCCAACCATTGTGGCTGTGGCTTGCACAGTCACCTGTGGTCATCCAGGTGGCTGTATTGTAGTGAAATGTGCTAGCCACCCTCCCTGGAGGAGAGCGTTCTCCTCCCCCCTGGCTTGCCCCCCTGACTCAGGCTTTCTCATGAACCTGGGTCACCGCTGTCGCGAGTGATCGTTCTACTGATATGCCGCCAATCCGGTATGAGACTCTTATTCTGTAACATACCTCATGTGCCAGTGCCCCAGAAACAGGCTGATTCTTGGGAGTTTTTTTTTTATATTATATGTGTAGATCAGATCACTGGTGAAACCCCACCTCGAGTACTGTGTCCAGTTCTGCAGGCCCCGTCTCCGGAAGGACACAGACAGGGTGGAGGTGGTACAAAGGAGGACAACTAAAATGGTGCAGGATCTGCATCAAAAGCCCTAAGCAGAAAGGCTTAAATAATTAAATGTGTACTCCCTAGGGAAAAGGGGGGGATAGGACAGAAACATTCAAATACCTTGTTTACTACCACTGACACCAGACCTGTCTTATAATCACAGTGACATCAGAACTATGGTTTACTACTTCTGACACCAGACCTGTCATATAATCACTGTGACATCAGAGCTGTTGTTTGCTACCGCTGACACCAGACCTGTTGTCTAATCACTGTGACATCAGAGCTGTTGTTTACAATCACTGGCACCAGGCCTGTTGTTCGATCACTGTGACAACAGACCTCTTTAGTCACTGTGATAGCAGAGCTGCTGTTCACTACTGCTGATATCAGACCTGTTGTGTAATCACGGTAACATCAGAACTGCTGTGTAATCACTGTGACATCAGAGCTGTTGTTCACTGCTGCTAACATCACAGCAGAGCTGTTGTTTACTACCCTCTGACATCAGACCTGTTGTTAAGGCTCTACGATATCAGAGTGGTTGTTTACTACCCCTGACACCAAACCTGTCACCTAGTCACTGTGACACCAGGGCTGTTGTTTAAACCACTGACACCATAGCTGTCCTTTAGTCACTGTCATGCCAGAGCTGCTGTTTACTGCAGCAAACACTAGCCTGTTGTGTAATCACTATAACACCAGAGCTGTTGTTTACTATCACTGACACTGAACCTGTTGTTTAGTCACTGTGATATCAGAGCTGTTGAATTGTTTGTTTTGTTTATGATGTCTATATGTTCCTACCTTCTGATTTACTCTGTATCTCACTGGGGCAACTAAGTCCCCTAACTCCCTCACTCCCTGTTCCAGTTCCTGGACTAACTATACCTTTTTTTTTCTGTATTACCTTTGTTTTACCAGGAGAGAGACACACTAAGCTGAAAGCTTGTTTACAAGTGCAACCTGGGAGCACAAGGAAGTTAAGTGACTTGCTCAGGGTCACACAGTATGCAAGTGGGAGGGCTGCAGGATTACAACCCAGGTCTCCAGGTTTGCAGCTCAGAGCCTTAAACCACTGCACTATATACCTTAGTCATAAGAGGGCTAGCCACAGCCCTGGTAACTGTGTCCATCCCCAACCATGAAGCGACCTGTTCCCTGCCCTGATCAATCATCGAGAGTGAACTGTGTAACCCGGGGCGGACCTTAGACATCTGAAGGACGTGTCCTGTATAGGGAGCAGATTGACCGATGACTTGGGCCGGTGCAGGTAGTCCTCATGTGACTGGAAGTGTCAACATTTTCCAAGGTTTCTCTTGAACCCATGGTGTGCATGGGGTGGGGGGGAGTGTAACATCATCCCACTTGACTGAATGCCTATCATTCCCCATGCTTTACCTTCCCACCCCTCATGTGACTAACTTCCTACCTTGCATACGGCTGGCTGAACGCTAGGGGAAACAACGTATAGCCACATACTGCAAACTGCAGTATTTGTGATGCAGACAGTACGCTGCAGCAGCTTTCATCAGCCTCACTGTACTTTTTTTTTATCAGCCACATTTAATTTTCATTAGCCGTTGGCTACTGTGGCTGTCCTTAGCACTCACTCTCTTTCCTGCCGATCACCGCATAATGAGGGAAGCCACGAACTCTCTCTTTAGGAGGAGGAGAGCATCTGAGTGGGAAATTGAGTCACTTCAGCTCAGGCCGTCCAGCGCTCGTAGTGTGCCTGGAAGTGTGCTCCTTTCCTGTTAGGCACCTCACAGACAGCTGTTTACTGTTTGATTAGTCGATGTGGCATCAGTGTTGTTATGTATTCAGTGCGACAGAGCTGTGTTTATATCGGCTCTGCTATCACAGCTGTCCTTTTATCTCTGGATAATAAGGACAGTAACCCAGAATTCTGGTTGGCTGAGAAGGTCCGTTCATGGCATGCATGCTAGTTAAAACCCCGTCCTGGCTGTCTGTGAGCTACCAGAAGAGAAAGTCAATATGTTTCCAAAGCTGTAGCCACTGCAGTTTTGCCTGAGCTGAATTCACAATGTAAGCATAGGAGTCGCAGGACAGGCTGTAGAAAATATACAATGCAGACATATATACACAGTACATAAACACAGGCACCCACATACACACACACACACAGCACACACACACACACAGTACATAAACACAGGCACTCACATACACACACAACCATAAACACACACATGCAGTACATAAACACAGGTACTTACATACACACACACACAATACATAAACACAAGTACTTACATACACACACACGCAGTGCACACACACACACAAACCATACACACACACACAGTACATAAACACAGGCACTCACATACACACACACAGTACATAAACACACACACAAACACATGCAGTACACACACATATACAAACGCAAGCACACACACATGTACATAAGTACATAAAGACATGCATACAAAAACACAGACAATCACACACACACACACACACACACACACACACACACACACACACGTGCGCGCGCACACACACACACACTCCTCTTCCTTTTTGTATGGTGATCTGGTGCCAAAACTCACTGTGGGGTTTTAGGCAACTTCTTGCCAAAAATAGCTTACTCAGTTCCGTAAATTTAGGCCCTTTCACAGCCGTTTCACAGCACCTGTTAGGGTATTTTCAATAAAGTGAAGACAAGTCACCTTTATTTAAAAAACGCTGTTCCAAAAAAAGACCACAACGCTGTACATAATTAAAAAATATACAGACCAAATACAGAAATATTGACACCGCACAATTAAAACAGGACTATTTAAACCAGCAATACATTAAAATAAATCACACAGCTAGCTAGTATTAAATTCTAAATAGGCTAAGCTAAAAAGATGGATTTTTAAGGCGGTCATAAAACTCTCGCTTGTCAGGCAGTCTCTTACCTGGTGAGGTAGAGAGTTCCACAGGGTAGGGGCCACAAAGGCAAAAGAGCGAGCCCCACAGTTCTTCACTCGCACTCTGGGAACTTCTAGCAAACCCTTGCCAGCAGAATAGAGTGAGCGGAGGGGGTGGTAGGGGCAGAGAAGATCTCACAGGTAGCACGGACCCTGTCTGTGTAGGGCTTTATAGGTCAGTAACCCGACCTTGAAGGTAGTCCGCCAATATACAGGCAGCCAGTGCAGGACACGGAGCACAGGTGTGACATGGCAAGATCTCAGTAAGCCAGTCAACAACCTGGCCACCGCATTCTGCACTAGCTGCAGTCAGCTGACATCAACCCCTGGAAGCCCTAGGTACAGGGCATTGCAGTAATCAAGGCGAGAGGTGACAAAGGTGTGGACTAACGTTGGAAGGTCACCAGGCGGGACCATGCACTTAATCCAGGTGATATCCCTCAAATGGAAAAAAGAGGTCTTCACGACAGCAGACACCTGGGATTTTAAAGTCAGGCCACTATCGAACACAATGCCCAGATTTTGCGCTCACCCTGAAGTCATCTGCTGGTCACCCCCGAGCCAAAGCCCAGAAGTTTGCCCCGCTGGCAACGCCAAGCCATGGCAACCTGGTTCCGCTACCAACACCTCAGTCTTGTCCGAGTTCAACTTCAGCCAGTTAGCACTCATCCAGCCCTGGATCACAGAGAGGCAGCTGCTAAAAACTGAGACCAATCCACTCTGCTCAGGTACAAAGGACACGTAGAGCTGAGTATCATCTGCAGAGCAGTGAAAACTCAGCCCATGCCACCTTAGAATGTCTCCCAATGGCAGCATATACACTGTGAATAACATGCGTGACAGCACAGAGCCCTGTGGAACCCCACACAACAGGGGAAGAGGGACCGAGGAATAAATCCCCAACACCACCCTCTGAGTCCTGCCAGTGAGGAAAGATCAAAACCATCTGAGAACTATACCAGACAGGCCGCAGAGAATATGTAGGTGCTCCAGAAGCATCCCATGATCCACAGTGTCAAATGCTGCACAGAGATCAAGAAGAACCAAGATTTATTTATTTATTTATTTACATTTTTTTGGTAACCAGGTAGGCCCACTGGAACCTTGCGGTCCCTTTTTCAGGGGTAACCTGGGATTAGTTACATGTACCTAGTGGGAGGGAAAAACGAATGCTTTGATATATATAGTACAACAAGGCTTACATAGAGTGAATGAACATACATTACACCATAGAAAATAATACAACAAAAATCCAGACTTTTGGTTAGGAACAGACCATCGACAGTTATAAACCTATATAAGTGCAAGAATCAGTACTACCGTCAAGGTTTCAGACCCTTCCTCCCTATTTGTTGTGTTCTTTAGTAGGGATAACACCCTTAATTGGATCCTTATGGGGGACTTTAAGTGAGGTAGCAGCACTGAAGCCCCTTCCCAAGGTGTAATTTTAGCCCTTTCTTGAAATCCCCAGTAGAGGAGCTATCTTGTAACTCTCTCGGGAGATCATTCCAGAGTTTGGGGAAAGTAACCCTGGCCGACCATTGACCTAGGGATGACCTGGCTCTGGGTATTTTGAGTAGTGTCCGATCGGTAGATCTGAGCTCATGTCTCTTTGTCTTGGGGACAAGCAGATCCCATAGCCCAGGAGGGGCCCCAGGTTGCTGTAGCTTAAATGGCATGCACAGGGAGGGATATGCTAATCTTGCTTCGAGGGATGGCCATTCTAAGGCCTGGAGCACCTACCTTGCAGTGGTGTTCTGTCCTTTCTGCCCTGGCCGTAAACCAGCTGACCCTGTGGTAGAGTGTGTTCAGTCGCTGTCTTTCTATAGCTCTGAGCATCTGGAGCAAGCTGCACTGTAGAACAGGGTGGGGAGTATTGTCCCGCTACCGACCGCTATTCTAGTTTCTTTGGCTAGAAAGGGGTTTAGTGAGTAGAGGAGGCCCAGTTTTTGGTTTACTACCTTTGTGAGGTGGTCCAAATGCTTCTGAAAGAGACCACCTGGTCAAGGTACATTCCTAGGTACTTTATACTGTCTATTGCTTCTATCCCTACTCCATTACGGGTGGAGAGGGATAGAAAGTTAGATCTCTTTGGGACCAGTCTTTTTGGGCCAAAGAGCATAGCTTTTGTCTTTTTGCTGTTCAAGACCAGCCTGTTAACCTGGCACCATGTAACAAGGACTCTGAGGTGCTGCTTCAACTCCAAATTTAAGGACCCCGTGTTCTTTCCTGTTCTGTACAGCACTGCGTCATCAGCATATAGCATGACTTTCACCCCCCCACACTGTTGGGGGAGGTTATTGGTGAACAGGGAGAACAGCAGGGGGCCTAAGATTGACCCCTGTGGAACTCCTGCCGATACTAGATGCTCATCAGATTTAGCTCTGTTCCACTGAACCATTTGTGTCCTGCCGTTGAGGTAGTCTGTGAACCATTTCAGGGCTGGTGAATCCAGATCCAACCCCCTTAGTCGTTCCAGAAGTAGCTGGTGGTCGACCAGATCAAAAGCCTTGGTTAGGTCAGTAAAGACCACCCCTAGCATTTTGTTCTGGTCTAAGGCTTCATACACTTCAGTGGTGAAGCTTATCAGGGCTGTTTCAGTCCCGTATTTTTTTCTAAAACCGTGCTGTTGGTCAGCCTGCAGTTTGTGCAGTTTCAGGTAGTTGTTTACCTGTTGCTAGACCACCTTCTCCAACAACTTGCTTAGGGTGCAGAGAATGGAGATAGGTCTAAAATCTTCCACGTCTTCATGCGGCCCACTTTTCGGGACTGGGGCCACCAGTCCAACCTTCCACAGGACTGGTATTTTCCCTTCGGTCAGGAACCTGTTGAAGAGCTGGGTTACAGGTCCTGCAATAACAGGGGCTCCAATTTTTAGCAGCTTGGGTTCCAGATTGTCATGCCCTGTGGCACATCCTGGTTTCAGGTCTCTAAGCAGTTTTAGGACTTCCCCTGCTGAGACCAGTTTAAGGTGAAATTCGGGGCCCTGATGAGGGTTCCCCACGTTTGCTTGGCCACTCTGGAGAGGGTTCCCTGGGTTTGCTTGGCTACCCGGGTCTTGACTGGAATTGCCAGTTCTGAACCTCTGAAGGTCCAAGAAGAAATCGTTGAAGGCATTGGCCGTGTCTTTTGGGGTGGGGAGCGGGGTCCCATTTGCTTTTATTACCCCGGTCACCTTACTCTTGCTCCCCTTGAGCAGATTGTTTATGTGCCCCCAGAACTTCTTTGGGTCAGATAAGTTCTTGGGTTGCTGCATATGCAGGTAACTCTTTTTTGCATTTTTGAGTTCCCTTTTGCAGCTATTTGTGGCTTCACGATACCTCACCCAGTCCTGTTGTGGGTTTGAGTGTTTGTATTTCTCCCATAATTTGTCTCTGTCCTTCAATCTCCTCTTAAGATCAGGGTTGACCCTGATCTTCTTTCAGGGTGCGTGCTTGTTAGCTACTGACAAAAAATGTCTGGTGAAGCCTTCAAGGGATTCATCTATTGTAGTGGTGTCGAGGGCCTGAGCCCAGTCCACTTCTGACAGGGCTTGAAGGAAGGAGCCTTCGTTTAGCGCCGAGTAATTTCTGGTCCAGAAGGTTCTGAGGGGTTGTTTAAGGAAATTGTTCCTCCACACCAGAAAGGTTGCTGAGTGAGTCTGCACACGTCCCTACCATTTTGGCCCTTTCTGGATTAGACACTAGTATCCAGTCTAGTGTGGTATGGTTCCCAGTCTTTTGGTTGATACATGTGGGCTCTTGCATCAGCTGTGTGAGATTAGCTCCCAGAAGGCTGTTTTTGACCTCCCCAGTTAGCTTATCCCCCAGATTAGGCTGAAGTCCCCTAGCATAATTTTTTCACACTTGGGCAGAATGGGTACGGTGTTTTTCAGCGTTTTTAAGGCTTCCATGGCCTTCTTCGGCATGTTGTAAGTGCACCCAACAAGGAGTGGCTTGACTTCCCCGATGAGAAGTTTGGCAAATATTACTTCACACCCCTTCAAGATCTGGGGTAGAGACCATAGTTGCATTGATTTGAGATGGACTGGCTCCCCTGATCTCTCACTATCAGATGATCATTAAGTACTCAAACAAGAGCAGTCTCGGTACTGTGCTTCTTCCAAAACCTGGACTGGAGAAGATCGTAGACATCATGTGTTGTTAAATGATCATTCAGCTGCGCTGCAACCACTTTCTCAATAACCTTGCCCACAAACAGCAGGTTAGAGACAGGTCTGTAGTTTGCTAAGCAGTCCAGGTCAAGGGAGGATTTCTTCAGGAGGGGTACCACTACCACCTCCTTCAGGGAGTTCGTAAACACCCCTGTCTCCAATGAACACCAGACTATCTCAGCGAGGACCAGGTCGATGACTTCAGTGCACCCCACAAGGAAGCGCATTGGGCCTGGGTCCAAACTACAGGAGGCTGGGCGCATACTCTGGACAACCCGCACACTGTCCTTGATCGCCAACCGGCCGAAGTCAGACCAGACCGACTGGATGTTTGCCACTCCCTGCCGATCACTGCCCTGCCCATTAGAGGACACGGTACGGATCTCAGACCTGATGCTGGCAATCTTATCAGCGAAGAAGCGAGCAAACTCATCACACTTAACTTGTGAAAATGCTCCCCGTGACTCCTGTCTCTCTCAACCGTACCACATTAAGCGTGATGTCTCCAATCTACAACCCAGATCCCCACCTTACTATGAACACTTGGTGCCACAAACTTGACACCGTCTATCAGGCCGCACCGCTCCCTGCAAAACAAGCACTACTGCGCTATTCCTAATGCATTTGTTTCGCTGACAAACAAATGGCTCAAGACGCTAGCCTACCAATCAGAATGCAGGCTTTTTACAAGTAATTTTATAAGCCTGTGCATATTTACTGTTAAAGGTTCTGTATGTATTACATTTGTGTATAAATTATTCTGTGTCGTGAGTGCTATGAATATGACACCTCTCCTCTGCACCCCTTCTATCCCCTCAGCGTTCACAGACACCGCATTCCCCACACAATAATAAGAGAGTAAATAACCATGCCGAACTGAATGAACAAATACAATGCCCAAGATTATCCTGTTCCCGATGTCTAATAGAAAAGCTGAGAGAAAATGATTCTGTCACCCTCTGTCAATGCAGTAACAGTATTGGGATTGTTTTTTTTTTTTTTATTTCTGGTGAGCCGACTCAGATTTACTGAAGATCAAATGACACAGGCGTGCAAATATGCATCCAAGGCAGAAAATCGGTATGCTCATAAATTTACAGTTTTGGGTTGCTATGGATTTAGGACCCAGAGAAGGCAGAACTGACCCTCGATACGAGGGCAGAGCATCTGCCATCATGGGACAGCTGGAGATAGAAACCACTGCATTCTTCTTAATTCATAGCGAAGATGGTTGCGTCAGAAATACATACAATATTATCTTTCCCAACACAGAGCCCTTACCTAAAGTACCCTGACTGGCACAGATCTCTTACAGTACCTACAGAGCCCTCCCCCCCAGATACACAGGAGTGATACCTAAAATACCCTCCCCAACACAGATCTCTTACCTACATTTCCCTTACCTGAGACACACAAGGATGAAACCTAAAGTATTCTCCCCAGCACAGATCTCTTACCTGCATTGCCCTCCCCCCGAGACACACAAAGATGAAACCTAAAGTATTCTCCCCAGCACAGATCTCTTACCTGCATTGCCCTCCCCCAAGACACTCAAGGGTGATACCTGAAGACCTTCCATGGCACAAATGATTGGCATTTGGAGATAAAGTTGGGCCATACTGCAACTAGACTTGAAATGCTGATGTGGGTACATGGGGGCTGGAAGAAGCATTCTTTTTAATAGTGCCTATATCCGCCGTAACACCACATCTCTTCCCCCCCAACCAAGTTCAAGCTCTGCCTAACACAGATCTCTTAGTTACTGTGCCCTCCCCAGCGCTAAACCATTATAATGTACTACCCACCCACTGTAGGGACTAAATGTTCAATGGATATCGGAACACCCTGCTCATGTCTCTAACCACCTGTCCTTGCCTCTCTCCTGTCCACCTTCCTGTTCGGTCTCCTATCCTCTACATCACTTCACTACCATACCCATGCATCCTTAGCGTGGCTAAATAGCCGAAACTTTGCTGTTATTGTAACTTTATAAAATGGGCCATGAAAATCCTGTAACCTTACTGGTTGAAACATGCCACATGGCTGTTGATTATTTAATAAAAGTCCCCCTTCCATTACTGCGATGCCGCTCTCTAGGGTGTGTGTTCATAAGGGAATAATGTGCTTCTTGGGTGGTTGCAGTATGAAAGGCACTATGTAAATCCAAATTGTATTGTATTTGACAGTCCTTGCACTACCAGTATCTACCTCATTGCTTTGTAAAGCACTTTGGAATGTGTGTGTGTATATATATGAAATGAGCTATAAAAATACAAATTCTTTTCTATTCCAAAGTCTCTGCACTACCAGTATCTAATTCATTGCTTTGTAAAGCACTTTGATGTACAGTGGTATGAAAGGTGCTATATAAATCCAAATTCTGTTCTACAGTTCCTGCACTGCCAGTATTTAACACAGTGCTCTGTAAAACACTTTGGGATACAGGGTGTATGAAAGGTGCTATATAAATCCAAATACGGTTCTACTCTACAGTCCCTGCACCACCAGTATCTAACTAATTACTTTGCTCTGCACTGCTAGTGGGACCCCTTCTCCAAGGGGGGGGGGGTGCTACCCTGCCTACTAGGACATGGATTGAGGGAGAATTCATGACTGAAAAATATCCTAATCTAGCCAGACCAGTGGCGCTGAGGGTTGAGGTGCTGGACGCTCCACCTTGCACTACGCCGGCAACCCGAGTTCGGAAATAAGCCTGGGTTGTCAGGGGTTAGCTGGGAGGGAGGGAGGGAGTTGGACTGAGCAACCATAAGGCAGCTGTCCTCTCCCGGGGAGGGACCTCGTAGCTCCTGCTGCACAGCTACCCCCGGGTGGAGGCCTGAGGGTAGTGCAGGCAGAGAACGGCAAGAATAGGGAGAGCGCTCCGGACCGCGACACGCATCCGCCTCCACTTGTGCATGATAGACCATAGCACGGGAGGGGAGAAACAGGAGCTGACGGGCTCCATGACAGTGGTGTCCCCGGTGATGGGGGGCACTGATCGAGGCCTGAAGTGAGACCCCCAAAGGGAGGGGCAAGCCACTCACTTGCCAGTTCCCAGAAATACCAGGGCATAAAATGTAAATAAAAAGAAAAATATCCTAACCCATGGCAGAAACATGGAAAACTGGGGGGGGGGGCACTGTAACAAGGGAATGAATTCATTGTCCACAATATGAAATCATGATCATGGTAGCACAGCAGTCTATTACAACCTCAGCCCTTCAGTTCACTATAAGCAGTTTACAATACCCGAATGTTTAACTCTCACGGTGATGGCACTGGTTCCAGGCATTAGACAATGCTACTTTATCTCAGATATTAACAGTGAACACTTCGTAGTCGGTATCACTTCACTTATTCAGGCTGCCTCTGCTCTTTACTCATTCGGCTGAGTATGGACTCTATAAACCAGGGGTCCCAGGAACGACATACTGTCTTTATTGAACATTCCACTCTAATGTGGGACAGTCGACAGGGATAGACAGTGGGGGATCAGAGTGGTGAAATGAGGGACATGCCTCCTAATATGGGATGCTTGCGAGGTACGGACAGAGGGGTTTGGAGAGGTAAAATGAGGGCTGTCATTCCTAATGTGTGACAGTTGAGAAGTATGAACAGAGAGGTTCTGAGGGGTAAAATGAGGGATATCCTCACAATGTGAGATAGTTAAGAGATATGGAAGGGGTCGTCCTGAGTGGGGGTCATCCTGAGTGGAGGGGTGTCCTGAGTGGGGGGTCATCCTGAGTGGGGGGCGTCCTGAGTGGGGGGTGTCCTGAGTGGGCGTCCTGAGTGGCGGTGTCCTGAGTGGGGGGGCGTCCTGAGTGGAGATGGTCAGATGCCGCTCTTTTAGAAATGTGGAGCCTCAGGGTCTCTTGGTGGCACTGGACATCTCCAGCATGGAAATGGCTTTTGTGATGGGAGTCGAGGTCATGGTGAAGGGCCACAATGTGGCTCTTGCCGTGGCTATCGACTCCTTAGCACCTCTCCATGTCCGCCCCTTGATTTCCCACCGCTGGTCACCACGGTTTGATGGTGACCTGAGGAAGTTGAAGACAAAGAGGTGAAGGTTGGAGCACTGTTGGCAGAGGTCCCACTCAGAGAAGGATAAATTGGCACTGAGGGGTCACTACGATGAGTATCAGCAGGCAATCACTCTGAGAAAGTCAGTATTCCTGTCACAGGTGATTACTGCGAGAAAGAAACAACCTGCTCAGCTCTTCAATACTGAGGGCAGATTGTTAAATCCTACATGCCTGCAGTCCTGCAGAGCCTTTCCACAGATCATTGTTATGGGTTTAATCGGTTCTTTCTGGACAAGGTGTCCTCTATTTGGTCTGGGCTATCCTCAAGCAGCCTGTTGCCGGTTGACAGTGCCCAGTCTCTGATGGACGGAGGCAGTTTGTCTTCATGGGTGGAGTCTGAACCAATGTTAGCAGATGATGTTCTTGATGTAGTTTGTAGATTGCACCCCACCTGTCATATACTGGACCCTGGGCCGACCAGCCTTCTCTTAGAGTGCTGGAGATTGCTCGATCCAATTTTTGTGGAGATTGTTAGGTGTTCTCTTGGGGAAGGGAATTTTCCCTCCACCTTGAAAAGGTGTTGGTGAAGCCCCTTCTTTAAAAAAAAAAACATCTCTGGACCCTGATGTTCTCACAAATGACAGGCCTGCCTCAAACAATTCTTTTTTGAGGACGTTGATTGATAAGGTGGTGGCGGTTCAGATGGGGCAACATTTAGAGAAACATGACATCTGTGAGCCATTCCAGTCTGGTTTCTGGCCTCGCTGTAGTAGAGAAACTGCTCTAGTTGGGGTGAACCACGATCTCCTTCCTGCAAGGGATAGTGAATGTTCTTCCATCCTGGTTCTGCTTGACCTTTCTTCGGCCTTTTGACACGGTGGACCATGGGGTGCTGTTGGGTCAACTGTGGCAATATGTAGGACTTGTAGGGATGGTGCTATGGTGGTGTAAGTCCTACTTATCCAGCAGGGTGCAACAGGTGCCACTTGGCACTTGCATCTCAAGCAGTGCTGCACTCTGCTGTGGTATGCCTCAGAGGTCAATTCTGGCTCCCATGCTGTTTGTTCGCTGTGTGCCATGGCCTGGGTTTTCATTACTATGCCAGTGATACCTAGCTGTATGTGTCTTGTGCTCCTGATGGCAGGGTAATTGTCTTGGAACTGAATGAGTGCCTTAGGGAAATTCAGGACTGGATGGCAGCCAGAAGCCTTAGGCTGAACCCATCAAAGATGGAGGTGCTACTGGTGGATCAAGGTTGATTTGGTTTATCAGTGACGAGTTGTAGCACTGCCCTACCTTCTTTGGATGGCACTGCACTCGAAGCTGTAGATAGGATGAGGAATCTGGGGGTGCTTGTGGACTCCAAGCTGACAACAGAACATTGGGTATCAGCCGTTGTCCGCAGTGGCTTCTACCATCTCTGAAACATCGTCCAGATCAAGCCCTTTTCTTTCTTGAACCAACTGACCTAGCAACACAGGTGCATGCCCTTGTCTCATCAAGACTGCATTACTGTAATGTTCTATACTTTGGGACATCCACAAAGTTTCTGTGTCTCTTGAAGCTGGTTCAGAATATGGCAGCCCAGTTGGTGGCTGGTACCTCCCGATTCGGGCACATCATTCAGGTTCCCCATATTCTGCACTGCCTACCGATGCAGTGGTGCATCAACTTAAAGGTGTGCTTGTTAACTTACAAGGCCCTGCACGGTCTGGGTCTGGACTACCTGAAAGGCCTCCTGATCCCATACGCTCCTGGCCACCCCCTTTGGCCAATGGATGCAAGCCTCTCATTTGTCCCACAAGTCTGTTGAAAATCATCAGGGCATTGGGCATTCAGAGTGGCTGCCTCAATTCCTGGAATGCCCTTCCCCCAGACGTAAAAGGTACTTCATCCTTGGCCATGTTCAAACCACGTTTGAAAACACACTTATTTGTGCTGTGTTTCATTCTGGCATTGCTGTTTAATGTCACTGTTGAATTAATTACATTTTTTTCAAATTTTTTTTCAGCTCTCTTTATGCTCCTCCTTCACTGGCCCCTTAGGTCTCTCTTGGTTGTGGTCACTCAGATCGGCTGATTCCCACTCTGCCTGAGGTCCTCTCTAAGCCAAGTCTCCATCCCAGGATCTCTCCTCCACAGCTACCGACCTGTCCAACCCCCCCCCCCGACTCTGTGCCCCCCGAGGTGGGACTGCCTACTTCTCTGGTGCTCTAGCTAGAATCTAGTAGGGGCGACTGGAGTGTGAAGGAGAGACAGAGACTGGTTAGGAGTGACCCGGCTTTGAGTCCACTGGACCCACCGTCTCCTACCTGGGTGCCGGGGCTTTTCCGTGTTCTGATGTTCCTGGGGGCATGGATGTGCAATGACATCCACCGCATGATGGGCGCACTCCCGCACCCATGCGAAAGACATCTTCCAACACCCCCCACCCCATATACGTGCTGCCGCAAGTTGCGATGCTCTCGGCCTCCACCGGGAGCTGCTAGAACTGTGGCACACACACCACCCACCCTCCCCAGGAGAGGAGAGAAAAGGAGAGCTGTCCTACAGATGTTTGATCCTGCTCCTACCCTGCCAATCCTCAATGATCCGAGTCCCTTCCCAAACCAGGGTCGCCAGCGTCGCGTCCAGCGCCTCAGCCCTCAGCACCACTGGGGCAGTTTTTTTTTTTAGTTTAATTTATTATTTTTACTGGTATTGTATTATTTTGTTTATAGTGAGGTGCGTAGAGCCCTCAGGAATGGCACCATACAAATAAAATTGCTTAGCCTTGCTTATTATGCTTTTGACTGTTCAGTAATTACAAATAGAATAATAGATAGGTTCTGGTGTATTACAAGGCAGTAATTCCATTGAGAGGTTCTGGGGACACGAGAAACCTCAAGAGCGAAGCTCAAGAGGTTTCTCGTATCCCCAGAACCTCGAGATGGAATTTCTGCCTTGAAACACCAGAAACTACTTGTTATTTTTTGTAATAAGGATGCGAGGAATTTTCAAGTTCTTACTTGTGCTGCTGCGGTCTGCAGAGTTCGTCAGACTCCGAGTGTTGTTCCACACTCCTTATTTGCAGCACCCCCCCCCCAGCTCCTGATCTGTTCCTGCTTCTTTCTGTCAGAGAGAAAAAAAAACACATGGTTCATACAGTAGTTGCGTCCAGTAATCCCAACTATAGTATTATGGGGATCGGAAGTATAGTATCACGAGGACCAGAAGTATGCTATTACAGGACTAACTAACCTTTTACAAGGATTCTTTTATATGCTTTTTGGGGGTATTATTTTAAGAATCCATATATTACTATCTACTTATCTGTGTTGCTGTATTGTTTTTCTTTTCTTTATGTATTTAGGCAGTTCTAATCTTTCTGTTTCCTTTTTCTTTATGTTAATTGTCTTGCAAATCAGTCCTGTGTAATGTTCTTTTTGCTTATATCTGCATTTCTTCTTTTAAATAAAAATGTCTCTACTTTTTTCGAGAAGTGCCATGGGCTCTTTAAAGAGCACCATTCAGGGTACTTTTTAAATTACAAAAAGATTAAACTGGGAGCTCCCTTACCTGTTGGCGAGCTCCTCCAGGCTGTTTCACTTTTTTAAATACAGGTACCAAGGGAAGGGAATCATAATTTGCCCCCGAGGGGCTGGCGGCATGATTCCGCTCCACTTCCTGAATCTCTGATCTGCCCCATGCTCTGACATTTTGTGACATCTTTATAGGTCAGAGCACAAGAGTGTGCTCCAGTCACATGAATGGAGCGTCTTTTCTCAAATGTAATTTCCCGATTGTAAACCAGGTTTTGGTACCTATTAATGGCAGGATTCAGCTAACAGACCTCTTGTTGGTTGGAACTCTGCCATCAAGTATCAAAACCCGATTTAATTGAGGAAATTATTGAAAAAAACGCTCCATTCAAGTGAATCAATGGCCTTGATATCCGCTGAAAAAGTCACAGTACGTTGGGACACGGGGACACATTGCAGATTCAGGAGTAGAAGGATCAAGCAGCCAGCCTCTTCAGGGGGGGGAAATTATGATTTCCTTTATTAAAAAGTGAAATATGGAGGAAACTCATGGCATGAGCAGGCTCAATTATCTTTATGTTAAAAGAAATGCCCTGAGTGGCACTGACCATAACACTCAAAAAATGAAGAAGACCTATTTGAAAAAGAAAAATGCAGATATAACAGGTATCTGTGAAGCCCGTGTGTTCCTTGGGATGCAGGGGGCGGCGCAGACCCTGGAACCCTCCCCAGGAAGGGATCTCCTTGTTTAACATTTTTGTTAACTCTTTTTTTTTTTTTTATCACCGTTGGTCTGAGGCATCTGTCAGAGGTACCTACTTAGCTCATCCTGTGCTACTCCCTGCCGAGACTCCGACCACTGCACTCCTCTCATGGAGACTTCCCAGCCCCCTGGATCACCCCCTGTGGGAGGGCCCACCACTCCTACCTTGGTGGTGTCTTTCTGAGATTAGAGGGTCTGTCTCTCATGGGTGGCACCTGGGGATCACATGGTGGTGCAGTCCAGCATTGGGGATGTGTGGCGATGGCTTCTGAGGCCCTCGTCACCTCCCCAGTCCTCTGGGGTTTTTCTTCCTTTTGTTGCCCCTTCCCTGTCCCTCCCCCAGAGCTTGGAGGTGCAATGATGTCCTCTGAAGTTTGCTGCAGCTCTGCTCCTACATACACAAGCCTCTCATGTTCCTTGGGATGCCTCTGATGCCACCCAGGAGTGGGTGCAGACCCTGGAACCCTCCCCAGGAAGGGAGAGCAGTCCTCTGGATGCTCATTCCCTTCCCTGCTGACCCACAACAGCCCGAGTCCATTCTCGAACCCAGGTCACCAGCGTGGCACAAGGTGTGGCTTCCATCACCTCAACCCTCAGCACCACTGGGCTGCTCCTTGTTTAACGTTTTCACATGTGGAAAAGGTGCTCTTTAATATCCACCAGAACAGGCAGACAGGACCTCAGTTTAACATCTCATCTGAAAGACAGAAGTCAGTTGGGCCACTAGCTTTCAAAATCTGGTAACCAAATCAATGTTTTTTGTGACCATCATTTTTAAAGGGCTCAAAAATTACTTTGCAGGCAGGTAGCCAGTTGCCCAAACTGACTTCCGTCTTTTGGATGAGATGTAAAACAGAGGTCTCACCTGCTTGTTCTGGTGGTTGTTCAGGTGGATGTTAATGGAGTTAAGTTGAAACAGAAGTTTAATAAGTAGCAGCTGATGACTGACTAGATGAAAAGCTTTAGCTACTTCTAAAATGCGGCACCTGTCAGAAAGCCTTTGAACGTAACCAAGGCAGGTACTTTACACACTGTGTTTCCTTTATCTCCAAATTTTGGTTTGACTCTCTCCCCTCATATCATGCCTCTCTTCTCTCCTCTCCTCTCCGAGGCTCCCTTTGTCCTCTTACTCTTCAAAATGCTTGCGCTCACTTGTTTGTCCTCCCTCATACAAAATCTACTGCAGGTCAAGCTGTCTTTTCATTCCATTTCTCTAAACTGTGGGGTTCTCTTCCCCTTTCTATTCGCTCTGCACCCTACTTTCCTGCCACAGTTGGTTAGTATACCTACCAGGCTAAAGAACACTTTAGATCTGGTGTTGTCAAATGGGGAGACAGTAAGGGAAATAAAGGTGGAGGACCCACTAGCTGACAGCAATCACCAAATGGTGTGGTTTAATATCATGATGTGGGGGGGAGCCAAAGAAATCAGTTACTCGGGTGGTAAACTTCAGGGGTGAGGACTTTGGGAGGAAGTACTGAAAGGGAAACTAGAGGGCATAAGGCAGGAGACAGACGTGAAGCAGAAATGGGAAACTATTAAACAGGAGATTACAGAGGCAACAGAAGCCTGCACCAAGGCACAGAGTAAGAGGAGCAGAGCAAGAAAACCATGCAGGTTGAACAGTGAGGTTGTGGAGGTGGTGAGGGCAAAATAAGTGGCGCACCAGAGGTTTAGGAGGATAGGGAAGGAAGTGGACAGGGAGGAATATGCAAGATGGTCCAGGGAGGTGACCAGAAAAGTGAGAGAAGCCAAGGCCCAGAGGGAGCTGAGATTAGCGCAGGGAGTTAACGGGGGAGAGGGGAGACTTTTTCAGATACATCAGGGAGAAAAGGAAGTGCAAGGAGACAATAGTGAGGATAAAAAGGGGTGGGGAGTGGATGGAAAAGGGGGAGGAGCAGGCAGAAGCACTGAATTAATACTTTTGCTCAGTGTTCATGAAAGAAAAGGGGGGACCGCTACCAGCATGGGCTGGGAGAGTGGGGAGAGGGGAGAGGGGAGAGGGGGCGAGGAGGTGACAAATGGAAGAATTGAAGCAAGTAGAGTCCTAGAGGGACTGAAGGTAGACAAGACACCAGGACTGGATGGTATCCACCCCAGGATGCTGAGGGAGATGGCGGAGGTGTTGGCAGAGCCACAGGCGGATCTGTACAGCACCTCACTGGAGTCGGGATGTGTGCCACTGGACTGGAGGATGGCACATGTAGTACCATTACACAAGGGAGGGCCAAGGGATGAACCAGGTGATTATCATCCAGTAAGTCTCACCTCCATAGTGTGCAAAGTCATGGAGACGATACTAAGGGAAAGAGTGGTGTCATACCTGGAGGACAATGGCCTCCAGGATGTGAGGCAGCATGGGTTCATATCAGGGAAGTCTTGTCAAACCAGCTTGATACAATATTATGACTGGGTGAGCTGGATGAAGGTCATGCAGTGGATGTTCTTTACTTGAACTTCAGCAAGGCCTTCGATTCTGTGCCTCATGGGCGGTTTGGGGAGAAGCTAACTGGTGTAGGGGGTAGGGTCAAAAATGATGAACTGGATTACAAGCTGGCTGAGTGGGAGGCTGCAAGGAGTGGTGGTGAGAGGGGAGCTCTCAACTCCAAGGCCGGTGATGAGTGGGGTGACACAGGGCTCTGTGTTGGGGCCAGTATTATTTGGGCTCTTCATATCAGACACTGCACACGGGGTGGTAAGCAGGGTAAGTCTGTTTGCTGATGACACCAAAATCGGAGCAGTGGTGGATGGAGGGGAAGGATGGAAGCAGCTGTAGGAGACCTAAGCAAGCTAGAGGAGTGGTCAGAGAGGTGGCAGCTGGGGTTCAATGCAAAGAAGTGTAAGGTTATGCACTTTGGGGCAAAGAACCCAAGGAGAGAATACTGGCTTGGGGGGTTAAGCTGGGGATCACTGAAGAAGAAGGAGAAGGACCTAGGGGTAACGATAACAGGGACCATGGAAAATACCACCCAGTACAGAAGAGCGGCAGCAAAAGTGAACAAAATGCTGGGGTGCATAGTGAGGGGGTTTTCAGCCAGGCAAAGAGAGGTGATGTTGTCCCTCTACAGGTCACTGGTAAGGCCACACTTTGAGTATTGTGTGCAGTTTTGGAGGCCATACCTAAAGCATGATATCAGGCTACTGGAGGGGGTGCAGAGGGGGCAACAAAGATGATATGTGGAATGGAGGGGAGAGACTATGACAGCAGGCTGAGAGACCTGAATATGTACACCCTGGAGGATAGAAGGGACAGGGGGTGCATGATAGAGACATTCAAGTATCTGAGGGGAATCTATAAGGATGGGGCAGACGGGGTCTTTAAGCTAAGGAGGGGAGAGACACCAGGGGCATGGGCTAAGAATAGAGGGGAAGATTCAGGAGGGAAATGAGGAGACACTATTTCACAGAGAGGTGGTAGCAACATGGAATGCACTACCAGAATGGGTGGTATCATGTAAATCTGTGAAGAGCTTCAAAAGGGCATGGGACAGGGGACAGTGAGGGTGGGGAAGGTGGGGGTGGCAGTGGGATGACAAATGGGAGGGGTGGGTAGTTGCAAACTAGGGGTTCTAGTTGCACACTCAAGCAGACTTCTATAGACCGGATGGTCTGTTTCTGCTGACACATTTGTATGCTCGTATATTTGTATGTTCTTAAAGCTCTCCTCTATGATTTCTCTTCCCGCTCCTGCAGTTGCTTCTGATATTGTTTTGAACCCCCTTTTACCTGAAACTATTTATCTTGTTTTTCAGCATTTCCCGTTTCCCTTGCATCATCAATCCCGTCTGCTCCTCATTTTGATGATGATTAATGTTTATTTGCTCTTTTTTCAGTTCTACAATTTACTGTATACAATTTATTGCTGGGCAATTTTTATTCTTTTTTTTCATATTTAATAAACATTATTGAACTTGGTTAAAGCAGACAGTAGTAGACATCTGAAAACAATGAATAATACATAGTATCGAGACTAAGATGAGTAAACAACCATTGCAACGACAAGAACCAAGTCTGTATACATATCTAACCCAGACACAAAAATAAGGCATCTACCCACGCTCCAAAAAAAAGGGAAGACCCCCTTCCCCCCATTCTCCGGAAGCTGAACCAACTCACTTAACTACTGAAATATTTTCTTACCGTGGGTATGGAATGACAGAAAAGGGACCGCAGATTTGGGAAGATAAGAGAAAAGGCTGTGGGGGATCATAGAAATGGGGGATCTACAATCCCTGAGCATCAAGTGTGAGGAGGGTGTGTAGGGATTGCCACACCCGAATGCATCTCCCTTTAGAATCTGACACATTAGCAATAATATGTTCTGCATGTAAAGCAAAAAGCAATTCTCTATACCACTCCACATAGGTGGGGAGGCAATTTTTATTCTTAAACATTCTTGTCTTTTTTTTTTTTTTTTTACATACTTGTTTCCGTTCTATGTATTTTTACTCTGCATTTTGTATTCGTTCTCTCCTCCTCTCTGCCCCGTCCCCCCCGGACACATCAGGAAACAAGCGGTTATCAGCTCAGTATGTCTTTCCTGGTAAACTCTTTGAAATAAACACATAAACAAATATATGTCCCGTGGTGTTTTCTGCAGCCATGCTGACTAGGGGATAGGAGAGTATGGGAATTAATGTAATGAATAACTTGTTGGTATGCTAGCTTTTCCAACAGTTTTGTGATCACAGGAAAACAAGACAGAGGTGTAAATACCAATATCGTGGTTGGGGCCCCCTTTGTGGATAGGAACCGCCTATTGTACCTCTTAGAACCCCTCTGTCTATCTCTCCCAAATGTCCTACATTTGGAGGGGTATCTCTTGTTTTACCCCTTAGAACCCCTTTGCCCACCCCTCTCACCTGTCCCACATTAGGAGGGAAATCGCTCATTTTATCTCTCAGACCACTCTGTAAATACCTCTCAACTGTCCCACATTAGCAGAGACATCCCTAATTTTTCTTCTAAGAGCCCCTCTGTCCACCCCTCACATCTGTCCTATATTTGGAGGGACCATACCTCTCAAGTGTCCCACATAGGACATGTGTCCCTCATTTTTCCCCCTCAGAGCCCCTCTCATGGCCAAGCAGTGTGACAAGGCCTAGTGGAGTGCTGGAGTGCTATGGAGGGTATCACCAGCAGAAAGAGGGAGGTGGTGTTACCTCTGTACAGATCACTAGCAAGATCCCACTTAGAGTACTGTGTCCAGTTCTGCAGACCACATCTCCAGAAGGACACAGACAGAGTGAAGGCAGTCCAGAGGAGGGCAACTAAAATGGTGCAGGGTCTGCATCAAAAGCCCTATGAGGAGAGACTAAAGGACCTCAGTATGTACACCCTGGAACAGAGCAGGGAGGGGGGGGGATATGATAGAGATCTCTAAATACCTCATGGGATTAAATAAGGTTCAGGAGGGGAGTATTTTTCAGACGAAAAGGTACTCAAGAACAAGGGAACATGCTAAGCAGCTGGAGGCAGCAGATTCAGGAGAGATGTGAGGAAGTACTTCTTCACAGAAATAATGGTGGATTGCTGGAACAGCCTTCCAGCAGAGGTGGTGGGGGTGAAAACAGTGGTGGAGTTCAAGAATCCATGGGATAAACACAAGGGCCAGGATATTCAGACTGCGCCAGGTTGGGGCGCAGTGTAACTGGGATGCGCCAGGGCATGACCTGGGCGATATTCAACGGTGCTGCACCATGGCTCAGCACCGTTGAATATGGCACAGTGGCCACCCACATTGCACATGGCACAGTGGCACTGCGCCAGTGCAAGTGGCAAGTGAGGAGCAGGGGGATGCACTAGCGCACGTAGGGTTGCGCTAGGTGCAGGAACTACGATATTCAGCGGTGTATATGCAAACGTGTCCATTATACATGCAAGGCACAAATGGGGCCATTTGCATGCAGGTGCGCCGATCCCCGGCAACTTGTGCCTGACGCCCTGCCAGGCTGCAGCTGTCGGGGACTGACGCCCCTGCCCCTCAGCGGCACAGCACCCCAATGCCCAATTGCGGGCTATGTATTAATAGATTTATCCCTGGTGGTCCAGTGGACCGTATTCAGCCCGTTCACAGGCTTAATAAATATAATGTTATCCTCGGTGGTCCAGTGGACCGAATCCTGCCCAGTCAAGGGCTCACAATACATATATCCCTGGTAGGTTAGCACCCACTCCTAAGCCCCACCTTGCCTGTGAATATACCCTGGTGGTCCAGCGTACCCTCCCCACCTGCCCACTGAGCCCTGCCACCCCGCCCCCAGTCAGCGGCAGCTGGCAGCTCCCACCCACAAGCTGCCCGCCAGCTGCCCGCCGACTGACAGTGTACAGTACAGCTGTATGCCCATTGGTCCACTGGGTGTAGAACGTATTGTAATTACAGAGTCCCGATATGTGAAAGGATCCATTCATATCGGAACTGTGTAGTACAGTATGGTCTGCATGCACATTGGCCCGCGGTTGTGGACCAATGGGTGTACAGCAGTACTGTATGCTGTCAGTTGGTGGGTGGCCGGGCAGCTTGCGAGTGGGAGCTGCCACCCACCACTGACTGGGGAGCAGGGTGGCAGGTGGGGAGGGTACCGCTGGTCACCAGGGTGTTTTCACTCACGAAGCCGGCAATTGGGCTTGGGAGCGAGTCCACTGGACCACCAGAGATATATGTCAGTATTATGAGCCCGCGATTCGGCAGGATTCGGTCCACTGGACCACCAGGGATAGTATTAATATTACATAGCCCACCATTGGGTGGGGGGGCGACACCTGGCCTGTGGCTCTGGGAGTTGGGTGGCCACCCACAGCTGGTGGCTGCCGTATTGCACCCTGCAATATGGCAGCTCGCCTGTGGGTGGCCACGTCTTGCTCCAGTTTTTTTGGGGCGGATCTCTGTGCTCCCCTATGCGGCGCAAGGTGGGTGTGTGCCTGCATATGCGCCGCACGTCCTGGGCTGAATATCAGGATGTGGTGCATATACATGGGCACGCCCCCCCACTTGTGCCACGTACATTACTGCTGCACCCCAGCGCATCGTGATTGCGCGCGCAACATCCCGCTTTGAATATCATGCAGGCGCATCAGTGGGTTGGCGATGATGCAACTCTGTTGCGCCTACAACCCCTTTGAATATCCCGGCCAAGGGAATCATAATGGAAAGAAAAAGAGCAAGAAGAAAGAGCTGTAGATTGGGCACAGTCATAGTGTAGGTAGGGAGCAATGGACCAGCCGGGGGGAAGGGGCGAAACGGTCCTTATCTGCCATCAAATTCTATGTTTCTATAGATTCTGATGAGGTAAATAAGAAATGCCCCTCCTAATATGGGACTATTCAGACATATGGAAAGAGGTTCTGAGGTGTACAGTGAAGAGGGACACTTTCATTGTGGGGTATACGAGGTATGCTGCTGAGTTTTCCCAGCTAGGTTTCAGAAAAATAGTGTGATTCAGTAAAGCAGCCTTTGTGATGTTGATTTGTGAGCCTCTCTCTTGTCCATCTTCTGCCAGCATTTATTCACTTTCTGTAGGTCTCTCCTCATTTCTCTAACTTCTCTTTCAGGAATATATGGGGTAACAATATCAGCCAAGCCTCGGGTTTAGGCAACATCCCAGAGGAATACACTTGGCGTACTATTAATCTAGCCCAGGCTTGTCATCTGGAGGTGTTCTAATGAAAGCACCGTCTCCTCTACTGGATGTGAACGTGCTTCATCCTTTTCATCACAGCGAATAAGGATGAGATTATTCTGAATGTAAAGTTGTTAATAATGTATCACTCGCTGGGATAAAAAAAAACATTATTATTTTGAAAAGTTATCTGTGCAGCAAGTCATTCGGGGCTTCAGGCAGACGCTGTGAAGGAACACTGCCTCTGAAACCGAGAAAAACCAAAGAGGGGTTCTTTGATATCCCTCAGGGGTGTGATTAGTGGCAGGAAGCAGAAATATTACAAACATACTGCCCTTCCCCCAGTATGTAAAGTAGCCAGGCTATGGACAGAAGGGGGATTATCTTTTAGGGATGGCGGAAACCACATGTTCTGAGGTTCTAAAAGGTTCTGATAAGCCATAAAAGGTTCTGATAGTTATCCAGGCCTTAACAGAATTTTCAGAATCTTTTAGTTTAAATGTGATAACTGTGCACCCAAACTGTTTTAGCCTGTCTACCCTTAAGCTGTCATCCATTAAAAGACCCCTGACAGCATTAGAAAAACTTGAAAAAATGTAAGATGTACACACAGTTCAATTTATATTTCATATATTCCCTATAATTCTTTCCCCTTTTTCTTTATTACTGAAGACAGCTGTATGAAAGGGGATTACTATCCTTTAAACTTTATCTGCTCGTTCTGCTTGCCTACACTTGACATCATAACCTCCTGTTTATGGCTTCAGAATTATCTCCCCAGCACCGACTGTGATGTCATAAAGAGAACTGTGATGTCATAAAGAGAACTGTGATGTCAAGAGTAGGCAAACAGTCAGAGTAGATAAGGCAAAATCCTGTTTACATGCAAATGCTCTTAGTAAAAAAGAAACAAAATATTAAATATAAGCTGAATTGTGTCTAAACATTACATTTTTGTAAATGTTTACAATGATGTCAGGGGCTCTTTAAGGAATCTAAAGCAATTTGGAATGGTGTTGCGCTACCTCCAGCCTCCCCTGAGCCTTTCTTCCGCCTCCACCAGTCTTCTAACTTGGCAAGGTCCTGCTGGAAGAATATATTAAGCTCCAGAATTAATGTTTTAAAAATTATCAGAACCTCCTCAGGACTGAAAAATGGTTCTGATAAGGTTCATTTACAATAAACGCCATTGGTTCTCGGTGGTTCTGAAATCATCCAAGCTGATTCTCCCGTCCCTAAGTTGTTTTTTTTTTCACGTTTTGGAACTACCTGGGATTAAAACAGTTTTGGGGGGGGTGAGCACAATTATCGGCCAGATATTGGGGGCTTCTCTTCCATTTACCTTCTTGTCTGTCTTTTTAAGGATTCCGCCTACAGGTTGCTTTCCATAAGACAAGTTGCACCTCTCCAAGGTACTGTTGGTGACAGGCTTGAAAAGGTTTACAAGGAAGTGTCTGACCAAAGTGCCGCCTCCCCCCCTCCCCCCATATATGACTGGCTTAATTTGCAGAAGGGAATTTGGTTGATGGAAGATACGGTGAGCAGTCTGGGGCCCCTGTCTCGAAAACATATTCAGAGATAGCTCCTGTTTTCATTTTTGTTTGGGAAACAAGGTATCTGAATCCAGGGTAGTGATGGAGGTCTGAAGAGAATGAATTGATATATGAGGTGGGCTGGTTTCCATGGAGGGGCAGGGAAATTATTATACCTGGCATATGTTTACTGATGAGTAATGTACTGCACTTCTATACAGTTTATATTTTAAAGGGAACATAAACGTTGTTTACATTTTTTAATATAATTGTAAATTTGGACATGTATGACATTTTAGTCACCCAAGTGTATAGTTTTGTGTGTTCGTTTTGAAATATTCCTATTTTTACCTTATTTTGTGTCCCATATTAATGCAGCCATTCCCCCCGTCCCCTCCCCCAATATTATTTGGTTTCATTCGTTCGTAGTTCTGGAACCCAGGGACCTCAGCTGTGCTGAAGACTATAAATCTGGTGGGGGTAGGATATTGTGGCACAAGACTCAGGTGTATTCAGTAGGATATCGCGGTCTAAAACCTACAGCAGGCAGGGCATTTGGGGTCAATGCAGAAAGGCGAAATACTGTAAGAAAAATGGGAAACTATAGAAAAAAATAAATATTTAATTTACAGTATTTAATAGTTCACTAGAGTCAGGCGTGGTGCCGCAGGACTGGAGAACAGCACATGTAGTTCCCCTCCACAAAAGCAGTCCCAAGGATGATCCCAGGGAATTACAAACCAGTCAGTCGGACCTCCATTGTGGGCAACTCATGGAGACCACACTAAAGGAAAGGTTGGTGGAATATCTAGAGCAGCATGGTCTCCAGGATGAGAGGCAGCATGGGTTCATGGGGGGAAGATCGTGTCAAACAAATTTGATTGACTTCTTTGACTGTGTCACTAAGACAGTAGATAGGGGCCAAGCGGTAGACATCCTCTATCTTGGTTTCAGCAAGGCCTTTGACTCTGTGCCCCACAAAAGGTTGATCAGGAAGTTGGCAGATCTTGGAGTTGGGAAAAAGATAGCCAGATGGGTGGAAAACTGGCCGAGGGACAGAACCCAGAGGGTGGTTGTGGGGGGAGAGTTATCTGGCACCAGAGAGGTAACCAGTGGAGTTCCATAGGGCTCGGTGCTGGGGCCAATGTTGTTCAATGTCTTCATCAATGACACTGGGGATGGCATTAAAGGCAAAATGTGCCTATTCACAGATGACACCAAGCTCTGTGGGAGAGTGGACACAGCTGAAGGAATACAGGACCTACAGGAAGATCTGGAAAAGCTGGGGAGGTGGTCCAGGATCTGGCAGCTTGGCTTCAATGCCAAGAAATGCAAAGTTATGCATATTGGAGCCAAGAATACCAGAACAGAGTACTACCTGGGTGGAGTCTAAGTATCTGCATAAGAGGAGGAGAAGGACCTGGGAGTGATGATCACTAGTGACCTGAAGCCCTCCATGCAGTGCAAGAAAGCAGCAGCAAAGGCAAACAAGATGCCGGGAAGCATAGCTGGGGGATCAGTAGTAGGAGAGAGGAGGTTATATTGCCCTTGTACAGGTCACTGGTGAGGCCATATCTAGAGTATGGAGATCAGTACTGGTGCCTACACCTCAAAAAGGACGTTAACTTGCTGCAGAAGGTCCAGAGGAGGGCTACAAAGATGATAGCCGATCAGCAGGGCAAGGCATACAAGGAGAGGTTGAGGGCACTGAGCATGTACTCCCTGGAAGACAGGAGAGAGAGAGAGAGAGGAGACATGATTGGGACCTTCAGGTACTTCAATGGGATAAATAAGGTGGATAAGAAGAGTCTGTTTAAGCTGAGTGGCAACCATAACACAAGGAGGCAGTCTTAAGCTGGAGGGTGGGAGGTTTAGGAGGGAGGTCAGGAAGCACTTCTTCACATAGGGTGGTGGACACTTGGAATGCGATGCCAGAAGAGGTGATCTCATTGAAGACAGTGGGCAGCTTTAAGAAAGGCTGGGATAGGCATGGGGAAGGTAAGGATCATGGGTAGGGAGGATGGGAGGAGTGGGGAGGGGGGCAGGGAAAGTAGCTTAAGCTGTGCACCCTACAATATGAGCAGACTTGATAGACCAAATGGCCTTCTTCTGCTGGCTTCTTCATTTGTTTGTATGTTCATACAGCTGTGTGGGACCATAGCAATGAAAAGCAAGTGAGAGCTGTAGATGGGTACATGTGGTATAGTGACCAGCACCTGTTACTAAAAAAAAAAAAAATCAGCTTAAACCTCATTTATTTTTACATGCGCACCTCGGTCACAGCAGCCATCTTAGGCACGGCGTGTTCATTCTTGCTCGTGTGCTGTGATTATTGGTCACTGCACATGCATGAGAATCGCACAAGTATGGCGGGAGCTCAGAGTACTCTCTGACTTGGCTCACCGCCCTGCAGCAGCCATGCGGGCTCTGACCAGAGTTTGTTTTAGTGGGTTCTTATTGTCTCCTCTCCACTTTGTGTTATTTTAAATTTTTTAACGTCACCCCATTCTACAGTGTTCTTAACCATCACTGAAACTGCAAAACATCTCTGCTGCCAGCACCGCAAAACCCATACACTCAGCCTACAAGGCCCAGATCCTTTAAACTGGCTTGCTGCTGACAGGATCATTATTACTCCCCCCTCGGAGATTCTGTCTGCCTCTCTAGTATCTGCCTGTGGCTTACACCTACCCAAAACATGAGTTGTGTGTTGACGGACACCCTGCTGTCCGCAGCATGGACCAGCACTGCAGTGGAAGGGCCACCAGTGTATTGAGGATATGCACTGGTGGTGCGGAGCTCATGCTGGGATGGCACTGGAGAGGAAGGGTCACACTACCTGAGAACATGCTGGCCGCACTGCTGAGTGGTGGGGACCCTGGGACTCCAGGATGGATCAGGTTACGAAAACGTTCTGTGTCTTTAGAATTATCAGTTGCTGAGACAGGCTTTGGTCAGAAAGAAAGATAGCCCTAGCACAATCAGCACATTACAGTTTCATGGGGGCTGTGAGTTTGAATCCCAGTGCAGTCACCACACTGGAGTACTGGTGTAGCTTGCTTGTATTACTGGGGTTTTGATTTTTAATACCAGTACAGTCATTATAGTGTTTTTTTTTTTATCAATAACATTTTTATTTTAAATAAAACAGTAAATACATCTTCACCAGTAACATACATACCAGTGCACACAACCATGAAGTACATATAGAATAAAGTGTGGGTCAGTGTGTGTAATGAGTTTACACACACTCGAAGGGTTAGATGCTACACAAACCCTGAGAGCGAAGCTTGAGGGGTTTATGAAAGCATCTAATCTCGAGGTGTGCTAAACTTGAGTTTCACACACACCACCCATGTTTTATTTTATATAATTGCTGACTTTTTGCCTCAACAATTATATAAAACGAAAAATTGCTGCGTGGCTGTGAACCCGTTAGGTTACAGCAGCGGTCCGGGGACCACGGTCGACTTTATTTATTTAAAAATTGTTTCTTTTTTGGCCAGTCGCAAGTACATTTTTTAATGGTTGTGGTAGATTTACTTGCCGTCGAGTCACGGTTCACTGTGTTCTTCTCTGTTCAGCGAGAAGGCAAGCTTCCGGGAAGTGAGGAACTGCTGGAGAGGTGCATGCACAGAGTGAGGGAAATTGTGCATGTGTTTGCCGTAATAAACACTCCTTTATTAACGGCAAATTACACCACGAATTCCCTATGGGAAAAAGGTAACCCGAGTTACTATAGCTCCCTAATGCATTCTTCAGTATAGTACAAAGGATTACATAAAAAAAAACATTGCAAATCAGCATACGAAGAGGTACATGCACTGGTGTAGCAACTCTGTTCCTTAACCAGGGCTCTGGTACTCAACCCTCCACACTGCAGGGGGTGAAATTAAGTTTTCCAGCCGATAGCCGACAGCGCTACTGACTGAGAAAATCTACAGGTCCAGCTGACATTCCACTTGCCCAGTTGGTTTACTTACTGAAAGGTTACTTCCTCTAAAGTTAACTACCAGAGCTACTTAAAGTAACATTTTGATAACCAGATACAAAATCTACCAGCATTTGGCCAGTGGGCTGGTGCCAATTTCGTACCCTGCACTGCCAGTGAGAACAGACCTAAAGCTATCATTTAAGCAATAAGGCATGACAAGGGTGTGCATTATTGTGGGATAATGGCAAACATTGGGAAGTGAAGCCTGAGGAGAAGCCAAAGAGCTTCACGCACCTGAAAAGAGAATGCCATTATCCCTCAATTACGCACACCCTGGAATGCCTTATTGTGAATACAAAATGGCTTCCTTGATTTTTTTTTTATTTTAGGACCAAGTAAATAGGTTCGGAAAGTTAAGCATTTCTGACCTCTGCTGTTGTGCTGGGTTATCAGCACGGTCACGTGACCAGGTTCTACCAATCACAGTACAGTATTTTTCTCACCCATTTTATAATTAAGCAATAAAGCATGACGGGGGGAGTGTTATGGTGGGATAACGGCCCACCTCAGGGTTATTTGAACACGAGGCATAGCTGAGGGCTTCCACCACCCGAGAAGGGCCTTTTTTTTTGTTCCAATTGTTTAACCAGGAGAGACACACTAAGCTGAAAGCTTGTTTACAGATGCGACCTGGGAGCACAGGGAAGTTAAGTGACTTGCTCAGGGTCACACAGTATGCAAGTGGGGACTGTGGGATTCAAACCCATGTCTCCAGATTTGCAGCTTAGAGCCTTAAACCACTGCATTATACTGCCTCCACTCCCTCCCGTTAGCCTACCATAACACATACCCCTGGAGTGCCTTATTGTGATTATGAAATGGGTCATTTTTAGTAAATTTTATGCATTTTTAAACATAATACTTTCAGCTGGGTCATTGTGCTGGGATAACGACCCAGCTGAAAGCAGCTCTCGGCTAGTCAGAATTCAGCATTCTTTCTACCCATTTCATAATCTTTCAATAGTTTTGCAGCTCTTAGAGAGCCAGGCACATTCTCTGCATCTCATACTGTTGTGATGACCCTGATGGAGCAGAAGGAAACAAATATGCTTTCCCTTTCTTCATCCATCTCACCATTTGTGTCTTACCATCATTCAAGGGATTCCTCCAGAACAAAAGGTCACGGTGGTTTTACGGGCTCTTTGTCAACAATGAAGGGACAGTACTTGGAGAAGGGTCATGGGAGTGTGTGAGGTACCATAACCTGCACAGGGCATGAATTTTGAGGGGGAAGGTGGAGAAAAAGAGAGATCATTTTCCTCACCTTTGGATCCCCTTCCACCCCAGTTGTTGGGACTCCTCCCGAGTTAAGTCAGTTTCCCAGCTATCACTGTACTAATGTTTCATCCTGCTCTGTCACTTTAATTTGGGCCTCAGAGCTGTTCATAATCACCAACTTCTGGCACCTTGCACTGTATTTGCACTCATACAATGTTTAATTTCACACCGTTCCCACTTTACTTAGTACTGTTTCACTACTGGTGTGTATGCTCTCTAATGGTATCCTCATTCCCCTTGCCCCTGGTCACACCTGGAAATGCGTCTCAGCTCAGTGTGCCTTTCCCAGTTGCCAGTCTTCAAATAAATTAGTTTTCCTTTATTATTTAGTCTGTCTTTGATGTAAAAATATAGTGCAGTAGGTTAAAGGGTATAGTCCCAGGACAGAAAGCTGTTATCAGATGCAGTAATCAGTTAAAGTTGGCAGACTATAAAAGTTATAGTTGTCCGAGAGGGGGAAGAAAACTAATTCCACAGCCGCAGTGTGCGTTATTCCAACAAGAGGCCAGAGCCTTCAGACAGCTTGCTGTTACTGTCCAAACCTTGTTTGCTATGACTTTAGTCCTGGACCTGCGAGCACACAGCAGCACAGTTAGTGGCTTGGAGATGTCTGAAGTGAAACAGGCCAAGCAGCATTGTACTGTTAATGGATCCCCCCTCCTCCATCCCCAGATCTTCGTCTGTCTCAACGCCTTCTGCTGTTTTCTTCTTGTTCAGCTGTGCTTTGCTCTGCTGTGGAGACACATGTCATGAACAAGGGTTTGGGAACAGTAAAGCGATATTATACAATAGGGTATGAAAATCCTGTAACCTCATTGGTCAAAACACATCACATGACCATGATAAATCCTCCAGTATACCCACTGTAAAAGTATATATCACTATAAAAACAAAACACAAGTTAAACATTGTATAATAGCAATATCCCATGACAGGGAGTGGGTATATGGGTGGATTTACCACTTCTGGTGTGGTTAAGTCACTTGGCTGTGCCTCGTGACCAAACCACACCAGGTGTGGTAAATCCACCAATATACTCACTCTCTCTCTCTCTCTCTCTCTCTCTCTCTCATGGTATATTGCTTAAATAGGTGATGCCTCCCCAGGCTCCAGTGCTCACCCCTTAGGGCCCATGACTATTTCCCCTACCCGAGAGTAAACATGACTGCCATTCACCCTCTCGCTGTAAATTAGGGCTGGGTGGGTCAGCTGTGACCCAGTTCTGATTCAGATTCCTTTTTTATAATTAATATTTTATTGTAAATTAAAAATGAAACAGAAAATACATATTTTTATGCAGCCAAAGAAGAACAACACTAAAGTCAGTTAACAATTCAACATTTCTGAATAAAGTACATCGTGAATATGAATGGATTGGTTCTAATATATACACACGACTAAAAAGCTTTCCTTATATTGACTAGTTAATACGACGAGGGAGGTAGAAGCAGTGTTAGATAATCGGTTATCGCCTTGGGTGATTAGGCACGAGGCCGGAGGCCGAGTGCAACTAATCATCCCAGAAGTGACATTATCCCAGCACAACACACACCCTGGAGTGCATTATTGCAATTATACAATGGCTCGTTTGTAAAAAGTAAGAAAAAATGATGGAAAACTACATTTAAAGCAGATTTTTCTGTCATTTTTGGCATGAGTAGGGTTACTTCAAGGAAAAGTAGTGCCGATTTAGCCAGCAGGTGGAGCTAATGTGTTTTTTGGGCAGTTGTGAAGTCCCTATAGGAGGGTTTCAACCTTTGTGCTACTCTTTGTTAATATGACCTATTGCCAAGGAGCCCCCGCATGGTGGTGTGTGGATCTCTGTAATCAAAGGAAAGGAGGTAGGGAGATCATTCGTTTTGCTTGTTTAAAATATTTAGAAACGGGAAAAAAAGGTGAGCGAGTGAGGCTAACTGTAATGCGGTCTGTGTGAACACTCGCTTCCGCTGTCATGTTGTTGTACAGAGCGAGTTGTTCTGGCTGTTTGTTCCGGCACAGGTTTCAGCTGTGAGAACTTGCTGAGGGAGTGGAAAAAATATTTGTTTTGCGCTGCCACACTGTTCTATGTGTTTTACCGAACCGCTGTGTCGCGCGCTTACTGTGTTTCGGTCGGGAAACGAGTGAGAAGTGTTGAGGGCGATCGCAGTAATGGCAGGTTACTTTTTGTTTTAAATGTGTCTGAAAATGCAAAGCTACGTAGGAAGGCTATAGTGTGGTAATGTTACTGTGGACAGTTTCAATTTATGGTGGGTGTGTTGGGTTTCTAGTGGCTGTTGGAAGGAGTGATTTAAAAAAAAAAAAAAAAAAGCAAGTACTGGCAAAAGCCACAGCAGCCATGCCAAGTGTGGGCAACTTGGACATGGGCTGTGGCATGATTCTTATTACATTTGATACGGTCTGTTGTGTGCTGGGACTAGACCCGTGATGTTGTACTGGGATAACATCACGGGTCCAGTCTCAGACTGACCAATTAGAGCACAAGATTTTTTCTTGCCATTGTATAATTTTAAAATCACACATGTAGGACTGAGTGCACTCCTAAAAATGAAAAAAAATAATTCTAAGCTATATGATTGGGGATTTTACAGAAATTGGGGTTCAAAAAAGGATCCCATTACAAATAAAATTTGTCAGTTCTGTTGTGACCAACGTGCGCAAGGCATAACTTACACTTGTTATCGTCTCCTGTAACCACTCATTAAAGGACAGAGATGATTGTTGCTTCCAGCATCTTGAAATAGTGTGATTGGCTGTTATTAGAGCAATACGCAACCAAAGTTTTTTGTTAGTAGTTAAATCAGATAAATCTGGAAGTGTGCCCAACATTACCAATTCAGAAGAGCAATCTATGTTGCAGGTTAAAATCGTACAAGCTGATCACACTTCCTCCCAGAATTTTGATACAGTGTATAGTACAGCATTGTTCTATACAGAAAGCCATCATTTTCAAAATGCTGTTCTACCACAGTTGAAAGGTCATGGAATGTGATTGTACCCTTCTGTGGTAGAACAGCATTCTAGAACCTCTAGCGACTGCACAGGGAAAAAAAAAAAAACAATGCACACATTTCATGTAATACTATACACTATAAAAAAAAATATGGGATGAGCAACTTTATGCATAACCAGTGTGTTCTGCCACTTCGGGGTCCTGATTCCCACGGATCTCTCGAGCTTTGCTGTCGAGGTCAGAGGGAATCAGAGCCCATCTGTGGCAGGACACACTGGTTGTGCATAGTTGCCCATCCAGTATTCTCTATACTTTAGAGAATGTCCACAAAATATGTGTTGTGGTACCCCCGACATGACCGGCATCTCCAGCATTTGTCACCGTTAACGATTCCCAGTTCTGCAAGCTTGTGTGGGGAGTAGTACAATCTATGATTAATCCTGTCCTGGATAAGCCTACCATTTGTCTCTTCACAGACATTATGAGTATTGGCTCAACTGCCCTCCCATTCTTGTACTGATATATGTTTACCATTAGCTCAGTTTCACACTTCCCAAAAAGTATCTCCACTGGATTGGTGACAGGATCTTTTACTAGGTTGTATATGATTTATTTTACTGTTTGTGCTTGTTTGGATCTCATCTACATTGTTTGCTGGAGGGAATAAGGAGAGGTTAACTCATGACAGGGTATGGGTTTACATAAGCAATAATACCCAACAGGGTGGGCAGTATTGAGCTATAACGGACCACCCAGGGGCATAATGAGGCCGATGACGCAGACGGAGGGCCTATAGCCCCTGGAAGTCCAGTATAGCACAATACTGCCCACCCTGGAGGATATTATTGTGCTTAGAAAATGGGCACTGTAAAAAGCATAAGTTTATTAAGACATTGTTAAGTAAAAAAATGTTAATATGAGTTTTGCAATAAAATAGTTCTTCCGCATGGATTGGAATGCTGTTTGTTGTTTTTTTCTTGAGCTGGTCATCATGGTTACCCCCCCCCCCACACACACACACACACACACACACACACACTGAAGCTGCTGGTTTCCTGAGGTGTTAGCTTAGCTGCAAAAGGCAAAAAATAACTCCTGTAGGTCAAGTGTGTGTGAGACATGATAGAGTTCTGCTTTCTACCTACCTGATTCTGCTCTGTTATTTTTTTTATCCCTCTATGGTAGGAAACAGCATGCAAGGCATGGTCCGTCTGAGTGGGATTTTGCAAATGTGTGCAGAAGCCTGACATCAGGGGCCAGCAAGTAATGCCGGCAATCACTGCTGATTTTTGTTAAGTGACTGTAATAATCGGGATGACCAGTGCTGGAGGTCCGGGAGTTCACATTAAGGGGAGGCTGACCGAATAGAGATTTAAAACATAGCCTGCATAAAGCAGGTAGATATATATTTTCTGTGTTATTTTGTGAACTGGGGTACTGTGGAGAGATATAATTTGAAGCCGGGATGCATATGAAGAATCGGGCTGAGGAACGGTGTTGGCGGGCAGGCAGCAACTGTATGGAGCCTTAAGACGATGGAAGGCGTGCTGATTTTTTTAATAGTTGAAAGCTAATTATTTATTTAAAATCAATGCAGGCTTTTGTTTTGTTTTTTAGATGCAAATAATACTACATTTGTATGGTGACATCATGCAGGGCAGTTAGTGGCAAATGTATGTAGCAGCAGAATTGGCCCAAGGAACAGTTAAGGGGGGTTTCATGGTTTTGCTACCCGTACCTGGAGACGTACTGGCATGTTGGAGTAACTAACTTATTGGCCAGCTTTGCGTGAGTAGGGGATGAGAAATGATATGTCACACTACAACAGGTTGCTGCAATAAACTGGTTAACATTTATACCAGTATTCGTTTGTTTTTTTAAATGTGTGACTTTTGGTTGGGGGGGGTGATGACCTGTTAAGTGTAAGTGTTACTGTACAGTGCATCTCCATTAATGGGAACAGAAACATGGTGGCTATGCCCTTACAAAATTCACTGTGCCCAATACTATCGGTGATGAGGTCATTATCACTGGCACTTTTAAAACACGAGCTCTGATGCCTGACAGATGCCCACCTTGCCAGGGCCATCAGCCAATCAGAGCCCAGGATTTACTTAGCCCATTTTCTAATGAGCATTAATGCACGCCTGGGGGGGGGGAGTTGTATTCACGAGGTGAAGCCGAGTGACTTTAACTACCCAGGCATGGATTAATGCTCAGTAAACCCATACCCTGGAGCGGGTTAATCTTCTTATAACATGGGCAATGTTATGTTAGAGGTTTACCTAAAGAAATAGTAAAATAAAGCCCTGTAAACATGCAACTGTGGGTATATCAGAGATTAATCAATGGTCAGGTGACCTATTTGGACGAATCAGAAGATAGTATTTTCAGAACCCATGTTATAACAGGTCTTGTTTGATGCAAACTCTCAGAGTATCCCTTAACTGTAAATATCTATGAAAGTCATTCCTGGAAAGAGAGAAGTTTTTTTGTTAGATCAGAGAAAGGAGCAATGGTCCCATTAGACGAGCCCATTATGTCACCCAGGCAGAATATGCCTTTGTTCTTCCAGTAATCCCAGTTAAGGGGTTTCCCTTGATATTGGATTAGTTTGTTTTCTCATATAGGACAGTGAGGAGAAGTGTATGGATTCCAATTCAGAGCCTTTGAGATGCTTTTCCAAGATTTGACTGAGGTACTAAGGATTGTACTGGACTTCAAAGCAGTAGGGAGGCTGTCTAATTTTCTACTTCACTGTAAATATCAAACCTGTTACTCCCTCCCTCGATCATCAAACTTATTGTTCTCTTGAAAACTGTGAAATACAGCTATCGGTAACACATTCAATGCAATGTATAGCCAATCTTGATTCTGCAATATTGTATAACTGAAAAAACTGTAACCTTTAGCTGCCATTCTATGTCTACGTGTATTAAGTGTTTGTTTTTTCTGACACGGAGCCTTTGTAAATGAGTCCCTGACTCAAAGGTTGTAATCCTAAAGTCTGTTAAATAAATAAATTAGATCACTTCTGAGTCTTTACCCTTGTGCGTAGATTTTTCTATTCTGATGCAGCCCTTGTCTCCTCTTTTTTTTTTTGCTATAATCCCATGACACACTAATGTTTTGGGCCATCATAAATGTGACATGATGAAGAACAAAATTAGGCAAATAAAAACGCCCTGTATTCCTTGACTGGTGTAATTCGGTCCAGGTAATTCAGGTAGGTTTACTATCCCAAATAAATTTTTCTTAGAGCCTGATTAATTTTTTTTTTTTGAGCCTGAAAGAAGGAATGTGTACGGGCAGGTGGTAAAAGAGATAATAAATTGGGGGGAAGGGCAATTATCATACCTCCTAATGATAAATTCGTTGGAAACCATCGTTGGATGTCAAATTTATCACGCAGAGGGATAAGATTTTTCTTCAGAGTATTTTTTAGATTTTTGTCTAGGAAGATACCCAGAAATTTAATACCAGAATTACATAACTTAAGGCCAAACATTTTGAGTTTATCAAAGTCCAATCCATCACTGAGGGGCATTAAATCAGATTTCCCCCAACTAACTTTAAATCTGGAGAAACTAGAAAATTCACTTACTTTTCCCAAGTAGTGGAGGTAGGGATGAGTATGGCTTATTCAGGGATAGTAATCATCAGTGTTGGACATCAATTTATTTTTGATGAGCCATTTAACCCTTGCTGTGCCACAGACTGATATATCAGTCCAAAATTCCTGTATGTTCTAATTATGTCGGCAGTTTAAGGGTTAACACCTTGAATGCTTGGTGAAGTGCATATTTTGATTAGGAGAGGCTCTAGAGCAAGGATAAAGAGAATGGTTGAAAGGGGACAACCTTGTCTGGTCCATTTATGTAGGGAACTTTATGATAGATATCCCATTTACCTTGACTTTAGCTCAAATACCAGAATATAAAATATAAAATGCTAATCCTTTAGCTGAAATACCAGAATATAAAATTTTAATCCATCTACAGAAGGATGGGGCCAAAATTATACCTACTTAAAATGGCTGCCAGATAACTCCAATGATCCAATCAATCCTCTTGAATGCCTTGTCAGCATCTAAAGAGAGAAGAATAGGCCTATCATTTAACTTCCCTGAGGTGTGAATAATATGACGTAATCTCTTAAGGTGATTGGTACTGTGTCTACCTAAAACTCTAGGATTACAAGTACCTTTGAGCAGGAACTGCTCGTTTACAAAGGTTCCACGTCAGAGGATGGGGAGTAACATAGAACAATGGTAAACAATGGTAACAGTCATAACACACAGATTACTTGTACATAAATAGCTCAGTCAATATGTTGAAGTAGAACAACACTAGCTAGCTTCTATCAGAATTCATGGTGAAACGGTATACTTGGTAGGAAGAAGTCAGGAGGAAGCTGGCTGGAAGGTGCCATTGTCAGACAGGGATGAAAAGAGCGAGGGGGACAGGGGCCAGTGGCCAAAGGTATGAGTGAGCCTATAGAGAGGGGATGGATGGGTGGTGGGGGACAAGGGAGAGGGGGAGGGGGCTGGTGCCACAAATGCAAGGCTGTGATGGCTGATAAAAGTTCCAACTAGGGTAGAGGGTGATGACCATGGCTTAGGGGAGGCAGTCACAATGTGAGGTAGAGGGGAGGAATAGATGCAGTTGCCTTTTAAAGGGGCTTAGCGTTGCAGCAGCAAGAGTTTCTTTGTTAAGGGTATTGAACCACTGAGGAGCCCTGTGCATGAAGGATCTCTGACCCAGCGAGGTCCGGCACCTGGGGACCTGGAACATCTGGAATTGAGAACTGCGTGTTGGCTGGGTGCTGCTGTTGGTAGTAAGGAGTCTCGCCACACCTGGAGGCATGAGTCCGAGAAGAACTTTTTTGGCAATCAGACAGGTCTGGTATTGTATTCTACTAATCAGAGGTAGCCATCCAGCCTTGGCGTAAAGGTCACAGGTGTGCGTTAGGCATTCAGCCCCCGTAAGAAGTCTACAGGCCTTGTTAAGTGTCACAGATATCCTAATAAGGGCAGTAGCGGAGGCAGAGCCATAGATGACTAGACCGTAGTTGACAATGGAGGTAACAGAGCTGTGGATAGCCAGTCTAAGGGCTTCAGAAGTCATACAGTGTTTGTACTTGTGAAACAGGCCAAGGCGTATGTTGGCAGATTTTGTGGATCATCTGTGACCCAGTTCTGATTCAGACTCTTGACATTTTCCAAAAGGTTCTGATCAAGACTGGCTCAAAACAAATCCCACTTGGTCTGGGTGCCAGCTACTATTGCACTGTCATGTTTCAACCTGCTCTGTGTTGTTTTAATTTGGGCTTCAGAGTCGCTTATACCACTTTTGGCACCTTGCATTCTATTTGCACTTCTACAGTGTTGAACTGTACACTGTTTGCACTTTATTGTGTACCGTTTCACTACTGCTGTGTATGCTCTTTGATGGTATCCTCCTTCACTTTCCCCTGGGTCGCACCTGAAAATGAGTCTCAGCTCAGTGTGCCTTTCCCGTCTACCGATTTTCAGCTAAATCAATTTTCCTTCAACATGTTTATTCTGTCTTTGATATAAAATACAGTGTAGTAGCTTAAACAGCATAGCCGCAAAACAGAAAGCTGTTATCAGATGCGGGCAGCAATCAGTCAAAGTCAGCAGACTGAAAATATTACAGTTATCAAAGTGGAGAGAAAACTAATTTTACAGCATTAAGTGCGGGCTATTCCAGCAAGAGGCCAGAGCCTCAAGACAACTTGTTACTGTCCAGACCCTGTTTGCTGTGGCTTTAGTCCTAGGTCTGCAAGCACCCAGCAGCAGGGTTAGCAGCTTAGAGATGTCTGAAGTGAAGCAGGCCAAGCAGCATTGTACTGTTAATGGATTCTACCCCCGACCTTTGAGAGTCTAAACACCTTCTTCTGTTTTCTTCTTGTTCAGCTGTGCTTTGTTCTAACGTGGAGACACATGTCACAGACAAGGGTTCGGGAACAGTATGGAGATAATAAGCGATACCTCACTGGGCTCCAAGGCTTATCCCCTTCTGCTTGTTTAGGGCCATTACCTGAGAGTAAACATGACTGGCATTAACCCTCCTGCTGAAAATTTGGGATGGGTGGATCATCTGTGACCCAGTTCTGATTCAGACTCTTGACATTTTCCAAAAGGTTCTGATTTACTCTGATTTGCCAAAACAGTTATGCTATTTTTAACGGACTGAGCCAGAACTGGGCTGGAAGCAGATGACAGAAGCAGGATTGCCCCTACTCTTCCTCAATAAGCATGTGTTTATACTATTTAATGTTTAAAATGGCTATTTTGTCCTACCAATTTCTCATCTGCATCAGGAATAAACTATACAGCCCACTTAAATTATCTAGACTGGTTCAGAATGGGGTCCCTGGCAGGACTAAACAGATCAGTAGTCCGGACTGGCTCAAATCAGGATTGAATCCCAAATGAATCTGATTTTCAGAGTCAAGTCAAGGCAGGCTGGAGGTGGGGGGGTTGGTTCTGATTAGATACAGAGCCTGTCTTCCCACACCCCTACTGTACAATTCATTCTGGAACAAAAAATGTTCAACTTTCATCTTCAATAGGTTGCTAGTTTTTAGAACTGCATGTCTCATGATTTTTTCCCAAAGATTCACTCTTTAGTTTCTATGTCACACTTATAATACTGGCTTAGAGGTTAATGTTAGCATTAACCATCTGTATTGTCTGAGATGACATGATAATAGCAACCTTTATAAATATACACTGACTTTAATTTCAAATGTCTGTAAAGTTTATCGTTCTTTTACAAATGATTGTGAAAACTATTTTTCTGGCGGGATATATATGATTCTATTGAAAAGTGGCTCAGAAACCTCAACTCTTGGCTACAGATTTATCTATTATTATACATTTAAATGACCTGATTAATTTTATATGTCGGCAGACGGCTAACGTACTTACCATGTGTTTTTTTTGTCTTTAATTACTGTTAATATATTCTTTTCCCCTTGTTGTCACGTTCAGTGTACTATCCTATGCATACAGAGGATATATCTATATATAGTATGATACCAAGTGTGCACGTCATTTATAAAATGTGTAAATCATGTTTAAAAATAAACATGTCCAGCCTTTTGTTAACAATGTAATGTGGGTCTGCGTGGTGACCCAGTAGTAGTGCATTACGCTACCCAGGAAGAGACCTGGGTTCAATTACAGATGGCAGAGCCTACGGCCTGGCAGCCAGGAATTTGCAGAGTGCGCTGCCCTTGGCAGTTCGTCCCAGCCTGGGGGACATGAGAGCACCCAGGTCACCCCTTGTACCATGTGTATGTGAATCCCTCAATGGGGCTACATGTGGCACTGCCGGAGGTGGCAAGAGCAAAGGTCATGAAAAACACACACACAACAAGACTGACTGAGACTACGGGGGGGGGAATAACAGAGTGCTTGAACTCTCAAGCCTCTAACCCCTACTCCCACTAGAAGAGGAGTCAAAAAGGGGGGTACCCAAAACATGAGGGTACCATCAAAGGGGGAGGGGCTATGCCTCACGAGACACATATCCAAGGACACCATTCAGGGGCATTTCTAGGGTCTGAAAAGATTAGGGGATTGAGCCCCCACTTCTCTCCCAAAGTAAAAAAAAAAAAAAAACTTTGACAGGGTCAGTTTTAGGAATTGGGAACCTTTTACTTGGGGCTCATGAATAAAGATTCAGAGCTGCAGCCCCTAATGCTCACCCCTAGTGATGCCCCTGACACCATTCCAAACCGGTAGACCTGCCAGTGATTCCAAAACATGACTATATGTTATGGAACATCCCCAAAGGTGACTGAAAGGCTCTTGGCCCATCCAGTCTGCCTAATTTACCTAACTATTCTGCTTTGCCCTAGTGACAATCCTCCCCTTTATTACTGCCCTCCCCTTTTTTCTAACTAAACCCAAATGCCTTTTCCATCCTGGTTGAAGCTGCAGATTGATTTGCCTTCCACCATGTCCGGAAGCTTATTTCACTTGTTCACCACCCTTTTAATGAAGAAGTGATTCTGGGCTTCCTTTCTGAAATCTCCCCCCTGCCAGCTTTAGTGAATTCCCTCTCATCCCTGTGTTTGAACTCAAAAAGAGTTCCATGGCGTCTACACTATTCATCCTACGTAGGTACTTATATGCCTCGGTCAGGTCACTCCTTTCCCTCCTTTTCCCTCCAGAGCGTACATGTTTAAGCCCTGCAGCATATCCTCATATGTCAGGCCCCATAGGCCATGCACCATCTTAGCTGCCCTGCGCTGCACTGCCTCCACCTTGTTGCAGTCTTTCCTCAGGTGTGGGCTCCAGTACCTTGTGCAGTATTCCAGATGTGGCCGCACAAGTGACCTGTAGAGTGGGAAGCTCACCTTCCAGCTTTTACTGCTTATCCCCCTCCCTATGTATCCCAGCATTCAGTTGGCTTTCCTCACTACCCTGTTGCAATTTACAGTCATTGTAGGGGCTCCTATATCATCACCCCTAAATCATTTTCTTCCATAGAGCTGTCCATTACCACCCCACCCATTTCGTATTGCACCCCTGGGTGCCTTTTCCCAATGTGTATTATTTTGCATTTTGTAGCTTTAAAGTTCAGCTGCCCAGCTCTCCAACCTGCCCAAATCCTCCCTTAGTTCCTTTCTCTCTTCCTCCATGTCGACCCTCGTGCAGATCTTTGGGTTCATCTGCGAAGAGGCAGATCTTACCCTTGATACCTTCAGTACCTGGATCGACGATGAACTCTTGCAGTTTTATCAAGATTTCCTTCAGTTGATGGAATCGCTGAGCCTTGCACAATTGGTACTTCTGCGACCTACCAACACGGACACACTTTGAACTTAGTATTTTCACTGGGGATCAAGAGTAACAACTTCAGGATTGATGCAATCCACCTATCAGATCATTGCACGGTGAAGTTCTCATTCGAAGCCCCACCCCTTGTAGTCCACCTTCAGTGGCAATGGTCTACTACGGATCATTTAAAGGGTTGTCCCCAGCAGTACTCCAGGTGGTAAAGGACCTCTCAGGTGTGATGGCTGCTTGCGTGGCAGGGTCCAGGGAAGTGGTGCTGGCTTATAACAGAGTTACCACTGAGGCCTTTGACTCTGTCACACCAGTACGTGTATGACCTAGGTCTTCTCACTTAAGAGCCCTGTGGTTCAACGAGGAGATTAGGGAGATGAAGGTTATGAGTCGGAAGTTACAGCGTTGTTGGTGGAAGTCCAGGGTCAATGAGAACAAACTGGCTTTGAAAACTCACTATGGTTAGTGTCAAAGGGAAATCTCACATAAGAAGGCAGCATTCTTTTCCAGAGAGATTGTTACATGAAAGAACAGACCTGATCAGCTCTTCTTGACTGTGAATAGGTTACTTCATTCCACCTGCCTACAGCCAGTAAAAATAGGTTACTCACCTGTAACAGTAGTTCTAGGATTGATATCTGTTCTTCATCCATACTCTTTGACATGTCCCCTTCCTCTTTAAATCTTGCCGGAAGTCTTCAAGCTGGCTTCTCCCACCCACCCGGGTTGTATAACCCTCAGCTCCACCCCATGACGCCAGATCTTAGCCCGCTGGAAGCCAGGTGTTGTGCATCCGCAGCCGGGGAGGTCAGGTGGGTCCGTGTGGATGAACAACATATACCACTCCTAGAAAGAGCAGTTACACAAAGATTTTGATCATAATAGTAGATCTTCTAGGAATGTCTCTTGCAGTAAGTAATTACTTCTGGGAGTTCCTGAATGGTGGCGCTCCCGCACAGATGTTTCTTCCAGCAGTCTCCACACCAGGGACCACCCACATGACCTCACTTCCTGTACCTATGAAAGTGGGTGGTCCCTGGTAATCTCCGTTCCCCGCTGGTTTCAGCTCGGGAAAGCGAGGGACTGAGGTACCAAAGCTTCCCAACCCTACATCGTTTTTCCTGTTGCCGAATGGCAGGGGGTTGGATGGAGGGAAACTACTTACTGCAAGAGACATTCCTAGAAGATCTACTGTTACAACAAAAATCTTAACTGCTCTATCTTCCATGGAATGGTCTCTTGTAGTAAGTCATTACTTCTGGGAGATTCCCAAGCTGTTATATGGCAGTGGGTGGCCAAATATGGCATTCTGCCATAGGGGTAATGTGGTCATAGGATCAATAAATGCTGCGAGTAGCAGCACAGCATATAGAAGACTTTTGTATTCTGTTTATAAGTGTTCCATTGTCTTATTCGTTATAGGGTTGTGGCTGAAATATAAGCCAGACCTGGTATTATTAGGTGTTTTATCAGATGTGTTAAGTGGATGTCAGCCCAATCAGGGTGAGACATGTCAAAAGTCAGTAAATCAGTAGAAAGTCCACCATATCCTAGAGTGAATAGTCGCTCCCAGTAAAAAGCAGTGAATGCCAGTTTCTGCCCACGGCTACTGTGTCCAGAGTTGCAACAGTAGCTCAAATAATACAATGTTTCTCTGCAGAAGTGCTACAATGTAGCAAGTTAGACTGTTTTTTTTTTTTCCCCCCAAGTCATAATAAAATGTATCCATCTGGCATAAAATAGGATACTTAAGTAGCAGATAATGTTATAAAATGAAACAATGTATCTGTGACATAAAGGAAGTCAGTGATTCTTAGAATCAGTAACTATAACCAGTCTTGCATTTGGTTTAAAGAACAGGTCAAGTAATAGAGTAATGTTGACATATCCATCTTGTATTAGTAATCTTACTTACAAGGGGGTCCCAGGTACGTCAGGGCCTGCAACCTTGTTAGACATATATATATATATATATATATATATTTCATAAATATATATTTTTTTGACCAAGCAATGTAGGGCAAGTAACAAAGACATGCAGAGTTTTTAATATGTATAATCTCTGTATATGTACTCTCCCTTATTCATGTGGTCATTGTTCATGATCAAGTAGAAGTCTGCTTATAGTAGTGGAAAGAATAATATAATCCATACCAGGATATATTGGTTGTGTCTCAGCATGTGAGTAGTAGTAGGTGGACCAGTTCGTGGGAGGGACTGGAAGTTCGGCGCACAACAGGTCGAGAGGCATCCTGATGGAATGGCCGTGATGGTCTGTAACAGTGATACCTCAGAAAAGTGGCTAGATGTATAGAGCTGTTTTGGAAATGGCCTCAGTCTGATCTTTTACTTGAAGCCCCAAGAGGTCTCCGAAGCCTGGAGAGGAGACCGGGGTGAAGTCTGAAGTCTTTAATGAGAGGCCGGCCTGAGGGGCGGCCACGAGTCGGCTTTGTTGTGTTCCTTGTCACTTGTTCTCTGCCCTTAAAGGTTTCACTTTGGGTATAATTTGTTCATTTTGTATGAATAATTATACTGTGGGCATGGTTTGTATGACATATATTGTACTACAGTTGTCTGTTGTCTGCCTGAGGCTTGTAGGTTATCCAATATCGTTTGAGCCCCCAGCCCAAAAAGATGGTTGCCTGAAAAGGGGGCATTAGCCGCTTGTTGCTGAATATCAGGTGCTAGCCCTGAGAGTCGGAGCCATGCCTGACAGCGTATAAGAACTCTGACTGCAGAGGCTCTAGCTGAAGCATCGGCAATGTCATATCCTGATCTTAATAAATGTCGAGAAAGGGAAGTGAAGGTATTTATTATTGATGTGAGTTGCTCTTTTTCAGGGGATGCAGGTAGTCTATTTATAATGTCCCCAGGAGAGATGCTCACTGAACACTGGTATTGCGACATATGTCCCATATAGTTGAGTATTCTGATATTCAGTGTGCTTTCTTCCCCCATATGATCAAAATGTTTAGAGTCTCTCTCTGGAGGTATTGTACTTGTATGTTTAGGCTTGCCGGTGTGGTTGTGAGCCGCTGCAATAACCACAGAATCCGCAGCGGGTGTATTTATTAAATATTGATAATCAAGAGGAGCCTGATACAGCCCGTGGGCTTTTCTATTTAACTCCTGTGCCACTATGGGTTGACTCCATGCTTCAGTGATAGCATTTCTGAACGTTGGTATAAAAGGAGGGACGGCCCGGACAGGGTCCTCCGGCAGGCCTAGATATTCTGCCATATCTTTACTTAATCTGTCCTGTTCTGTTGTGGTAAACCCCATTGTTTTTTGTATCTGTAACATCATTTCGGGGAATGAGGGGTCATCCGGTGGAGAAATTACCTTTAGTGGTTGTAGTAGCCCATCATCCCAGTCAGACGGCACATCAGAAGGGGACTCATACCCTCTAGGAGGATCATCGTAGTTCATGTGATGTTCTGAATTCGTATGATAATCTGAAAAATATTCTTCTGAATATTCTTGAGGAGGCAGGACTGGTGAGTGTTCTAGCACTGTGCGTGCCTGTTTTGATGGAGGTGGAGACGTAATTTGTGATTGAGAGTTATGTCTCGGAGTGTGGCTATGGTCAAAACCCATAGCATCCAACATTCTATTTACTATTTCTTTAATATTTGGAACTTGTGAGGATGGAATTGCCATGTAAGTTGGTTCTGAGTCCAGTGTACATGGGGACAGGGGATCAATTTGCACCTCCCGGTAGAGTGATCCAGTGTTTCTTTGGCACCTTTGTTCACCACCGACTGGTGTGTGGGTATCATGCATGAGTGTAAATGAGGCTGGTTGGCCTCTGCATTCCGTAGTATATAATTCTTTATTTTGTAGAAATGCAGCCCCATATGTATCTTTTGATACATATTTTTGAGAATATTCATGACTTTTCATGGTAGGCCTTTTATAAGGATCCTCCATAGTTGCATTATATGCAGGGGCTGCCCTGTCAACGGTGTTATCAGCCTTGTCGACAGAAGAGGAAGAGAAGCATGCCTCGTCGATGATGTACTGTGTCTTATAGATGAAGGGTAAGTAACAGCATGCCCCGTCAATGGTGGAATACACTACGTCAACGATGAGGAAGGTAGTACATGTGCCATCAATAGTGGGATGTGCTCCGTCGACGATGGGATAGTGAGTACATGTTCCATCGATAATGGAACTGCTGTCATTGATGATGGGATAAAGAAGACATGCTCCATCAATGATGGAAATGCTGTCATCAATGATGGGAGTGTGAATGCATGGTCTGTCGATGGTGGCAGACTTCTCATTGACAATAGAGCATAGGGAGGCAGCCCCATCAACGATGAAGCATGTAGAGTGTGCTCCATTGACGGAGGAGGTGTTCTCATCGATGAGGATATCTTGTAGAGCCCTTTCGTTGATGGGGGAGTATGTCCCATCGATGGGGAAGGTAGCAGGACTTCTGTCATCAACAGTGTATGTGGCCTCATCGATGGGGGGAGCTGAGGAATGATGCCCTGTCGATGAGGAATGGTTCTTTCTGTGAGAGGTTGTACTTCTGTGCTCTTTTGATGAAGAAGTACCTGCCATTGATGGGGGTGAAGTGCCCGTCAACGATGAATATCTTCTTGATGATCCATGTTTTGGAGGTATGACCGTTGAAAGGCGGTCAGGCAGGACTTTAGGTGAAGGTGTTTCCTTCCCTGTTTTATCTCTTGAAGAGGACTCTGAGTTTTTTGAGCCCTTTGCTTGAGTACCCTGCATGTATGACAGGGAAACATCCGTTATAGCACTCTTATAGAGTATATGACTATGACTATGGAGCCAGTATGAAGCCCAGGCACCCCAGACTATGGGTTCAATCCACATCGTAGACTGCTGCTAGAAGAGTTGCTGCCAGAGCTGAAGCCAGTGGGAAAATGAACAGAGATTATCAGGGACTACCCACTTTTATAGGTACAGCCCAGGAAGTGAGGTCATGTGGGTGGTCCCTGGTGTGGAGACTACTGGAAGATTTACTGTTACAGGTGAGTAAACTGTTTTTCTAGGATCGTGGATATGTTGTTCATCCACACTCTTTGGCAGACTCCTAGCAGTCCTCCAGGAGGGGGTAGGCAAGGTGCACACCCCCTACTTAGGGAACAGAGATTGGAGAACTGAGGCCCCAAAACCAGCATCCCGGCATGACTCAAGGTTGATGTGGTAATGGGTAATGAAGGTGTTTGCTGACTTCCAGGTAGCAGTCTGACAGATTTCCTGGATAGGGATGTCCCTGGAAGCAGCCACTGATGCAGCAGTATGGCATGTAGAATGAGCTCTTATCCCTCTGGGAGGCTCCATGCTCGCCAACCCATAGCACAGACTAATGCAAGATGTAATCCACCTTGCAATAGTCCATTTTTTTAATTTTTATTTAGTTGTTTAACCAGGTATAGCACACTAAGCTGAAATCTTTTTTACAAGAGCGACCTGGGAGCACAAGGAGGTTAAGTGACTTGCTCAGAGTCACACAGTATGCAAGTGGAAGCTGTGGGATTCAAACCCAGGTCTAGTCTGCTGGATGTCACCAAATTTGCAGCTCAGAGCCTTAGACCAGTGCGCTATACTGCCTTTGCTGCAGGTCTGCCAGAAACAGCTTCAGCTTAGGTGACAAACAGCTGGTGAACCTCTCCCCTAATTTCCACCATCTACTCCTTGTAATAGGAGAGAGCACATCTCAGGTCCAGAGTATGGAGCCTGTACTCATCCTCTGAAGTGTAACTGAGGTAGTACACCTGCAGAGTTAACACCTGGTTAAGGTGAAACTCTGACACCACCTTTGGAAGGAATTTCAGGTGGGGGCGCAGGACAACCTTGTCCCTGTGGAAGACCAGATAAGGGGAGTCCACCAAAAGTACCTGGAGCTCCCCTGTCCTTCTGGCAGATGTGATAGCCACCAGGAAGGCAGTCTTCCACAACAAGTGTGACAAGGCACACTTGTGCATGGGTTCGAATGGCTTGCTCATGAGCTTTGCCAGTACCAGCAGTAGATCCCACGGAGGTGGAGGTTCACGCACCGGAAGAGATACGTGATCCAGACCTTTGAAAAAGCACCTGACTACTGTCTGCTGACTGGCCTGCACCCGGTAAGCAGAGATAGCTGCCAGGTGCACCCTAAGGGTTGATAACGGAAGATCCCCTTTGGACAGAGACCAAAGGTAGTTGAGAATTTTAGCCACCGGACAGGACAGAGGGTCCAGACCCTTGCCCTGACACCAAATGGAAAATCTTTTCCATTTGAAGGCGTAACATTTCCCGGTTGATTCCTTTCTGGATGCCTTCCCCACCTTGAGGACATCCTCAGAAAGACCCAAAGCCTGGAACTCTAGCTGCTCAGGTACCAGGCTGTGAGGTGCAGGAACTGAAGGTCTGGATGGTATACCTTCTCCTGATTGAGAGAGATCAGGTCCGGGCATGCTGGAAGCCACTCCGGGGGCCTGCAGCTGAGGCTGAGGAGATCTGATACCAGAACTGGTGCGGCAAGTCTGGGGCTACCAGGATCACATTCACCTTGTCCCTCCTCACCTTCAGGAGCACCTTGTGGATCAAGGGAAATGGAGGGAGGGCATAGAGGAGGCCTGGGGTCCACGGCCTCGAGAAGGCATCCCCCTGCAGTGAGCCCTGCTGAGGGGGTGGGCATGAAACAGCCTCAGCTTGGTGTTTTCCCTGGAAGCAAACAGGTCCACCATCAGTTTGCCCCAGTGGGAGAACAGGCTGTAAGCTACCTCTGGATGTCTTGCCTAAGCAGCTGAGAGTATCCGCCAGATGGTTTGAGGCTTCTGCCACATGGATGGCTAGGAGATCTGCCTCCAGATGGCTCATGAGTGTCCAGATGTGGAGCATCTCTCTGCAAAGCAGACGGGACTGCATAACGCCCTGTTTGTTGAGGTAGTACATGGTCATGGTATTGTCTATCTGGACTTGAACCACTGGACCCCAGAACTGAGGAGTGAAAGCTGGCAGTGCCAGTCTAACTGCTCCAAGCTCCAACAGGTTGATGTGGTATCGGGACTCCTCAGGGATCCAGAACCCACGGGTCCTATTGTCTCCCATATGGGCTCCCCAGCCCATGAGAGAGGCATCGGTTGTAAGGACGGCCATCGGCTCGGGGCAGACCAATGGGATCCCTTCCTGCAATCAGTCTGGGGTGGTCCACCACTGGAGAGTGACCCACGTCTTCTGGGTTACAGTGATCAGCTGGTCAAAATTACCATGGTGCTGAGTTCACTGGGTGGCTAACTCCCACTGAAGGGGGCACATGTGCAACCAGGCCCAATGGACCACTGAGGTGCATGCTGCCATGTAACCCAGAAGGCGCAGAAAGTCCCAGGCAGGGCGCAATTTCCCAACCAGAAATGATTGGGCAAAGGAGGAGAGAACCTCTGCCCTGTCCATCAGGAGCTGAGCTCTGGCTTGATGAGAGTCAAGCTCTGCCCCGATGAAGCATATTACCTGGGAAGGCATGAGTTCCAACTTGGCCTCGTTGATCAGGAGGCCAAGCTAAGAGCAGGTCTGGAGGGCCAGATCCCTGGACCTCTCCACCTATTGTTGGATGGGACCTGCCAAGAGCCAATCATCAAGGCAGGGGTAAATTCTGACACCCCCCCCGCCGCCCGAGATGGGCTGCCACCACTGCAATGCATTTGGTGAAGACCCCTGGGGCCAGTGACAGGCCGAACAGCATGGCTCAGAAGCAGAGGAACTGCCAATTAGATACACGGATTGGGGCATGAAAGAACACGTCCTGCAGATACAGTGAACAGAACAACATGTTTCGCTCCAAGGATGGTATGATCTGGGACAGAGTGGCCATCCGAAAGGTGCATGACCTGAGATATTGATTCAGGTCATGCAGATCTAGAATGGGACACCAGCCTCCCATCCGCTTGGGCACCAGAAAGTACCTGGAGACAAAGCCTGGGTCTGCTGGAGGATCCGCCACTGGAGTTGCTGCCTCCTTGAGGAGGAGGAGCTGAGCAATGTCATCTCAGAGAGCTGTCCGAGTCTGGGTGGATACTCTTTCCTCCCCAGGGATGCGGGCTCAGCTTGGAGGGAACTGCTTGAATTCTGGAGGCAGTCCCTGACTGACCACTCTGAGAACCCACCTGTCCGAAGTGACAGCGGACCAGGCAGAAAGGAAGTGGTGGAGCCGGCCCCACCCCACAGGAGGACCCAGAGCTGGCATGACAGGAGAGGGGGAGGCAGCCCCCGCTCCATCACTGAGCAGGCTTGGAGGAGGAGGATCCAGGACCCAAACCTCAGCCTCCTTTATGGGACTGGGGGTGCCAAGCTTGAGCCTGCTGCTGTTGCTGCTGTCCTCCTTTAAAGGAGGACTGCTGTGCTGCAGGGGAAGAATGCCAAAAAGACTTCTTCTTCTGCTGGTTCTTGCCTGAAGAACCCTTGGCAGAAGTAGCATCCAAGGTGGCATTGGACTGCTCAATACACCAGAGATGACCCACCACACCTGGGCTGAAAAGACCGGTGCCAAGGAAAGGCACATCAGCCAGTTTGTGCTGAGTATCCACCAGGAGGAGATTCTCAGCCAAGCCCTGTGATGAGAGGCGACTGCGGCTGCCATCGAATGGGCACAGGAATCCCCAATGTACAAGGCTGTCTGAAGCTGCTGTTTGGCAACAGCCCGGCCCTGATCCTGGACCTGCTTGACCGTGATCTGCATATCTGTGGGGAGGTGTGGGACGACTTCCTCCAAAGACCCCAAGAGGGCATGTGAGAAGTGTGCCATGATGACAGCTAAACTTGCCTGACAAAGGCCCAAGGAAGAAGCCACATAGACATTCCTGGCTGAATGGTCCAAGAGTTTGGACTCTCTCTCAGGAGGTTGGTCAGTGTTGGCAGAACTACCACTATGCCTGAACACAGAGGCGGTCACCAGGCTCTCGGCTGAAGGGTGCTCTGTGAGCCCTGCAAGGGACCCCATGGGCACCACATACTTGCAGGCCAATGTGGGCAGATGGTGCTGGACAAGAGGGAGGGTGCTGCCAAAGTTCTAAGTCCAGGCCAACAATGGCTTCGGCCACAAAAAAAGCCTCTGTCAGGGTATCCCCTCTATTGAGGATGTCCGTGAGAAGGTACTCCACCTTTTTCTGGATTGGCTTCAGGGGCATCACTGTGGACTCAGAGATGAGGTGAAGAATGCCCTGAAAGGACGAAGGACCTTCCTCCATCTCTAACCCAACAGCCGATTCATCATCCCTGGGATGAGAATGCAGGCTGGTCACATCCGAATCCAAGGAATCCAGATACAATGGTCAACCACCCAGGTCACCCTTGATCCGCCGAGGGCAGTCCGGGTGACAGTGACCAAAAAGCTGGGGAAGCCCAGTGTCTGGCCTATCTTCTTTAGAAGGAGCCCCTCCCACAGGCTGCTTGGGTGATGGTTCCACCACTATCAGTGGAGAGACCGGTTTAGGCCAAACCGGAGGTTTTGCCGGCTCTGTGGAGGGGGAACTGACATGATTGGCTCCAAAGAAACCTGTATCTTCCAGCAGAAAGGAGGATCTGGCATCATGGGGCAGAGCCAAGGGTTATACCACCCGGGTGGGTGGAAGGAGCCAGCCTGAAGACTTCTGACAAGATTTAAAGTGGAAGAGGACATGTCAAAATGTGTGGATGAACAACATATCCATGATCCTAGAAGGGCATCTTCATTTACCAAATACGAAGTGTTCACTCAGTTCTTCTCTGACAGTGTCCTCTATCAGGTCTGGAATTTTCTCATCTGGGCTGTCACGGCCCTGAAGAGGGGAGCTGGTTGTTAATGGGAGCACTCTTTTTGTCTGGGAAGAATTTAGGCTGGTATCAGTGAATGAGGTTTGTGGGGTGAGCTTAGAGCTGCAGCCCAGTTTTTGTGAACTGGACCTGGGCCCTACACATCTTCTAGTACATTGTGTGGGGCTTCTGGGTCCGAGTTCACTGAGATAGTCCAGTGCTCCCTTTTGGAGGGGTCCTTTCCAAGCACATTGAAAGATGCACTGATGAGGCCCCTTCTGAAAAAAAACATCTTTGGACCCGGACTGCTTAGTAAAATTTAGACCTATCTCTAACATTCTCTTGCTGGCAAAGGTTATCGAGAAGATAGTGGTACTGCAGTTTGAGGCACAGCTTATGACCTTTAACATCTATGATCCTCTCCAGGCCAGACTTAGATGCAGGCATGATATGGAGACCATGTTGGACATAGTGTAAAATGACCTCCTCGGGGCAGGAGATAGCAGGGAATGGTCAGTTCTCATTCAACTTGATCTCACCTCAGCATTTGATACCGTGGACCGGGGGTTCTTGTTTGGAACTCCTTTGGGAGTGCTGCGGACTCACCAGCATGGTGATCAACTGGTTTCAATCCTTCCTCAGAGACAGGATGCAGAGGGTGGTGATAGGAAACTTCCCCTCTCTCCTGAAGCCCCCGTTCTTTGTTGAACCCCAGGGCTTGATCCTGTCACCTGTGCTGTCCGACGTGTACATGCTGCATCTCCAATCTGGGGAGCGTATAGGCTGGTAGTTGTAGAGGATGTTTGTGGGGTGTACTCAGAGTTGCAGCCCACTTTTTGTGAACTAGACCCAGGACTGACACGCCTTCATGTGAGTGATGTGGGGTTTCTGGGTCCAGTGTTTGCTGAGATAGTCCAGTGCTCCCTTTCGGAGGGGTCCTTTCTGAGGGCACTGAAGGATGCGCAGGTGAGGCCCCTTCTGAAGCAACCATCTTTAGACTCAGGCTGCTTGGTGAATTGTAGACCTGTCTTTAGCATTCCCTTTCTGGTAGAGGTTATCGAGAAGATAGTGGCATTTCAGCTCAAAGGCAGACCCTACAACCTTTAACATCTATGAGCCTCTCCAGTCCAGATTAAGGTCCAAGTATAGTACGGAGACTGCGTTGGGCAGGATGCAAAATGACTTCCTCAGGACATGAGATAGAGGGGACTAGTCATTCAACTCAATGTCTACTGAGCATTTGACACCGTGGACCATGGGTTGTTGTTGAATCACCTCAGAGAGCACTGCAGACTCGCCAGCACAGTAATTAGCTGTTTGAGTCCTTCCTCAGAGTCAGGATGCAGAGGGTGGTGATGGGAAACTTCTCTTTCCCAAAGCCCCTGCTCTGTGATGTACCACAAGGCTTGATCCTCTCACCTACGCTGTTTGTGGTATAATTTGCTGGTCCTGGGTGAGATCATTAGATGTTACAGATTAGGATTTCACTGCTATGCAGATGACACCCAGCTGTACCCATCATTTACACTCAAGATGCTGGATGCGGTTGAGGTACTTAGTTTGTGCCTGGCTGAGATCCAAGACTGGATGTCTTCCAGTTGACTTAGACTCAACCCAAAGAAGGTGGAGGTATTACTGATAGACCATGGTCACCAGCAGGGGATGGGGGCTACAGGTGAGATGACCAGCTTGGTGCTTGGTCCCTGCAGGCTTGCAGCCATGGCTAAGGTGCAGAATCTGGGGGGGTCATTCTGGATGAAAGACTAACACTTGAGGCTCACATGTCATCTGGAATGGCTTCTACCATCTCAGGAATATTGCCTGGATTAAAGCCCTGATCCCGCCGGAGGACCTGCCATCACTGGTCCATGCCTTCATGAGTTTCAGACTCAACTACTGTAACGCCCTATAACTCAGGGTTAGTGGAAGGGTCCCATGATGCTTGCAGCTGGTGTAGAATGCAATGGCCAGGTTGCTGATGCCCTGCCAAGGTCCTGTCACATAACCCTGGTCCTGCACGATGTGCACTGGCTGCTAGTGAAGTGGTGAATTACCTTTAAGGTCAGTTCACCAACCTATAAAGCCTTATATGGACTGGGCCCAGATTATCTGAGTGAACTCTTGACCCCTTACCATACTCCATGCCATCTCCGTTCCTCTGAAGTGGACCTCTGAGGTGGTTCCCAGGCCTAGGCTCATGTCATTTGGTGACTGTGCTTTTGAAGTTGCCAGCCCAGCCTGTTGAACTCGCTCCCAAGGTCAAACAAACATATGAAGAAGCCAGCAGAATTAAGCCTTTTGGTCTATCTAGTCTGCTCATTGTACAGGGTTTTTAGGTCAGGCTGTTGTCCCTGCTCCCCCCTCCCCTCCTTCCATGATCCTTTATCTTCACCTATATCTATCCCAGCCTCTCTTGAAGCTGCCCACTGTCCTCGATGAGATCACCTCTTAGTACATTCCATTTGCTCACCTCCCTTTCTGTGAAGAATTGCCTTCTGATCTCCCTGTTACACACACACACGCACCCACACCCCCACCCTCCACCTTTAGACTGTGCTCCTTTGTGGTTTTGCTGCAGCTCAGCCCAAAGAGACCCTCCCTGTTTACCTTAGTTTGGTCCTTAGGTCCTTGAGGTAGGGCCTCTGCCTGTTTAAGGAGGCATTTGGGAACAGTTAAATGCCTTCTCTACTGATTGCTTTTATCTGATTTTTAAAATTGTATTTATTTTAATTTACTCTGTTGCTTACATTTACTGTGGATATTTATGTATTGTTCACTGATGTACAGCCCTCTGAGCCCCAAGCAATGGGCACTTGACAAATACATTTGCTACTACTACTACCACTACTTTCTATGTCACAGACAAATGTATGGAAGAGGACCAGTTATAGTACCAACCCCTCCCCCCACCGCTTGCCACCTCCCTCACCTCTGAAAACTCACCCATGGACAACTTTTATCCTTTTCATACCCTCTTCTCCCACCCCCCCAACTCCCAAGAAGGGCTGAGGCTTTTGCTATGTAGGGGTTGACAGGACAATGCTATACGGAACCTGGGGGGACTCCTACTGTGGCAGTGTTGTACAGGGCTGGGAGGGATGTGTGAACTCCTACTGTGTGTGTGTTGTACAGAGCCAGGAGGGGTGTGTGAACGCCTACTGTGTCTTTGGTTGTAAAGGGCTGGGAGGGTTGTCTGAACTCCTGCTGTGTCCATGTTGTACGGGGCTGGGGGAGGTGAGTGAACTCCTGCTGTGTCCATGTTGTACGGGGCTGGGAGGGGTGACTGAACTCCTACTGAGGCAGTGTAAACAAATATTTCTTAAGGCCCCCTTTGAAGGCTTCCTCTGAGGGGTCCTCCTTCAAAGCTCTTGGGAGGAAGTTTTACAAGATTGGACCCCCTACTGTAACTTAGCAGTTCCCAAAGATTTTAACCTTGACCTGAAAACTGTAAGGAGACCCACCTCGGTAGAGCAGAGGTGGCATGAGAGTTGAGAAGGAGTCAGGAGCCCTTCCAGGTAGCCCAAGCAGGCAGGCCCAATCTGTATAGGGCCTTATAGATCAGTAATCTGAGCATTAAGGTGATATGCCACTTCACCGTCAGCTGGTGCAGATCACGCAGGACTGGGATTACATGGCAGGATCTCCAAAGGCCAAGCAGGTTGAGAGGTATGCATGTATACATTGGAGGCCTGAAGAAAGACAGCGGACATGACAGGAACTTTCAAGTTCCTGCTCGGAATAAACAGGGTGGACACTGGGAAACTGTTGACAACCAGCAGAAACATAACCACAAGGGGGAACTCAAAGTAGCTGCTGGGAGGAGGGAGATTCAGGAAGGGCGTCATAAAGTATTTCTTTACAGAGAAGGTGGTGGATAAGTGAAACAGGCTGCCAGAATGGTTGGTCTGCACCAAATCTATGGAGGGACTCAAGTGAGGGCAGGAAATACATATGAGGCTGGTGAGGACAGCAGAGGAGGATGATATTTATTTATTTAAGAGATTTACCAGATAAGCATACTGAGCAGGGACCGCTCGTTACCAGATGCGACCTGGGGTTACATTCAATACAAGTAGAAGCAAAGACAAAGGTGCTACAACAGGTTCAGAGTAGACACACATAGGGTGACTGCAACAGGTCCAGAATAGTTACAGGGTGGACTAGACATTCGTTAGTGACATACAAGTTTAGACCTAAAGACCAGAGTGCATAGTTGCTATGTCATAGAGCCTATGACCACAGGGCATAACAGACAGTGACAGTAGGTATACAATAATTATAATAAGTTACTGGTCATTGGTACAGTTCAGGGCATGTTAAAGTGCTGCGTGGTAGCAGGTCTGGGCTGCAGGTTGCAGTTGCATATGTCTGAGAAGTGGGCCTGGAGGAGAGGTTTCAGGAGCCTTGGGGTGGGGGAGAGCCTAATACCTACAGAGATGTTGTTCCAGAGTTTGGGCAGTCAATATTTGAAGGCAGATTGGCCCTTTGATGTGCGCATGAAAGGGACTTGTAGTAACTTTGAGTCTGAGCATCTCAGGGGTATGCCGGGGGGGTTGTGTTGACAGGATGGAGCTGAGATGGGGAGGAGGGAGCTGGTCCAGTGCTTGGCTATGAACTGGCACACGAAGCTGACATCTGGACTCCAGCGAGGGAAGAGCTAGGGCGCTGTATAGGTCACAATAATGGGTGGTGGGGGGGCATTCCAGGATGAGCTGACAGAAGGAATGAAAAAGGGGGTCCAAGCTGGCCAGGGTGGATGGGGAGGCTGTGCTGTAGACCACATTGCCGTAGTCACAAATTAGGATAATCATTTTGTCCACTAGTTCCCTCCTGACCGAGGTATGGAGGCAGCCTTTGTTGCGGTATAGTGCATCTAGTTTTGGGTGTAGTTTTTCTGTAGGGAGTCAACGTGGACGGAGAAATCTAAGTGACGATCAAGCCATACACCCAGGTACCTAAAGGAGGTGCATGATTCCAAGGTGACTCTGTCCAGGGTATGGAAAGCGGGGGGAGCAGCTAGCTGGGAGGGTCTCGACTGCATGCCGAAGGTTATGGAGACGGTTTTCTTTGTGTTTAGGACAAGTTGGTTTGACCTGAGCCAGGTTTGAACAGCATCAAAATCCTATTGAAGGGCAGAGTTTAGAACTGGGGGGGAGAGGGGCAATAAGTGACCTTCAGTACATATGCATCATGCTACAGGTAGGGCCATGCAGACTAGATGGGGCAGCGGGAGTTTTTCTGCTGTTAGTTTCTATGTTTCTATGAATCTTGGGCCCTTGACGAGTTAAGAAAAATGCCAGTGCTGGCACTGAAAGGGTTATATTTGTGAATGAGACAACTTGTGGAAAGGATTCCAGAGCCTAAACAGGAGGAGCTTGATAATATGAAGATCTTTAATGAAAGGGACACACATCAGTATGCCTGATGAACTGATCTCATTTATAAAATGGGAGGAGGGTGTGTGTATTGAAATTACGATTATATTCTAAGATTGTGCTGTACCGTGGATAACACTGAGATTAAAAAACGGATTCTCTTCTGTATGATCTCGATTTTAAAACAGAACGTAGGCAGTTGAGATCTATGGGAAAGCACTTGCTGTCAATCCCAGCTAATCAACTGTTATGGGCGAGAGTGCTTTCTTCGTTCATGCTACCAAACGCTGGAACAACTTACCAGATTCTCACCCCAGTGCTAAAAGCCATACAGTTTTCAAACAGCGATTAAAGTCATAGCTGTTAGAACAGCTGGATTATAGGGCCCTGATTCCAAAATGTATGGCGCAACTAGCTGACGGATGTGAGTTGCAACATATGCTGCTATGCCGGGGACCCTGCGGCAGATTGCAGAACAGGCAGGGTCCCCGGCACCTATGCCTGGTGACTTGCGGCAGCTCCAGGGTTGCGCCACAGGAACGGTGCACCTGACCTGGGTGCCGCAAGCCGCAGCGATGCCCATGCACAGGGTGCAAGTCACGCATGTCACGGCCCCCCCCCCAAAGCCCCATACCAGGACACCACGACAATGCCCCACAGAGCTGGGGAAGGGGTGGGGGTGCCACCGGACAACCTTAGGGTGCATAGTAGGTGGGGGAAGTGTACTGCCCTGCGAAGTACTGCTCAGGGATGGGGGCATGGAGCTGCCAGCTGCCCACAGAGGCAGCCCTGCCAATGAGGGGTGGGGTGGGGACCTATGTGGGACCGAGGGGGGGGTTGGCTGTAGGGGTGCCAGGCATGGAGGTGTAACCCCGGTGGATGTAGGGTACGGTTACGGTTAGACCAGCTAATAGCTGGTCTAACCATACTTACGCCCTTGTCTGCCAGGATCCCTCTTGGAATCACAAATTGCCTTTCCATCGGCCGCGCACTGGGAATATGGCTGTAACCGATGCCGGAACCCCCCTTGCACCATGTCACAGGGGTGTCTGGCATATCAGTGGCTTAGCCCACTTTTGCATGAGGCAGCCTGCGCCATGTCGCAGGCCACCTTTGGTATAGCGGGTAGCGTAATGCATGTTGCAAGCTGCAACTTGCGCCATTGGTTTTGGTGCAATTCCTGGCAGACAATGGCGTAAGCATGGTTAGACCAGCTATCTCACCTGGTAAAAACAATTGGGGAAAAAAAAGTCTCCCTGCGCCATGCGTAACCTGTTCTGGAATCGGGCCCCAAGTGTTTATCTAGATTTGTATTAATATGCTGTTGTGTCTAAGTTAATCCTGCATATTGCATGTATCATTTTAAGTATTTATGACTAACATCCTGGGGTTTTGTAAGAATGGCCCCGAGTCATTCATGAAAAAAGGACCTTGACTCATTGTACTTACCCAGTAAACAAAAGTAAATAAATAAGTAAATGGTATGTGTGTTTCCAATATCTACATGTTTTCATTTGATGTCTCAATAAAGCCTTGAAAGTTTAAAAAAAAAAAAAAAGGAAGGACATTTATATGTTTGAAAAGAGTATTGAAAAAAACAATAATGCTGGGGCCGCCCTAAGCAGAAGTGTGTTGTGTTCCTTGCTGGTGACCCTTATTCGGGAGTGGACTGTGGTAGTTGGGATTGACTCGGTCAGCCAGTGTAGAGTGGTGTCAAGAGCCGTGGGCGCAGCGACCCCTCTGGGTGGGCTCTAGAGCCTACTGCCTTATGAGGCGCTGCACTTTTGCGTTTTGCACCACATCTGTCACGGTAGACAGAGGCACATGCCTGATGCCAAGGATGTGGAAGGGAAGAAACCACTGGGACAAAAAGCCACGTTGTCACCAGAATGATGGCTGGTGGTATCCTTGGCTATGCGCCACCTGGGTTGTCATTGGTGAGAGTGGTGAAGCTAGTGGAGTACAAGCTGGGGGTACCACAATGAGGGCATGCCCCCTAGCCTTGAAGACAGGATGGGTGACGACGGAAGAAAACGTTTCATAAAAAATAAAATGCAACCGGAACATCGGTCCAGAGGTAGTGCTATTGTTCACAATGCCGGGGACCTGGATTTGGGAATGAACCAGGCTTCTCAGAGTCCAGCCAGAGGGATGATAGGGGAGCATCTCAGCAGATGCTCCTTTACTCTGGGAGGGAGTACATCTAAGCCACGCTGCAATACCGCCCCCTAGGGGACCCCAGTGAGAGGTGCAGTGATGAGCTGCAGGGAGGGGTGAACGCTGCTGGCATTGATGCACCCACACTCAGCATGTGCATGTCATGACGTCCTCATGTGCAGTGTCTGTATGGGGAGAAACAGGAAGGTAAATCCCCTGGCTGAGCAGCGTGACGACTCTGCCACACTTCCAGGCTGCGCAACCACTGACATAGTGACATAGTAGATGATGGCAGATAAGAACCGCTAGGCCCACTTAGTCTGCCCATATTCCCTGCTTGAATCAGTGGCCGCTGACCCTACTTGCTCCTTGGCTTTCGTCTCTCCCACATGTAGGATTCCTTTATGTCTATCCCATGCATGTTTGAATCCCACCACTGTGTTAGCCCTCACCACCTCCTGGGGCAGGCTATTCCAAGCATCTACCACCCTCTCTGTGAAGAAACAATTCCTCCCATTTCCCCTTACCCTTCTCTCCTCCAATCTCATATCATGTTCCCTTGTCCTTGCACAAGTCTTGCACTGAAAAATGTCCCTCACGTGCACATTGTTCAAGACTTCAAGCCTTTAAGATACTTGAATGTCTCTATCATGTCCCCCCATTCCCTCCTCTCTTCCAGTGTATACATATTGAGGTTTTAATCTACCCTCATATGTTTTCTAATGCAAGCCCTGCACCATCTTGGTCACCCTTCTTTGGAATGCCTCCACCCTGTCTATGTCGTTGCAAAAATGTGGTATCCAGAACTGAACACTGTACTCCAGATGAGGCCTCACCAGCGTTTTGTATAAGGGCATCACCACCCCCCTTCTTCTGCTAGTGATACCCCTTCCTATGTGCATAGGTTCTGTCCCCACACAACTGGAAGTGAAATTTCCCAAAGGGTCCTGACTCAACTCGAGGGCCCCACTGTAGAGGTGGGGCAAGCCACAGGGTACCATGGGGACAGGTCAGCCCCAGGAATAGGTGAAGAGACAGCACGGGAGCGCAGATAAGGGCTTGAGAGGGGTTTGAGGACTGAGTGGGTGTCAAAAGATAAATAGCAGTTCAAAAAATATATTTATTTGAAATTAATCCAACAAGGAGAACACCGTGAGATCTCATTTTCATGGGGGTCCCACGGAGGATAGCAGCAGTCAGCAGGTTAACCTAGTCCAGCAGGAATAGATACAGGCTAACGTTTAAACAGGAAATACAAACAAACTCTAAAAGTATGTGCATCATAAAAAGTGACCAAAACAAGCAAACCAAGAGAATGAACATTGTTATACAACATGACCATGGTCACACAGTTGGAGATTCTACGCCAAAACAAATATAGGTTGTGCTAAGGTGGCTGGAAAGACTAGACTTGAATGCTTACAAGCTGGAAGCATTCCTCTGCTGGACAGAAAGTTTGTTCCAGGTGTCTGTTGCTGCAAATCCTTTCTACCAAATGCACACTTCATCCCGGCCTGGGAACTGAGACGGTGAGTGCTGCTGTTGAATGGAATGAGCAGGTATTGCTTGAGTGTGGGAGGAGGGCTAGGAAGTACTAGGGGGGAAGGGGCATTTCCTTGTGCACAGCTGTACAACAAAGGAAACCAATGTCAGTCACGTCTGCTTTTGGTCATACAGCAGACAGTGAGGGGCAGACCAAGCACAAAGAAAAGTGACTTATGGGTGTCTATGCAGTTCTTCTTGAATTTTAAGTAAATGCCTCTTCACTCATGACAGAGACAGACAGATGGACAAAAACGTGATGACACAACGGCTGACACAAGGCTTCCTAACGAGGGCCTCTGCGGCTTTCTGAAACTCTGGTTTAGTTATGCAGTCCGCAGCCTAGTGTGGAGATAGGGATGTTGAGCCCCCGATGAGCCCTGTGTACAGCTGTCACTCTGAGAGGCTGACAGTATAGCCTAGAGGTTAGAGTAAGAAGCTGTGAATGAGCGTGGTGCAGCCAGCAGATCTGGGTTTGATTCTCACAACCTCTACTTGCATACTGTATGATTCTGAGCAAGTCACTTAACCAACCCCAGTGTTCCTGGGTCACCCCTGCAAAACAGACACTTGTGCCTCGAGGGCCTCACCCGGTTACAAAAAAAAAGAATAACAATTCTGTCAGGTACCCCGAAGGGGTTGAAGCAGTGGCTGCTCACACTCCAACACAGTCTCCTTGATCCTCCTTGACATGCAGCCAGGATTCGAAAGGGGGAACACACCATGGTCCTGGGCTCTTTCTCACTCTGCTCCTGGATCTGGGTTTGCTTTTCAAAGCTGAAAGTCCCATGCTTCCCGAATGAAAAGCTGTTTACAACAAAACATTCCAAAGGGAACAGCTTGTTTCATCAGAGAAGAAATGCTAATTGGAAGTGAAGTGCAAAACACTTCCGCTTAAGTGTTTCTTTCATTTCTACACACGGTCCCTTGGAAGCTTTTGAGCAAATGCATGCTGGCAAGAGAGAGAGAGAGGGTTAGTTATAAATCTACATGAAAGTAAGGGACATGACGAAGGATTTATATTTAAGCTCCGTATGTATGCGGGCGACTGTGCCTGCCTGCACAAATGTTGGTAT